>OY882867.1:68268016-69525516 GCA_963693515.1 Pipistrellus nathusii | reverse complement strand
GGTGCTCAGGCCCGTCCTTGAAGGGAGCCGCAGGGGCGTGGCACCTCGGAACGGCTGGGGAGGAGGGTGGCCCTCAATGGCTTTGGGGCCACAGCAGATCTCCCTCCAGGTCTCCAATCACGGTGATCGTGAACGAAGGTGCCACTGGCTCCCATCTGCTCCCGCTAATTGTGAGCCCCAAATGCAGGTGCTGCACCCGACCCCTCAGTGTGACTGTACTTGGGAACGGGTCTTGAGGGAGGTAACTGCCCCTCAATGTGACTGGTTCTCACGCGGAGATGAGGACAGAGAAGAGGAGGCCGCAGGAGACCCGCCCACACCCGGCCTTGGGCTTCCAGCCGAGGCCTCTGCCTGAGGCCTGCCCAGCTGCTGGCTCACAGCCGGGTGGGCGCCAGGCTCCGGCAGCAGCGCACAGGCCGGACGCCGCCTCCCAGAGCCGCTGCTCAGCCCCGGAGCCCTCGGCCCTGGTCCCGGGGAAGCTGGCTGCCAGGGGGCAGCTGTCCCGGGGGACAGCTCGTGCTCAGGGACCCACCTCCATGCTCTCCTGGGGCTCGGCAGGCCCCCCCGGCCTGGAGCTCACGGGGGCAACTGGCTGCGTCAGGAAACACTCTCCACAGACCCGGCTCTGCCGGCCGCTCTCTGCCTTGAACTCGGAGCACTTCCCACAGATGACCTGCCAGACAGAGGGCCGTGACCACCCTCCCGCAGACAGATTGCCCTGGGAGAGGCCGGAAGTGCCACAGCCAGAGACAGACATGGTGGGTGAGGGGGGGGTGCTCTGCGAGCCTGGGGCCAGAAGCCTGGGGAGGGCAGAGATCAAGGCTGGGGGCCCAGGCGTCTACATCACAGAGGAGGGCGGGGAGGAGGGCGGGGAGGAGGGCTGGGAGGAGAGCTGGGAGGAGGGATGAGAGGAGGGATGGGAGGAGGGCTGGGAGGAGAGCTGGGAGGAGGGCGGGGAGGAGGGCTGGAGGGAGAGCTGGGAGGAGGCTGGAGGGAGAGCTGGGAGGAGGGCTGGGAGGAGAGCTGGGAGGAGGCTAGGAGGAGGGTTGGGAGGAGGGCTGGAAGGAGGGCTGGGAGGAAGCTGGAGGGAGAGCTGGGAGGAGGGTGGGGAGGAGAGCTGGGAGGAGGCTGGAAGGAGGGCTGGGAGGAGAGCTGGGAGGAGGGCTGGGAGGAGAGCTGGGAGGAGAGCTGGGAGGAGAGCTGGGAGGAGGCTGGAGGGAGAGTTGGGAGGAGGCTGGAGGGAGAGCTGGGAGGAGGCTGGAGGGAGAGCTGGGAGGAGGGCTGGGAGGAGGGCTGGGAGGAGAGCTGGGAGGAGGCTGGAGGGAGAGCTGGGAGGAGGGCTGGGAGGAGGCTGGAGGGAGAGCTGGGAGGAGGGCTGGGAGAAAAGCTGGGAGGAGGCTGGAGGGAGAGCTGGGAGGAGGGCTGGGAGGAGAGCTGGGAGGAGAGCTGGGAGGAGGGCTGGGAGGAGGGCTGGAGGGAGAGCTGGGAGGAGGGATGGAAGGAGAGCTGGGAGGAGGGCTGGGAGGAGGGCTGGGAGGAGAGCTGGAGGGAGAGCTGGGAGGAGGGCTGGGAGAAGGGCTGGGAGGAGAGCTGGGAGGAGGCTGGAGGGAGAGCTGGGAGGAGGGCTGGGAGGAGGGCTGGGAGGAGAGGTACAGGAGGGTTGGGAGGAGGGTGGGGAGGAGGGCTGGAAGGAGGGCTGGGAGGAGGGCTGGGAGGAGGGCGGAGAGGAGGGCGGGGAGGAGGGCTGGGAGGAGAGCTGGGAGGAGGGCTGGGAGGAGAGCTGGGAGGAGGGCTGGGAGGAGGCTGGAGGGAGAGCTGGGAGGAGGGCTGGGAGGAGGGCTGGGAGGAGAGGTAGGAGGAGGGTTGGGAGGAGGGCGGGGAAGAGGGCTGGAAGGAGGGCTGGGAGGAGGGCAGAGAGGAGGGCAGGGAGGAGGGCTGGGAGGAGGCTGGAGGGAGAGCTGGGAAGAGGGCTGGAGGGAGGGCTGGGAGGAGGGCTGGGAGGAGGGCTGGGAGGAGAGCTGGGAGGAGGGCTGGGAGGAGGGCGGGGAGGAGGGTTGGGAGGAGGGCGGGGAGGAGGGCTGGGAGGAGGGCTGGGAGAAGGGCTGGGAGGAGGCGTGAGAATGGCAGGCTAGCCCCACTGCCCAGCTCACCGCCCCACACAGCTTGCAGTGGTGCCTCCTCTTGGTGATTGAGTTGAAGGTCTCGCCGCAGCCTCTGCAGCTCTGCTTCTCCTTGTCCCGCCTGGTCTTGGAGGACCCCCTCCTGGGCTCGAACTGTGGGAGACACAGGGCACAGTCAGCCCGGCACCGTGGGGGCGGCTGTGTGAAGCCTGGGCAGCACCCGCAGGGGAAACCCCGAAGTAGACAGGGAAGGCAGTAGGAGCGTGGCCATGGCGGCCCGCCTCTCCCATCACACAGTGAGGCTCTCAGGGGTCTGTCCTGAGCATCGGCTACGCGCCCTCACACCGCTCTGTCCTTCACGGGGCCCCGAGCTTGACACACACTCCTCATGGCACATACATGGCGGTGCTGCCCCTGGGACTGGCAAACGGACTTCCAGCCTCCAGAGCCGAGAGAATGAATGCCTCTCCAGGTCACCGGTCTGTGGTATTTTGTTACAGAAGCTCAAGCTGACTGATACTAAGACCTGGGTGCAAATTTTGACTGTACTTCCCAGCGGTGTGGTCCCCACTCATTATCCTCCCAGCCCCTGTGATGCCTGCACAGCCTGGCACAAGGTGCCCAGGGACAGGCTGGCTCCTCCGAGGCTCAGCTCCCCTCCACGTCATGACGCCCTGTCCCACAGACACTGGGTGCAGACAGCCCTGGGCCCCTCTCACTCCATCCCACAGAGGCCCTGCTAAGGGGAGAATGGGCATCACAAACACTGTAAGCAAAATTAACACTTCTCAGAACAACCAAGATGGCAGTGTAGGTAAACACCGGTGCTCACCACCTCCCACAACCAAATTACAACTAAAATACAGAAAGCCGTCACCCAGAACCTCCTGACAGCGGGCTGAATGGAAGTCCTACAATAGAGAAGCAAAGAAGAAAGCACCTGAGGCTGGTAGGAAGGTGGAGTGTGGAACGAGCTGGCCGGCACACACGTGTGCCACTTTTTTAATTGGGTGGGAGATCATATCTGCGGAGCTCCCTGCCCCCATGAGGAGCCAGGGGTCCCAGCCCCCAGCCCCGGGTTCCAGAGCTGAGAAGAGAAGCCCCATAACTTCAGACTGTAAAAACCAATGAGGATCGAGGCTCAGTGACACAGAGGCTGCTGGAGACCCTGGTGTTCCTCTTAAAGGGATAGTGCATGAACTGAACTGACAAGATATCTCTTCCTCTAAACTCCAGCACCAGGGCAAAGCTCTGAGGGACCCAGATACAATGAGGTGGCATCAGGGCAGGAACTTGGGGGTGGCTTTCTCCCAGACAAGGGTGCTCACAGGGGTCACTGTTCCTGTGCTGGGACCTCCTGTGTCACAGAGCTGACTGGCAGCCATATCTGAGTCTCCACCAGCCTGGAACACACAGTTCACTCTGCCCTGGGGATTCCCTGAGACCCTGCCCCATCCAATTTGCAGCCCCATCCAAGCTGTTTGCAGTGTTTGCAGTGGCTTTTTGATATTAATTGTCTGTCCTTGCTCATGCTCCAGACTTTGCTAAAATCTCTCAAACAAGCTGCAGCTGGTGACAGCATGCCCCAGACCTATCAATAAAAGGTCCAAGACCTGGCATTAGCACCAGCCTGCTTTGGTTCACAGCCAGGCCTCATCTGGGCACCTCTAAGCCCAATACAAATAGCAAATAGCAGCCATCTTCAGATCCCTGTGTAGCTCCTGCCAGGTGGCCCCAGGCAGTGGCTGACTTTGCACTTCCCTGGAGATTCAATAGCCAGTGCACCCAGTGGGCAGCTTCAGGCCACACCAGATTACAACTCTACACATCCCTAAGCGACACACGCAAGGGGCAGACTCAGTGAGCTCCAAAGCCCCACTGAAGCAAGTCCTGCTCCATAGAGGTGTCTCATGCACAGCTGCTCTTCCACTGTATTCCCAGCTGGTCCTCACAGCTAATGGGCCTGAAGGTCAATTCCCCCCAGTGACACCAACAGCCATCAAGGCTCAACTACAACAAGACTGTGCACACAGCCAACACTGGGGCGCACTTAGAGTGCCCAGCTCAGGTGGCTGGGGAGGCAGAGCCACTGGGCCCTATAGGACATCTAGGACACAAGGCCACTCTACCAAGTCCATGAGCTATAGCAGCTCTACCCAATGCATAAAAACAAACCCAGGGAAGCAGCCAAATTGTGGAGACAAAGAAACATGTCACAAAAGAAATGGAAGAAAGCAAACTACTAGAGAATTCAAAAACTATAGTTATAAGGTTTCAAGGATCTTAATGAGAGTTTCAAGGGACTTAGTGAGACTTTCAAGGATCTTAGTGAGAATGCCAAAAAAATTAAAGAAAAAGGACCAGTCAGAAATTAAGCATACATTGACTGAAATAAAGAATAATGTACATGGATTCAACAGTAGAGTAGAGGATTCTGAGAATGAAATCAACAATTTGAAATATGAGAAAGCAAAAAACATATAATCAGAAGAACAAAAAGAAAAAAGAATTTAAAAATCTGAAGAAAATGTAAGGAGCTTCTGGGAAAACTTCAAGTGTACCAACATTCACATTATGGAGGTACCAGAAGGAGAAGAGAGAGAGCAAGATATTGAAAACCCATTTGAAGAAATAATGACAGGAAATGTCCCCTACCTGGTGAAAGCACAAAGTCCCAAACAAGAGGAATCCAAAAAGGACCACACCAAGACACATCACAATTAAAATCCCAAGGGCTAAAGACAAAGAATCTTACAAGCAGCAAGAGAAAAGCAGTTAGGTACCTACAAGGGAGTACCCACATGACTGTCAGCTAATTTCTCAACAGAAACTATGCCGGGAATGGCAAGAAATATTCAAAGTGATGAATGGCAAGGACCTACAACCAAGATTGCTATATCCAGCAAAGCTCCTATTTAGAATTGAGGGTCAGATAAAGAGCTTCACAGACAAGAAAAAGCTAAAGCAGTTCATCACCACCAACCACTATTACATGAAATGTGGCTGGGTATTCTTTAAGAAAAGGAAGAAGGAGAAGAAAAAGATAAAAAAAAAATATGAACAATAAAAAGGCAATATTGATACTTACCTATCAATAATTGAATCTAAAAATCAAAATAAATAAGAAATCTAATGAACAGAATAAACTGGTGAATAAAATAGAATCAGAGGCATGGAAATAGAACAGACTGATGCTTCTCAAAGGGTAGAGAGTGGGTGGGGCAGGAAGAGATTAAACAAAGATTTTAAAACATATATTTTATTGATTTTTTTACAGAGAGGAAGGGAGAGAGAGATAGAGAGCTAGAAATGTCGATGAGAGAGAAACATCAATCAGCTGCCTCTTGCACACCCCCTACTGGGGATGTGCCAGCAACCAACGTACATGCCCTTGACCGGAATCGAACCTGGGACCTTTCAGCTCTACCACTGAGCCAAACCGGTTTCGGCTAAACAAAGATTTTATATGCATATGTACATAACCTACAGACACAAACAATAGGGTGGTGAAGGCCTGGGGTGGGAACCAGGTAGAGGGGGGAAATAGGAGAAAAAAGAGGAACATCTGTAATACTCTCAACAATAAAGGTTTAAAAAAATAAAAATAAAACAACAATAGCAAAAAACAACTAAGCTTCCCACAGCCAGGTGTCCTCCCCGAGGCCACCTCTGGCCTTGGCCGCCAGCCACCCTGAGCCCTCCCCCATCGGGGCTCCTTCCCTGGAGACCTCTCCAGGAGGCTGGGGCCTGCGGTGAGGAGGGCGGGGTGAGCCCAGAGAAGGAAGGACGGCGGAGCCGCCCAGCCGCTCTGCAGTGGCTACAGCCCCTGTTTTCCAGGTGAGAGCACGAAGGGCCGGGAAGTGAGCCCAGACGTGGTCCAAAGGCACAATCACAGCGCTTGGCCTGGTGGGCAGCACGCACGACTGCTGAGAATGGAGAGGCCAGCCGGCCAGCAGGGTGTCGCCAAGGGGATGGACGGGGTGTAGGGCCAGCCCCCCGAGGGAGCAGAAGTGGTGGTGGGCAGGTGTGCAGCCAGCAGCATGGCCCCTGTGGCCAGCAGAGACCCGTCCTGGCCGGAAGCAGGGGCAGCTCCGGGCGCAGAGTGCTGGCAGGGCGGGGAGGAGGCCCTGCTGTCCTTTGCCGCGGGCCAATGGACGGCAGCAGAGCCGGCCACGCGCTGGGCCGGTCCGACCCAAGCCGATTGTGTGCTGCCCAGCACCTGCCCACCGCTGCACACCTGGAGGCACTTCCTGCAGGCAGCTCCCCGCACAAGGTCAGCAGGATTGGTGGCAGGCTGGTGACCAGTGGCTGTGGGCAGGAGCCCCCCGCGTCTCTGCACGGCCTCACTGGTCAGCCACGCTGTGCGGACCAGGCTCTCTGAGCAGCTGGCCAAGGAGCCACTCGTGTTCTCTGTTCGGGTGTCCGACAGGGCCAGGCCTGGCACATCTTCTCAGCGAAGTGCAGGGGCACCAGCTCCTGGTCCCAGCCCCTCTCCCCCCACCTCCTCCCCTCCCCTCCCCTCAGGCCGCTGCAGGCCGCCTGGAGGACGCCTGGGTGGATCGGAGAGGTCCCTGCGGAGGCCGGAGGCCGAGGGGCGAAGCCAGGCATTTCTCTCAGCCCCCCTCTTCAGCAGCTGGTCTCGCAGCAGGGAGCGGGAGGAAGGTTCCAGAAGCACCAGGTCCCCACGGGCAGCCCGGGCACCGCCCTGAGGACGGGTCCCTCGGGGCCTCCAGGCGCCCACGCTCCGCCCGCAGGGGTGGAGGCAGCCAGGCTGTTTGGGGTGGAGGGGAGGGGCTCACTCGGCAGCAGGGGTCCCTCCCACCTAGAACGTTCTCTGGGGGGCCCACCCCCGGCCACCTCTTGCTCCTCTCTCCCTGCCTCGGGGTCGGGTCCCGCTGACACGCAGCCCACGGCTGCCCTGCTCCGAGTCCAGGGCTCAGCCCTGTGCGGCGCGGCGGGCCCGCCCTGGAAGTCTGCACCTCGAGGGCCGGTGGGGAGGGCGGTGCCAGCGCCCCTGCCAGGGGGCCGTGGAGGCTGTCGGAACGTGCCCTGGCAAGGACAGGAGCGAGTAGGGGAGGCTGTCCTGAGGTGCGGTGCAGGCCACTCTGTGGTTTGTTCGGCCGCTGCGTGCCTGACCAGTGGGTGTGTGAGCAGCCATTCCAGAGAGGAGCCTGGCGGCTTCTCCCGCCTGCCACGCGGGCTGAGGACGGCGAGCAGGCAAGGGATAGGCGTCTTGGGCACGTGCCTCCCTCGGCCCATCCTCCTGGGCCACCTCCAAGCAGCCTTCCCTGATGCACCCACAGGCCCTCCTGACAGGGCCCCTGCCTGCCAGAACTCCCAGCCACGGGTGGCCTCTCCTCTGGACGGTGGAGCCCTGCAGGGCCGGGCTGCCTCGGCTCACACTCACTCCGCACGTAGACCGAGGCGGCCAGCTCAGGTCTCCAGACGCAGCTGGGCCCTCCCCGCACGGAGGGTGCACTGCAGGTCCCAGCGGCCCCGCCCTCCACCAGCAGACCAGGGTCATCCCTGGGCACCTGCTCACCTCCTGCCTCTGCTGGGGGTCACTCACCCCTGCGGCACCCCCTGTGCCGTCGGTGGCCACCGCAGGCTCCTGGGAGCTGGCGCTCGTTGTCTGAAAGGGACGGACATGTTGGCATGAGTGGAGACTCGGCACACGCCACAGCCGGGCAGCGATGGTCAGCCCAGACGTGCCCCTGACCATCGCAGCCAGAGAGAGCTGCCCCCAGCTCCCTCCTCCCACAGCGGTCCTGCAGAGAACTCTGCCCCTACCCCTTTCTCTCCAGGCAACCCGAGGGCAGACAGAGGCAGATCTGCGCAGATAGTGGGAAGACAGCCAGGCGGCCTGCAGGCGAAGTTTGGCCGCAGAAAAGAGTGCCACCCGGTGTCTGGGTCTCGGGCTGCTGCCAGGCCCAGCATCCAGCAGCCACGTGCCCACCCAGGCCCCTCCCACACAGCCCGGCTCCGGCACTCACAGGGGGCTCTGGAGTCCGGGGGCGGTCCCCGTCCGGGCTGAAGGCGCTGCTGAAGGCCCTGAAGGTCTGGCTGTTCTGTCTGTGCTTCGAGATGGTGGCCTCGATGACCTGGGCAGGCAGCACAGGCCTCAGCGGCGCCATGGAGAGCCGCCCACGCCCCACCCTGCGCACGGAAGCGCCCCGGCAGGAGGAGGTGAGGCCTGGGGCCTGGCCCACAGCAGCCAGGCCTTCGCCGGTCCGGCCGGTGCCCAGTGCAGAGCGGGCTCCCCCGGGTGCTCCAGGCCATGGGTGCTCTCAGTGGGTGTGAGGCCTGGATCACATTTCCACCTGATCTCCGAATTCCTTTCTCTCCCACCCAGAGACCTGCCTAAGCGTTCGGAAGCCACAGTCTCTAACAGTTAGTGTGTGGCTGGCCTGGCCCCTCCAGCCTCCCTGTGCTGCCTGCGTGCTGCCCGCCTCCCCGCCCGGCACCCGGAAGCACAGGCTCCATCCTGTGAGTCCCACCCCTCGTCCTGCTCGGCCTGCCGGGCTGTGGAGGGGCAGTGTGGCCCCCCTGAGCCAGCAGGCAGCAGAGGTCGACTTCCTGGCTCCTAGGTCAATGTTCAACCCCTGAGCCATGCTGGCCAGCTCTTTAGTCTCTTTATTTACAGGGAGGTGGGTGGGGCCAAGCAAGCAGATTGAAAGGCTCCTGGGGGCTGAGGCGCTTATGAACGTGGCCACTCCACCACGTCCAGGCAGGAGGCAGGGCCCTGCCTGGGGTCACTCAAGCCTGTGTT
Source organism: Pipistrellus nathusii (assembly GCA_963693515.1). Classification (NCBI taxonomy): domain Eukaryota; kingdom Metazoa; phylum Chordata; class Mammalia; order Chiroptera; family Vespertilionidae; genus Pipistrellus; species Pipistrellus nathusii. Next base: position 69,516,627 of record OY882867.1, on the reverse strand, counting down.
CCCACAGGGAATGGCCGCCCTGCTCAGAATTAGGCGATTTGGTTCCTCTAAAGCAGTGTTTCCCAAAGTGCGGTACGCGTACCCCCAGGGGTACGGGAAGAGTTGGTGGGGGTACGCGTTGCACTGGAATTTGGTGGGATATGCACTGCACCGTGCTTAGCTGCGCCCAATTCTATGTTCTCATGAGTACGAGGGGTACTCAGTGTTACGAAGATTATAGAAGGGGTACACATACGTCAAAAGTTTGGGAAACACTGCTCTAAAGCTTTGGGGGCTTCACCTGAATCCATTCTTTCTTCTCCTCTTCCGTCCTCGGAGAAACAGAAACAGGTTTTATGACGTCAGCCTCGGATCCTGAGTAACCGCCCGACGCCTCCCTGCCGGAGCCGCACCCTGGCTGTCTCCACGGGCAGTTTCAGGCCCAGAAGATGGCCCGCAGGGCCCGGGACACTGGCCAGGGGGCCAGGTGTGGCCAGAGGGGTCAGGTGTGGTCACAGGGGTCAGGTGGAGTCAGGTGTGGCCAGAGGGGTCAGGTGTGGTCACAGGGGTCAGGTGGAGTCAGGTGTGGCCAGAGGGGTCAGGTGTGGTCACAGGGGTCAGTGGGGTCAGGTGTGGTTTGCTGTGGCAGGTGTGGTCACAGGGGTCAGTGGGGTCAGCTGTGGCTTGGTGTGGCAGGTGTGGTATGCAGAGGCCTCTGCAGGGGAGGTAAGCTAATGCTTCCTGGGCTATCACCAAGCCCTGGGTGGGAGGGAGGGTCTCCCACGCGCTGTCACCGGTCCGAGCACAGGCCTGGCATGGAGCCCACCTGCAGACCCAGTGCCCCTGCACCACACCCGGGGCGGGTGCTGTGGCCAGACCCCGCGGCCTGGGCTGCCTGAGAGCCAGTCCGTGACCCTCGTGAAGAACTACACTGCTTTAGGAAAGGTGCTCTGATTAAGATGATTTCTGTTAAATTAAGTGAAAAAGGCAAGATGCAGAACAGGCTGTGCAGTAAGCAGCCATCAGTGACTTTAAAAGCAGATGCACACGTGTGAGCACAGAGACCCTGCAGGCGTGTGAGGGGCGGGGAGGGGGCTTAGCCCTAATGGACTCCCCTCATTCCGTTACAGTTTAAACCACAAACAAGTGAACACATAGAAACACACAGAAGGCCGTCTGGTTTGGAAAGAAGTCGCGGGCTGAGATTCCCGGCCAAAGACGGAGCGAAGGCTGCACCGCTGAGCCTACCGGGCGCGCAGCTCCAGGGCCCGGCTCCTTCCCGTGAGCGTGAACGTGGGGGCGGCCGGCGGCTGGCTGGTGTCCTGTACCTGCGGGCACGCGGCCAAGGACAGAAGGGAACAGTCCCCAAGCGGCCTGCACTGCGGTCCTGCGCTCCCCACGGAGGCCTTCTGCGCCCTGGGAGCCGGCTCAGGGCCCAGGAGGGCCGCTGGCAGGTCTGAGGAGGGAGAGCCAGGACCTCTCCCCACCAGCCTGCCTGCCCGCCCCGCCCTGGACCTGCTGAGCGTCCCCACCAAGCAGTCACAGCAGGACGCCTGGCTCCGGGCAGGCGGGCGGCCTGGGCGTGACCGCAGACAGAGCAGCACCCGGGGGCAGGGCGGGCTGCTCAGGGCCTCAGGGCAGTCCAGGCGGGCCCGCTGCTCTTACATCACACACTGATTTCGCTTTCTTTCTTTCTTTTTTTTTTTTTTAACAGGGAAACACCAGAAAACTGGTTTCTTCTAACTGTGGTTGTTAGTCGTTACTTTTAACGGTATTTCTTAAACCTGGATTCAGAGAAGTTCAGAGTAGGAATTTTTTTGTATCACTAGGGCAAAACTTCTCTTTCCAGAACGGACCAGATACTTTGATTTGGTCGTTATGTTTGCGCTCCTGTGGGTCCACAGCCCCGCACTGCCGCCAGCTCAGGCGAGGCCCGGAGCCCGCGGCCAGAGGCGGGCAGGAGGCGAGCATGGACAGTCAGGCACCCCTCGATTCACCTGCAGGTGTCAGGGGCCCCGAGCACTGACCGCACAGGGGCCGGGGCTGGCCAAGGTCCTGGGCCACCCTTCACCTGGGAGTGTGAGCCCACAGCACCTGCCTGGCAGAGGGGCCAAGCCCACAGCATGCAGCCCGGCCGCCTCGGGCAGCCCCATGTGCCTGGGTGGCTGAGGGCCAGAGGCTCACAGCGGGGCCAGCGTGTCCCCAGCCTGCTGTGCCGCCCCGGGAGGGGGGCCGGCTCACCCACCTGGAGGTCGGAAATGTCCATCTTCTCCCGGACACTGAACTTCGGGCCCAGGAGCCGCGGTCTGGGCACGCAGTAGAGGACCGAGCTGTTGAACTTCCAGAGGGACAGCATGAGGGCGGGCTGCTGCCAGGCCCTCGGAGAGGGGGGCGGGGGGGGCAGGGGCGGGGTAAAGGCTCACCAGGAAGAGGTGGCGATCCTGGGCGGCGCCCGTCTTGGCGGACAGCTTCTGGATGGGGCCCTCCTTGACCAGCTCGGTGGCCGGGTTCACCACGGCCTCCTCCCCGCCCAGCTGCTCGTACACTTCCAGGAGCTGGTGCATTTTCTCCTGCAGGACAGAGGCCCGGGCTGTGCGGCTGCCAGGCTGCGGGACCTCAGGCCTTGTTCCCGCTCCCCCGCCCAAGGAGAGCCCAGACCCCATCGCCTGCCGCTCACCTCCCTCTGGCCTCAGGGCGGGCTGGTGGCTGCATGACCAGCCGGTGCCCAGGGGAGCGATGGGAGAGTCCGCAACTGTGGCCCCAGCTCTGAGCCAAGAGGCCCGGGGCCTGGCCTGTCCCTCCCACGGGGCCTGAGCCAGGCGGGAGGGGGGCGCAGTGGAGGCAGCGGCACCCTTGGGACCCTGACCCGCACGCTGCAGCAGCCTCTGCCCTTGGCCTGAGTCATCGCAGCCTGGAGACTACAGGAGCAGACTGGCTGGCCAGCCCCATGCTTTTGCTCCAGAAACAGATGGTCCATGTGGTGGGGGGACAAGAAGGGAATTGGCACTGAGAGCGAGGAGGACCGGGAGGGGAGGGCTGAAGGGCTTTGTATGGACCCGGGCCCTGGGTGTGCACTGGTGTACTGGGCTGGGTGTGCACTGGGTGTACTGGGGCTGGGTGTGCACAGGGTGTACTGGGGGCTGAGTGTGCACTGGGGCTGGGTGTGCATAGGGTGTACTGTGGGCTGAGTGTGCACTGGGTGTACTGGGGGGTGGGTGTGTACTGGGGGCTGGGTGTGCACTGGGTGTTCTGGGGGATGGGTGTGTACTGAGGGCTGGGTGTGCACTGGGTGTACTGGGACCTGGGTGTGCACTGGGTGTACTGGGGCTGGGTGTGCACTGGGTGTACCGATGGGCTAGGCAGACACCTGGTGTGTGGAGAGCTGGCTTGCACTGGGAAGACAGTTGCAGGCAGGAGGGTTCTGAACACAGAATGACAGCATAGGTGCCCCTGGGAAATCTGAGTGGAGAAGGGCAGGTCAGAGGCCAGGGGCCGGCTGGTGGCTTGGGCAGCGTGGGGAGGTCTGGTAGCCAAGGTTGATGGTAGGTTGGGAGGGATTATGGAGCCCACCTGATGGAGCTCACTGATGGAGCCCACCTGGGGACAGGTGTGTGTGTGTGTGTGTGTGTGTGTGTGTGTGCGCGCGCACTGATGGGGCCCACCTGGGGACAGGTGTGTGCACGTGCACGCATGCATGTGTGTGTGTGTGTGTGTGTGTGTGAGAAAGAGAGTGTGTGTGTGTGTGTGTGTGTGTGTGGGTGTGCACTGATGGGGCCCACCTGGGGACAGGCATGTGTGTGTGTGCGTGTGTGTGCACTGATGGAGCCCACCGGGGACAGGTGTGTGTGTGTGTGTGTGTGTGTGTGAGAGTGTGTGTGCACTGATGGAGCCCACCGGGGACAGGTGTGTGTGTGTGTGTGTGTGTGTGTGTGTGCACTGATGGAGCCCACTGGGGACAGGTGTGTGTGTGTGTGTGTGTGTGCGTGTGCGTGTGAGTGTGTGTGTGTGAGTGTGTGTGTGCACTGATGGAGCCCACCGGGGACAGGTGTGTGTGTGTGTGTGTGTGTGTGAGTGTGTATGTGCACTGATGGAGCCCACCGGGGACAGGTGTGTGTGTGTGTGTGTGTGTGTGCACTGATGGAGCCCACCCAGGACAGGTGTGTGTGTGTGTGTGTGTGTGCACTGATGGAGCCCACCCAGGACAGGTGTGTGTGAGTGTGTGTGTGCACTGATGGAGCCCACCCAGGACAGGTGTGTGTGAGTGTGTGTGTGCACTGATGGAGCCCACCCAGGACAGGTGTGTGTGTGTGTGTGTGTGCACTGATGGAGCCCACCGGGGGCAGGTGTGTGTGAGCCCGCTGAAGGCACCTGCCCCCCACTTCTCCCTGCCCCGCATTGAGGGGCCCTCACCCCTCTGGGTCGCCGCCCACTCACCGTTTTGCGGATGGCGGCGTTGGAGTGGCTGGCGGCCGTGGAGATGAGCTCCAAGGACTCTGCAGGGAGAAGTGTGGCTCAGGGCGCCTCCGCCTCCCTCCACCCCCGGACCTGCCCGCCCGCGGTCCCAGCGGGGCTACTCCAGGCCTGGCTGGCTGCGGGCAGGGTGTGGCTGCAGACATACTGGCTTGCGGGGCCTGGGCTCGCACCTCATTCCAGGGGCATGCCCTGCCCTGTGTGCGCAGCTGTGCTGGGCCAGGAGTGACCCCGGCGCCCTCCCTGAGCCGGGCACTGAGCGCCTCCCAGGGCTGGGTCTCCCCTCACTGGACAGCAGGCCTCCTCCCTCTCAAAGACCCTCGGTCGCCTCCCAAAATTTTGGGGCCCGTGGAGCTCCCTCCCTCCCTGTCTGCCTCTCCCTCCCGGCGTCCGGGTCCCTGTGGCCGTCTCCCCGCCGCCAGGAGCCGCGGCCTCGGCTTCTCACTCTCGGCGTCCGGCCGGTCCGGGGCGTCCGCCGGCAGCCGCTTCAGATAGTCCTTGAGCAGCAGCTCGTAGCGGGGCACCCTCTGCACGGGCTCCAGCATGTGGTGCTGCAGCGTCAGGCTCCCGCACGCCTCCTGCTTCTGCGGGACAGACGCACGGCCGTGGGCCTGGGCCCCGCCGCCCTCAGGAGCCCCGAGGCGGGAGGCGGGCAGTGGCGCCAGGACAGCCCGGCTGCTGCTGGCTCTCGCACAGGCGCCTGGACAGAGACCCCGCCTTCCCTCATGGGTGCGGTCCCCGCCGCATTCCTGACTGAGCCCTGCCCCCCACGAGGTCAGGAGCTTCCCCCCAAGGGAAGCCCTGGTCCGCCTGCCTCCTCCCCACGGACAGCGTGTGGTTGGGCGCGGCACCCCAGGCTCCCACTCCCTTCCCTCAACACAACCTCCTGGCCCCCAGCACCGGCCCGGACCAACCCCGGGTGCCGAGCTGGCCCCTCGCTGTCCGGCCTCCCCCCCACCCCACCCTCCCACCCCCCACACACCCTCGCATGTGGAAAGGAGCTCAGAGGCTGGCTCCCTAGGGGCTGGCAGCACCCCGAATCGCAGGAGCACCCCAGCAGTGGGCTGTCGGAGATTGTCCCCCAGAGAGGACAGGGCGCTCATTGCGTGGAGAACCCACGGACCAACCCAGATGGTGGCTGCTGTCTCCTGCAGGAGTGACAGGGGCGAGGCCGAGACGGAGACGGAGACACAGATGGAGATAAAGACGGGGACGGGGACGGGGATGGGATGGTGATGGGACGGGCACGGGGGATGGAGATGGGACGGGACGGGAACGGGACGGGGATGGGACGGGGATGGGGATGGGGACGGGGATGGGATGGGGACGGGGATGGGGATGGGGCGGGGATGGAGATGGGGCCGGGACAGGGATGGGGACGGGGACGGGGATGGGATGGGGATGGGGATGGGATGGGGATGGGGATGGGGATGGGAACTGGGATGGGATGGGGATGGGGAAGGAGACAGGGACTGGGACAGGGACGGGGTCCTGGCTGACAGGTGGACCAGAGGATGAAGCACACTGGACAGCAGGTGCGTCTGCAGGGCAGGGACAGCATGGTGCCAGGTGGCCGGGGAGCGGGACTTGCAGTGGCTGCACAGCTGTTACTTCGTCTAAAGGTTCAAAACTAATGACCCGTGTGTGTGGTTGGAAAGACTGTAAAGTAAACAAGACAGAATGTGAACAGTTCCCCATTTAAGATGTGAAATTATTTCAAAATAAAAATTCTGAAAGTTCAGGCCATGCTTCGGATGGAACCTAGGGGCCCTCCAAAGGCCACACCACCCCTGGTTTGTCTACACGGGCCCTCAGCTAGCGGGGGGAGGGAGGGTCCCTGTGCCCAGGCACCCAGAACACCCCGGTCTCACCCACGAAGGTGCCACGCCGCAGGGCCTGGGGTGGGCGGCCTCTGACGGCCGCAGACCGTGCTGCCCTGGGGCGGAGCCCCCATCACGCACCACCCACGGCCCAGTCTGTCCAGGGTGTGGGAAGCAGTGTCCAGCCCGGCTGGACCCGGACCATGTCTGCCTGTGACAACACATTGGTCACCCACCCCCGTGTGCAGCCACTCGGGGGCTGCAGACCTGCGGAGTGAGCAGCGAAGACGGCTGCCCCCGCCAGGAGGCGCCCTCGGCACCGCCCGGGCCTGGCCACAGCCCAGAGGCTGGCGGCGGTCACGGGCTGTGCGGAGCCGCACCAGAGGGAGCCTGTGCTGCCTTTTCTCTCTTCTTCCTCAGGACAGCCAGTCAGACACCACGCCCAGTGCAGGTTAGACAGATTCCAGCTTCCTCCGCTACAGCTGTACGACTATTACTGGAGGCCCAATGCACAAAAAGTGTGTGCACTTGGCGGTGGCGGGGCGGGGGGGCCCGGCAGCCCGGCCTGCGCCCTCTCTCGGTCCGGCAGCCCGCAGGGCCCGGCCTAAGCCCTCAGTCGGACATCCTTAGCGCTGCCGCGGAGGCGAGAGGCGCCACCACCGCCACTGGGCTGGCCAGCCGTGAGCCAGCTTCTGGCTGAGCGGTGCCCCCTGAGGACGTGCATTTAAAAGCGTTACTTTAAAGACTTTTTAAAGTATTACTTTGGCAAATATGGCTAATTAAAAACCAAAAATTTTGTATAGAAAACATCAATAAGCTAAAAAATTTTTTTTTTAATCAATAGGAAAATCATTAGTAACACACGTGACAGATGGCAGTTAACATTCTTAACATAAAAACCTCAGGAATCAACACAGAAAAGGGCGACACAGCGGAGACAGCAGCAGCCATGACGTTGCAGAAACGGGAAGCGCTTAGTGGCATCGTCCCAGTCGCCTGCGCCGGCCCTCACCCTGGGACACAGATCGCACGGCTCTGAGCCACGGTTCCCCCACCGGTGACACAGGAAGGATGGTTTGTCCCTGGGAGTTAGTTTATGACTCAAAGCGTCCACAGTGCATCTGGCCACGGCCTGCCTGGCCCCAGTCCCACGTGGAGCCCAGCCCCTCGCCGCCTCTCAGGCCCTACCTGGATGCCAGGCCTACCTGGATGCCAGGCCTACCTGGATGCCCTGCACCACGTCCCGGAAGAGGGGTGAGCGCTGGCTCCAGGCGCTCACCAGCTCCACCGCCCGGTCGAAGTTCTTGACGTACTCGCCGTACATCTTGAGGAACGGGGCCAGCTTCTGCAGGATGTCCCCGAACCGCGGGTTCCCGTCCCTGTGTGGGGAGCGAGATCGAGATCGTCAGAGAGGCCACTGGTGAGGGGGCAGGTGAGAGGGGCTGCACGGGGTGAGGAGGGGGCGGTGTCTGCTTTCCCAACTCACAGGGAGAAGCAAATAGCAGATGCCGGATGGCAAAGGCAGGCACAGAGCCGGGCCACACCAGGCCGCGTGGGGAGCTGGGCATCAGAGAGAAGCGAGGACCCACGGCACCCTCCCACTGAGCAGCGGTGAGCACGGGTGCCGGCGGAACTGCGCATCCCGACACTGACTGGGTCGGGGGCGAGAAATAAGCCACGAAACGCACCAATGTAAATTAATATTCTTTGATCTTAGAGCTGTGAGGGATTGGCACTAAATAATTCATCGTAAAAAAGGAAAAAGGCACACAGACAAAGCCAGCCACCGTGGCCTCGCCGGAAATGTGCCCGGGGCTCCAGCAAGGCCCAGCCGGAGCGGCGGGCACTGCCCCTGCGCTGCTCCCGCCCAGCAGCCGCGGCGCAGGACGGCCTTCCCGCCTGGAGGAGAAAATCTCCTGCCCAGAGGACTGTAAGCCAGAACCCAGCCCAGCCCTGAGCTCGGACCCAAAGGCCTGGGTGCCTGCTCCGTAGGGGCCTGTCCCTCTGAAGATGGACACACGGACCCGGTGTCCAGCCAGTGCTGGTGGGGAGGGGCCCGGCACGGAGGCTCTGAGGGCAGCGGAGGGGAGCGGCGGACACCACAGCCCAAAGCTGAAGGCCTGGCCCAGAGCAGAACAGGCCGGCGGGCGGGCGGGCGGGCGGGTCTGTGAGTGTGACCGCAAGCGGCGTGAGCAGAAGGGACCCGCCCGGAGGAGGAATCGCCCAGAGGAAAAGGCTCCGTGCGCTGGCTGTTTGGTGCTTGCAGCTCTGCCCCCACTTAATCCCGGGAAGCCTCGGCAGGTCCCCCTGCTTTCCAGTGAAGAAGGAAGGCTAGGAGGGCCTAGTGGTGTGGGTCGCCGAGGTCAGGGCTGGGAAGCAGACCCAAATGCCCTGGCTTCTTAAGACATAAACCGCCCAGATTTAGAAGCCGCTTGGCAAAGAGAATTAAGAAACAGCAGCACCGAGGCACCATCACCAGGACCATCAGCTGCCAGCCGGTAGAGCCAGCTCCCGGAGAGGCTGGCCCGCCCCCAGGCGCCGTGGGGGACTCACCACTCCTCCGTGATCCTCGTCCGCAGCGCGGGCAGGAGGAACTGCCCGTGGAAGCGGTAGATGGAGGAGATGTTCGAGAAGACGCCGGTGGTGACCTCCGGAGGGACTCCTGCTGCCGTCAGCTGGGCGCAGAAGACCTGGGCACACAAAGGTCACTGAGAGGTCACCGTGGTGCCGCCACATTGCTTCTGCGGGTGGGGTGCCCGGGGGGGCTGACGCCTCTGCTTTCCTTAATAAACCTCCATTCCGCAAGCGCTCCAATGGCCTGGTCTTACACAATAGCCCTAAGGACGGGGATGAGGCGGGAGGGGACAGGCCGTCCTTCCTCCAACCACCTCCACGGGAAATGGCAGGTCCCAGCTTCCCTCTCCACTGTGAGCCACAAACAGAAGCAACACCTGTTACACCCTGGCTCATCAATCCCATGTTGTCACATGGACAGAGAAAGCGCCACCCACAGTCCCACTGTTTATTCAGAAAGATGTCCAGGGGCCGTGCGCATGCTCATGTGATGAGACTGCCAGGAATAAGGAGTAAAATCCCGCAAGGGGGCCAGGCAGGACCTTTGCCCCTCGGCCACAAGCTCTAAAAGCGAGTCCTTAAGCTTGTCTGAGTTTTAATATAGTCATTTGTATTCCGAATATAAGGCCCAGGCACTGTGAAGATAGGGAGTTTGCCTGTGAAACTGCCCACGACACTCTGAACGTAGACGAGATGTGCCCCCATCAGAGGCTACCTGGTCGAGCAGGTGCAGCCGCCTCACGTAGGTCTCCTCGGTGTGCAGGAGCTCCTGGGCGATGTGGAGCAGCTCCTGGGCCCTGGAGCACTGCGGAGAGAGGAGCCAGAGCTGACGGGAAAGGTGAGCCTTGGAGAGCAGAGCTGACAGGCCGCCCGCTCTGCACCAGGGAAGACTCGGGGTGCTATGAGGCCAGAGGGGGCTGCTGGGCTCGGAACGTGGAGAAGATTGACAAGGATATAGAAACTATAAACAAGAGGACTTTAACACCAAATCTTATCAGGCAGAAGATTCAGAAAACTTGAAGATAGGTCATTTGAAATCATCAAGTCACAGGAGCAAAAAGAAAAAAGAATGAATAAAAACAAAGAGAACCTAAGGAAGTTATGGGACACTAACAAAAAGACCAATATATTCTTGATGAAAGTCCTACAGAACAGAGCTTATTTGAGGAAATAATGGCTGTAAACTCCCTAAATCTGAGTAAAGAAATGGACATACAAATTTGAGAAGCTCAAGAAACGTCAGCTAGGGTACATTGAAAATGAACGAGCCCTGGCCAGGTAGCAGTTCGTTGGAGCATCGTCCCTACACCAAAAAGGTGACAGGTTTGATCCTCTGTCAGGGTATGTACTGATCAATGTTTCTCTCTCACATTGTTGTTTCTCTCTCTCTCTCCCTCTCTCTCATTTCCTCTCCTCTAAAACATATCATTGGGTGAGGATTAAAAAACAAAAAGAACCACACTGAGGTCCATTATCTATCTATATAAAAGCCAGTGACCAGAACGCCAGAGCGACTGGAACAACCAGTCACTCTGACGCCCACTGCGGCCAGTGAACCGCCAGATCAAGGGGTGGGGATGCCGGCTAACCTCCTGAAGCCCCTCCCCAGTCAGCCCCACCCCAATGAGCCCCCACCACCCTGATCAGCCCATAGCCCCTCCCCACAGCCAGCTCCACCTCCAATTGGCCCCCAATACCAATCATGGATGAGGCTGGCCAGCCAAGCTCCCATAGTCTCCTCTGGCCACTGGCCCCCAATGGGGCCAGCTAGCTCACAGCCCACAGCTCCTCCCCCTGGCCAGCTCCACCTCCAATTGCTCCACACACACCAATTGGGAGTGGGACTGGCTGGCCAACTGCCCATGGCCCCTCCCCCAGCCACTGACCCTGGATTGGCCCCTTCATTTGGGGGCAGGGTAAGCTGGCCCACCACCCACAGCCCTTCCCAATGGCCAGCTCCACCCCCAATTGGCCCACCCACCCCAATCAGGAGCAGGGACCATCAGCCAATCACCCGTGGCCCCTCCTCCCAGCCAGTTCAGTCCTGATTGTGCCCAGATCGGGGCAGGTAAGCTGGCCAACCTCCCGTCGTCTCCTCCTCCTGACAGGCCCAGCCCTGATCCACCTTGACTGGGGCTGAGCCAGCCAGATCCCACTCGTGCATGAATTCATACACTGGGCCTCTAGTCTATATATATAAAAACCTAAGTGACCATTACAACCAGATGATCGAATGGCAACTGTGATGCACACTGACCACCAGGAGGCAGATGCTCAACTCAGGAGCTGACCCCTCGTGGTCAGTGCATTCCCACAGCCAGCTTCCTGTGGCTGGCCAACCTCCCACAGTCCCTCCCCCCAGCCAGACAGCCCCAGTTGGCCCCAATCACTGGCCAGAACAAGGGACCCTATCCATGCAGGAATTAATGCACTGGGCCTCTAGTAATAATAAAAAGTAATGAGTTGATATACTTAATATGTTAAGAGGAAAAAAACTGTCAACCAAGAATATTGTATCCAGGAAAGCTGTCATAAAATGAAGAAATTATGATTTTCCCAAGTAAACTAAAGAAAAGTGTGCATTACCACTGGAGCTGCTCTATAAGAAATGTTTAAAGGATTCCTTGAAATTGTGAAGATGGTAGAGAGCAACAGAAACTGTCCAAAAATTATAAGGTTCTCAGTAAAGGTAAATGCATGGACAAATATGATAACATGATCTGTTGTAATTTTTGTACATAAAATTTAAATGAAAAGAATATTTTAAAACTATAAACATTTATTAATGAGTATACAATGTATAAATAATTATGTCATTTCTGATATCAATAACAGACTGGGGTAGAAGAGGAGCTGTAAAGGAGTAGAATTTTTATATGCAATTGAGGTTATCAGTTCAAAATCAAATGTATAACTCTAATGTAGTTTATATAATTGCAATAGTAACCATAAAGAAAATTACTATAAAATGTACACAAAAAGAAATGAGAAAGAAATCAAAGCACATCAGGACAAAATTCAGTGAAACAAAAGGAAGGTAGAGAGAGAGGGACAAAAAGTAACCATAAGTCCTTTCTTATCAGTAATTTCTTGAAAATGGATTATACTACTAAATCAAAAGACATAATGAATTGGCTGAATGGATTGAAAAAAAATAGTATCCAGGAAGGATCAAAAATGGTGAAAGAGTAAGTGGATGCTCCAGGACCAAACTGGAATTACAAGTAAAATACAGAAAAACTTCCTAAATAATCAACTGAAGACTTGCTAGAAAGAACCCTGACAACTGAGAACCAAAAGTGGAGACCCCATAGAGACTGACAATTGCTATCTAGGCAGTGTTGCTGGGATTGGGGGGGAGGGGGGGAGAAACAGCTGACCCACCCTATTGGAAAACACCTTGGTGTGGAGTTGCTGAATCCCATTAAGAGACTAAGAATAACAATTAGCCTCCAGGCAGAAACAATCATCCAACCCTGTTAGAAAAATAACAACAACAACAAAACCCTCTTCGTATCCATGGGCAATTGATGGAGGGCTAGTGAATACTAAATTCAATCAGTCTGCAAACATAGGCAGACACTGGAAGTTTTGAGACTTTGCCTGATCTAATTAGTCAGAAACAGCATTTGACACTGTCCTGTACTGGAGACTGAGAGGCGTATTAGATCTACTAATTACATAGTCACAAACCCAAACAGGCAACCAAAATGAGGAGACAAAAAAACAACCCCAAATGGAAGAACAAGAGAATTCTCTAGAAGAGATAAATGAAACAAAGAAATTTATCTGATACAGAGTTCAGAATACTGATAGTAAAGATGCTCAACAGCATGAGAAAAGATATAGTAACTAGGAAAACACAAATAAAGAATTACATAGCACAAATAAAGAACAAATTGGAAAGAATACACAGAAGATTAAGGGAAGCTGAGGATCAGATCAGTAAAATAGAAGACTGAGTTGAAAAAAATAATTCAATTGGAGAATCAAAAAGAAAACATAATTAAAAAACAGGAGGACAGCCCTAGCCAGTTTGGCTCAGTGGACAGAACATCAGCCTCTGGACCAAAAGGTCCCAGGTTCAATTCCAGTCAAGGACACGTAATTTGGTTGCAAGCTCCTCTCTGGCCTGGGCTCTGGTCGGGGCTCTTGTAGGAGACAACCAAATGATGTCCTTCTCTCACATCAATATTTCTTTTTTTTTTTCCTTCATTTTTTATTTATTATTTATTTATTTATTTATTTATTTATTTATTTATTTTTATTAAATTATTATCTGTGTACATATCTTACCATTGCCCCCCCATACATACCCTCCATCCCCAGAGTTTTGTGTCCATTGGTTGTACTTATATGCATGTATACAAGTCCTTCAGTTGATCTATTATCTCCCCCAGATCTTCCTACCCTCCCCGCTGTAATTTGACAGTCTGCTTGTTGCTTTACTATCTCTATATCTATCTTTTGGTTCAGTTTATAATGTTCTTTATTATCCATAAATGAATGAGGTCATGTGGTGTTTCTCTTTCATTGACTGGCTTATTTCACTCAGCATAATCATATCAATATTTCTGTCTTTCCCTCTCTCTTCCACTTTCTCTAAAAAATCAATGGGAAAATATCCTCAGGTGAGGATTAAAAAATAAAATAAAACAAACAAGCAAGAGGACAGCTTAAGGGAGCTGTGGGACAATGTGAAACGTAACAATATTCACATAGCAGGTGTGCCAGAAGAGGCAGAATGGGAAAGGGGGATAGAGAACATGTTTGATGAAATAATGGCAGAAAACTTCCCTCACCTGGTGAAGGAAAAAGTCACACAAATTAAGGCGGCACAGAGAGTTCCAAGCAGGAAGAACCCAAACAGGCCCACACCCAGACACATGACAATTAACATGCCAAAAATTAAAGACAAAGAAAGAATCTTAAAGGCAGCAAGGGAAAAGCAATTTGTTCCCTACAAAGAAGCTCCCATAAAGCTGACACCTGATTTCTCATCAGAAACTCTACAGGCCAGAAAGAAATGGCATGAAGTACTCAAGGTAATGAAAAGCAAAAACCTGAAACCAAAATTACTATATTCAGCAAGGCTATCATTCAAAATAGATGGTGAAATAAAGAGTTTTCCAGACAAAAAAAGGCTTAAGGAATTCATCACCACTAAGTCAGCATTACAAGAAATGCTAAAGGAAATGCTGTAATGAGAAGAAGAAACAGAGACATACAGAATTAACATGGCAATAAATAAGTACCTATCAACAATAACCCTAAATGTAAATGAATTAAATGCTCCAATCAAAAGGTGTAGGGTAGTTGAATGGATATGAAAACATGACCCAATTATATGCTGTCTACAAGACATCCACCTTAGAAAAAAAGACACACATAGGAAGAGAGTGAAGGGACTGAAAAAATTTTTCCCATGCAAATGAAAAGAGAAAAAAACAACTGGGGTAGCAATGTTCACATCTGACAAAATAGACTTCAAAATAAAGGCCATCACAAGAGACAACAAAGGTCACTACATAATACTAAAAGGATTGATCCAACAAGAGAATATAACCCTGGTAAACATATATGCACCCAATATAGGAGCACCTAAATATATAAAAAATATTCTAGAGGACGTTAAGGAAGAGATTAAAAAAAATAATAATGCAGTCACATTGGGAGACTTTAACACCCACTGACTTCACTGGATAGATCTTCCAGACAAAAATTTAAAAAGAAACAGTGCCCTTAAAGGACACACTGGATCAGATAGATTTAATTGCAATGTATAGAACTTTTCACTCCAAAGCTGCAGAATATACATTCTTCTTAAAGGCACAGGGACCATTCACAAATATAAACCATATGTTTAGGACACAAAACAAGTCTCTACAAAGTCAAGAAGACTGAAATCATTATCAAGCACCTTCTCAGATCACAATGGAATGAAATTAGAAATCAACTACAGTAAAAACACTCATAAACATTCAAACACATGGAGGCTAAAGAGCATGTTTAAACAATGAATCAGTTTCTTATAAGATTAAGAAATAAATAAAAAAATCTTCCTAGAAACAAATGAAAGTATACACACAACAAAACCTTTGAGACACAGCAAAAGCAGTCCTGAGAGGGAATTACAGGCATACCTCAAAATAACAAGAAAAAATTAATAAACTATTTAACCCTACTACTTAAAGAGCAGAAAGAGAACAAGAAAAGTAGAAGGAAGAAAACATTCAAAGAAGAAATAACACCCATTCTCCTCAAATTATTCCAGAAATTCCACGAGGAAAAAAAAATCTTCCCTTTTTATGAAGTCAGTATTATCCTAATTCCAAAACTACATAAAGACACTACAAAGAAAGAGAATTACAGGCCAATATCCCTGATAAACACAGATGCTAAAATTCTCAACAAAATGCTAGCAAATCACATCCAGCAATATATTAAAAAGATCACACACCATGATTGAATGTGATTTATTTCAGGCATGCAAGGCTGGTACAATATTCACAAATTTAAAGACAAAAATCACATGATCATATCAACAGATGCAAAAAAAAAAAAAAAAAAAAGCATTTGACAAAATCCCACACCCATTTTTTATTAAAAAAAACTCAGCAAAGTTGGAATAGAGGGAGCATATTTCAACATGATAAAGGCCATATATGACAAACCTACAGCCAACGTCATACACAATGGACAAAACTAAACTCATTTCCCTTAAGAACAGGAACAAGACAGGGATGTCTTATTCAACATAGCACTGGAAGTCCTAGCCACAGCGACCAGACAAGAAGAAGAAATAAAAGGCATCCATATTGGAAAGGAGAAAGTAAAACTCTCATTATTTGCAGTTGACATGATATACATAGAAAACCCTAAATATGCCACCAAAAAACTACTACATTTAATAAATGAATTTGGCAATGTAACAGTATACAAAATCAACACCCAAAAATGAATGTTTTTTTTATATACCAATAATGAATTCTCAGAAAGAGAAACTAAACAAACAATCCCATTTGTCATTGCAACAAAAAAAAATTAAGATACCTAGAAATAAACTTAACCAAGGAGGTAAAAAAACATTCTCAAAATATTAGAGATAGAAGGAGATATAAACGAGTGGAAGAATATACCATGTTCATGGATTGGTAGAATCAACATCATTAAAATGTCCATACTACCCAAGGCAATCTATAGATTCACTGCAATCCCTATTAAAATACCAACAGCATATTTCACAGATCTAGAACAAATACTTCAAAATTTATATGGAACAAAGAAAGATCCCAAATAGCCACAGCAATCTTGAGAAAGGAGAACAAATTAGAGGGATAAAAATGCCAGATATCAAGTTATACTACAAAACCACCATAATCAAAACAGCTGGATACTGGCACAAGAACAGAAATAGAACAGAAAAGAGAACCCAGAAATTGACTCAAGTCATTATGCCCAATTAATAGCTGACAAGGGAGGCAAGAACACACAATGGAATCATGACAGTCTCTTTAATAAATAGTGTTGGAATAATTGGACAGATAAATGCAAAAAAAAAAAAAAAAAAAAAGAAAGAAAGAAAGAAAGAAAGAAAAGAAATTAGGGAGAAACCAAGATGGCAGCATAGGGTAGACACCTGAATACAGCCTACCACAACAAATTTGAATTTAAAACTGAAAAACAGGGGAAACATCGCCCTGAAGCACTGGACGGCTGGCTGAGAGGAGGGTCTACCATCTGGGAAGGAGAGAGAAGGCATGCTGAACCTCAGGAACTGTGAAGGTGCGGTGAATTGAGTGCGCGAAAAGGTGACCACCCAACTTTGATGCTGGCTTGCTTGTGGAGTGTGGAGAGAGCAGACAGCTAACACGCAGCTAGCTTTCTTGTTCGGGAAGAAAACAGAACCACCCTATTGCTCTGATAGATGGCCCCAGACAAGAAGAGGCCAGACTTTCAGGCAGTGGGCAGAGATCTCTCAGAGGTGTGGGCCATTATTGCGGGACTTAGAAACCAGACCCTTGTAGGGAGGGGCTGATCAAAGCTTGGCTACACCACCCCGAGACTCTGCCCCATCCAAGCGGAGCACAGAAGCCCTTTCAGTGGCTAGCTTTCTTGTTCACTGCGAATAGGACTCTCCTAAGGAAGGGACAGACAGGAATCCAAAGCTTGTCTGTGCCTATACCAAAGAGGTGCAAGCACCTGCAACCAATCTTGCGGGATTCACCAAGGCTTGTCTGTGCCACCCCGAGACTCCACCCCATCCAAGCGATATACAGAAACACTTCTAGCTGAGACACTTATGATCCTCATAGCCAATTGGCTTGGAGATCAACGCTTCCCAGTGATACCAACAACAATCAAGGCTTAACAGCAAGACTGCACACAGAGCCAACAAAGGGCTACACCAAGATTGTCCACATCAGGTAAATAGGAGGCTGACCCACTGAACCATATAGGACACAAAGCCACCCTACCAACTCAGGGAAGCTGTGAAAATGCAGAGACTAGGAAACAGATCACAAACAAAAGAAATGGAGTACAAGAAGCGACTGGATATAGAGTTCAAAACCACGCTTATTAGGCTTTTCAAGAATTTCCTAGAAAAGGCCAATAAAATAAACAAGACCTATGAGGATATAAAAAGAGATCAACTAGAAATAAAGAATATATTGTCTGAAATAAAAAAAAATATTATACTGAGTCCTAAAAACAAAATGGAAGATCGCAAGAATCAAGTCAAAGATTTGGAACCAAAGAGCCAAAAGACACTCCTCCGCAGAAGCAAGAAGACAAGAGAATCCAGAAAGTTGAAGATAGTGTAAGAAACCTCTGGGACAATTTCAAATGAACCAACATCAGAATTATGGGGGTCCCAGAAGAAGAGAGAGAGCAAGATACAGAAAGAATACTGGAAGAAATAGTGACAGAAAACTTCCCCCACCTGGAGAAAGAAATAGACTTACAAGTCCAGGAAGCACACAGAACCCCAAACAAAAGTAATCCAAAGAGGACCACACCAAGACACATCATAATTAAAATGCCAAGGGTAAAAGACAAAGAAAGAATCTTACAAGCAGCAAGAGAAAAACAGTTAGTTACCTATAAGGGAGCACCCATATGATTGTCAGCTGATTTCTCAACAGAAACTATGCAGGCCAGAAGGGATTGGCAAGAAATATTCAAAGTGATGAATAGCAAGAACCTACAACCAAGATTACTCTACCCAGCAAAGTTATCATTCAGAATAGAAGGCCAGATAAAGAGCTTCACAGATCAGAAAAAGCTAAAGGAGTTCATCACCACCAAACCAGTATTATATGAAATGTTGAAAGGTATTCTTTAAGAAGAAGAAAAAAGTAAAGATAAAAATTATGATAAACAAATACATATCTATCAACAAGTGAATCTAAAAATCAAGATAATTAAAATTCTGAGGTACAGAATAAACTGTTGAATATAATAGAATCAGGGGCAAAGAAAAGGAGTGGATTGATAATTATCAGGGGGAAAGGGGTGTGGGGGTGCAGGAGGAGACTGGACTAAAATCGTACTTATAATATAATTTATGGATGAGGACAATGGGGTGGGGAGGTAAGGGCAGAGGGTGGGGTGGGAACTGGGTGGAAGGGAGCTATTGGGGGAAAAGGGAGAAACAATTGTAATAATCTGAGCAATAAAGATTTATTAAATTAAAAAATAAAAAAGTAAAAATAAATTTATGTCTAATCACTGGGGGATAAACATGAAACTAATGTAATATTGTCTGTCAACTATAATTGAAAATATAATAATTAATAATTAATTTTAAAACTAAAATATCTTTGTTAATCATAATAGAATAAAATGAAATCAATAGCCCTGGCTGGTGTGGATCAGTGGTTAGAGTGTTGGCTCATCACAGGGGCACAGGTTTGAGTCCCAGTCAAGGGCACATTTCTGTGTTGTAGTTCGATCCCCAGTTCCAGTCGGGGCACATATGAGAGGCAACCAATCAATGTGGCTCTCTCACATTAATCTCTCTCTCTCTCTTTTTCTGTCTATTTTGCTCTCCTCCTTCTTTTCACTCTCTGTAAAATTATCCTCAAGTGAGGATTAACAAACAAACAAACAAACAAACAGTCACTAAGGAAACTAGAAAAGACCTGAGGAAAGTGAGAGTAAGAGCACAACATCCCACTTCTGTGGACGGCCGCTGAGCAGCCCAGAGGACCATGCAGAACTGCAAGTGCACATGTGCAGAAGGAGAGGGATCAGCCAGCAGCCCGTCCCACACCTCCAGAAGCTGGAAGAGCGAGAACTAAGCCAAAGCAGTCCAAAGAAGAAAACAGCAGAGACTAGAATATGAGGAAAACAGAATAGAAAAACTGAAACAAATCAACAAAAGTAAGAATTTTTTTAAGAATCAATTAAATTGACAAACCCTTAGTTAAATAAGAAGAAAAGAGAAGCTCAAATAACTAATATCAGAAATTGAAAGAGAAAACATGACTATTGATACCACCGAAATAAAAAGGACTATAGAGAATACTATGAATCATTGGATACCATAGAAGAAATGGAAAAATTCTGTGAAACACAAAACCTACCAAGACTGAATTACAAAGAAACTGATAATCTGAACAGACCAGGAATGAGAAAAGAGATTGGATAAGCAATTAAAGACTTTCCAACAACAACAAAAAAAACACCAATGGCTTCACTAGAGAATTAATAATACTGGAGAATCATCTATCTCAGATACTTCCAAAAAGTTGAAGAGACATTTCTAAGTTTATTCTGTGAGACAATACCTTATACCAAAGCCAGACACAAATGTTACAAGAAAACTACCGTATCCATCAATATCCCTGATGAACATTGATGCAAAAATCCTCAACAAAATATTAGCAAATTGAACTCAGTATCATATTAAAAGGATCAGCCTGGCCAGTGTGGCTCAATGATTGACCATCAACCCATGAACCAGGAGGTCATGGTTCGAGTCCCAGTCAGGGAACATGCTCAGTTTGTGGGCTGGATCACCAGTGTGGGGCCTGCAGGAGGCAGCCGATTGATGATTCTCTCATTGTTGATGTTTCTATATTTCTTTTTCTCTCTCTTCCTCTCTGAAATCAGTTTTAAAAAAAGTTTTAAAAAAATTAAAAATGAAAGGATCATATGCCATGAGCAAGTGGAATTTATTTCTGGAATACAAGAATGGTTCACTAGGTGAAAGTCAGTCAGTGTAATACAGAAGGAAGGGAAATTGGCACAGAAAAACCATTTGACAAGATGCAACATCCTTTTGTGACAAGATCAATTAACAAATTAGGACTAGAAGAAGAAACCTAATTGCACACAACACAGGCCAATTTGACATGTATGCACACCTGGGCAGCCTCCCCAGGCCAGCACCCCTTCGTCCCCCTGGATGGGAACGTGGGGCACAGGGTCCCAGCCCCTGGTCCAGAGTCCTGGCCTGAGGGTGGGCTGACGAGACACAAATCAGAATCCCATGATGAAGAACATAGACCCGTTCCCCGCTGTGGCAAAGTAACATGCCATCTTCATGTCACGGACACAAAGCCCTGCCCGGGAGCACCCGCACACAGCCAGGCCTGGCCCTGCCCTCAGACACCGCTTCTCGGCCTGGCTCGCAGGGTGTCTGTCCTCCGGCGGCCCAGCACCAGCAGCACCGCTTTCTGGGAGGAGCCCGGCTCCCTGCCCGACACAGCGGCTCCCAGGCAGCTGCTCCGTGCTCCCCCTCCCATCCTGTGGCCCGTGTGTGCATGTGTGTGAGTGTGTGTGCGTGAGTGTGTGTGCATGTGCTTATGTGGGTGTGTGTCTCTGTGTGCATGTGAGTCTGTGTGCGTGTGAGTGTGTATATGTGCGTGTGAATGTGTGTGCGTGTGTGAGTGTATGTGCACGTGTGTGTGCATATGCTTATGTGTGTGTAAGTGTGTGTGCGCGCGTGTGAGTGTGTGTGTGTGAATGTGAGTGTGTGAGTGTGTGTGTGTGAGTGTGTGTGCGTGTGTGAGTGTGTGTGTGAGTGTGTGTGCGTGTGTGTGAGTGTGTGTGCGTGTGTGAGTGTGTGAGTGTGAGTGTGAGTGTGAGTGTGTGTGTGTGTGTGTGTGTGTGTGAGTGTGTGCGCGCCTCCCGCGGGCGCTGCGGGGGCAGAAGCCGGGGCGGGCGGGGGTCCTGGCCGCTGAACAGGCCGCCGGCTCCGGGCAGGGCAGCTGGGTGCTCCCGCCCGTCCAGGGGCCCTGCCATGTGGAGGCTGAGCAGGCCCCCACCTCCCGGCACCCACCTCCCGGCCCCCAGCGGAGCGAGGCCGCCCCTCAGACCGGGCAGGAGCACCCACCTCGGCCCGGTCGGCTCGGGCCCCCGGGGGGCCGCGCTGCGGGGCGGGCTCCTGGCCGGCCGGGGCCGCCTCGGGGGGCGGGGCCGGGAGGGCGGGGCCGCCGGGGCAGGAGAAGGGCCGGGCGGGCGCGCCGCGGGGCGGGCTGTCGATGCCGCTGTCGCGGTCCGGCTTGGCCGCAGGCTCCCCGGAGGGGCTCCTCGGGGCCGGGCCGGCGCGGAGGGCGGGCGCTGCGGGGACCCCTCCTGCGAGCTCCATCCTCGGGCCGGGCTCGGTGAGGGGCTGGCGGCCGGCACCTGGAGGAGACAGGGTGGTCAGTGCCAGCGGGGGGCGCACCCACCTGCCTCCCGGGCGGCCCCGGGCTCTCTCTGCGGAGCTGGAGGAAGGAGGCGGGGGCGGGGGGGGGGGACCCCGCAGGAGAGCACCTGCCGCTCCATGAAGCCAAGACAGACCAAGGCCACGGCCCGGGGCCCGGCGGGGGGGAGGGGGAGGGGGGAGGCAGGTCCGGAGGCCCGCAGGGAGGGGCAGGAGCCCCAGCAGCGTCCCCCGCGGGGGCAGCCCCGGCCAGCGGGACACTCAGGCCAGAGCTGAGCCGGCCCCGGCCCCGGGGGCGCCTGCCGGGGGGCCGTGTTCCGGGAGGGTGCAGAGCTCACCCAGGGTGCGGGCTCTCCCTGCCCCTCTAACCACCCCTCACAGGGGAGGGCACCTCAGGCGCAGACCTCCTACCCGCAGCCGGGAGGGGGCACACACCCTCTGGGCAGAGCGCAGGGGGGAGCGGGAGCCTGGCCGGGGCAGTGGGCCTTGGGAAGGGCATTCACATGTGGACACGAGCTCCCACATGCACACCCCTCCAAAGCATGTGTGTGTGCACATACACCGCCCAAGGGACCTTGTCCCAGGAGAGGCAACGGGTCCCAGGCAGGAGCCCGCAGCAGGCAGACAAGACGGGAGCTGAGTGACATTTCACTCAGACGCAGAGGCAGGTCTGGTCTCCATCTCCTGTGGTCAGGGCTGCCCCAAGCTCATCCTCCTTATGTCAGAGCCTTCCAACGCCACGTGGTGGCCGCCAGAGCCCGCTGGGAGGTGGGGAGCTGCAGCGAGGCGGCTGCGCCCGGCGGGGGCCACTTCTGCCCGTGGGCAGCGGGGCTGGGCTCACGGCGGCAGGCAGCCAGGCCCGCCTGGCCCTGGGACGCACGGAGCTCTGCCTCCGCTCTGACCGGGAAGGACCGGAGACCCCGGCGCCGGCGCAGCCTGCAGCTTGAGGAGCCGCTGCGTCAGGGGGGGCAGGTTGTGGCCAGCCCTGCCCCTTCCCCGCCCCCGCCTCCAAGAGCGGAACCAGGGACCTGGGCCTCTGCAACTCCCCAGCTGGGGACAAACCACTTCCTCTGCGCCCGCCCCACCCAGCCCCCCGCTGTCAGGCTCCGGAGGCTTGGAGTGGGGTCAGGTACAGGCAGCTGGTGCTGCGTGTGCCCGTTCTCTCCTGCAAGAACCGCGTCTGAGCGCCGGCCTGGCCCTGGCTCACCGCAGGCTGGCCCCGGCCCTCCCGGAGCTGGCTGCTCGCTGGCCTGCTGCCCGCTTCACGTCTCCATGACCGCTCGCCGTGGTCCCCGGAGGCCTGGGCTCGCCCTCTTCCCAAGGCACCACCTAGTCAGGGGCTGGCGCAGGCGGTCAGAGCTGCAGGCTCCAGGCCGAGGGTGTTGGAGGGCTCAGCCCTCAACTATGTCTGGGACCACTGCCCCTCCCGGCTCGGCCAGGAAGAGTCCAGTAGCCAGCTGGAGTGGGGTCCCCCTCCAGGGGTCAGCCGCCAGGACCGGCCACTCCTACGCTCAGGGTCATCTTTCCTGGAGACGGAATCACCGACGACCCAGCGCTGTCCCTGCTCTCCTCTCCAGGGACCGCACACTGGCTCTGCACGGCGACCGACTGTCAACAAGCGCAGAGGCCCCGGGGAGACGGCACAACCAGACACCGGTGCCTCCCCGGCGGGCCCAGTGCCGGTGGAGCTGGGAGTCGGTGGGTGGTTGAGACGGGACATCCCCAGAGCAGCAGAGTGGCCATGAGGTGGAGGTCAGCCCCCAAGCCTGGCCAGACACAGCTTCCACTGTGGACACAGCTCATCAGGGGCCTCGCCGCCTCGAGGCGTGTCCCCCTCCTGACCCCAGTGCCCCGGGACCCAGAAGCACCCTCGAGGCCCCAAGCCCCACCACTCACCTGCCCGGCGGCTTCTCTGGCCTCGGTGGGCGGAGCGCACTTCCTCTGTGCTTCCGGTGTCACAGGGACAGGGTGCATTTCCGCACGTCACACCCGGGCGGCCCAGAGGTGCAGGCTGGAGGCCCACCGCCCCCTCCGAGGCGTTTCCTAGCAAGCCCGCGGAACCCTCTTGGGCAGGAGCAGTGGGAGGGGCACAGAGGGGTGGGAAAAGGAGAGGCCTCCGAAAATGGGTTATTTCCAGGGCTGACGCCAGCCCTCCAACCAGACTCCCGCCTGCCCCCACCGGGAGGGCGCCCTGACCTTCCGGGGAAGGTGGATGCATGCATAAGGACACGGTCCTGCGAGGCTGAGCTCACAGACTCCACTCCGGCCAGTTTAATGGTGTTTCTTCATGCAGCCTTATCAGCTTTTTACAAAACAGTCATTTCCTGGGCATTGGCTTCCTCACTGCCACACGGGTCACGTGGGGTCCCCCCGGGGACAGCGCCCAACACAGGGAACTGAGTGACAGCGGGTCCAAGGGCCCCCCAGGTTCCTTCACTTGCTGCCAACTCCCTGGGCCCCTGTCCCCCCACACCCTGAGTGAGGCTCACAGCAGCTGGACGGGCCAGCTCCCTCCCTCGGTTCCTCCTGATATTTGAGGCTGTGTGCTGGGGGATGCGGCCCGCTCCCCTCCGCAGACAGGTCACTGTGAGCACACGCTCCCCTCCGTGCAGGTCAGTGAGAGCCCACCACCCCCAGCCCAAGTCTCAGTGGGACTCTGCCCAGGAACCCGCAGGACAGAGTGAGGACATGTCTGAAAGATGAGGCAGGGGGCCGGATAGCAGGACACAGGCCTTATTGGAGGAGAAGACCCTGCCGGGCTGCCTTCCAAGGAGGAAGAGCACACGTGAGGGGTGAAGGCACCTTTGAGGGCAGGAAAGGGAAGAGACTGGGCTTAGGGCACTCAGCACCAGCTGATTGGTGGTTTCATATAAGGCACATGATTAGGGACCTAGGGACTTAGGAATCAGGGGCTTAGGTTATTTGGCAGGTGCTGATTGGTGGTTCAGCGTGCAGTCCATATGAGGTGCTTGGTTAGTTGCTCAGGAATGTTCGGACTGCAGGTGGAGTTTACGTCATTCTCCGTCCCTCAGTTGTGGGAAGGGAGGCTCTATCAATGTCTGCCTGGCCCGCTGGCCGCCACCATCGCTGGGAACTCAGGCCAGCCCCTAACAGGTGGCAGAGGTGGTGGTCGCGTCTCAGAGGCCCGTGAGTCCACTTTCCAGAGCTTTCCACATGCACAGCCTGAGCCTCTTGGCCTGGTCACTCTGTAAAACGGAGAGAACTCAGGAGGCCGGCCCGTGGGAAGCACAGCACCCAGCAAGGTCCCCATGAGCACTGCTGAGTCGGGGACCGGCAGCGGACCTGCTGATCAGAGCCGGCCTCAGAGGCCCTGGCCAGGCAGCACAGTTGGTTAGAGCATCGTCCTGATAGGCCAAGGTCCCATTCCTGGTCAGGACAAACACTAGAATCAACCAAGGAAGGCATAAGTAAGCAAAACAGCAAAAAGACGTTTCTCTCTCTCCCTCCCTCTCTCTTTAAAATCAGTTACAATTTTAAAAAGTAAAATACTTTTTAAAAATGGCCTAAGAAGGTAGATGTGAATGTCAGCAGCATGGAAGCAGGCCTGGTGTAATGACCTGAAAGGTGAGGGGTCTTGGCAGGTGACTACAGAAGGTGGAGTTAAGTGAGGGGTGTGGCTGGAGAGTAGAACTGAGCTCAAGATCCTCTCAGCCTGGGGGTGTCGTCAGCAGGAGGCGACGCTTCCCAAGAAGAGCGTGCTTGTGGCAGGTACTTCCTGGTGACCCGAGCCTGAGGAGCCATGTCCACCACGAATAGTGCCAGGCCACTCTGTCAGCTTTGGGCTCCTCTCGAGATAGAAACTGGGCACCCTGTCTGATGGAGGGGGAGCCAGTTGGAACCTGCAGAAATGAGTGGTGACCTCTGAGACCAGGTCCTGCACCACATTGCAGCTTCAACCTTTCTCTCCTGAGTCATCGCTGTAGGGAACCAGCTGTCTTGTTGTGAGGAGATCCCTGTGTGGGGAGGAGGCCCCAGCCTGCACCCGCTGGCCATGAGGAAGTGAATCATGTGGAAGTGGATTCCTGGCCTCAGTCAAATCTTCAGATGAGCTCTCAGCCCTGACCAACATTAGACCCCAGCCTAAGGGAGACCTCAAATTAGAGCCACTCTGCACCCAAATTCCTGACCTGTGATAAGAGTTTACTAAATCTTGGGTAATTTGTTATGCTGTGGTAGGTGATATAACATGGATATTAGGAAAAAGGAGTAAGGGGTGATCTAAGAATAGGGAGCATCAGCTCACAGTGGAGAAGTGTCCACAGGGAATTAATGGCCCACATTCCTATCTCTCTGTCTAATTATTTCACTACTGATTCACTGGTCCAAACTGGGTCCTCAACCCTGAAGGGTTTTCTGGTGACAGTGGTGAAGTTTACTCTCAATAAGGCCTCCCTCCTGTTCTGCCCCCGCCCACTTAACGCCAGGGGCAGGGGCTGCTTTCTCCCAGCCTGCTGCACAGAGGCAGCTCTGTTAGAGAGGGACCTCCCACAGGTGGCAGCGGCCTGGCCAGCCTCCTCCTGCAGGCCTGGGGGCCTGTGTGGGGCCAGAGCTGGAAGAGCAGGTGCACAGAGGCCCTTCCACCAGGGGCGCCACTTAGCACTTAGCACTGACCAAGAACCCTGGGAAGGCTGAAACCGGTTTGGCTCAGTGGTAGAGCGTCAGTCTGCGGACTGAAAGGTCCCAGGTTCGATTCCGGTCAAGGGCATGTACCTTAGTTCCTGTCAAGGGCATGTACCTTGGAGGCAGCTGGTCGATGTTTCTCTCTTATCGACATTTCTAGCTCTCTATCTCTCGCCCTTCCTGTCTGTAAAATATCAATAAAATAATTTTTTTTTTAAAAAAAAGAAAGAAAAAAAAAAGACCCCTGGGAAGGAGAAGGCTGAGCCAGGGGGAGCCCACATCCTGAGGGGAGGCTCCTCCCAGCTCAGCCTCACAGAGGAGGAAGGGGAGAGGGAGAGAGAGGGAAACACGAGTGATAGAGAGAAATGTCTATCGGCTGCCTCCTGCATGTCCCCTCCAGGGGTCGGAGCCCAAAGCCCAGGCATGGGCCTGAGCGGGAAGGAAATGAGGGGGACGACTCCCAGCCACTGAGCACCCTGCCAGGGCAATATTTGGGGCGTTCTTACGATAACAAAATTATTCAGTGTTTATCTGATCTAACTGGGCACCCTGTATTGTACTGAGCAACCCTAATTTCACCCAGTGACCAGGATTAGCCAGCCCATCTGAGCCAAATAGCCAGCGTGTGACAGCCACACCCAACCAGGTCACCCGCACCCATTGTAGGTGCCCATTCCTTGGACACCAGTGCCCTTCCAACCTGCTCTACTCCACTCCGGCCACTCTGTCAGCTTTGGGCTCCTCTCAAGATAGAAACTGTAATTTCACCGAAACCGGTTTGGCTCAGTGGATAGAGCATCAGCCTGCGGACTGAAAGGTCCTGGGTTCGATTCTGGTCAAGGGCATGTACCTTGGTTGTGGGCACATCCCCAGTAGGGGGTGTGCAAGAGGCAGCTGAACGATGATTCTCTCTCATTGATGTTTCTAACTCTCTATCCTTCTCTCTTCCTCTCTGTAAAAGAAATCAATAATATATATATATATATATATTTTTTTTTTTTTAAAGAAACTGTAATTTCTCTGCACCCTTGGCTAAAACCAGAGAAACAGACACAGGAGACGCCTCAGCTGAACTCAGGTTCAAGTTCATGCAATGCTTTGACGGTGAGAAATGCTCACCTGTCTGAATTCAAATAACGGACTCAGAGCCAGGGGTGTGGTGAGAACCTGCTCTGGAGCAGGTGCCCCTCTCTGCAGACCCCCGGCAGCGGGCACAGCCTGCTTCCTCCGGGTGCGAGGCCCTCTGGTAGGGTCGCCGAAGGAAGATCCAACCAGCATGTCCTTCAGTAATTGTATGATGAGGTTGAAAGGGGGACATAGCCTTCTAGAGGGGTCCCTGTGGAAGGGAAGTCTCCTAATGAGAGGGGACAGGGACTAAGAAAGGAGGTGCATGGGCGCTGCCCTGATGTGCATAAGGGCTAGCGGTAGGAGAGCAGTTTCAGGTCCTTTAGTTTTGTGAGTTAGTTTAGTTAGGTGAGACTGAGTTAAGGACTTTGCCTTTCCTACCTCTCCTGAAGATTGGGCCGGTAGGGGATGTGAGTTCCGCTGGATGTTCAGAGTGGAGGAGACCTGTTGAGTCGTTTGAGATGTGAAAGCAGGTCCATTATCTGATTGCAGTGAGGTGGGGAGGCCGGATGTGGGGATGAGGAGCTGAATGGGAGCGGTGTGACCTCGGAGGACTCTCAGACACAGTGGGGAGTGCCTTTGCCCAGCCTGAGAAGGTGTCTGGAGGATTAAGAGATACTTGGTCCTTCTAACAGGGGACAAGTGAGTGCAGGCAATCTGCCAGTCTTGTCCAGGGACTTAGCCCCTTGCTGAGGAGTGGGGAAAGAAGGAGGTCTACCCTGTGCTTGGGGAGATACTGAGTACCAAGTGGAACAGGTTCTGAGATATCTTGCAGTAGGGAGGCCTGGCTAGGACATGTGATGGGGGCTTAGGAGTTGTAGAAGCATTCTCTCTGTAGGGAATTGGGGATAGCCCGAAGATATCATGGGCCTGTCCCTGGGGAAGGATATACTTTCCCTGAAATTCTTTTTGTTAGTTTCTCTTTCTGTGAGTTCATTATTGGTGTATAAAAAAGCCATGGATTTCTGGGTATTAATTTTGTATCCTGCTACATTGCCAAATTCATTGATTAAGTCTTGTACTCTTTTGATAGAGTCTTTGGGGTTTTCTATGTACAATATCATGTCATCTGCAAATAATGACAGTTTTACTTCTTCTTTTCCAATTTGGATCCCTTTCATTTCTTCTTCTTGTCTGATTACTATGACTAGCACTTCCAGTACTATATTGATTAGAAACGGTGAGAGTGGGCATCTCTATTTTGTTCCTCTTTGTAGAGGAAAAGTTTTTAGATTTTGCCCATTGATTATGCTGTTGGCTATAGGTTTGTCATATAGGTTCTTTCTCATGTTGAGATATGATTCCTGTATTCCCACTTTGCTGATAGTTTTTTATCAAAAATGGGTGTTGGATTTTGTTGAATGCTTTTCTGTGTCTATTGATATAATAATGTAATTTTTTTCAATTTGTTTATGTGAGGTTTATTGATATGTGAATATTGTGCCAGCCTTGAATGCCTGAAATAAATCCCACTTGATTATGGTGTATGATCTTTTTAATATATTGCTGGATGCGAATTGCTAATATTTTGTTGAGGATTTTAGCATCTATGCTCATCAGGAATATTGGCCTGTAATTCTCTTTGTTTGTAGTGTCATTATCTGGTTTTGGAATTAGGATAATGCTGGCCGAATAAAACGAGTTTGGAAGTGTTCCTTCTTCTTAAATCTTCTGAAATAGTTTGAGGAGGATAGGTATTAGTTCTTTTTTGAATGTTTGAAAAAACTCCCCTGTGAAACCATCTAGACCTGGCCTTTTGTTTGATGGAAGGTTTTATTTTTTATCATTACTTCTTCTATTTCATTACGGTTTTTTTTAATGTATTTTATTGATTTTTTACAGAGAGGAAGAGAGAGGGATAGAGAGTTAGAAACATCGATGAGAGAGCTGCCTCTTGCACACCCTTACTGGGGATGTGCCCACAACCAAGGTACATGCCCTTGACTGGAATTGAACCCGGGACCTTTCAGTCACAGGCCGATCAATGCTCTATCCACTGAGCCAAACCAGTTTCAGCTATTTCATCAGTTGTTATTGACCTATTCAGGTCAATAACCTGATTATTCTTCCTGATTCAGTTTTAGGATATTGTATTTTTCTAGGAATTTGTCATTTCAACCACATTGTCCAATCATTTGTATTTCTGTGGTGTCCTTCTTCACTTTCATTTGTGACTTTATTTATTTGGGTCTCCCTCTCTCTCTCTCTCTATTTTTTTGATGAGTTTGGGTAATGGTTTATTAATTTTGTTTATACTTTCAAAGAACAAGCTCTTGGTTTCATTGATATTTTGTATTTTTTTTTTCTGTCTCTATGTTATTTATTTCTGCTCTAATCTTTATTTCCTTTCTTCTTGCTCTGGGTTTTTCTTGTTGTTCTCTTTCTAGTTATTTAAGTTATGGGGTTAAATAGTTTATTGCTGATTGTCCTTATTTTTTTTAAAAAATAAATCTTTATTGTTCATATTATTACAAATGTTCCTCATTTTCCCCCCCACCATTGCTCCCATTCACCAGGTTCCCACCCCACCCTCTGCCCTTTCCCCACCCCCCATTGTCTTCATCCATAGGTGCACAGTTTATGTTCAGTCTCTTCCCGCACCCTCACTCCCCTTTTTCCCTGAGAGTTGTCAGTTCACTCCCCTTCCATATAGCTGATTCTATTATATTCACCAGTTAAAATTATTCATCAGATTTTTTAATTCCCTTGGTTTTTAGATTCACTTGTTGATAGTTACATATTTATTGTTCATAATTTTTATCTTTATTTTCTTCCTTTTCCTAAAAAAAAAAAAACCCTTCAGCAATTCATATAATTCTGGTTTGGCAGTAATGAACTCCTTTAGCTTTTTTTTTTATTTGTGAAGCTCTTTATCTGGCCTTGGATTCCGAGTGATAGCTTTGCTGGGTAGAGTATTTTTGGCTGTAGGTTCTTGCTATTCATCACCTTGAATATTTCTTGCCATTCCCATCTGGCCTGCATGGTTTCTGTAAAGAAATCAGCTGACAATCTTATGGGTGCTCCTTTATAGGTAACTACCTGCTTTGCTCTTGCTGCTTTTAATATTCTCTCTTTGTCTTTTGCTCTTGGTATTTTAATTATGATTGTCTTGGTGTGGTCCTCTTTGGATTCCTTTTGTTTGGGGTTCTGTGAGCTTCCTAGACTTGTAAGTCTATCTTTCCCCAGATGGGGGAAGTTTTCTGTCACTATTTCTTCCAGTATTCTTTTGTTATCTTGCTCTCTCTCTTCTTCTGGGACCCCCATAATTCTGTTGTTGGTTCGCCTGAAGTTGTCCCAGAGGTTTCTTACATTATCTTCAACTTTCTGGATTCTCTTGTCTTCTTGCTTCTGTGGAGGAGTGTCTTCTGGCTCTTTATGTTTCAAATCTTTGACTTCATTCTTGCAATCTTCCATCCTGTTTTTAGGACTCTGTATAATATTTATTATTTCAGACAATGTATTTTTTATTTCTAGTTGATCCCTTTTCATATCCTCATAGGTCTCATTTATTTTATCTGCCTTTTTTAGGAAATTCTTGAAAAGCTTTATAAGTGTGGTTTTGAACTCTATATCCAGTCGCTTGTTGTCCTCCATTTCTTTCGTTTGTGATCTGTTTCCTTGTGTTGGCATTTTCGAAGCTTCCCTAAGTAGGTAGCCTTAAAAGTCTCTGTTTTCACCTTGGATGGGGCGGAGATTCAGGGTGGAGCCTACAGCTTGGCTTCCTATCAGTCCCACCCTATTAGGTTTCTGAATCTCAGTGTTCCTCAGTGTCCTTCAGTACTCGCTGCAAGCACCTCTGAGAGAAAGGTGCCCTCGAGTTTCACCTGCTACCAAACAGTCTAGGCTCTCCCCCAATGAGCCCGGAACTGGGGTTCGGTTCACTTCAGTTGGAAGTGGGGTTCAGAGCAGTTGGAACTTTTGTCTCTTTCCCGCTAAGGCAATCCAGCAGCACAGTCAACCATCTGTTCTCTGCATGCAATGTGCGCGCCTCTGGGACTTCCTTTCACCACTCCCCTAAATTTCCGCCTTACAGCCCAGGCTCCCTCCTTATGTGTCTGGGTCCCCAGGGTCTCTCCCAGAACTGGGGTTCAGTGCTGTCGGAACTGGGGTTCAGCACAGTCTGGAGCTTTTATCTCCTTCCTGCCAGGGAACACCAGCCAGGCACTCAGCCTCCCCTCGGTCCTCTCCCTGCGTGCACAGTGTCTTCGTACCTTAGGCTTTTACAGCTCCTCTGATTTTCCTTCTGGTTTTCTCTTTCCTTCTAGTTGTAGAATTTTCAGTCAGCCGATTTTCCTGTAGTTCTGGGTAATGTCCATTTTGTATTTTAGTTGTATTTTTTTGAAATTGTTGTGTGAGGCTGCAGTTAGGTGTTTACCTATGCCACCATATTGGTTTCTTCTGTCCTTATTCTTTGAAGTATGCCTGTAGTGCTATGAACTTCCCTCTCAGGACTAATTTTGCTATGTCCAGAGATCTGGAGTTGTGTGTTGATTTTCATTTGTTTTCAGAAAGCTTTTGATTTCTTTCTTGATCTCATTGGTAACCCTTTCATTGCTTAATAACATGTTATTTAGCCTCTAGAAGTTTTCATACACACACACACGTATATGTATATGTATATGTATATGTATATGTATATGTATATGTATATATTTCATCCACATTGTCCAGCTTGTTAGCATATAGTTGTTCATAGTATTTACTTACAATCCTTTGTATTTCTGTGGTGTCTGTGGTTACTTCTCTACTTTCATTTCTGGTTTTATTTATTTGAGTTTTATTATTTGTAGACAGCTCCTATAATGGGTGCATAAATGTTTACCAGGATTATAGCCTCTTGTTGGATCAATCCCTTTAGTATTATGTCGTGACCTTTGTTGTTTTCTGTGATGGCTTCATTTTAAAGTCTATTTTTGTAAGATATGAGTATGTTACTTAAGTTTTTTTTTCTTCTTTTCATTTGCATGAAAAAAATTTTTCCATCCCTTCACTTTCACCCTGTGTGTATCTTTTGTTTTGAGGTGGGTCTCTTGTAAACAGTATATAGTTGGGTCATGATTTTGTATTCATTCATTTACCCTACACCTTTTTATTGGAGCATTTAACCCATCTACATTTATGGTTTTTAAAGAGAGATACTTATTTATAGCCATTTTAATTCTATATGTCTAGGTTTCTCTATATGTTTCCTCTTCTCAGCAATCCCTTATAGGAATCCCTTTAGCATTTCTTGTAATGCTGGGTTGGTAGTGATGAGCTCCTTTAGTGTTTTTGTCTGGGAAGCTCTTTATTTTAACTGTTTTGAATAATAGCCTTGCTGGATACAGTAATTTTGGTCTTAGATCCTTGCTTTCTATTAACTTGAGTACTTCATGCCATTCCCTTCTGGCCTATAGAGTATCTGATGGGAAATCAGGTGTCAGCCTTATGGAAGCTCCTTTGTATGTAACAGTTTTCTTTTCTCTTGCTGCCTTTAATATTCTCTTTGTCTTTAATTTTTGGCATTTTAATTATGATGTATCTGGGCATGGGTCTGTTGGGTTCTCCTTGTTTGGGGTTCTCTGTGCCTCCTGAACTTGTGTGACTTTTTCCTTCACCAGGTTAGGGAAGTTTTCTACAATTATTTCTTCAAATAACTTATCTGTTCCTCTCTCCCTTTCTGCCTCTTCTGGCACATCTACTATTCTAATATTGTTATGTTTCACATTGTCCCACAGCTCCCTTAAGCTGTCCTCCTGTCTTTTAATTGTATTTCCTTTTTTGTTCTCTAATTAAGTGATACTTTCAACTTTGTCTTCTAATTCACTGATTTGATCCCCAGCTTCCCCTAATCTGCTGTATTCCTTTCAATGTGTTCTTTATTTGTGTTACATCATTCTGTATCTCAGACTGTTCTTTTTTCATAGTTACTATATCTTTTTTCATGCTATTGAGTATTTTTATCATCATTATTCTGAACTCTGATTTGGATAAATTTTTTTTATCTCTGCTTCATTTATCTTTTCTAGAGAATTCTCTACTTCTTTCCTTTGGGAGTTGTTTCTTTGTCTCTTCATTTCCTGTTTGGGTTTGCGGCTATGTTTTAGGTAGGTCCTCTACACCTCTCAATCTCCAGTGCAGGACAGCGTTAAAGGCTGTTTCTGACTAATTTGATCAGTCAAAGACTCAAAGCCTCCAGAGACTGCCTCTGTCTACAGACTAATCGGATTCTATCTTGAATTGCTCTCCAGCAACGGTCCTCAGGGTAGTGAGAGTTCTTTAACAGAGTGGGGCAGATGCTTCTGCCTGGAGGCTAATTGTTACTTTTAATCTCTTAAGTGGCCTCAGGGCAAGGTGCTTTCAAATAGGGTGTGTCAACTGTCTTCCCTGCAGGCAAGACAAATGTCTATTTGGAAAAGATGTCCTCTGTTCTGTGAGGGAAGGAATCAACCCAGAAAACTTGGAGTGTCTGCCTTCTGAGCTCTACCCCGCCCCCAAGTCCCCAGCCCTGGATTCTACTCTCATAACTACAGTCCACCTCACCTTCCCTCTGCCAGAGCACAAGATGGGTGGCTCCACAGGGAATTTTTTTACATTGGCCCTTCAAGAGGGGCCAGACTGCTCCCTGGCAGACAGCACCCACTGCTTTCACAGTTAGATGTTATGTGGGTACCCTCCTCAGTTTGATGTTCTCTGCTGGGGAGCCCAGCTTTGGTATTAGGTCACAGAGTTCTCGATGGCACCACCACAAAACACACACACACACACACACACACACACACACACACACACACACACACACAGACACAGCTGAGATATCTCTCAGGACTTCAGTTGCCATCTGTGGGTGTCCTGCCAGCCCTTTTGCACCTCTGCCCTCCTACCTGTGTCTGTGCCAGCTCCACCTTGGTCCTCGGGTATCAGATTTCTCTCCTGTGAGTTTTCCATTGATTATGCAGGAAGACTTTCCACATTTCAGTTGTAATTCCAGCTTGTTCCTGGGAGCGTGTCTGTGTAGCATCCACCTACTCTGCCACTATTTTTAATCTCTACTTTCCCTGAAATTTTAACCATGGATCTTCCTAAGTGGCCTTAAGAGCTAAGAAAAACGAAGTTCCTCTGGAGTGTATTAGGGTGTTATATGGGGTATAGCTAAGAGTTGGGGAGACAGGGCTTCCTCTGAGCCATCGCCTTGGCCTCCTGGTATGCTTTGTTATCTCCCTGTGTTATGGGATCATTATTGACTCGGTGTCTTTCGCAGTGTATGACTTAAGAAGGCTGGGAAAGGGAAGATTAGTGCATAAATACCATGTAGGAAGACCTGAGAGGCTTGCAATGATAGTGTCAAGCTCTGTGAATGAGCAGTGGAAATAAAGTCTAGGCTCCAATCTGAAGACTAAGAAATTGGAGAGAGCCTGGGCAGGCTGCTTTAGCTTACTCAGAGAGAAGAGGTCCCATCGGACATCAGGGGATATCAGATCCTGAGTCTCTGGTCAGTCTTTTCTAAAACTTTCACAGATCTTTCTACCCATTCACAAATAACCAACTTTAGCAAAAAATTAAACAACCAGCATTTACATTTATGAACACACTTTAAGAACACTCTTACTTTCAGGAAACTACATTCAACAACGTACAAGAGACCTTCTGTACTAAAAGCATACAGCAAACGAATTTAAAACTTGTCTAGCAATCAATGTTCCAGTATTTTATGTTATTAAAAATATTTAGATGTTTATTTAACCCAGCAATGCTCCAAAGCCTTAAAGCCACTTGGATTCCAAACGGCTACATTTTTCCTGAGGGATAACACGCTAAGGCTTGGGAGATAATGAGTTCAGCTTCTGAGAGTAGCAGGACTGTTAAAGGTGGTGAGAAGGTGCCGAGAGCAGTTTTTAGAGCATTAAGGGGGTGAGAATGTGGCCTTGGGATCTAAAGCCTCAGTGAGGGGTCCCTTTGCTTAGTAGGAGGAGACTAAAGTTGGGACCCAGGGGTGAAAGTATCCAATGAACACAAGAAAGAAGACTATTTCTCATTTAGAGGAAGGCACAGCCATGGAGGAAGTAAGGTGTGTACAGGCCCAGGAATGGCTCGCCTGTGGGGTGAGAGTGACACGGAGGTGGGTCCCTGTGGCTTGGGAAGCTGGGCTTTCTGAGGGATGCACTGCAGCCCCGGCTGGGCACCGAGGTGGAACGAGAAAAGGGCGGGTAAAGGGGTGTCTAGTCAGTGCAGTGTAGACGGGAGGTGGCTAATGGCTGTGAGGCTAGTCTGTCAACCCCCATAACAGAGACTGAGGAGGGACAGGGGTCCCCGTGAATTTGGGGAGGGCAGAACAAGTGGCCCCAGTGTCAGCTAAAAAGGAGATCGGCTCACCTGCCACCACAGTCGTTCTCCGAGGCTCTGCCCTGGTGATGTGAGTCTGTGGGGCCCTGTCAGGCCGGGGCGGCTTCTGTGTTTGGTGCTCAGGCCCAGGAGGTCCGGGAGCTCCAAACCGGATCCAGAGGGCGGCCTTGCTGGCCTGGCTGAGGTCCGACCCGGAGGGGCCAGACTGCAGCCTGATCTCCGTGGCCTTCCCTTCCGCACCTGGGGCAGGGCCCGGGGGGTCTCGGTTTGGGCAGGAGCGGTCCCAGTGTCCTTGTGGCATGTGAAGCAGGGCCCGGAGGAGGCTGAGCCCCTGACTTGCCCTTGTTGGAGGACCGGCACTCGGTGTGGGTTGTGAGAGCGGCGGCCGGGAGCCGGAGGGCCTCTGGGCCTCAGCCGGCCTGATCTCGCCTTGCTGTTGGACTGGGTCTCCTGGTCTCTGTTATTAAAGACCTCAGAGGCCAAGTTAACGAGGTCTTGTTGAGGTGTCTGTGGACCTGTGTCCATTTTTGGAAGCTAGCGGCATTTGTGGGGGCTGATTGGGCTATAACATGGGTGTTCAGAAGAAGGGTTCCCTCTGGGAGGTGGGGTCTAAGGTGGTCAATTCCCACAAGCCCTCCGTGAGGTGGGGGAGGAGGAATGTTGGGTTTCTGTTTGGGATAAACTGATGACAATTTCTCAGTTCCTGCCACCTTTCTCAGGGATAGATGGGGCACAGGAATAGAAGTGGCTGTTGAGGCAGGTGGTCTGTGGGTGGCCCGAGAGCGAGTTTTAGATGGGAAAGTCTGTATTGGAGCTCGAGTTCTCAGAATTTGGGCTCTCAGGGGTTGGGGAGAAGGTGGCTGCTGGTTAGGAGGGTCTGGGTTTTGGGAATCTATTGCAGGTGAGGGAGGGGATGTAAGGGATGGAGGTTGGTGGTCTGCTGGGTCAGAATCAGAAGTGTTAGGGGGGGCTTTCCTCCCGTGTGCTGCTCAGATGTGGCTGCTATTTTCTCGAACATCCCTCAGACCAGCTCTAAGTCACCAGAGCTGGCATGACCCCGAGGACCTCAGACCCTAGCCAGAGCCCTGGGACGAACAGTAGAGGGGTTCCTCGAGCTGCCCCAGTGTGTGTAGTCAGGTCCGCTGGCCCTGGAGCCTGGGGGTGCCAATGGCCTCCTCCCTGGATGCTGCAGAGACCGCCACGCAGCTGTGAGCTCCAGAACACTGGCCCCAGGTGGCGCGAACATTTGGACTCAAAGGAGCGCTCCACCGCACGATGAAAAGAAAGAAGCGTGTGCGCCCAGCAGAAGCTGGAGGACTGGGGCGGTGTTTACAATGAGAAGCCCCGGCCTGTTGCACTGGTGTCACTCGTGATTGTGGACAGGAATATCTAAAGATATCAACCCATTTTTATCTGATGCAGAGGGATAGCCAGTGAGCTTCAGGGCAGTGCAGTCCACTCAGACTTGCCCACTAACTTCTGCAGATCAGTGGAGTGTCATAGAGGGGAAAAAAAAAGCTAGAGAGGCTTTAGAGCCCTGGAAGTCAACCTAGAAACACTGCCACCCAGAGGCTAAATCACAAATTGATCCTAGTGTAATAAAAAAAATCAAAGCAAAGCCTGCTTAAAAATCAGGACTGGATTACAACACTGAGGAGCAGTGAAATGCAGGGAACTGCAATACTTTTCGAACTGGGAAACAGGTGTGTCAAACAGAACGATAGAGAAAGTAAATGACCTTCATTACTGCAAATTTCATTTAATTATTTTAATTTTATTTTTTTATTTTTGTTTTTATTTTCATTATTTGCAACATTTATTCAAGAAACTATTTTTTCTCACTTGATTTTACCTTTTTAATCAATACATTTTTATTTGTAATCAGCATTATTACTACTACTATTTTACCTTTTTTATCTTACTTACTTTTGTTTACTGTCTTTATTTTTTTTAAGTCATATTATTTGCTCTTTATTTTACTTCAGGATTAGTATTCTACAGGCTATTTTAACCTTTTCTTCACCAATGCTTTATTCTATCGCAACCCTACCTTTATGCCATCACTCTCTTCCTAACCTTTCCCCCTTTGGTGTCCTGTTTATCTTAACCCTTTCCTGCTCTAGATATTCCCTATTCTTTCTGTTTACCACCTCCTAAAATTTCACCCTATTTGTGTATATCTAATTTCTAACCCCCTGCTCCAAGCCCATATACACCTCCCATTTCACTGACATAAAAAAAAAAAAAAACAGTCTTTCTCTCTATCCTTTTGTACTTTATGTTGAATGTTAACTATATCGAAGTTTTATGCTTTTTTGTGAGATTGTTTGGCTTATTCTTTTTGTTTGATTGTATGGTTTTGTTAGCTGTGTTTTAGTTAATTTTTACTTCTGCTTTCCCTTTCCTCACTTGATATTAGTTGGTGTTGTAACTTTTATTAATCTCCAGATACTTGTTTCTGGCATTTGCTATGATTAAGGGTTGCTCTATTGGAGTTTACTTCCCATATATATATATAGTTAGTTCCTTGTTTCTCTCTATCATTCTAGCTTCTCTCTCTCTCTCTGTCTTTTTCACTTTCTCCTTCTCCCGATTTCATTTTGCCACTCTTTCCCCCCCTATTTTTATTCTTCTATCTCTCTTACCCCCTAATTTGCCTTTCTCTAATGGTCATTTTTATTGGAGATTATTAATATCACAAACACATTTCTGTTCAGTGCCCTGTGTGTTGTATCTGGTTGTGTTGTATTTTGTGCTTTTAAATCAATGCAGGAGAGAGAGAACTATATAACCAGACATCCTGAAAAGAGAGACCATAGGGAGACAAAGAAACAGCCCACATATAAAAAAAAAAAAAGCAAGCATCACCAGAAAAGGAAGTAAACGAGTTATAGGCAAGCAACCTACCAAAGCAAGAATTTAGAGTAGTGATCATAATATGGCTATAAAGGATGGAAGGCAAATTTGACAATATGAGTAAGAACCAAGAGGAAATGAAGAAAACCAAGAAGAAATGAAAAATGACATCACTACTGTAAATAACTCAATAGAAAGCATTAAGAGTAGACTAGAAGAAGCAGAGGACCAAATCAGTGAGCTATAAGACAAGATGGAAAAAATACCCAATTAGAGCAGCTTCTGGAAAAAAAATTAAAAAGTAGCAGGAGAGCCTAAGGGAACTTTGGGACAATACAAAACAAAACAATAGTAGAATAATAGGGGTTCCAGAAGGAAAGGAAACTGAGGAAGGCATAGAAAACCTGTTTCAAGAAATAATGACAGAAAACTTTCCTGAGATAGAGAAGAAAAAACCCACACAAATCCAAGAAGCTCACAGAGTCCCAAGCAAAATGAACCCTAAAAGACTGACGCCACGGCATATTATAATTAAATTGGCAAACACCAACAACAAAGTAAGAATCTTAAAAGCAGCCAGAGAGAGTCAGAAAGTTACATATAAAGGAACCCCCATCAGACTAGCAACTGATTTCTCAACAGAAACTTAACAGGCCAGAAGGGAATGGAATGAAATATACAAAGTCATGCAAAGGAAGGGTCTGAATCCAAGAATACTGTAACCAGCAAGGTTATCAATCAAAATTGAAGGTGAAATCAGGAGCTTCACAGACAAAAACAGACTAAAGGAATTTATCACCACCAACCAGCAATGCAAGAAATGCTAAAGGGTCTGCTATTAAAATAAAGAAATAGAAAGCGAAGAAGGAACATGGGGTATAGAATAAAAATGGCAACAAATAAGTACCTATCAATAATAACTTTAAATGTAAATGGATTAAATACCCCAATCAAAAGACATAGGGTAACGGATTGGATAAGAAAACAAGACCCAGATATCTGTCTACAAGAAACCCATTTCAGAAAAAAAGACGCACACAGACTGAGGGTGAAGAGATGGAAAAAGGATTTCCAGGCAAATGGAAATGAAAAAAAAAGCTGGGGTGGCAATACGTATCCCTGACAAATTAGATTTCAAGGTGAAAGACATAACAAGAGATAATGAAGGCCACTTCATAATACTAAAGGGAGCAATCCAACAAAAAGAAATAACCCTGGTAAACATATATGCACCCAATACAGGATCACCCAAATACATAAAAAACTGATGGAGGACATTAATGGAGAGATTAATAGCAATACAATCATAGTAGGAGATTTTAATACTCCACTATCACCTTTGGACAAATCATTTAAACAAAAAAAAAAATCAGCAAAGAAACATCAATCCTAAATGACTCACTAGACCAGATGGAATTAATTGACATCTTCAGAACATTTCACCCCAAAGCCACAGAATATACATTCTTCTCAAGTGCACATGGGCCATTTTCAAAGATAGACCACATTTTGGGACATAGGCAAAGTCTCTTTAAATTCAAGAAGATAGAAATCATATCAAGCATCTTCTCAGATCATAGTGGCATAAAACTGGAAATCAACTATAATAAAAATAATACAAACAAATCAAACACATGGAGACTAAACAGCATGCTATTAAACAAGGACTGGGTTACCAGAAAAATCAAGGAAGAAATTAAAAACATCCTGGTAACAAATGACAATGAAAACATGACAATCCAAAATCTATCAGACACAGCAAAAGCAGTTTTGAGAGGGAAGTTCATATCTCTACAAGCCTATTGCAAAAAACAAGAAAAAATGGTAACAAATTAGAAAACTATACAACGCAAAGAGTTAGAAAAAGAGCAACAAGAAAATCCCAGTGTAAGCAGAAGGAAGGAAATAATAAAAATCAGAGTGGAGATAAATAACATAGATACCAGAGAAACAATACAAAAGATCAACAAAACCAAGAGCTGGTTCTTTGAAAGGATAAACAGATTGATGAACCTCTAGCCAGACTAACCAAGAAACAAATAGAAAGGACCCAAATAAACAAAATCAGAAATGAAAGAGGTGAAATAACAGACCCCGCCGAAATACTAAGGATTGTTACAAAATACTATGAACAACTCTATTCCAACAAACTGAACAACCTGGAGGAAATGATATATTCCTAGAAAAATAAAACTTCCAAAACTCAATCAGGAAGAATCTAAAAATCTCTATAGACCAGTGACTTTGGAAGAAATTGAAACAGTCATCAAAAGCTTCCAGCAAACAAAAGCCTGGGGCCAAATGGCTTCACAAGAGAGTTTTACCAAATGTTCAAGGAAGAACTAAAACCTATTCTCCTCAGACTATTCCAAAAAAATTCAAGAGGAAGGAACACTTCCAAACTCCTTCTATGAAGCCAGCATCACCCTAATACCAGAACCAGGTAAAGGCAACATAATGAAAGAGAATTACAGGCCAATATCCCTCATGAACATAGATTCCAAAATCCTCAACAAAATTCTAGCAAATCAACACATTTGAGCACATCAGAAAGATTATACACCATGACCAAGTAGGATTTATTCTGGGAATGCAAGATGGTACAATATTCACAAATCAGTAAATGTGATACATCTCATAAACAAATTGAGAGATAAAAATTATATAGTCATATTGATTGATGCAGAAAAAGCATTTGATAAAATCCAACACTCAAAAAAAATAATCCAACACTCTTTCCTGATAAAAACTCTCAACAAGGTGGGAATAGAAGGATCATATGTCAATATAATAAAAGCTATATATGATAAACCCACAACAAACATCATACTCCATGGGCAAAAACTAAAACCAGTCTCTCTAAGAACAGAAACAAGACAGGGATGCCCACTCTCACCACATCTGTTTGACATAGTATTGGAAGTACTAGCCATTGCAATTAGATAAGAAGAAGAAATAAAAGGCATCCAAATTGGAAAAGAAGTAAATTTGTCCTTGTTTGCAGATGACATGATATTGTACATAAAAAAACCAAAAGACTCCATCAAAAAACTAATAGATTTAATAAATGAATTTGGCAATGTAGCAGGATACAAAATTAATGCCAAGAAACCTTTGGCCTTTCTATACACCAATGGTGAACGTACAGAAACAGAGACTAAAAAAGCAATCCCATTTACCATTGCACTGAAAAAAATTAAGATACCTAGGAATAAATTTAACTAAGGAGGTAAAAGACCTATACGCAGAAAAACACATGACACTGAAAAAAAAGATAGAGGAAGATGTAAACAGATGGAAGGACATACCATGTTCATTGATTGGTAGAATCAACATCATCAAAATGTCCATACTTCCCAAAGCAATTTATAGATTCAATGCACTCCCCATTAAAATACCAACAGTATATCTTACACACCTAGAAAGAACTCTCCAGAAATTCATTTGGAACAAAAAAGACCCCGAATAGCCACAGCAATCCTAAGAAAAAAGAATAATGTAGGAAGGATCTCAATACCAGATTTCAAGCTGTATTACAAAGCCACTGTTCTCAAAACAGCCTGGTACTGGCACAAGAACAGAGATATAGATCAGTGGAATAGAATAGAGAATTCAGATATCAACCCAAATCACTATGCTCAATATTTGACAAAGGAGGAACAAACATACAATGGAGTCAAGACAGTCTCTTCAATAAATGGTGTTGGGAAAATTGGACAGATACATGCCAAAGAATGAAACTAGATC
Source organism: Pipistrellus nathusii (assembly GCA_963693515.1). Taxonomy (NCBI): domain Eukaryota; kingdom Metazoa; phylum Chordata; class Mammalia; order Chiroptera; family Vespertilionidae; genus Pipistrellus; species Pipistrellus nathusii. The sequence continues at coordinate 69,474,438 of OY882867.1, read as the reverse complement.
ACCAACTTACACTATACACAAAAAGAAACTCAAAATGGATACAGGACTTAAACATAAGATGGGAAACCATAAAAATACTAGAGGCAGCAAAATCTCAGACATATGCCAAAAGAACTTCTTCACTGATATGGCACCTAGGGCAATGGAAGCTAAAGAGAAAATAAACAAATGGGACTACATCAAAATAAAAAGCTTTTTTACAGCAAAAGAAACCATCAACAAAACAACAAGAAAGCCCACTGTGTGGGAGAACAAATTTGCAAATGTTATCACTGATAAAGGTTTAATCTCCAACATCTACAGACAGCTTATACTACTTAATAAAAGGAAGATAAATGATCCAGTTAAAAAATGGGTAATGGACCTAAATAGAATCTTTTCAAAAGAATACAGAAGGAAGGCCAAGAGACACATGAAAACATGCTCAAAGTCACTAATTATCCGAGAGATGCAAATCAAAACGACAATGCAGTATCACCTCACACCTGTCAGAATGGCTATCATCAACAAATAAGCAAATGACAAGTGCTGGTGAGGATGTGGAGAAAAGGAACCCTCATACACTGCTGGTGGCAATGCAGACTGGTGCAACCACTGTGGAGAACAGTGTGGAGTTTCCTCAAAAAACTGAAAATGGAACTCTCATTTGACCCAGTAATCCCACTCTTAGGAATATATCCTAAGAAATTAGAAACACCAATCAAAAAGGATATATGCACCCTATGTTCATAGCAGCACAATTTACAATAGCTAGGATTTGGAAACAGCCTAGGTGCCCATGAGCAGATTATTGGATCACAAAAGTATGGTACATCTATACAATGGAATACTGTGCTTCCATAAAAAAGAAGGAATTGTTATCATTTGCAGCAACCTGGATGGAATTGGAGAACATTATGCTGAGTGAAATAAGCCAGTCAATGAAAGAAAAACACATCATCTCACTCATTTATGGATAATAAGGAACATTATAAACTGATGAACAAAAAGATAGATACAGAGACAGTAAGAAACAAACAATCAAATTACAGCGGGAGTTTAGGAAGATACAGGGGAGATAAGAGCTCAACCGAAGGACTTTTATACCTGCATATAAGCATAACCAATGGACAAAAACTCTAGGGAGGGAGGGCATGTATGGGAGTGTGTGTGTGGCGGGGGTGGTGGTAAGGTGTGTTCACATATAATACCTAAATTTAAAAAATGAGAAGAAAAAAAAGAAGTGTTGGGGGAATGTTTCATGTGAGGAGAAAGGTCTGATGGGCTGGCAGAGAGGGTGGGGACGGAAGGGTGAAAAGGCCTGGACGTGGGGAATCTGACCACTTTCCATTGCAGTGACAGCACTTACCTAAACAGCGCGATGTGTTAACATGGAAAGTGCAAGAGACTTACCATCTGGTTTATGTTGTGGCCAAACAGCGTTACGAAGGAGAATGAGGACCTTGGGCCTGACCTCCCTGTGAGTGTGCAGAGGGGGGTGCCGTGGCCCAGGAGAGGAAGGGTGAGTGACAGACCACAGACCCAAAGGGGACTGTTTAGGGCAGGCGTCCCCACTGCTAAACAAATCACCACGAGAAACCAGGGGTGACCCTCAGACTGGGCGAGCCCAGTCCAGAAGGACCCAAGGCCGAATGGCTGAGGAGTCTCCTGGCCCCGCACTAGGACTTTCTAGAAGAGAGACTCTGGAGAAGTCAGAGAGGGAGAGTGGACAGAAGACTCCAGACGAGGGGAATTGTGGGACGTCACTCGCCTGGAGAGGACTGGCCGGTGTGGGTGAGGGTCAGCAGTGGAGAAGGAGAGGTTCCCATCCAGAGTCCTCCTTGGCTGGTTCCGGAGGGTCTAGAGGGAGGGAGGCTGATAGAGGCTGTGATCATGTCACGAGTGGATCGGGAAGTGAGCCCAGGGCGAGCTGCCGCTGCCTATGGGGTGAACGAAGCGAGGGTGATGGCTCCCCTTCCCCATGGAACCCTCCGAGGTTTTGGCACCAAGTGTTAGGGTTACTGAGGGAGGAACACACGAGGCCAAAAGGGGTAAAGAATTGTGAATTTATTAGGTCATCTGGAAACCAGATGGGCTGAGCCCCTGACTCTAGGTGGGCTTTTTCTGGGCAGAGAATTCTCTGCAGGTCCGGATTCTGAGAAACTCCAGAGGGAGAGATAATGGTCTTAGCGGGCGGAATATGGTCTCAGCAAGTGGGATGTCCATTGTGAAGTGGCCTGAAGGTCAGTTCCCAGGGGAGGGTTTTAGTTCAATTGTTGGTCAGACCCAACGCCTCCTCTGGCTCCTCAGGTGAACACTGTGGGGGCACCTGCCTCCTCACGCTGGGCCTTGTAGCTGCCTTCACCTCCCGTCTGGGGGAACCTTCCTGCAACACTTGCTACTAGTCTTATACATTACCCCCACCCGACCCCACCCGCCATCCTGTCTGTCCCGGGGGTACAGTGCTGTGCTGGAGGTGGGGCACAGGGCAGTGCCATTTGGGTTGTCAGCCTCAGGCAGCACCCCTGCCCCGCTCAGAGCTGTGCACTTCCCCGCAGAGGCGGGAAGAGGCTGTGCTCGAGGACAAGCCTGAGGCTGTCAGCACACAGTGGGTCTAACCCACAGGGACCTCACAGCACCCTTTGTCAAAAACCAGTCTGTTAGACACATGTAATGTTAATCAGTGAAGAAAAACAAACAGAAACCCGAGTCCTTTCTGAGGTAGAGTAGTGGCTGTTTTGCTTGCGCTTGTGGGAGTGCGAGAAGCAGGACATCCTCCCTCCCTCCCGTCTCCTGAGCAGAAAGCCTCCCTCCCCGGGTGAGAGCCGGGCAGGCCCAGACAAGGATGAGCAGCCCTCTGGGCCCCCTCGAACACCCCACACCTCCCAGCTCCCCTCCCGGGCGGGGGCGAGGCGGAGGGAGGGTGGCCAGCACTGTCCCAGGACCCCAGCGGGTCCCAGGGAGGCGGGTGGAGGCTCGGAGGCAGAAGGGAGAGGTGCAGTGGAACCTCCGTCCTCAAACTGAATTCCTTGTGGATGTTGGAGAAGCGATTTGTTCGAAAACTGAATCATTGTTTCCCATTAGAAAAAACGTAAATTGGATTAATTTGTTCCAGACGATCCCTGTATAACCTTGACTACACACAGTACATGTCTAGTGTCTGTTTAACTGTAAACAAATACTCCCTTTCCTGAGTATGTGGAGCCCCCGACCCGCCTTAGACTAGCCTTAGACTAGCCTTCAGCCACCTCGCTCCGATGCCCTCGGTGGGAGGGCCTGGCCTAGGGTGCAGCTTCCTGTCCCCCACATGGACCTCCTCCCTCCGGGCGGCCTGGGCCAGTGCTTCCCGAGCTCTCACACTCAGCAATGTCCCCGTCCGGCGGCTTCTTCATGTTCTAAAATTGTGCGAATCACACATTTCACCAGCAACACAAGAAAAAACAACAAAAGACACAGCACAGCTTCCTGAGATGTAACAAACTGAGGCCACTCTGTCCCTGGCCTGAGAGACGCTTTCTGTCCTGCCGATGGAGCACGTGAAAGGGTTGTCAGCTCAAGAATCGAACTTGAGACATTTTTTATCTGAACAAGTTGATTAAGAGCCAACTCGTTCAAGATAGAGAAGTTCAGGAACCGAGGTCTATATGATAATTAACGTTAGAAAAGGCAGGCGTGAACAAATGGGAATTGCAGCAGAGGGAGAAATTAATCATCACGTGAAATGCTGCAAACAAACTCATGACATTCGAGCTGGGAGTCCTTCAGTGGGCTCATGGGAGACTAGACTTCCAATGAGGAAAGAGCTGCACAATGAGGCAGAGTGACAGTCACCCAGATGGACACGGAAGGACAGAAGAGAGAGCAACAGCCAAGCAGTGAGCAGCACCTCAGACTGTCCACCGTGTGTAAGTGAAGATGGAGGACAGAGAACAGGATGAAAGAGGTATTTGCAAAAGTATGGTGGGAAGTTTTCACACAAATATACACTAGAAATAGCACAACTGTGTCCTCTGTGTTGGAGGTCTCTGTGAGAGGTCTCTGTGAGAGGTCTCTCTGGGGTCTCTGTAGGGTCTCTGTGGGGCCTATATGGAGTCTCTATTATAGGCTGTGTGAGAGGTCTCTGTGGGGTCTCTCTTACAGGCTGTGTGAGAGATCTCTGTGAGGTCTATATAGGGTCTATATGGGGTCCTTCTTATAGGCTGAGAGGTCTCTGTGAGAGATCTATATGGGGTCCCTCTTATAGGCTGTGTGAGAGGTCTCTGTGAAAGATGGGGTCTCTCTTATATACTGTGTGAGAGGTCTCTGTGGGGTCTATATAGGGTCCCTCTCAGGCTATGTGAGAGATCTCTGAGTTTATTATTATTTTTTAAAATATATAATAAACTCTTATTGTTCAGATTATTACAGGTGTTCCTCTTTTTTCCCCCCATAGCTCCCCTCCACCTGATACCTCACCCCATCCCATGCCCTTACCTCCTGCCACTGTCCTCATCCATAGGTGTAAGATTTTTGTTCAATCTCTTCCCACACTCCTCAGACCCCCTTCCTCCTGAGGATTGTTAGTCTACTCCCTTTCTATGTCCCTCATTCTATTATATTTACCAGTCCATTCTGTTCTTCAGATATTTTATTCACTTGATTTTTAGATTCACTTGTTGATAGGTATGTATTTGATGTCTTTTTGTTGTTCATAGTTTTTACCTTTACCTTTTTCTTCTTCTTCCTCTTCTTAAATAATACCCTTCAGCATTTCATGTAATCCTAGTTTGGTGGTGATGAACTCCTTTAGCTTTTTCTGATCTGTGAAACTCTTTATCTGCCCTTCAATTCTGAATGACAGCTTTGCTGGGTAGAGTAATCTTGGTTGTAGGTTCTTGCTGTTCATCACTTTGAATATTTCTTGCCACTCCCTTCTGGCCTGCATAGTTTCTGTTGAGAAATCAGCTGACAGTCGTATGGGTACTCCCTTATGGGTAACTAACTGTTTTTCTCTTGCTGCTTTCAAGATTCTCTCTTTGTCTTTTGCCTTTGGCATTTTAATTATGATGTGTCTTGGTGTGGCCCTCTTTGGATTCCTCTTGTTTGGGGTTCTGTGTGCTTCCTAGACTTGTGAGTCTATTTCTTTTTTATAGGGAAATCTTTCTGTCATTATTTCTTTTTAAAAATATATTTTATTGAGTTCTTACATAAAGGAAGGGAGAGGGATAGAAAGCTAGAAATATCGATGAGAGAAAAAAATCAATCAGCTGCCTCTTTCACACCCCCTATTGGGGATGTGCCCACAACCAAGGTACATGCCCTTGACTGGAATCAAACCTGGGACCTTTCAGTCTGTAGACCGACGCTCTATCCACTGAGCCAAACCAGTTTTGGATCATTATTTCATTCAATAGGCCTTCAATATCCTGCTCTCTCTCTTCTTCTGATACCCCCAAAATCCGGATGTTGGTACACTTAAAGCCGACCCGGGGCTCCTTACAATATCCTCACATTTTTGGATTCTTCTTTCTTTCTGCCTCTCTGGTTGGGTGTTTTTGTTTCCTCATATTCCAGATCTGTGGTTTGACTCTTGGGGTATGTTGATCTACAGTTGAGTTTCTGTATATTCTTTATTTCAGACAGTGTATGCTTATTTTCTAACTGGTTTTTTTGTTTGTTTGTTTGTTTGTTTGTTTGTATTCTCTTTAAGATCCTGAAAATCTTCAAGTGGTTTTTAGAAGATTCTTGAGTATTCTTATAAATGTGATTCTGAACTCTGTGTCATCCAGTAGTTTACTTTCCTCCATTTCTCCCATTCGTGACATGCTTCTGTGTCTCCACATTTTGGTTGCCTCCCTGTGTTGATGGAGTGGCTTTGTGTGGTAGGTGACCTATATGGGCCAGTAGTTCACTTTCCCAATCACCCTAGGTGATTGCTCTTCGTACACCCCTTTGTGGGCTGATTGCAATGACTTGGTGTAGTTAAGCCTGGATTGCTGTTGGTACACTGGGAGGAATTGACCTCCAGGCCAATTGGCTGTGAGGACCCGCTGTGTCTATAATGGAAGAACTGCTGCACTGGAGACACATTTTGTGCAGGCCTTGTTTCAATGGGGCTTTGGTGCTCACTGAGTCCGCCTCCCGAATGTGTCATTTATGAGAGTAGTTGAAATCTGGTGTTATCTCACACCGACCACTAGATACACTAGTTTCAGGATCTCCAATGGGGTGCAGTTCAGCTACTGTCTGAGGCCACCCTGCAGGAGCTACAACAAGAACCACAGTCCTCTCCTCCCTGCTTGGAGTTTGGAGGCTTTGGAGCTTTGTCTGCACCAGGTTTCCACTTTGCTAGGTTAAACTGCAATAGAGAAGGCCATTCATATGTAAAAGCCGCTGCGTGGAGCTTGGGTGTGTTTGTAGATTGTGCGGGGCAGAGTCTCAGGGTGTCACTAGGCTGGGGTGTGGCCAATAGCAATGGCTGCCCATCAGCCGTCTCTGCCTCTGACCACGTCCCTGTGTCTCATGCCCCAGTACAACAAACAATTATTCTTGCATGCAGCTCTGCCAGCAAGCCACCCCCACTTTCTGACACGATGGCAGACAGTCTAGCTTCTCCCCAGAAACTGGATTTCAGAGAGATTGGGAGCTTGTCTCTCTTCAGTTGAAGAAAGCAATGCCCTCTGCCAGCCGGGATCCGCCACCAGCCTGCATCGCGCTCATGCCCCTGTGCCTCAGTTTTTTAGCGCTTCTGCCCTGAATGCTCCTTTCTCTTTAAATCTAGTTGTAGAGCTTCCACTCAGCCAGCTTTCCCATGGTTCTGGATGATAGACATTTTGTTTTTAGTTGTAGTTTTGAAATTGTTGTGTGCGGCAGCAGTTTAGGTGTGTTTACCTAAGCCGCCATCTTGGATTCTGAGAGGTCTCTGTGAGAGGTCTATGTGGGGTCTATATGGGGTCCACACACGATGCCAAGGATGGCCTCCATCACCCAGCAAGGGATGGAGTGCTTTCAGGAAGCAATGGCGCTTTTCAGAGGACAGAGAAGGTTCCCCATGATCTGAATCGCACTGCTGCCCTCAGGCAACTGAGCACGGGCAGCCATGGAGGCCTGGAGGCCCAAGCTCACATCACAGTTGAGCCAGGTCACAAAGGGTTCTTGAGGCAAAGAGAGGCCATGAGAGGGGAGGCTGAGCACTACCCCTCCTTCCCCACCAGCAGGTCCCATCCCTGCTCTCCTGGACCTAGACCAGGGCCTGGGAACCTTCTTTGTGTCAGGGGCCATGTGGGTATTTATGACATCATTCTCAGGCCATACAAATTATCAGCTTAAACGTTAGCCTGCTGCCCAGCCAGCATGGGTCAGGAGGTCATGGATCCATTCCTATTCAGGGCACAGGCCCAGGCTGTGGACATCATCCCCAATAAGGGACATGCAGGTGGCAGCTGATCAATGATTCTCTCTCATCATTAATGTTTCTGTCTCTCACCATTTCCCTTCCTCTATGAAATCCATGTGTATATATACACATGTATACATACTCTAGAGGTCTGGTGCATGAAAATTCATGCACTGGAGTGGGGGGTCCCTCAGCCTGGCCTGCCCCCTCTCACAGTCTGGGAGCCCTCAAGGGTGGGAGGTGACCTGGCGATCAGGGGAAGGCGATGTCCCCATCACACCTCTCCTGCTGCCACTGCCAGCAGCACAAGCTTTGGCCAGCCCTGGTTACCTGACCCTTGGGCAGCTGCCTCAGGCCCACCCTAGGCAGCTAGACACCTGCCTTCCAAGGCTTGCCTGCGCCTCAGGCTGGCCCTGGGCAGCTGGGAGGCTGAGGGTGGATCTAACCACACCACACCCCTGCCACCCCCCAGGGGTTGAAAGGACTAGGGGATTCTGGTAGGGCTGAGGGGACTGGGCTCCACCATCTTGTGGCTATAAGCGCTGCAATCTTTGTGACGGCATGGTGGTCAATTTGCATATTCCCTTTTTATTAGATAGGTTATATATTTAAAAATCAGCATGTTATATTTGGTCAAATGTTTAACTCACCCTAATGCCTTGGCAGGGCCAGGTCAAATGATTCCACAGGCGGTGTGCAGCCAGTGGGCTGGATGTTCCCACCCCTGGTCTGCCTTTGTCAGTTTTCTACTTATTCCACTCAGAAGCCAGGTAGTGCCCGGCTTCTGCCGCTCCTGGAGGTCTGGCTTTAGTCCACCGATCTCCAGCATTGTCGCTGATGAAAGCCTGCAGTGCTCCCAGGAATTTCGGGGATTTCACAGGGATTGATCCTCAGAGTCTCCTTGATCCTCACTCCACTGTTTTTCACCGCACATGTTTACTTTTCCCCATTTCCTGTGAGAACACTTCCGGTCCACTCCAGCAGGTACAATACGGTGCTGTCAGCTGTAGATCCACAGAAGCTCGTCCTGTTGTGGGCCTCCTCCCGACTTCCGCCAACGCAGCCCCGGCTGGCGCTGTGCTCCCTCAGTGAGCTCACCTGTGGTTTGAGAACCCACGCAGGTGACAAGATGAAGACTCCTTCTCTGTCCAGCTCACTTCCCTTAGCACAATGTCCTTCGGTTTCATCGCAGCAAATCTCAACCCTCCTTCCCCACATAATAAGTGTTTCACTTTCATCAATGAAGCAGTAGAGCTTTGTACTTTTTTAAAAATTTATCTTTTTCGTTGAAAGTTTTACAGATGCTTCCCCTTGATCCCCCCTCACCCCTCCTGCCCACTCCCACCCCTCCCAGCCCTTCACCACACTTTTGTCTGTGTCCATGGGTTTTGCATGTATGCATACAAGTTCCCCAGTTAATCTCTCCCCACCCACCCCAACCTTCCCTCTGAGATTCCACAGTCTGTTCTATGCTTTTATGTCTCTGGATCTATTTTGTTCATCAGTTTATTTTGTTCTTTAGATTCCATATATGAGTGAGATCATGTGATATTCGTCTTTCTCTGACTGGCTTATTTCGCTTAGGATCTAAAGAGTAGTACAAAACCCTCTAACATCTGAGTGAACAAATGACTCTCTGAATAATGCAGGCCTATAATGAGCAGCAGTGAGTTCACTGGAGCTTGCAGGTGAAAGTGACATGATATTTTAATCTCCATCAAACAAGATAGCCAATTAGGCACCTGATCATGCAGTGAGGGAGTGAGCAGAGAAAAACATCCGATAAACATGGCAATGGCCAAGCATAAATACATACTCACTACAGGCACTCAGAGGGAAGGAAAGAGAAAAGAGACTGCTCTGGGACATAAGTTTTTAAAAGAACTTTATTTAAAAGTGGACTAAGTCACACTTCCTTCAGCCCATCAGCATCTCCATAAAGGGTACTTCATTATATAATCTACAGCTTCCCATTTAAGAAAGAAGTGTGTGGTGTGTGTGTGTGTGTGTGTGTGTGTGTGTGTGTGTGTGTTATAGCTGTAAAGAGTGATGGTAATTTATCTATTCTTCCGAAGCACAGTCCAAACTTTACTAATGCAAAACAGATGACAGGGGTTTTTTTTTCCCCCCACAAAATGTTGGCAGTGACACATTTCAATTTCCACTAACCAGAAACATAAAATAGACCCAACTGCCTCCTTCTCAGTAATATAGCAAAACAGAGAACTTTAGAATAAAAACCCTAAACTTTTATTTCAAAAACAAACTCCTAGAAATATTAGGCCTAATTCAGGTGATTAACAGAAGATAATGCACTCAAAATTCTTTTCACATATAGCTGGTAGGAAAGGACTGTAAAATAGTATGGTTGTTCTGACAAAGTTTGTCAGTTTATTATAAATTTAAACATGTCCTTATCACATGATTCAGCAATCCCACTTTTGGTTCAGTTCGCTAGAGAAAGAAACCTTACACACCCACACAAACCTCACTGTATGTTTACAGCAGCTCTGTTCATAATCACCAAAACAGGCGAGAACCCAAATGTTCTCAGAGGGCAAGTGAATAAACAAATGAGTGTCCAAAGAATGGACCTTCCCTGGAAGTGAAAACATGGATGAATCTCAAAGGCACCGTCCTAAGTGAAGAAGCCAGTTTCAAAAGGTTACACACTGGGGTTTCATTTACTTGACATTTATAAACGACAAAACTGGACTGATGAAGATCAGAGCAAGTTTTGCCAGGCACTAAGCGTTAGGGGAGGGTGTGACTATAAAGGGAGAACCTGAGAGGTCTGTTGTGTTGATGGAACTATGCAGTATCTTCATTGTGTGGTGAGTATACAGAAACCAGCCAATCTGAAGGGAAAGAAAAGGAACACGTGGGACAATACCAAGAAGTTTTACGTTTATGTCACCAGAGACCAAGAAGCAGAGGAGAAAACATAACTGAGAAGAAATATATATCTATATTTGAAGAAAAACTTGCCAAATTTGGTAAAAAGACATAAACTTACAAATTAAAGAAGCTAAGATACCCCAGAAAGGATAAACACAAAGAAATCCATTCCTAAACACATCATAATCAAATTACTGAAAATTAAAGAAAAAAAATCCTGAAATCAATTAGAGAAAAGCAGACAGATTTCATACAAAGAAACATGGATTCAAAGATGGTAGATTTCTCAACAGAAACTGTGGCGATCAGAAGTGAAACACTTTTTTTAAATAATAAGGAAAAAAGATAATTATCAGCCCAGAATTAATATCCAGTGAACATATCCTTCAGGAGCATAGGTTTAATAATGATCTTCTCAGATGAAAGAAAACTAAAATATTGTGTTGCCCTGGCTGGGTGGCTCAATTGTTGGAGTGTTGTCCCACACACCTAAAGGTTGAAGGTTCAATTCCTAATCCGGGTGTGTATAGGAGGCAACTGATGGATGATTCTCTCTCACTCCCTTCCTCTCTCTAAAATCAATAAAAACATATCTTCAGGTGATGATTTCTTTTTAAAAAAAGAATTTGTCCAAAATGAACCTACTCAGAAGAAATATTAAAAAGAATTCTTCAGATGAAATGGAAATGATACTGAAGGGAAACCTGGAATATCAGAAATGAAGGAAGAGAAACAAAAATGATTTTTAAAAATTTGCATAAATGTGTCAGACTATCCTTCTCTTAAATTCCTTTTAAGGAAAATATGCAAAAACCAGAAGTAATAATTATAACATTTCTGATGAGGGTTTCAATGTATATAGAAGTAATACATATGAAAACTACAATATACAAAGAGGAGAGTAAAGGGATCTATTTAGAATAAGGCTCCAATATTCCATTTGAAGTGACAAAATATTAATTCTAAGTAGACTGTGATCTCTGTAGCAAGCAATAATATATAATACACATCTACTCTAATAAAAGAGAAAAATGCTAATTGACCATACCTTTGCTACACCCACGCCAACAACGATGGCAGTTAATTTGCATACGCTGAGGAAGGGAAGAGTGAAGACTGAAGACAGCATAGAAGGAAGAGGGAGGGAAAGTGAAAAGCAAGGCAACTGAGGGAGGGAAAGCGCAGGTAGTGGTGGTGGGCAGCAGAAGAGTGCCGGGCGGCAGTGGAAGGGAAAGCACAGGGCAGGTGGTGGGAGGGAAAGTGCAGGGGCTGTGGCGGCAGGAGGAGGGAAAGCATGGAGGGGGTGGGGGGAGACGGCAGAGTGGCGTTGGCAAGAGGAAAGCCTGACGGAAGCCCTTTTTTTTTTTTTAGGAATCTTCCTGCAATGGGCCTCTAGTAATATATATTTACATATTCTAATATACAAAAACCCTTGTAACAACCAGTAAGGTCTAAGGCTCAACCAAACACATCAGTCCTGCTTCTGCTGTAGGTGTGGTGCCCAAGCACTGACTGCTGAGGGGTCTGCAAATCAGGGCCAGAGAGAGGCCTGAAGAGAGAAGCAGGGACTGATCCGTTGCCTCTGTTGTACCTTTTGATCAGAACTTGCTTCTCTCTTTCTCTCCTAGTCTGGCCAGCAGCTGCACCTCCATTTCTCTCCAGGCCTTCACCAGGGCTGCTGATCAGCCCCACCTTTCTGATCAGGCCCCGTTAATATGCCCAGAGACACTGACTGACATAGGAACCAACCAATCAGAACCAAATGTGGATGCTGTGAAGATCCAATGGCTGCCTAGAAGATGGAGCTTGTGACTCTGACTAGCATAGACACTGACCACTCAGAACCAAATCTGTGTTCTGTGGGGAGCCAATGGCTGCCTAGGAGGGGGAGCTTCTCTACTGAATGGGTTGACCTGAATCTGAACAATTATATTTAATGTAAATGAGTCATAGATCTAAATGTAAAAGAGAGAATTATAAAAATTTCTAGAAAAAATTTTTAAAAAAATTTCTAGAAATTTTGAAAGAAATCTTCATGGCCAGGGGTTAAGCAAAAAGTTCTGACATTATACAAAAAACCTTGTGCCTTCTTGAAATGAAATAAAACTTTGCCCTTTGGAAGATATGTGTTAGAAAATGAAAAGGCAAGCTACAGAACAAGAAAATATTTGGAAATTGCATGTATGACAAAGGACTTATATTAGGACTAGTAATAATTAATGTCGTTTTCTAATATTTTTTTTTTAAATCGAATTTATTTAAACAATACAACAAAATTTAATCAACAATATAGTTGCCGTTGTTTTCTACTACTTGTGCCCAACGCTCAGGAAGCATTTTAATCCCTCTGTTGTAAAATTCTTGTGATTTTGATGCAAAAAATTCGGTCAATGCATTTTTGAGGCATTCTTCATTATTAAATTTTTTTCCAAGAAGAAAGTTTTGCAAAGAATGAAACCAATGGTAATCGGAAGGGGCAATATCAGGAGAATATGCGGGTTGAGGGAGAACTTCCCATTCCAACTGGCGCAGTTTTTCAGCAGTGATTCTTGCAGTATGCGGTCGTGCGTTATCGTGGTGAAGAATTACGCCCTTCCGATTCATCAGCGCGGGTTCTTTTTCTCTTAAAGCTTGGGCTAACCTTTCCAATTGGGCACTATACACTGCACTTGTAATGGTTTGGTTAGATGGTAAAAGTTCATAATGAAGAATTCCTTTAAAATTCCACCAAACACACAACATCACTTTTTTCGCATGCAAGTCAGGTTTTGGCGTGGGCTGTGGAGCCTCATTTTGGTCCAACCATTGAGGCCACCTTTTCAAATTAACACACAGCACCCATTTTTCATCTCCGGTAACAATTTGCTCTAAAAACGGCAAACGGTTTTGACGAGAGAGGAGCGAACTGCAAATTGTGACTCTTTGATTACGGTTGTTGTCGGTCAACTCATGAGGAACCCATTTTCCAAACTTTTGGACTTTGCCAAGTGCACGCAATTGTTAGGAATTGTTTTTTGTGAACAATTTAAAGTTGTCGCAAGCTCTTGTTGGGTAATTTGAGGATTTTGCACCAAAAGAGCTTGAAGAGCTTCTTGATCAAAATTGGACACACGGCCTCGACCACTCTTGTCATCTAAGGAAAAATTTCCCTCGCGAAATTTCTCAAACCAACGCTGGCATTTTCTGGCGCTAACTGCATCTTGACCAAGAGCACTACAGATGTTTTTTGCAGCCTCACTTGCTTTTCTTCCTAATTGGAACTCGTAAAGCATGCAGTGCCGAATATGCTCTTCATCCGCCATCTTCTTGGACCTAGTTTTGCAACAAAAACCAAACCAAACACAAACTTTTTCAAACAAAACTTGTTAATTGCACTTCACACGTTCTGTAGATACCACGTGTTTGAAGGTTATGTCAATACAAGTCAACGCCAAGCAAGATTTTAAACGAATGTTTAAAAACGACATTAATTATTACTAGACCCGATATGTAGAATGTATTTTTTAAAAAACAACAACTCTCAAAACCATAAGAAAACAAATAACCTAATGAAGCGATGTGCAAAAGACTTAAATGTCATTAATGGTAATTCACAGAAGGCAAGTAAACACGTGAAATGTTGGCATTACTAACATTAGGAAAGGGATCTAATCTGCTCTCCCTCTGGAATGGCTAAATCAAAAACACTCACATACCCAGTGCTGGGGAGATGTGAAGCTGCCGGACCCTCGTGCACTGCTGCTCCAAGGCAGCGGTGCCACCCGCCGGAAACGGCCTGGCAATTTCTAATAAATAAAACCTACAACAGTCCATCTCCCAGGTATTCACCCTAGAACAGGTCAGTAAACTTTCCTTAAAAGGCAAACAGAACATATTTCAGGCTTGTAGGCCATACGGTTTCTATTACCTCATGAAAGCAACAATAGACATCAGGCAAAGGAGTGAATATGACTGTGTCATAATAAAACTTTTATAAAAATAGGCAGTTAAAAGATGTGGCTGCTGACAGGAAGGCAGGCTGCAAGACAGAGGGTGAGTGAGAGAAGGAGAGTGTGTGGACTTACGCAGAGTGTCCATTTGTAGGTGAAGGACAGCTATACTCCAGGGGCTGTTGGGGGCTGCCAGACCGGGCCCCCTGACCGGGCAGCCTGCACAGCTGCTGACATCCTTCCCGGAGCGGTGGCTCTGCTGCAGAGACCGCGCCATCTCGAAGGGGAGAGGCTGTGACAGAAGCCCAGCCTCACCTTCAACGGGGGAGAATCGGACATTTCCCGGGACCCCACAACCACAACACCCAGGGACCAGCTGCGAACCCACAAACACCGGGTGGGACGAGCCCTGCACCTGCTCATGGAGAGGTCAGATTTCGCCCAGAGGAAGGTGAGGTCTGCCATCCAGGCTGGAGGAGAAACACAGCGGGATCTAGAGGCTCAGAGGAAGTCTGCGCCCCACAAAGTCCCCAGACATTGGGGCCAGCGTAATCCGCGAAGGTGGGAGAGGGTCCACAGGGCTGCTGACAGGAGGTGATTCTAGAAACCACCCGCAGCTGGGCTGGGCACAGAAAGGCAGCCTGAAGTTCTGCCAGTAAACCGCTGCGCTATGCCAGGGAAAGACATGCAGCGATGTGAGCAGGCCCATGCAATGCCAGGTGAAAAGGGCGTGAGTTCATGCACTTATTCTGGCTCTTTTTTATCTTTATATCCTTGGTTTTGATTACTGAGCCCAGCACATAGGATCGATCAGCCATTAAAAACACTCTCAGAGACGCAGGGGAAAGTTGTTTTTGTGGAACCTGGGGATCAGAGCGGGGAGAAATGATCAGAGAATCAGCTCTGGGACAGCCCATACCCCAAACCAGCATTAATTGCAGCAGGGAAAACTCTAAATACTGGGTAGAGAGGAATTACAGCCCCGGTGTCAATACAGAAACACTGCCACCCAGAGATGGAATCACAAACTGGCTCTTGTGTAAATACAACCACAGGCAGGCTGAGAAACAAAGAAATACTTCCTGCTTGAAACAGGATTGTGGCTTACGACACAGAGGAGCTGTGGAACACAGGAAACTTCAATACTATCCTCACTACCTGACAGGAAACAGGCGTGCCAAACAGAACAGTAGAGTGAATGGCCTTCAATACTGCACATTTTATTTTTTATCTTTTACTTAAGAAACTAATTTTTTTCTTTTGTTCTCACTTGATTTTACCTTTTTAATTATTATATTTTTATTTTTAATCAGCATTCTTACTACTATTTTACCTTTTTTTAAAGTTTCGTTTTCTTTTCTCTTTATTTTATATTATTTTGGGATTAGTGTTCTACATTCTATTTCATCTTTCCTTTAGCATCATTTTACTCTATCTCAACTTTACCTTAATGCCAACACTCTCTCCCTCACTTTTCCTCTTTTGTTGCTCTGTTTCTTTTATCCTATTCTTGCTTTAGATTTTCCCTATTCCTTCTGTTTACCCCAGTTAAAAATGCATTCTACTTATATATTTAATTTCCAATCCCCTATTACAAGTCCATACACACTTCTCTCTTCTCTTTCTTCACTATCCAATTTTTTTCTCTCTTCTCTTTTTGTGGTTGTTGCTGTTGTTGTTGTTTTTAACTATTTGTTTTGTTTTGTTTTGCCCTCCTTACTCTCTGTCCTATTGTTGTTGTTAGTTTGATTGCTCATTAGATTGTTTTTTTGGTTTGTTTGTTTGTGTGTGTGATTGTTCCTTTTTTTTTTCTTCTGTTTTTCCTCTCCTCACTTGTTATTAGTTCTTGTTTGTAATTTTCATTCAGATCCTGGTGTTAGTTGTTTGCATTTTTTTAAAATGGATTAGTTGTTGTTCTATTGAAGCTTTCTCGCCATATAAAAAGTTTTTCCCCCTTCTTTTTTATTCTCTTTCTTTTTTTTCTTACTTTTTTTTTCTATTCTCAATATCATTTTTTCCCTCTTTTTTTAAATCCCCTAATTCTCTTTTTTCTGGTGGTCACCTTTATTTGGGATTATTAGTATCATGAATACATTTGTGTTCAGTGCCTTGTTGTTTTGTATTTTGTGCCTTTAAGTCAATGCAGGAGATAGCTATATAACCAAACACCCATAGAGGAGAGATCATGGGGAGACAAAGAAACAGCCCTCATGCAAAAGAAAAGGAGGCATCACCATAAAAGGAAGTAAACAAAATGGAGGCAAGCAATATGTCTGAGAAATAATTCAGATAAATGGTCATAAGGTCCCTGAAAAGATTGGAAGAGAAATTCAACAATATGTGTAAGAACCAAGAGGAAATGAAAAATGACATCCCTGCAATAAAGAACTCAACAGAAAGCATCAACAATAGACTAGAAGAAGTGAAGCACTGCATCAGTGAGCTAGAAGACAAGGTAGGAAAAAATACCCAAGCAGAGCAAAATCTAGAGGGAAAAAAAAAAAGCTTAAAAAACAAGAGTAGAGCCTAAGGAAACTTTGAGACAATATGAAATGAAACAACATGCACACAAGAGGGGTGCCAGAAAGAGAGGAAAATGATCAAGGAATAGAAAACCTGTTTGAAGAAATAATGACAGAAAATTTCCCTGATATAGGGAAGAAAAAACACACAAGTCCAAGAAGCTCACAGAATCCCAAACAAAATGAACCGCAAAAGAACAATGCAAAGGCACATTATAATTAAATTGGCAAACACCAGCGAACAAAAGTGGCCAGAAAGAGACAGAAATTTAACTACAAAGGATCACCCATCAGACTAGCAACTCATTTCTCAATAGAAACACATCAGGCCAGAAGGGAATGGATTGAAATATACAAAGTCATTCAAAGGAAGGGTCTGAATCCAAGAATACTGTACCCTTCAAGGCTATCAATCAAAATTGAAGGTGAAACCAGGAGCTTCACAGACAAAAAAGAACTAAGGGAGCTTATTACAACCAAACCAGCAATGCAAGAAATGCTAAAGGGTCTGCTGTAAAAAGAAAAAAATAGGAAGCGAAGAAGGAACACAGGCATAAAGAATAAAAATGGTAACAAACAAGTACCTATCAACAGTAACTTTAAATGTAAATAGATTAAGTGCCCCAATCAAAAGATATAGGGTAGATGAATGGATAAGAAAACATGACCCATATATCTGCTGTCTACAAGAAACCCACCTCAGAAAAAAAGGTCTCACACAGACTGATGGTGAAGAGATGGAAAAGGATATTTCAAGCAAATGGAAATGGGGAAAAAAAAAAAAAAAGCTTGTGGAGCAATACTTATCTCTGACAAATTAGATTTCAAAGTGAAGGACATAACAAGAGATAAGGAAGGCCACTTCATAATATTAAAGGGAGCAATCCAACAAGAAGATATAACTCTGGTAAACATATACACACCCAATGCAGGAGCACCCAAATACATTTAAAAAAAAAAAAAAACTTTTGGAGGATATCAAAGGAGAAATTGACAGCAATACAATCATAGTAGGGGACTTTAATACTCCACTATCACCATGGGACAAATCCTCTAAATAAAAAATCAGCAAAGAAACATCAATCTTAAATGACTCACTAGACCAGATGGAATTAACATCTTCAGAACATTTCACCCAAAACATAGAGAATATACATTCTTCTCAAGTGCACATGGGTCATTTTCAAAGACAGACCATATGTTGGGACACAGGCAAATTCTCTTCGAATTCAAGAAAATAGAAATCAGATCAAGCATCTTATATCAAAATGGCATAAAACTAGAATTCAACTACAATAAAAAATAAAACACCTGGAGGCTAAATAGCATGTTATTAAACAATGACTGGGTTACCAGAGAGATCAAAGAAGAAATCTTTTTAAATTATGGCAACAAACGACAATGAAAACACAACAATCCAAAATTTATGGGACACAGTGAAAGCAGTCTGGAGAGGGACGTTCATAACTCTACCGGCCTACCTCAAAAAAAAAAAAAAAAGAAAAGAAACAATGGTAATAAATTATCTAACCCTACAACTGCAAGAGTTAGAAAGAGAGCAACAAGAAAAGCCCAGCATACACAGAAGGAAAGAAGTAATAAAGATCAGAGCAGAGATAAATTACATAGAGAAAAAAAATACAAATGATCAATAAAACCAAGAGCTGGTTCTTTGAAAGGATAAACAAGATTCATGAACCTCTAGCCAGACTCACCAAGAAGCAAAGAGAGATGACCCAAATAAACAAAACCAGAAATGAAAGAGGTAAAGTAACAACTGATCCCACAGAAATACAAATGATTATGAAAATAATACTATGAACACCTCTGTTCCAACAAAACAGATAACCTAGATGAAATGGACATATTCTTAGAAAAATACAAGCTCCCAAAACTCAACCAAGAAAAGTAAAAAAAAAAAAAAAAAAAAAAAAAAAAAAAAAAAAAAACCTGAATAGACTGTTAACTACCAAAGAAACTGAAACATTGATCATAAATCTTCCAGCAAACAAAATCCCTGTCCAGACAGCTTTACAGCGGAATTCTACCAACCATTCAAAGAAAACTAAAATCTATCCTCCTCAGACTATTCCAAAAAATTCAAGAGGAAGGCACAGTTCCAAGCTCTTTCTATGAAGCCAGCATTACCCCAATCCCAAAACCAGATAAAGAAAACACACACAAAAAAGAGGACTAAAGGCCAATATCTTTGATAAACATAGATGCTAAAATCCTCAACAAAATTCTAGCAAATCAGATCCACCATTACGTTAGAAAGAGCATACATCATGACCAAAGTGGGATTTATTCCGGGGATGCAAGGATGGTACAATATCCGCAAATCAATAAATGTGATACATCACATAAACAAACTGAGAGACAAAAATCACATAATCATATCAATTGGTGAAGAAAAAGCATTTGACAAAATCCAACACCATTTATTGATAAAAACTCTCAGCATAGTGGGAATACAGGAATCATACCTCAACATAATAAAAGCCTTATATGGCAAACCTACAGCCAACATCATACTCAGTGGGCAAAAACTAAACTCATTTCCCCTAAGAACAGGAACAAGACAAGGATGCCCATTTTTACCACTCCTGTTCAACATAGTACTAGAAGTACTAGCAATAGGGATCAGATAAGAAAAAATAAAAGGCATCCAAATTGGAAAAGAAAATGTAAAACTGTCCTTATTGCAGATGACAAGATACTATACATAGAAAACCCCAAAGATTCCATAAAAAAACTACTAGACCTAATAAATGAATTTGGCAATGTAGCAGGATATAAAATTAACACCCAGGAATCCATGGCATTTTCATACACCAATAATGAACTCACAGAAAGAGAAAAAGATTCATTTACCATTGCACACACACAAAAAAAAATTAAGATACCTAGGAATAAACTTAACTAAGGATGTAAAAAGCTTGTACTCAGAAAACTACAGGACATTGAAAAAAGAGATAGAGGAAGACATAAACAAATAGAAGAATATACCATGTTCATGGATTGGTAGAATCAACATCATTAAAATGTCCATACTACCTAAAGCAATCTATAGATTCAATGCAATACCTATTAAAATACCAATGGCATATTTCAAAGATCTAGAACAAACTTTACAAAAATTCATCTGCAATAAAAAACAAGACAAAAAAAAAACAAAAACAAAAAAAAACAGATAGCCACAGCTTTTCTGAGAAAAAAGAAAAAAGTTGGAGGGATCACAATACCAGACATTAAGCTATATTACTAATACATGGTTCTCAGAACTGCCTGGTACTGGCACAAGAACAGACATATAGACAAATGGTACAGATTAGAGAACCCAAAAATCAACTCAAGCCATTATACTCAATTAATATTTGACAAAGGAGGAAGAGCATATAATGAAGTAAAGACAGTCTCTTTTATACATGGTATTGGAAAACTTAGACAGATATATGGAAAAAAAGAAAAAGAAACTAGATCACCAACTTACACCATATACAAAAACAAACTCAAAATAGCTAAAGGACTTGAATATAAGATGGGAAACCATAAAAATCTTATAAGACTCCATAAGCAGCAAAATTGCTTTATGGTTTGTCATAGCAATATCTTTCCTAGGGCAAGAAAGACTAAGGAGAAAATAAACAAATGGGACTACATCAAAATAAAAAGCTTCTGCGCAGGTCCCATCTTGCAAGATGGCGGGTGAAAAGAAAACCGAGAAGCCGGATACTAAAGAGAAGAAGCCAGACACTAAGGAAAAGAAACCTGAAGCCAAGAAGAAGGCTGATGCCGGCAACAAGTTTAAGGCCCCTATGAAGGGGAAGCCCCACTGCAGCTGAAACCCTGTCTTAGTCAGAGGAATCTGCAGGTATTCCTAGTCGGCTATGTATTCTCGAAAGGCTATGTACAAGAGGAAGTATTCCGTCCCTAAATCCAGAATTGAAAAGAAAAAGGAGAAAGTCCTTGCTACTGTCACAAAACCAGTTGGTGGTGACAAGAATGGTGGTACCCGAGTAGTTAAACTCCGCAAGATGCCTCTATATTATCCTACTGTAGATGTGCCTTGAAAGCTGCTGAGCCATGGCAAGAAGCCCTTCAGCCAGCATGTGAGGAGATTGCGGGCCAGCATCACTCCTGGGATTGTCCTGATCATCCTCACTGGGTGCCACAGAGGCAAGAGGGTGGTTTTCCTGAAGCAGCTGAGCAGTGCCTTGCTACTTGTGACTGGACCTCTGGCCCTCAATCGAGTTCCTCTTCGTAGAACATACCAGAAATTTGTCATTGCCACCTCCACCAAAGTTGATATCAGTGGTGTGAAAATCCCCAAACATCTCACCGATGCTTACTTCAAGAAGAAGAAGCTGCGCAAGCCCAAACACCAAGAGGGTGAGATCTTCGACACAGAGAAGGAGAAATACGAGATTACAGAACAGCACAGGTTGACCAGAAAGCTTTGGACTCTCAAATTCTGCCAAAAATCAAAGCTGTCCCTCAGCTCCAGGGCTACCTCCGCTCTACGTTCGCTCTCACCAATGGGCTTTATCCTCACAAACTGGTGTTCTGAATTTCTGATTAAATAACTGATATGTTAAAAAAAAAAAAAGCTTCTGCACAACTAGAAAAACCAGCAACAAAACAACAAGAAAGCCCACTGTATGGGAGAACATATTTGCCAATGTTATCACTGATAACTATTTAATCCCCAACACTTACAGGGAACTCATACAACTTAACAAAATGAAGATAAGCAATCCAATCAAAAAGTGGGCAAAGGATATAAATAAACACTTTTTGAGAGAGGACATTCAGAAAGCCAAGAGATATATGAAAACATGCTCAAAGTCACTAATCATCTGAGAGATGCAAATCAAAACAACAATGAAGTCGCGCGCAATGCGCGCAGAGGACTGAATGTTGACTCTGATGCTGGGTTGCCCTAGCCGGAAGAAACAAGGCCTCCGGCGGCGGAGAGCCTCAGTCCGGACTGCTCCGAACCCCAGTTCTGGGCTAATCCCTGGGGACCCAGGCTCAGGCAGAGGGAGACGGGGCTGTGAGGTGGAGTCTGGAGAGAGCGGCGAAAGGCCGGGCCCCCGGGACTCGCGCAAACTGCGCGCAGAGGACAGTCTGTGGGACTCGCGCAAACTGCGCGCAGAGGACAGTCTGTTGACTCTGATGCTGGATTTCTCTAGTGGGAAGGAGAAAAAAAAAGCTCCAGCTGGGGGAACACGGAGGGGAACGGAAGCCCCTGCTGGACTCCAGCCAACCGGGCACCAGCAAGGAGGCGGGCCACGGGGCCCCTGGGGGCGTGGGTGCCCCTGAGCCTTTGACCACTGAGCTCGGGCAATGGAGCCAAGGCTGGGGGCTGCTTCCTGGGCGGCGCCGTCCCCGGCAACAGGCTGAAGCAGCGCAGGAGCCCGCAGAGAACAAAGGGGTGCCACAGGCCAACCTGCTGAGCTCCCAGGACAAGGAGGAAGAAACCAAAGAAGTTCTCAATGTGAAGAAATCAAGTGAGAGCAAAAGATAGTAAAATTACTTAAGAAAGAATTCAAAGAAGTTCTTGAAAAATCAAAGACTAAGTCAGAACTCAACTCAACAGCCAACATTGCAACATAAATGCGTTTTAAAAAAGAAAAGAAAAAAAAGGACAGAATGTTGGAACAGCGGCGGCCAGGCCTAGAGTGGCCAGGCACAAGGCAGTGGCAGCCAGGCCCGGAGCAGCGACGGCCAGGCCCCAGAGCAGCAGCAGCCAGAACCAGAGCATCAACAGCCAGCACTGGAGCAGCCAGACCTGGGGCAGTGGCAGCCAGGCCTGAGGCGGAGGCGGCCAAGCCCAGGGTGGCCAGTCCAGGAACAACCAGACCCGGAGTGGCCGGGCCCGGAGAAGCCAGGCCCAGAGCAGCCAGGGTGGGAGCAACCAAACCCAGAACAGCAGTAGCCAAGCCCAGAGCATCCAGGCTGGGAGTGCCCAGGCTCGGAGCGGCTGGGCCCGGGGCAGCCGGGACCAGAGCAGCCCGGTCGGGTGCGGCCAGGCCCGGAGCAGCGGCTGCCAGGCTGGGAGCGGCCAGGCCCGGGGGAGCAGCCGGGTCGGGTGCGGCCAGGCCCGGAGCAGCGGCTGCCAGGCTGGGAGCGGCCAGGCCCGGGGGAGCAGCCGGGTCGGGTGCGGCCAGGCCCGGAGCAGCGGCTGCCAGGCTGGGAGCGGCCAGGCCCGGGGGAGCAGCCGGGTCGGGTGAGGCCAGGCCTGGAGCAGCGGCTGCCAGGCTGAGAGCGGCCAGGCCCGGGGGAGCAGCTGGGTCGGGTGCGGCCAGACCCGGAGCAGCAGCAGCCAAGTCCAGAGCAACTAGGTCGGGAGTGGCAGTGACCAGACTCGGAGCAGCTGGCTGTGGAATGAACCAGAGCAACAGAGGCCAGGCCCTGAGCAGCCAGGCCCAGAACAGCTCGCTCCTTGCCTGCCCCTGCCCCACGGCTGCTTCTCAGACATGGCTGGAAACTTTCATGGGAACTTGAGGGTCTGCTGAATCAAGTGATGAAGGCTTAGATCTGGATGTGTTGAGTTAGTTTAGGACTGGGGTGTTGATCTGTGAGTGCCTTGGGTGGGGCCTGGATGAGGCTAGTGGACCTACTGGGAAATGTCTCTTGTGTGAAGTGTATCATTGGGCATGTGGAGGTATTATTGATATGAGAAAATGCTAAGTAACTGATTTACTATCTGAAAAGGGATTTACTATTGGGGAAAGGGAGGGAAGAAGAGACTGAACATAAACTGCACCTATGGATGAGGACAATGGGGGATGGGGAGGGGACAGAGGGTGGGGTGGGAACCTGGTGGAGGGGGGAAGAAATGAGGAACCTTTGTAATAATATGAACAATAAAGATTGATTTTTAAAAAAAAAACTAAAAAAAAAACAATGAAGTACAACCTCACACCTGTCAGAATGGCTATCATTAACAAATGACAAGTGCTGACAAGGATGCGGAGAAAAAGGAACCCTCCTTCACTGCTGGTGGGAATGCAGACTGGTGCAATCACTGTGAAGAATAGTATGGAGTTTCACAAAAAGTTAAAAATGAAACTGCTATTTGACCCAGTAATCCCACTTCTAGGAATATATCCCAAGAAAAGAGAAACACCAATCAGAAAGGATATATGCACCCCTATGTTCATAGCAGCACAATTTATAGTAGCTAAGATTTGGAAACAGCCTAAATGCCCATAGGCAGATGAGTGGATTATAAAACTGTGGTACATCTACACAATGGAATACTATGCTTCTATAAAATAGAAGGAATTCTTACCATTTGCAACAGATGGATAGAACTGTAGCACATTATTTTAAGTGAAATACGCCAGTCAGAGAAAGATAAATACCTCATGTTTTCACTCATTTATTGATAATAAAGAACATTATAACCTGATGAACAAAAAGATAGATACAGAGGCAGAGAAGCATCGAACAGACTGTCAAATTATAGTGAGAAGCCTGGGGGGGAGATAAGAGATCAACCGAAGGAATTGTATGCATGCATATAAGCATAACCAATGGACGCAAGAGACAGGGGGGGGGGGGGCGGGAAGGGCATGTACCAGGGGGCAGGGGAGGCCAGGGAAGGTCAATGAGGAGGAAAAAGAAGATATATGCACTACTATTTGTAGTACATTAAACAATAATAAATAAACAAACAAACAAACAAACAAAATAGGCAGTTGGTCTGTGAATCAAAGTTTGTCCATCCCCAACTATGAGAAATGAAAACTTATATTCACTCAAAATCCTCTACACAACCCTTTATAGCACTGCTATTCATAATAGTATAAAAAACTGAGGACAACCCAAACGTCTTTCAACAGGTAAACGGATAAATAAACTGTAGCATATGCATACAACAGAACACTCAGCAATGAAGAGGAAAACGGGTTGGTACATGCAACAACATGTATGAATCCCAAAGCCATTATCTTGAGTGAAATAAGGCAGTTTCAAGAATTTACCTATTGTATGATTCCATCAGGACTCACACAGTGCAGAAGCCCCCCAACATGGGAAAAGGCTCCCACCTGCGGGCCCCGAAACACCACAGTCTTCACAGCGGCATTTGGATAAGAGCCTGTGAGAGGGCAGGGCGGGGCGAGGATGAGCTTCCGACTCCGCCCTGCAGGGCGGAGTTATCCCTAGCCCTCACCCAACCAATCAGGGTTAGCCGAGGCAGTGACATCACCATCGACCGGAGTAAAACCCCTGGACTGGAAGAAATTCGCTCTCTTCCACCATGCTGCCAGCGTGAGTGGGGGGGCCCATGCTAGCATGGAAAAGGCTCTTTTGTTTATTGCATCAGACTCGGCTCCCTGGTGGTCCTTGGGGATCAGGAAGTCTGGGCGTAACACCTGAAAGGTGGGGAGCGCACATGAGGAGAATTTAGCACAGCCTTGGAGATCCAGCCAGAACTACCGTGGTGGCTGGGGACCCGGGAGGAGTCACAGCGAAGAAAGACAGGAGGAACAGCTTATGGGCAATAAGGTGAAAGTGAGTGGGAGGGAGTGAGCCCTCCCCACCTCCCAGAGCTCAGGAGTTCAAATTCATGGCTGAATTATTCTAACTCTGTACCTTGGTTTCCTCGTCGGAAAAATGGGAATAATAGCGAGTCCACAAGGCTTTTGTAGGAATTAAATGAGATAAATGCTAGTAACTTAAATATAATCTAGAACAAAGGAGGTGCTCAACAAA
This sequence comes from Pipistrellus nathusii, assembly GCA_963693515.1. Lineage (NCBI taxonomy): Eukaryota > Metazoa > Chordata > Mammalia > Chiroptera > Vespertilionidae > Pipistrellus > Pipistrellus nathusii. Next base: position 69,449,008 of record OY882867.1, on the reverse strand, counting down.
TGATAGCTAATTATTATAAAAATAACAATAGTAATAAAGTATAGTGCTGGTGCAAGTTGGAGGTGAGCCACACTGTTGCAGAAGACCAAAGAAAAACCAAGCAACACTTTAGAGAAAAGGAGTAACAGTGTTTATTTACGCCAGCAGTCTCAGGGAATGACTTTCCAAATCTGAGTAAAGTAACATGCAGGGGGCTTCTGTTTTATATCCTTCTGGGGTCTTTGTCCCTCAAATATGGATTATGTTTCCAGTCCTTTTCGAGGGCCTTGCAATAAGGCCCCCAGATGTTGGTGGTCTCCAGGCCATATCCGGTGGTCTGGCCTGGCGATAACCCTCCCTCCAGGGCAGTGCATTGTTCACAATTGCAAGACCAGTTCCTGGGAAAGAGGTAGTGACTTAATTATAGGTTATCAAGAATTTACACTGAAAAATAAGGAGCTTATCAGATTTTGATGAATAGGATCTGGGCACACCTGAAACTCCTTTTGACCTTAAACTCCCCTTTGGAAGCCAATTTAAAAAAAAAAAAAAAAAAAGAAAAAAAAAAAAAAAAGAAAAAAAAAAAAAAAAAAAAAAGAAGGAATTCTCATCATTTGCAGCAACCTGGATGGAATTGGAGAACATCATGCTGAGTGAAATAAGCCAATCAATGAAAGAGAAATACCACATGACCTCACTCATTGGTGGACAATAAAGCTCTTTATGAACTGATGAACCAAGAGACAGAGATAGAGAAAGTAAAGCAACAGGCAGACTGTCAAATTACAGCGGGGAGGGGAGGAAGATCTGGGGGAAATAATTGATCAAACGAAGGACTTGTATACATGCATATAAGTACAACCAATGTTCATAAAACTCTGGGGAGGGAGGGGATGGGTGGGAGGGAGGGAGGGGGGTAAAAAAAATCAATAAAATATGTTAAAAAAATCAATAAAATATGAAAAAAAAATAAATTAAAAAAAAAAAAAACCAAGGGAATTAAAAAACTTGATGAACAATATTAACTGTTGAACATAATAGAATCAGAGGTATGGAAGGGGAGTGGACTGATGATTCTCTGGGAAAAGAGGAGTGGGGGTGCGGGAATAGAATGAACATAAACTGCACCTATGGATGAGGACAAGGGGGAATGGGGAAAGGGCAGAGGGTGGGGTAGGAACCTGATGGAGGGGGGAAAAATGAGGAACTTTGTAATAATATGAACAATAAAGGTTTATTAAAAAAAAAAAAAAAAAGAATGTACACTGAGCACCTGTGAAATCTGCAGGCATGCCAGAGCCTGACTGGCCACGGTGTGTGTGTGTGTGTGTGTGTGTGTGTGTGTGTGTGTGTGTGTGTAAACCCTTTGTGTCGGTAGTGCCAGAAGAGGTCTAGATGGACGCATTGCTGGAAGACCACGGGCCAGAGGATTCGGAAGACATTCCAACCTCGCAGGAGGGCCACTCACAGGCAGGAGAGAGTGGAAACTTCTCCTAGGGGGTGTTAACAAAAAACATTGAAACCTGTAAAGAATTTTTTTGTGAGTTTATTTGAGCCAAAATTGTCAACACGTGCCGGGAAGCAGAACCTCAACGGATTGAGATAATGCTCCGGAGAATGGCGGGTTACATTTCTCTATTTATACATTGCAATCAAAGGAAAGGGACGTAGGTGAGTTACATGAACTTCATTGGTGATAGATTAGGGAGGTGGGACAGAGCGAAGCAGGGAAACCTCTGGGATAGGGTAAAAGGTTAAATGATGGACATGGGCTTCTTTCACAGAGATGGATACAGGATACTCTAACGTAATTAACAGTTGACAATTAACTTGATAACAATAACAATGAGGAATGTCTCGAGGCCATTTGTTGTGCCCTGAGGAGTCCAGGGTAAAAAGGAAGTTACAAGTTATCCAGACATCTCGCAGATATGTTATCTTAGATGCAGGAAGGCAGAGGGGCTCAGTAAAAGATCAAAGTTGATCTTTGTCAGGTGAAATCTCTGGGACATGACTACGTACTATAACCTGTTAGATATTTAATTTTCAAACCATCTCTTGTGGTTATCTTAGGTCTCTGGGTTTGCAAGACCGCCACACAGGCCTTTCCTGAGCTTGTCAGGTTAGCTTGTGGCTCTTTTCTTTCACAGAACCCTCATGCAGACTGGTGCAACCACTGTGGAGAACAGTATGGAGTTTCCTCAAAAAACTGAAAACGGAGGCAGCTGATTGATGATTCTCTCTCATTGATGTTTCTAACTCGCTGCCCCTCTCTCTTCCTCTCTGTAGAAAATCAATAAAATATATTAAAAAAAAAAAAGATTGTTGCTAGAGTGTTGAGTTTGACAGTTGAATAGTAGCCAATTTCTCAGAGGAAATTAATGTGGCTAATGGAAATAAATGAATATCTATATAAAATGATTATACTATACAAAAAGCTGTTCCTAAAGTGTTAACAAAAATTCTTATTGGCAGAGCATCTCATGGTAAAATTGCATAACATGATATAAACCTGAAGCAGTCATAGGTTAGCACAAATAATTAAAATGTAAAAGCTATCAAGACTACATTATAGCCGAAACCAGTTTGGCTCAGTGGTAGAGCATCGGTGTATGTACTGAAAGGTCCCGGGTTTGATTCCGGTCAAGGGCCTGTACATTGGTTGTGGGCACATCCCCGGTAGGGGAGATGCAGGAGGCAGCTGGTCGATGTTTCTCTCACATCGACATTTCTAGCTCTCTATCTCTCTCCCTTCCTCTCTGTAAAATATTAATAAAATATATTTAAAAAAGACTACATTATAAAATTTACAAAAGTCTCCTGTTATTTAAATTAAAAAAGGGGATGACAGTGGAAGAATATCATGTAAGGAAAAATATCCTGTGAATAATTTACATCTAAAAAATTTGTACTTTAGAAAATTAACCTTCATTTGAAATGCTAACAGAAAGATACCCATGAAAATACACACATGGTGTCAAAACAATCCAGAGGAAATCATTGGGGGGGGGGGGGGGGGAGCAAGGAGAAAGTGAAAAAGGATCCCAAGTCAAATTTATAGAAAATATCCCTTTATTAACTTTTGGTTGAGAATATGTTTGTATATTTTCAGAAAACAACTCTGATACCGTCTGGAATCCTGTAACAGAGAGGAATAGACAAAAGTGCTCCAGCCATGAAGACAAACAATTCAGAGATGGAAGATGCTAATGACACCTCGCCATACCAGCAGACAGCAGCTGCAAGTTGCTGAAGAATGCCCAGGACCAAACCAGAGCCGGTTGGACCTGCATCACCACCATTTGTTCACCAACCAAATCTGAAATAGCATGGCTGACATATACACATAAGGAACTATTTGACATTGAAATTGGGACTCAAAAGAACTGTTGGCCCAGAAAGGAACTCACTACAGACTGATTCATTTGCCTCTCAGCATAACCATTATGGCTTGTCTCAGTTTAGGTTCTTACAAGGGTATTTCTTAGATCACATGATCTCACACATCTAGAGGAAATGATGAACAACATAGACTGATGGACAAAAACAGACCCAGAGAAAGAAAAGCAGCGAACAGACTTTCAAACCTCAGAGGGGAAGTAGGAGAGGGTGGGGGTAAAGGGGAAGAGATCAACCAATGGACTTGTGTGCATGCATATGGGCCTGGCCAGTGCCTATGGACAACAGGGGAGTGAGGGCATATGTAGGGAAGGATTTGGGATGGGATTGCGGGGATGAGGACAATTATGTGATACCATAATCAATAATTTAAAAAAAGGTATACTTAAATCCGATCAAATAAAAATTGCAAGCATTCTACTTAAAAAACAAAAACAAAAAAAAAAAAAACTGAAAAGGGAACACCCATTTGACCCTGTAATCCCACTTCTAGGAATATATCCTAAGAAACTAGAAACACCAATCAAAAAGGATATATGCACCCCTATGTTCACAGCAGCACAATCTACAATAGCTAGGATTTGGAAACAGCCTAGGTATCCGTCAGCAGATGATTGAATCACAAAACCATGGTACATCTACACAATGGAATACTATGCTTCCACAAAAAAGGGGGGGATTCTTTAAAAAAAAAATTTATATATATATATATATATATATATATATATATATATATATATATATATTATTGATTTTTTTACAGAGAGGGAGAGTTAGAAACATCGATGAGAGAGAATCATCGATCAGCTGCCTCTTGCACACCCTCTACTTGGGATGTGCCCGCAACCAAGGTACATGCCCTTGACTGGACCCTTCAGTCTGCAGGCTGACGCTCTATCCACTGAGCCAAATTGGTTTCAGCAAGAAGGAATTCTTATAATTTGCAGCGACCTGGATGGAATTGGAGAAAATTATGCTGAGTGAAATAAGCCAGGTAATGAAAGAAAAATACCACATGATCTTACTTATTTATGGATAATAAGGAATATTATAAACTATTGAACAAAAAGATAGATACAGAGACAGTAAAGCAACAAACAGACTGTCAAATTACAGTGGGGAAGGTAGGGAGATATGGGGGAGATAAGGGATCAACTGAAGGACTTGTATACATGCATATAAGTTTAACCAATGGACACAAAACTCTGGGGAGGGAGGGCATGTATGGGAGTGTGTGTGTCGGGGGGCGGGAATTGGTAAGATATGTACACATATAATATCTTAATAAAAAAATGGAAAAAAAGAAAGCAAAGTTTCCTTATGTCTGAAAAACAAAACAACAAGCAAATGAGAATCATCAATTTGTTTCTCCTGATCTTCCCTGCTAGTACTTCTATAAATCTAGATACCCTGAAAGTTCTAATAATTTTCATCCAGTTCAAAGGGGATGATCTGAAAATGTCAGAGTCTTTTCCATGGATCCTTCAGAAGATATAACTTTTCTTTTTTCAAATGCATCATAACAAAACAGTGACTGTCTCTAGAATGACACAGTTATGGATTTGATTATAATGCAAATGACATGCAATTTTGTCCTTCCTGAAAAACACAATACTCCAGCTTCCTGGGCAAAAAACAGGAAAGACCTTTTCCTTTTTAACAGACTAGAAAAGGACTAACCAAAATGAGGTTTATTCTTTAACTTCATATGTGGCCAGAAATGACACTAATTGGATTTTTGCCATCCATCTTTGAGTAGGCTGACACAAGCCACTTACCTTCTGGCAAAATGCAAATCATTCGTCCTTAAGTGTCCTTGATTTAAGGAAGATAGGATTTACTAGATGGCTCCAAATGCTGTTTATCCATCTTAGTTTCCCTATTCCTGGATTACTGCCCTGTGTCATTTAACAGCATACTAAGTCATCAGTAACCAAGTTACATCAGACGAGTAGACGAGAACTCTCACTAGCTAAGAGTTTCTGGTGGCTAATGCCTTGAGAGGGAGAGCAGGAAGGGTCCCCAAGAATAAGAATTCTTGGCATCTGCTAGGAAGTCCTGCAAACTTTGCCACATGTTCAGGCCCTCCACAAACAGCTGGGCCCCAAAGCCGGACATGCCCTATCTTTAAATAAAGTAAACAAAAAAACAAAGAGACACAAACATCGACAGAAACATTCATATACAATATTTACAGGTGTGCACAACCCACAGACAAAAGCTTCACATCATGTTCCTTGTCTGTCCAGTCACAGACATCACAGAATGCCCTACATAAAAAAACACCGAGGCAGAGCAATGTCTCCTGTCCCTGATTTCTGGGACAACCCCCCAGAATCTCAACATTCTCCCAATGGACTATCCAGAGGAATGTCTTCCTAGGCCTAGAATTTTTGTTTCAGCAAATCCCTTATGACTATTCTATGTGCTCAACCCCCATGGAGGTTTCCTGCACTGTGCTCAACCGCCCTGCGGGAGATTTCTCGCACTCCCGGGAATCTGCTTCATCTGTATCTGGTTGTTTTCCTTGCTGGAGAATGGAACTGCAGATCAGAACTCTGCACTTGCTTTGTGTCCAAGACACTTCTTAGTCACATATACCCAAGGATATCAAACTCCAGAGCCAATACATTATAGTCCATTTTCTTACCTCGGCTCACGCACGAGGTTTGCTTGGTTGTCATACGTGTGCTTGCTTTTTATTTTATTTTTTATTTATTTTAATAAATCTTTATTGTTCATATTATTACAAATGTTCCTCATTTTTCCCTCTTCCATTGCTCCCCTCCACCAGGTTCCCACCCCACCCTCTGCCCTTTCCCCACCCCCCATTGTCCTCATCCATAAGTGCACAGTTTATGTTCAATCTCTTCTGGCACCCCCAATTCCCCTTTTCCCCAAGAATAATCAGTTTACTCCCCTTCCATACCTCTGATTCTATTATATTCACCAGTTAATATTATTCATCAGATTTTTTAATTCCCTTGGTTTTTAGATTCACTTGTTGATAGTTACATATTTATTGTTCATAATTTTTATCTTTATTTTCTTCCTCTTCCTAAAGAACCCCCTTCAGCAATGCATATAATTATGGTTTGGCAGTGATAAACTCCTTTAGCTTTTTTTTATTTTTTATTTGTGAAGCTCTTTATCTGGCCTTGGATTCTGAGTGATAGCTTTTCTGGGTAGAGTATTTTTGGCTGTAGGTTCTTGCTATTCATCACCTTGAATATTTCTTGCCATTCCCATCTGGCCTGCATGGTTTCTGTAAAGAAATCAGCTGACAATCATATGGGTGCTCCTTTTCTCTTGCTGCTTTTAATATTCACTCTTTGTCTTTTGCTCTTGGAATTTTAATTATGATGTGTCTCGGTGTGGTCCACTTTGGATTCCTTTTGTTTGGGGTTCTGTGTGCTTCCTGGACTTGTAAGTCTAATTCTTTCACCAGGTGGGGGAAGTTTTCTGTCACTATTTCTTCCAATATGATTTTGATATCTTGCTCCCTCTTTTCTTCTGGGACCCCCCTAATTCTGGTGTTGGTTTGCTTGAAATTGTCCCAGAGGCTTCTTACATTATCTACAACTTTCTGAGTTCTCTTGTCTTCTTGCTTCTGCAGAGGAGTGTCTTCTGGCTCTTTATGTTCCAAATCTTTGACTTGATTCCTGCAATCTTCCATTCTGTTTTTAGGACTCTGTATAATATTTTTTTTTGACAATATAATCTTTATTTCTAGTTGATCCCTTTTTATTTCTAGTTGATCCATTTTCATATCATCATAGGTTTCATTTATTTTATTGGCCTTTTCTAGGAAATTCTTTAAAAAAAAAAAAAAAAAAAAAAAACCTTACAAGGGTGGTTTTGAACTCTATATCCAATCGCTGTTGTCCTCCTTTTCTTTCATTTGTGATCTGTTTCCTTGTCTCGGCATTTTCACAGCTTCCCTAAGTTGGTAGGGTGGCTTTGTGTGCTAAGGTGTCCTATATGGTTCAGTGGGTCAACCTCCCAGTTACCTGAGGTAGACACTCTTGGTGCTCCCCTTTGTGGACAGTGTGTACAGCCTTGTTGTAGTTAAGTCTTGATTGTTGGTATCACTGGGAGGAACTGGCCTCCAGGCCAATTGGCTGTGAGGATCAGCTGTGTCTAAGCCGGGAGACAGCCTTATTTGACTAGACTTGGAAAATTGCAAAAGCCTCTGTGTCAGCTTGGATGGGGTGGAGTTTCAGGGTGGAGCCTTCAGCCTTGGCTTCCCATCAGCCTTGCCCTATGAGGTTCCTGAGTCTCAGTGTTTCTCAGTGCCCTTCGGTACTCGCTGCAAACACCTCTGAGAGAAAGTTGCCCTTGAGTTTCGCCCGCTACCAGACAGTCTAGTCTCTCCCCCAATGAGCCCAGAACTGAGGTTCAGTGCAGTTGGAAGTGGGTTCAGTGCAGTCCAGAGCTTTTGTCTCCTTTCCACTAGAGCAATCCAGCTGCAAAGTCAACAGTCCTTCCTCTGTGTGCAATGTGTGCAGCTCTGGGACTCTGCCTTTTGCTGCTCCCGTGAGTTTCTGTCTTACAGCCAAGATTCCCTCTGTATGAGCCTGGGTCCCCAGGGTCTTGTCCAGAACTGGGGTTCAGTGCAGTCATAACTGGGTTTCAGTCCAGTCCAGAGCTTTTATCTCCTTCCTGCTAGGGAATGCCAGCCAGTCACTCAGCCGCCCCTCCTCTCTGGCTCAGTCCTCTCCCCACACATGCACTGTGTCTCCATACCTTAGGCTTTTACAGCTCCTTTGATTTTCCTTCTGGTTTTCTCTTTCCTTGTAGAATTTCCAGTCAGTCAACTTTCCTGTAGTTTTGGATAATGTCCATTTTTGTATTTTAGTTGTATTTTTAAAAATTGTTGTGTGAGGCTGCAGTTAGGGGTTTACCTATGCCGCCATCTTGGTTTCTCTCCAATGTTAGTTTCTAAGTTACAGGGAATTGTGCCCATTTTTTATGTTTGTTGTCCCTTCTGTTGGTTTTGCCATCTTCGGGGGGAGGGAGTGGACCATCCTCAGGCCTATTCTATGTCTTCCGTGAAGAGATGGGGCTCAGGCAAAGGGCCATTCAAAACTGGGTGGGATGTGTCTCCCCTTCATCCATGGCGCCCCTCTATATGGGCATAAAAATCCTGAGTGAGCCCCCAAATTGTGAGAAATTCTCACCTGTCCAAATTTAAGTAATAGATTCAGAGACAGAAGTATGGTGAACATGAGACTTTTAATACGTTCTCAAGAGTAGTTATCTGTCCCATTATACAGGCACATCTGGGGCAGTGAGCACAGCCTATTTACTTGGCCCCTTCTCCAGTTCCTCATTGGCTGAGTACTATGGGGTCATCTGTTTTCTCATATGTCACCCAGGTCTTGCTGTCTCCCATTGGGCCATTAAAAAAAAGTTGTGCCGAATTATGTTTGGCCCAGTGGATAGAGCATCGGTCTGTGGACTGAAATGTCCCAGGTTTGATTCTGGTCAAGGGCATGTACATTCCCCAGTAGGAGGTGTGCAAGAAGCAGCTGGTCAATGTTTCTCTCTCATCGATGTTTCTAGCTCTCTATTCCTCTCTGTAAAAAAGAAAAAAAGAAAAAAAGAAAGAAAAAAAGAAAAAAAAGCCTTATACTGAGGCCTTTTATATATTATTATTATTATTATTATTATTATATTTTATATTATTATTATTATTATTATTATTTTTTTTTTTTTTACAGAGATGAAGGGAGGGTAGAAAGTTAGAAACATCAATCATCTGCCTCCTGCACAACTCCCACTGGGGATGTGCCCGCAACCAAGGTGCATGCCCTTGATCAGAACCGAACCTGGGATCCTTCAATCTGCAGGCCAATGCTTTATCCACTGAGCCAATCTGGTTTTGGCTTGTTGAGGCCTTTTCTTGTTGCCTCCACCTGCCCCTGTCTAGCTGAGGTAGGTGCCCTGGGGATTCCCACATGGTGCTGGCCCAGGTGCACAGTTCTTTGTTCCTACACCCTCTTCCCTCCTCCCTCCATTCTGTGTGCCCGGGAAAAATTCAGTAGCCGCTTCCATTAAACGTTGGCTGTGCTGGAGACGGATCCAGAGGCCACTTCCTGCAGGGAAGTGGAGGGAATAGGAAGGAAGGAGCAGCAAGGCCAGCCTAGTCACCGCACATGAGCTCTTGTCCCTTCACCTAGGCTGGGAGGAGTGGGCGATGGGAGCTTCCCTCACAAAGGAAGGGAGGATTCCTGGGAGGACGTCCTATCCCTTTGCTCCCAGGCTAGAGGTCACCCAGTGGTTCTTGAGGGGACAAGGCGGGTGTACCCTGGCATCCCACTATGCTAAGGCTGCCTCTGTTCTCCTGGGGCCCCTCTTAGGCAATGGGGCTCAAGCCACAAAGCTCAGTCAGGATGGCAGAAGGCTGAGGCTGGCTCTGTCCTTAGTTGTCAGACTGAGAAATCAGATGAGAGGTTTTTAAAGTTGGAGATCCATACTGAGCATTTTGCCGAGCTTGTTTCCTCATTTCTCAAAGAAAATAACGTACTTTCCACTTCTTGGGGTGTTGTGAGGACTCAATGAGATGATGCAGGTCAGGTACCTATCCATGTTGGGGAGTTGGAACTCAACAAGGGATGGCCCTGCTTCTCATTCTTGCCAATCCCCTATTGTGGTAGCCTGGCAGCCACCTCCTGAGCACACTTTGGGCCTCCACACAGGTCTCACCTCCTCAAGACATACTTCCCTGATGCCCCTACCCTCAATACTCGCACATCATGGCTTCTTCCTCACGGCCCTAGCCTTGATGTCCCTCCTGCAGGAAGCCCACAATAGCCATGAGAGGTCCTCTACCCAGCACCTGGAAGTCCCTACCTGTCCCCCTTCTACCAGCAGCCTATCCAAATTCAAAGCTCAGTGGTCAATGCCTCCCCTTCCCCTCCTCAGGCTAGCTCTACCTGAAGATGAGAAGTGGGGTGGGGATTCTGAGTTTGGCCATCCTGAGGCTGTGTGATCTATGCTACAGTCCCTCAAACAAGGTTTATTCCATCTCCCTTCTTCTCCCTGGGATCTTTCCCTTAGGCTGAAAGGTGTGCCCTGGCCTGAGGGTTTCCCAGACTTGGGATTCTCAGAGCTAAAACCAGTGAGGCCCTAGGGAAATGAGACCCCTTGGGCATCCTGCTTTTACTGTGGTTGAATGCCTTAATTTTTAAAAAATTTCACAATTATGACATTCTTCTCAAAAAAAATGAAACATTAAACCATTAAAAGGAATCAGAACTCCTTGGAGAAATAGCAGATTCCAGTTTGGGACAGAATACAAAATTCTGGAACAATTTGTGCTAGAAAGTAAGAAAATGCTCAAATATCGTGATGTATTGAAAGAACATGAGAGGCAGCTAGGAGGAGCCCCACCTGTCAGTTGAGCATCTAAGGAAATTAGAGTAACAGAAAAAAACTCGCTGAATAAAATCCTCCTCTATAATAAAAGCCTAATATGCTAAGTATCTAGTTGCCCGTTCAATCAAAGCATAATATGCTAATGGTATGCTAAGGCCGCTAGAGTGAGATGGGCTGGACTTGCCCTGGAGCTCTCCTCAGTCCTCCCTGCCCAGATCATGCACTGGTGGGGTCCCTCGGCCTGGCCTGCGCCCTCTTGCAATCCAGGCTGAGAGACTCCTCCCAGTGCACCAGGCCGCTAGTAAGAATATGATGCTAACGAATGAAACCTCTTCTCTAGAACACAAAGCCATAGGTGGAGAAGGAATGGTGGCAATAGTGAAGAAGCAGCGTGGACTCGTGAGTGTGAACCAGACACAGCAATGAAACCTGAGGTTAGTCCTCCGAGGAGGGTGTCTGCAAGTGTCCCCGGAGGTGGTGATCACGAAGGGACACCAGCCGCGACTCAGGGGCAGGCTGCGCGGCCAGGACGTGCGCACCTCCCGGCGTCCCAGGCTCAGAGCGGGCTCGCGGGGCGCGCACGTCCCGCCGCCTCGACGACTAGGTCCGCAGATGGAGGGGGCTGAGGCGCGGGCCTAGGGCGCGAGCAGGAAAACAGCATACTTCCGGCTCTAGGACGGCGGCCTCGCGGGCCAATCACGGCCGGGGCGGGCAGGCGCGGGCATGACGGTCCTTGTAGTCGGTGCGCGGGCGGGACTACGGCACCCAGAATACCCCGGGCGGCGGCGGCGCGGCCAATCCAGGGCCGAGGCGGCGGGCTCGCGTCCGCACGGGCTCCGCGGTCGCGCGGGCGGGACTACGGCACCCACAGCGCCCCGCGCGGGGGAGCGCACTGCGGCTGTGCGGCGGCCCGGGCGCCGTCGGGCTGGGCGGTGGCCAAGCGGACTGGAGCCGGGTGTGAGCCGGTGGAAGCAACGTGAGCCGGTCCGCGGCCACCATGTCGGCGCCGTCTGAGGAGGAGGAGTACGCGCGGCTGGTGATGGAGGCGCAGCCCGAGTGGCTGCGCGCCGAGGTGAAGCGGCTGTCGCACGAGCTGGCCGAGACCACGCGCGAGAAGATCCAGGCGGCGGAGTACGGGCTGGCGGTGCTCGAGGAGAAACACCAGCTCAAGCTGCAGTTCGAGGAGCTGGAGGTGGATTACGAGGCCATCCGCGGCGAGATGGAGCAGCTCAAGGAGGTGAGGCGCGGGCGGCCGCCGCCACGCCCTCGGCGTCCCGCCCGGCTCCCGCCCGCCCCGGGCCGACCCCTGGCCGGCGACGGCAGCCCCGGGCGCCCGGGGTGCGCGCACGGCCGGCCTGCCGCTGCGGGCCGCGCCGGGTGGGCCGCGCCGCCAGCCTGCCTGCTCCGGGGGCAGGCCTCGCGGACGACGGCTGCGTTCCTGCCGCACTGGCTCCCGGGCTGGGAGAGGGCGTGGGCGTGGGGTGAACGCCGAGGAAAGCCCGCCTGGTCCTGCCTCACCTCCGGCGGACACTTCCCCGGGCGGTGCAGCGCCTTCAGCCGGTCTAGTGGCCAGGACAGGCCTGGGGCAGGTCGCCCGGCCTGCGTCTGGGGGCCTGCCTCCGGAGCCAGCTCCGACCATTCCCCCCGTTACTGCTCTGGGAAGCGCGCTGCTTCCGCCCACTTCCTGTCTTGGCGCCCTCCCGGCTCTCCCCCGCAGATGGGACGGCCGCTCTGGGTGTGTGTCGGATTTTCACTCCGCGATGAGGAGGTCAGGGCCTCGGCAGCCTTCCGGGACGTATTCTCAGTGACTTGAACGCCAGCTTCTCGCAGCCCTGTGCGGGGGTGAGGAAGAGGCCTTGTCTCCTGGCTGGAACCCAGGTGTGGACAGGGGCCTTGACTTCCTTCTCTGCAACATGGCCCACCCACAAGGCTTGTTAGGAGGGCTTATATTTGAAAAGGCGAGGCTTGGTGTCAGTTTCCCTGACAGGGTGCCCCTTCCCCACCTGACTTTCCCCTCGTCCTGGTGGGCTCTTGGCCCTTGATCTTGGGATCCACCATGCTATCTGCTTCCCCCACCTCTCACCTCCTGGCACCAACACACCTAGTGGCCTGGGAAGGGTGCCTGGACTGGTCAGAGCCTCCCTGCCTCACTGAGGAGTCCAGTAGAGTCCTCTTTTGAAGGTGGGAGGAGAGAATAAAGGAATCCGTGCCTGGCAGAGGTGCTTGGCGGTAGCATCAGTAAACAGCTGACATGAGCGGTGGGAAGGCAGGTGGCAGTCACTAACCCCAGGTCCTGACATCTGTCGGCGAGCATTGGGCCTCCTTTGAGCCAGGCTTGGCTGGCACTGGATCTGCAAGAGGAGTAATATGTGGCCCCTCAAACAAGGGTTCCATTGGTGTGTGTGCGGGGGATGGGATCCCTGGATGGGGCTCACCCTCCACAGCACTCACAGCCCCCCTCTTGTGCTCACAAGCTTGCCTTTGTGACCCTGTAAGAGAGGACTGGACCCATGATTGCAGAGGGAACTGCCTTCCACTCAGGGGCCTTTCATTCGTTAGCCCTTTTCCGCGTGGACAGACATTGTGGCCAACACAAGCATCTTGGCTCCGTTTAGTGGGTGTGTCTCGGAGGTGGGTCCCAGGGAAATCAGGAGGAAGTGGGTCCATCTCCACAGTGTCCTTCAGGTGCCTGCTTCCTTAGCTTGCTGTCACCTGCCTTTTGCATATACTGACCACATGGCTCTGGACATGTTGCCCTCTGTCCTGAATTCAGTTTTCCCCGTTGTAGGTGGGAAGTTCTGGCAGAAGCTAGAGGAAGATGAATCCGTTCAGAAGGTGTTGCCAGAAAGCTTGCTCCAGTTCACTCATACCTGTACCAGTACAGGCTCTTGTCAACCCGTTTATTTTGTGTCCATTTCATATTTGGAAACACTGGCTCTTATTTTTAAAATCAAGATTTAAGTAGATAATACAGAGTGGGGCAAAAGTAGGTTTACAGTTGTGAGTACGTGAAACTGTTAATCTTGTATTATTATTAGTTATTATTTTTCATGTGAACAGCTGTAAACCTATATTGGCCCCACCCTGAATTTGTTGGCCCCATTTTTTTTTCTCCTGTAGAGAAGTGAACTATCTGAATTCTTTTAAAACTATTGGACTAAAGTGGATTCAGTTACTAACAAATGCTGCAAACAGATTGCCTGTACTCCTGCGCAGCATTTGTAGGTAATACCATGTTTGAGGGAGGGAAGCTGTCTGGCAGGGTCCAAGCACTGTCCTCAGCTGCAACTTTACTGGTGCAGGCGTGTTGGGTGGGAGGTCCTGTCTGGTAGGGTTAGGTAAGTGCCAGAAGTAGGTGGTCCTCACAGGTGGGGGGGAGGGGGAATGATGGCATCCCTCAGGCCAGGAGCAGGTTCCTGATGCAGTGTCAGCCCTGCCATCTCTCAGGATCTTGACTGTGTGGTGTACATACATCTTGGGGAAGCAGTGAGTGCAGTTTGGTGAGCTCTGGTGTTTCATGGGCTGGGCATAGTGCCTGCCTGGCACACAGGAAGTGCTTACACTTGCTGGTTAGTGGCCTCAGCTCCTTCCCTCCACCTCTCCGGCCTGGATCCCCTTCCTGCTGTTCCCACAGCCACCAGCTCTGCTCCTTGGCTTGGTGTGATCTGTAGCATCCCCACTGCATCCCCAGGGGCAGCCCAAGCCTGCTGCCCGGGGTCTCCAGGTGGCCCAGCCTGTACTGCGGATGCTTGTAACCCCTCTGTCACCCCCTCTGGGCTTGCCTGAGCCCAGCTCCCAACACTCATCTGTCATCCCTCCTGTCCTGCGGGCTCAGCAGCCAGGAGGGCTGGGGCAGAGCTGATGAGAGCAGCTCCCTTCCCTCCCTCTTATCATCTCCTCGCAGAGGACGGGGAGACTGAGGTAGAATGGGTGGGAGCGACTCAGGAAGGCTCAGCAGCTCAAACAACGTGGGAAGGGGTTCTTGGCACCGATTTCCCAGCTGTGTGTTTGCAGAAGTCACAGATTGGGTGGGGGAGCGCTGCCACTTGGTCTCATCCTGCAGCTGAGCTGCTCCTGTCGTAGCCTCCCCGGGCCCCACTGACTCCTGCAGTCCCATACCAGCCCTTGGATTACCACCTTCTTATAGCCATTGTACAGATGGGAAAACTGAGGCAGGTGCAGAGAAGGCATGTTTGCTCAAGGCTATGCCCCGGCATCCTGTCTGGAAAGGGCAGGCACCTGCGGAGGAGGCAGGGCGATTGGAGGCCTCTGTGTGGGCCCGGCCTCCTCAGTGTCTGCTTCAGGGCAGGAAGAACGCTGCTTGGGCTGAAGCCTGGAGGGTTCTCCCGCCCTCTGAGAGGCCTAGAACTCAGCAGTCTTTGGGGCTGGGGAGCGGGGAGAGGCCAGGCCCTTTTGGAGCTGGAGCTGGAGCTGGAGCTGGAACTGGGTGTGCGTTCTGCTGTTGCGTGAGAGGCATGACTTGGGGGGCTGAGGAACCCTGAAGTGCTGATGTGGCCTGCTGGTCCACAGCCAGGAGAGGCAGCTACAGATGTCCAAAGGCTGTGACTCCAGGGTTCACTGTGGCTTACTGCTGGACACTCCCTGCTGGCCCACAAGCAGAGGGTATGAATCCCTCTTATGGGCTCCCTCCCTTGTAAAAGTGCCGAGACTGACTGCCGCGGCACCGGGGCTGCTGCCATCTGCTGTCCTGGCGGGAGCAGCTGTGCCCCTCAACATCCCCAGGCGTGGCCTTGGACTCAAGACTGGCACACTGACAGCAGCTTTCCTACAGGTAGGCAGCAGGGTCGCCAGGCGGGGACCAGGAGCCCAGGCCCAAAGGTGGCTTTTGCCTGGGAGGGGAGGGGTACTGCTGTGCTGCATGGGCTGTTTTCACACTGGCTCCAGGAGGGTTCGATCCTGCGGGGCCCTCAGCTGTGTGGCCCTCGATAAGCAGCGTTGCCCACTGGAGCCAGGATAGGTTGCAAGAGTGCAGGTCACTGCATGGGTTGGTGCACCTGAGCCTGTGGGGGAGTGGTAGGGGGTGAGTGGCTGAGGCTCCCTGGGCCTGAGCAGCTGACTGGGAAGAGCCATGGCCAGACCAGGTTGGGCTCCTGCTGCACCACCCTCCGAACCCGGTCATTTCCAGTGGAGGTCAACTTCCCCTCATCAGTTTGGGGCAGTCACCCCTTAGACCTTCGCCATATCAGGTCACTGGGTGAAGGGCCACTACACATATTGGGGGTAAAGAAAGATTGGGTTTCTTCTTAGACTGTGAGGGGAAGAGGGCCCGTGGCAGGGGCTGGCCCGGACCCTGCAGGCTCTGACACGTGAGGTCCTCCCAGGCCCTGTGTGGCTGTCCAGCTGCTGTCCTGGGCATTAAACCCTGCCAGTCCGCTGGGCTCTGCCATGGGAGATAGACTGGGCATTTGTAACAATTGTTTTTAAAAAGACACAGAGTTGGGTATTACTCTCTGAGTTGCAGAAAAACAGGTTTCATTCAAGTGGATAAAGACAGTTCGGAAGGCATGCACTTTGAGTCTGTTGGGTCATGTGAAATGATTGCGTGGTTTGTATTTCACAGATTTGCTTTTTTAAAGACAGTTTTCTGCACTGCTTCCCTCATAATGGTTCCACCTTCTTTAGGGGAAGTTGTAAGTGTAACCAGAGCAGAGGGAGTGTGCCTCTCCACCTGCTCCGGCAGCCTTCTCTTTGCCTCACTTTCTCTGTAAGTACATTGGTATGTTGTGCTGAGAAAGTAACTCTTTTTTATAAAACATTAGAGGCCCAGTGCATGAAAATTTGTGCACTCTCGGGGGGAGGGGAGGGTGTCCCCTTCAGCTCAGCCTGCACCCGCAGTCTATGACCCCCTGGGGGATGTCCACCTGCCAGCTTAGGCCCACTTCCCAAAGGGATCAGGCCTAAGCTGGCAGTCCAACATCCCTCTAGCAACCTGGGAACCCTTGGGGATGTCTGACTGTGGCTTGGGCCCGCCTAAGCCACAGTTGGACATTGTTAGCACTGCTGAGGAGGCACTGTGTCTGCAGCCATCAGCCCCGCTTGTAGCTGAGTGCCCCCCCCCACCCATGGGAGTGCACTGGCCACCAGGGGGCAGCTCCTGCATTGAAGGCCTGTCCCCTGGTGGTCATTGCGCATCATAACGACCAGTCGTTCCACTGTTAGGATCAATTAGCATATTACCCTTTTACTATATAGGATAGGATAACCGTAGGTGAATTTTCACACCTAACAGAATTAACAGTGATTCCTTAGTGCTGTCTCCGATCCGGTCATTGTTTGCATTCCCCATTTTTGGTTCATGAAGGCAGCTTTGCAGTTGCAGCAGGGTCTACTCCACACAGAAGGCCTTGGTGCTTTATGGACAGAACCTCAGCCCATCTGGAAGTCACCTTCCTGCCTCCTGTTGGAAGCCTTGAGCTGCTCTCCCAGCTCCATCAGGACTGACACGCACTCTATCTTTTCTTAATTTTCTCTTCTTTGAAAAATGGGCCAGAATGATGCCTTCAGTTGATATGTGGCCTGGCTCTTGGGTTGCTGGGTTGTTGTCCCCCATCTAGTCATGACAGCA
Source organism: Pipistrellus nathusii (assembly GCA_963693515.1). Taxonomy (NCBI): domain Eukaryota; kingdom Metazoa; phylum Chordata; class Mammalia; order Chiroptera; family Vespertilionidae; genus Pipistrellus; species Pipistrellus nathusii. The sequence goes on along the minus strand of OY882867.1, from coordinate 69,431,664 downwards.
GCCTTCATGGCACCTGCTTGTGCCTGCCTGGGCTCTGGGTCATCCATTGAGTTTGTTCTGACTGTGATGCTGAGCGCTGCCAGCTCTCTCTGAACCAGGAGGGGATGCTGGGGCCCAAAGAGTGAGGGTGACAGCCCATGCTGTGTGCTAGCAATGCTTGATGTGACCCTGAGTGGTCCCCTCCCTGGGCCTCGGTTTCGGCCAGTGCATCCCTGAAGCCCTGAGAGTGGACCAGCTTCTCCCTCAAATGATGGTGTAGGGGAGCCGGGACCTCATTCTGCAGACTCCTGTGGTTCGCTGCCTGGGATTGGCTCGGCTCTCTCCTCCCTCCTTGCCCCGCACACCCTATCCTGCACTTGCTGCAGAGTTCAAATTGTCCCACCAGCTGGAGTGATTCCCTGAGAGCTGTAAAATGTGACCTGAGGGGTCAGAGGGACACTGCCCCCTGGAAGGGGGTGTGCCAGGAAAACTGTCTACAGTCCTGAATCCAAGCCTCACTTGCCATCGTCACCATGTCGCCTGTGCAGATGCTGGGGTTGCGAGTGTCCCCCCCTTTCTGGGAGGGCAAGCTCCTGAGCGGCCTCGGAGCCAGACTGCATCTCACCAGCACCTGTTGTGGCCATTATCCTGCCCAGAGATCTGAGGGAGAAATGGTATTGTTGGGGGTTGATTTCTATCTTCTTCTGTGAAGCACTCACTTATGCTGTAACACTTGTTTACAAAGTGCCAGTTGTGTCCTAGCCAGTTGCCCAGTGGATAGGCATCAGCCTGTGGACTGAAGGGTCCTGGGTTCGATTCCGGTCAAGGGCATGGATCTCAGTTACAGGCTCATTTCCAGCTTGGGCCCCGGTCTGGCGGGGCTTGTGCAGGAGCCAACAAATCAATATGTTTCTCTCACATCGATGTTTCTGTCTTTCCCTCTCCAACTCTCTAAAATCAGCGGAAAATAGCCTCAGGGTGAGGATTTAAAAAAGAGAAATGCCAATTTATTTCAGAGTGGATGATATTTGAGGGAACAAAGTGAGCACAATGAGATTTTAGCGTTTGCTTATGTGTGATTTTGTCCCCAGAACACCAAATGAGCATAGAACCTGACCCAGTGGCCCTCCCCCCAGAGCTGCTGCCACTTCCCATCCCATCTCAGAGACCCCTTCCCCCCAGAGATGCCTGGCATCGGCCTCAAGAGCCGTGTGTGTGGCAGCATTTGTGTCTGTTTGAATTCTCTAACAATGTTATACTGTGCTGCCTTTTTTTTTTTTTTTTTTTTTTTTTTAATATATGTTTTATTGATTTTTTACAGAGAGGAAGAGAGAGGGACAGAGAGTTAGAAACATCAATGAGAGAGAATCATCGACCAGCTGCCTCTTGCACACCCCCACTGGGGATGTGCCCGCAACCAAGGCACATGCCCTTGACCGGAATCGAACCTGGGACTTCAGTCCGCAGGCCGATGTTCTATCCACTGAGCCAAACCGATTATGGCTGTGTGCCTTTTTCAGGTAATTTTTAAAATTAAGCTACTTTAGAAAACTTTAGGCTCACAGAGCCATTGTGAAGCTATTAGAGTCCTCCTGCCACCAGCATCCTACATGAGCGTGGTTAGCCAGCGTCCATGCGTCTTTCCTAACCAGAGTTCAGATTTGTTTAGATATTCTTAGTTTTTCCTGCTGTTCTTTTCCTACTCCAGGATCCCACACGACAGGTGTCATATCTCCTCTGGTTCTTGGCTGTGAAAATTTCTCAGACTTTTGTTGCTTTTGGTGACTTAGACAGTTTTGAGGAGTGCTGGTCAGGTATTGTGTTGAATGCCCTCATTTAGGATTTGTCTGATGTTTTCCTTGTAATTGGAACAGGGTTATGGGTTAGGGGAGGAAGACCACAGCGGGGCAGTGCCAGCTCCCCCATCGGATTAGGGTCCGTGCTTCCGGCGAGGGTGGCTGGACGCCTGGCTGAGGCGGTGGCAGCGTCCGCACTGCGCCCTCGGATACTCTGTGGAACTTTGCTGCGTGGGAGCCCCGCCTCCTCCTTCATTCACCCTCCAGTACACCATGTGGACTCGTGTTCGTGTTTGTTAAATTCCAGCGCCACTTTACGTGGCTGCTCGGCTTGTTCCTGACCTGGTCCCTGGAAGCGCTTCCATTTGGCGCCGGTGCCCTTTGCGATGCCTGTGGTGAGTCCCCTCCCCCTCTCCCTGCCTTCCTCAGCACCTCCTCTTCCCAGCACTCCAGGGTGCTCAGCCTTCTTTACACCCCTGCCCGTCCGTCCAGGTCAGCTCCAAGTAGCCCGAGAGTCCCTGCTTCCGGCCCCTTGCCTGGGGTAGACAGCCTGGGGTACACACACGCCTATAAACACCTCCAGGTGCAGCCGCCTGCACCTGTGTGTATGCAGCCGACCTGAGTCTTCCCTGCCGTACTGATGCAGTCATTCTCTTCCCGCACACCTCACAGTGCTTCCCAGCTGCTGGCTGCACCCCTTGGGGAACAGTTTACCAACTAGACTCTAGTCGTATGTGCAGTCCCTTTGCTTTGGTCTGACACACTGCTTTTTCCCCAGTAAGTTACTTAGGCAGCACTCGGTGCCCTGTGCCCTCCAGTGAAGGGGCTCTATCCATCTGGAACACAGTGAGGCTGTTGACCACATTCAGCATTTCATCTGGGGACCACTGACCTCCCAGGTGACTTAAGAATGTTGCATCTGATCAATGGGCTATAACATCATCTGGGTTTTTTATTTTATTTTATTTTTATTTATTTATTTATTTATTTTTAATAAATCAATCTTTATTGTTCATATTATTACAAAGGTTCCTCATTTCTTCCCCCCTCCACCAGGTTCCCACACCACCCTCCGCCCCCTCCCAATCCCCCATTGTCCTCATCCATAGGTGCACAGTTTATGTTCAGTCTCTTCTTCCCTCCCTTTCCCCAATAGTAAATCCCTTTTCAGATAGTAAATCAGTTACTTAGCATTTTCTCATATCAATAATACCTCCACATGCCCAATGATACACTTCACACAAAAAACATTTCCCAATAGGTCCACCAGCCTCATCCAGGCCCCACCCAAGGCACTCACAGATCAACACCCCAGCCCTATACTAACTCAACACATCCAGATCTAAGCCTTCATCACTTGATTCAGCAGACCCTCAAGTTCCCATGAAAGTTTCCAGCCATGTCTGAGAGGCAGCCGTGGGGCAGGGGCAGGCGAGGAGCGAGCTGTTCCGGGCCTGGCTGCTTAGGGCCTGGCCTCTGTTGCTCTGGTTTGTTCCACAACCAGCTGCTCCGGGTCTGGTCACTGCCACTCCCGACCTAGTTGCTCTGGACTTGGCTGCTGCTGCTCCAGGTCTGGCCTCACCCGACCCGGCTGCTCCCCCGGGCCTGGCCACTCCCAGCCTGGCAGCCGCTGCTCCAGGCCTGGCCACACCCGACCCGGCTGCTCCCCCGGGCCTGGCCGCTCCCAGCCTGGCAGCCGCTGCTCCGGGCCTGGCCGCACCCGACCCGGCTGCTCCCCCGGGCCTGGCCGCTCCCAGCCTGGCAGCCGCTGCTCCGGGCCTGGCCGCACCCGACTCGGCTGCTCCCCCGGGCTTGGCCGCTCCCAGCCTGGCAGCCGCTGCTCCGGGCCTGGCCGCACCCGACCGGGCTGCTCTGGTCCCGGCTGCCCCGGGCCCAGCCGCTCCGAGCCTGGGCACTCCCAGCCTGGATGCTCTGGGCTTGGCTACTGCTGTTCTGGGTCTGGCTGCTCCCAACCCGGCTGCTCTGGGCCCGGCCACTCCGGGTCTGGGTGTTCCTGGACTGGCCACCCTGGGCTTGGCCGCCTCCGCCTCAGGCCTGGCTGCCACTGCCCCAGGTCTGGCTGCTCCAGTGCTGGCTGTTGATGCTCTGGTTCTGGCTGCTGCTGCTCTGGGGCCTGGCCGTTGCTGCTCTGGGCCCAGATGCCACTGCCTTGTGCTTGGCCACTCTAGGCCTGGCCGCCGCTGTTCCAACATTCTGTCCTTTTTTTTCTTTTCTTTTTTAAAACGCATTTATGTTGCAATGTTGGCTGTTGAGTTGAGTTCTGACTTAGTCTTCGATTTTTCAAGAACTTCTTTGAATTCTTTCTTAAGTAATTTTACTATCTTTTGCTCTCACTTGATTTCTTCACATTGAGAACTTCTTTGGTTTCTTCCTCCTTGTCCTGGGAGCTCAGCAGGTTGGCCTGTGGCACCCCTTTGTTCTCCGCGGGCTCCTGCGCTGCTTCAGCCTGTTGCCGGGGACGGCGCCCCCCAGGAAGCAGCCCCCCGCCGGCCTTGGCTCCATTGCCCGTGCTCAGCGGTGGAAGGCTCAGGGGCACCCCCCCCCGGGGCCCCGTCGCCTGGCTCCTTGCTGGTGCCCGGTTGGCCCGCGTCCGGCAGGGGCTCCCGCTCCCCGCCGCGTTCCCCCAGCCCGGGGCTTTTTTTTTCTCCTTCCCGCTAGGGGAGTCCAGCATCAGAGTCAACAGACTGTCCTCTGCGCGCAGTGTGCGCGAGTCCGGGGCCCCGCCTTTCGCCGCTCTCCCCGGACTCCACCTCACAGCCCCGTCTCCCTCTGCCTGAGCCTGGGTCCCCAGGGATTGGCCCAGAACTGGGGTTCGGAGCAGTCCGGACTGAGGCCCAGCGCCGCCGGAGGCCTTGTTTCTTCCGGCTAGGGTAACCCAGCATCAGAGTCAACATTCAGTCCTCTGTGCGCACATTGCGCGCGACTCTGGGGGCCCTGCTTTTCGCCGCTTTTCCGCCTCACAGCCCCATCTCCTCCTGCCGGAGCCTGGGTCCCCAGGGTCTGGCACATAACTGGGGCTCAGCGCTGCTGGTTCGGGGGGCTCAGCGCTGCCGGTTTGGGGGTTCAGTCCAGGCTGAGGGTTTTATTTCCTTCCTGCTAGGGAACGCCAGGCAGCACCCTGCCCTCTCCTCCTCTCCGGCTGCGACCCCTCCCCGTGCGCATGCGGGCGGGTGCGCAGCATGTCTCTGTACCTTAGGCTTTTTTTTTTTTTTTTCAGCTCCTCTGATTTTCCTTCTGGTTTTCTCTTTCCTTCTTGTTGTAGAATTTTCGGTCAGTCGACTACATGTAGCTCTGGGCAATGTCCACTCTACAACTTAGTTGTATTCCATTGAAATTGTTGCGTGCTGCCGCGCCTAGATGTCTACCCGAGCAGCCATCTTGGATCTCTCCTCGCTACAATCTCATCTGGGTTTTGACAGATGCAGTGTCTTTTGTTTACCATTAAATATCTCACAGAATTGTTTTGTTACTTTAAAAAAAATCTTCTGCACTGGCTGGTTTGGCTCAGTGCTGTGGTCGGCAAACTGGGTCTGGTGAGCCACATGCGCTCTTTGGCCCCTTGAGTGTGGCTCTTCCACAAAATACCACAGCCTGGGCGAGTCTATTTGGAAGAAGTGGCGTTAGAAGAAGTTTAAGTTTAAAAAATTTGGCTCTCAAAAGAAATTTCAATCGTTGTACTGTTGATATTTGGCTCTGTTGGCTAATGAGTTTGCCGACCACTGGCTCAGTGGATAGAGTGTTGGCCTGTGGACTGAAGGATCCCAAGTTCATTTCTGGTCAAAGGCACATGCCTGGGTTGTGGGCTTGAACCCTTGACCCCCCAGTAGTAGGTGTGCAGGAGGGAGCCGATTGAGGAATCTCTCTCATCATTGATGTTTCTATCTTTCTCTCCTTCTCCCTTCCTCTCTGAAATCAATCAATCATAGAAGAAAGTCTATGCTTCACCTATGCAACACCCTCCCTCTGCAAACCCCTGACGGCTGCTGATCGTTTACTGTCTCCATAGTTTTGCTTTTTCCAGAATATCACATCATGGATCATCCAGTACTTAGCCTTTTCAGACTGGCTTCTTTCACTTAACAGTATGTGTTTAAGATTCATCTCTGTTGTTATGTGATTTGATAGCCTTTTTTTTTTTTAATCACAGAATAATATTTCATTGTCTTGATCAGGACTGGGGGCCCTTTTTTCTGTCAATGGCCATTTGGATATTTATAATATTTATAATATATTCTGGCCATATAAAATTATCAACTTAAAATTTAGCCTGCTGTATTTGGTCAAACATTAACTCACCCCTCCACTAATGCCTTGGCAGGGCCAGACCAAATGACTTCGCAGCTGGAGGTCCCCCAGCCCTGGTCTAGATGTACCATCGTTTGTTTATCCATTCAGACCGGGCATCTTGGTGGCCTCCAGTTTGGGGCATTAAGAAAATTGCTGTAAGCATCCAGTGCACATGTTTGTTAAGGCATAAGTTTTACTTGGTAAGTAATTCTTGGCTTGTCTTTTCATTCTTTTAACAGTGTTGTTCACAGAGTAGTTTTTAATTTAATATCATCTTGCAAATCATGCTTCGATTTTCATCACCAAACCCAAGGTCACATAGGTTTTTTCCTGTGATTTTATTTAGACATAATTTTGTATTTCACATTTAGGTCTGTGGTTCATTCCAAGTAGTTTTTGTGAAAGGTTTAAGATCTGTGTCCAGATTGGTTTTTTCTCGCATGTGTATGTCTAGTACCATTTATTACAGAGACTATACTTTCTCAACGAAATTGCTTTTGCTCCTTTGTAAGCAACTATGTGGGTCTGCTCCAGACCCCTGCCTCCGTTTTCTGCCCCCTTGATCCATGCGATTGTCCTTTTGCCATAGCTCTGCTCTTGACTGTGTGTTGCTAGTTTTTTTTTTTTTTTAAATATATTTTATTGATTTTTTACAGAGAGGAAGAGAGAGGGATAGAGAGTTAGAAACATCAATGAGAGAGAATCATCAATCAGCTGCCTCTTGCACACCCCCTACTGGGGATGTGCCCGCAACCAAGATACATGCCCTTGATCGGAATCAAAGCCGGGATCTTTCAGTTCGCAGGCTGACGCTCTATCCATTGAGCCAAACCGGTTTTGGCATGTATTCCTAGTTTTATTGGGTTTCTGTCTTTTTTCTGTCACTGGTGAGTCCTTCTCTTCAGCCCTGTGGTTTTTATTGTGTGACTGCACACCCGATGGTCCTGGTCACCATCAATTGATGATGGTTCCTTTTTAAAATTTTTTTCCTCGTCTTGAGAAAAAGTAATAGAATGCAAATGGTTAAAGAGAAAAATCATGCCCTGGCTGTGTGGCTAAGTTGGTTGGAGCATCATCTCATACACCAAAAGGTTGTGGGTTCGATTCCCAGTCATTGCACATACCTAAGTTGTGGGTTTGACTTCTGGCCAGGGTGTGCATATCAGGGGCAATTGTTGATGTTTCTCTTTCTCCCCCTTCCTCTCTAAAAAAGTCAATAAAAACATATCCTCAGGTGAGGATTTAAAAAAAAGGAAAGAAAAATCACTAGAACACGCATGAGGCTTCTCTCCTACGTGTCTGGAAGGCAGTCCACAGGACTTCCATTGGGCTTGGCTCAGTCAGGGTCGAAGTTCCTCCTGGGACACCACTAGCAAGTTGCTTAACTCACTGTCTTTGCATTTGACCCTGGAGGCAGGCAGCTACTGGTCAGATCTGGGATTAAGCCCTGCTCGGCGTTCATAGACTGCTTGTCCCACGGGTCGGAGCTGGCTGCTGAGTCCCTCCAAAAGTGTGACCAGCATCCCCGTATGCGTTTCAGATGCCTCTACTGTCATTTCAGGTGCCCCTGCCATCCAGGAGCACATCTTTCCGGGTCTGGTCCTTCTTTGGTACTAGAGCTGGACTCCACTAGAGATGCCAGCCCCACCTCTACCCCATCCTGGTCCTCTTCACTGGCTTCTGGATGGCTCTGCAGGAACCACTGTCAGATTTATGGCTGTTCCAGCCAGCACACGCCTTCACCCATGCTCTCTGGGCACGTGTCTCACCCCACTGTAGCAGGCCTCACCATGCCGGCTGAGGTCTGCAGTGCCTTCCTGTTTTCAGGATCCAGATGGCAGTGAGGCTCAGAGAGGAAGCAGGCCTGGACTGGTCAGGGCCTGCATCACTCTCCTGGCTGTGATCTGCTTACACAGATCAGTGGCTGCTGCAAGGGAAGCAGTGTTGTGCTGTTGGGATTGGGCTGCGAGTTTGCCACAGGCAGTCTGTGGATGGCATCCAGGATGAGTCGGGAGTGGTGGCCCTGGACCTTCATGCCAGCGCTGTGGTGGAGGGGCTGTGTGTGCATTGTGGCACTGGGAGGATCTGCAGGCCTTGCCCCTCCGGACAACTTCCAGGTGTTTGGGTGGAAGGGTGAGGCTGGGACACTACATACCCGGCTTTAGTTCAGGGTCCTGGCTGCCCCTCCCTGAGCCTCCGTCTCTCATCTCTTTTCATGGTCAGTGTCCTCATTTCCTCGGGGTCTGGAAGCCCCTAATGTCAGGTGATACTTAGTCCCTGGGGCACCTGGGACTGATCCTGCCAGAGTGACCAGGACAGAATGCCAGGCTTGGGGCACACGTGGTCCCTGAGACCTTTTCTCACCCTGGCTGTGACAGGTCCATCCACCTGCTGGAGCCCCTGGAGGGACATGTGAGCATCACAGCCACCCCCACACCCCCCCTTTCCCCCCGCCGCAGAACTCATTACCGGGCCATGGCTTTCTGAAGTACAATCTCTAGCTTGCTGAGTGTCCCTTCCTGAAACGCGCTGAGATCAGAGAGGAAGCGAAAAAGCTTGGTCACTCCAGCCGGGCTGCTGTCCTGGGGCTTCCAGCCCACACAGCCCCAGCTGCCCGGTCCTAGCCGTCCTCGGGCCTGGGACACATGGGGCTGGACAGCTGTCCTCCTGCCTGACTGCAGGCCGTTGAATGGAGGTTTTGTCAGGCAGCCAGCTGCTGAGGAAGATGGTGGCTTGTCCCGAGGCCCCAGGTTTGGCCTCTGTGTCCCTGGGTGGAAGTGCCAGGGTCTGTGGAGGCTGCCACCAGCCACGGGGCTCAGCTGGCCAGAAGCCTGTCTGCTGCCACTGAGGCAAGTAGGGTGTAATCTTCTCTGAATAGCACGAATTCTGCCTACATCTCTCCTACCCAAGAGTGGATGCCAGTTTTGTAAAAGCAGCTTAGTGTTTGGATGCTGCCCAGGGCGGCTGGGGTGAGCAGTAGGCGATGGGATGGACGTGGGCAGCTGGGACAAACCTGGTGGGTGGTGTGTGATGACTGTCACAGCCAGTCTTGGATTTCCTCAGCCAGCATGCAGGGAAACAGGCTGGAAGCCACACAGTGGGCAGGGCAGACCAATGGGAGATGGACAGCATACACGTGACCCTGTGAGAACTGGAATAGGTGTTCTCGGCACACTGGTCTGATGGGTGAGGGCTGTCCACTAGGTAGGTGTGCAGGTGTGCCAGCCTCTGTCCTGCCCCCCATTTCCAAGAGGAACTTGCCCTCTCCTGCAAGGGCCGGAGCAGCCTTCCCAGGTTCCTCCCTGCCTACGTGCTAGGAGAGCCTTTTGGGCCTCCTTGGGGACCAGCTTCATCCTTGACCCACTCCTCCCGCACATTCTACCCCTTCGGGGACACGCCAGCTCTGGGAAGAGGAAAACATTTTGGAGTGAGAAACCCTGTAGTGCCAACCAGGCAAATCATCCGACCTCATTGAGCCTCAGTTTGTTCCCCTGTGAAATGGGAGTGGTGAAATTTCTACTTTGCCTGCTGTTGTGATGATGAAGTGAGATTGCACTCTGTCTCACTTAATCAGTGTCCCCTTGGGGAGGTAGCCCAGCCTCCAAGCTGCCTCCAAACATGCCAGGACTTGGTGCCATACCCACCACCACCTGCCTGCTCAGGACATGCCCTCAGAGCAAGGGAGAAGGGAGTTGGTCTGGGGTCCTTCTTGGAGCTTCTCAGCCAGGTGGGAGGGGAGGGTGAGCAGGCTGAGGGTGGTGAGTGAGGTCTCTCGTTGGGTGGCCATGGGGGTCCCTTTCGGTGGGGTGGCAGGTCTGTGAGCACCTGGCTCTGTGGTTCTCGGCTGACTTGGGTTCCAGTGGAAGCACCTGCAAAGCCAGGGTGGTGCTTCCGAAGGGACCCCAGGGGGCAGAAGAGATTGGGAGCCCCATCCTGTCCTTGCAGCTTACTTCGGGATCTGAGGCTTCCTGCCCACGTGGTGGAATGTCGCTCTGCACTTGCCTGCATTGGGGCTTAGGAAGCATAGGTGCATACGTGCCGTTGGGAGGGCCCACCACTGTATCTGCATCTCCCTGCGAGGTCCCGACCACCAGCTGCCCGGGGCTGGACCTGGAGAGATCTCCTCTCTGGAGGTGTGCGTGAGCCGAGGATACACCCAGATAGAGGGGTGAGGCTGGGAGCCCTTCTGCCCTGAGTCACTGGGGCTTCGTCCCTGCTGGCTAGGGGGGTGCAGTAAAGAAGAGATGCCTGCAGCACCTCCCCCAGACCTTGCAGCCCCTCAGCCTTCCCAGCAGACCTGGGAGGCACTGTCCATTCACTGGGCCTGGTGATCCCGTCCAACCCCTGCAGTGTCCCATGTCCTCCCTGATCCCCAGTTCATCGACAGGTATTTGCTGAGTACCTGTTTCTTGCCAGGTGTGGCTCTCAGTGCCTGGCATGGGGTGCCCAGGTGTGCACCGGTGCTTGCGTTCCTTCCGTGTAAGAGGCCCTCCTGGCCCGTACTGTGTATCTGGATGTCGGGCCTTGCCTCCCCAGACCCCTGTCTGTGTTTGTGAATTGAAATGGTAGAGTACCAGGAGGCATGGCACTGAGGGAGTTCTGCAGGGAAGGTCCCTTGGGTAGCCCTCGGCACTTTTCCTGCCTGCCCCTGGCCCCCTGGTGACATCCTGGCTCTGCGGTGTGGCCTGATGGGGGCCCAAGTCAGTCTGTCAGCCCTCCATATGGCTGTGTCTTATGTGGGAGCTTGGACACCCCTCCCGCCCCAGTGGTTTCCCTCCCGGAGGCTCAGGAAGCTGCTCCTACAGCCCTTGCCGGCCCAGCCCTATTTGTCCAGGAGACCCAGCCACTGCCTGTCGGGATGGGGCTCCCTGTGAGGGGGGGCGAGCACCTCTTCCAGCGCGGGCTGCACTGTTGGCCTCTCCCCTCCAGGGGCAGATGCTTCTGGAGCGACTCTGGCTGCTGCCCAGATGATGCTGTCTCATGAGCAGCTCTCATTTAAAATTGGGGAATAATTTGCCCAGAAGAAGACAGAGTTGTTGCGTTCCTGTGGGTGCCCTTTAGTGAGGGTCAACCTCATGTGCCTTCAGCCCCCTCCCCGCCCAGGGGCCCTGTAGCTTCACCGGTGGTCAGGCTCTGTTCTAGGCGTCCCTGCTGACGGCTGTCCCAGGTGCTTTGTATCGGCTCCTCTGAGAGGCATCAAGCTGCCCGTGTTGGTTGGTTTTCTGTGAGCCTGGGCCTGAGCCACTAGCTCCTCCCTCTGGGGGACCTCAGGGTTGCTCATGTCTGGCTCTCAGGATCACAGTTGTGTGAACACCCAGGCATGTGTGGACCTGAGCTCTCACCTTTTTGGCAATTCCTGTGAGGTAAGTCCATCTCCCCATGTCCAGAATGGACACACAGACAGCCCTCTCCCTCCACCCCCATTCCCTGGCAAAAAAGACCGGCCTCTTCTCAGTTACCCAGCACCTGGGGGAGGGGCTGCGTGCCAGGAGGGAGATCATTGCCATAAATCCGTGGGAAGCAGGCCTGGCCTAGCCAGCTCTGGGGGTAACAGGCACTGTCCCAGGCACACCAGACTCCAGGCCCAGACCCAAGGCTGGAAAGGGCCCACTGGCGGGTGTGCCTGCAGCTGGGACGGGTGTCTCTGCCTGCCTGGGTGGTTCTGAGGCTTAGGCAGCTGAGCGGTGGGGCTGTGGGTCCTGATCCTGGGTTTGCCTTTCAGCCTCTTCTGCCTCTTTCCTGTCTTTGTGGTGGTTCCACTGGGAAATGATATGGAGTTGTTTGTTCTCAGAGTTCAGTTTCTTACTTGTGAAAGGAGATCCCTCCCGAGAGAGAAGCTAATAGGCTCCCGTTAGCACAGACTGAAGTGCATAGGCCTGGGCTGTTGCCCGCCTCCCCTCCACGGCCTCTCCCAGCTGTTCCATCTCCTCCCTTGACCCCTCAGAGCTGGGAGGGTGCAGAGGGCATCTGGGGGCAGAGAGCTGAGCTGGCCCTGCTGAGCCACTTTGTTTCTGGGTGCCTCGGAACCTCCCATGGGGCCTTAGGGTGGCCTTCCTGAGTGCCAGCCTCTCATACCCTCTCCCCTGGTTGTCTGCTCAGGTGTCTGTAGGACAAACATGTCACACTCAGAGGCTACCACGGGCCAAGTAGACAAGGTGTGAGTGTATGTGGCCGCAAAAAAAAAGCTTCCGTTTTCATAGAAACATAGGTTTATTCCGATAGAGACGTGCTGATTACAAAGGGCTGAAATAAAGGAGTCATCCTTAACATAAAATAACTGAACATTTTAATAACAATTAAAATTTTTCTTGAATAGTAACTTACCAGACACTGAATAACTGCACAAATTATAAGTGTAACACAAATAAACCTATTTTTCTTGCTCTCCAAAGTGATATATTTCCTGTTGCGCACACCAAACAAGTCAGTCCCAGACTAATGACGTGGCCATCGACTGCTAAAATAGCCGCTGCTGGTGTTAGTGGAGGAAATGGTGCGCCTGTGCATAAGGGAAATGAATGCAATAGGATTCTAGTAATCAGCCATTAGCGAACGTTGTAGTTCGTTATTAATAATTATGTAAAATAAGATATTGTAAAAATTAAGTTACAGAATTTTAAAAAATATATCTTATTGATTTTTTTACAAAGAGGAAGGGAGAGGAATAGATAGCTAGGAACATCGATGAGAGAGAAACATCCATCAGCTGCCTCCTGCACACCCCCAACTAGGGACGTGCCCGCAACCAAGGTACATGCCCTTGACCGGAATCGAACCTGGGAACCTTGAGTCCGCAGGTGCCGACACTCTATCCACGGAGCCACACCGATTCCAGCAAGTTACAGAAATTTTTATTAAAACGTTTCTTACATACCATTGTGTTGGCTGAACTACAAAAATATTCGTTGTGGGCCACATGCAGCCTGGGGGCCGCAAGTTTGACACACTTGGTGTAGAGGCTTCCCTTATTCCTCTCCAGCTGCCAGCAAGGCTGTGTGCCTGAGTGCCGGAGCCATGGCCCGGGGACCTGCAGCTTGTTTCTTCCCCCTTCCTGATGGGCCCTTTGCATTCTCGCAGCACGTTTTTGCTGAAGTGCATGATGGGAAGTTGACCTTTCATCTAGTCGCTTACGCCTCTTGTCTTCTCAGGAAGGAGGGATTGGTCTTCGCTCACATCCCTGGGCACGCTTGCCCTGCTGCTGCCTGTTCTGTCTCTCTGCCAGGCCCGGGCCTCTCAGACATCTGTCTCCTAGCTTTGTGCATTTGGGTAACATTTCAGAGGCTGCTTCCTTTTTAATGGTTTGCTTCTATTTCAATAGCATAAGATACAGAAAGTACACAAATCATAATTGTACTGCTTCATGGCCCCACATAGCTCTACAGATGGAACAGTGGCATGTTGTCAGCATCCCAGGGACTGGACCCTGGCTTTGTCCAGAGGTAATGATTCTGGCTCTGAATTTCCCTATTTTTGAGTTACGGTAGGCCAGGGGTGGGGTACGTCTGGCCCATGAAATCACTTGGTCTGGTCCTGCCAAGGCATTAGGGGAGAGTTAATTAAATGTTTGACCAAATATAGCAGGCTAATGTTTAAGTTGCTAATTTTGTGTGGCGGGAAACAATGTTACAAATATCCAGTGGCTCCTGGCAGAAAAGATTCCCCACCCCTGCGCAGCAGCCCCATCCACAGGCTTTGTGTGCTCAGCGTTTTGTGTCATGAGGTGCTATTGCCTCAACTTGTAGATTATTGGCATTCGTTGCTGGTAGGGCTCTTGTGCACTCACCATGCTTCCCTCCCCAGGTTTGAGCTGTTGGCTCTGTACCACTGTACACATGTGTGTGCATGGCACGGGCTGGGCCATCTAAATGGAGGCTCGGTAATTTCCAGGGTAGATGCACTAGCAGTGTAGGTATTCCTGGCTCTCACCATCCTCCCTACCCAAAGGGGCACTTTCTGTATTAAATTCCAGCCTTTCTGATCTTGTCTTTCTTGCTGGCCTGGTGCTGATTTGCATTTCCCCATTTGGAGACTCTTGTGAAGAGCCTGTTCAGGACCTTGGCCACTTTTTCCATGGGGTGTCTGCCTTTTCCTTAATGACATGTCAGAGTTATTTATTAATTCTGGTATAGATCCTCCTGCTCTTTGGCAGTATTCCTGTCGCTAGTACCGTGGTAGGAGCTGGCGTGAGGGATCTGTATGGCCCAGAGTTCCAGATGTCCCTCTGCCCCAAATAGCTGAGGCCTTGGCTTCTTGGAGTCTTTGTTTCTTTGTTCATAAAATGAGAATGTCATTTCTCCTGAAAACTTTGATATATTAGTAGGCATTAAGTGAAATAATATACTTACAGAGAATTATGAGAGTAGTAACTATTATTGTTACTAATATTAATTTACTAGAGGCCTGGTGCATGAATTCGTGCATGGATGGGGGGTCCCTTGGCCTGGCTGGCGATCTAGGCCTATTGAAAGGGCCGGCTGGCCACTTGGGTGGCGGCGGGGCCCCTTTAGGAGGTTGGCTGGCCATGGGAAGTTGGCTGGCCATGGGAAGTTGGTTGTGGAAGTGCACAGACCACCAGGGGGCAGCTCCTGCGTTGAGCATCTGCCCCCTGGTGGTCAAGTTCACTTCATGGCAACTGGTCGACCAATTGTTTGGTTGTTTAGGCTTTTATATATGTAGGGTGTTCCCCCCCCCATTTTTTTTTTTTTTACTGTTTGAAGGATTACAAATAGTAGTACATATGTCTCCTTTTTTTCCCCCTGACCTTCCCCCAGCCTTCCCTACCCCTATATATGTAGATTTTTAATGGGAGGAGATCTCTTACCCATTAGGATGGCTAAAATCAAAAGACAGACAATATCAAGTGTTGGTAAGGAAATAAAAACTCTCACTTTGCTGGTGGAATGAAAAATGGTGCAGCTGCTTGGCAAATAGTCTGGCAGTTCCTCAAAGTGTTAAACATAGAATTAACAAGTCCCATCTATTTACTTATATGTATATGCCCCCCAAAATTGAAAGCATCTGTCTACACAAAAACATGTACATATGTGAAGTTACAACAGAATTATTCATAACTTCCCCAAAGTGGAAACCACATGAATGAATAAATGCAGTGTGGTCTGTTCTTACAGCAGGATAGTGTTTGGCGATAAGAGACGTGCTGGTGTCACTAGTGAAGGGGTTCTTGCCCCCCTCAAGATAGAAATCAATAGGAGATGAAACAGATTCAAAAGAAGAGGTTTACTGAAAACGAGGTAGAGGGAAGGAGAAAGGGAACTTGATGCATCAAGGGAGTAGTCACTAGTGAAGATTATGGCACCCTGTCCCAGTAGCTTGGTTGGTTAGAGCGTCATTTCCAATATGCTAAGGTTGCAGGTTCAATCTCTAGTTAAGGTACATCCTAGAGTCAACCATTGAATGCATAAATAAGCGGAATATCCTCCCTCCCTCTCTCTCTCTCTCTCCTCCCCCACCATTCCCCTTCTACTCTCTCTAAAACAAACAAACAAACAAACAAACAAATGAGTAAATAAAAATTTAAAAGAAAATGGCTCCCGAACTGCTGCTGGATCGAACTTATTCTGGCCTGGGTTCTTCACACAAGTACAGAACAGATTTCTTTGCTTTCCGGTCCCGCCATGGGCTGGTCTCAGCGTGTGCAGCTCTTTGGGGAGTGAGTGCTTGAAGAGAACTTTAAGCATATTGAGGAAAGGCTCAAAAAATCACTGAAGGCATTTGCATCTTTAAGGAAAGCTCAGCCTGTCTCAGTGGTACACATGGTGAACCTTGAAATCATGTTCAGTGGGAGAAGCCATAGAAACAGAAAATACATTAGAGGTTCTTAGGATCTGTGGGAGGGAACTGGGAGTGACTGGTAATGGGTCAGGTCTTTCTGGGGTGAAGAAAATGTGCAATTGGATAGTGGTGATGGTTACACAAACGTGTGAATTTACCAAAACCCACTGAATTATACATATTAAAAGGGTGAATGTTAGCCCAGCCGCGTGGCTCAATGGTTGAGTGTTGACCTATGAACCAGGAGGTCATGGTTCAATTCCCAGTCAGGGCACATGGCTGGGTTGTGGGCTCAATCTCCAGTAGGCGTAGTGCAGGAGACAGCCGATCAATGATTCTCTCTCATCATTGATGTACTCTCCCTTCCTCTCTGAAATCAATAAAAGTATTTTTTAAAAGGATGTTAGAGCATATGAATTATATCTTTAAATTTTTTTAGTGGCGATGAGGGGGAGAGGAGAGTCTTTTTGCTTGCTAAATGGACTAGTTAAACTTGACTGTTCTCTGAAGTAGTCCCAGAGGATTTGGGCAGTTTTCTTCAGCCTTACAGCTGCTGCCCATGTCACGTGAGCTTATGTAATGACTGGGTTCAGCCTTTCTTAGAGTATTTATCCTTTCCTTTGACTGAGTCATGTTTCTAATTAAAGTGATATTCAAGTGGTAGTGATTTTGATGTTGATATTATAAATGTAATTGCTGCTTTTTTTTTTATTATGTGTTCCTTACCAAGTTTCATTTGGGGGGATTGGAGGTCTCGAAATAATCTTTTTGAAGATGGAATCATCACCTGTAAACAATGTGGAATTAATCTATCCTCTCTTCTGTTCTCTGTACAGTGTGGTGGGAGGTTTTCTTGCCTCAGCCTTTGAGGGGAGTGACACCAATGCTTGTCCATTGTTTATTAATGCATTCTGTCCCTTGTTGCTGTTTGCTGTCATTTTAAATCTGTGTGGACAGATTTACGGTAGCCCTAACGCTTTTTTTATGGCGTACGCTTTCTGAAGCTTCAGTGGAGGGGTGCGGCCAGGTCCCAGGGAATCCGCCCCAGTGCAGAGGTCTTCTCCCCCGGTCTGCACACTGCTGTCGGGGCTCCCCCGCCCCTCGTGCACGGGGCACTTACTGTGCTCGCGTAGCCTGACCCCTGGCCAGTGCCTGATTGATACTTTTTAAGTTGAATTGAACTGTGCCCTGGTTTTGTGCTCCTGGATCATGATGCTCAAGATGGATGCTTCTGTGTGCTGCGGTTTTGCCTGCTCAGTCAGCATGGTGTTGAGGAGCCTTCCTTTGAAGGGAGGGTGTGTGGAGCTCTGGTGCCAGGCCCAGCTGGGTTGAGCCTGTGCTGACCGGGACATCCTCCCGACCCCCTCCTGTCTCCTGCTGGGAGGGGATGTGACAGGAGGCCCTGAGTCCCAGCCCTGGTCCTGCCACAGCCAGCGCCTGCCTGCCAGCCGGGGGTGGGAGGCCTGCTGGCTTCTGGATAAAATCATTGCCGGTTGAGAAAATAGACTAGCTTGGTTGCTTTTTTTTTCCTTTTGTGCTGTGCCACTGTCCCTGTGGGAGGCGTGTGCCTCATTTCCTTGCTCAGTGTCTGCCTTTCTTTACCTTCAACGTGTGTTTTTAGTGCAGCGCCTCTCTGGAGTGATTCCCCGGGTCTGATAATGGATGTTTCTACTTTTTAATGTAGTTTCCTTTGTGCTGTTCTGTCTGCCCTCTCTGATATAGACAGTATTGAAGAGATCAATTTTCATGGGTTTAGGTGCATGCTAATATATCTTTGGCTTTCTTATAGGGCAGTTGTAGGTGAAGGGAAAACTTTTAAATACAGACTTTCATCTGTTCTCCTCTGGTGGGTGCACTGCGGTGTGTCCTGTCTTCCCTTTTTACATTGCTGGGCTGTGTTCCCGCCCATCGGGACGCCGTTTCCTTAGGGAGCTGCTTTGGAAGAAGCTATGTCCTTCAGCCCGCTGTTGTCTTCTGTGCTGTGTTGGGAAAGATTGCGATTGCTAAATGCCAGGTCCCTAGTCAAACATTTTACTACATAACTACGCTGTTTGGGCCAGCAAATGCAGTGTTGATAGGTTTAATCAACTTTTGACAAAGACTTTAAATCTCCTAATGCTATAAAATCTTTCTCTAATAGTAACGTCCTTAACCTTCACCGGACGGAGCCTCCTTTTGAGTATGGTGAGTGGAAATGGGGTTTTGCAAGGCCGACGGGCCCTTGCCGAGGGAGTTGGCCACACAGAAACGTCCAAGTGTGGCCCACGCATACCATGTCCTCAGCGTGGCCAGGCCCCCCTCTGACTGGTGAGTGATGAGCCCTGTGGCTTTGTGGGAATCGCTAGTCCACCAGCATCTGTTGAGCAGAGTGTGGCCGGCCAGCATGGAGCTTAAGTTTTCCTCCCTCAGGGCAGAGGCAGTGAATTCTATCTTCAGCCGGCTCGGTGGGCTGGCAGCAGTGCCAGGGGCACAACGTGCCAGCAGATGGTGACTGCTCTCTTTCCCTGAGCACCACACCCGATGGCCCAGCTCTGCCCACAGGCCCAGATCCCTCAAACAGGCATAAATCCTCTCCTTGTTATTGAATTTATTGCTATCTGTTAACTATCCTGCACCCACCTAAGTAAGAGAAGTATGGGTCTATCATTTTGCTTTTTATACAATCCCACAGGTTTCCTTACTCTGTTTTCTTCCGCCTCCCTAACCTATCACTAATGGATTTCATTCATCCATTTACGTCAGTCTTCTCTGTTGATTGCAATGTGTAACACAAAGTGCAGAAATGCCATTCTCCGGAGCATTATCGCAGTCCGCTGGGTACTGGGCATTTTTTGACAGTTTGACTCAAGTAAACTCACAAAACTCCTCACAGGTGTGACTGTGCTTATGTTAACACAGTGATTCTGGTCATTTGATTCCCCAGGATCCCTGGCTTTGGGGTCTCAGCTGGGACAGAGTTGGGTCCTGGGTCCTGACAATGTCTGGTGTCTGCACCAGCAGCACTCATCTGGGGCCAGGCATGCAGTCGATGCTACTGGTAAGGGGCGACAGGTGCTGCAGGCCACTGGTAAGGTCTGGTGAGGCCCCACCAGGCCTGCGTGGGAGGGTGTGAGTGCACAGAAAGATGCCATGAGCCTTCTGGCCCTGGTCCAGGAGCCGGTGAAGATCAGGCAAGGAGCTCAGCAGCAGGGTAAGATGGGCAGTTGGCAGAGCTCAGGAATTTCTGGGCTGCCCTTACCAGGCTGGTGGCCCTTTAAGGGAGAGTTGGGATCTGCTGGTGGTGAGTGGGGCTGGGTCAGCCCAGGAAGGAGCTGAGAATGCCCAATGCCAACTTCCTTCTGGGTTCTGCTTTCTGTAAGGATCCCTGTCTTCCTTGTGGGAATGCTGAAGTCAGCGCTCTTGGCTTGGCCTGTGGCTGCCTGCTGCTTCAGATGCCAGACTGCAGGCCTGGCTCCCTGCGGGGCCAGGAGGCCACCCTCCCTTCCTGCAGCACTGCTTCCAGCTGTAGCTGTCCGATCAGCAGCCTCTGTGAGCAGAGACCAGTGCGCGTTGCAGAGATGTCCACACTGTTCTCTTGCTGGGCAGACAGTGAGCCACTGCCCACCGGGGTTCAGGGGAGAACTCGCAGGCTGCTTTCCAGCTGTGGCACACCTCATAATTGGGCTTGATGTGGCTCACCTGTGGGACCGGTCCCTTTCAGCTGCCTCAGCACTGGGCTGGGCATGCCACACAGATGGCCCAGTTTACACCAGGCCCAGTCAGCGGAAGGGACCTGCTTGACTCAGCCAGGACGGGCCCAGGCCGCAGGCATCATGGTGCTCACACTGCTCTCCGGCGGCCGGGTGCTAGGGCCTGTTAGGTGGGTGCCAGGTGATGATGAGGCCCTGGCCCCTGCGCGTCACATCTGGCCCTCAGCCTGGTCTTGTGAAGAACATTCTACTCAGATTGCACATGCTAATGGATGCTTTCGACCACAGCAATGGAGTGGAGCGCTGCTGCAGCAGAGCCCGTGCCTGCGTGTTGGTTACGTCTGTGGACTGAGGGGGCCCAGCTGGTGAAGCATCATTTCTGGGTGTGTCTGAGGCTGATTCTGGAAGAGACCAGCATTCGATTCAGTGGACGCGTCCCGATGTGGGTGGCGTGATCTAGTCTGTTGGGTCCCAAATGGAACAAAAGAGAGTTCGGTCCCTTCTTGATCTGGGACATCCGTCTGCTGCCCTTGGGCATTGGAGCTCATGTATGTGTATTTGTGTATGTATATATGTGTATATATATGTGTGTGTGTATGTATCTCCATGTCCTCTTGACTCTGTTTCCCTGGGGAACCATGACTGTTACAGATTTTGGTGACAAGGGTGTGGAGCTTCTTGGTGGCCGACTCTGTGGACTGTAGCTCAGCACACCTCAGCAGGAGTCCAGGGCCCTGTGCTCACTCCACTTCTCTGTGGGCCCCTCGGGCACTGGCCTCATGCTCTTGGCACCGTGTCTAGGCGGTGTCACCCCTGGGCTCAAAGGCAGCTGCTTCTGCGCCTCACTGCATCAGTGGCGCCTTCCCCCAGACTTGGGGCTCACTCAGCTCGGACGTTGGGCAGTGTCCCTTTGTGTAGATGAACTTGGAGGGAGGCCAGTTGTGACCTCACACCTGGGCTCACTGGGCTGTGTCAGGGCTTGCCCAGTCTGGGCAGCTTCAGAGCAGTGAGTCAGGAGCAGCAGTCAGCTGCCCACAGCCAGCGCATCCCCTGGGGACATCCCAGAGACAATGCCACCACTCCTTGAAGCCCAAACCAGTGTCCTGCAGTCAAGAAGACATTGCCCTTCTTCCCAAGTGTGCGGGCAGGGCTGGGGTGGGGGCCAGGCGGGACCCCCTCTGGAGGCGGAGGCCAGGCAGATGGTGAATGTCATTGCTCTTAGCACTTCCCAGGATGGGGAGGCAGGTTTGAAATGGATTCAAGGTCACACAGGACTGTGCAAGGTGGGAGTGAGGGTGCTTTGGTAAGGAGTTGTTCAGACAGGTCGACCAAGTAACCAGGGTCTCCACCTCTAACCCTCAGCCTCCTGGCCTGTGACTGGAGCAGAGAGCACATCCTGGGTTCACATCCTGCAGGTTGTGGGTAGAATGCTTCAGAAACACCTAAGATGTCTTATTGAGGCATAATTGAAAAAACAGTAAATTGCATATATTAAAAGTATTCAGTTTGGTCACTTTCCATGCGTGTGTGTACTCAGGAGATAAACAACATAGTGGAGAGATGATGCAAGTATTCACCACCACATGTTTTCTGGAGCCATTTGCAATCTCTCCCTCCTCTCCAGGCGAGCTCGGAATACTTACTCACATTTTCTAGTTTTTATATAAACAAAATCATGTACTGTTTTCTTGGTCTGGCTTTCCACTAAGCATGATTTGAGATGAATCTGTGTTGTGCTTATTAATAGCTGCTCCCTTTGGATTGCTGAGCGCCTCAGAGGCATTAGGGGTGGGGTTCCAGATTTCTCACACAGAGTGAGCATAAAGTCAGTTGCCATCCTTCAGCTGGTGGAGGGGCTTGCCTGCAGTTTGTAAACACACACACATCTACGAAGCACAGCAAAGCCAAGTGCAATGGAATGAGGTGTGCCTGTGGTGGTCTGTTGTGTGGCTGCACCACAGTTTTAAAAAGTCCATTTTCCTAGTGATGGATGTTGGGTTGTTTTGGTTGGTTTGTTTTGTTTTGGCTATTAGAAATCTTTCTCTCTGAGTCGTTGTATGGATATGTGCTTTTATTTCTCTTCGGTTGCTATGCCATATGTCAGATACATTCTTAAATTTCAAGAATTTGCCAGCCCTGTCTGGGTGGCTCAGTCAGGTGGGCATTGTTCCAGATACCAGAGACCCGGTGCATGAAATTCATTGTGCACAGGTTGTGGGGGGAGTCCGTCAGCCCGGCCTGCACCCTCTACAATCTGGGACCCCACAGGGGATGTCCGACTGCCTCTCTCAATCTGGGACTGCTGGCTCCTAACCGCTCACCTGTCTGCCTGACTGATGGCCCCTAACCCCTCTGGCCTACTTGCCTGATTGCACCTAACCACCTCTGCCTCGCCCCACACCCAGGGCCCAGGATTCCCTCCTCTGGCTGATTGCAGGCACCCATGACCCAGGCTGGCTTCACCCAAGCTGGCCTCAGCTGCAGGGGACCATGGGCAGGCAGCTTGTCCCTCTCCTCCTAGGCCACAGCCCCAGCTGCTGGCTCCCGGGACCGCAGAATGGGCGACTTGTTCTCTTCTGGACCACAGGCACAGGCACAACTGCTGGCACCCAGGACTGCGGGGCAGGCGGCTTGTCCCTCTCCTGGGCTGCAGCCTGGCTGGTCCCCATTCCTCTCTTGTGGGCCCATTTGTGCCTAGCTGGTCTCCAATCCTCTCTGCCCAGTGGTGATATCTGAGCAGTCTCGGCTTGAGGGCGTGATGACCATTTGCATATTAGCTGTTTATTATAGGGGATAGGTTGTGCAGGTTCATTACCAACTTGGGGAGGCAAGTGATTGAAGTTTTTCTTTCATGTGGATGTTTCTCTCTCTCTCTCTCTCTCTCTCTCTCTCTCTCTCTCTCTCTCTCTCTCTCTCTCTCTCTTTCTCTCTCTCTCTCCTCTCCCCCCCTACCCACTCCCCCATCTCCTCTCTCTCTAAAAAAAACAATGGGAACGTATCTTTGGGTGAGGATTAAAAAAAGAAAAAAATAGTCTGCCAAATTCTTTTCCCAGGGGCTGCACCATTGTACATTCCCCAGCAGCAGCAGCAGCAGCTTAGGAGAGTTCCCATTGCTCCCCCTTGTGTCTGCACGCGGTAGGGCAAAGCATTGTAGTTGTCAGCATTCCAGTAGATGTGTAATAGGAGCTTCTTGTCGTCGTCATTTTCTGTTGTTGAGCATCTATTCATGTCATCCTTTCCCATAGACATATCTTTGTAGGTGAAGCATCTGTTCAGTCTTCTTGCCAATTTTTTTTACTGTTTTTTGTTTTTTTCACTTTCCTTTTTTTGGTGGTGGTAGGGATGTTTTTCTTACTGAGTTTTGAGAGTCCTTATATTCTGGATACAAGTCTTTTAATCAGATGTGTGATTTGCAGGGGTTTTATCTTAGTCTATAACTTGTCTTTCAAACAGCATAAATTCTTAGTTTTAAAGTCCAAATTACCAACTTTTTCTTTTATGGGTCAGGTCGAAGGTCACATTTTGTCTTGTTTTCTCCTGGATATCTTATGCTTTTAATATTTAAGCCTATGATTCATTTTTAACTAATTTTCATATGTGCTCTGAGGAATGGGTGGGTATCCTTTTCCATCAATTTGCCTTGTGCCTCTGTCAAATCAGTTGGCTATATGAGTAAATAAACACTTATTAAATCCAGACCTATTTCTGGATTCTCTATTCTGATCAGATCTATTTGTCTATTTTTATTCTAGTATCGTACTGTCTTAATTACTAAAGCTTTATAAATATAGAAATCAGGTAGTGTTTATTTCCATATGAATTTTAAAAGCAGGTGGTCTAATTTAAAAAAAATGGTGGGGATTGACTGGCATTGTGATGAATTGAAAAATCAATTTGTGAAAAATCTACATCTTTACACCATTGAGTCTTCTGGCCCATGAACAAGGTATGATAAGGTATATTTTACCATTTACTTAATTTCTTCCAGCAATGTTTTTAGTGTGTTATTTCAGTATACTAGGAATGAACAATGAGAAAGTGAAAACAATTTTAAAGCTATTTACCAGAGCATCAAAAATATTAAATACTTATGTTTAGATCTGACAGTGTTTTGTGGCTATTGATGTGTGGGTCTTGTATATCTTCTGTCAGGTCTATAAGCATTTAATATTTCTGATAAATAGCATTAAAATTGTTTTCACTTTCTCATTGTTCATTCCTAGTATATTGAAATAAGTTTGATTTTTGCATTTTATCCTTTATCTTGCAAACTAGCTAACGTCACTTATTCGGTCTAGTGGCTCCTTTGTAGATTCCTTTGTATTTTCTATGTATAGACTCTCATGTGATACGTGATTAAAACACATCACACAAGTTTTATCTTTTCCTTTCCAATCTGGAAGTCGTTTCTCTCGCTTCATTGCACTGCAAGCGGGGAACCCCAGCGCAGCGCTGAGCAGAGTGGAAGGCTCCGTGTTTCACATTAAATACCGTCAGCTGTGAGGTTTTGGAAATGCCTTTACCGAATCAGGTGGAGCAAGCTCCTTTCTGTTTGCTGAAGGTATTTATTTATCCAACAGCGATGGATGTTGAATTTTGTCAAATTGTTTTCCTCCATCTCTCGAGATCATGTAGCTTTTCCTTTTTGTCTGTAAATATATTGAATTACATCGCTTTCCCCCCTAATGTTAACCAGCCCTACATTCTTTGGATAAGTCCCACTGTGTTGTGATTCCTTATCCTTCTTATATGTTGGTGGATTTTATTTGACAAACTTTTTTGAAGAATTGTTTGCATCTGTGTTCTTTTTTTGTACTGTCTTTGGTTTTGGTTTACAGGGTAATGATGGCATCATAAAATTAGTTGGGAAGTATTTTTTCCTTTTCAGTTTTCTGGAAGAGTTTGTGTACAATTGGATTTCTTTCTTAAATGTTTGGTAGACTTGAGGAGTGAAGTCATCTGGGCCCAGCATGTTTTCTGTGGGTTTTTAACAATTATACATTTAATTGCTTTAACAGATACAGGACTATCCAGGTTTTCTATTTCTTCTTGAGTGGACTTTGGTAGTTGTCTTTCAAGGAATTTGTTCATTTTATCTAAGTTACCCGATTTATTGGCATAAAGCTTCCTTATTATTCTTTTTAATATCTGTACTGCTATTACTTTTCATTCCTGATATTGGTAATTTGTGCTCCTCCTCCCATTAGTGTGGCTGGAGGTTTATTTATTTTTTGTATATATATATATATCTCAGAGAGCAAGGTGGAGGGAGTGAGAGAAACATCAATGATGAGAGAGAATCATTGATCAGCTGCCTCCTGCATGCCCCACACTGCAGATCGAACCCACAACCCAAGCATATGCCCTTGACCAAATCAAACCCGGAACCCTTCAATCCATAGGCTGAAGCTCTAGCCACTGAGCCAAACTGGCTAGATTTGATCTTTTCAAAGAACTTGCTTTTGATTTTTCTCTTTACTTTTTCTTTCATTGACTTTTACTCTGATCAGTTTTTACTGGGTTTCCTTTGCTCTTATTCTAGTTTATTTGATTTTACTTTTTATTGAGAAAAAGCTTATAGAGTACAAATCATAAGTGTGAACTTTCAGTAGCTGAACACACACACATAATACCCAGTTCAAGAATCAGACTGTCTCCAGCCCTAGAAGTCCCTTCAAGAGCCTGCTCAGGAACTGACCCTCCCTCAGTCCCTGGCTCACACTGCCCTGACTTCTACTAGCATAGGTTAGTTTTACTTATTCTTGCAACTGTATATATAAACAGAATACACTTCTATGTCTGGCTTCTTTCATTCAACATTATGTGAGACTAGAGGCCCAGTGCATGAAAAACATGCACTCAGGGAGGGGGGTCCCTCAGCCTGGCCTGTGTTCTCGCAGTCCCAGAGCCCTTGGGGGATGTCCAATTGATGGCTTAGGCCCATTCCCCGCAGCAGTCGGACATCCTTAGTGCTGCCACGGAGGTGGAGAGACCCCCCCACCGCTGCTGCACTCGCCAGCCGTGAGCCCAGCTTCTCACGTGGGAGCACAGTGACCATCATTGTTTGGTGGATTTGCATATTAGCCATTTATTTACTTATTTTTTTTTTTTTAAGGTTTAACTGCAAGTCTTCATATATATATTTTTTTTAATTGATTTTTTTACAGGTAGGAAGGGAAAGGGATAGAGAACCAGAAACATCGATAAAAGACAAACATCTGTCAGTTGCCTCCTGTACACCCCCTACTGGGGATGTGCTCACAACCAAGGTACATGCCCTTGACTGGGATCGAACCCAGGACCTTTCAGTCCACAGGCTGATGCTCTATTGACCTAGCCAAACTGTTTTCGGCTCCATTGATTTTTAGAGAAAGTGAAAGACAGAGAGAAACATCAAAGTGAGAGGAACACTTTGTTTGGTTGCCTCCTGCATGAGTCCTGGCCAGGTAGGAGCCTGCAACTTAGATACACGCCCTTGATCAGAATTGAACCTGGACCCTGCAGTCAGCAAGCCTAGGCATTATTCACTAAGCCAAACCGGCTAGGGCAGGATATGACATTTCTTAGCCCTCCACCAGCGGAACTTTGTTTTTTCTTCAGGTGTGAGGTGGCAAAATCCTAGATCACCTTTTTTGGATTCTTATTACCTAAGTTACTAAGAATAGTACCAGTGGCATACAGGAAGCTTAGCTAATGCGCAGTCAGAAAAGGTGTTTCCACCTATCACCTCCCAGCTCCAGCTCCAGCCCTACCAAGGACTAAAGCCTCAGGTCGTGGCAGGGGCGCTCCAGCTCCCTCCGATCCTGGCTCCACCCCTGCCCAGGAGCCCCTAGCTCAGGCCCTTCCCACTCGGGGCCTACCTCGGAGAGTGACCTGGATGCTGAGAAAGTTTCCCGGGGCCAGGCTGCAAATTCACCTCCCTCTTCGTTGGGTTAAGTTGCATACTCTTGCTGTGGGCGTAGCAGAGGTACAGTCAGTTTACATGTTTGTCTGTTATTGGGTATGACTAGAGGCCCGGTGCAGGGATTCGTGCACCGGTGGGGTCCCTTGGCCTGGCCTTTGCCCTCTCACAATCCAGGACCCCTCGGGCCAAAACAGGCAGTCCGACATCCCCTGAGGGATTGTAGCAGTGCCAAAGTGGCAGTTGGCTGGGGAGGAACCTGAGCCAGGGCTGGGCGCCCCTCTGCACCGGCTGCCACTGCCTGCCACCTGCCACTGCCTGCCACCTGCCACCACCTCCTGCCGCCATTGCAGCTGTGCTTGCCAGCCATGAGCCCAGCTTCTAGTTGAGCTGTGCTCAGGGCACATTGACCACCAGGGGGCAGTTCCTGAATTGACCGTCTGCCCCTTGGTGGTCAGTGTGTGCCATAGCAACCAGTCGTTATGGTCAACCAGTCTAATAGTCACTTAGGCTTTTATATATATAAGGTGTGTCCCTCAGCCCAGCCTGCACCCTCTCTAATCCGGGATCCCTCTCACAATCCAGGACTGTTGGCTCCCAACCCCTTACCTGCTTGCCTGCCTAATTGCTGCTAATTGCTTCTGCCTGCCAGCATGATCATTCCCTAATCACTCCCCTGCCAACTTGATTGACGCCTAACTGCTCCCCTGCTGGCCTGATCCCCTCCAATTGCCCTCCCCTGCAGGCCTGGTCACCCCTAACTGCCTTCCCCTGCTGGCCATCTTGTGGCAGCCATCTTTGACCACATGGGGGCAGCCTTTTGTGTGTTGGAGTGACAGTCAATTTGCACATTACTTCTATTAGATAGGATAGGATTCTTCTTTGTTGTCTGTATAACAGTAATTTACTCATTTCTGTGTAGTATTCTGTCATGTGATTATATCTTTTCTTCTGTCGGCAGACACTGGGAATTTGTGGTTTGAGGTTTCTGAAGATAATGCTCCTATAAATGCATTCTCCCATGCACATGTGCAAGCGTCCTGGAGCACAGGTGTGTCCTTAGCGTTAGTAACAGTTTCCCTGCGTGGTTGTTGCAGTTACACTCCCACCACCAGAAGATGAGATTTCATGAGGGTTTTTGGCAGGCCTTGTCCATGATGCTGTTCAGTGTTTGTTGAGTGACTGTGAAGAGAGAGAGTCTGACTGGGGCTGGCTGAACACCATCTGGGCCCAAAGACCAGCCAACACAGAAAGAGCCCCTTTTCTGAGACCTCACAGCTGTATGGAGGGTTTAACACCGTGCTTCAGCGAGGCTTGGGGTTTTCTGTTCGGGACAAGTGAGCTTGTGGAGTCTGGGACAGAGGTGAGGAACATGGTGGCCGGCAGGCAGGACTTGAGGCCTTCATCCCTTGGTCTGCAGGAGGCCCACAAGCCATTTGGGCAAAGGCCTGGGGGAGCGTTGTCTGGAGAAAACCAAGTGAGTGAGTGAGTTGAGATGAAATCCAGGCTCTTACCAGCTGTGAACAGGGCCCAGGCTCGCGGCCTTGTGAGCCTCAGTCTTCTCATCTGTTAAAAGGGCTCAGCACCATAGGTTGTTAGCTGTGCTTTGCACATGGTCCTGGTCTGGTTTTTCAGATGGGAGCGGAGGTTGTTACTCGGATTGCTCTTTTGTTCCGATACAGTCGTTTAGTAGTGCTGTGAAGACCCTGAGTTCTTGGCTTTAGGGTATCCTAGACCCCATATCACTTCGTTTTCATTCAGTTACAGATACTTTCTATTCCCCTTTTTTATTTCTTCTTTGATCCATGAGTTACTTAGAAGTCTATTATTTAATTTAGGAATTTTCTGGATGTCTTTCAGTATTGATTTTTCATTTAATTCCCTTTGGTCAGAATGCATACTTTTTATGGCTTAAATTCTCTTAAGTTTGAGACATGTCTAATGGCTCAGAATCTGGTCTATTTGGATAAATGTACCATGTGCCCCTGAAAAGAATGTATGTGCTGCTGCTATTTACAAGTTAGTGACTGTGTATTTTTTTTTTTTATCAGTTTTTGCTCATGTATTATAAGCTGTTATTAGGTATACAAACAATTAGAATTGTTATGTTCTCTTTGTGAATTAACCTCTTTTTTAAAAATATATTTTATTGATTTTTTTACAGAGAGGAAGAGAGAGGAATAGAGAGTTGGAAACATCGATGAGAGAGAATCATTGATCAGCTGCCTCTTGCACACCCCCTACTGAGGATGTGCCCACAACCAAGGTACATGCTCTTAACCGGAATCGAACCCGGGACCTTTCAATCCGCAGACCAACGCTCTACCACTGAACCAAATCGCTTTCAGCAAATTAACCTCTTATTATGAAATGACCCTCTATCTCTGGTAGTATTTTTTGCTGTGAAATCTTTATTTGATATTAATAGAACCCTTCTGCTTTTTTTTTTTTTTTTTTTTAATAGAAATGTAATTCCTAGTCCAGTGTTAATGCTTAACATTACTCAGGGTTGAAGGAAGGAGAAGGCGGTCATCTAATATTGGTTGAGGACAATTTAAATACCAATTAAACACCTCATCTTCTTTTTTTGGAAGGGTGGGTCACATTCTTTCTATGTGCTAAAGGGAAATGCTGTCTGGTCTTCCACAAAGAGATTGCTACCAAGCACTTTATTCTGCACCATTCCCTTGTGTAAGGGAAGCTGAGCAGTCATCTAGAGCAGGGGCTCGTGCACACATCAGAGTTTGACCATCCCTATTGTAGTCCATCTCCATTTTTGTTGATGAGGAACAGCAGTCCAGAGAAGATAAGTAATCTGCCAGTCACCAAGCTTATTGGCAATAGCACCAGCCTGGAACTAGTGTCTCTTGGGACCAGCCTGGGGCTCAGAGCACCCTACCTTTTATCTATCTATCTATCTATCTATCTATCTATCTATTTATTTATTTATTTATTTATTTATTATTGATTTAGAGAGAGAGAGAGAGAGAGAGAGAGAGAGAGAGAGAGACTCTGATAGAAGAGCAAAACATTGATCAGCTGCCTCCTGCATGTTCCCTACTGGGCATCGAGTTGCAACCCAGACATGTGCCCTAACCACGATTCAGGTTGGCACCCTTTAGATGCACTGAGTGACACCCAATGAACTGAGCCACACTGGCCAGGACTAGCTTTCTTTTGATGAGTGTTAACATGATTTTCTTTTTTCACCCATTAAATTTTTTAAACAGCCGTATTTTAACAGCTTTACTTATTTCTGTAATCCACATAATACAATTCAGTGGCTTTTGGTACAGTCACAGAGCTTTGCAGCCATCCCCACAACCCATGTTAGATACCCTGGACCCTTCGCTCTCACCTGTTCCAACCTCCCAACTCCCTCCCCAGCCCGGGCAACTGCCAGTCACATTTTCTGTCTGTAGGTTTGCCTGTTTTGGATATGTCATGCACATGGAATCATTCAGCATATGGTCCCAGGTGATTGGCCTTTTTCACTTAGAAGAAAATTGTCCAAGTTCCTATATGTTGTACCATGTATCAGTGCTTCATTTCTTTTTGTGAACAACCAGTACTCCCATTTTATGGTAGGCTACATTCATCCATTCATCAGTGGGTGGGCATTTGGGTTGCTTCTGCTTTGGGCTGTGATAAACAGCTCTATCCAGGAGGTGCTTGTGTAGACACTTATTTCTTTGGGAGCTCTGCCTAGGAGAGGAATTGAGGCTCACATGGTGATGTGTGTTGGGCATGGTGAGGAACCGCCATGCTGTTTTCCACAGCAGCAGCACCAGTGGTGTACGAGGTCCAGGTTTTCCAGATCTTGGCCAGCATTTTCCATTATTTTTTTATTGTTGAGTAATAGGAACTCTTTATATGTTCTAAATACTAGATCCTTATAAAAATATGATTTACAACTTTTTAAAATATATTTTAATGGTTTCAGAGAGGAAGGTAGAGGGAGACAGAGAAAGAAACATCAGTGATGAGAGAGAATCATTGCTCAGTTGCCCCCTCGCCCCAGTATATCTTATTTATTTTTTACAGAGAGGAAGGGAGAGGGATAGAGAGTTATAAACATTGATGAGAGAGAAACATCGATCAGCTGCCTCCTGCACACCCCCCACTGGGGATGTGCCTGCAACCAAGGTACATGCCCTTGACCGGAATCGAACCTGGGACCCTTCAGTCTACAGGCTGACGCTCTATCCGCTAAGCCAAACCAATTAGGGCAAGATCATGAAGATTTTATTTCTGTTTTCTGAGTATTGTAGTTTTAGATCTCACATTTAGATCTCTGATCCATTTTGAGTTCATAATTTTGCACATGGATGTCCATTCGTCCTGCACCATTTGTTGAAAAATTTACCACTTAATTATTTTTGTGTCCTTGCCAAAATCAATTGACCACACATGTGAGGATTATTTCTGTTCTCTTCTGTTCCATTGGTCTCTTGTCTATTCTCATGCCAGCACCATACTGTTTTGATCACTGGAGCCTCGTGTAAGTTTTGAATTTGAGAATTCGAGGCCTCCGACTTTGATCTTTTTCAAAATTGTCTTAGGTGTTCTGCCCTTGCAGTTGCATATGAACTTCATTTGTGCAGAAAAGGCCATTGGAGTTTTGATAGGGGTTGCATTGCATCTTCAGCTAATTATCTTTTAAAGGGATTTAAAGATTAAGAAAAGTAAGTCTTTTATATTTACCCACACAGACTCCTTGTAAATCTAGATTTCCATCTTGGATTCTTTTCTTGTTTGTTTTGCTTGAAGGATTTTATTTAACATCTTGTACGCAGGTCTGCTTTTGTATATTTGAAATGTGTATCTCACCTGTTTGTGAGCAGTTGTCACTGTGTGTAAACCGGCTTTTGGTTTTGTTTTCCAAGATGCCGCTCCACTGTCAGGCTGCCGAGACCCCACCGCCCTTCTGTGCTGGCTTCTCTGAGGGAATGTTCTTTTTCCTCGGGCTGCTCTTAGTGTTTTCTCTGCATTGCTTTTTTTTATTTATTTATTTTTTTATTTTTATTTTTTTAGAATAAATCTTTATTGTTCATATTATTACAAATGTTCCTCATTTCACCCCCGCTCCATTGCTCCCCTCCTCCAGGTTCCCACCCCACCCTCTGCCCTTTCCCCACCCCCCATTGTCCTCATCCATCGGTGTAGTTTATGTTCAGTCTCTTCCCGCACCCCCCACTCCCCTTTTTCGTTAGTCCACTCCCCTTCCATACCTCTGATTCTATGATATTCACCAGTTAATATTGTTCATCAGATTTTTTAATTCCCTTGGTTTTTAGATTCACTTGTTGATAGTTACGTATTTGTTGTTAATAAGAATTGTTTGTTTTAAACAGTTTGCAGTAGCCTTGGTATAGTTTTCTGCATGTTTTTTTGTGCTGGGGGGTTGGTGCGATGCTGGTGTTTGTGGATTTGTAGTTTTCATCAAATTTGCAAGGTTTTCAGCCATTATTTCTTCAAGTATATTTCCATCTCCCCCCCTCCCCTCGGAACTGTGGTTACCTGTGCACCGGGTCCTTGAAGGCCACAGCTCATTCCGTTGTTTGGCCTTTAGTCTTCTTCCTGCGTTTCATTTGGGTGGTCTGATGACTGTTGCTTCACGTTTCCTCCCCTTTCTCTGTTAGGCAGTTCGCCGTTAATCCCACCCAGGGCCCCTTTCATCCGCATGTTGTCTTTCGTCTTCTGTACCTGGGCCTCCTGAGCCTGTGGCGTCTGTCCTGCCCACAGGTGGGCTCCACAGCTGTCACCGCACTCGGGTCTCAGGTGCCGCCGGGCCGCCCTGCCCTTGTGAGCCCTGGGCCTGCGGTGGGCTGGCCCTGGCGGTGGATGGTCTGTGCTTTGTTCTGGGATGTAGCTGGATCCTTCCAGGCTTTGCCTAAGTGTTGTTGGTCAGGACTGAGGATTTGCTGGCTCCACTCTGGCCAGGCCTGTGGGTGATGGGATGGTTCCCCCTGTCCTGCTGGTGGTACCTTTCTGGCTCTGGGGGTTCACTCACAGGTTTGCCATCCCCTGCTGAGGCCCTCTGTCCACAGGCCTGCTGCCTTCCTTGCCTGGCCATAGACTTCCCACGATGCCTCCTGCTCTCGTGGAGTTCCTTCTGGGAGGGGCTGGGACTGTCATGGAGCTCACCTGTGCCTGCCTCTCACTTTCTGGGTTCCAGTGACTTGAAAACCATTGCTCAGTCACATTAACTTCCCAGTTAGTTTTAGTTTCTCCACACACGAAGTAGATCAGTCCCTGCCACAGCCTCGTCCTGGCAGGTGGGATAAGTCTCCATCTCCATGCATCTCCATGACCTTGGAAAGGCTGCCTGGGTGTTCCGAGGCCCCCCAGCAGGAGCGGGAGTGGGAGCTGGAGTGGGAGCTGGGCTGAGGCTGAGGGTCAGACTGCAGCTGGCAGACCTGGGCGCTGCAAGTGTGTGTGCCTCCCCCCCTCTGGAGCGCCTCTGGGGTGACTCCATGCCTTGTGAGATGCTGGCATTTTGGCTTAAGGTTCGTGAGTGTGTTCTGCTCTGTTCGCCCAGGTAGGCTTGTCTGGAGGTTTGGAGAGACACCATGGCTGGCTGATGCTTCCTGCACTTCTTGGAGCCCAAGGCTCTGGCAGGCCCGGGCTGGTGTGCAGCCCAGGAAGGGGCGGATCCGCATAG
The DNA here is from genome assembly GCA_963693515.1 of Pipistrellus nathusii. Classification (NCBI taxonomy): domain Eukaryota; kingdom Metazoa; phylum Chordata; class Mammalia; order Chiroptera; family Vespertilionidae; genus Pipistrellus; species Pipistrellus nathusii. Next base: position 69,398,535 of record OY882867.1, on the reverse strand, counting down.
ATATGACTTGTGCTCTGGGCTTTCCCTGACTAGGATCGGGGGAGGGGAGAGGGGGAAGTAAAGGGAGGGGCGGGGAGAGGAAGGAAGGGGGAGGAGGAGGATGACAGAAATCACAGGGCTGACTAACTTGGTTTGAAAATAAATCAGTATCTTCACCGAATGGCTGTGCCAGGGCTGGAGACAATAAGCAAGACCTGCCCTCGGAGGGCGAGCCGGAACCCTAGCCAGACCCTCCTTTATTTGGCCTGTCACTTTTTTTTAACGTTTATTCTTTAAATATATATATTTTTATTGATCAGAGAGGAAGTGAAATGGAGAGAGATAGAAACATCAATGATGAGAGAGAATCATGGATCGGCTGCCTCCTGCATTCCCCCTACTGGGGATGAAGCCCACAACCTGGGCATGTGCCCTGACCAGAATTGAACCTGGTACCCTTCAGGCCACAGGTCGACGCTCTAGCCACTGAGATAAACCAGATAGGGCTGGCCAGTCACTATGTTTTAATTTGTTCTATTAGAAACACTCCTGCTAGTAGCATCTTATACATAGCTTTGCTTCCCCAACTGTCTTCTTGGACTAAATTCCTGGACTTAGTATTATAATTTGTCTGGTCATATTGACATGTTAGCCTAGACCTGGATTATAGTAAATGAGTGGGAATGTTCTTGTTTCTCTCAAGAAATAAAGGCATTAATTTCCTTGCTACTCAACCCTGTAAAGAGACTGGTCTCCTCCTCTCCTGAGGTGTGCATAGGGCAGCCTGTGGTGTGCATAGGGCAGCCTGTGGAAAGCGGGCACGGGGAGGGCACACAGCATTGGCCTGTGGGGGTTCCATTTGCCTGCTGGGATGTTTAGGATGGGAGGGCGGGAGGGAGAAGTAGAGGTACTTCCTGGGGCCTGCCGCTTGCCTGGAGGACAAGCACGATGGGAGACGCCTGCCGGCACAGCACTCGGGCCTAGTTCCTCTCACCCACGGGGGCTTTTCCTGTCAGACAATTTCAGCTCTGTGCCCAGGTCCTGGGCAGGCAGGTGGATTCTCTCATTAGGCACATGTGGTGGCCTGTTGGCTGCTTTTGAGTGTCCTGGTTCATGCTCTGGTCCCTTCATGCAGGTCTGGCCCCCTTGGGCATAGGTGTCTACCCAGGATGAGTGGACAGATCCACAGTCAGTACCCCTGCTTCCCACCCTCCACCCCATGTCTGGCTCCACTTGCACTTGCAGGAGTGCTGGCCTGACGTACTCGGTGTCTCTTCCCCCGCAGGCATTTGGACAGGTGCACACAAACCACAGGAAGGTGGCCGCGGATGGTGAGAGCCGGGAGGAGAGTCTGATCCAGGAGTCGGCCTCCAAGGAGCAATACTACGAGCGCAAGGTGCTGGAGCTGCAGACAGAGCTGAAGCAGCTGCGCAACGTGCTCGCCAACGCTCAGTCGGAGGGCGAGCGCCTGGCCTCGGTGGCACAGGAGCTGAAGGAGGTATCTCAGGCTGGCCACGGGCAGGCTGTTCCTGCGTGAGGAGGCAACCCCAGTGTGCACGGGGGCAGGGTGGGGGGTGCCCACACCACCAGTTGTCCCACCTGCTCAGCTCCAGCCTCATGTGGTCCAGCCAGTAAGTGTCCTGGCTCCCCTTGAGCTGTGCATCCTGGTCTTAGCGCAGCTCGTTCCACAGATGAAAGTGGGATGGAGTGTTCCTGCCATCTTTTGATGAAGAAGTCAGAAGGGGCACTGCAGATGACACCAGGACCAAGCTCCACCACCACCCTGTTAGGGCAAGGCGGGCCACTGACCTCTAAACAGAGCTGGACAGGGACGCAGGTCAGCTGGGACTCTGTGAGCTGCAGCCATACCCGTGGCCGTGGCCTCTCAGAGCCAGGTGCTCAGGGCGAGCAAAGGGCTTATCTGGCTGCTGAGAGGCCCACCTCTGTTTCCTGGGAGGGTAGAGACAGGCAGGCATACGGCTCTGAGATAAGGGTTCACACCTTAGACGTAATGGTCCCGCAGGATTGGGAGGGGACACTGGCAAGGTTTGGGACAGAGCCAGGGCCAGCCTCAATGACCTCTGACCCAAATGTGGTTCATTTGGGTCCGAGGGCTTTGCGGCCTGTGAGCCTAGGAGGAGCTTGGCTTAGACCTGGAGGCAGACAACCCTGTGGGCCTGGAGCTGGAATGTGTGATCCCATTTCCTCCCACAGGATTGCCCTGGTCCGGGTTGCGGGAGGGGCTGTTAGGGTGAGAAATGCCCCAGCCGGTTCATTCTGCCTCTTCCCTCTTCCAGAGGCGCCTGTCCTGGGCTGTGCGGAGAGTGCTGGGACCTGCTGACTCCTGGCTTTGGGTGCCAGGAGGTTAGCGCAGCTGGTCCCACAGGCTGTTAGAAGAACAGGTCTGGTGGGGCCGGATCCCTGCTATCCCTGTCAGTGCCTCAGGAGAAAGCCTGCCGCTCCCCACCCCTCAGCCGCCTTTCTCCTGAGGCACATCCTGTATCCCCGAAGTCTCTGTGGTGCAGGCCATGGGGAGCCACTGGTTCCTGGTGGGGGAGGAAGCTCCCTCCTGCCACCAGCTTGGACCGAGTCCTGGTCAGTCCCTTCCATTGCCGGCTCCATTCGTATCCTGCTCCCAGCCCGAGGAGACTGTGGCTCTCCTACTGTCCTGGCCCTGCCACTGCTCCCCAAGCTGCTGTGCCAGCTCCTCTGTGCCTCTGGTATGGCCAACCCCCTCTTGCACAAGGCTTGTGCCAGAGCGCAGGCCTGGCTAAGGAGCCTGGATCATGAGAACACAACACCAAGCACTGTCCCCAATGAATACCAACCTGCAGCTGTTTCAGGATAACCCAGTTGCACAGACCTTGTGGGTCACCCCACGTGATGCCCCTTTCATGAGGAGTGTATCTGAGTTCCCTGGTGCCCAGTCCTGACCTATGTCCAGTGATGATGAGCCAGTCTGTCTATCCTCCTTGTGACAACTGGCTTAGGTGTTTGTGTCCTGCATGTTCTGCTAACCCAGGAGACCCTGTAGCCTAGGGTCCTGACCTTTGAACTATATGCAGACAGGCCAGCTAGCTTCTGTCCTGGGCTGTGGCCTTGATCTCCATTTTGTAGGAAGAGAAGTAGAGTCCCAGGAGGCCAGCCCCGGGCACCAGGTGAACACTGCAGTGTGGGTAGACGCTTAGGTCCAGGTGTGCAGCCGCTGGAGGCAGAGACAGGCCTGTGCATATGCTGGGGATGGCCCTTGAGAGGCACGACTGCCGTTGGGAGAGGGGTCAGCCTCATGCGCCAAGTGGGGGCCCTTACCCCCCGGCCTTCCTGTCATGGAGGTCCTTACCCCCCAGCCTTCCTGTCCTGGAGGCCATTACCCCCTGGCCTTCCTATCCTGGAGGCCCTTACCCCTGGCCTTCCTGTCCTGGGGGCCGTTACCCCCTGGCCTTCCTGTCCTGGAGGCCGTACCCCCTGGTATTGCTGTTCTGATGGGCCCTTTGTGTCCTGGGCCCAGTTCAGCTCCAGGAGTGAGTGGCAGGGATGTCCCCTCCACTCCAGTCCAGGAACCACCAGGAAAGGGCTTGTTTCCTTCTGTGGTGGCCTCTGGGCCCCAGGAGCACCTGGACGGAAGCAGGGCGTCTGGTCACAAGCTGAGGTGTGTGGCGGGTCAGGAGCAGCAGTGCCGGGCACCAGGTGAACACTGCATTGTGGGGTAGATGCCTAGGTCCAGAACCAGAGGACAGAAGTTGGGGGCTGTCATGTCAGCAGACAGCCGGGGTAAGAGGGTATGAAGGAGCTAGCAGGGGTAGGGCCCTGCAGGGATGGAGGAGCTGTGGGCTCCGATGTGGTTCCTGAGGCAATGAACCCCATGAGGAAGCACACATTCCTCCAGGAAGTAGGACCTGAAGTGCTCTGGTGTGCCATCCCAGGAGATCGAGGAGTTGGTGAGAGAGGGTCCGCAGGGGGCGGGGGATGCCCTGCATGGGATAGGCTCGCTCCACTCCCAGGCTCTAAAATGGCCCGTGAAAACGCGCCTTCCCAGATGTCCAGGAAACACTGCCCCCAGTGCCAGGCAAATGCGCCTGCTCCCCCATCCTGCTCCCTCAGAGCCTGGCTCTCAGCTCTGGGCCCTGGAACTTCCTGGGAGATGAATTCTAGTTTACTAGAGGCCCGGGGCACCAGTGGGGTTCCTCGGCCTGGGCTGTGACCTCTTGCAATCCAGGACTCCTCAGGGGATGTCGGACTACCCGTTTCAGCCCGATCCCCACAGGCCATGCTGAGGGACCCCACTAGCGGGTCTCTAATATGCATATAAGATCTTTGGTTACCCTCTTCCTGCTTCCCCTCTCCTCCTTCCCTCTGCGATTCATCAATCTGTTCCATGTTTCCATGCCCGTGTGTTGAGTATCTGTCCTCTGGTGGTCAGTGTGCATCATAGCTAACGGTTGAATGGTCAGATGGTTGCTTAGGCTTTTATATATAAGGTTACACTTACTTTTTATGAAGTGCCCCTGATCGTGCATGCCTTGTGGCTGCAGTGTGTACAACAGAGCTCTGGAATCTTCCATATTCTTGTGGAACCACATTCCTTGGCCTATCTTGGGACCACCAGGGAGGTAACTTCAGGGTGAGAGGCACCAGCAGGTGCCAGGCCCCAGAACAGATAAGGTGGGGGTTGGGAGAAGCAAGGAGACAAGGACAGGAGGGAGCATCAGAGAAGGGAGCATAGAGAGGGAGCTGGGCCAAGCTGCATGCAGGGCCTGTGATGGCCAGGCATCCAAAGTGGAGGTACCCACACATATGGTGGAGGGAGAAAGCCCAGTTGCCATGGGAACCACGTGCGGGCCTGTGAGTCCTGCAGGCTCAGCAAATGGTGCCATCCCCTGCCATGTGGTGCCTGGCCTCACTGCTCACAGGCCTACCTGCTGGTCTGCCTTGAAGCAAGGCAGGATACGGCGCCTGGATCCTGGGGAGCGCACAGGCCCTACCCCAGGACCGCCTGCTCCAGTTCCCAGTTGGGAAGGTCAAGTCTGCCCCCTCACATGGCCGTTCCTCCGAGTTTCTCTCCACAGCCTTCAGGTCCATATGTGTTGTCAGTCCTGGTGCAGAGATCTTTGGGGAGCTCGTGGGGTTTCGACATGTCCCTCTTTTCCCCTCTGCAGTGGCCCTGGCTGGGTGCTGCCCATGTCTGGGCACTTCTGCATGCCAGGTGCATGACTGAGCAAGGAAAGGGAGGGTTTTATCAGACCTTTCGGCAGAGGATAAGCAAGCCCTGCTTGTGTGCTCAGGAGCGCGCGCCGCAGGCTGTGTGTGCAGGAGGCGGGGCGCACAGCCACGGCCCGCAGAGAGCCGGGGGACCAGGGAGGAGAGACGGGAGAGCCGAGCCGAGCCGTGGCATGGCGTCCCTCGGCGGATGAGGTGGGAAGACTGGTTTTGCAGCTGGTGCTGCCTGTGGTGCGGCTGCAGAGGGTGGGAGGTACTTTGGATGGATGTGTACAAAGCCAGTGCTTCCCTGCCACAGCCTTCAGAATGGAGACAAGGCTCTGAGAGGCGCCCCCAAGGCGTGGCAGCCATGCGAGGGCAGTGGCCTCTTCCTGTCATGCTCAGAACACCCAGCCTCGGATCCCGACTCCATGGTCACTTCCACGCCCAGGTGTTTGTTACAGCAGCGCTGCTCTCCTAGTAGCAAGCCTGTATTCGCTTTCTCTGACAGGTTGGCACAGAACACAGCTTAAAAGACAGAAGCTGTGCTCTTCGATTTCCTGTCTGAAGATGCCCGCAGGGCTCTGCCCCTGCGGAGCCTCCCGCCTGGTGGTGGCCGCCTCGCATGTCAGTCCTGTGGCCACCCTGTGCCCGTCTCTTCCTCAGCGGTCCCCTCCCCTGTGCTCACTCCACGGCTCAGGGCTGGGACTCAGGCTGTGGGACACCCGCACAGGGGCACCCTGGCGGCACCCAGGCCACACTGCGGGGACAGATTCTGCGGCAGCACAACACGCTCCCTGTCCTTCCCCCACCCGGGTTCTTCTTTGGGGGTCGCCTGGGGTGCTTCAGCTGCAGTGAGTTCCTCGCTGGCCAAGCCCCAGCATGGTGCCCGTGGAGACGGGGCCAGTGAAGGTCCTGAGCCAGGCAGGTCCACACCCCGTCCGGCCCATGGTCGCTAATGGCCGTGTGGTTCCTTTTAGGGCAATACGGTGCCCTGGTGCTGGGTGGTGGTGTGCAGCTCTGCGTCAGCGGGCCGCTGGTTCCTGCGCTTTCTGTGGGCGGCCCTTTGGGTGTGTGACGCCCCCGCCATGAAGAGCAGGGGCTGTAAAGGAGGCTGTGCGGATCCAGCTCAGCACCGGGTCCACTTGAGGGGAGTTGCTCAGTTATTGTTTTTTTAGTTTGGCTTTTTTTTTTTTAAATAAATCTTTATTGTTCATATTATTACAAATGTTCCTCATTTTTTTTTTCTCTCCATTGCTCCCCTCCACCAGGTTCCCACCCCACCCTCTGCCCTTTCCCCACCACCCATTGACCTCATTCATAGATGGCACAGTTTATGTTCAGTCTCTTCCCGCATCCCCCACTCCCTTTTTCATCAGTCCACTCCCCTTCCATACCTCTGATTCTATGATATTCACCAGTTAATATTGTTCATCAGATTTTTTAATTCCCTTGGTTTTTAGATTCACTTGTTGATAGTTACATATTTGTTGTTCATAATTTTTATCTTTATCTTCTTCCTCTTCCTAAAGAATCCCCTTCAGCCGAAACTGGTTTGGCTCAATGGATAGAGTGTCTGCCTGTGAACTGAAGAGTCCCGGGTTCGATTCCAGTCAAGGCAATGTACCTTGGTTGCAGGCACATCCCCAATGGGGTGTGTGCAGGAGTTAGCTGATCAATGTTTCTCTCCCATTGATGTTTCTAACTTTATATCCCTTTCTCTTCCTCTCTGTAATAAATCAATAAAATATATTTAAAAATGTATAAATAAATAAATAAAGAACCCCCTTCAGCAATTCATATAATTCTGGTTTGGCGGTGATGAACTCCGTTAGCTTTTTTTTTTTTTATTTGTGAAGCTCTTTAACTAGCCTTTGATTCTGAGTGATAGCTTTGCTGGGTAGAGTAATTTTGGTGGTAGGTTCTTGTTATTCATCACCTTGAATATTTCTTGCCATTCCCATCTGGCCTGCATGGTTTCTGTTGAGAAATCAGCTGACAATCATATGGGTGCTCCTTTATAGGTAACTACCTGCTTTTCTCTTGCTGCTTTTAATATTCTCTCTTTGTCTTTTGCTCTTGGAATTTTAATTATGATGTGTCTTGGTGTGGTCCTCTTTGGCTTCCTGGACATGTAAGTCTAATTCTTTCACCAGGTGGGGGAAGTTTTCTGTCACTATTTCTTCCAGTATGTTTTTGGTGTCTTGCTCTCTCTCTTCTTCTGGGGACCCCCCGTTAATTCTGATGTTGGTTCGCTTGAAGTTGTCCCAGAGGTTTCTTACACTATCCTCAACTTTCTGGATTCTCTTGTCTTCTTGCTTCTGTGGAGGAGTGTCTTCTGGCTCTTTATGTTCCAAATCGTTGACTTGATTCTTGCAATCTTCCATTCTGTTTTTAGGACTCTGTATAATATTTTTTATTTCAGACAATGTATTCTTTATTTCTAGTTGATCCCTTTTCATATCCTCATAGGACTCATTTATTTTATCGGCTTTTTCTAGGAAATTCTTAAACATCATAACAGTGGTTTTGAACTCTATATCCAGTCGTTTGTCCTTCTTTTCTTTCGTTTGTGATCTGTTTCCTTGTCTCTGCATTTTCACAGCTTCCCTAAGTTGGTAGGGTAGCTTTGTATGCCAAGGTGTCCTATATGGTTCAGTGGATCAGCCTCCCAGTTACCTGAGGTGGACACTCTTGGTGCACCCCTTTGTGGACTGTGTGTACAGCCTTGTTGTAGTTAAGTCTTGATTGTTGTTGGTATCACTGGGAGGAACTGGCCTCCAGGCCAATTGGCTGTGAGGATCAGCTGTGTCTAATCCGGGAGACAGCCTTATTAGACTAGACTTGGAAAATTGCAAAAGCCTCTGTGCTCAGCTTGGGTGGGGTAGAGTTTCAGGGTGGAGCCTACAGTCTTGGCTTCCCTCAGCCCTGCCCTCTGAGGTTCCTGAGTCTCAGTGTTCCTCAGTGCCCTTCGGTACTCGCTGCAAACACCTCTGAGAGAAAGTTGCCCTCGAGTTTCACCTGCTACCAGACAGTCTAGTCTCTTTCCCAGTGAGCCCAGAACTGGGGTTCAGTGCAGTTGGAAGTGGGGCTGGAAGTGGGGCTCAGCACAGTCCGGAGCTTTTGTCTCCTTCCTGCTAGGGCAGTCTAGCAGCACAGTCAACAATCTGCCCTCTGTGCGCATACGGGGCTCTGCCTTTCACCACTCGCCTGAGTTTCCGCCTTATAGCCTAGATTCCCTCTGTATCAACCTGGGTCCCCAGGGTCTCGCCCAGAACTGGGGTTCAGTACAGTCGGAGCTGGGGTTCAGCACAGTCCAGAGCTTTTATCTCCTTCCCACCAGGGAATGCCAGCCAGGCACTCAGCCGCCCCCTCCTCTCCGGCTCAGTCCTCTCTCCACGTGCGCACCGTGTCTCCGTACCTTAGGCTTTTACAGCTCCTCTGATTTTCCTTCTGGTTTTCTCTTTCCTTCTAGTTGTAGAATTTTCAGTCAATTTTCCCGTAGTTCTGGCTAATGTCCATTTTGTATTTTAGTTGTATTTTTGAAATTGTTGTGTGAGGCTGCAGTTAGGGGTTTACCTATGCTGCCATCTTCATTACTCCCAGAGTTGCTCAGTTTTAAACAAAGCCCACTGACAGAGACAGAGTTTGCTCCTGGCCAACCCTTCCCTTGCCCCAGTCTCCTCACACTGAACGGGCAGCTGTCCACACTGAAGGCTGACCTGCAGGGAGGAGCACCCCACCCTCCTCACAAAGCCATGCCATAGCCCATATTCTGATGGTGATGAGGCTCGTAGAGAATCAGACCGACGAGGTGTGTGTGGGAGAGGGATGTGTGTGGGAGTGATGGGAAGGGTATGCATGTGTTATGGAGGGTGTGCGTGTGAGATGGAGAGTGTGTATATATGTCATGGAGGGTGCTGTGTGAGTCGGAGGGTGTATATCATGGAAGGTATGCGTGTGAGACAGGGTGTGCACGTGATGGGGCGGGTATGCTCATGAGACAGAGGGTGTACGTCATGGGAAAGTATGAGTGTGAGACAGGGTGAGTGCGTGAGATGGCCGGTGTACATGTATGTGTCATGGAGAGAGTGTGCAGGAGATGGTGTGTGTGTGTGTGTGTGTGTGTGTGTGTGTGTGTGTGTGTGTGTGTGCGCGTGCGCGTGCGTGCGCTGCCAGGGCGAGGTTGTGTGCGCATGGAGATCCAGTGCCTCTCCAGGTAAATGGAGTGGCCCTCATGCTGCCATCATGCTTCGTTTTGCCTGTTTGCTGGGAGTTGTGCTCCAGGCCGGGCCTGTTCTCCAGCAGCCCCTGGTGCTGACTCCCGGCACCCACTTTGGGGCCCTTCTGCAGAGCCTGCGCCCTTCTACTTGCTAGAGGTCGTGGTGGAAAGCCTTTGTCAGTGGGAGTGTACGTGATGACCCCTGTGGCTTTTCTTTGCTCTGATATAATCCCCTTCATTCAATAGTGCACGTTGCTGTGTGTGTGCCTGCGTGGGCCTTGGAATCGGGTCTGCCATGGGTGCATGGAGGCCATCACCAGGGCCCTCCCCCCACCCCCGTTCCCACAAAGAGGCCTGTACATTGAGAAGGCTGAGCAAGTTGGGGCCCCTGCAGTGCCAGGGCCCAGGGGCGGCGGCATTGCCTGGGGCACCAGATCTTTGCCAATATACAGGGAGGCCACTTGGAGCGACAGGGGAGGGAGGGGAGACAGTGTGACTAGGGGTCAGTTACGTCCCAGGGGACACTGGCTCTGTCTGGAGACCGTTTCTGTTGCTTCCACAAGGGAGGGGCTGCATTTGGTGGGCAGGGGGCAGGGAGCAGGGAACTACTAAACATCCTTCAGCGTAAATTTGACCCCAGGATGTCGCAGAGTCGAGGGCCAAGGGACAGGTTCTGTTGTATGGTGCACACGCAGCCTCTCCCTGCAGGACATCTGAATCCTCAAGGCAGTCTGGAGGCGGGAACTATTTTTTAACAGGTTTGTCGAGATAATTTACATCCTTATAACTCACCCACTTAAAGTGTTAAAGTCCGTGGGCTTTAGTATATTCACAGATTATGTACCATCAGCAATCGGTTTTAGAACATTTCATCATTCCAGAAAGAAGCCCCATTAGTAGACACTATCCACCCACCCAAACCGATCTCCCCCAGCCTCCATAAGCCTCATATACCCTCTGGCTTGGAGGCCATCACCAGGGCCCTCCCCCCACCCCCGTTCTACTATCCATCTCCGCATTTGCCTCTTCTGGACATTTCATTTATGAGGAATCAGTTATGCAATACATGACCTCTTATGTCTGGATTCTTTTCCTCATGATAATGTTTTCATTTGGGTTGTGGCATTGTGTCAGTTGTATGAATGTTTTAAAATGTTTTTATTGATTTTAGAGAGAGGCGGGTGGAGGGGAGAGAGAAAGATTGATCGGTTGGCTCCTGCACGCATCCCGACTGGGGATTGAACTCAAGTCTTCTCCTGTGCCCTGACCTGGAATCAAACTGCACAGGATGACACTTAACCACCTGAGCCACGCTGGCCCACATGTGCTTCTCTGTTCTTCAGTCTGTGCTTTCGTTTCTCAGGGTACAGCTGAGGAGCAGCATTGCCAGGGCAGGTGGTAATTGCTGAGCTATTCCCACAGGATACACCACTGTAATTCATTTTACAGATGAAGAAATCAAGGGTCAGAGCCCTTTCCTGTTCGCCCCTCACCCTTCCTGGGGCCCCTGCTCCCCTGCAGGCAGCCACGCTTGGCCTGACTGCGCTGAGCCCCCCAAGTCCCAGGGGTGGCAGGGTCAGCTGGGCACACCTGCCTTCCTCCCGGCAGATCAATCAGAACGTGGAGCTTCAGCGGGGCCGCCTGCGGGATGACATCAAGGAATACAAGTTCCGGGAGGCCCGCCTGCTGCAGGACTATTCGGAGCTGGAGGAGGAGAACATCAGCCTGCAGAAGCAGGTGTCTGTACTCAGGCAGAACCAGGTAAGTGGCGGCCGGGTTAGCTATGGGCCGCGACCCTCACACCCCCTCACTCTGCCTTTTTGCGTTGTCAGTGCCACACACTAATGCTGACAGGAAGTGTGGGGCAGGGTCTGGGCCCCCCACGGCCGTAAGAACAGGGCCTCTGGCTTCAGTGTTGGCTGAGCCGGCCTGGCCTCGGCCTCCTGGCCAGCAGAAATGGGGGGTGCGGGCGCTGCTAAAGAGGTGACACCAAAAATTCTCCGAGGCTGGGCATCCAGCTTAGCCAGTCCCCTCCGAGGTGCTGACAGGAAGCCCGATGTTCCGTGCCCTGGGTGCTTGGGAGGTGTTGGCCTGCACATCCCTCCTGCTGTCTCAGGTGCCGGCCCTTGAGAGAGTGAGGTGCCAGCCCTGTGATCCTTTGTTGTCCTGGCCTCGAGGGACCCTCTGGCTAAAGCCAGGGCCTGCCTTGAGGAGCAGTGGGGATGTTCGAGCCATCATCTGTCCTCGTAACTCAGCAATGGGTGAGATGAGGAGGCTCATCTTCCCCTGTGACCGGCCATCCAGGTGGTCCCGGCCCGAGGGTCTCAGTGCTATCCCTGGCACCTGTCAGCAGACACAAGCTCCACAGTGGGCACTGAGGGGCCTCCTCCCCGGTGGGAATTCTGCAGAGGGGGTGTAGGCCGGGTGCTTATCCCAACAACAGAACCTCCGTGTTTGCAAAAGCCAGCGGAGAGCACTCTTCTCCCCAAGAACGCGGCACAGAGCTCTGCCTCGAGTTGCACAGGGGCCCCGAGAGGGACCTCGCCTCCGGCCTGGGCAGCAGGCAGTGGAATCCAGCTCCGTCTCAGGAGCTGTCCTCTGGCCTCACCATCCAAGATGCGCCCACTACTGCCTCTCAGTGCGCTCCTTCTATTCTCACAAATCTCGCATAATAACTGGCAGTGTTCTGTTAAGTTACGCATAGACCTGATCTCCCACCCCCCATGTCAAGCACAGGTTTCTGCCTGCTCCTTCCTCGTCCATCTGCACATGCAGTTTCAGTGGATCCGCCTCCTCCCCGGGCTGCCTGCGGGTGTGCTGAGCACATCCTGCCTCCGTGGGAACTGCGGGCTGTTTTTGAAGTATCATTGGGATCAGTGGTCGCAGCACACACCCAGACATGTATTTTATGTTGATGTGCAGTAGCTGCTTAGCACTCAACGTCAGTAGACACTTGGTAACCATCCATCATCTAAACCATTACGTTTAGATTCCCATGGGTCTCTGCTCCGAGCCCTGGCTGGTGCTCTGCACACACCTGTGCACACTGTCCTGGGTGCTTCCTCTCATCACTGGCTGAGACAGATTGGCTTCTTTCCCAGGTGGAGTTTGAGGGCCTCAAGCATGAGATCAAGCGTCTGGAGGAGGAGACCGAGTACCTCAACAGCCAGCTGGAGGACGCCATCCGGCTCAAGGAGATCTCGGAGCGGCAGCTGGAGGAGGCGCTGGAGACGCTGAAGACGGAGCGGGAGCAGAAGAACAGCCTGCGCAAGGAGCTGTCGCATTACATGAGCATCAACGACTCCCTCTACACCAGCCACCTGCACGTTTCTCTGGATGGCCTCAAGCTCAGCGAGGACGCCGAGGCCCTGGCCAACGGCTTTGAGCACGGCTGCCTGGCCAAGCTGCCCCTGGACAACAAGACCTCCACGCCCTCCAAGGACGGCCTGGCCCCGCCCTGCCCCGGCCTCGTGTCCGACCTCCTCAGCGAGCTCAACCTCTCGGAGGTCCAGAAGCTGACGCAGCAGCTGGTGCAGGTGAGCAGGTGGGCGGAGGGGGACGGTGGTTCAGGTGAGGGCCACCCCCACGCCCCCACCTCACTTCACCGTGGTGTGAGTGCAGCTGCAGCATTACGAGTGAAAGGTACCCAGAGGGCTGGGTTCCTGGTTATGGGGTTGAATTCTGCGTGCTGGCCAAGGTATTCTCGTGGCCCCTTGCAGTGCACGTGCAGCCTTCCTCTCTGTCCTGTGGACATGTCTCAGAGGGTTTCCTCCTGGACTGAACAGAACCCCAGTGTCTTACCTGCAGTTTGTCCATGTCTGTGAGGGACCTTCATGGCCCCCCAAGCCTAGGCAGGGGAGGACCAACAGTGGCCCCACTTATAACACCCCACGTAGGCATGTTACTGAACTCAAGGGGTCTGCACTTGGGGTGCTCTAAAACGAGACGTGGTTGGTACAGGTAGTTTTATTTATTTGCAGCAAGTAAAGGGGATTCATAGCCACGGTGCTGCCTGCAGGAAGGAGGCTGATCCATTGCTTAGCATACTGTTTGCCAAGTACACCTTGGTGGTCTCTTCGCAGGTGTTTGTCAGGCTGAGTCCCTTTCAAGCTCATCCTATTCACCACTGCTTCTGCAAAACACTGTGCTACACTTAACACTTAGCACACCAGCATGTAGTAAGACTGCCCAGGCCTGGAGACCCTGTCCCGTCTCAGTGCCAGGCCAGCAGCATGACGGGGGGGCTGTTGACGGGCCCTCTCTGTGCCTTTGCAGATGGAGCGGGAGAAGGCGGGCCTGCTAGCAACCCTGCAGGACGCACAGAAGCAGCTGGAGCAGGCTCGAGGGGCCCTGTCGGAGCAGCGGGAGGAGGTGAGCCGCCTCACTGAGAGCCTGAGTGCTCTGCAGCGCCTGCAGGCTGGCAAGGAGCGACGCACAGCCCTGGACAGTGAGAAGGAGCGCGACAGCCATGAGGATGGCGACTACTACGAAGTGGACATCAACGGGCCTGAGATCCTGGCCTGCAAGTACCGTGTGGCCCTGGCAGAGGCCGGCGAGCTCCGGGAGCAGCTGAAGGCCCTACGCAGCGCACACGAGGCCAGTGAGGCTCAGCATGCTGAGGAGAAGGGCCGCCATGAGGCCGAGAGCCAGGTGCTCGCCGAGAAGGTGTCTCTGCTGGAGAAGGCCAGCGGCCAGGACCGCGAGCTGCTGGCCCGGCTGCAGACAGAGCTGAAGAAGGTCAGTGACGTCGCGGGTGAGACTCAGGGCAGCCTGAGTGTGGCCCAGGATGAGCTGGTGACCTTCAGTGAGGAGCTGGCCAGCCTCTACCACCACGTGTGCATGTGCAACAACGAGACGCCCACCCGTGTCGTGCTGGACTACTACCGAGAGGGCCCAGCTGGCGCAGGCCACTGCAGTCCCGAAGCCCACGGACACCGCTCACCAGTCCTGTCCAAGGGGCCACTGGCTGCAGAGGGCGGGGCTGGGGACAGCAGCCTCTCACTGCCCTCACCCTTGAGTGACCCTCGCCGGGAGCCCATGAACATCTACAACCTGATTGCCATCATCCGTGACCAGATCAGGCACCTGCAGGCGGCGGTGGACCGCACCACGGAGCTGTCGCGGCAGCGCCTGGCCTCCCAGGAGCTGGGCCCTGGCACAGACAAGGACCGGGAGGCGCTCATGGAGGAGATCCTCAAGCTCAAGTCTTTGCTCAGCACCAAGCGGGAGCAGATCACCACCCTGCGCACCGTGCTCAAGGCCAACAAGCAGGTGCGTGCGCTCGGCCCGCTGGTTGGCAGGCTGCTCGCCCTCCCTGCCCCCCGAGGCCTGCATCTCAGGTCCGCTCAAGCCTCAGGCTATGGATCATGTTGGTTGTGCTACTGAAGGTGGGAGAGCCTCTACTCAGTGCCATGGGGAGGAGCTGGGTGCTGGGGGGCCAGATCAGATGGGGTCTTGGCTGGGGCACTCCATGAAATAGCAGATGCCTCACCCACCACCTGTGTCTCTCTGACCCCCAGACAGCCGAGGTGGCCCTTGCCAACCTGAAGAGCAAGTACGAGAACGAGAAGGCCATGGTGACGGAGACTATGATGAAGCTGCGCAACGAACTCAAGGCCCTGAAGGAGGACGCAGCCACCTTCTCCTCATTGCGCGCCATGTTCGCCACCAGGTACCTGCTCCCCGGGACGTGCCATTCCTGGGTTTGGGGTGTTCGCATAGTGTGTGTTCGCATAGTGAGAGCATAGTGTGTGTGCACGTCGGATGAGGAAGCTGAAGGCAAAAGCTAAAGAGGAGAGGTCCCTAGTGGGGAGATTGGGGCCAGTAACTGACAAATGAGGAGTTGCCTTCCCCCCCTCCCCCCCAGTTTGGCTGGAAGTTTGTGGATTAAGAAGCAAGGCCTTTCTCAGCCCATCCCCCCTCCTGATTGGCAGAGATTTGCCAGGGGGAGGCGATTTCAGGAAGGTCACGGCTTCCTAGTGTTGCTGCCATCCAGAGCAGCCTGGTGCCATCTGCTGCCGGCTTCAGGAGACCCTGGTCAGGGGCCGGAGCCCCAAGATGGTCCAGGCATGCCCTCAGGGTCAGGAGTCAGAGGCTCCCTATGTTATGGGTTGTCAATGAGCTCAGGGCCTGCTTTTCCTTCCCCTAGGGTGCTTGGTGACCGTGCTGTCCATAGGGAGGGGTGAAGACAAGGAAAGAAAGTACCAGGCTCCTTGGGAAGCATGCTCTCCTGTTCAGAGTGGGCAGGAGGGGGTCACTCAGCACTGGCACGTGGACACTTGCTTCCTCACCCGTTCACAAACTGCCTTCTCGGAGCGCAGATGCACATGCTCCCTCCGGGCAAGAGCGACAACTCCCTGGTGGCCGGGGCTCCGGCAAAGGAGAGCGTGGAGGCAGCCCTCTGCCCAGGCCACTCCCTCCTTGGGGACAGACCGGAGGGCTGCTCGCTCACCCACGTGCGCCTCCCAGGCTCAGGTTGGCCACTGGGTACAGGTTTCCCGAGCTCCTCCTGGGTGCACGTGCTCACGTGGAAGCGAGCCACGTCCCTTCCTGGGCTTTATCCCACACGGAGAGCCAGGTGACATCTGCCTCCAGCCATCTTCCCCGGGTTACCTGAAGGCCCTGTCAGCGAAGACCAGCTCTGTGGAGTCCCACCCAAAGGAAGCCACTCCTGAGGGCAGGTCCTCCCTCCCAGCCTGAGGAGCAGCGCCCACGTCCCTCCTGGGCCTCAGTCACACTCGCATCTCCTTGTCCCCACAGGTGTGACGAATACATCACACAGCTGGATGAGATGCAGCGGCAGCTGGCGGCCGCCGAGGATGAGAAGAAGACGCTCAACTCCCTGCTGCGCATGGCCATCCAGCAGAAGCTGGCGCTGACCCAGCGGTTGGAGCTGCTGGAGCTGGACCATGAGCAGACCCGGCGGGGCCGTAGCAAGGCCACCCCCAAAGTCAAGTCCAGCACCCCAAGCGTAAGTCACACCTGTGCCAGTGCCAGCGACAGGACCGAGGGCGCCGGGCTCACTGCCCAGGTGCTCTGCGGCGAGAAGTATAACGTTTGCTGCGATTAGGCCTCCGGGCCATCCACCGCAGCTCACCTGTCGCCACCACCTATCTGCTTCGTCTCCACTAACCCAGCAGCAGCGGGACCGCGCGCTAGGCTGATCTTCCCGGGACTAACGCGGAGGGAAGGGTTTAGCTGAGATGGTGCTTCCTTCCACCGGACAGTGCAGCTGGGCGTCTGCAGCTCACCCTACGTATGACCCCTTTCATGGCAGCGGCTGTCCTGTGGGAAGGGGCAGGGGTCAAGATGGGGTCAGAGCCAGGAGTCCTTGAAAAACTGTGGCTTTCCAGGGCCTGGGTGTCATTGGCTGTGATGAAATGTGCATGTGTGTAGGGCAGCTGTGTTGCCGGCACCTGGGAGCATGTCAGAGGTTCTGAGAGTTCCGGCTGCTGCCTCTGAACAGAGTTACTTCATAGCTTGTACACCATCTCACTACAAATCCTATTCGGGACTAAAGGACCAACTTTCTCCCCCAGAGAAAGCGCAGCCCTGAGCCCCAAGTCCTCCAGCCCAGGCATGTGTGTGCGCCGAGCACCAGCCACGCGCAGCAGAGGCACGTCCGGCCACACCGAGACCAGCTCAGAGCCTCAGCTCCTCTCTCTGAGGTGGGCACACTGGTCTGGTGGCCTGCGAGGTAACACATCAGCAGGCCCGAAGCCTGGGGTTTTCCCTGAGAAAATCTTCCCAAGTGCCTGACCAGAGTCCCTTCCTTGGGGGAAGCCCATCCTTTTGTACCAGGGTGTCCCCAGCTTTCCATAATCAGGCTTTAACCCTAGAAGCAGTATTCTGGAACCCCAGCCGGCCCAGCCCAGTGTGGGAAAGGAGACGGGGGGGCCCAGGCAGCCGGGCCGAGGACTCGCTGAGGGCTGTGGTCCTCCCGAGTCACTGTCATTGCCGCTGGAGGCGGGCAGGAGAGGAAGCTGCTGCCACACCAGAGCGTGGCCACGTTCGGAAGCAGAACCTTTTTCAGTGTTTTTCTCCCTTTCACCCACGGGGCCTCTCCCTGAGGCGCTCTGGCTCAGGGGCAGTTGGCATTGCCCGCTCACACAGCTGCCTGCCCCAGCGCCACTCTTACCCTTGGTCCCCTCATGTGTCAGTTCCTGCCCGACTCCACATGCTGCGCAGACCACCCTGGGCTTTGCCAACCATGGGAGTGGGGAGATGCGGGCTGGGCACCTGCCCCCTCTGTGTGCCTGCCCCGGTCCTGGGTGGCTTTGCTGAGGGGATGGCGGTTTTGGATTCTTCCCCTCCCACTAGAGAAGGGTCAGGCCCTCCACCGTGTGCAAGCAGCACTCCTGGGGCTAGGGCTCCACAGCTGCTGCCGCCCCTCACTGAGCCGGCACACAGCTTCCCTCCGTACTGATAAGGAATCTTCACTAAGCACTGGGAGCTGGCGGCTTCCCTAACACGCAGGCCTTCTCTGCTGCTGACTAACGCGCCTGCGCACTCAGCTCAGCGAGCTTCAGCCGACCGACGAGTGACTGAGAGTTCTAACGCTGTCTTGTTTTCTCCCGTTTTCAGCTGTAGATTAGCTGCCGGGAGAACTCGGCGCCGGCCCTGTCACTCCGCAACCCCTTCCCTCCCCTCCCGTGGGCCCACGCAGAGGAAGGAAGGGCAGCCTAAAGTCCACTTAGAAACGTTTTTGGATATGCCACTGCAGATAGCATTGCTGAGTGTTTAATGGCAGAGGAAAGAGCTTTCAAGCTCAGAAAGCTGCAGCCGCTGCTGGGAAAGGCTCTTGCACAAGCGCTTGAAGAACCTGCTGGGACGGCGGCCTCCAGGCTCACTTAGGAACCCGCTAGAAACGCTCACACTGGGCTTCCGTTACAGAAGCTCCTTCTCACTGACCAACCTGTGCACTTTGATACTTTGGTATAACATTTGCTTCCTTAGTCCCTTGCGTAGAGATGGTCTCATGCTGTGGTCGCCTTGTCCTGGGGTCAGCGTGTGGCACAGTGTGTCCTAGTGTGCGGCTCCGACTGCAGGGAGCTCGCTCACACCCACGCTGCAGGCCAGCAGTCTTTTAGCTCATGCGGCATTGTGGCTCATGTTTGAAATTAACAGTTTCAAACGCCATGCTCGTTAAGAAATCCAGGGTGTTCTGATTCTGGGGTTTTCATATTGTATTATTATTCTTAGGAATAGTTCAATGTAACAAGAAGAAAACTTGACCTTTGCTCTGGTTAAACAGTTATAGGCACTTGAGAAAAAAAAGATAAATTATTGAATGAGTAGTATTACCTACAAATTCCAGAATTTTCTGGGTTTTAGGATGTCGTGAAGCATGACTGATTAACAGAATTTTATACAACTGTACCAGTAAAATTCCAAATTGGAATTGTTTTGTTACTCTGGTTTTGTGCCAAATTGTGGTACACTTAGAAAATTCTACAGCCGTCAAATTTTAGGGTGTTTTATTTCAACACCTTTTTCTTAGTAATCATTGCCAGTAGTGCCTTCATCAGTTAAGGGAGGTGTCCCAGCCTAGTTTATTCTCTAAAATGGACCGTGAAGAGCTAGTTGGGAATGTTGAAGGCCAGTGTGGACTAATAGGTGTGAAAGGGGGTACACTTCACACCTGAACCTGGGCATCTTCATCGAGGGGAAGAAAACAGCAATTGTACAGAATTCTGTTAGTCAGTGATTCTTTACTGTGCAGGTCCTTGCAGATTTAGGGGCTGAGCAATGAAAGTGGACACAAGCCTCGAGGAACCAAACAGACGTTGTGGGACAAGCTAAGCAGGCGGTGTGAGGAACGTGCCGTGTTTGCGAAGAGCCACGGGCAGCAAGGAAGCGGGTGCTGTCGGGCTCGTGCAGCGGGGAGAGGGACTAGCCATAGTATTCTTCGCAAACGTGAGAAAAAGATGTCATATATTCTCTTGCTTGGTGTACCTAATCACTGTTAGTTTCAGGAAACAGAACTTGCTAAATAAAACTTCTTGGCAAGCTAGTCTGCCCAGTTTGCTAAGTGAGGTTGTATGGTCATATTGGTACTCAAAGAGGAAGAACAAATGTCCTTTCTCCTCCAAAATATAGGACAAATTCTAATAAGTAGGAAGAATAGAAAGAGTTCTGTTTCCTGGAATGAGCATTTCTTACTCCTAGTTGTAGGGACCCTCTTTGTACCTTCTGTTACAGTGCTGATTCATAAGAAATGTTACATTTATGATAACTTCATCTATATGGGGTATTTATTTGCAATGTCTGAGTACTGTATTTTTTTCTATGCATTGCCTAGTGTCAGAGTGGTGTTGTCTTTATTAAGATCGTATGCATGTCCTCCTGCCAAGGAACCTTTACGCAGACCCACACAGAGACAACAGTGGCTTCCGATGCTGAGAGAATGGAGGAGGAATGGGAAGATAAGTCGGTCACGATGTGGGACAGTGGGACAGGTGTGGCGGGAAAGTGCTCCACGCTGGTGGGCCTGGGTGAAGGGTCACGTTGGTGGGACCAATAAATAAAGAGTAAGACAAGCAAAGCCAAGGCGTCCTCTGTGCTGCATTGACCACTGCCCTGGATGACTGGCCCGGCAATGCACTGTCATTCCTGCACCCGAAACAACGAGCCCCCCTCGGGAGCCTGGTGGAGGGAGCTGGGAGCAGCCTTCGCTAAATGGGAGTGGGTGGCTGTGAGCACCCCGAACTGTGGTAGGAGAGCACGTTGCCTTCACACCATCCTGGCCAGAAAGCAGAGATCTGCCTAACACAGGGGCCTCTGCTGGCCAGACTCGTGCTCACGGAGCCCAAGAGTGACTAGATGCTAACAAGACCCACCTGTTTGTCATCACAAATCCTAGTCCTCTACACCAGTGTTTCCCACACTTCTCTCATGATGAGAATCACCTGGTGGAGTTGTTAAACTACAGATTCCTGAATCCAAACTAAGAAGTGCTAAACTAGTATTTTGGGGAACATATAGGTAAAATTGTATACTTAACTAGTGCTTTAAGACAGAGAAGTTTGGGAAACACTGCTCTACACTCTACAGAGGCATCTTGGCTCCATCCGGGACTGCTGGGTGAGGGCTGGGGACAGTTCTTGGCAGAGGGAACAGGAAGCTTCGGGATTCTCTGCCACCCGCTTCCGACAGCCTCAGTTTGGCCTGAGCAACTCTGTCCACGCCTCGGGAAGTGCATCCAAGGCAGGGTCTTTCTGCCCTGGCTCTCCTAGGACCCTTCCCTCCCCCTGGGATCGCCCTGGGACTCCTGGTCACTAGGGCCCCTGCCTCTGATGAGTCCCATCCCTCTTTAGTAGCTGTAGCTTGGAACTATCTTCAGTTTGAAACTTTCTTTCAAAAGAGACTTGTTTTTCTAACTCTGGGATCGCCCTCTTCTGCTGGCTGGTGTTCCCCGCCAGGTGGAACTGAAGGAGCCCCCTGAGGAGGAGCCCTTGGCCTGGGCCAGGCAGAGCAGTCCTTTCCGGGTTGAGTGATTTGCACAAGCACAGATGCCAAGACCTTCCCTGCCCCGGTGTGCTCTGGGTCCTTGCGCATTGCAGGGCTGGAGAGGCAGCCTCCCAAGTGGGCAGCTTCTGGGAGCCTGTGGGAGGGGCATTCGGTGCTGAAAGGCCTGTTCAGCCTTCCCGCCTTCCCTTCCATCGGGACCATCTCCATTCCCACCACCTCCTCCCTCTTCGGGGCAGTGTTCCCACAGCAGGTTCCTGAGCTGGAGACAACAGAGCCGGTTTGGAGCCAGACCTTCGGTGCCCAAAAATACAATAAGCAAAACTGTCAAAATTGAAGACATAGTTCAACAATAGTCTTTAATACCCCATTTTTAATTACAGAACAAGACAAAATATCAATAGAATATTTCAACAGAACTGTAAGCCAAGATTACTTGAACAGACCTATAAGCCAAGCCTAATATATTTATAGAACACTCCAATTGACAATAGAATACATATTCTTAAGTGCATACAGAACATTTTCCAGGATAGACTATATGTTAAACCACAAAACAAATCTCAAGGAATTAAAGAAAGTTGAAGTTAAACATTGTCTAATGACAATGGAATAAAATTAGGAATAATGAAATGTAGGAAAGTCACAAATATATGTAGATGAGATAATGCATTTTTTAATAATGGAACAAAGAAGATAGCAAGAGGAAGGACAAGTAGCTCTCTAATCAAAGATTAGCATGAAGAAAATGAAATAGGAAATGGGAGTGGGAGAGAAAAATCAACAAAACCAAAAGTTATATCTTTGAAAAGATTATCAAAAATGCTAAGTCTTATAAACATACACCTACAACAATCAAAAATGAAAATGGAGAAATTATCTTCCAATTGAGTTGGGAAAAATATGAAGGATTACAAAAGAATACTGTGAATAATCACATACCAAAAAAATTGGATAAACTAAACACAAGCCAAGAAGAAAATAGAAAATACTAGACCAGAGGTAAATGAAATAGAAAACTCAGTTGAGAAAATCAACATAACTAAAAGTAGTTTCCTCTGGGGAGGGAGGGCAGGTATGGGAAGGGGTGGGCAATGGTATGTGTACAAAGATAATTTAATAAAAAATAAATAAAACAAAAGTAGTTTCCTGGGAAAGCGACAAACCTTTAGCTAGACAAAAACAGATGACTCGCCCTGGCCGGTGTTGCTCAGTGGATAGAGTGTTGCCTGGGGACTGAAGGGTCCCGGGTTCGATTCTGGTCAAGGGCACATGTCCAGGTTGGGGGCTCGATCCCCAGTGGGGGTCGTGCAGGAGGCAGCCCATCAATGATTCTCATCGATGTTTCTGTCTCCCTTTCCTTTCCTCTCTGAAATCAATAAAAATACATTTAAAAAAAACAACAGATGACTCATACAGATGATTGTAAGCAGCAGTGAGAATGGGACACTACTAATAATTTGACATGAAAAGATTATAACACAATATTATAACAATGCCAACAAATTAGATAACTAATAAAGTGGCAAATCAAACCACTCCACCTACCAAAAGTGACTCCAAAGAAATAGTCTTAATAGCTCTGTAACAAGAAACAATCAAAACTCTTCCCACAGGACTTTGGTTTCTGGGCCAACCCGTAAGGAGCTTGGAACTCATGATTTTGTCATAACAATAAGTGCTAAGCAAACTGGAAAACTTTCCAGACCTGTCACAGAATTGAGGACAGGGTGCACTACTGTCCATGCCTCCCAGCACTGTAGAGACGGGTACAGAGAGTGACCAGTGCCTGGGAAGGGCAGACTTCTGCAGGCTCAGTGCACACAAGTGCGAACAGTAAAAACTCCTGGGGACACTCACATTTCACACCTGAGTTTTCCCCCAGCACCCCTACCAGGTCCCAC
Source organism: Pipistrellus nathusii (assembly GCA_963693515.1). Taxonomy (NCBI): domain Eukaryota; kingdom Metazoa; phylum Chordata; class Mammalia; order Chiroptera; family Vespertilionidae; genus Pipistrellus; species Pipistrellus nathusii. The sequence goes on along the minus strand of OY882867.1, from coordinate 69,375,768 downwards.
AGCAAAGACTGGAGGGAAATCTTCCAGCAACATAAGGAAAGGAGCCATTTGGAAAACCCTACAGCCTTGCATTTTTTTTTTCTTTAATCTATTTTATTGATTTTTTACAGAGAGGAAGAGAGAGGGATAGAGAATTAGAAACATCTATGAGAGAGAAACCGACCAGCTGCCTCCTGCACACCCCCCACTGGGGATGTGCCCATAATCAAGGTACATGCCTTTGACCAGAATCGAACCTGAGACCCTTCAGTCCGCAGGCTGACGCTCTATCCACTGAGCCAAACGGGTTTCGGCCAGCCTTGCATTCTAAAGAAGGTCCTCCCTCAGGACAAACTCCTTTCCCACACTCTCATCTCCAAGTCCCCTCTGGCCATACTTCACCCCCTAACAGATGAAAAGAAAAAACTGAAGCATGGGGCACTGATAACAGATCAATCAGCCATAGCACACTTCCTCTCCCCCACACTACCATTAGTTCCCTTTCCCAGCACATCACATCTGGCTTTCAACACAAACTTAGCCATAATAAAGTGGAAGAAAAGAAAAAACAGACAAGCATTAGAAACAGCCTTAAATATGGCAAGAATGTTGGAAGTACCAGACCAGAAATCCTACCTAATAAAAGAGTAATATCCAAATTGACCATCACTCTGCTACACCCATCAGCAAGTATGCAAATAAGCCCAACCAAGATGGCTACCAGAAGGGAGGCTTAGGTTTCCCTGGCAATGGAGGAAGCCAAGCTTTCCACACACTGGCGGGCTCAGGCCTCCACTCCAGGCTACAAAATTTCAATTGTAGAAGATAAATGAATTCCAGTTACCAGGGCCTCTGCTTGGGTCGCCAGGAGGTGTGGCCAGCCTGCAAACCACCACAGGCCCCTCATTCAGGCCACCCCACACCCCAAGGGAACCCCCATCCTGATCTAGAACACCCTTCAGGCAAACCAGCTGGCTCCCACCCATGCACCAGGCCTCTATCCTATCTAATAAAAGTGATATGCAGATTGACCATCACTTCAACACAATATGGCTGCCCCCACGTTCTCAAAGATCCTGCCCCTATGTGGACACAAGATGGCCACCACAAGATGGCCAGCAGGTGAGGGCAGTTGGGAGGCACCAGGCCTGCAAGGGAGGGCAGTTGAGAGGGACCAGGCCTGCAAGAGAGGGCAGTTGGAGGTGATCAACCCTGCAGGGGAGGGCAGTTACAGGTGACCAGGCCGGCAGAGGAGGGAAGTTGGGGGCAAACAGGCTGACAAGGGAGCAGTTAGACATCAATCAAGCTGGCATGGGAGTGGTTAGGAGGTGATCAGACTGGCAGGCAGAAGCAGTTAGGGGCAATCAGGAAGGCAGGCAGGCGAGCAGTTGGGAGCCAGCAGTCCTGGATTGTGAGAGGGGTGTCTGACTGCCAGTGGGATCAGGCCTAAATAGGCAGTCAGACATCCCTCAAGGGGATCCAGATCGGAGAGGGTGCAAGTGGGGCTGAGGGAAACAATCCCATTGGGAATGCATGAATTTTATGCACCGGGCCTCTAGCATAAAATAACAGATAAACATACTGAGGGCAGTGATGGAAAAGAGAGAAAACATGTAAGAACACATGCATACTATAAGCAGAAAGATAGAATCTAGGAAAATAAAAAATGAAATTAAAAAACTAAGAAAGCCTTTGGTTGGCTCATAAGTAGACTGGACACAGCTGAGGGAAGCTTGAGGGTATGTCATTAGAGACTTCCAAAACAAAAAAGACTGAAAAATGGGAAATACCCAAAAACTGTGGGACAACTACAAAAGGTGTAGCACAATGGGAAATACCAGGAGGTGAAGGGAGAGAAGCATATTCGAAGCAATAGTGACAGAATTTACCAAAATTGTCAGATCTAAGAAGCTCAGAGAACAAGCAGGATAAACAAAATAAAACTATACTTTGGCAGATGATACTCAAACTGCAGACAATCTTGAAGCCAGAGGGGTAGACAAAGGCTTGCTTATAGCAAAGCAAAGATAAGAATGACATCTGACTTCTCGAAGCCTTGCAAGCAAGCAAGAAGAAAGGGGAGTGAAATATTTAAACTGGTGAGAGACAAAAACAACCCCTAGAACACTGTAGCCTGTGAAGTTATTCTTGAGAGGTAAAGAATAGACTTGCTCAGACAAAAATGAAGGGAATCTGTTGCCAGTAGACCTTCCTTGCAATAAATGTCTACATAGTTTTTCAGAGAGAAGGAAAGTAATATAGATGAGAAACTCAGATCAATATAAAGGAAGGAAGAGCATTAGAGAAGGAATAAAGGTTAAAAAAAAAAAAGCTTTTATTATTCTTTAATCTAATAGATAACAGTTCTTCAAAATAATAACACCTATAATGCATTTAATAATTATAGATTATGGCCCTAACTGGTTTGGCTCAGAGGATAGAGCATTGGCCTGCAGACTAAAAGGTCCCAGGTTCAATTCCAGTCAAGGGCCTGTACCTTGGTTGTGGCCACATCCTCAGTAGGAGATGTGCAGGAGGCAACTGATCAATGTTTCTCTCCCATTGGTGTTTCTAACTCTCTATCCCTCTCCCTTCCTATCTGTAAAAATCAATAAAAATATATTTTAAAAATAATTATACCCTATTTCCCCGAAAATAAGACAGTGTCTTATATTAATTTTTTCTCCCAAAGTTGCGCTAGGTCTTATTTTCAGGGGATGTCTTATCTTTGCATGTGCTAGGTCTTATTTTCAAAGGATGTCTTATTTTCGGGGAAACACTGTAGATTATGTATAACTGAAATGAATGACAGCAATGATAGAAGGAATAAGAGGGGAGGATTATGAATATTCTGTTTTAGGCCGAAACCAGTTTGGCTCAGTGAATAGTGCGTTGGCCTGCAGACTGAAAGGTCCCGGGTTCGATTCCGGTCAAGGGCATGTATCTTGGTTGTGGGCACATCCCCAGTAGGGGATGTGCAGGAGGCAGCTGACCGATGTTTCTCTCATCGATGTTTCTAGCTTTTTTTTTTTTTAATACAGGTTTATAAAAAAAAATTTTGTTGTTTTTTTAAAATATATTTTATTGATTTTGTACAGAGAGGAAGGGAGAGAGATAGTTAGAAACATCGATGAGAGAGAGTCATCGATCAGCTGCCTCTTGCACACCCCCCACCGGGGATATGCCCGCAACCAAGGTACATGCCCTTGACCGGAATCAAACCCAGGACCCTTCAGTCCCCAAGCTGACACTCTATCCACTGAGCCAAACCGGTTTCGGCCGATGTTTCTAGCTTTCTATCCCTCTTTCTCCTCTCTCAATAAAATATATTTTTAAAAAAGAAAAAATATTTTGTTTTAGGGTACTGCATTACCTGTGAAGTGGGATAGTGTTATTTGAAAATGGACTTCATTAGTTGTGAATGTATTCTACAGACACTCTGGCAACCACTAAAAAAGAAAAAGATGTATAATTGATATTTGAAGAAAGGCAGAAGATAAATTTAGGAACAAAGAACAGGGCAGTAATCATTAAACATCAGTGGTTTAAATACATCAATTAAAAGACATACTGTCAGAGAGGACCAATAAGCAAGATCCAAATATATGTTGTCTCAAAAGAGCACATATCCATTTTAAATAAAAGACATATAACTTAAAATTAAGGGTATACCATGATACACCAATCAAAAGAAAGTGGGTGTAGCTATATTACTTTCAGAAGGAACAGAGCAAGAAATTTATGAGGGATAAAGAGAGTATTACACAATGACAAAGGGGTTGATTCTCCAAGAAGATATAACACTCCTTAATGTGGCTGCAATAATAGCAGAGTATCACACTGAGGCAACAGCTGGTGGAACTGCAAAGAGAAATAGATGAATCCACTATTTTGGTTGGAGACTTGAACACCCCTCTTATCAGAAATAGATCCAAAAGTAAAAAAATCAGCAAGGACATATTTGAACTCAACAGCACCATTGGTCAATTGGACACAACAGACAATTGCAGACTCTGCAGAATACAGTTGTCAAACTCACATGAAACATTTCCCAAGATGGACCACATTTGGGGCCCTAAAGTACATGTTAACAAATGTAAAAGAATAGAAAACATACAATATCTGCTCTCAGACCACAGTGGAATTTAGAAATCAGTAACAGAAAGACAAAATCCTGAAATACTTGTACATTAAGTAATATACTTCTAAACAACAGATGGGCCAAAAGAAAAAAAATCAAGAGAAATTTTAAAATAATTTGAAGTAAATAAAAATAAAACCAAGCCAAAACCGGTTTGGTTCAGTGGATAGAGCGTCGGCTTGCGGACTGAAGGTTCGATTCCGGTCAGGGCATGTACCTTGGTTGCGGGCACATCCCTGGTCGATGATTCTCTCTCATCGATGTTTCTAGCTCTCTATCCTCCTTTCTTCCTCTCTGTAGAAAATCAATAAAATATATTTAAAAAAGAAAAGCAAAATTAATGTTAGGCATTAAAGCATTGATTTGGGGAAATTTATATTATTAAATACATATTAGAAAAAATAATCTAAATCAATAATACAAGGTTCCCCTTTAGGAAACTAGTAAAAGAAGAGCACATTAAATCCAAAGTAAACAGAGGAGGGCAATAAAAAAAATTTATAGCAGAATCAATGACATTTTAAATAAAAAATCAATAGAGAAAAATAAAACTAAAAGCTGGTTTTTTGAAAAGATCAATAAAATGTATAAGTTTCTAATCAGGTTTAAAAAGTTAAAGTCCTATCTAATAGAAGAGTAATATGCAAATTGACTGTACCTCTGCTACACCCACAAGCCATGCCCACCAGCCAATCAAGAGCGAATATGCAAATATACCCAACCAATATCTCTGCTGCCACAGAGAACAGGAGGGAGGCTTGGGTTTCCCCTGCAATGGAGGAAGCCAAGTTTTCCACCTATCCTTGTCAGCGTAGGCCTTCATTCAAGGCTACAAAGTTTCAATGATAGAAGGTAAATAAATCCAAACAGAAATGGCAGCAGCCACGGAGCTGGAAAGAGCAGGAGGCTAGCGTTGCCCCTGGAGATGGAGGAAGCCAAGCTTCTGAAGCCCTGACCTGCCTTCGCATCCTTTTCAGGCTACAAAGTTTCAATTATAGAAGATACATAAATCCCAACACAAATAGCTGCCTCCACAGAGACTCTACTCCCAGCTACAAAGTTTCAATTGTAGACAATAGGGGGAGAAAATGGCAGCAGAATAAACAGACCTGTTCCGATCCTAGTTCTGGAGCAGATAAAAGGAGCACCGGAGAGTCGCTCGGGGAGTGTTTGTTGGCAAGCTAAGGGATAGCAGAACTAAGAGAAGGTGGGGACTGCTGAACGCTGTTCCCTGACCAAGCAGCCCACACTGCGGCGGAGACCTTTCCCGGAGCTACAGGCTCAGAGGGAAAAATTGTTCCATCTTGCAAGGAAAAGTGAATCATATCTGAGGCCTGAAAAACCCACAACTGTGGAGACCACAAACAGTTGTGAGGCCCCAATCGGCACAAACATGCAGATTCAAGGGAGCTCTTCACTCCACCATGGAAAGGTCAGATTTCGCCAGGGATAAGGTGAAGGATCTGGCTCCCGGGAGCAGTGGGATAAGGTGACACAACGGCTGTAACAGTGACAGTGGTGGCAGAGAGAAACGCGCGCACTGCAAGACCCTGAGGACCGGGGAAGTCTGTGCCCCCAAAAGTCCCCCGCACTTGGGTCTGGTGTGATCTGTGAATGTGGAAGGGGTCCTCAAGGTTGCTAACAGAGGGATCTCTAAAAAGCAACCCATTCTGATCTGACATGGAGGGAGAGCATAAGAATTTGAAAGGTGTGCAGTCTGCTTGAACTTGCGCACAGACCCATCCTTTGCACACCTGGGCTTTTCCCCCTGCATCCTCTTACTTCTGAGTACTAAGTAAAGACCATCCAGTTTGGCATGCCCTGGGAGACTGCAGGAAAAATTTGCTTTTCTGGAAACTGGGGATCAAGTTGAGAGAGACCATCTAGGAGCCAGCTCTGAGGCAGCCTACCTCCACAAACCGGTATTGAGTGCCAGAGAAAGAAGGCTAGAGCAGCCAAAAGGATGTGGAATTTAGTCCAGAAACACTGCCACTTAGGGGCTGAATTATAAACTAACTGCTTTTATTATTAGTTTTATTTTTATTTTTATTTTATTTTATTTATTTATTTATTTTATTTAAAAATGTTTTTATTGATTTCAGAGAGGAAGGGAAAGGGGGAGAGAGAAACATCAGTGATGAGAGAGAATCATTGATTGGCTGTCTTCTGCACCCCCCACACTGGGAATTGAGCCTGCAATGCAGGGCATGTGCCCTGACCGGGAATCAAACTGTGACCTCCTGGTTCATCTATTAGTTTTATTTTTAAAATATATTTTTATTGATTTTTTACAGAGAGGAAGGGAGAGAGAGAGAGAGTTATAAACATCGATGAGAGAGAAACCTTGATAAGCTACCTCCTGCACACCACCCACTGGGGATGTGCCCGCAACCAATGTACATGCCCTTGACCGGAATCGAACCTTTCAGTCTGAAGACCGACACTGAGCCAACTTGGTTTCGGCTTATTAGTTTTATTTAATCAAAAATAAAGGAACACGAGAAACTGAGAAACCGCCTACTTAAAAAAAAGGACTAGCTTACAACACTGAGGTGCAGTGGAACGCAGGAAACTGCAATACTGTCTGGACTGAGAAACAGGCGTGCCAAACAGAATAACAGAGGAGGTGAATGACCTTCACGACTGCACATTTTTTATGCTATTTATTTTATTTTATTTTCATTTTTTGCATCTTTTACTTAAGAAACAAATTTTTTCCTTTTTCCTCACTTGATTTTACCTTTTTAATTATTACATTTTTAGTTTCAATCAACATTATTACTACTGCTATTTTAACTTTTTTCTTTTTCTTTTCTTTTTATTAAGTGCCATTTTATTTTCTCTTTATTTTACATTGGGATTAGTGTTCTTCATTTTATTTTCATCTTTTCTTTAGCATCATTTAACCCTATCTCAACATGACCTTTACGCCATCACTCTCTTCCTAACCTTTCCCCTTTTGGTGTCCTCTTTATCTCAACCCTTTCCTGCTTTAAATTTTCCCTATTTCTGTCTACCCTCTGCTAAAATTTTCACCCTACTTATATATCTAATTTCCAATCCACTGCTCCAAGTACTTACACACCACTCTCTTCACCATCTTAATTATATTAAAAAAAAATTGCTTTCCTCTCTGTCCTTTTGTTGTTGTTTGCGTGAATGTTGATTATCTTGAATTTTTATGCTTTTTAGTGAGATTATTTTGCTTATTCTTTTGTTCTTGTTGCTTGGTATTTTTTATTTGCTTTGTTTTTGTTTTGTTTTGTTTTTCCTTCTGTTTTTCCTTGCCTTGCTTGACATTAGTGGGTGTTGTACTTTGTATTAATCTCCAAATACTGTTGCTGGCATTTGCTGGGATTAGTGGTTGCTCTATTGGGGAATTTTCTCCCCATATATATAGTTTGTTCCCCTTTTCTCTCTTAGTCTCTTTCTTGTCTCTCATTTTTTTTTTCATGTTTCCCAATTTCATTTTGACACTTCTTTCCCCCCATCCCCTTCTCTTTTTATTCTTATTTCTCTCCTATCCCCTAATTTGCCTTTCTCTAGTGGTCACCTTTATTACAGGTTATTTATATCACAAATACATTTCTGTTCAGTGCCTTTTGTGTTGTACCTGGTTGTGTTGTATTTTGTGCCTTTAAATCAACACAGGAGAGAACTACATAACCAGACATCTTGAAAAGAGAAACCATGGGGAGACAAAGAAACAGCCCGCATATGAAAGGCCAGCAGGCCTTTCCCCCGTGTCCCTGTCCACCAGCCTTTCTCCTCCTTACATCACAATTCCCAGCTCTTCACCTGGTCCCACCCCCTCGTTGACTTGACCACCTTCAGCTCTCGGCCTGCCCCACCCTCTTGTTCCAGAAACCCTGCCCTTTTGTTCATTGGACCAATGGGCGAACAGCACAGGCCAGGCTGCCTGCTCCTCACACATGGGGGCTTACCGCCCCAACTGCAGATGGCCTTCTGCTCACAGGTTGCCTCCCACTCATGGGCCAGGTCCACAAGCATGGGGAGACCAGCACCCCTTTCGGACAGCCATGGGCCTTTATGATCCCCGGGGGCCCCTATAGCCCCCACCATGGGGCATCTCACAAAAGAGTGTCTTGCGACCCTTACAGCCCTGTCGATAGGCTTTGACATTGGGGAGGGAGCTGTGTCAAGTCCCCGAAAATCACTTTTCACTCTGGGGGCACTGATCCGCCCCTCCTAAGGTGCTTACCGGTAGCTGGAACCTGAGGGCTGACTTTCTGCCCCATTCACAGGGAACGCCCTTCCTTGAGGACAAGGGACCTTCTTGCTGGCATCCAGTCTGGACCATGGGAAGGTGGGGCTTTTGTGATCACTCGGGACCCCTGTCCTCATTCACAGGGCCCCATAGCCTTATCCGCTGGACCACTTCCAGGTGTTGCCCCTGGCCCCAACCCATTCTTGGCTTGGACTCTTCTGGCTGATCACCTAGCCTGCCCCCCAAAACTTCCAGCCCCCTTGTTTAGGTCACTGCTGCTGGGCGGTCGGCCTGATGGTCAGCAGGCCTTTCACCCGTGTCCCTGGCAACCAGCCTTTCTCCTGCTTAGGTCACAATAGGGACTCTTCACCTGGACCTGCCCCCTTGTTGTCATGACTACCTTCAGCTGTTCACCTGGTCCTGCCCCCTCATTGACTTGAGCGCCTTCAGCGCTCGGACTGGCTCCGCCCCCTTCTTCCAGAAACCCTGCCCCCTCGTTCATTGGACCAATGAGCAAGCAGCACTGGCCAGGCTGCCCTGCTCCACACACACGGGGGCCTACCTCCCCACCTCTGGAAGTGGTGTTCGGTGCCTAAAAACCCCAACTGCCAATGGCCTTCTGCTCACATGTTGCCTCTTACCCAGGGGCAAGGTCCACAAGCAGGGGGAGACCAGCCCTTCCTTTCGGACAGCCATGGGCCTCCATGAGCCCCAGGCCCTTATCGCCCCCACCACAGGGCATCTCACAACCGAGTGTTCTGCAACCCCACAGCCCTGTTTATGGGCTTTGACATCGGGGAGAGATCTGTGACGAGTCCCGGAAAATCACTTTCCACTCTGGGGACACTGAACCAACCCTCCTGAGGTACTTAATGGTCGCCGGACCCTGAGGACTGGCTTTGTGCCCCATTCACGGGGAACGTCCTTCCTTGAAGACAAGGGACCTTCTTGCTGGCATCCAGTCTGGACCACGGGAAGGTGGACCTTTTGCGGTGACTCGGGCCCCCATCTTGCTTCACAGGGCCCCATGGCCTTATCCACTGGACCACTTCCAGGTGTTGCCCTTGGCCCCAAACATTCTTGGTTGGGCGCTACTGGCTGATCACCTAGCCAGCCCCACAAAAACCCAGCCTCCTTGTTTAGGTCGCTGCTGCCAGACAGCCGTCCTGACAGCCAGCAGGCCTTTCCCCAGTGTCTCTGGTTACCAGCCTTTCTCCTGCTTAGTTCACAATTGCTGGCTGTTGACCTGGCCTCGCCCCTTTGTTGACATGACTTCCTTCAGCTGTTCACCTGGCCCCACCCCCTCGTTGACTTGACTGCCTTCAGCTCTTGACCTGGCCCCACCACCTCATTCATTGGACCAAAGAGCAAGCAGCACTGGCCAGGCTGACCTGCTTCTCACACTCGGGGACCTACAATCCTACCTCTGGAAGTGGTGTTCGGTGCCTAAAAGCCTCAACTACAGATGGCTTTCTGCTCACAGGTTGACTCCCACCCAGGGGCCAGGTCCACAAGCATGGGGAAAAAAGCCCCCCTTTTGGACAGCCATGGGACTCCATGAGCTCCCGGGAACCCCAACGTCCCATCATGGGACATCTCACAAGGGAGAGTCCTGCGACCCCCAGGGCCCTGTCTATGGGATTTGACATTGGGGAGAGAGCTGTGTCAAGTTCCCGAAAATCACTTTCCACTCTGGGGGCACTGACCCGCCCCTCCTGAGGTACTTACTGGTCACCGGGCCGTGAGGGCCGGCTTTCATTGAGGACAAGGGACCTTCTTGCTGGCATCCAGTCTGGACCATGGGAAGGTGGGGCTTGTGTGGCCACTCGGGACCCAATCCTCATTCACAGGGCCCCATGGCCTTATCCACTGGACCACTTCCAGGTGTTGCCCCTGGCCCCAACCCATTCTTGGCTTGGCCACTACTGGCTGATCACCTAGCCTGACCCCAAAACCTCCAGCCCCCTTGTTTAGGTCGCTGCTGCTGGGCGATCTGCCTGATGGGGAAAAGCAGGCCTTTCCCCACGTGTTTCCCACTTCCTATCACCTCAACAATTGCCTGCTCTTCACCTGGCCCTGCCCCCTTGTTGACATGACTGCCTTCAGCTGTTAAACAGGCCCCGCCCCCTCGTTGACTTCACCTCTGAGCTCTTGGCCTGGCCCCGCCCCCTGTTCCAGCAACCGGGCCCCCTCATTCATTGTACCAATGAGCAAGCAGCACTGGCCAGGCTGCTCTGCTCCTCACACAGGACTTGCTCAAGGCTCTGAAGGATTGTAGACTTACATTTTATAGAATCTAAATTAAATTTGAGTATTTCATTACATTTTCTTTAAAATAGACTGTATGTTACTGAATAGTATCAGAAAAATACAGTAGTTATAAACATACATATGATAAATACAGATATTTTAAAACTTCATATAAAGAAGAGGAGGGAGCCCTCCCTGCCATGGCAGTTGTAGCCCAGAATCTAGGACCACAGGCCTCATAGGAACTGAGGCCAGTTGCTCAAATGCTGCAGGTGGTTCCACATCTGGATTTTCAAGGGCAGCTGTGCCTGGAGCCTGCACTGGCTCTGCAGAGGACACAGAGTTGGCATTTCCTCTTCAGGTGTTTCTTGATCTTGCTCAGGAGCTGCTTCTGTAGTTCTAGGAAGAGAACATGTTACACCATGACTGCCTATTGTGTGCCTTCCATGGACGGGAACCCCCCATCTCCATCACTGAAGTGGCAGTTAAATCCCCCACCCCAGGAGCCCTCCACACTGAAGGCCACGGGCACTGACCTACGCGACCCTGTGCTCCTGCCTAACCCCAGCCTCTGGGAGCTCATCTCCTTGTGGGCAGCCCCATTCCCTCCCCGCTCACCCACACCACCCAATCCACATGCACAGCTCTCTGACTCCTTCCATGTTTTTCCAGGAGAAGCTCTCAGACTTCTGTCCTCTTGCAGAAATCCCACAAGGCATGGGACTCAGAATGTTACCAGCACCTCCAAGTCACAGTCCCCATACTCCCCTTAAGGTTCTGATCCAAAGCCCACTCACTTTTTCTGCTGCTCCAGAGATCCACTTTCTGCTTCAAAATATGAGAAAATGCAGCAATACTTGGAGAAAGAAGCCACATTAACTGTCTTGTGGACACTACCTGCCTGAGCAGCCTCGTGTGACTGAATCACTCCTGACTAGAAGGAAACTCTGGGGTGCAGTCCTGGGGGCAGGGAATTTCCTGACTGAATGAGCCCAAACCAACCCCATCTTGGAAAGCTAGGTGACATGGGAGACCCCTGCTCACCCCTGGGATTTCTAATCTGGCTTCACCCAGGACAGGGACCCCTAATGGAATCTCCAATGTTTTATCCCAAGAGAAAATAGCTCAGCCTACGGCCTGAGGACAATCACAAATAAGGCAGAAGCTTCTTTAAGAAGAAGACAAAATGGCCAATTAGGACACCCACAGCCCCTCCAGCACACCTCTCCAGTGTCCAATTTTGACAGGGCCTTTTTCCAGGGGAACACCCCCCACCCCAATTCCCTACAATAACCTATGAGGGTGGACCTCAGTATTCCCCATGGTCAGAGTAACAAACACTCGGAGAGATGCAGTGACCTGAAGACTCACAGCAAGCAGGTGGCGGAGTGACCACTGTGCTCTGGAGGGGCAGGGCTCATCTATAATAGTACATGGTTGGTCCCACCCACGTTGTTTAGTAGCAAATGTTCTGAATGAACACAGAAAGGTGGGTCGGGACCAAGGTGGGGACGCTGCCTAGGAAGCTGGGCACCAAGTATTTGATCAGTTTGCCCACTGTTCCTGGGCAGCCTGCACTGTACATCCTCTATTTGATTTCTGCCTTGCAAGGGTCAAGTGTATTTGGAAGCCCAAGTGAGTGGTGTTGGGGTCAACATGAAGGCCCAGGGCTGGGATGTCTGGCCTATCTGTTGGGCTCAGGGTGGCCAAAGGGAGGCCAGTCCTTGTTCTCTGGCCACCCAGCTCTGAGTCTGGGCACAGGGGGAGCCAGCTCCCTGGGAAACAGAGTCCTGGCTCAAGGAAGAACAGGTGGAGAAGGTGAGGATAGTTCTCCTTGTGTGGGTCAGGGTCCAGAAAAACAGACTTGCTCAAAGTTCTGAGGGTTTATAGGGTTAAATTTTATAGAAACTAAATTAAGGGTATGTTTAGGAGATTTCAATAAATTTTCTCTACAATACACTCTATCTTACTAAATACCATAAAAATTCAGTAAAATTGTAAGGATCTATAACATGACTAAAAAACATTAAACAATGCATCTAAATGAGGTTGGGGGCGCCCTCTCTGCCATGCAGGTGACATGTTCGGTGGCCCGGAATCTGGCACCACAGGCCTCGCAGAAGCTGGCAGAGATGCTGAAATGCTGCAGGTGTTTCTTCTGCCTCTTGAGGTTCAGTGAAAGCTGGGCTGGATCCGGCTGTGGCTCTGGTGTGGCCTCTAGGGTGGCGTTGCCTCTGGAGGGTTTTCCTGATGTTGCTCTGGAGCTGGTTCTGCAGATCCAAGAAGAGGACATGTCACCACCCTCACTGCCTGCTGTGTGCCTTCCAAAGGCACACTCACCCACACCGCCCCCAGAGGCCTCCTCCTCCTCCTGTCTCAGCCTCAGTGGGCTCAGGTGCTCCAGCCTTGACTGGAGGCACTGGGCCTGGTTTGGCAGGTCAGGGTCTGGAAAGTTGAGCTCTATGGAGGCCAACAGCATCGTCAGGCTGGGAGATTCTGGAGGTGCTGGTCCAGCCAGATGCCCAGGAGGCAGGAGATGGCCCTGGGGAGAGAGATCGGTGTGAAGCAGAGGATGAGGTGTGCCCTTTCCTCCCAGAGGTCCTTTGCCTCCTGCTCCTGCCCATCTAGAAGCCAGACCTACCCCTTGTCCACCTTCATTCTGGCAGTCCTGTAGGAGATGTGCCTGGTCACCCAGAAGGGGCTGGTAGAAAGCACTCCTACCTGACAGATCTGGATCAATTAGAGGACCACCTGTCCCCTTCTTCAAGGGAACCTGACATGGTCTCTCAGTGCCCCTGTTCCCTCCCATTAAACTGACAGGGCTGCTGTCTACCCTGCCTGTTGTCACTCATTAGCACAGAGCAGGTGCTTCAGGAATACCGACCATTGGAGAAACAACGAAACCCAGGGCCTTCCTATCACCTCAAACTTTAGCTCCTGCACTTAGATGCTGCATAATTCAATAGTTGTGCTGTGTGGTTCTTTGCCTCCCACTGAAACTAAACTCCCGCAGGCTGGGGTACACCCTCCAAGCCGCCATTGAGGAGGTTCTACCAGATTAGTTAGCAAGGTCTCAGGATAGGGGTGCAGGAAGGGCTGGGATTAGGATTGAAAGGGTAAAGATTTTCTGAGGGTCTGACTCTCTCACTGACCTCCCACTACTCGCTCACACCACCCATATCCATATGCACAGCTCTCTGACTCCTGTCCTTTTTTCTAGGAGAAGCCCTCAGACCTCTGCACTCTGCCAGAAATCCCACCATGTGTGGTATCCAGGATTCTGCCAGCACCTTCAATCCACAGGCCCTATACTCCCCTCATGGCTCTGACCCAAAACTGACTCACGTTTTCTGCTGGAACAGAGGTTCACCTTCCTCTTCACTGTGCAGGAACATGCAGCCATAGGTAGAGGAGGCCAGGAGGACGTCACATCAGCTGTTCTGTGGACACTAAGAGCCTTGCAGCCTAGTGTGACTGAATCTCTCCCAACTACAAGGAAGCTCTGCAGTGCAGGCTGGGAGTCTGCTCTGTGCACTGGATTATGGTCAGTGCCTAGAGACGTGTCTGTACCTGGCAGGGCTTCTAATACATCTGCTGAATGAATGAGCCCAAACCAGCGCCATCTCAGATACCTGGGTGACCCTAGGATCACACTCCTCACCCCTGGCCATTCTGATCAGGAATCACCTCGGATACGGACGGCTAATGGGCTCTCCAACCTCTTTACGAAATGAGAAAAGAGCTTAGCCCAAGGCCCCAAAGAGAATCACAAACTTGGCAGAGGCTTCCTCAACTGGAAGAGAAAATGACTAACTGGCTAAATCACAGTCCCTCCAGCAGACCTCTCCCCTGTCTAGGCAGCCAGAGGACACTTACCTGGAGGACCCCAGCCAGTCACAACAAAACCCTATGAGCTGGCTCCCGGGTTCACTGAGGGTTCAGAGCAACAAATGCTCAGAGAGTGCAGTGACCTGTAGGCAAACAGCCAACAGGTGGCCTGGTGACCATGTGCTCTGGAGGGGAGGGGCTCACCTGGTACATAATTGGTCCCACAGCTGTTGGGTGGCAGCAGACGTTCAATAGTAACAGACAGGAACGATGGTGGGTTCCTTGCTCAGAAAATCGACCATTTTTGTCTCGCCAGTGTGCCGGGAAATGTGCACCATACAGGTTTTTTGTTTGTTTGTTTTTCTCCCTGTGAGGCTGAACTTCATGGGGAACCCCGAGTATGTAGTGCTGGGCCAGTTGTCTGGTTGGCAGCTGGCTCCTAAGGTTTGGCCCACTGGCCTCCATGTTCTGCTCAGATGCCCCCAATCAGAGACCAGCCCTTGACCTCTTGCCACTCGGCTCTGAGGCTGGATACAGGCTGGAGCTGGCTCCCGGGGAAGCAGAGTCCTGGCTTCTAGGAAGGGCAGGACTTCAAGGCCAGAACCTTCTCCCTGGGAATGTTGGGCATCCTGAGGCCAAAACACATCTCCCATGATTCTCCAGATCAACACTGCCCTCTGGACTCCCACCCACCAGAGCGTTCTGGTTATTGAACAGAGTCGTGAGGAGCTCCACGTGAGGGGCAACCCCCTTAGGTTCCGGGCTGTGAGTGCATTTGAAACCCCAGATGGTTTCTCTTTGTGTTTCCAGGGTCTGTGTCTCTACTAAACCGAACTGTTCACAGAAAAGCAGCTTCTGGGCAAGTCCAAGGCAGGGTGAAGGGCAGGGAGAGGGGGCGGGCTAGAAGGTGGAACTGGAGTGTCCGAAGATGCAGATGGGGAAGTGCTTGACCTGGGAGGACCACTGGGCTGCCAGCTGGAGGAATGTCACGTCGTTCCACTCCACATCATCGATGATGACCGGCAGCATGCTCTGCTGGTGCTTGGCCTTGCAAACCAGGCGGTGGATGCCCTGGATGCACTGGCTTGTGGACTCCACTTCCTCGTCCTTGGCTTTCTTGGGCGCCTTCTTTGTCCTCTGCTTGGTGACCGCTGTCATGGACATGGTGGCTGTTGCTGTGGCCTGACCACCGCTGGGCAGCCTGCTGACCTGGACAGACTGGAAGAAGCACTTGAGTGTGCTTTTGGCGCCAAGCGCGTCTTTCTTCTCCGCAACTCTCTCTGTGTCTATTGGCTGGGCTGCCGTCCAGTAATCCACCCGCAGCTCCATCATGTCTGCATGGACACTCTGGCTGGGGGAGGACAGGCCCCCACTCATTGATGGGGGGGAAAGTGTGTTGGATGAGGCCTTGCTGGCAGGGGACAGAAGCTTGCTGGAGCAGGAAGGGCCCGCATCATCTGAGTCTGCTGACATGGCTGAAGATGGGTCCGCTCTTCCAACCTTCACTGTCCCCACAAAGGGGATGAGCTTCTTTGAGGACGTCTCATCGGGACGCTGCTGCTTAGACATGAGCACGGCCTCTGCGATGGGCAGCAGGTAGACACAGTTGGCCCCAGTGACGTACTCTGTGATTCTTGACACAACGTCCTGTGTGTCCTGCAAGATGTTGAGAGACTCCAGGTTGTTGAACATGTCCCACCAGTACAGGTCCTGGAAGAAGTTGTCGTAGCGGCAATCCATGGAGCCCAGGTAGCTGGCCAAGGGGTGGGAACCCAGTGGGATGACCAGGAAGCGCAGGTAGTCCAGCCACTGGGGTGGCTGGTGGGACAGCAGCTCCACGAAGACCCGCAGCACAGCGTTGAAGTAGGGCTGCGCCCCTGCCACCGCGATCTTCACAGGCGTCAGGGCCTGGGAAGTGCCGTCACAGTTCCTCTGCATCCAGGACACGATGATGCTGAAGGCCTCCTGGACGTCATCTGTGGAGCAAGTGCACACCACGGGCAGCGTGTGCCCCTGCAGGATGTCCGAAAGTAACTGGCCCTGCCAGTCTGAGGTGTTGACCAGAATGATGTTCTCAGGCAGCTTGTCTGGGCAACTGAGGATGACATTCAGCTGGTCACGCACGGGCTTGCTGGGGATCTGCCGCTGGCTCTGTGGTTCTGGGTCCTTGTCATCCGGTCTGTTGAACCGCTCATTTGGGGATGTGTTGCAGCTCTGGTGGCCAGCCTGCTTCCTCTTGGACCTGCTGGAGGGGACGACTAGAGACTTGGTGAAGCGCACTATGGATGGCAGCTTCCTGGTGAACCAACCCCTGGCAGAAGATGCTGCCTCCCGGCTGCCCTCCAGCTGTGCCGACTGCACCCCAGGGGAGCAAATTCTGTGTGCCACTGAGTCAGAGTCACTATCACTTGACGTGCTGTCAAAGTATCGCCTGAGCTGGGGCCTTGGGGTGCTGGGGACGCTGATATCGTCCTCCCAGTCAAGGCTACTCTCGCTTGAGCTCTCCACGACATCATGGCGACGGACCAGGGCCTTCTTCACTTTGGGGACGTACCTCACAAGGGTCTGTTCTGAGGACACGACCTTCTCCGACACTTGGGCCATGAGCACAGAAGCCACGGCTTCCTGGTGGTAATTCTGTTGCAAGGTGGTGCACCTCCTTCTTACTCTCAGGTTCCCTTCCTCAAAGTTGTCCTCCTGGGACTGCCTGTGGACCGCACTGTAGCTGGCCGCCTGCTGAAAGAAGCTGTCAGACAGGCCAGCGGAGTCGTTAGGGGAGGTCTGGGCCGTGGTGGTGGCCTGCCTGGCCCTGGCCTCACGATCGATGGGCTGGCTGGACAGGGAGGCCCTCTGTATCTTGTCCACCTTAGTGGTGCATGTACTGCAGGCCACCAATTTTGAGTCGCTCTGGCTTGGCTGCTTGCCTTCCGGGGTGCACGTGTTCTCAGGCTCCCGGGCCAGACTCGGAGACTCCTTTCGGATCCTGGTCCTGTGGGAGCCCCACATCTCCATCTGCAAGCTGGAGCCTGACAGGCCCTCTATGCATGGCCTGAGCTTGGGATCGGGGCTGCTGAGGATACTGTGACTGTCCTTCATGTCCGAGCCGCTAGACAGGCCTTGGAAGTATGGCCTGAGCTGAGGCGTGGAGGTGCTGAGGACACTGTCATCGTACTCAGTGTCTGGGCCACTGTCACTGGGGTTCTCCAGCATGTCATACAGGAGGTCCAGGTCCTCTTCCACCTCTAGGACATGCTCCCCATGATCCTGCTCAGGGTCCGGGGCCTCCTCCCACACTTGGACTGTGTGAAGCCATAGCAGGACTTTCTCGCGATAGTTCTGTTGCCTGGTCATGGTCCCCCCTGTGACTTCCAGATTCTCTGCCTTGAAGTCATCCTCCTCCTGTGCCTGCCTGCGGGAATCATTGGAGCTGCCCTCCAGCTTTGAGAAGCAGGTCTCACACTTGCATTCAGAGGAGCTGTCTGAGGACTCAGCCTTGGCACTGGTTTGCCTGGTGCTGTCCTCATGGTCAATGCGTGGCCTGGACAGGGAGGTCATCCAGATCTTCTCCGCCTGGCCGGTGGGTGTGCTGTAGGCCTCAAATTCATCATCACTCTCACTTGGCTGCTTGCCTCCCATGGCCCATGCATTCTCTGGCACGTGGGCCAGACTCAGAGGCTCTGTTTGGCTTCTGTCATTATGGCTGCCCCGCATCTCCAACTGCGAGCTGGAGTCTGACATGTCTTCAAAGCATGGCCTGAGCTTGGGCCTAGGGATGCTGAGGACACTCTCATCATCCTCCATGTCAGACCGATGATCCCTCTCTGACACTTTGGACCTGTGACACAGCGCCAGGGCTTTTCGCTTCAAGTCCATTCCTCCTATGGACCGCCGCTGCTTCTTTGGCTTTCCCTTCCCAAAGCCATCCTTGTGCAGGTCCTCTCTGTGCTTTCTACTGCAGCTGGCCTGCAGCTCAGACAAGGGGCTCTGTGTGTAGTTACCTGCGTTCTTGGCCTTCGGCCTGGCCCGCATGGCACTTTGCTCATGTTTGCTGGGCTGACTGGACAGCGAGGAGATCCAGACTTCAGCCACCTCGGTGGAGGGCTCCTGGACGGTGCTGTAGAGGCTCAGCATCTGGCCGCACTTGGAGTTTCTCCTCATGACATCAGCCATGCGGATGGCGCCCGTGGCCAGTGTCTTGTAGCCCAGGACGATCCTGTTCTTATAGCGCTTCCTCTGCTCCAGCATGATGTGGAGCTTGTTGCCTTCTCCCTTGAGGAAGTGGGAGTACTGCAGGGAGAAGGTCAGCGCCAGGTCAGTCTCCACTGCTTCACTGGGAGGCAGCATAATCTCTTTGGACCTCAGGATACCCTTGGAGTCCTGCATCTTCACGGAAATCACCACGGAGACTAGGTCCTTCGCCAGCTCCTTGTAGATCACTAGCTTCTTTAACGTGACACTGCAGCACCTGGGCACACAGCTGGGGCTGGAGCAGTCCACCGCCCAGGTGGCTAACAGGTTCTGGGCTACCTGTGTTTTGAGCACAATGGATGTGCTGGCCAGCCCCACAGTTCGTGAGGAATCTACAGCTGGTGGCACCCCACGGGTCCTTTTCCTACTCAGGGTGGATGCTTTGTCCTCCTGTGGTGGGACAGAGGAGAGACATGATTGGTGACAAGAGGTGGGGCACAGGTGATCGAGTGTGCAGACACAAAAAGTGGCCACTCGCTAAACTGTGATTAGGTCAGGGAAGGCCTGGGTGGTGGTCTTTTAAACTCTGAGACCTAAAGTTATTCCACAGGATGTCCCAAAATTACAACTTTTTAACTAAAAGCAGTTTATGGCGGGTTGCCCTGTGTTAGGCTGGAATCTTCTCAAAAAAAAAAAAAAAAAAAAAAAAAAAGATGATTCTTTACCTTCACTGAGCCTGCCTATTGTCTTTTGTAATGTACAAGAACATAGCTTTGGAATATCAATGGAATTTTCCTTGTTCTGGACTCTCTGTGCTCTGTGGAGACCACAAATCCCCTCATTGTTTTTGAGTTCATTGGTGGCTATTCTATGTTTTATCCACATATGGGAAAGAATTATGTGTCCATCATTTTACTTTTTATACAATCTATCACCAATGGATTTCATACATACATCTCCACTTTTGATTGGAATGTCTAAAATAAGGTGAAAGCTGCCATTCTCAAGAGTATTGTTTCTTTCTTCTTTTTTTTTTTAATCAATCTTTATTGCTCATATTATTACAAAGGTTCCTCATTTCTTCCCCCCTCTACCAGGTTCCCACCCCACCCTCTGCCCCCTCCCCATCCCTCCTTGTCCTCATCCATAGGTGCACAGTTTATGTTCAGTCTCTTCCTCCCTCCCTTTCCCCGATAGTAAATCCCTTTTCAGATAGTAAATCAGTTACTTAGCATTTTCTCATATCAATAATACCTCCACATGCCCGATGATACACTTCACACAAAAGACATTTCCAAATAGGTCCACTAGCCTCATCCAGGCCCCACCCAAGGCACTCACAGATCAACACCCCAGCCCTATACTAACTCAACACATCCAGATCTAAGCCTTCATCACTTGATTCAGCAGACCCTCAAGTTCCCATGAAAGTTTCCAGCCATGTCTGAGAGGCAGCCGTGGGGCAGGGGCAGGCGAGGAGCAAGCTGTTCCGGGCCTGGCTGCTCCGGGCCTGGCCTCTGTTGCTCTGGTTCATTCCACAACCAGCTGCTCCGGGTCTGGTCACTGCCACTCCCGACCTAGTTGCTCTGGACTTGGCTGCTGCTGCTCCGGGCCTGGCCGCACCCGAACTGGCTGCTCTGGGCCCAGCTGTTCCGGGCCCTGCCGCTCTGGGACTGGCCACTCCTAGCCTGGCAGCTGCTGCTCCGGGCCTGGCCGCACCCGACCCGGCTGCTCCGAGCCTGGCCGCTCCCGGCCTGGATGCTCTGGGCTTGGCTATTGCTGTTGTGGGTCTGGCTACTCCCAACCCGGCTGCTCTGGGCCCAGCTTCTCCGGGCCCGGCCACTCCGGGTCTGGGTGTTCCTGGACTGGCCACCCTGGGCTTGGCCGCCTCCACCTCAGGCCTGGCTGCCACTGCCCCAGGTCTGGCTGCTCCAGTGCTGGCTGTTGATGCTCTGGTTCTGGCTGCAGCTGCTCTGGGGCCTGGCCGTTGCTGCTCTGGGCCCGGCTGCCACTGCCTTGGGCCTGGCCACTCTAGGCCTGGCCGCTGCTGTTCCAACATTCTGTCCTTTTTTTTTTTTTTTTTTTTTTTTTTTTTTTTTTTAAACGCATTTATGTTGCAATGTTGGCTGGTGAGTTGAGTTCTGACTTAGTCTTTGATTTTTCAAGATCTTCTTTGTATTCTTTCTTAAGTAATTTTACTATCTTTTGCTCTCACTTGATTTCTTCACATTGAGAACTTCTTTGGTTTCTTCCTTCTTGTCCTAGGAGCTCAGCAGGTTGGCCTGTGGCACCCCTTTGTTCTCCGCGGGCTCCTGCGCTGCTTCAGCCTGTTGCTGGGGTCGGCCCCGCCAAGGAAGCAGCCCCAGGCCTTGGCTCCGTTGCCCACGCTCAGTGGTTGAAGGCTCAGAGGCACACCCCGCCGGGGGCCCCATCGCCCGGCTCCTTGCTGGTGCCCGGCTGGCCGGTGTCCGGCAGGGGCTCCTGATCCTCGTCGAGTTCCTCCAGTCTGGAGCTTTTTTTCTCCTTCCCGCTAGGGGAGTCTAGCATCAGAGTCAACAGACTTTCCTCTGCGCGCAGTGTGCACAACACTGGGAGCTCCACTTTTCGCCACTCCCCTGGGATTCCGCCTCCCCCTGCCTGAGCCTGGGTCCCCAGGGTCTGGCCTAGGACTGGGGTTCGGAGCAGTCCGGACTGAGGCTCAGCGCCGCCGGAGGCTTTGTTTCTTCCGGCTAGGGTAATCCAGCATCAGAGTCAACATTCAGTCCTCTGTGCACAATGTGTGCACGACTCCAGGAGCCCTGCTTTTCGCTGCTCCCCTGGGATTCTGCCTCACAGACCTCTCTCCCCCTGCCGGAACCTGGGTCCCCAGGGTCTGGCCCATAACTGGGGCTCAGCGCTGCCGGTGTGGGGGTTCAGCCCAGGCTGAGGGTTTTATTTCCTTCCTGCTATGGAACGCCAGGCAGCTCCCCGCCCTCTCCTCCTCTCCAGCTGCGACCTCTCCGTGCGCGTGTGCGGGCGGGCGCGCAGCTTGTCTCCGTACCTTAGGCTTTTTTTCAGCTCCTCTGATTTTCCTTCTGGTTTTCTCTTTCCTTCTAGTTGTAGAATTTTCAGTCAGTTGACTACCTGTAGCTCTGGGCAATGCCCACTCTACATTTTAGTTGTATTCCATTGAAATTGTTGTGTGCTGCTGTGGTTAGATGTCTACCCGAGCAGCCATCTTGGATCCTCTCTCAAGAGTATTGTTTCAATCCATTGAGATTTTGCTTTAAGACAATTGACAGTTTGGCTCAGATAAAATCCCAACAATTGTTCACAGTTTTGACTGTTTCTTATATTGACATTTACTTGGCACAATACAGCAGGATCCCAGAAAAGCTCACCCAGCACCACCCTGCACACCTACACCTGGTGCTGGGATGCAGCAGACGGCCCATTGACCCACCAGTTCCCTGTCCATCAGGTGAACTTGTGTGACTTGTCTCCTGGATCCAGGACCTGCTCTTGCTTGTGCTACTGACCTTATGTAAGCCATATTTTTGAATACTCTTGGTGGAACTAAGGTTAACGCTTGACAGATCTCAGGCTAAGGAGACACAGGAGGAAAAGTGAGCCTGCTCCTTGCTTTCTGTTGGAATTGCCTTTTGAGAGACTGGGGAAAACACGTTGGATGTATAAATGAGAGCTAACCTGGTTCACCTAGAAAGATAAAGGGGCCCATCATCCTTCCTGCAGGAATCTCAGGTGTTCTTGGACAACTGAGGATCTTTGCGGATATGTCGAAGGTCCTTCCTCGTGACACGCCCAAGCCCCATAGGGAAATTCCCAAACAAGTGTGACTAAACTAATTGGCTCTTCACAGGGAGGACTAATTAGGTTTGTCCACCTGCATTGGAAGCCCTTCTGGTGGTTTTACACAGCAGGGAGAGAAACCAAGGCACATAAGAGGGTTGGATGAGACTCTAGGGGACTGAGCATCATGCAGCTCCATCTACAAAGCAACACACTTCAACCCACTACATCACATCCTCGAAGATGTGCTGAGACTCTGCAGACACCAAACAACAATAAAAACAGCAGCAGCAAACACACCTCTAGTTAACATGGGAAGTTGTGCCTCCATGGAACTCCCAGGCTCCAGCCCTCATTAATATCCCTGATAGAAAGCCTTGACTTGCAAGTGCTTTATACAAATAGGAAGATTTATCTAGAAAATATCAACTGAAAAGTGGTCAGCATACAATTGTCTTTGGTGCCTACATTAATTTTTTCCAGGGGTGGAAATAAAACTAGAAAAATGCTGGCCTGAGAATTAAACTGATTGGATGAATTGGATGCATATCTTGATTTGGAAATTAGAAAATTCTAAGGAGAACCCCAGATAAATGCTCTTTAAAAAGAGAAATTTCGGTGATTGTCTCCTGAAGTTAATAAATGCTAACACGCCATCTCCCACTTCTATAGCATGCCCACTACATCTTTTGTCCCCTGAGCTTCCTTGTCCAGAAGTGTTCTTTCCCTTTCCTTCTTCCTTCCCCTTCTGACTCCTCCACTACCACTCCCTATTGACTTAAGGGGAAATGAGAATAGGAATTCTACCAACTCCCTTTGGAGGAAAGCTGTTCTCAGCCACCGATGAACCAGCAATCCTTCTCCATTCTCTCTGTGGCCTTGTTTGGTTCACTAAGAAATTTCACTGTTGCAACATGTAATCCTGGCTATTCTAACCTATGCCAATTAACATACTCCAAGTTTCTGGGAGCATAGCAACAGAATTACCGAATAAAGTTGTCAATAATTTGCTGGGGAGAAGTCTGCCCACTCTAAGGGTTATAGGAAATGAAATAGCGTTTAGAAAAAGTAAACAAAACAAAAAAAAAGTATAGGGTGGCTCTAATGTGTTTCCTCTTTTCACTGACAGTTTGGAAGAATTTTAAATTATCATTAAAAGGGAAGCCACTGACTGACCTAGCCATTTAGTCTCATGGGATAGAGCATCAGCCTGAGGATTGAAGGGTTCCAGGTTTGATTTTGGACAAGGGCACATGCCCAGGTTGCAGGCTGTATCCCCAGCCTGAAACCTGGGCATGTAATGATTGTCTCTCACCATTGATGTTTCTATCTCTCTCTCCCTCTCCCTTTCTTGCTGAAATCAATAAAATAAAATAAATCTTTTTTTTTTTTAAAAAAGGAGGGGGCGTGAAGGTGGGGAGAAACCACTAAGTCTCCTGTATATACTGAGGCTACTTTATTTCTTCTTAACCTCACCCAAATAACTGCTTCCCTACAATTGTCTGCTTTTTAATCAAAACCTGTTTCCTTGCAACAAGGGAATGCTATGGGGCTATATATCAATGGAATGCTTTGCAAATCTTCCCCAATTCACCTGGTAAAAGAGTGGGGTTTTGTCTTTTTAATGAATCAGTGATGCTGACATATGCCTTTTCCAGAACAGTTACATATACACTTAGACTAAATGAACCAGATACTAAACCAAAAGGGAAATTAATGATTTTAAAACAGCCTTCCAGGTGGAAACTAACCTTGAGACTGACCGAACGTTTGCTAGTCATCTTTTCTTCATTATTTTCTTCCACAGAGCCTGAGAGTTGGTTTCACAGGATACCCACCCTACCCAGAATGGCCCCAAACAACCCAAACACGTGCAGAGATGCCTCTAATATGTGGCTTGCTCTTATGTCTCTCTGTAGATGGGGAAACAGCCCACAGTGATGTGAGAGTTCTCTTATGGGCTACATATCCGTCAAATGGGAAACTTGACCCTGAGGCCCTCAAGGAAGGGTCCACTCTTCTTTTGTTGCACCACCTACATGTTTCCAACATAAAGTGGGTAATAGAGAGGTTTTGCATCATTAATTTTAAGACTATCATACAGCTAGGACTTGTCTTGCCATTCCCAAGGGAGATGGACAGTGGTTTCATATACCTGAAGGTCTTTATACCTCTCAGAGTTGTGTGCTTTCTGGAAACGAGAAAAAATGTACCCAAATAGAAACATTCCAAAAATGGTGAATGGTTTTCTCAGTCCCTTGCCAACAAATAGATGGCTACCCAGTCCCTGAGGTATTGAAGATGACTATCCTTGTTTTACAAATGAAGTTTTCAAGAGGCCAGAGTTTTGGCTCCAGAAACATGTCAGAACAAGCCCACCAAATCCTTTTACCTTCCCCAAACCTCCCCTAGTCATTTCAGAGGCTTGTAGGTAATTGGCTTTATGCAACCAAAGTCCCAGAACCTTCGGAGTGGAAATCCCTGAGTTCACCAAGACCTCTTGTCTAGACCATTTGTCTTTGGAAGACATGTCTTATCCCAATAGAAAAAAATACCTTACACACCTGCACACATCATTTTAGTTTATTTCAACTATTTCTTTCTAACTTAGATTTAATGAGAGTTATTGAATATCTAGATATTTTGAAATAACATGAAATACTGAAACATTGCTTGCTAGACAAGAATTATGTTCACCTGCTTTTGGGTTTTCAATTACAGAAGGTCTGTAAAATGAATTTGGAGCTGTTGATGTAATGTATAGGGTGGCTCCAATGTGCTTTGTGAAAGTTGTGTTTCTTGAATGTGAGAGTGTGATTACAGTATGTTCATCACTGTCAATTTAAGGAATGCTGGTTATTCACTTTGCGGTTTTCATTGTAAATTAAGGCTCCTAAGATTAAAAGTTCCAGCTAAGAAGGAAAAAATTGCATAGTTGTGATAACAGAAGGCTTGAGGTATGGGGAGTCATATTTGAAGGAAAAAGTCAAATGCAAATTTCTCTAAGGATAGTTATTTCTGAATGGGTGAGAAGGTTTGTGAAAGTTAAGAAAAGGTTTGTAAAAGGGGATGTAGACTATGAACTTTTGTGAAAGTTTTACATAAAATATTCCGGTATTTCTCTGCAAAAATTAGTAAATTAAAATTGTGTGTATAGTCCTTATGTGATATGTGTTCATCTATGTGTTATATGTGGTGAATTTTCAACTTCCAGATGGCATTACTAGGATATAATCTTTTATTGATCTAAAAGGTTAAATATTTATGTAAATTAAGGTGAATTCCGTAGTTTGGACAAAATATTTAATATTAAAACTGTTTATAAGTATTATTAATATCTATTAGAGTTGTTACCATAAGTCTGTGTTTGCTTTACTTAGATTTACAAAAAGTCCATGGTATAATCTTTTGCATAAGTGTATTTGACAACCTTCCTAAAATTTCTATTTTAAGAGACTTTTTAAACAAAAGATGTGTTTGAGTTAATTCCAATGGGCCCTGAAATACCTAAAGGATTTATTCCCTCGCCTTATTAAAGGACCATAGTGGACCTGAATTAGTCCTGCTTCATATGCTCAAAATTACCTGAGAAGCTTAACCAACTTAAAAAATGAACACAACTGTGCTACTTGTGTACATATATTTTTATTAAAATGGAAGTTCTAAAGATTTCAACCTGTCCTAGGAAGGAAGGTAGAAAGATTCAAAGAAAAGTTCAAATAGGAAACTCTCAAGTGGAACAGGGGTCTTGGTGTCAGCCACACCTTGCCAGCATCTAGCTGTGGGACTCCAGGTATTTGTGGTGCAAACATTGCAAGTTTATGAATTATCCCCAATGCTCAATACAAGAAGCCATGGACAATATTTCAAAATCTTACATGTTATTTAATCTTTTTATATCAAAATTGTGTATTGAATCCAAATGTAGACATATACTTATATTTTTTCATATTATTCTCTGTCATTTTATAGTAATTACTAGAAGCCTGATGCACAAAGATTTGTGCCAGAATGGGCATCCTTTTCCCTGGCTGCTGGCACCATTTTTGCTCTGCTCAGAGGCCCAGAGTGGCTGTGTATGCAAATTAACCCCCATTTTGTTGGGTTAATTTGCAGACCCATTCCTGATGGCTGCTGGGTGTTGCAAAAGTACGGACAATTAGCATGTTTGTCTGTTATTAGGTAAGATTATTTTCCAAAAATTATTGCCTTGATATAGTTTACCAAAAAATCAAAGCTTTTTTTTTTTTTTTTAAATCTACTGGATTACAAACAAAACTATAACCACTTTGTTTTGTCATTCATACATAGTTATTGTTTTACTCCGATGAATTTTCAAATATGTTACATCTTTAGAAAAATGCATGAGAAAGACTCTAACTTATGCTAAATAATGGGTTTCTAAGCGGGTCACATCTTTGAACTGAATGAAGAAGTATAGAATTCTAAGGAATAACTGAATTCATGAAAATACTGGCAAATAACCAGGATAAACAAAAAATGGGTACAGAACTAAAAGAAGTGAAGATGATTATTGTTGTTATGACTCTGTTTAAAATACTGCTGGTTTTTAAAATCTTTTTTTGTTTTCCAAACATAAGGAAAACTAAAAGCATGCATTTCACATTACTATCAATGACTCATTAATAAGGTTATAAGGACTGATACATTTGGGACATTCATTTCACAGTACACCCAAGAGGCAAAAACTTTATAGACTAAAACTTACAATCAGGAGAGTTTTGTTTATTGAAACACATTAATTATAGACTCTCTCCAACATGTTTAAAAGGATTTTACTTCATCAGAGGCCTAACCTCAATGAACATCTGTCTCTGGCACTGGTTTCCATCTACCACGGAGATTGAAGACATTTCAAGGATGAGAATAAACTGGCCATGGAAGCTGACCACTATCCTAAGTAGTCAACAAGGTCTAGATGCTCCCAAATTACTGCTGCTCAAACCCTGTTCTTCTAGCTCCTAATTGTTATTGACTAAATGTACATCACATGATTTTATATTGTTATTATCCTCTTTCTGATTTGCTAATGGAAACAGTATCTATCTCCCCAGGCCCCTTCCTTACTACACATGAAAACTTCAGTTTGGACACATCCTAATTTTTCTGACCTACTAGACAATGACATTCTGATGATCAAGTTATCATAACGAAAGTGTAGAGTCTTAACTCATCTGGCCAAGCATGGCAAAGTACAAGTGACAGTGCATGAAGCATAAGTGCAAGTGACCTACTGGAAGAAGTATGGGGCACCTGTGCCAGCTGCAGAAAAACATATAATTAGCTTAATAAACAATTATGATAATGCATGCAAAGTGTCTTTTGGTTGGCTGGGCTGCTTATTCCCCTCAGTCTAGCACTAGACACTTTCTATTCCTAAACGGTGTTTTACTGCTTTCATACCATTGCTTTTGTTCCTGGTTGTCAATGTTATACTACACGTATAATTCCAAAACTTAAGGCAAGAAGCAAAAGGACCCTGCTCATGATAGCTCAAAATTTAAAATTGATACAGAATATTTTGTAAAAAGGACATATAGGATATCATGGTCTCCCATACACCTGCCTTTTTTATTTTGAATAATCATAAAATTCCACCTTGAATGCCATTTAAGGTCTTGCCTCATCCCAATGGTCAGCAAGAGAAAACACAAACACTGATCATCGATGCATAATTTGTAGTGATTTATGAACAAAAGGAGGGTGCATGGACGATAAAAGGGGCTACATGCTAACCTGACTAGCTCAGGGAACTCCAGTGTGGTGGCCTTGCAAACTCAGAGACCTTAAGTAACCATATGGGATGGTCTGAAATTAAAACACTAACTATTATAAAAGCAGCTCATGGTGGTTAGTCATGTCCTTGTCTGGCATTTTCCTTGACAAACGTCAATCTTCATAGAATCTTAACAGAGTCTATATACTGCCTATTTACATTTATGGTAACATATATTTGGATTATCAAAGGAATGTTCCTTGTTTTGGACAACTCATGCATAGGCACCACTCTGTGCTCTGCAGAGATCAACAAAGATCTTATTCAGTTCATTGTTGACCTGAAACTACCTTACATCCACCTATGAAGAAGAAGTATGTGCTTATCATTTTACCATTTATCTAATCACAGAAGTTCCCACACTTTGCTTTCTCCTCTCTCCCTAATCTATCACCCATGGATTTCATGTAACACACATAAGTCTGCACTTTTGCTTGTAATGTATAAAATAAGGTGCAAAATTGTCACACTCAATAGCATTATCTCAACTCATTGAGATTTGCTCGCCCACGATTATCAACACATTAGGTCAAATAAATGCACAAAACTTTTTCACAACTTTGAACATTTTTCACATTGATAAGAGAAAGGGGTCTTTGCAGGAAAAAAGTAGAATTGGAGGTGAAGCGTATGAAATACGTTGGTATCTAGGGTCACTTTCTTAGCAGATGACAGACAGCACATGCTTTATTAACAGTGTCACCGTGTGATTTCTGATGAAACATCCCAATGTAAGATGAGAACACAGAGGCTTTCCCTGGGATATTAGGACATGTGTTGTATTCAGGGTGGCACCATTGTCATGGCAACAGAGGGGATAAGGTCCAGGTCCCACAGCAATGAAGACATGGGTCACCGAGATAACCAGTCCCTACAGCCCAAGGGGGGCCCCAGCTCCTGACCTGGAGGAAATGGGGACCTTTGGAAACTGGATGCTAGGAGGGCTCTCAGGTGTGCCTTCTGGAACCCAGGTCCTGTTGAATCCCAGGGGTGCTGGAGTATGGAGCAACTGGTCACCTATACTCACCCTGCAGCCGTCCTGCATGCTGGAGGAGGTATGGGGCACCTGTGCCTCCTGCAGGGACATCGAGTTGAGAACTCCATCTGTCAGGTCCGGTCTATTCTCCTGTGTGGAGCTCTGTTAAGACAGTTCCCAGTCACCAGGGGAAAGCCTCCGAGCCCCGTCTTGCTGATTCTGTGACTTCTGTGACCCTCCAACACACACACACACACACACACACACACACACACACACACACACACACACACATTCAGTGTGATCTACTTAGACCTCCACTGGTGAGGAAAAGGCATGACGGCCTGAGGGCCTAGGATTCCCATTGGCACAGATACAAGACCCCCTCTGGAAGCCCATCTCCAATTACCTGTCCTGCCCTCCCCTGCTCTTGGGTGTGATCACAGTAGGACCTCTAGGTTATCCACTGCCCTGAAGGCTGTTCCTGTCCTAGGATTCTCCTTTCATGTCCCTCTTCCCATCACATGAAGGGGAAGGGATGTGGGCTGCACAGGGATGGCACTCAGAGCAGGCTGGCCTGGTGTGAATGGGTCTGACCCAGGCCACCTTCTCTTACCTGAGGGGATTGTCTTGAAAATGGCCAGAGATGTTGGGCACGAGTGTTGAACCGTCTACAGAGTCTGGAACACCTCTCACTGCAGGGTCTCTGGGAAACAGAGCCCTGATAACCGGGAACACAGCAAGAGAACATGATGAACTCTCAACCGTCTCTTGCCAAGTGAGTGGCGGTTGGGCAGTTGGGTGCCTGGCTACATGGATTCCAAGTTCTATTAGGAAGTGACATCACTTCATGGGATTGCCCCCTGCCCCGAATCCCCTCACCTAATAACAGATATAGTTAGTCCTGTGGCCTGCTGACTGCTCACCCACTTTCTCCATGCAATATCTTCTCCATGGAATATCCAGCAGTATACACAGTGACCCCAACACACCCTCCACAGCCCCTAGAAGGTCTGGCTGCAGCCAGGGTCCCACATTTGAGGAGACAGACCTTAGCTCAGACTCAACCCCAAGTTGTTACCTCCTCTTGATCCTGGATAAGTCACTGTTCCTGTCAGGGCCTGCCTCTCCCCTGCTTGCACAGTGGGTTATTGCAGCATTTGCTTCTTAGCAATGTTCAGGCTCATGAGGGGCAGTAGCTAGCAAGTAGAAGGAAGACTGTCACAGGCAAAAGTGCCTTCAACCTTCTTTTAATTCCTATTATCGCCTCTTCTGTGTCTGCTTTTCTTCTACTCCCACACAAAATCACTGGATCTAGCTTGTGTGTGTGTGTGTGTGTGTGTTCGCCTGTGTGCACACTATTGCTAGGTTGTATTGTGTTGACAAAGCCCTGAATCTCAGTAGTTTAAAGCGGCAAAGTCTAATTTCATAGCAAGGTGACTTCAGTGATCTGATGGGTCTAAATAGAGTTCCTGTCTTTTGGATTGTTCATCGTATTTTCTTATTGTAAGGGTGAGAGTAAGGACTTCCAAGCTATTATATGTTTGAGTGGAAACCAGAAGTTGCCATTTTATTTGACAATGGACTGTAGTGGAGATGACTTCTATTTCCCCCTTTTTAACAGCTGCCGATTTCCACATCCAGGTGGTTCTGCAAAGTGTGGTTCAGGGCTCCAGAGTGGAGGTATGAGCACATCTAACTGGCTTAGCCACAATGATGATGGTTGCATGTGGACATGTGACTTCAGTGAGTTTAATAAAATTATTTCTATTAGTCACAAGAATAAGAATTTTGTTTGCATACGTCTCTTGTCCTATAGAAAACATGCTTAAAGTCACTAATCATCCCAGAGATAAAAATCAAAACCAAAATGAGGGCGCTAGCCAGTTTGGCTTCCTTGATAGAGTGTTGGCCTGAGGGCTACAGTAAGGTTGTGGGTTGTATTCCAGTCAAAGGCACGTGCCCAGGTTGGCAGATTGATGTCCAATAGAAGGCGTGCAGGAGGCAGCCAATCAATGATTCTCTCATCATTGATGATTCTATCTCTCTCTCTGAAATCAATAAAGAATATATTTTTTTAAAAAACACAATGCGATACTATCTCTCACACCTGTCTGAAAGGCTATCATCAACAAGTCAACAAAGGACAAATGATGGTGAGGACCTGGAAGAAAAGGAACACTTGTGCACTGCTGGTGGGAACACAGAATGGTGGAAAACAGCATGGAGTTTGTTTAAAAAATTAAACATGGAACTCCTAGTTGACCCAGGAAGTCCACTTCCAGGAATATATCCCAAGAAATCAGACACACCCACCAGAAAGGATATATGCACCCCTATATTCATAGCAGCACAAAAGCTAAGATATGGAAACAGCCTAAGTGCCCATCAGCAGATGAGTGGATTAAAAGACTGCAGTCCCTATGCACGATGACATACTACGCTGCTGTGAAAAGGAAAGAACTCTTCCCATTCACAACAGCCAGGTTTTATCTCTGGGATCAGAGATAGTCCATGTTAACATGTCTTGCTATTTCTCCTTTGTACAAGTTTATGACCTCGTCCCAGGAGATCTAGGGACCAAACTTCTACCATGTCTGCTAGCTCTGTGCCTAGGAGCCCAGGGCAGGAGTAGACACCCATTAGGTATCAATAAATGCCTGCGGATCTAAAGTGATCACTTAAATCCTTGATTGAGGGCAAGGGCCTTGGGATTTCCCTCCACATTTTTCTTCAAGTGCCCAGAGAAGCACATGGCATGCTCTGCCAAAGCATTTGTCACTGGGTATTCACAGAGTTTGCTGTGTTGGTGCCTTTCTTCCCCTGCCTGGCCCTGAGAGACAAAGTCCCAGTGGATAGAATAGAGTGGATGCTGGCTTTTCCAATGGCATGCTGCTCTGAGGTGCTCCAGAACCACCCTCTGAGACACTGTTCAAGAAAACCCGACACCAAATCTTACTTACTGAGCAAGCTCGCTGCAGGGGTTGTAGTTTCTTAGTGATTCGTATCTGAGCGAGGAGCTTAAGGGGGACCCAAACCTTGCTGGAGGCTTAGCCACATGATTTCCCTTTAGGCCAACAGCACTTAGGTCTTTTGGCCCCAAGACCCTGACTCTGCCCTTGCAATATTGAGGGTAATGAGTGATTCTTACCCAGGAGAAGTCCTGGGTCTCAATCCACTGAGAAACAAAAGTAAAATCACCTGGAATCCCATCACCCGGGGATAATCACATGCAAGGTACAGTATCAGTGTATTTGCCTGTAGTATTTTCCTGTGCATGTTGAAATGGTTTCTGTCTTGTTTTCATTATCTCACAAGAAATGTCTGTTGCCCTAAATGACTGCATTATATTTTACCTGTTTAGGTTCCATCATGTGCTTAAGCATTGCCTATTCCATGGGTATTTAGGCTTTTTTTTATTTTTAAAAGCTGTGATGGATATCTATCCTCATAAAATGAATCCATTTGAATGATTTATTCAGATCATTATCCATAGAAATTGAATTGGGGAGCCCAATTATATAAACAATAGATATTTTAATATCTTGTTTAAAAACGAAATTCCCAATCTTAATAATTTGGTAATGCACTTGCTGGTTTTCCTGGTGACATACAAACACCCATATGTAATAAAAAAAAACACACAAGATCACACAAACTTGTGCTTTTAATTTAAACTTCATCATGGAAAGTTGTTTTCGTATCTGTCTTAAGATAACACGACTCGTTTCTACAACTGCATGAGTATTCATTAGGTGTGCACAATAATGTATTTTACTCAGATGTGTACTCATAGATGGTGCAGTAATTCCAAATGTTTATGTTGACAATGTTGTCATAAATTTACTAGTACTCATACATTTTCAATTTTACACTCTTTCTTGAATTCCTAAAAAATAAGTTCATAAAGGAGAGTTGTGTCAAAAGATTGACCATTTCATTTTTTATTTTTTTTAATATATTTTATTGATTTTTTACAGAGAGGAAGGAAGAGAGATAGAGAGCTAGAAACATCGATGAAAGAGAAACATTGACCAGCTGCCTCTTGCACACCACACACCGGGGATGTGCCCGCAACCAATGTACATGCCCTTGAACGGAATCGAACCTGGGACCTTTTAGTCCGCAGACTGACTCTCTACCACTGAGCAAAAGCAGTTCTGGCAAAAGATGGAACACTTTCATTTGTGTGGATACCCTAAATTATTCTCTAAAAAGGTTTTCCCAATAAAATATGTCCCTAAAACATATGAGTGGCTATTTTCCCCCCACTCTTTCAAGTACTCAGCTTTTCCTATTGCACATCTGCAAGTGGAAATAATTTTTCTGAACTTTTCAAGGGAAATTATAGTTAAAATTGTTTCCCTGGATTCATAACAAAAGGCTCCCTCCTTAGCTGATTTGATATAGAATTCAAAGTGTGGTAACATTTTCTGAACTTCTGTCTCACTTTTCCTTCCCCAATTTTACCTGTACTGCGACTTCCCTTTGCCCTCTTTCCCTGTCCTACTCAATTTGGATTCTATTACCAGTAACTTCCCCTCTTCCAAATTACACAACCATCCAAGACTTCCCATGCACTAAATACCCTCTTGCCATCTCCCTTGCTCACCACTCAGGAGTTCAAATGCTTCCCCACATTAACCCTTTATGCACCTTCTGGAGGGCGCCTGGTCTGAAATGAAAGGTCATCATTGCTTTGACTGTGCACTGAGCCTCTAGTAAATGAATAAAACTAGATGATTTTAATCTCCCGGGCCCAGTCCACCATTGCCATTTCATAATTTCAACTACAAGTGGGGTTACTTCTTTTCCTACCTTTCCTGTTCTTGTCCTAGTTCAGGCCACCCTCCCCACCTGTTGGGCCACTGTTCTCTTTGCTTCTGATCTTGTCCTGTCTTCAGCCTGTTCTCCTCCCTGCAACCAGGGTGATCCATTCAACTTAAAACAAACCATCCCCCCTACCGGCTTAAGACCCTTTAATGACTTCTCATTGTCTTTAAAACATAAAACAGAAGGACTCACTGCCTTGTTGTTCCCCGTAGCCCTCCCAACCTCAACTAGTGCCTCTTACAACTTCACTCACAAACACCTCCTTTCCGTCCTCGACACACACTTCTGTGCCTTTGTCGATGTTCTTCCTTCTCTTTGCAAATCTCTTTTCCCAACTCGCTGAGTGTCAGGTGCTCTCAGCTAACTGACTCAGCTTAAATATCTCTCTGAGCAAACCTCCCTGACCATCTACTCTAAGGCGTTGCCCTTTCATCTCCACCCCCATGACTCTCTATTTCAGATTACTGATTCCTTGCAGCATTTATCAGTTTGTGATTATTTTGTCCTGTCTGCTTGCTTTGAGGAGCTCTCTCCGGTCCTGGTCTATAAACTCCATGAGGGGAAGGGAAGCAATCATATCCATCCTATCCTTAGTGGAATCCCCAGCCATAGCCCCATGCCTGCCATCTAGATAACTATATTCTTAAGATAAATTTCTAGAACCAGAATTTGTCTAATCAAAAACATGTCCGATTGTTTGTTTGCTTGTTTGTTTGTTTATTAAAGTCACAAAATGACAATGTTGACTGTACACTGTTCTCCTTTTTGGTGTGTGAGGGAAAACAGTAATAGGGAGACAGAATTTTTAGAGAGAGAACTTGAGAATCAGCGAAACCAAGATGGTGGCATAGATAAATGCCTAACTGCAGCCTGGCACAACCATTTCAAAAAATACAACAAAAATACAAAACGGATATTATCCAGAACTACGGGAAAGTTGACTGATGGGAAATTGTACAACTAGAAGAAAAAAGAAATCTGAAAGGAAAATCAGAGGAGCTGTAAAATCCTAAGGTACAGAGACATGTTATGTGTGTGGAAAGAGGATAGAACTGGAGAGGAGGGGGTGGCTGAGTGCCTGGCTGGCATTCCCTAGTGGTATCGAGATAAAAGCACTGGACTGTGCTGAACCCCAGTTCTGGGCGAGACCCTGGGGACCCAGGCTCATACAGAGGGAATCTGGTCTGTAAGGCGGAAACTCAGGAGATCGGCAAAAGGCAGAGTCCTGGAGGATCCCACGTTGCGCACAGAGGATGGACTGTGGACTATGCCACTGGAAGGAGACAAAAGCAGGAAGGAGACAAAAGCTCCGGAACGCACTGGACCCCACTTCCAACCCCACTTCCATCTGCACTCAACCCCATTTCTGGGCTCATTGGGGGAGAGAGTAGACTGTCTGGTAGCGGGCAAAACTTGAGGACACCTTTATCTCAGATGTGCTTGCAGCAAGTACCAAAGGACACTGAGGAATTCTGAGACTCAGGAACCTCATAGGGCGGGGCTGTAGGCTCCACTCTGAAACTCTGCCCCATGCAAGCTGAACACAGAGGCTTTTGCAATTTTCCAAGTCAAGTCGAATAAGGCAGTCTCCTGGCATAGACACAGTTGATCCTCACAGCCAATTGGCCTGGAAGTCAGTTCCTCCCAGTGATACCAACAAAAATCAAGATTTACCTACAATAAGGTTGTCCACACAGTCCACAAAGGGATGCACCAAGAGTGTCCACCTCAGGCAATTGGGAGGGTGACCCACTGAACCATATAAGACAACTTAGAATACAAAGCTACCCTACCAACACAAAGAAGCTGTGAAAATGCCAACACAAGGAAACAGATCACAAATGGGAAAAACAATGGAGGACAACAAGCGACTGGATATAGTGTTCAAAACAACGCTTATAAGGTTTTTCAAAAATTTCATAAAAAATGCTGATAAAATAAACTAGACCTATGAGGATATGAAAGGGGATCAACTAGAAATAAAGAATACATTGTCTGAAATAAAAAAATTATACAGAGTCCTAAAAACAGAATGGAAGATCGCAAGAATCAAGTCAAAGATTTGGAACATAAAGAGCCAGAAGACACTCCTCTGCAGAAGCAAGAAGACAAAAGAATCCAGAAAGTTGAAGATAATGTAAGAAACCTCTGGGACAACTTCAAGCAAACAAACATCAGAAATATGGCGGTCCCAAAAGAAGAGAGAGAGCAAGATACCAAAAACATATTGGAAGAAATAGTGACAGAAAACTTCCCCCACCTGGGGAAAGATTTAGACTTACAAGTCCAGGAAGGGGACAGAACTCCAAACAAAAGAAATCCAAAGAGGACCACACCAAGACACATCATAATTAAAATTCCAAGAGCAAAAGACAAAGAGAGAATATTAAAAGCAGCAAGAAAAAGCAGGGAGTTACCTATAAAGGAGCCCTCATGCTGATTTCTCAACAGAAACCATGCAGGCCAGAAGGAAATGGCAAGAATTATTCAAGGTGATGAATGGCAAGAACCTACAGCCAAAAATACTCTACCCAGCAAAGCTATCACTCAGAATCAAAGGTCATATAAAGAGCTTCACAAATAAAAAAAAAAGCTAAAGGCATTCATCACGGCCAAGCCAGAATCATATGAGTTGCTAAAGTGGGATGTTTAGGAATAGGAAGAAAATAAAGATAAAAATTATGAACAACAAATACGTAACTATCAACAAGTGAATAAAAAAAACCAAGGGAATTAAAAAATCTGATGAACAATATGAAGTGGTGAATATAATACAATCAGAGCTATGGAAACTGACCATTCCTGGGGAAAGAGGGTGTGAGGGGTGCGGGAAGACACTGAACATAAACTATGCACCTATGGATGAGGACAAGTGGGGGTGGGGAAAGGGCAGAGGGTGGGGTGGGAACATGGAGGAGGGGAGCAATGGAGGGGATAAAATGAGGAACATTTGTAATAATATGAACAATAAAGAGTTATTTAAAAATAAAAATAAATAAAACTAACTAATTAAATAAATAAATAAATAAAATTTAAGTAAAAGAATAACACACAGAGGGAGAGACACACACAGAGAGAGACAGAGAGAAAGAGACAGAGAGAGAGAGAGAGAGAAGAGAGAATTAACTGTGAAGCATAATTCCAAGCCATTCAAGAAATATGAAAATAAATTTACAAAAACTGGAAGAACAATTATAAGCAGTTTGGTATTTGCTTTAGTATCTTGTCCTATCCCAATGATTTCTAACATAAAAACAAATAGTTTCTGGGTCTCACATATCTGCAATAATTGTCAGTATAATTTATGATGGTTATCCTTGCTTCTTGGAGAGATGCCTTTCTCAATATTTGTGATTTAGCTCCAAAAAGTTCCTTTTGCTATTTCCTTAAGGTAATGAATTGATGGGGAAAAATTCTCGTTCATGTTCCTCTTGATTTCCCAGTAAGGAGTGCATAACAACTTCAAAAACAACAACTAAAATCAAAACGGACTTCATCCAAAAACACAGGAAAGCTCACAGACTGGAAATTTACAACTAGAAAGAAGGAGAGAGGCTCACGGATCCAATTGGGAACCTCAAAGCGCTCAGGTAGGGAGATGCTCAGGCACAGAGAGGAAGTGCAGCCGAATGTCTGGATGGCAGGAGGACAAAGGAATTCCTGATTGCACTGAACCCTTTCCGACTGTACTGAACCGCAACCCTGGCCAAAACCCCGTGGACCCAGGCTCATATGGGTGGAGTCTGGACTGTAGAGAAAGGCCCCCAGAGACTCAGAGACTGTGAGACTGGGGGAGCTGGGAGCCGCAGCAGGCAGGGTCTACAGTTGCGCTCCAGTGAGTAAGCGCTGAGGTCTGACCATGTAGGTTGCAGCTGCCTGTCCATACCCTAAGGAGTCAGAAACTCAGACGACAGAGACCCATCCCAATTCCGGGCGAGCCCCTGCAGCACCCACACTCTTGCAAGGGGAATCTGGGACAGTCAGGTGGAAGCTCAGGAAAGCCACAGAAGGCAGAGGTCAGGCAGAAACTCAGGCTCTCACACAAGGGCAGGGCTAATGGGAAGCCAAGACTGTCAGGTCAGGCTGAGACTCGGCCCCTTCCAAGCTGAGCACAGAGGCTTCTGCAATTTTGCAAGTCTGATCCTATACGACTGTCTCCAACACAGAAGGTATCCCACAGTAGACAAATCCGATAGCCACATCCAATTGGCCTGAATGTCAATTCCTCCCAGGGATACCAACAACAATAAAGACTTAGCTACAACAAGGCTGTACACACAGTCCACAAAGGGGAGCACCAAGAGTGTCCACCTCAGGTAACTGAGGAGGCTGACCCACTGGGCCATATACGACTCCAAACACACAAAGCCATCCTACCAACTCTGGGAAGCAGCAAAAATGCCGAGACAAGGAAATAGATCTCAAACAAAAGAGGTGGAAGAGAACAAAAGACTGGATATAAAGTTCAAAACCATGGTTATAAGGTTTTCCAAGAATTTCTTAGAAAAGGCCCACAAATTTATTGAGACCCAACTAGAGATTAAACATAAGCTGACTGAAATAAAAAAATATATACAGAGATCCAACAGCAGACTGGAAGATCACATGAATAAAGTCATAGATTTGGAATACAAAGAGCCAAAGGGCACTCCTCTGGAGAAACAAAAAAAAGAGAATCCAGAAAGTTGAAGATAGTGTAAGGAGCCTCTGGGACAACTTCAAGCATGCCAACATCAGAATTTTGGGGGTGCCAGAAGAAGAGAGAGTGCAAGATACTGAAAACATTGGAGAATT
This sequence comes from Pipistrellus nathusii, assembly GCA_963693515.1. NCBI lineage: Eukaryota > Metazoa > Chordata > Mammalia > Chiroptera > Vespertilionidae > Pipistrellus > Pipistrellus nathusii. The sequence goes on along the minus strand of OY882867.1, from coordinate 69,336,965 downwards.
GATGTAAAGGGAGAAGCCAGGCTGCCTTCACAACCTCATTCAGCCTTCGGTCATGATGAAGAATTGCTGACCATATAGGAGATTTGGAACAGGTGCCTGGGGAGGAGTTGAATGTGGACCCCGGTCCCTGGGACATTTCCTGTCCCCTGTTCAGCAGATGGCCTTCTGCTCACAGGATGCCTCCCATCCAGGTGCCAGGTCCACAAGAATGGGGGGACCAGCGCCTCATTTCATAGAGCCATGGGCCTACATGAGCCCCAGGACCCCCATTAACCCCACCGCAGGGCATCTCACAATGGAGTGTTCTGCAACCCTAACAGCCCTATCTATGGGCTTTCAAATACGAAAGAGAGCTGTGACAACTCCCACAAAATCACTTTCCACTCTGGGGGCACTGAACCACCTCTCCTGAGGAACTTAGTGGTGGCCGAGCCCTGAGGGCCTGCTTTCTGCTATATTCAAAGGAATGCCCTTCCTTGAGGACAAGAGACCTTCTTGCTGGCATGCAGTCTGAACCACGGGAAGATGGGGATTTTGTGGGCACTGGGGACTCCAATGCTTATTCACAGGGGCCCATGACCTTATCCACTTGACCACTTCTGGGTGTTGAATCCATTCTTGGATTGGCAGCTGCTGGCTGATGATAGAGCCACCCACCAAAACCACAACCTCGTGTTTAGGGCGCTGCTGCTTGGCAGTGGGCCTCACTGCCAGGAGGTCTTCCTCCCCACTCATACCCTCCCACTCCCCCAATTTCCCTGGGTACCAGACTTTGTACTATCAATATAAGGTCACAATTGCCTGCTCCTCACCTTGCTACGCACCCATATTGACATGACTGCCTTCAGCTGTTCACCTGGACCCGCTCCCTCATTGACTTGAGTGCGTTGAGCTCTGGGCCTGGCTCTCTTCCTTGTTCCAGAAATCCGGCCCCATCGTTCATTGGACAAATGAGCGAGCAGCACTGGAAAGCTGCCCTCCTCCTCACAGGGACTCACATGCGGAAGTGTTGTTCAGTGCCTAAAAGCACCAGGGCCCATGGCCTTCTGCTCACTGCTTGCCTCCCACCCCGGGCCAAGGTCCACATGGAGGGCGAGACCAGCCCGCCCACCCCTGTTTCGGACAGACGTGGGCTTCCATGTATCTCGGAGGCTCCCATCGCCACCACCTCGAGGCATCTCACAAGGGAGAGTCCTGCGACCCCCAGGGCCCTGTCTATGGGCTTTGACATCGGGGAGAGAGCTGTGTCAAGTCGCCGAAAATCACTTTCCCCTCTGGGGGCACTGACCCGCCCCCTCCTGAGGTATCCTGTTTCCCCGAAAATAAGACATTGCTTTTATTAATGTTTGCTCCCAAAGATGCACTAGGTCTTATTTTCATGGGTTTGTCTTATGGTTCCATGAACAAGAATATGGTACACATTTATTGTAAAATGAAAATAATTGAAATTTATTATCTGAATATGGTAAGGGAGTAAGGTAGTTGTCAACAATAACCAGACAAACGGTGAATCCTACAGTATCAAGAATTCACTCATTTATTTAGGGAGAATCTGTCAACATCTTCTGAACATCATCATAATAATCCCAGTGCTGAATTTCCTGGTGAACTTCCTGTGACTCCATTTCTTTCAGAATCAGTGGACCAAAACTCTCATGTTCAGACTAGGGGCGGGGCTTATGTTCTGGGATGTCTTATATTTCATTCACAAGTAAGCGGTAAGATGTCTTTTTCAGAGGATATGATATTTTCCAAGAAAAGGTACTAACTGGTCGCTGTGCCTTGAGGGCCGGCTTTGTGCTCAATCCAAGGGGAAAGCCCTTCCTGGAGGACAGGGGACCTTCTTGCTGGCATCCAGTCTGGACCACGGGAAGACTGGGCTTTTGCAGACACTGGGGACCGCCATCCTCATTCACAGGGCCCCATGGCCTCACCCGCTGGACCACTTCCAGGTGTTCCCTCGGGCCCCAATCCATTCTTGGCCTGGCAGCTTCTGGCTGATGATCGAGCCATTCCCCCATAATCCTAGCCTCCTAGTTGAGGGAGCTGCTGCCTGGCAGTAGGCCTCACTGCCAGCAGGCCTTCAAGGCCCCGCAGCCCTGTTTCCCTGGCGACCAGCCTTTCACCTGCTTAGGTCACAATATCCTGCCCTTCACCTGGCCCCGCCTTCTTGTTGACATCACTGCCTTCAGCTGTGCACCTGGCCCCGCCCCCTCATTAACTTGAGCAACTTCAGCTCTGGGCCTGGCCCCGCCCTCTCTTACCAGAAAGCCCGCCCCCGAGTTCATTGGGCCAATGAGCGAGCAGCACTGGACAGGCTGCCCTCCTCCTCACTGGAGCCACCTGTGGAAGTGTTGTTCAGAGCCTAAAAGCCTCAAGGGCGCATGGCCTTCTGCTCACTGGTTGCCTCCCACCCAGGGCGCAGGTCCGAGAGCCGGACCAGACCAGCCCCCCACCCCACGTTTCGGACAGCCGTGGGCCTCCATGGGCCTCGGAGGCCCCCATCGCCAGCACCTCGGGGCACCTCACAAGGGAGAGTTTTGCGACCCCCAGGGCCCTGTCTATGGGCTTTGACATCGGGGAGAGAGCTGTGTCAAGTCGCCGAAAATCACTTTCCCCTCTGGGGGCACTGAACTGCCCCCTTTTGAGGTATCCCGTTTCTCTGAAAATAAGACATTGCTTATATTAATGTTTGCTCCAAGATGCGCGAGGTCTTATTTTCAGGGGTTGTCTTATTGTTCCATGAACAAGAATACGGTACACATTTATTGTAAAATGAAAATAATTGAAATTTATTATCTGGATATGGTAAGGGAGTAAGGTAGTAATCGACAATAACCAGACAAACGGTGAATCCTTCATTATCAAGAATTTACTCATTTAAGGAGATTCTGTCAACATCTTCTGGAATATCATCATAATAATCCCAGTGCTGAATTTCCTGGTGAACTTCCTGTGACTCCATTTCTTTCAGAATCAGTGGACCAAAACTCTCATGTTCAGACTAGGGGCGGGGCTTATGTTCTGGGATGTCTTATATTTCATTCACAAGTAAACTGTCAGATGTCTTTTTCGGAGGATATGATATTTTCCAAGAAACAAGGTACTAACTGGTCGCTGTGCCTTGAGGGCCGCCTTTGTGCCCCATTCATGGGGAAAGCCCTTCCTGGTGGACAGGGGACCTTCTTGCTGGCATCCAGTCTGGACCACGGGAAAATGGGGCTTTTGCAGACACTGGGGACCGCCATCCTCATTCACAGGGCCCCATGGCCTTACCCGCTGGACCACTTCTGGGTCTTGCCTCGGGCCCCGATCCATTCTTGGCTTGGCAGCTTCTGGCTGATGATCGAGCCATTCCCCCATAATCCTAGCTTCCTAGTTGAGGGAGCTGCTGCCTGGCAGTAGGCCTCACTGCCAGCAGGCCTTCAAGGCCCCGCACCCCTGTTTCCCTGGCGACCAGCCTTTCACCTGCTTAGGTCACAATATTCTGCCCTTCACCTGGCCCCGCCTTCTTGTTGACATCACTGCCTTCAGCTGTGCACCTGGCCCCGCCCCCTCATTAACTTGAGCGCCTTCAGCTCTGGGCCTGGCCCCGCCCTCTCTTACCACTAAGCCCGCCCCCGAGTTCATTGGGCCAATGAGCGAGCAGGACTGGACAGGCTGCCCTCCTCCTCACTGGAGCCACCTGTGGAAGTGTTGTTCAGTGCCTAAAAGCCTCAAGGGCGCATGGCCTTCTGCTCACTGGTTGCCTCCCACCCAGGGCCCAGGTCCACAAGCAGAGCCAGACCAGCCCCCCACCCCACGTTTCGGACAGCCGTGGGCCTCCATGGGCCTCGGAGGCCCCCATCGCCAGCACCTCGGGGCACCTCACAAGGGAGAGTTTTGTGACCCCCAGGGCCCTGTCTATGGGCTCTGACATCGGGGAGAGAGCTGTGTCAAGTCGCCGAAAATAAGTTTCTCCTCTGGGGGAACTGAACCGTCCACTTTTGAGGTATCCCGTTTCCCCGAAAATAAGACATTGCTTATATTAATGTTTGCTCCAAGATGCGCGAGGTCTTATTTTCAGGGGTTGTCTTATTGTTCCATGAACAAGAATACGGTATACATTTATTGTAAAATGAAAATAATTGAAATTTATTACCTGGATATGGTAAGGGAGTAAGGTAGTTGTCAACAATAACCAGACAAACGGTGAATCCTTCATTATCAAGAATTTACTCATTTATTTAAGAAGAATCTGTCAACATCTTCTGGAACATCATCATAATATCCTAGTGCTGAATTTCCTGATGAATTTCCTGTGACTCCTTTTCTTTCAGAATCAGTGGACCAAAACTCTCATGTTCAGACTAGGGGCGGGGCTTATGTTCTGGAATGTCTTATATTTCATTCACAAGTAAACTGTAAGATGTCTTTTTCAGAGGATATGATATTTTCCAAGAAACAAGGGACTAACTGGTCGCTGTGCCTTGAGGGCCGGCTTTGTGCTCCATCCAAGGGGAAAGCCCTTCCTGGAGGACAGGGGACCTTCTTGCTGGCATCCAGTCTGGACCACGGGAAGACGGGGCTTTTGCAGACACTGGGAACCGCCATCCTCATTCACAGGGCCCCATGGCCTCACCCGCTGGACAACTTGCGTGTGTTGCCTCAGGCCCCAATCCATTCTTGGCTTGGCAGCTTCTGGCTGATGATCGAGCCATTCCCCCATAATCCTGGCCTCCTAGTTGAGGGAGCTGCTGCCTGGCAGTAGGCCTCACTGCCAGCAGGCCTTCAAGGCCCCGCACCCCTGTTTCCCTGGCGACCAGCCTTTCACCTGCTTAGGTCACAATATCCTGCCCTTCACCTGGACCCGCCTTCTTGTTGACATCACTGCCTTCAGCTGTGCACCTGGCCCCGCCCCCTCATTAACTTGAGCGCCTTCAGCTCTGGGCCTGGCCCCGCCCTCTCTTACCAGAAAGCCTGCCTCCAAGTTCATTGGGCCAATGAGCGAGCAGCACTGGACAGGCTGCCCTCCTCCTCACTGGAGCCACCTGTGGAAGTGTTGTTCAGAGCCTAAAAGCCTCAAGGGCGCATGGCCTTCTGCTCACTGGTTGCCTCCCACCCAGGGCCCAGGTCCGAGAGCCGGACCAGACCAGCCCCCCACCCCACGTTTCGGACAGCCGTGGGCCTCCATGGGCCTCGGAGGCCCCCATCGCCAGCACCTCGGGGCACCTCACAAGGGAGAGTTTTGCGACCCCCAGGGCCCTGTCTATGGGCTTTGACATCGGGGAGAGAGCTGTGTCAAGTCGCCGAAAATCACTTTCCTCTCTGGGGGCACTGAACCGACCCCTTTTGAGGTATCCCGTTTCTCCGAAAATATGACATTGCTTATATTAATGTTTGCTCCAAGATGCGCTAGGTCTTATTTTCAGGGGTTGTCTTATTGTTCCATGAACAAAAATACGGTACACATTTATTGTAAAATGAAAATAATTGAAATTTATTATGTGGATATGGTAAGGGAGTAAGGTAGTTATCAACAATAACCAGACAAACGGTGAATCCTTCATTATCAAGAATTTACTCATTTATTTAAGGAGATTCTGTCAACATCTTCTGGAACATCATCATAATAATCCCAGTGCTGAATTTCCTGGTGAACTTCCTGTGACTCCATTTCTTTCAGAATCAGTGGACCAAAACTCTCATGTTCAGACTAGGGGCGGGGCTTATGTTCTGGGATGTCTTATATTTCATTCACAAGTAAACTGTCAGATGTCTTTTTCGGAGGATATGATATTTTCCAAGAAACAAGGTACTAACTGGTCGCTGTGCCTTGAGGGCCGCCTTTGTGCCCCATTCATGGGGAAAGCCCTTCCTGGTGGACAGGGGACCTTCTTGCTGGCATCCAGTCTGGACCACGGGAAAATGGGGCTTTTGCAGACACTGGGGACCGCCATCCTCATTCACAGGGCCCCATGGCCTTACCCGCTGGACCACTTCTGGGTCTTGCCTCGGGCCCCGATCCATTCTTGGCTTGGCAGCTTCTGGCTGATGATCGAGCCATTCCCCCATAATCCTAGCTTCCTAGTTGAGGGAGCTGCTGCCTGGCAGTAGGCCTCACTGCCAGCAGGCCTTCAAGGCCCCGCACCCCTGTTTCCCTGGCGACCAGCCTTTCACCTGCTTAGGTCACAATATTCTGCCCTTCACCTGGCCCCGCCTTCTTGTTGACATCACTGCCTTCAGCTGTGCACCTGGCCCCGCCCCCTCATTAACTTGAGCGCCTTCAGCTCTGGGCCTGGCCCCGCCCTCTCTTACCACTAAGCCCGCCCCCGAGTTCATTGGGCCAATGAGCGAGCAGGACTGGACAGGCTGCCCTCCTCCTCACTGGAGCCACCTGTGGAAGTGTTGTTCAGTGCCTAAAAGCCTCAAGGGCGCATGGCCTTCTGCTCACTGGTTGCCTCCCACCCAGGGCCCAGGTCCACAAGCAGAGCCAGACCAGCCCCCCACCCCACGTTTCGGACAGCCGTGGGCCTCCATGGGCCTCGGAGGCCCCCATCGCCAGCACCTCGGGGCACCTCACAAGGGAGAGTTTTGTGACCCCCAGGGCCCTGTCTATGGGCTTTGACATCGGGGAGAGAGCTGTGTCAAGTCGCCGAAAATAAGTTTCTCCTCTGGGGGAACTGAACCGTCCACTTTTGAGGTATCCCGTTTCCCCGAAAATAAGACATTGCTTATATTAATGTTTGCTCCAAGATGCGCGAGGTCTTATTTTCAGGGGTTGTCTTATTGTTCCATGAACAAGAATACGGTATACATTTATTGTAAAATGAAAATAATTGAAATTTATTACCTGGATATGGTAAGGGAGTAAGGTAGTTGTCAACAATAACCAGACAAACGGTGAATCCTTCATTATCAAGAATTTACTCATTTATTTAAGAAGAATCTGTCAACATCTTCTGGAACATCATCATAATATCCTAGTGCTGAATTTCCTGATGAATTTCCTGTGACTCCTTTTCTTTCAGAATCAGTGGACCAAAACTCTCATGTTCAGACTAGGGGCGGGGCTTATGTTCTGGAATGTCTTATATTTCATTCACAAGTAAACTGTAAGATGTCTTTTTCAGAGGATATGATATTTTCCAAGAAACAAGGGACTAACTGGTCGCTGTGCCTTGAGGGCCGGCTTTGTGCTCCATCCAAGGGGAAAGCCCTTCCTGGAGGACAGGGGACCTTCTTGCTGGCATCCAGTCTGGACCACGGGAAGACGGGGCTTTTGCAGACACTGGGAACCGCCATCCTCATTCACAGGGCCCCATGGCCTCACCCGCTGGACAACTTGCGTGTGTTGCCTCAGGCCCCAATCCATTCTTGGCTTGGCAGCTTCTGGCTGATGATCGAGCCATTCCCCCATAATCCTAGCTTCCTAGTTGAGGGAGCTGCTGCCTGGCAGTAGGCCTCACTGCCAGCAGGCCTTCAAGGCCCCGCACCCCTGTTTCCCTGGCGACCAGCCTTTCACCTGCTTAGGTCACAATATTCTGCCCTTCACCTGGCCCCGCCTTCTTGTTGACATCACTGCCTTCAGCTGTGCACCTGGCCCCGCCCCCTCATTAACTTGAGCAACTTCAGCTCTGGGCCTGGCCCCGCCCTCTCTTACCAGAAAGCCCGCCCCCGAGTTCATTGGGCCAATGAGCGAGCAGCACTGGACAGGCTGCCCTCCTCCTCACTGGAGCCACCTGTGGAAGTGTTGTTCAGAGCCTAAAAGCCTCAAGGGCGCATGGCCTTCTGCTCACTGGTTGCCTCCCACCCAGGGCCCAGGTCCGAGAGCCGGACCAGACCAGCCCCCCACCCCACGTTTCGGACAGCCGTGGGCCTCCATGGGCCTCGGAGGCCCCCATCGCCAGCACCTCGGGGCACCTCACAAGGGAGAGTTTTGCGACCCCCAGGGCCCTGTCTATGGGCTTTGACATCGGGGAGAGAGCTGTGTCAAGTCGCCGAAAATCACTTTCCTCTCTGGGGGCACTGAACCGACCCCTTTTGAGGTATCCCGTTTCTCCGAAAATATGACATTGCTTATATTAATGTTTGCTCCAAGATGCGCTAGGTCTTATTTTCAGGGGTTGTCTTATTGTTCCATGAACAAAAATACGGTACACATTTATTGTAAAATGAAAATAATTGAAATTTATTATGTGGATATGGTAAGGGAGTAAGGTAGTTATCAACAATAACCAGACAAACGGTGAATCCTTCATTATCAAGAATTTACTCATTTATTTAAGGAGATTCTGTCAACATCTTCTGGAATATCATCATAATAATCCCAGTGCTGAATTTCCTGGTGAACTTCCTGTGACTCCATTTCTTTCAGAATCAGTGGACCAAAACTCTCATGTTCAGACTAGGGGTGGGGCTTATGTTCTGGGATGTCTTATATTTCATTCACAAGTAAACTGTCAGATGTCTTTTTCGGAGGATATGATATTTTCCAAGAAACAAGGTACTAACTGGTCGCTGTGCCTTGAGGGCCGCCTTTGTGCCCCATTCATGGGGAAAGCCCTTCCTGGTGGACAGGGGACCTTCTTGCTGGCATCCAGTCTGGACCACGGGAAAATGGGGCTTTTGCAGACACTGGGGACCGCCATCCTCATTCACAGGGCCCCATGGCCTTACCCGCTGGACCACTTCTGGGTCTTGCCTCGGGCCCCGATCCATTCTTGGCTTGGCAGCTTCTGGCTGATGATCGAGCCATTCCCCCATAATCCTAGCTTCCTAGTTGAGGGAGCTGCTGCCTGGCAGTAGGCCTCACTGCCAGCAGGCCTTCAAGGCCCCGCACCCCTGTTTCCCTGGCGACCAGCCTTTCACCTGCTTAGGTCACAATATTCTGCCCTTCACCTGGCCCCGCCTTCTTGTTGACATCACTGCCTTCAGCTGTGCACCTGGCCCCGCCCCCTCATTAACTTGAGCGCCTTCAGCTCTGGGCCTGGCCCCGCCCTCTCTTACCACTAAGCCCGCCCCCGAGTTCATTAGGCCAATGAGCGAGCAGGACTGGACAGGCTGCCCTCCTCCTCACTGGAGCCACCTGTGGAAGTGTTGTTCAGTGCCTAAAAGCCTCAAGGGCGCATGGCCTTCTGCTCACTGGTTGCCTCCCACCCAGGGCCCAGGTCCACAAGCAGAGCCAGACCAGCCCCCCACCCCACGTTTCGGACAGCCGTGGGCCTCCATGGGCCTCGGAGGCCCCCATCGCCAGCACCTCGGGGCACCTCACAAGGGAGAGTTTTGTGACCCCCAGGGCCCTGTCTATGGGCTCTGACATCGGGGAGAGAGCTGTGTCAAGTCGCCGAAAATAAGTTTCTCCTCTGGGGGAACTGAACCGTCCACTTTTGAGGTATCCCGTTTCCCCGAAAATAAGACATTGCTTATATTAATGTTTGCTCCAAGATGCGTGAGGTCTTATTTTCAGGGGTTGTCTTATTGTTCCATGAACAAGAATACGGTATACATTTATTGTAAAATGAAAATAATTGAAATTTATTACCTGGATATGGTAAGGGAGTAAGGTAGTTGTCAACAATAACCAGACAAACGGTGAATCCTTCATTATCAAGAATTTACTCATTTATTTAAGAAGAATCTGTCAACATCTTCTGGAACATCATCATAATATCCTAGTGCTGAATTTCCTGATGAATTTCCTGTGACTCCTTTTCTTTCAGAATCAGTGGACCAAAACTCTCATGTTCAGACTAGGGGCGGGGCTTATGTTCTGGAATGTCTTATATTTCATTCACAAGTAAACTGTAAGATGTCTTTTTCAGAGGATATGATATTTTCCAAGAAACAAGGGACTAACTGGTCGCTGTGCCTTGAGGGCCGGCTTTGTGCTCCATCCAAGGGGAAAGCCCTTCCTGGAGGACAGGGGACCTTCTTGCTGGCATCCAGTCTGGACCACGGGAAGACGGGGCTTTTGCAGACACTGGGAACCGCCATCCTCATTCACAGGGCCCCATGGCCTCACCCGCTGGACAACTTGCGTGTGTTGCCTCAGGCCCCAATCCATTCTTGGCTTGGCAGCTTCTGGCTGATGATCGAGCCATTCCCCCATAATCCTGGCCTCCTAGTTGAGGGAGCTGCTGCCTGGCAGTAGGCCTCACTGCCAGCAGGCCTTCAAGGCCCCGCACCCCTGTTTCCCTGGCGACCAGCCTTTCACCTGCTTAGGTCACAATATCCTGCCCTTCACCTGGACCCGCCTTCTTGTTGACATCACTGCCTTCAGCTGTGCACCTGGCCCCGCCCCCTCATTAACTTGAGCGCCTTCAGCTCTGGGCCTGGCCCCGCCCTCTCTTACCAGAAAGCCTGCCTCCGAGTTCATTGGGCCAATGAGCGAGCAGCACTGGACAGGCTGCCCTCCTCCTCACTGGAGCCACCTGTGGAAGTGTTGTTCAGAGCCTAAAAGCCTCAAGGGCGCATGGCCTTCTGCTCACTGGTTGCCTCCCACCCAGGGCCCAGGTCCACAAGCAGAGCCAGACCAGCCCCCCACCCCACGTTTCGGACAGCCGTGGGCCTCCATGGGCCTCGGAGGCCCCCATCGCCAGCACCTCGGGGCACCTCACAAGGGAGAGTTTTGCGACCCCCAGGGCCCTGTCTATGGGCTTTGACATCGGGGAGAGAGCTGTGTCAAGTCGCCGAAAATCACTTTCCTCTCTGGGGGCACTGAACCGACCCCTTTTGAGGTATCCCGTTTCTCCGAAAATATGACATTGCTTATATTAATGTTTGCTCCAAGATGCGCTAGGTCTTATTTTCAGGGGTTGTCTTATTGTTCCATGAACAAAAATACGGTACACATTTATTGTAAAATGAAAATAATTGAAATTTATTATGTGGATATGGTAAGGGAGTAAGGTAGTTATCAACAATAACCAGACAAACGGTGAATCCTTCATTATCAAGAATTTACTCATTTATTTAAGGAGATTCTGTCAACATCTTCTGGAACATCATCATAATAATCCCAGTGCTGAATTTCCTGGTGAACTTCCTGTGACTCCATTTCTTTCAGAATCAGTGGACCAAAACTCTCATGTTCAGACTAGGGGCGGGGCTTATGTTCTGGGATGTCTTATATTTCATTCACAAGTAAACTGTCAGATGTCTTTTTCGGAGGATATGATATTTTCCAAGAAACAAGGTACTAACTGGTCGCTGTGCCTTGAGGGCCGCCTTTGTGCCCCATTCATGGGGAAAGCCCTTCCTGGTGGACAGGGGACCTTCTTGCTGGCATCCAGTCTGGACCACGGGAAAATGGGGCTTTTGCAGACACTGGGGACCGCCATCCTCATTCACAGGGCCCCATGGCCTTACCCGCTGGACCACTTCTGGGTCTTGCCTCGGGCCCCGATCCATTCTTGGCTTGGCAGCTTCTGGCTGATGATCGAGCCATTCCCCCATAATCCTAGCTTCCTAGTTGAGGGAGCTGCTGCCTGGCAGTAGGCCTCACTGCCAGCAGGCCTTCAAGGCCCCGCACCCCTGTTTCCCTGGCGACCAGCCTTTCACCTGCTTAGGTCACAATATTCTGCCCTTCACCTGGCCCCGCCTTCTTGTTGACATCACTGCCTTCAGCTGTGCACCTGGCCCCGCCCCCTCATTAACTAGAGCGCCTTCACCTCTGGGCCTGGCCCCGCCCTCTCTTACCACTAAGCCCGCCCCCGAGTTCATTGGGCCAATGAGCGAGCAGGACTGGACAGGCTGCCCTCCTCCTCACTGGAGCCACCTGTGGAAGTGTTGTTCAGTGCCTAAAAGCCTCAAGGGCGCATGGCCTTCTGCTCACTGGTTGCCTCCCACCCAGGGCCCAGGTCCACAAGCAGAGCCAGACCAGCCCCCCACCCCACGTTTCGGACAGCCGTGGGCCTCCATGGGCCTCGGAGGCCCCCATCGCCAGCACCTCGGGGCACCTCACAAGGGAGAGTTTTGTGACCCCCAGGGCCCTGTCTATGGGCTTTGACATCGGGGAGAGAGCTGTGTCAAGTCGCCGAAAATAAGTTTCTCCTCTGGGGGAACTGAACCGTCCACTTTTGAGGTATCCCGTTTCCCCGAAAATAAGACATTGCTTATATTAATGTTTGCTCCAAGATGCGCGAGGTCTTATTTTCAGGGGTTGTCTTATTGTTCCATGAACAAGAATACGGTATACATTTATTGTAAAATGAAAATAATTGAAATTTATTACCTGGATATGGTAAGGGAGTAAGGTAGTTGTCAACAATAACCAGACAAACGGTGAATCCTTCATTATCAAGAATTTACTCATTTATTTAAGAAGAATCTGTCAACATCTTCTGGAACATCATCATAATATCCTAGTGCTGAATTTCCTGATGAATTTCCTGTGACTCCTTTTCTTTCAGAATCAGTGGACCAAAACTCTCATGTTCAGACTAGGGGCGGGGCTTATGTTCTGGAATGTCTTATATTTCATTCACAAGTAAACTGTAAGATGTCTTTTTCAGAGGATATGATATTTTCCAAGAAACAAGGGACTAACTGGTCGCTGTGCCTTGAGGGCCGGCTTTGTGCTCCATCCAAGGGGAAAGCCCTTCCTGGAGGACAGGGGACCTTCTTGCTGGCATCCAGTCTGGACCACGGGAAGACGGGGCTTTTGCAGACACTGGGAACCGCCATCCTCATTCACAGGGCCCCATGGCCTCACCCGCTGGACAACTTGCGTGTGTTGCCTCAGGCCCCAATCCATTCTTGGCTTGGCAGCTTCTGGCTGATGATCGAGCCATTCCCCCATAATCCTGGCCTCCTAGTTGAGGGAGCTGCTGCCTGGCAGTAGGCCTCACTGCCAGCAGGCCTTCAAGGCCCCGCACCCCTGTTTCCCTGGCGACCAGCCTTTCACCTGCTTAGGTCACAATATCCTGCCCTTCACCTGGACCCGCCTTCTTGTTGACATCACTGCCTTCAGCTGTGCACCTGGCCCCGCCCCCTCATTAACTTGAGCGCCTTCAGCTCTGGGCCTGGCCCCGCCCTCTCTTACCAGAAAGCCCGCCTCCAAGTTCATTGGGCCAATGAGCGAGCAGCACTGGACAGGCTGCCCTCCTCCTCACTGGAGCCACCTGTGGAAGTGTTGTTCAGAGCCTAAAAGCCTCAAGGGCGCATGGCCTTCTGCTCACTGGTTGCCTCCCACCCAGGGCCCAGGTCCGAGAGCCGGACCAGACCAGCCCCCCACCCCACGTTTCGGACAGCCTTGGGCCTCCATGGGCCTCGGAGGCCCCCATCGCCAGCACCTCGGGGCACCTCACAAGGGAGAGTTTTGCGACCCCCAGGGCCCTGTCTATGGGCTTTGACATCGGGGAGAGAGCTGTGTCAAGTCGCCGAAAATCACTTTCCTCTCTGGGGGCACTGAACCGACCCCTTTTGAGGTATCCCGTTTCTCCGAAAATATGACATTGCTTATATTAATGTTTGCTCCAAGATGCGCTAGGTCTTATTTTCAGGGGTTGTCTTATTGTTCCATGAACAAAAATACGGTACACATTTATTGTAAAATGAAAATAATTGAAATTTATTATGTGGATATGGTAAGGGAGTAAGGTAGTTATCAACAATAACCAGACAAACGGTGAATCCTTCATTATCAAGAATTTACTCATTTATTTAAGGAGATTCTGTCAACATCTTCTGGAACATCATCATAATAATCCCAGTGCTGAATTTCCTGGTGAACTTCCTGTGACTCCATTTCTTTCAGAATCAGTGGACCAAAACTCTCATGTTCAGACTAGGGGCGGGGCTTATGTTCTGGGATGTCTTATATTTCATTCACAAGTAAACTGTCAGATGTCTTTTTCGGAGGATATGATATTTTCCAAGAAACAAGGTACTAACTGGTCGCTGTGCCTTGAGGGCCGCCTTTGTGCCCCATTCATGGGGAAAGCCCTTCCTGGTGGACAGGGGACCTTCTTGCTGGCATCCAGTCTGGACCACGGGAAAATGGGGCTTTTGCAGACACTGGGGACCGCCATCCTCATTCACAGGGCCCCATGGCCTTACCCGCTGGACCACTTCTGGGTCTTGCCTCGGGCCCCGATCCATTCTTGGCTTGGCAGCTTCTGGCTGATGATCGAGCCATTCCCCCATAATCCTAGCTTCCTAGTTGAGGGAGCTGCTGCCTGGCAGTAGGCCTCACTGCCAGCAGGCCTTCAAGGCCCCGCACCCCTGTTTCCCTGGCGACCAGCCTTTCACCTGCTTAGGTCACAATATTCTGCCCTTCACCTGGCCCCGCCTTCTTGTTGACATCACTGCCTTCAGCTGTGCACCTGGCCCCGCCCCCTCATTAACTTGAGCAACTTCAGCTCTGGGCCTGGCCCCGCCCTCTCTTACCAGAAAGCCCGCCCCCGAGTTCATTGGGCCAATGAGCGAGCAGCACTGGACAGGCTGCCCTCCTCCTCACTGGAGCCACCTGTGGAAGTGTTGTTCAGAGCCTAAAAGCCTCAAGGGCGCATGGCCTTCTGCTCACTGGTTGCCTCCCACCCAGGGCCCAGGTCCGAGAGCCGGACCAGACCAGCCCCCCACCCCACGTTTCGGACAGCCGTGGGCCTCCATGGGCCTCGGAGGCCCCCATCGCCAGCACCTCGGGGCACCTCACAAGGGAGAGTTTTGCGACCCCCAGGGCCCTGTCTATGGGCTTTGACATCGGGGAGAGAGCTGTGTCAAGTCGCCGAAAATCACTTTCCTCTCTGGGGGCACTGAACCGACCCCTTTTGAGGTATCCCGTTTCTCCGAAAATATGACATTGCTTATATTAATGTTTGCTCCAAGATGCGCTAGGTCTTATTTTCAGGGGTTGTCTTATTGTTCCATGAACAAAAATACGGTACACATTTATTGTAAAATGAAAATAATTGAAATTTATTATGTGGATATGGTAAGGGAGTAAGGTAGTTATCAACAATAACCAGACAAACGGTGAATCCTTCATTATCAAGAATTTACTCATTTATTTAAGGAGATTCTGTCAACATCTTCTGGAATATCATCATAATAATCCCAGTGCTGAATTTCCTGGTGAACTTCCTGTGACTCCATTTCTTTCAGAATCAGTGGACCAAAACTCTCATGTTCAGACTAGGGGCGGGGCTTATGTTCTGGGATGTCTTATATTTCATTCACAAGTAAACTGTCAGATGTCTTTTTCGGAGGATATGATATTTTCCAAGAAACAAGGTACTAACTGGTCGCTGTGCCTTGAGGGCCGCCTTTGTGCCCCATTCATGGGGAAAGCCCTTCCTGGTGGACAGGGGACCTTCTTGCTGGCATCCAGTCTGGACCATGGGAAAATGGGGCTTTTGCAGACACTGGGGACCGCCATCCTCATTCACAGGGCCCCATGGCCTTACCCGCTGGACCACTTCTGGGTCTTGCCTCGGGCCCCGATCCATTCTTGGCTTGGCAGCTTCTGGCTGATGATCGAGCCATTCCCCCATAATCCTAGCTTCCTAGTTGAGGGAGCTGCTGCCTGGCAGTAGGCCTCACTGCCAGCAGGCCTTCAAGGCCCCGCACCCCTGTTTCCCTGGCGACCAGCCTTTCACCTGCTTAGGTCACAATATTCTGCCCTTCACCTGGCCCCGCCTTCTTGTTGACATCACTGCCTTCAGCTGTGCACCTGGCCCCGCCCCCTCATTAACTTGAGCGCCTTCAGCTCTGGGCCTGGCCCCGCCCTCTCTTACCACTAAGCCCGCCCCCGAGTTCATTGGGCCAATGAGCGAGCAGGACTGGACAGGCTGCCCTCCTCCTCACTGGAGCCACCTGTGGAAGTGTTGTTCAGTGCCTAAAAGCCTCAAGGGCGCATGGCCTTCTGCTCACTGGTTGCCTCCCACCCAGGGCCCAGGTCCACAAGCAGAGCCAGACCAGCCCCCCACCCCACGTTTCGGACAGCCGTGGGCCTCCATGGGCCTCGGAGGCCCCCATCGCCAGCACCTCGGGGCACCTCACAAGGGAGAGTTTTGTGACCCCCAGGGCCCTGTCTATGGGCTCTGACATCGGGGAGAGAGCTGTGTCAAGTCGCCGAAAATAAGTTTCTCCTCTGGGGGAACTGAACCGTCCACTTTTGAGGTATCCCGTTTCCCCGAAAATAAGACATTGCTTATATTAATGTTTGCTCCAAGATGCGCGAGGTCTTATTTTCAGGGGTTGTCTTATTGTTCCATGAACAAGAATACGGTATACATTTATTGTAAAATGAAAATAATTGAAATTTATTACCTGGATATGGTAAGGGAGTAAGGTAGTTGTCAACAATAACCAGACAAACGGTGAATCCTTCATTATCAAGAATTTACTCATTTATTTAAGAAGAATCTGTCAACATCTTCTGGAACATCATCATAATATCCTAGTGCTGAATTTCCTGATGAATTTCCTGTGACTCCTTTTCTTTCAGAATCAGTGGACCAAAACTCTCATGTTCAGACTAGGGGCGGGGCTTATGTTCTGGAATGTCTTATATTTCATTCACAAGTAAACTGTAAGATGTCTTTTTCAGAGGATATGATATTTTCCAAGAAACAAGGGACTAACTGGTCGCTGTGCCTTGAGGGCCGGCTTTGTGCTCCATCCAAGGGGAAAGCCCTTCCTGGAGGACAGGGGACCTTCTTGCTGGCATCCAGTCTGGACCACGGGAAGACGGGGCTTTTGCAGACACTGGGAACCGCCATCCTCATTCACAGGGCCCCATGGCCTCACCCGCTGGACAACTTGCGTGTGTTGCCTCAGGCCCCAATCCATTCTTGGCTTGGCAGCTTCTGGCTGATGATCGAGCCATTCCCCCATAATCCTGGCCTCCTAGTTGAGGGAGCTGCTGCCTGGCAGTAGGCCTCACTGCCAGCAGGCCTTCAAGGCCCCGCACCCCTGTTTCCCTGGCGACCAGCCTTTCACCTGCTTAGGTCACAATATCCTGCCCTTCACCTGGACCCGCCTTCTTGTTGACATAACTGCCTTCAGCTGTGCACCTGGCCCCGCCCCCTCATTAACTTGAGCGCCTTCAGCTCTGGGCCTGGCCCCGCCCTCTCTTACCAGAAAGCCTGCCTCCAAGTTCATTGGGCCAATGAGCGAGCAGCACTGGACAGGCTGCCCTCCTCCTCACTGGAGCCACCTGTGGAAGTGTTGTTCAGAGCCTAAAAGCCTCAAGGGCGCATGGCCTTCTGCTCACTGGTTGCCTCCCACCCAGGGCCCAGGTCCGAGAGCCGGACCAGACCAGCCCCCCACCCCACGTTTCGGACAGCCGTGGGCCTCCATGGGCCTCGGAGGCCCCCATCGCCAGCACCTCGGGGCACCTCACAAGGGAGAGTTTTGCGACCCCCAGGGCCCTGTCTATGGGCTTTGACATCGGGGAGAGAGCTGTGTCAAGTCGCCGAAAATCACTTTCCTCTCTGGGGGCACTGAACCGACCCCTTTTGAGGTATCCCGTTTCTCCGAAAATATGACATTGCTTATATTAATGTTTGCTCCAAGATGCGCTAGGTCTTATTTTCAGGGGTTGTCTTATTGTTCCATGAACAAAAATACGGTACACATTTATTGTAAAATGAAAATAATTGAAATTTATTATGTGGATATGGTAAGGGAGTAAGGTAGTTATCAACAATAACCAGACAAACGGTGAATCCTTCATTATCAAGAATTTACTCATTTATTTAAGGAGATTCTGTCAACATCTTCTGGAATATCATCATAATAATCCCAGTGCTGAATTTCCTGGTGAACTTCCTGTGACTCCATTTCTTTCAGAATCAGTGGACCAAAACTCTCATGTTCAGACTAGGGGCGGGGCTTATGTTCTGGGATGTCTTATATTTCATTCACAAGTAAACTGTCAGATGTCTTTTTCGGAGGATATGATATTTTCCAAGAAACAAGGTACTAACTGGTCGCTGTGCCTTGAGGGCCGCCTTTGTGCCCCATTCATGGGGAAAGCCCTTCCTGGTGGACAGGGGACCTTCTTGCTGGCATCCAGTCTGGACCACGGGAAAATGGGGCTTTTGCAGACACTGGGGACCGCCATCCTCATTCACAGGGCCCCATGGCCTTACCCGCTGGACCACTTCTGGGTCTTGCCTCGGGCCCCGATCCATTCTTGGCTTGGCAGCTTCTGGCTGATGATCGAGCCATTCCCCCATAATCCTAGCTTCCTAGTTGAGGGAGCTGCTGCCTGGCAGTAGGCCTCACTGCCAGCAGGCCTTCAAGGCCCCGCACCCCTGTTTCCCTGGCGACCAGCCTTTCACCTGCTTAGGTCACAATATTCTGCCCTTCACCTGGCCCCGCCTTCTTGTTGACATCACTGCCTTCAGCTGTGCACCTGGCCCCGCCCCCTCATTAACTTGAGCGCCTTCAGCTCTGGGCCTGGCCCCGCCCTCTCTTACCACTAAGCCCGCCCCCGAGTTCATTGGGCCAATGAGCGAGCAGGACTGGACAGGCTGCCCTCCTCCTCACTGGAGCCACCTGTGGAAGTGTTGTTCAGAGCCTAAAAGCCTCAAGGGCGCATGGCCTTCTGCTCACTGGTTGCCTCCCACCCAGGGCCCAGGTCCGAGAGCCGGACCAGACCAGCCCCCCACCCCACGTTTCGGACAGCCGTGGGCCTCCATGGGCCTCGGAGGCCCCCATCGCCAGCACCTCGGGGCACCTCACAAGGGAGAGTTTTGCGACCCCCAGGGCCCTGTCTATGGGCTTTGACATCGGGGAGAGAGCTGTGTCAAGTCGCCGAAAATCACTTTCCTCTCTGGGGGCACTGAACCGACCCCTTTTGAGGTATCCCGTTTCTCCGAAAATATGACATTGCTTATATTAATGTTTGCTCCAAGATGCGCTAGGTCTTATTTTCAGGGGTTGTCTTATTGTTCCATGAACAAAAATACGGTACACATTTATTGTAAAATGAAAATAATTGAAATTTATTATGTGGATATGGTAAGGGAGTAAGGTAGTTATCAACAATAACCAGACAAACGGTGAATCCTTCATTATCAAGAATTTACTCATTTATTTAAGGAGATTCTGTCAACATCTTCTGGAATATCATCATAATAATCCCAGTGCTGAATTTCCTGGTGAACTTCCTGTGACTCCATTTCTTTCAGAATCAGTGGACCAAAACTCTCATGTTCAGACTAGGGGCGGGGCTTATGTTCTGGGATGTCTTATATTTCATTCACAAGTAAACTGTCAGATGTCTTTTTCGGAGGATATGATATTTTCCAAGAAACAAGGTACTAACTGGTCGCTGTGCCTTGAGGGCCGCCTTTGTGCCCCATTCATGGGGAAAGCCCTTCCTGGTGGACAGGGGACCTTCTTGCTGGCATCCAGTCTGGACCACGGGAAAATAGGGCTTTTGCAGACACTGGGGACCGCCATCCTCATTCACAGGGCCCCATGGCCTTACCCGCTGGACCACTTCTGGGTCTTGCCTCGGGCCCCGATCCATTCTTGGCTTGGCAGCTTCTGGCTGATGATCGAGCCATTCCCCCATAATCCTAGCTTCCTAGTAGAGGGAGCTGCTGCCTGGCAGTAGGCCTCACTGCCAGCAGGCCTTCAAGGCCCCGCACCCCTGTTTCCCTGGCGACCAGCCTTTCACCTGCTTAGGTCACAATATTCTGCCCTTCACCTGGCCCCGCCTTCTTGTTGACATCACTGCCTTCAGCTGTGCACCTGGCCCCGCCCCCTCATTAACTTGAGCGCCTTCAGCTCTGGGCCTGGCCCCGCCCTCTCTTACCACTAAGCCCGCCCCCGAGTTCATTGGGCCAATGAGCGAGCAGGACTGGACAGGCTGCCCTCCTCCTCACTGGAGCCACCTGTGGAAGTGTTGTTCAGTGCCTAAAAGCCTCAAGGGCGCATGGCCTTCTGCTCACTGGTTGCCTCCCACCCAGGGCCCAGGTCCACAAGCAGAGCCAGACCAGCCCCCCACCCCACGTTTCGGACAGCCGTGGGCCTCCATGGGCCTCGGAGGCCCCCATCGCCAGCACCTCGGGGCACCTCACAAGGGAGAGTTTTGTGACCCCCAGGGCCCTGTCTATGGGCTTTGACATCGGGGAGAGAGCTGTGTCAAGTCGCCGAAAATAAGTTTCTCCTCTGGGGGAACTGAACCGTCCACTTTTGAGGTATCCCGTTTCCCCGAAAATAAGACATTGCTTATATTAATGTTTGCTCCAAGATGCGCGAGGTCTTATTTTCAGGGGTTGTCTTATTGTTCCATGAACAAGAATACGGTATACATTTATTGTAAAATGAAAATAATTGAAATTTATTACCTGGATATGGTAAGGGAGTAAGGTAGTTGTCAACAATAACCAGACAAACGGTGAATCCTTCATTATCAAGAATTTACTCATTTATTTAAGAAGAATCTGTCAACATCTTCTGGAACATCATCATAATATCCTAGTGCTGAATTTCCTGATGAATTTCCTGTGACTCCTTTTCTTTCAGAATCAGTGGACCAAAACTCTCATGTTCAGACTAGGGGCGGGGCTTATGTTCTGGAATGTCTTATATTTCATTCACAAGTAAACTGTAAGATGTCTTTTTCAGAGGATATGATATTTTCCAAGAAACAAGGGACTAACTGGTCGCTGTGCCTTGAGGGCCGGCTTTGTGCTCCATCCAAGGGGAAAGCCCTTCCTGGAGGACAGGGGACCTTCTTGCTGGCATCCAGTCTGGACCACGGGAAGACGGGGCTTTTGCAGACACTGGGAACCGCCATCCTCATTCACAGGGCCCCATGGCCTCACCCGCTGGACAACTTGCGTGTGTTGCCTCAGGCCCCAATCCATTCTTGGCTTGGCAGCTTCTGGCTGATGATCGAGCCATTCCCCCATAATCCTGGCCTCCTAGTTGAGGGAGCTGCTGCCTGGCAGTAGGCCTCACTGCCAGCAGGCCTTCAAGGCCCCGCACCCCTGTTTCCCTGGCGACCAGCCTTTCACCTGCTTAGGTCACAATATCCTGCCCTTCACCTGGACCCGCCTTCTTGTTGACATAACTGCCTTCAGCTGTGCACCTGGCCCCGCCCCCTCATTAACTTGAGCGCCTTCAGCTCTGGGCCTGGCCCCGCCCTCTCTTACCAGAAAGCCTGCCTCCAAGTTCATTGGGCCAATGAGCGAGCAGCACTGGACAGGCTGCCCTCCTCCTCACTGGAGCCACCTGTGGAAGTGTTGTTCAGAGCCTAAAAGCCTCAAGGGCGCATGGCCTTCTGCTCACTGGTTGCCTCCCACCCAGGGCCCAGGTCCGAGAGCCGGACCAGACCAGCCCCCCACCCCACGTTTCGGACAGCCGTGGGCCTCCATGGGCCTCGGAGGCCCCCATCGCCAGCACCTCGGGGCACCTCACAAGGGAGAGTTTTGCGACCCCCAGGGCCCTGTCTATGGGCTTTGACATCGGGGAGAGAGCTGTGTCAAGTCGCCGAAAATCACTTTCCTCTCTGGGGGCACTGAACCGACCCCTTTTGAGGTATCCCGTTTCTCCGAAAATATGACATTGCTTATATTAATGTTTGCTCCAAGATGCGCTAGGTCTTATTTTCAGGGGTTGTCTTATTGTTCCATGAACAAAAATACGGTACACATTTATTGTAAAATGAAAATAATTGAAATTTATTATGTGGATATGGTAAGGGAGTAAGGTAGTTATCAACAATAACCAGACAAACGGTGAATCCTTCATTATCAAGAATTTACTCATTTATTTAAGGAGATTCTGTCAACATCTTCTGGAATATCATCATAATAATCCCAGTGCTGAATTTCCTGGTGAACTTCCTGTGACTCCATTTCTTTCAGAATCAGTGGACCAAAACTCTCATGTTCAGACTAGGGGCGGGGCTTATGTTCTGGGATGTCTTATATTTCATTCACAAGTAAACTGTCAGATGTCTTTTTCGGAGGATATGATATTTTCCAAGAAACAAGGTACTAACTGGTCGCTGTGCCTTGAGGGCCGCCTTTGTGCCCCATTCATGGGGAAAGCCCTTCCTGGTGGACAGGGGACCTTCTTGCTGGCATCCAGTCTGGACCACGGGAAAATGGGGCTTTTGCAGACACTGGGGACCGCCATCCTCATTCACAGGGCCCCATGGCCTTACCCGCTGGACCACTTCTGGGTCTTGCCTCGGGCCCCGATCCATTCTTGGCTTGGCAGCTTCTGGCTGATGATCGAGCCATTCCCCCATAATCCTAGCTTCCTAGTTGAGGGAGCTGCTGCCTGGCAGTAGGCCTCACTGCCAGCAGGCCTTCAAGGCCCCGCACCCCTGTTTCCCTGGCGACCAGCCTTTCACCTGCTTAGGTCACAATATTCTGCCCTTCACCTGGCCCCGCCTTCTTGTTGACATCACTGCCTTCAGCTGTGCACCTGGCCCCGCCCCCTCATTAACTTGAGCGCCTTCAGCTCTGGGCCTGGCCCCGCCCTCTCTTACCACTAAGCCCGCCCCCGAGTTCATTGGGCCAATGAGCGAGCAGGACTGGACAGGCTGCCCTCCTCCTCACTGGAGCCACCTGTGGAAGTGTTGTTCAGAGCCTAAAAGCCTCAAGGGCGCATGGCCTTCTGCTCACTGGTTGCCTCCCACCCAGGGCCCAGGTCCGAGAGCCGGACCAGACCAGCCCCCCACCCCACGTTTCGGACAGCCGTGGGCCTCCATGGGCCTCGGAGGCCCCCATCGCCAGCACCTCGGGGCACCTCACAAGGGAGAGTTTTGCGACCCCCAGGGCCCTGTCTATGGGCTTTGACATCGGGGAGAGAGCTGTGTCAAGTCGCCGAAAATCACTTTCCTCTCTGGGGGCACTGAACCGACCCCTTTTGAGGTATCCCGTTTCTCCGAAAATATGACATTGCTTATATTAATGTTTGCTCCAAGATGCGCTAGGTCTTATTTTCAGGGGTTGTCTTATTGTTCCATGAACAAAAATACGGTACACATTTATTGTAAAATGAAAATAATTGAAATTTATTATGTGGATATGGTAAGGGAGTAAGGTAGTTATCAACAATAACCAGACAAACGGTGAATCCTTCATTATCAAGAATTTACTCATTTATTTAAGGAGATTCTGTCAACATCTTCTGGAATATCATCATAATAATCCCAGTGCTGAATTTCCTGGTGAACTTCCTGTGACTCCATTTCTTTCAGAATCAGTGGACCAAAACTCTCATGTTCAGACTAGGGGCGGGGCTTATGTTCTGGGATGTCTTATATTTCATTCACAAGTAAACTGTCAGATGTCTTTTTCGGAGGATATGATATTTTCCAAGAAACAAGGTACTAACTGGTCGCTGTGCCTTGAGGGCCGCCTTTGTGCCCCATTCATGGGGAAAGCCCTTCCTGGTGGACAGGGGACCTTCTTGCTGGCATCCAGTCTGGACCACGGGAAAATAGGGCTTTTGCAGACACTGGGGACCGCCATCCTCATTCACAGGGCCCCATGGCCTTACCCGCTGGACCACTTCTGGGTCTTGCCTCGGGCCCCGATCCATTCTTGGCTTGGCAGCTTCTGGCTGATGATCGAGCCATTCCCCCATAATCCTAGCTTCCTAGTAGAGGGAGCTGCTGCCTGGCAGTAGGCCTCACTGCCAGCAGGCCTTCAAGGCCCCGCACCCCTGTTTCCCTGGCGACCAGCCTTTCACCTGCTTAGGTCACAATATTCTGCCCTTCACCTGGCCCCGCCTTCTTGTTGACATCACTGCCTTCAGCTGTGCACCTGGCCCCGCCCCCTCATTAACTTGAGCGCCTTCAGCTCTGGGCCTGGCCCCGCCCTCTCTTACCACTAAGCCCGCCCCCGAGTTCATTGGGCCAATGAGCGAGCAGGACTGGACAGGCTGCCCTCCTCCTCACTGGAGCCACCTGTGGAAGTGTTGTTCAGTGCCTAAAAGCCTCAAGGGCGCATGGCCTTCTGCTCACTGGTTGCCTCCCACCCAGGGCCCAGGTCCACAAGCAGAGCCAGACCAGCCCCCCACCCCACGTTTCGGACAGCCGTGGGCCTCCATGGGCCTCGGAGGCCCCCATCGCCAGCACCTCGGGGCACCTCACAAGGGAGAGTTTTGTGACCCCCAGGGCCCTGTCTATGGGCTTTGACATCGGGGAGAGAGCTGTGTCAAGTCGCCGAAAATAAGTTTCTCCTCTGGGGGAACTGAACCGTCCACTTTTGAGGTATCCCGTTTCCCCGAAAATAAGACATTGCTTATATTAATGTTTGCTCCAAGATGCGCGAGGTCTTATTTTCAGGGGTTGTCTTATTGTTCCATGAACAAGAATACGGTATACATTTATTGTAAAATGAAAATAATTGAAATTTATTACCTGGATATGGTAAGGGAGTAAGGTAGTTGTCAACAATAACCAGACAAACGGTGAATCCTTCATTATCAAGAATTTACTCATTTATTTAAGAAGAATCTGTCAACATCTTCTGGAACATCATCATAATATCCTAGTGCTGAATTTCCTGATGAATTTCCTGTGACTCCTTTTCTTTCAGAATCAGTGGACCAAAACTCTCATGTTCAGACTAGGGGCGGGGCTTATGTTCTGGAATGTCTTATATTTCATTCACAAGTAAACTGTAAGATGTCTTTTTCAGAGGATATGATATTTTCCAAGAAACAAGGGACTAACTGGTCGCTGTGCCTTGAGGGCCGGCTTTGTGCTCCATCCAAGGGGAAAGCCCTTCCTGGAGGACAGGGGACCTTCTTGCTGGCATCCAGTCTGGACCACGGGAAGACGGGGCTTTTGCAGACACTGGGAACCGCCATCCTCATTCACAGGGCCCCATGGCCTCACCCGCTGGACAACTTGCGTGTGTTGCCTCAGGCCCCAATCCATTCTTGGCTTGGCAGCTTCTGGCTGATGATCGAGCCATTCCCCCATAATCCTGGCCTCCTAGTTGAGGGAGCTGCTGCCTGGCAGTAGGCCTCACTGCCAGCAGGCCTTCAAGGCCCCGCACCCCTGTTTCCCTGGCGACCAGCCTTTCACCTGCTTAGGTCACAATATCCTGCCCTTCACCTGGACCCGCCTTCTTGTTGACATAACTGCCTTCAGCTGTGCACCTGGCCCCGCCCCCTCATTAACTTGAGCGCCTTCAGCTCTGGGCCTGGCCCCGCCCTCTCTTACCAGAAAGCCCGCCTCCAAGTTCATTGGGCCAATGAGCGAGCAGCACTGGACAGGCTGCCCTCCTCCTCACTGGAGCCACCTGTGGAAGTGTTGTTCAGAGCCTAAAAGCCTCAAGGGCGCATGGCCTTCTGCTCACTGGTTGCCTCCCACCCAGGGCCCAGGTCCGAGAGCCGGACCAGACCAGCCCCCCACCCCACGTTTCGGACAGCCGTGGGCCTCCATGGGCCTCGGAGGCCCCCATCGCCAGCACCTCGGGGCACCTCACAAGGGAGAGTTTTGCGACCCCCAGGGCCCTGTCTATGGGCTTTGACATCGGGGAGAGAGCTGTGTCAAGTCGCCGAAAATCACTTTCCTCTCTGGGGGCACTGAACCGACCCCTTTTGAGGTATCCCGTTTCTCCGAAAATATGACATTGCTTATATTAATGTTTGCTCCAAGATGCGCTAGGTCTTATTTTCAGGGGTTGTCTTATTGTTCCATGAACAAAAATACGGTACACATTTATTGTAAAATGAAAATAATTGAAATTTATTATGTGGATATGGTAAGGGAGTAAGGTAGTTATCAACAATAACCAGACAAACGGTGAATCCTTCATTATCAAGAATTTACTCATTTATTTAAGGAGATTCTGTCAACATCTTCTGGAACATCATCATAATAATCCCAGTGCTGAATTTCCTGGTGAACTTCCTGTGACTCCATTTCTTTCAGAATCAGTGGACCAAAACTCTCATGTTCAGACTAGGGGCGGGGCTTATGTTCTGGGATGTCTTATATTTCATTCACAAGTAAACTGTCAGATGTCTTTTTCGGAGGATATGATATTTTCCAAGAAACAAGGTACTAACTGGTCGCTGTGCCTTGAGGGCCGCCTTTGTGCCCCATTCATGGGGAAAGCCCTTCCTGGTGGACAGGGGACCTTCTTGCTGGCATCCAGTCTGGACCACGGGAAAATAGGGCTTTTGCAGACACTGGGGACCGCCATCCTCATTCACAGGGCCCCATGGCCTTACCCGCTGGACCACTTCTGGGTCTTGCCTCGGGCCCCGATCCATTCTTGGCTTGGCAGCTTCTGGCTGATGATCGAGCCATTCCCCCATAATCCTAGCTTCCTAGTAGAGGGAGCTGCTGCCTGGCAGTAGGCCTCACTGCCAGCAGGCCTTCAAGGCCCCGCACCCCTGTTTCCCTGGCGACCAGCCTTTCACCTGCTTAGGTCACAATATTCTGCCCTTCACCTGGCCCCGCCTTCTTGTTGACATCACTGCCTTCAGCTGTGCACCTGGCCCCGCCCCCTCATTAACTTGAGCGCCTTCAGCTCTGGGCCTGGCCCCGCCCTCTCTTACCACTAAGCCCGCCCCCGAGTTCATTGGGCCAATGAGCGAGCAGGACTGGACAGGCTGCCCTCCTCCTCACTGGAGCCACCTGTGGAAGTGTTGTTCAGTGCCTAAAAGCCTCAAGGGCGCATGGCCTTCTGCTCACTGGTTGCCTCCCACCCAGGGCCCAGGTCCACAAGCAGAGCCAGACCAGCCCCCCACCCCACGTTTCGGACAGCCGTGGGCCTCCATGGGCCTCGGAGGCCCCCATCGCCAGCACCTCGGGGCACCTCACAAGGGAGAGTTTTGTGACCCCCAGGGCCCTGTCTATGGGCTTTGACATCGGGGAGAGAGCTGTGTCAAGTCGCCGAAAATAAGTTTCTCCTCTGGGGGAACTGAACCGTCCACTTTTGAGGTATCCCGTTTCCCCGAAAATAAGACATTGCTTATATTAATGTTTGCTCCAAGATGCGCGAGGTCTTATTTTCAGGGGTTGTCTTATTGTTCCATGAACAAGAATACGGTATACATTTATTGTAAAATGAAAATAATTGAAATTTATTACCTGGATATGGTAAGGGAGTAAGGTAGTTGTCAACAATAACCAGACAAACGGTGAATCCTTCATTATCAAGAATTTACTCATTTATTTAAGAAGAATCTGTCAACATCTTCTGGAACATCATCATAATATCCTAGTGCTGAATTTCCTGATGAATTTCCTGTGACTCCTTTTCTTTCAGAATCAGTGGACCAAAACTCTCATGTTCAGACTAGGGGCGGGGCTTATGTTCTGGAATGTCTTATATTTCATTCACAAGTAAACTGTAAGATGTCTTTTTCAGAGGATATGATATTTTCCAAGAAACAAGGGACTAACTGGTCGCTGTGCCTTGAGGGCCGGCTTTGTGCTCCATCCAAGGGGAAAGCCCTTCCTGGAGGACAGGGGACCTTCTTGCTGGCATCCAGTCTGGACCACGGGAAGACGGGGCTTTTGCAGACACTGGGAACCGCCATCCTCATTCACAGGGCCCCATGGCCTCACCCGCTGGACAACTTGCGTGTGTTGCCTCAGGCCCCAATCCATT
The DNA here is from genome assembly GCA_963693515.1 of Pipistrellus nathusii. NCBI lineage: Eukaryota > Metazoa > Chordata > Mammalia > Chiroptera > Vespertilionidae > Pipistrellus > Pipistrellus nathusii. The sequence continues at coordinate 69,309,426 of OY882867.1, read as the reverse complement.
CTTGGCTTGGCAGCTTCTGGCTGATGATCGAGCCATTCCCCCATAATCCTGGCCTCCTAGTTGAGGGAGCTGCTGCCTGGCAGTAGGCCTCACTGCCAGCAGGCCTTCAAGGCCCCGCACCCCTGTTTCCCTGGCGACCAGCCTTTCACCTGCTTAGGTCACAATATCCTGCCCTTCACCTGGACCCGCCTTCTTGTTGACATAACTGCCTTCAGCTGTGCACCTGGCCCCGCCCCCTCATTAACTTGAGCGCCTTCAGCTCTGGGCCTGGCCCCGCCCTCTCTTACCAGAAAGCCCGCCTCCAAGTTCATTGGGCCAATGAGCGAGCAGCACTGGACAGGCTGCCCTCCTCCTCACTGGAGCCACCTGTGGAAGTGTTGTTCAGAGCCTAAAAGCCTCAAGGGCGCATGGCCTTCTGCTCACTGGTTGCCTCCCACCCAGGGCCCAGGTCCGAGAGCCGGACCAGACCAGCCCCCCACCCCACGTTTCGGACAGCCGTGGGCCTCCATGGGCCTCGGAGGCCCCCATCGCCAGCACCTCGGGGCACCTCACAAGGGAGAGTTTTGCGACCCCCAGGGCCCTGTCTATGGGCTTTGACATCGGGGAGAGAGCTGTGTCAAGTCGCCGAAAATCACTTTCCTCTCTGGGGGCACTGAACCGACCCCTTTTGAGGTATCCCGTTTCTCCGAAAATATGACATTGCTTATATTAATGTTTGCTCCAAGATGCGCTAGGTCTTATTTTCAGGGGTTGTCTTATTGTTCCATGAACAAAAATACGGTACACATTTATTGTAAAATGAAAATAATTGAAATTTATTATGTGGATATGGTAAGGGAGTAAGGTAGTTATCAACAATAACCAGACAAACGGTGAATCCTTCATTATCAAGAATTTACTCATTTATTTAAGGAGATTCTGTCAACATCTTCTGGAATATCATCATAATAATCCCAGTGCTGAATTTCCTGGTGAACTTCCTGTGACTCCATTTCTTTCAGAATCAGTGGACCAAAACTCTCATGTTCAGACTAGGGGCGGGGCTTATGTTCTGGGATGTCTTATATTTCATTCACAAGTAAACTGTCAGATGTCTTTTTCGGAGGATATGATATTTTCCAAGAAACAAGGTACTAACTGGTCGCTGTGCCTTGAGGGCCGCCTTTGTGCCCCATTCATGGGGAAAGCCCTTCCTGGTGGACAGGGGACCTTCTTGCTGGCATCCAGTCTGGACCACGGGAAAATAGGGCTTTTGCAGACACTGGGGACCGCCATCCTCATTCACAGGGCCCCATGGCCTTACCCGCTGGACCACTTCTGGGTCTTGCCTCGGGCCCCGATCCATTCTTGGCTTGGCAGCTTCTGGCTGATGATCGAGCCATTCCCCCATAATCCTAGCTTCCTAGTAGAGGGAGCTGCTGCCTGGCAGTAGGCCTCACTGCCAGCAGGCCTTCAAGGCCCCGCACCCCTGTTTCCCTGGCGACCAGCCTTTCACCTGCTTAGGTCACAATATTCTGCCCTTCACCTGGCCCCGCCTTCTTGTTGACATCACTGCCTTCAGCTGTGCACCTGGCCCCGCCCCCTCATTAACTTGAGCGCCTTCAGCTCTGGGCCTGGCCCCGCCCTCTCTTACCACTAAGCCCGCCCCCGAGTTCATTGGGCCAATGAGCGAGCAGGACTGGACAGGCTGCCCTCCTCCTCACTGGAGCCACCTGTGGAAGTGTTGTTCAGTGCCTAAAAGCCTCAAGGGCGCATGGCCTTCTGCTCACTGGTTGCCTCCCACCCAGGGCCCAGGTCCACAAGCAGAGCCAGACCAGCCCCCCACCCCACGTTTCGGACAGCCGTGGGCCTCCATGGGCCTCGGAGGCCCCCATCGCCAGCACCTCGGGGCACCTCACAAGGGAGAGTTTTGTGACCCCCAGGGCCCTGTCTATGGGCTTTGACATCGGGGAGAGAGCTGTGTCAAGTCGCCGAAAATAAGTTTCTCCTCTGGGGGAACTGAACCGTCCACTTTTGAGGTATCCCGTTTCCCCGAAAATAAGACATTGCTTATATTAATGTTTGCTCCAAGATGCGCGAGGTCTTATTTTCAGGGGTTGTCTTATTGTTCCATGAACAAGAATACGGTATACATTTATTGTAAAATGAAAATAATTGAAATTTATTACCTGGATATGGTAAGGGAGTAAGGTAGTTGTCAACAATAACCAGACAAACGGTGAATCCTTCATTATCAAGAATTTACTCATTTATTTAAGAAGAATCTGTCAACATCTTCTGGAACATCATCATAATATCCTAGTGCTGAATTTCCTGATGAATTTCCTGTGACTCCTTTTCTTTCAGAATCAGTGGACCAAAACTCTCATGTTCAGACTAGGGGCGGGGCTTATGTTCTGGAATGTCTTATATTTCATTCACAAGTAAACTGTAAGATGTCTTTTTCAGAGGATATGATATTTTCCAAGAAACAAGGGACTAACTGGTCGCTGTGCCTTGAGGGCCGGCTTTGTGCTCCATCCAAGGGGAAAGCCCTTCCTGGAGGACAGGGGACCTTCTTGCTGGCATCCAGTCTGGACCACGGGAAGACGGGGCTTTTGCAGACACTGGGAACCGCCATCCTCATTCACAGGGCCCCATGGCCTCACCCGCTGGACAACTTGCGTGTGTTGCCTCAGGCCCCAATCCATTCTTGGCTTGGCAGCTTCTGGCTGATGATCGAGCCATTCCCCCATAATCCTGGCCTCCTAGTTGAGGGAGCTGCTGCCTGGCAGTAGGCCTCACTGCCAGCAGGCCTTCAAGGCCCCGCACCCCTGTTTCCCTGGCGACCAGCCTTTCACCTGCTTAGGTCACAATATCCTGCCCTTCACCTGGACCCGCCTTCTTGTTGACATAACTGCCTTCAGCTGTGCACCTGGCCCCGCCCCCTCATTAACTTGAGCGCCTTCAGCTCTGGGCCTGGCCCCGCCCTCTCTTACCAGAAAGCCTGCCTCCAAGTTCATTGGGCCAATGAGCGAGCAGCACTGGACAGGCTGCCCTCCTCCTCACTGGAGCCACCTGTGGAAGTGTTGTTCAGAGCCTAAAAGCCTCAAGGGCGCATGGCCTTCTGCTCACTGGTTGCCTCCCACCCAGGGCCCAGGTCCGAGAGCCGGACCAGACCAGCCCCCCACCCCACGTTTCGGACAGCCGTGGGCCTCCATGGGCCTCGGAGGCCCCCATCGCCAGCACCTCGGGGCACCTCACAAGGGAGAGTTTTGCGACCCCCAGGGCCCTGTCTATGGGCTTTGACATCGGGGAGAGAGCTGTGTCAAGTCGCCGAAAATCACTTTCCTCTCTGGGGGCACTGAACCGACCCCTTTTGAGGTATCCCGTTTCTCCGAAAATATGACATTGCTTATATTAATGTTTGCTCCAAGATGCGCTAGGTCTTATTTTCAGGGGTTGTCTTATTGTTCCATGAACAAAAATACGGTACACATTTATTGTAAAATGAAAATAATTGAAATTTATTATGTGGATATGGTAAGGGAGTAAGGTAGTTATCAACAATAACCAGACAAACGGTGAATCCTTCATTATCAAGAATTTACTCATTTATTTAAGGAGATTCTGTCAACATCTTCTGGAATATCATCATAATAATCCCAGTGCTGAATTTCCTGGTGAACTTCCTGTGACTCCATTTCTTTCAGAATCAGTGGACCAAAACTCTCATGTTCAGACTAGGGGCGGGGCTTATGTTCTGGGATGTCTTATATTTCATTCACAAGTAAACTGTCAGATGTCTTTTTCGGAGGATATGATATTTTCCAAGAAACAAGGTACTAACTGGTCGCTGTGCCTTGAGGGCCGCCTTTGTGCCCCATTCATGGGGAAAGCCCTTCCTGGTGGACAGGGGACCTTCTTGCTGGCATCCAGTCTGGACCACGGGAAAATAGGGCTTTTGCAGACACTGGGGACCGCCATCCTCATTCACAGGGCCCCATGGCCTTACCCGCTGGACCACTTCTGGGTCTTGCCTCGGGCCCCGATCCATTCTTGGCTTGGCAGCTTCTGGCTGATGATCGAGCCATTCCCCCATAATCCTAGCTTCCTAGTAGAGGGAGCTGCTGCCTGGCAGTAGGCCTCACTGCCAGCAGGCCTTCAAGGCCCCGCACCCCTGTTTCCCTGGCGACCAGCCTTTCACCTGCTTAGGTCACAATATTCTGCCCTTCACCTGGCCCCGCCTTCTTGTTGACATCACTGCCTTCAGCTGTGCACCTGGCCCCGCCCCCTCATTAACTTGAGCGCCTTCAGCTCTGGGCCTGGCCCCGCCCTCTCTTACCACTAAGCCCGCCCCCGAGTTCATTGGGCCAATGAGCGAGCAGGACTGGACAGGCTGCCCTCCTCCTCACTGGAGCCACCTGTGGAAGTGTTGTTCAGTGCCTAAAAGCCTCAAGGGCGCATGGCCTTCTGCTCACTGGTTGCCTCCCACCCAGGGCCCAGGTCCACAAGCAGAGCCAGACCAGCCCCCCACCCCACGTTTCGGACAGCCGTGGGCCTCCATGGGCCTCGGAGGCCCCCATCGCCAGCACCTCGGGGCACCTCACAAGGGAGAGTTTTGTGACCCCCAGGGCCCTGTCTATGGGCTTTGACATCGGGGAGAGAGCTGTGTCAAGTCGCCGAAAATAAGTTTCTCCTCTGGGGGAACTGAACCGTCCACTTTTGAGGTATCCCGTTTCCCCGAAAATAAGACATTGCTTATATTAATGTTTGCTCCAAGATGCGCGAGGTCTTATTTTCAGGGGTTGTCTTATTGTTCCATGAACAAGAATACGGTATACATTTATTGTAAAATGAAAATAATTGAAATTTATTACCTGGATATGGTAAGGGAGTAAGGTAGTTGTCAACAATAACCAGACAAACGGTGAATCCTTCATTATCAAGAATTTACTCATTTATTTAAGAAGAATCTGTCAACATCTTCTGGAACATCATCATAATATCCTAGTGCTGAATTTCCTGATGAATTTCCTGTGACTCCTTTTCTTTCAGAATCAGTGGACCAAAACTCTCATGTTCAGACTAGGGGCGGGGCTTATGTTCTGGAATGTCTTATATTTCATTCACAAGTAAACTGTAAGATGTCTTTTTCAGAGGATATGATATTTTCCAAGAAACAAGGGACTAACTGGTCGCTGTGCCTTGAGGGCCGGCTTTGTGCTCCATCCAAGGGGAAAGCCCTTCCTGGAGGACAGGGGACCTTCTTGCTGGCATCCAGTCTGGACCACGGGAAGACGGGGCTTTTGCAGACACTGGGAACCGCCATCCTCATTCACAGGGCCCCATGGCCTCACCCGCTGGACAACTTGCGTGTGTTGCCTCAGGCCCCAATCCATTCTTGGCTTGGCAGCTTCTGGCTGATGATCGAGCCATTCCCCCATAATCCTGGCCTCCTAGTTGAGGGAGCTGCTGCCTGGCAGTAGGCCTCACTGCCAGCAGGCCTTCAAGGCCCCGCACCCCTGTTTCCCTGGCGACCAGCCTTTCACCTGCTTAGGTCACAATATCCTGCCCTTCACCTGGACCCGCCTTCTTGTTGACATAACTGCCTTCAGCTGTGCACCTGGCCCCGCCCCCTCATTAACTTGAGCGCCTTCAGCTCTGGGCCTGGCCCCGCCCTCTCTTACCAGAAAGCCTGCCTCCAAGTTCATTGGGCCAATGAGCGAGCAGCACTGGACAGGCTGCCCTCCTCCTCACTGGAGCCACCTGTGGAAGTGTTGTTCAGAGCCTAAAAGCCTCAAGGGCGCATGGCCTTCTGCTCACTGGTTGCCTCCCACCCAGGGCCCAGGTCCGAGAGCCGGACCAGACCAGCCCCCCACCCCACGTTTCGGACAGCCGTGGGCCTCCATGGGCCTCGGAGGCCCCCATCGCCAGCACCTCGGGGCACCTCACAAGGGAGAGTTTTGCGACCCCCAGGGCCCTGTCTATGGGCTTTGACATCGGGGAGAGAGCTGTGTCAAGTCGCCGAAAATCACTTTCCCCTTTGGGGGCACTGACCCGCCCCCTCCTGAGGTATCCTGTTTCCCCGAAAATAAGACATTGCTTATATTAATGTTTGCTCCCAAAGATGCGCTAGGTCTTATTTTCATGGGGTTGTCTTATTGTTCCATGAACAAGAATACGGTACACATTTATTGTAAAATGAAAATAATTGAAATTGATTACCTAGATATGGAAAGGGAGTAAGGTAGTTGTCAACAATAACCAGACAAACGGTGAATCCTACAGTATCAAGAATTCACTCATTTATTTAAGGAGAATCGGTCAACATCTTCTGAACATCATCATAATAATCCTAGTGCTGAATTTCCTGGTGAACTTCCTGTGACTCCATTTCTTTCAGAATCAGTGGAACAAAACTCTCATGTTCAGACTAGGGGCGGGGCTTATGTTCTGGAATGTCTTATATTTCATTCACGAGTAAACCTGTCTTATTTTCGGAGGATATGCCATTTTCCAAGAAACAGGGTACTTACTGGTCGCTGTGCCTTGAGGGCCGGCTTTGAGCTCCATCCAAGGGGAAAGCCCTTCCTGGTGGATAGGGGACGTTCTTGCTGGCATCCAGTCTGGACCACGGGAAGACGGGGCTTTTGCAGACACTGGGGACTGCCATCCTCATTCACAGGGCCCCATGGCCTTACCCGCTGGACCACTTCCGGGTGTTCCCTTGGGCCCCAATCCATTCTTGGCTTGGCAGCTTCTGGCTGATGATCGAGCCATTCCCCCATAATCCTAGCCTCCTAGTTGAGGGAGCTGCTGCCTGGCAGTAGGCCTCACTGCCAGCAGGCCTTCAAGGCCCCGCACCCCTGTTTCCCTGGCGACCAGCCTTTCACCTGCTTAGGTCACAATATCCTGCCCTTCACCTGGCCCCGCCTTCTTGTTGACATCACTGCCTTCAGCTGTGCACCTGGCCCCGCCCCCTCATTAACTTGAGCGCCTTCAGCTCTGGGCCTGGCCCCGCCCTCTCTTACCAGAAAGCCCGCCCCCGAGTTCATTGGGCCAATGAGCGAGCAGCACTGGACAGGCTGCCCTCCTCCTCACTGGAGCCACCTGTGGAAGTATTGTTCAGAGCCTAAAAGCCTCAAGGGCGAATGGCCTTTTGCTCACTGGTTGCCTCCCACCCAGGGCCCAGTTCCAAGAGCCGGACCAGACCAGCCCCCCACCCCACGTTTCGGACAGCCGTGGGCCTCCATGGGCCTCGGAGGCCCCCATCGCCAGCACTTCGGGGGACCTCACAAGGGAGAATTTTGCGACCCCCAGGGCCCTGTCTATGGGCTTTGACATCGGGGAGAGAGCTGTGTCAAGTCGCCGAAAATCACTTTCCTCTCTGGGGGCACTGAACCGACCCCTTTTGAGGTATCCCGTTTCTCCGAAAATATGACATTGCTTATATTAATGTTTGCTCCAAGATGCGCTAGGTCTTATTTTCAGGGGTTGTCTTATTGTTCCATGAACAAAAATACGGTACACATTTATTGTAAAATGAAAATAATTGAAATTTATTATGTGGATATGGTAAGGGAGTAAGGTAGTTGTCAACATTAACAGACAATCGGTGAATCCTACAGTATCAGGAATTTACTCATTTATTTAAGGCGAATCTGTCAACATCTTCTGGAATATCATCATGATAATCCAATTGCTGAATTTCCTGGTGAATTTCCTGTGACTCCATTTCTTTCAGAATCAGTGTACCAAAACTCTTATGTTTTGCCTGGGAGGAGAGGGAATTTTTTTTCGGGGGTTACCTTATATTTCACTCAAAAGAAAACCTTAAGTATGTCTTATTTTCAGAGGATATGTTATTTTTGGGGAAACAGGGTACTTATTGGTCGCTGAGGCTTGAGGGCTGGCTTTATGCCCCATTCACGGGGAAAGCCCTTCTTTGAGGACAAGGGTCCTCCTCGCTGGCATCCAGTCTGGACCATGTGATGATGGGTCTTTTGTGATTACTGAGGACTCTCATCCTCATTCTCAGAGCCCCATGGCCTTATCTGCTGGACCACTTCCAGGTGTTGCCTCTGGCCCCAATCCATTCTTGGCTTTTCCACTTCTGACTGATGATCGAGCCAGCTTCCAAAATCCCAGCATTCTTGTTTAGGTCATTGGTTCCTGGTAGTAGGCCTAACTGACAGCAGGCCTTCTCCCCATTTCCTCCCCACCCCCTTTGTGGTTTGAACCACTCAGGAGTTCAAATGCTTCCCCTCATTAACCCTTTATAAACTTTCTATAGGGCGCCTGGTCTTAAATGTAAGGTCATCATTGCTTTGACCGTGCACTGGGCCTCTAGTATAAGAATAAAACTTGATGATTTTAATCACTTGGGCCCAGTTTACCATTGCCATTTCATAATTTCAACTACAAGTGGAATTACTTCTTTTCCTACCTTTCCTGTTGTTGTCATAGCTCAGGCCACCCTCCCCACCTGTTGGGCCACTGCTCTCTCTGCTTCTGATCTTGTCCTGTCTTAGCCTCTTCTCCTCCCTGCAACCAGGGTGATCCATTCAACTTAAAACAAACCATCCCCCCTACTGGCTTAAACATTTTAATGACTTCTCATTATCTTTAAAACATAAAACAGAACGACTCACTGCCTTGTTCCCCGTAGCCCTCCCAACCTGAACTAGTGCCTCTCACAAGTTCACTCACAAACACCTTCTTTCGGTCCTCGACGCACACGTCTGTGCCTTGGCAGATGTTCTCCCTTCTCTTTGCAAATCTCTTTTCCCAACTCGCTGAGTGTCAGGTGCTCTCAGCTGACTGACTCAACTTAAATATGTCTCTGAACAAACCCCCCTGACCATTGAGTTTATGATGTTGCACTTACATCTCCACACTCCTTGGCTATCTACTTCAGATTACTGATTCCTTGCAGCATTTATCAGTTTGTGGTTATTTTGTCCTGTCTGCTTGCTTTGAGGAGCTCTCTCCGGTCCTGGTCTACAAACTCCATGAGGGGAAGAGAAGCAATCATATCCATCCTATCTTTAGTGGAATCCCCAGCACCTAGCCCCATGCCTGCCATTTAAATAATTATATTCTTAAGATAAATTTCTAGAACCAGAATTTGTCTAATCAAAAACATGTCCGATTATTTGTTTGTTTGTTTATCACAAAATGACAATGTTGACTACACTTTTCTCCTTTTTGGTGTGTGAGGGAAAACAATAAATTGGCAGACAGAATTTTTAGAGAGAGAACTTGAGGATCAGCGAAACCAAGATGGTGGCATAGGTAAATGCCTAACTGCAGCCTAGCACAACAATTTCAAAATATACAACCAAAATACAAAACAGACATTATCCAGAACTACGGGAAAGTTGACTGACTGGAAATTGTACAACTAGAAGAAAAGAGAAATCTGGAATGAAAATCAGAGTAGCTGTAAAATCCTAAATTACAGAGACACGTTATGTGTGTGGAAAGAGGATAGAGCTGGAGAGAAGGGGGTACCTGAGTGCCTGGCTAGCATTCCCTAGTGGGATAGAGATAAAAGCACTGGACTGTGCTGAACCCCAGTTGCGACTGCACTGAACCCCATTCTGGGAGAGACTCTGGGGACCCAGGCTCATACAGAGGGAATCTGGTCTGTAAGGCAGAAACTCAGGAGATCGGCAAAAGGCAGAGTCCTGGAGGAGCCCATGTTGCGCACAGAGGACGGACTGTGGACTATGCCACTGGATTGCTTTAGCAGGAAGGAGACAAAAGCTTTGGACTGCATTGGACCCTACTTCCAACCCCACTTCCATCTGCACTCAACCCCATTTCTGGGCTCATTGGTGGAGCGAGTAGACTGTCTGGTAGTGGGAAAAACTTGAGGGCACCTTTCTCTCAGAGGTGCCTGCAGCAAGTACCAAAGGACACTGAGGAATTCTGAGACTCAGGAACCTCATAGGGCGGGGCTGTAGGCTCCACTCTGAAACTCTGCCCCATGCAAGCTGAACACAGAGGCTTTTGCAATTTTCCAAGTCAAGTCGAATAAGGCAGTCTCCTGGCATAGACACAGCTGATCCTCACAGAAAATTGGCCTGAAGGTCATTTCCTCCCAGTGATACCAACAACAATCAAGACTTACCTACAATAAGGCTGTCCATACAGTCCACAAAGGAATGCACCAAGTGTGTCCACCTCAGGTAATTGGGAGTGTGACCCACTGAACCATATAGGGCAACTTAGAATACAAAGCTACCCTACCAACACAAAGAAGCTGCGAAAATGCTGACACAAGGAAACAGGTCACAAATGGGAAAAACAATGGAGGACAACAAGCGACTGGATATAGTGTTCAAAACCATGGTTATAAGGTTTTTCAAGAATTTCCTAGAAAAGACTGATAAAATGATCTAGACCTATGAGGATATGAAAAGAGATCAATTAGAAATAAAGAATACATTGTTTGAAATAAAAAAAATTATACAGAGTCCTAAAAACAGAATGGAAGATTGCAAGAATCAAGTCAAAGATTTGGCACATAAAGATCCAGAAGACACTCCTCCGCAGAAGCAAGAAGACAAAAGAATCCAAAAAGTTGAAGATAATGTAAGAAACCTCTGGGACAACTTCAAGCAAACAAACATCAGAATTATGGGGGTCCCTGAAGAATTGAGAGAGCAAGATACCAAGAACTTATTGGAAGAAATAGTGACAGAAAACTTCCCCCACCTGGGGAAAGATTTAGACTTACAAGTCCAGGAAGTGCACAGAACCCCAAACAAAAGGAATCCAAAGAGAACCACACCAAGACACATCATAATTAAAATTCCAAGAGCAAAAGACAAAGAGAGAATATTAAAAGCAGCAAGAAAAAGCAGGGAGTTACCTATAAAGGAGCATCCATATGATTGTCTGCTGATTTCTCAACAGAAACCATGCAGGCCAGAAGGAAATGGCAAGAAATATTCAAGGTGATGAATGGCAAGAACCTACAGCCAAAAATACTCTACCCAGCAAAGCTATCACTCAGAATCAAAGGTCAGATAAAGAGCTTCACAAATAAAAAAAAAAAAGCTAAAGGCATTCATCACCGCCAAGCCAGAATCATATGAGTTGCTAAAGTGGGATGTTTAGGAATAGGAAGTAAATAAAGATAAAATTTATGAACAACAAATGCGTAACTATCAACAAGTAAATTAAAAAAAAACAAGGTAATTAAAAAATCTGATGAACAATATGAAGTGGTGCATATAATACAATCAGAGCTATGGAAACTGACCATTCCTGGGGAAAAGGGGTGTGAGGAGTGCGGGAAGACACGGAACATGAACTGTGCACCTATGGATGAGGACAATGTGGAGTGGGGAAAGGGCAGAGGGTGGGGTGGGAACATGGTGGAGGGGAGCAATAGAGGGGGAAAAATGAGGAACATTTGTAATAATATGAACAATAAAGATATATTTAAAAATAAAAATAAATAGCCGAAACCGGTTTGGCTCAAAGGATAGAGCATCGGCTTGGGGACTGAAAGGTCCCAGATTCGATTCCGGTCAAGGGCATGTACCTTGGTTGCGGGCGAATCCCCAGTAGGGGGTGTGCAAGAGGCAGCTGATCGATGACTCTCTCTCATTGATGTTTCTGACTCTCTATCTCTCTCCCTTCCTCTCTGTACAAAATCAATAAAATATATTTTAATAAAAAAATAAAAATAAAAATAAAAATAAGTAAAACTAACTAATTAAATAAATAAATAAATAAATAAAATTTAAATAAAAGAATAATACACAGAAGGAGAGACACACAGACAGAGAGACAGAGAGAGAGAGAGAGAAGAAAGAGAGAGAGAGAGACAGAGAGAGAGAAGAGAGAATTAACTGTGAAGCATAATTCCAAGCCATTCAAGAAATATGAAAATAAATTTACAAAAAACTGGAAGAACAATTATAAGCAGTTTGGTATTGCTTCAGTATCTAGTCCTATCCCAATGATTTCTAACATAAAAACAAATAGTTTCTGGGTCTCACATATCTGCAATAATTGTCAGTATAATTTATGATTGTTATCCTTGCTTCTTGGAGAGATGCCTTTCTCAATATTTGTGATTTACCTCCAAAAAGTTCCTTTTGCTATTTCCTTAAGGTAATGAATTAATGGGGGAAAATCTTGTTCATGTTCCCCTTGATTTCCCATTAAGGAGTGGAAACAACAACTTCAAAAACAACAACTAAAATCAAAACGGACTTCATCCAAAAACACAGGACAGCTCGCGGACTGGAAATTTACAACTAGAAAGAAGGAGAGAGGCTCACGGATCCGATTGGGAACCGCAAAGCGCTCAGGTAGGGAGATGCTCAGGCACAGAGAGGAAGTGCAGCCGAATGTCTGGATGGCAGGAGGACAAAGGAATTCCTGATTGCACTGAACCCTTTCCGATTGTAGTGAACCGCAACCCTGGCCAAAACCCCATGGACCCAGGCTCATATGGGTGGAGTCTGGACTGTAGAGAAAGGCACCCAGAGCCTCGGAGTCTGTGAGACTGGGAGAGCTGGGAGCCGCACAGGCAGGGTCTACAGTTGCGCTCCCGTGAGTAAGCGCTGAGGTCTGACCATGTAGGTTGCAGCTGCCTGTCCATAGCCGAAGGAGTCAGAATCTCAGACGATAGAGCCCCATCCCAATTTCGGGCGAGCCCCTGCAGCACCCACGCTTTTGCAAGGGGAATCTGGGACAGTCAGGTGGAAGCTCAGGAAAGCCACAGAAGGCAGAGGTCAGGCAGAAACTCAGGCTCTCACACAAGGGCAGGGCTAATGGGAAGCCGAGACTGTCAGCTCAGCCCTGAGACTCGGCCCCATCCAAGCTGAGCATAGAGGCTTCTGCAATTTTGCAAGTCTGATCCTATAAGACTGTCTGCAACACAAAAGGTATCCCACAGTAGACACAGCTGATACCCACATCCAATTGGCCTGAAGGTCAATTCCTTCCAGGCATACCAACAACAATAAAGACTTAGCTACAACAAGGCTGTACACGCAGTCCACAAAAGGGAGCACCAAGAGTGTCTACCTCAGGTAACTGAGGAGTCTGACCCACTAGGACATATAGGACACCAAACACACAAAGCCATCCTACCAACTCTGGGAAGCAGCAAAAATGCCGAGACAAGGAAATAGATCTCAAACAAAAGAGGTGGAGGAGAACAAAAGACTGAATATAGAGTTCAAAACCATGGTTATAAGGTTTTCCAAGAATTTCTTAGAAAAGGCCCATAAAGTTATTGAGATCCAACTAGAGATTAAACATTAACTGACTAAAATAAAAAATATTATAGAGATCCAACAGCAGACTGGAAATTCACATGAATAAAGTGAAAGATTTGGAGTACAAAGAGACAAAGGACACTCCTTTGGAGAAACAAGAAGAAAAAAGAATCCAGAAAGTTGAAGATAGTGTAAGGAGCCTCTGGAACAACTTCAAGCATACCAACATCAGAATTTTGGGGGTGCCAGAAGAAGAGAGAGTGCAAGATACTGAAAACATATTTGAAGAAATAATATCAGAAAACTTCCCCCACCTGGTGAAATATTTAGTTTTACAAGTACAGGAAGCGTACAGATTCACAAACAAGAGGAATCCAAAAAGGAACACACCAAGACACATCATAATTAAAAAACAAGGGCAAAATACAAAAAGAGGATCTTACAAACAGCAAGAGAAAGGCAGCTGGTTACCTATGAGGGAGCACCCAACCAACTATCAGCTGATTTCTCAACAGAAACTATACAGGCCAGAAGGGAACAGCAAGAAATATTCAAAGTGATGAATAGCGAGAACCTACAACCAAGATTACTGTGTCCAGCAATGTTATTCAGAATTGAAGGGCAGAAAAAGAGCTTCACAGATAACAAAAAGTTAAAGGAGTTCATCACCACCAAACCAGTATTATATGAAATGCTAAACGGTATTGTTTAAGAAGAGGAAAAAGTTCAATTGAATTAAAAATCTGAGGAACAGAGTAAACTGGTGAATATAATAGAATCAGGGGCAAAAAAAGGGAGTGGATTGATAATTTTCAGGGGGAAAAGGGGGTGTGAGGTTCAGAAAGAGGCTGGATTAAAATTGTACACCTATAGATGAGGACAATGGCAGGGGGAGAGTGGGAGGAGGTAAGGGCAGAGGGTGGGGCGGGAACCCGGTGGAAGGGAGCTATGAGGGGAAAAAGGAGAAGCAATTGTAATAATCTGAGCAATAAAGATTAAAGAAAAAAAATACATGGGATGATTTTTACTACCTTTACAGTTTATATTTCATGATGTTAAAGAAAATTCAACAAAATCCAAATAGTAGAAAATAAACATATGTAAAAGTAAGTTCAATATGGAAGTTAATGCAACAGATATCATAATGAAAAGTAAGTTTGGCACATAGAAAATAAAACCAGCTATGGACCAACTTATTAATAAATATGACTACAAAAGACTAATTAAATATTACCATATCTACTTTGTAGTTTATACTGGAACACAAGTATGGTTTAATATCAAGAGAGCTATTAAACGTGATATGATGGCAAAAGGATCCAACACAACATCCATGATTTGGTTCTAAATAAGGCCTAGCCCAGCCAGAGTGATTGAGCATCAATCTGGGCACTGACAGATTGCTGTTCGGTTCCTGGTCAGGGCACATACCTAGGTCATGGGTATGATCCCTATTCAGGGTGCATACAGGAAGCAACCAATTGATGCTTCTCTCTCATATTGATGTTTCTCTCTCTCTCTCTCTCTCTCTCTCTCTCTCTCTCTCTCTCTCTCTGTCTCTGTTAATTTTGGGGGAAATATTAATTTAACATTTTAAAGCAAGTCCATTTCATTTATTTTTAAATCTTTATGGTTAAAAGTGTTTCATATGTCCTCTTTTTACTCCATTGACAACTAGCCAATCCCTGCCCCTTCCCCAGGTCTTCAGCACCCTATTGACTATGTCCCTGGCTTATGCATATGTGCATACAAGTTCTTTGGTTGACCTCTTCTCATTTCAAAATTTTTTTTTTTTTTTGTGTGTGTGTGTGTGTGTGTGTGTGTGTGTGTGTGTGTGTGTTTAAGGTTGATGCCTACTTGCTCACTCTGATCTGTTCTCAAGCGTAATTTGTAATAACGTGTTTCCCCGAAAATAAGACAACCTCCAAAAATAAGACCTAGCGCATGGAAAGATAAGGCATCCCCTGAAAATAAGACCTAGTGCAACTTTGGGAGAAAAAGTTAATATAAGACAATGTCTTATTTGGGGGGAACAGGGTAGGAACCAGCATGTGTTGAGACCACAGTTCTGAGCTTCCAAAGTAAAGAGATGCAGCACCCAAGGTGGGTGGCTCCCCTCCAGGCCCATTGCCAGTGCGCACAACTGCATGGACCTCTAAGGTAGACGGCCTCCTTGATTTTCAGACCTCCATTTATTTCACACAGCTTTCATAGGCTGCCATGGTGAAATGAGGATTAAGAGGATAGACAAGTACTTATCATCTTTCTTGTTTAGGAATAGCATTCTAAACATTGAAAGTCTTTACAATGTTCAATGTACAATGTTCAATGTTCAATGAATAATGTACAATGTTCCCATGTTGGGCTCACGTTCTCAGTGCTAATGGTACTCAGGGTCAATGGTAGGACTCATCACAATCCATTAGAATTTCCTATCTATCCATGTCAACCAACAGGGCTGATCTCCTTGACAGCAGGGAGCCTGGGTGGGGTCCAAAGTTAATACCCATTTGCCCTGAGACAAGTGTAGCTTGAGCCATGGCAGGGTGCAAGACAAGGCTGTAAGTTTAGCCTCACCAGGATGGTTCAGAGCAAATAAGAGAATTGATGTAAAGGGAGAAGCCAGGCTGCCTTCACAACCTCATTCAGCCTCGGGAGAAATAATTGCTGACCTCAGAGGAGATTTGGAAGCGGTGCCTGGGGAGGAGGACCCCAGGCCCTGGGACATTCCCTGTCCCCTTTTCAGTACTATGCGCCAACAGAGGAGATGCTCAGAATGCTCTTCAGTGCCAGCGGAGCAGGTGGAGCCTCTGTCCAGGTGCATGTGACAGTCAGTGTTCAGGAACCTCTTGCTGCTGGTTAAACCTTACAGCATTCTGCAACGTGGACGCGAGGGGCCGTGTAAGGCCATGCTTGGCCCATGTGCCAGAGGGAGATGAAGTCAAACACAATGTGCTTTCCCAGGGGTAGCCCTAACACAAAGAGTCCCTGCCCTAATGCTCACCAGTCAATTTTCCCCAAAGTCCCATGGTGCTGGCCTCCAAGAATATCACATTCGTAGAGCAGATGGCTCCTGAGAGACTAATCACACCCACCCTATGACTCAAACTGACACCAAGGATGCCTGGAAGAAACAGACTTGCTCGAGGCTCTGAAGGATTATAGAGTTACATTTTATAGACTCTAAATTAAATTTATGTTTGAGTATTTCATTACATTTTCTTTAAAATAGACTGTATGTTACTGAATAGTATAAGAAAAATACAATAGTTATAAACATATATATGATAAATACAGATATTTTAAAACTTCATACAAAGAAGAGGAGGGAGCCCTCCCTGCCGTGGCAGTTGTAGCCCAGAATCTAGGACCACAGGCCTCATAGGCACTGAGGCCAGTTGCTCAAATGCTGCAGGTGGTTCCACATCTGGATTTTCAAGGGCAGCTGTGCCTGGAGCCTGCACTGGCTCTGCAGAGGACACAGAGTTGGCATTTCCTCTTCAGGTGTTTCTTGATCTTGCTCAGGAGCTGCTTCTGTAGTTCTAGGAATAGAACATGTTACACCATGACTGCCTATTGTGTGCCTTCCATGGACGGGAACCCCCCATCTCCATCACTGAAGTGGCAGTTAAATCCCCCACCCCAGGAGCCCTCCACACTGCAGGCCATGGGCACTGACGTGCACGACCCTGTGCTCCTGCCTAACCCCAGCCTCTGGGAGCTCATCTCCTTGTGGGCAGCCCCATCCCCTCCCCGCTCACCCACACCACCCAATCCACATGCACAGCTCTCTGACTCCTTCCATGTTTTTCCAGGAGAAGCTCTCAGACTTCTGTCCTCTTGCAGAAATCCCACAAGGCATGGGACTCAGAATGTTACCAGCACCTCCAAGTCACAGTCCCCATACTCCCCTTAAGGTTCTGATCCAAAGCCCACTCACTTTTTCTGCTGCTCCAGAGATCCACTTTCTGCTTCGAAATATGAGAAAATGCAGCAATACTTGGAGAAAGAAGCCACATTAACTGTCTTGTGGACACTACCTGCCTGAGCAGCCTCGTGTGACTGAATCACTCCTGACTAGAAGGAAACTCTGGGGTGCAGTCCTGGGGGCAGGGAATTTCCTGACTGAATGAGCCCAAACCAGCCCCATCTCGGAAAGCTAGGTGACACGGGGGACCCCTGCTCACCCCTGGGATTTCTAATCTGGCTTCACCCAGGACAGGGATCCCTAATGGAATCTCCAATGTTTTTATCCCAAGAGAAAATAGCTCAGCCTACGGCCTGAGGACAATCACAAATAAGGCAGAAGCTTCTTTAAGAAGAAGACAAAATGGCCAATTAGGACACCCACAGCCCCTCCAGCACACCTCTCCAGTGTCCAATTTTGACAGGGCCTTTTTTCCAGAGGAACACCCCCCACCCCAATTCCCTACAATAACCTATGAGGGTGGAGCTCAGTATTCCCCATGGTCAGAGTAACAAACACTCGGAGAGATGCAGTGACCTGAAGACTCACAGCAAGCAGGTGGCAGAGTGACCACTGTGCTCTGGAGGGGCAGGGCTCATCTATAATAGTACATGGTTGGTCCCACCCACGTTGTTTAGTAGCAAATGTTCTGAATGAACACAGAAAGGTGGGTCGGGACCAAGGTGGGGACGCTGCCTAGGAAGCTGGGCACCAAGTATTTGACCAGTTTGCCCACTGTTCCTGGGCAGCCTGCACTGTACATCCTCTATTTGATTTCTGCCTTGCAAGGGTCAAGTGTATTTGGAAGCCCAAGTAAGTGGTGTTGGGGTCAACGTGAAGGCCCAAGGCTGGGATGTCTGGCCTATCTGTTGGGCTCAGGGTGGCCAAAGGGAGGCCAGTCCTTGTTCTCTGGCCACCCAGCTCTGAGTCTGGGCACAGGGGGAGCCAGCTCCCTGGGAAACAGAGTCCTGGCTCAAGGAAGAACAGGTGGAGAAGGTGAGGATAGTTCTCCTTGTGTGGGTCAGGGTCCAGAAAAACAGACTTGCTCAAAGTTCTGAGGGTTTATAGGGTTGAATTTTATAGAAACTAAATTAAGGGTATGTTTAGGAGATTTCAATAAATTTTCTCTACAATACACTCTATCTTACTAAATACCATAAAAATTCAGTAAAATTGTAAGGATCAATAACATGACTAAAAAACATTTAACAATGCATCTAAATGAGGTTGGGGGCGCCCTCTCTGCCATGCAGGTGACACGTTCTGTGGCCCAGAATCTGGCACCACAGGCCTCGCGGGAGCTGGCAGAGTTGCTGAAATGCTGCAGGTGTTTCTTCTGCCTCTTGAGGTTCAGTGAAAGCTGGGCTGGATCCGGCTGTGGCTTTGGTGTGGCCTCTAGGGTGGAGTTGCCTCTGGAGGGTTTTCCTGATGTTGCTCTGGAGCTGGTTCTGCAGATCCAAGAAGAGGACATGTCACCACCCTGACTGCCTGCTGTGTGCCTTCCAAAGGCACACTCACCCACACCGCCCCCAGAGGACTCCTCCTCCTCCTGTCTCAGCCTCAGTGGGCTCAGGTGCTCCAGCCTTGACTGGAGGCACTGGGCCTGGTTTGGCAGGTCAGGGTCTGGAAAGTTGAGCTCCATGGAGGCCAACAGCATCATCAGGCTGGGAGATTCTGGAGGTGCTGGTCCAGCCAGATGCCCAGGAGGCAGGAGATGGCCCTGGGGAGAGAGATCGGTGGGAAGCAGAGGATGAGGTGTGCCCTTTCCTCCCAGAGGTCCTTTGCCTCCTGCTCCTGCCCATCCAGAAGCCAGACCTACTCCTTGTCCACCTTCATTCTGGCAGTCCTGGAGATGATGTGCCTGTCACCCAGAAGGAGCTGGTAGAAAGCACTCCTACCTGACAGATCTGGATGAATGAGAGAACCACCTGTCCCCTTGTTCAAGGGAACCTGACATGGTCTCTCAGTGCCCCTGTTCCCTCCCATTACACTGACAGGGCTGCTGTCTACTCTGCTCATGTCACGCATTGGCACAGAGTAGGTGCTTCAGGAATACTGACCAATGGAGAAACAACGAAGCCCAGGGACTTCCTATCACATCAAACTTTAGCTCCTGCACTTACATGCTGCATAATTCAATAGTTGTGCTGTGTGGTTCTTTGCCTCCCACTGAAACTAAACTCCCGCAGGGTGGGGTACACCCTCCAAACAGCCATTGAGGAGGTTCTACCAGATTAGTTAGCAAGGTCTCAGGATAGGTGTGTAGGGAGGGCTGGGATTAGGATCGGACCAGACCTCTGCACTCTGGCAGAAATCCCACCATGTGTGGTATCCAGGGTTCTGCCAGCACCTTCTATCCACTTGCCCTATACTCCCCTCATGGCTCTGACCCAAAACTGACTCACGTTTTCTGCTGGAACAGAGGTTCACCTTCCTCTTCACTGTATAGGAAGATGCAGCCATAGGTAGAGGAGGCCAGGAGGACGTCATATCAGCTGTTCTGTGGACACTAAGAGCCTTGCAGCCTAGTGTGACTGAATCGCTCCCTACAAGGAAGCTCTGCAGTGCAGGCTGGGAGTCTGCTCTGTGCACTGGATTATGGTCAGTGCCTAGAGACATGTCTGTACCTGGCAGGGCTTCTAATACATCTGCTGAATGAATGAGCCCAAACCAGCCCCATCTCAGATACCTGGGTGACCCTAGGACCACACTCCTCACCTCTGGCCATTCTGATCAGGACTCACCTCGGATACGGACCGCTAATGGGATCTCCAATCTCTTTAAGAAATGAGAAAAGAGCTTAGCCCAAGGCCCCAAAGAGAATCACAAATTTGGCAGAGGCTTCCTCAACTGGAAGAGAAAATGACCAACTGGCTAAATCATAGTCCCTCCAGCAAACCTCTCCGCTGTCTAGGCAGCCAGAGGACACTGACCTGGAGGACCCCAGCCAGTCACAACAAAACCCTATGAGCTGGCTCCCGGGTTCACTGAGGGTTCAGAGCAACAAATGCTCAGAGAGTGCAGTGACCTGTAGGCAAACAGCCAACAGGTGCCTGGTGACCATGTGCTCTGGAGGGGAGGGGCTCACCTGGTACATAATTGGTCCCACAGCTGTTGGGTGGTAGCAGATGTTCTTTAGTAACAGACAGGAATGACGGTGGGTTCCTTGCTCAGAAAATCGACCATTTTTGTCTCGCCAGTGTGCCGGGAAATGTGCACCATACAGGTTTTTTGTTTGTTTGTTTTTCTCCCTGTGAGGCTGAACTTCATGGGGAACCCCGAGTATGTAGTGCTGGAGCCAGTTGTCCGGTTGGCAGCTGGCTCCTAAGGTTTGGCCCACTGGCCTCCATGTTCTGCTGAGATGCCCCCAATCAGAGACCAGCCCTTGACCTCTTGCCGCCCGGCTCTGAGGCTGGATACAGGCTGGAGCTGGCTCCCGGGGAAGCAGAGTCATGGCTTTTAGGTAGGGCAGGACTTCAAGGCCAGAACCTTCTCGCTGGGAATGTTGGGCATCCTGAGGCCAAAACACATCTCCCATGATTCTCCAGATCAACACTGCCCTCTGGACTCCCACCTGCCAGAGCGTTCTGGTTATTGAACAGAGTCGTGAGGAGCTCCAAGTGAGGGGCAACCCCCTTAGGTTCCAGGCTGTGAGTGCATTTGAAACCCCAGATGGTTTCTCTTTGTGTTTCCAGGGTCTGTGTCTCTACTAAACCGAACTGTTGACAGAAAAGCAGCTTCTGGGCAAGTCCAAGGCAGGGTGAAGGGCAGGGAGAGGGGGCGGGCTAGAAGGTGGAACTGGAGTGTCCGAAGATGCAGATGGGGAAGTGCTTGACCTGGGAGGACCACTGAGCTGCCAGCTGGAGGAATGTCACGTCGTTCCACTCCACATCATCGATGATGACCGGCAGCATGCTCTGCTGGTGCTTAGCCTTGCAAACCAGGCGGTGGATGCCCTGGATGCACTGGCTTGTGGACTCCACTTCCTCGTCCTTGGCTTTCTTGGGCGCCTTCTTTGTCTTCTGCTTGGTGACCGCTGTCATGGACATGGTGGCTGTTGCTGTGGCCTGACCACCACTGGGCAGCCTGCTGACCTGGACAGACTGGAAGAAGCACTTGAGTGTGCTTTTGGTGCCAAGCGCGTCTTTCTTCTCTGCAACTCTCTCTGTGTCTATTGGCTGGGCTGCCGTCCAGTAATCCACCCGAAGCTCCATCATGTCTGCATGGACACTCTGGCTGGGGGAGGACAGGCCCCCACTCATTGATGGGGGGGAAAGTGTGTTGGATGAGGACTTGCTGGCAGGGGACAGAAGCTCGCTGGAGCAGGAAGGGCCCGCATCATCTGAGTCTGCTGACATGGCTGAAGATGGGTCCGCTCTTCCAACCTTCACTGCCCCCACAAAGGGGATGAGCTTCTTTGAGGACGTCTCATCGGGACGCTGCTGCTTAGACATGAGCACGGCCTCTGCAATGGGCAGCAGGTAGACACAGTTGGCCCCAGTGACGTACTCTGTGATTCTTGACACAACGTCCTGTGTGTCCTGCAAGATGTTGAGAGACTCCAGGTTGTTGAACATGTCCCACCAGAACAGGTCCTGGAAGAAGTTGTCGTAGCGGCAATCCATGGAGCCCAGGTAGCTGGCCAAGGGGTGGGAACCCAGTGGGATGACCAGGAAGCGCAGGTAGTCCAGCCACTGGGCTGGCTGGTGGGACAGCAGCTCCACGAAGACCCGCAGCACCGTGTTGAAGTAGGGCTGCGCCCCTGCCACCGCGATCTTCACAGGCGTCAGGGCCTGGGAAGTGCAGTCGCAGTTCCTCTGCATCCAGCACACGATGATGCTGAAGGCCTCCTGGACGTCATCTGTGGAGCAAGTGCACACCACGGGCAGCGTGTGCCCCTGCAGGATGTCCGAAAGTAACTGGCCCTGCCAGTCCGAGGTGTTGACCAGAATGACGTTCTCAGGCAGCTTGTCTGGGCAACTGAGGATGACATTCAGCTGGTCACGCACGGGCTTGCTGGGGATCTGCCTCTGGCTCTGTGGTTCTGGGTCCTCGTCATCCGGTCTTTTGAACCGCTCATTTGGGGATGTGTTGCAGCTCTGGTGGCCAGCCTGCTTCCTCTTGGACCTGCTGGAGGGGACGACTAGAGACTTGGTGAAGCGCACTATGGATGGCAGCTTCCTGGTGAACCAACCCCTGGCAGAAGATGCTGCCTCCCGGCTGCCCTCCAGCTGTGCCGACTGCACCCCAGGGGAGCAAATTCTGTGTGCCACTGAGTCAGAGTCACTATCACTTGACGTGCTGTCAAAGTATCGCCTGAGCTGTGGCCTTGGGGTGCTGGGGACGCTGATATCGTCCTCCGAGTCAAGGCTACTCTCGCTTGAGTTCTCCCTGTTGTCATGGCGACGGACCAGGGCCTTCTTCACTTTGGGGACGTACCTCACAAGGGTCTGTTCTGAGGACACGACCTTCTCCGACACTTGGGCCATGAGCACAGAAGCCACGGCTTCCTGGTGGTAATTCTGTTGCAAGGTGGTGCACCTCCTTCTTACTCTCAGGTTCCCTTCCTCAAAGTTGTCCTCCTGGGACTGCCTGTGGGCCGCACTGTAGCTGGCCGCCTGCTGAAAGAAGCTGTCAGACAAGCCAGCGGAGTCGTTAGGCGAGGTCTGGGCCGTGGTGGTGGCCTGCCTGGCCCTGGCCTCACGATCGATGGGCTGGCCGGACAGGGAGGCCCTCTGCATCTTGTCCACCTTAGTGGTGCATGTACTGCAGGCCACCAATTTTGAGTCGCTCTGGCTTGGCTGTTTGCCTCCCGGGGTGCACGTGTTCTCAGGCTCCCGGGCCAGACTCGGAGACTCCTTTCGGATCCTGGTCCTGTGGGAGCCCCACATCTCCATCTGCAAGCTGGAGTGTGACAGGCCCTCTATGCATGGCCTGAGCTTGGGATCGGGGCTGCTGAGGATACTGTGACTGTCCTTCATGTCCGAGCCGCTAGACAGGCCTTGGAAGTATGGCCTGAGCTGAGGCGTGGAGGTGCTGAGGACACTGTCATCGTACTCAGTGTCTGGGCCACTGTCACTGGGGTTCTCCAGCATGTCATACAGGAGGTCCAGGTCCTCTTCCACCTCTAGGACATGCTCCCCATGATCCTGCTCAGGGTCCGGGGCCTCCTCCCACACTTGGACTGTGTGAAGCCATAGCAGGACTTTCTCGCGATAGTTCTGTTGCCTGGTCATGGTCCCCCCTGTGACTTCCAGATTCTCTGCCTTGAAGTCATCCTCCTCCTGTGCCTGCCTGCGGGAATCATTGGAGCTGCCCTCCAGCTTTGAGAAGCAGGTCTCACACTTGCATTCAGAGGAGCTGTCTGAGGACTCAGCCTTGGCACTGGTTTGCCTGGTGCTGTCCTCGTGGTCAATGCGTGGCCTGGACAGGGAGGTCATCCAGATCTTCTCCGCCTGGCCGGCGGGTGTGCTGTAGGCCTCAAATTCATCATCACTCTCACTTGGCTGCTTGCCTCCCATGGCCCATGCATTCTCTGGCACGTGGGCCAGACTCAGAGGCTCTGTTTGGCTTCTGTCATTATGGCTGCCCCGCATCTCCAACTGCGAGCTGGAGTCTGACATGTCTTCAAAGCATGGCCTGAGCTTGGGCCTAGGGATGCTGAGGACACTCTCATCATCCTCCATGTCAGACCGATGATCCCTCTCTGACACTTTGGACCTGTGACACAGCGCCAGGGCTTTTCGCTTCAAGTCCATTCCTCCTATGGACCGCCGCTGCTTCTTTGGCTTTCCCTTCCCAAAGCCATCCTTGTGCAGGTCCTCTCTGTGCTTTCTACTGCAGCTGGCCTGCAGCTCAGACAAGGGGCTCTGTGTGTAGTTACCTGCGGACTTGGCCTTCGGCCTGGCCCGCATGGCACTTTCCTCATGTTTGCTGGGCTGACTGGACAGCGAGGAGATCCAGACTTCAGCCACCTCGGTGGAGGGCTCCTGGACGGTGCTGTAGAGGCTCAGCATCTGGCCGCACTTGGAGTTTCTCCTCATGACATCAGCCATGCGGATGGCGCCCGTGGCCAGTGTCTTGTAGCCCAGGACGATCCTGTTCTTATAGCGCTTCCTCTGCTCCAGCATGATGTGGAGCTTGTTGCCTTCTCCCTTGAGGAAGTGGGAGTACTGCAGGGAGAAGGTCAGCGCCAGGTCAGTCTCCACTGCTTCACTGGGAGGCAGCATAATCTCTTTGGACCTCAGGATACCCTTGGAGTCCTGCATCTTCACGGAAATCACCACGGAGACTAGGTCCTTCGCCAGCTCCTTGTAGATCACTAGCTTCTTTAAAGTGACACTGCACCAGCTGGGCACACAGCTGGGACTGGAGCAGTCCACCGCCCAGGTGGCTAACAGGTTCTGGGCTACCTGTGTTTGGAGCACAGTGGATGTGCTGGCCAGCCCCACAGTTCGTGAGGAATCTACAGCTGGTGGCACCCCACGGGTCCTTTTCCTACTCAGGGTGGATGCTTTGTCCTCCTGTGGTGGGACAGAGGAGAGACATGATTGGTGACAAGAGGTGGGGCACAGGTGATCGGGTGTGCAGACACAAAAAGTGGCCACTCGCTAAACTGTGATTAGGTCAGGGAAGGCCTGGGTGGTGGTCTTTTAAACTCTGAGACCTAAAGTTATTCCACAGGATGTCCCAAAATTACAACTTTTTAACTAAAAGCAGTTTATGGCGGGTTGCCCTGTGTTAGGCTGGAATCTTCTCAAAAAAAAAAAAAAAAAAAAAAAAAAAGATGATTCTTTACCTTCACTGAGCCTGCCTATTGTCTTTTGTAATGTACAAGAACATAGCTTTGGAATATCAATGGAATTTTCCTTGTTCTGGACTCTCTGTGCTCTGTGGAGACCACAAATCCCCTCATTGTTTTTGAGTTCATTGGTGGCTATTCTATGTTTTATCCACATATGGGAAAGAATTATGTGTCCATCATTTTACTTTTTATACAATCTATCACCAATGGATTTCATACATACATCTCCACTTTTGATTGGAATGTCTAAAATAAGGTGAAAGCTGCCATTCTCAAGAGTATTGTTTCTTTCTTCTTTTTTTTTTTAATCAATCTTTATTGCTCATATTATTACAAAGGTTCCTCATTTCTTCCCCCCTCTACCAGGTTCCCACCCCACCCTCTGCCCCCTCCCCATCCCTCCTTGTCCTCATCCATAGGTGCACAGTTTATGTTCAGTCTCTTCCTCCCTCCCTTTCCCCGATAGTAAATCCCTTTTCAGATAGTAAATCAGTTACTTAGCATTTTCTCATATCAATAATACCTCCACATGCCCGATGATACACTTCACACAAAAGACATTTCCAAATAGGTCCACTAGCCTCATCCAGGCCCCACCCAAGGCACTCACAGATCAACACCCCAGCCCTATACTAACTCAACACATCCAGATCTAAGCCTTCATCACTTGATTCAGCAGACCCTCAAGTTCCCATGAAAGTTTCCAGCCATGTCTGAGAGGCAGCCGTGGGGCAGGGGCAGGCGAGGAGCAAGCTGTTCCGGGCCTGGCTGCTCCGGGCCTGGCCTCTGTTGCTCTGGTTCATTCCACAACCAGCTGCTCCGGGTCTGGTCACTGCCACTCCCGACCTAGTTGCTCTGGACTTGGCTGCTGCTGCTCCGGGCCTGGCCGCACCCGAACTGGCTGCTCTGGGCCCAGCTGTTCCGGGCCCTGCCGCTCTGGGACTGGCCACTCCTAGCCTGGCAGCTGCTGCTCCGGGCCTGGCTGCACCCGACCCGGCTGCTCCGAGCCTGGCAGCTCCCGGCCTGGATGCTCTGGGCTTGGCTATTGCTGTTGTGGGTCTGGCTACTCCCAACCCGGCTGCTCTGGGCCCAGCTTCTCCGGGACCGGCCACTCCAGGTCTGGGTGTTCCTGGACTGGCCACCCTGGGCTTGGCCGCCTCCGCCTCAGGCCTGGCTGCCACTGCCCCAGGTCTGGCTGCTCCAGTGCTGGCTGTTGATGCTCTGGTTCTGGCTGCAGCTGCTCTGGGGCCTGGCCGTCGCTGCTCCGGGCCTGGCTGCCACTGCCTTGGGCCTGGCCACTCTAGGCCTGGCCGCTGCTGTTCCAACATTCTGTCCTTTTTTTTTTTTTTTTTTTTTTTTTTTTTTAAACGCATTTATGTTGCAATGTTGGCTGGTGAGTTGAGTTCTGACTTAGTCTTTGATTTTTCAAGATCTTCTTTGTATTCTTTCTTAAGTAATTTTACTATCTTTTGCTCTCACTTGATTTCTTCACATTGAGAACTTCTTTGGTTTCTTCCTTCTTGTCCTAGGAGCTCAGCAGGTTGGCCTGTGGCACCCCTTTGTTCTCCGCGGGCTCCTGCGCTGCTTCAGCCTGTTGCTGGGGTCATCCCCGCCAAGGAAGCAGCCCCAGGCCTTGGCTCCGTTGCCCACGCTCAGTGGTTGAAGGCTCAGGGGCACACCCCGCCGGGGGCCCCATCGCCCGGCTCCTTGCTGGTGCCCGGCTGGCCGGTGTCCGGCAGGGGCTCCTGATCCTCGTCGCGTTCCTCCAGTCTGGAGCTTTTTTTCTCCTTCCCGCTAGGGGAGTCTAGCATCAGAGTCAACAGACTTTCCTCTGCGCGCAGTGTGCACAACACTGGGAGCTCCACTTTTCGCCACTCCCTTGGATTCTGCCTCCCCCTGCCTGAGCCTGGGTCCCCAGGGTCTGGCCTAGGACTGGGGTTCGGAGCAGTCCGGACTGAGGCTCAGCGCCGCCGGAGGCTTTGTTTCTTCCGGCTAGGGTAATCCAGCATCAGAGTCAACATTCAGTCCTCTGTGCACAATGTGTGCACGACTCCAGGAGCCCTGCTTTTTGCTGCTCCCCTGGGATTCTGCCTCACAGACCTCTCTCCCCCTGCCGGAACCTGGGTCCCCAGGGTCTGGCCCATAACTGGGGCTCAGCGCTGCCGGTGTGGGGGTTCAGCCCAGGCTGAGGGTTTTATTTCCTTCCTGCTATGGAACGCCAGGCAGCTCCCCGCCCTCTCCTCCTCTCCAGCTGCGACCTCTCCGTGCGCGTGTGCGGGCGGGCGTGCAGCTTGTCTCCGTACCTTAGGCTTTTTTTCAGCTCCTCTGATTTTCCTTCTGGTTTTCTCTTTCCTTCTAGTTGTAGAATTTTCAGTCAGTTGACTACCTGTAGCTCTGGGCAATGCCCACTCTACATTTTAGTTGTATTCCATTGAAATTGTTGTGTGCTGCTGCGGTTAGATGTCTACCCGAGCAGCCATCTTGGATCCTCTCTCAAGAGTATTGTTTCAATCCATTGAGATTTTGCTTTAAGACAATTGACAGTTTGGCTCAGATAAAATCCCAACAATTGTTCACAGTTTTGACTGTTTCTTATATTGACATTTACTTGGCACAATACAGCAGGATCCCAGAAAAGCTCACCCAGCACCACCCTGCACACCTACACCTGATGCTGGGATGCAGCAGACGGCCCATTGACCCACCAGTTCCCTGTCCATCAGGTGAACTTGTGTGACTTGTCTCCTGGATCCAGGACCTGCTCTTGCTTGTGCTACTGACCTTATGTAAGCCATATTTTTGAATACTCTTGGTGGAACTAAGGTTAACGCTTGACAGATCTCAGGCTAAGGAGACACAGGAAGAAAAGTGAGCCTGCTCCTTGCTTTTCTGTTGGAATTGCCTTTTGAGAGACTGGGGAAAACACGTTGGATGTATAAATGAGAGCTAACCTGGTTCACCTAGAAAGATAAAGGGGCCCATCATCCTTCCTGCAGGAATCTCAGGTGTTCTTGGACAACTGAGGATCTTTGCGGATATGTCGAAGGTCCTTCCTCGTGACACGCCCAAGCCCCATAGGGAAATTCCCAAACAAGTGTGACTAAACTAATTGGCTCTTCACGGGGAGGACTAATTAGGTTTGTCCACCTGCATTGGAAGCCCTTCTGGTGGTTTTACACAGCAGGGAGAGAAACCAAGGCACATAAGAGGGTTGGATGAGACTCTAGGGGACTGAGCATCATGCAGCTCCATCTACAAAGCAACACACTTCAACCCACTACATCACATCCTCGAAGATGTGCTGAGACTCTGCAGACACCAAACAACAATAAAAACAGCAGCAGCAAACACACCTCTAGTTAACATGGGAAGTTGTGCCTCCATGGAACTCCCAGGCTCCAGCCCTCATTAATATCCCTGATAGAAAGCCTTGACTTGCAAGTGCTTTATACAAATAGGAAGATTTATCTAGAAAATATCAACTGAAAAGTGGTCAGCATACAATTGTCTTTGGTGCCTACATTAATTTTTTCCAGGGGTGGAAATAAAACTAGAAAAATGCTGGCCTGAGAATTAAACTGATTGGATGAATTGGATGCATATCTTGATTTGGAAATTAGAAAATTCTAAGGAGAACCCCAGATAAATGCTCTTTAAAAAGAGAAATTTCGGTGATTGTCTCCTGAAGTTAATAAATGCTAACACGCCATCTCCCACTTCTATAGCATGCCCACTACATCTTTTGTCCCCTGAGCTTCCTTGTCCAGAAGTGTTCTTTCCCTTTCCTTCTTCCTTCCCCTTCTGACTCCTCCACTACCACTCCCTATTGACTTAAGGGGAAATGAGAATAGGAATTCTACCAACTCCCTTTGGAGGAAAGCTATTCTCAGCCACCGATGAACCAGCAATCCTTCTCCATTCTCTCTGTGGCCTTGTTTGGTTCACTAAGAAATTTCACTGTTGCAACATGTAATCCTGGCTATTCTAACCTATGCCAATTAACATACTCCAAGTTTCTGGGAGCATAGCAACAGAATTACCGAATAAAGTTGTCAATAATTTGCTGGGGAGAAATCTGCCCACTCTAAGGGTTATAGGAAATGAAATAGCGTTTAGAAAAAGTAAACAAAACAAAAAAAAAGTATAGGGTGGCTCTAATGTGTTTCCTCTTTTCACTGACAGTTTGAATTTTAAATTATCATTAAAAGGGAAGCCACTGACTGACCTAGCCATTTAGTCTCATGGGATAGAGCATAAGCCTGAGGATTGAAGGGTTCCAGGTTTGATTTTGGACAAGGGCACATGCCCAGGTTGCAGGCTGTATCCCCAGCCTGAAACCTGGGCATGTAATGATTGTCTCTCACCATTGATGTTTCTATCTCTCTCTCCCTCTCCCTTTCTTGCTGAAATCAATAAAATAAAAAAAATCTTTTTTTTTTTTTTAAAGGAGGGGGCGTGAAGGTGGGGAGAAACCACTAAGTCTCCTGTATATACTGAGGCTACTTTATTTCTTCTTAACCTCACCCAAATAACTGCTTCCCTACAATTGTCTGCTTTTTAATCAAAACCTGTTTCCTTGCAACAAGGGAATGTTATGGGGCTATATATCAATGGAATGCTTTGCAAATCTTCCCCAATTCACCTGGTAAAAGAGTGGGGTTTTGTCTTTTTAATGAATCAGTGATGCTGACATATGCCTTTTCCAGAACAGTTACATATACACTTAGACTAAATGAACCAGATACTAAACCAAAAGGGAAATTAATGATTTTAAAACAGCCTTCCAGGTGGAAACTAACCTTGAGACTGACCGAACGTTTGCTAGTCATCTTTTCTTCATTATTTTCTTCCACAGAGCCTGAGAGTTGGTTTCACAGGATACCCACCCTACCCAGAATGGCCCCAAACAACCCAAACACGTGCAGAGATGCCTCTTATACTGGGCTTGCTCTTATGTCTCTCTGTAGATGGGGAAACAGCCCACAGTGATGTGAGAGTTCTCTTATGGGCTACATATCCGTCAAATGGGAAACTTGACCCTGAGGCCCTCAAGGAAGGGTCCACTCTTCTTTTGTTGCACCACCTACATGTTTCCAACATAAAGTGGGTAATAGAGAGGTTTTGCATCATTAATTTTAAGACTATCATACAGCTAGGACTTGTCTTGCCATTCCCAAGGGAGATGGACAGTGGTTTCATATACCTGAAGGTCTTTATACCTCTCAGAGTTGTGTGCTTTCTGGAAACGAGAAAAAATGTACCCAAATAGAAACATTCCAAAAATGGTGAATGGTTTTCTCAGTCCCTTGCCAACAAATAGATGGCTACCCAGTCCCTGAGGTATTGAAGATGACTATCCTTGTTTTACAAATGAAGTTTTCAAGAGGCCAGAGTTTTGGCTCCAGAAACATGTCAGAACAAGCCCACCAAATCCTTTTACCTTCCCCAAACCTCCCCTAGTCATTTCAGAGGCTTGTAGGTAATTGGCTTTATGCAACCAAAGTCCCAGAACCTTCGGAGTGGAAATCCCTGAGTTCACCAAGACCTCTTGTCTAGACCATTTGTCTTTGGAAGACATGTCTTATCCCAATAGAAAAAAATACCTTACACACCTGCACACATCATTTTAGTTTATTTCAACTATTTCTTTCTAACTTAGATTTAATGAGAGTTATTGAATATCTAGATATTTTGAAATAACATGAAATACTGAAACATTGCTTGCTAGACAAGAATTATGTTCACCTGCTTTTGGGTTTTCAATTACAGAAGGTCTGTAAAATGAATTTGGAGCTGTTGATGTAATGTATAGGGTGGCTCCAATGTGCTTTGTGAAAGTTGTGTTTCTTGAATGTGAGAGTTTGATTACAGTATGTTCATCACTGTCAATTTAAGGAATGCTGGTTATTCACTTTGCGGTTTTCATTGTAAATTAAGGCTCCTAAGATTAAAAGTTCCAGCTAAGAAGGAAGAAATTGCATAGTTGTGATAACAGAAGGCTTGAGGTATGGGGAGTCATATTTGAAGGAAAAAGTCAAATGCAAATTTCTCTAAGGATAGTTATTTCTGAATGGGTGAGAAGGTTTGTGAAAGTTAAGAAAAGGTTTGTAAAAGGGGATGTAGACTATGAACTTTTGTGAAAGTTTTACATAAAATATTCCGGTATTTCTCTGCAAAAATTAGTAAATTAAAATTGTGTGTATAGTCCTTATGTGATATGTGTTCATCTATGTGTTATGTGTGGTGAATTTTCAACTTCCAGATGGCATTACTAGGATATAATCTTTTATTGATCTAAAAGGTTAAATATTTATGTAAATTAAGGTGAATTTCGTAGTTTGGACAAAATATTTAATATTAAAACTGTTTATAAGTATTATTAATATCTCTTAGAGTTGTTACCATAAGTCTGTGTTTGCTTTACTTAGATTTACAAAAAGTCCATGGTATAATCTTTTGCATAAGTGTATTTGACAACCTTCCTAAAATTTCTATTTTAAGAGACTTTTTAAACAAAAGATGTGTTTGAGTTAATTCCAATGGGCCCTGAAATACCTAAAGGATTTATTCCCTCGCCTTATTAAAGGACCATAGTGGACCTGAATTAGTCCTGCTTCATATGCTCAAAATTACCTGAGAAGCTTAACCAACTTAAAAAATGAACACAACTGTGCTACTTGTGTACATATATTTTTATTAAAATGGAAGTTCTAAAGATTTCAACCTGTCCTAGGAAGGAAGGTAGAAAGATTCAAAGAAAAGTTCAAATAGGAAACTCTCAAGTGAACCAGGGGTCTTGGTGTCAGCCACACCCTGCCAGCATCTAGCTGTGGGACTCCAGGTATTTGTGGTGCAAACATTGCAAGTTTATGAATTATCCCCAATGCTCAATACAAGAAGCCATGGACAATGTTTCAAAATCTTACATGTTATTTAATCTTTTTATATCAAAATTGTGTATTGAATCCAAATGTAGACATATACTTATATTTTTTCATATTATTCTCTGTCATTTTATAGTAATTACTAGAAGCCTGATGCACAAAGATTTGTGCCAGAATGGGCCTCCCTTTCCCTGGCTGCTGGCACCATTTTTGCTCTGCTCAGAGGCCCAGAGTGGCTGTGTATGCAAATTAACCCCCATTTTGTTGGGTTAATTTGCAGACCCATTCCTGATGGCTGCTGGGTGTTGCAAAAGTACGGACAATTAGCATGTTTGTCTGTTATTAGGTAAGATTATTTTCCAAAAATTATTGCCTTAATATAGTTTACCAAAAAATCAAAGCTTTTTTTTTTTTTTTAAATCTACTGGATTACAAACAAAACTATAACCACTTTGTTTTGTCATTCATACATACTTATTGTTTTACTCCGATGAATTTTCAAATATGTTACATCTTTAGAAAAATGCATGAGAAAGACTCTAACTTATGCTAAATAATGGGTTTCTAAGCGGGTCACATCTTTGAACTGAATGAAGAAGTATAGAATTCTAAGGAATAACTGAATTCATGAAAATACTGGCAAATAACCAGGATAAACAAAAAATGGGTACAGAACTAAAAGAAGTGAAGATGATTATTGTTGTTATGACTCTGTTTAAAATACTGCTGGTTTTTAAAATCTTTTTTTGTTTTCCAAACATAAGGAAAACTAAAAGCATGCATTTCACATTACTATCAATGACTCATTAATAAGGTTATAAGGACTGATACATTTGGGACATTCATTTCACAGTACACCCAAGAGGCAAAAACTTTATAGACTAAAACTTACAATCAAGAGAGTTTTGTTTATTGAAACACATTAATTATAGACTCTCTCCAACATGTTTAAAAGGATTTTACTTCATCAGAGGCCTAACCTCAATGAACATCTGTCTCTGGCACTGGTTTCCATCTACCACGGAGATTGAAGACATTTCAAGGATGAGAATAAACTGGCCATGGAAGCTGACCACTATCCTAAGTAGTCAACAAGGTCTAGATGCT
Source organism: Pipistrellus nathusii (assembly GCA_963693515.1). NCBI lineage: Eukaryota > Metazoa > Chordata > Mammalia > Chiroptera > Vespertilionidae > Pipistrellus > Pipistrellus nathusii. Next base: position 69,276,435 of record OY882867.1, on the reverse strand, counting down.
CCCAAATTACTGCTGCTCAAACCCTGTTCTTCTAGCTCCTAATTGTTATTGACTAAATGTACATCACATGATTTTATATTGTTATTATCCTCTTTCTGATTTGCTAATGGAAACAGTATCTATCTCCCCAGGCCCCTTCCTTACTACACATGAAAACTTCAGTTTGGACACATCCTAATTTTTCTGACCTACTAGACAATGACATTCTGATGATCAAGTTATCATAACGAAAGTGTAGAGTCTTAACTCATCTGGCCAAGCATGGCAAAGTACAAGTGACAGTGCATGAAGCATAAGTGCAAGTGACCTACTGGAAGAAGTATGGGGCACCTGTGCCAGCTGCAGAAAAACATATAATTAGCTTAATAAACAATTATGATAATGCATGCAAAGTGTCTTTTGGTTGGCTGGGCTGCTTATTCCCCTCAGTCTAGCACTAGACACTTTCTATTCCTAAACGGTGTTTTACTGCTTTCATACCATTGCTTTTGTTCCTGGTTGTCAATGTTATACTACACGTATAATTCCAAAACTTAAGGCAAGAAGCAAAAGGACCCTGCTCATGATAGCTCAAAATTTAAAATTGATACAGAATATTTTGTAAAAAGGACATATAGGATATCATGGTCTCCCATACACCTGCCTTTTTTATTTTGAATAATCATAAAATTCCACCTTGAATGCCATTTAAGGTCTTGCCTCATCCCAATGGTCAGCAAGAGAAAACACAAACACTGATCATCGATGCATAATTTGTAGTGATTTATGAACAAAAGGAGGGTGCATGGACGATAAAAGGGGCTACATGCTAACCTGACTAGCTCAGGGAACTCCAGTGTGGTGGCCTTGCAAACTCAGAGACCTTAAGTAACCATATGGGATGGTCTGAAATTAAAACACTAACTATTATAAAAGCAGCTCATGGTGGTTAGTCATGTCCTTGTCTGGCATTTTCCTTGACAAACGTCAATCTTCATAGAATCTTAACAGAGTCTATATACTGCCTATTTACATTTATGGTAACATATATTTGGATTATCAAAGGAATGTTCCTTGTTTTGGACAACTCATGCATAGGCACCACTCTGTGCTCTGCAGAGATCAACAAAGATCTTATTCAGTTCATTGTTGACCTGAAACTACCTTACATCCACCTATGAAGAAGAAGTATGTGCTTATCATTTTACCATTTATCTAATCACAGAAGTTCCCACACTTTGCTTTCTCCTCTCTCCCTAATCTATCACCCATGGATTTCATGTAACACACATAAGTCTGCACTTTTGCTTGTAATGTATAAAATAAGGTGCAAAATTGTCACACTCAATAGCATTATCTCAACTCATTGAGATTTGCTCGCCCACGATTATCAACACATTAGGTCAAATAAATGCACAAAACTTTTTCACAACTTTGAACATTTTTCACATTGATAAGAGAAAGGGGTCTTTGCAGGAAAAAAGTAGAATTGGAGGTGAAGCGTATGAAATACGTTGGTATCTAGGGTCACTTTCTTAGCAGATGACAGACAGCACATGCTTTATTAACAGTGTCACCGTGTGATTTCTGATGAAACATCCCAATGTAAGATGAGAACACAGAGGCTTTCCCTGGGATATTAGGACATGTGTTGTATTCAGGGTGGCACCATTGTCATGGCAACAGAGGGGATAAGGTCCAGGTCCCACAGCAATGAAGACATGGGTCACCGAGATAACCAGTCCCTACAGCCCAAGGGGGGCCCCAGCTCCTGACCTGGAGGAAATGGGGACCTTTGGAAACTGGATGCTAGGAGGGCTCTCAGGTGTGCCTTCTGGAACCCAGGTCCTGTTGAATCCCAGGGGTGCTGGAGTATGGAGCAACTGGTCACCTATACTCACCCTGCAGCCGTCCTGCATGCTGGAGGAGGTATGGGGCACCTGTGCCTCCTGCAGGGACATCGAGTTGAGAACTCCATCTGTCAGGTCCGGTCTATTCTCCTGTGTGGAGCTCTGTTAAGACAGTTCCCAGTCACCAGGGGAAAGCCTCCGAGCCCCGTCTTGCTGATTCTGTGACTTCTGTGACCCTCCCACACACACACACACACACACACACACACACACACACACACACACACACACACATTCAGTGTGATCTACTTAGACCTCCACTGGTGAGGAAAAGGCATGACGGCCTGAGGGCCTAGGATTCCCATTGGCACAGATACAAGACCCCCTCTGGAAGCCCATCTCCAATTACCTGTCCTGCCCTTCCCTGCTCTTGGGTGTGATCACAGCAGGACCTTTAGGTTATCCACTGCCCTGAAAGCTGTTCCTGTCCTGGGATTCTCCTTTCATGTCCCTCTTCCCATCACATGAAGGGGAAGGGGTGTGGGCTGCACAGGGATGGCACCCAGAGCAGGCTGGCCTGGTGTGAATGGGTCTGACCCAGGCCACCTTCTCTTACCTGAGGGGATCTTCTTGAAAATGGCCAGAGATGTCGGGCACGAGTGTTGAACTGTCTACAGAGTCTGGAACATCTCTCACTGCAGGGTCTCTGGGAACCAGAGCCCTGATAACCGGGAACACAGCAAGAGAACATGATGAACTGTCAACCGCCTCTTGCCAAGTGAGTGGCGGTTGGGCAGTTGCTGGAAAGTGGGTGCCTGGCTACATGGATTCCAAGTTCTATTAGGAAGTGACATCACTTCATGGGATTGCCCCCTGCCCTGAATCCCCTCACCTAATAACAGATATAGTTAGTCCTGTGGCCTGCTGACTGTTCACCCACTTTCTCCAGGCAATATCTTCTCCATGGAATATCCAGCAGTGTACACAGTGATCCCAACGCACCCTCTCCACAGCCCCTAGAAGGTCTGGCTGCAGCCAGGGTCCCACATTTGAGGAGACAGACCTTAGCTCAGACTCAACCCCAAGTTGTTACCTCCTCTTGATCCTGGATAAGTCACTGTTCCTGTCAGGGCCTGCCTCTCCCCTGCCTGCACAGTGGGTTATTGCAGCATTTGCTTCTTAGCAATGTTCAGGCTCATGAGGGGCAGTAGCTAGCAAGTAGAAGGAGGACTGTCACAGGCAAAAGTGCCTTCAACCTTCTTTTAATTCCTATTATTGCCTCTTCTGTGTCTGCTTTTCTTCTACTCCCACACAAAATCACTGGATATAGCTTGTGTGTGTGTGTGTGTGTGTGTGTTCGCCTGTGTGCACACTATTGCTAGGTTGTATTGTGTTGACAAAGCCCTGAATCTCAGTAGTTTAAAGCGGCAAAGTCTAATTTCATAGCAAGGTGACTTCAGTGATCTGATGGATCTAAATAGAGTTCCTGTCTTTTGGATTGTTCATCGTATTTTCTTATTGTAAGGGTGAGAGTAAGGACTTCCAAGCTCTTATATGTTTGAGTGGAAATCAGAAGTTGCCATTTTATTTGACAATGAACTGTAGTGGACATGACTTCTATTTCCCCCTTTTTAACAGCTGCCAATTTCCACATCCAGGTGGTTCTGCAAAGTGTGGTTCAGGGCTCCAGAGTGGAGGTATGAGCACATCTAACTGGCTTACCACAATGATGATGGTTGCATGTGGACATGTGACTTCAGTGAGTTTAATAAAATTATTTCTATTAGTCAAAAGAATAAGAATTTTGTTTGCATACGTCTCTTGTCCTATTGAAAACATGCTTAAAGTCACTAATCATCCCAGAGATAAAAATCAAAACCACAATGAGGGCGCTAGCCGGTTTGGCTTCCTTGATAGAGTGTTGGCCTGAGGGCTACAGTAAGGTTGTGGGTTGTATTCCAGTCAAAGGCACGTGCCCAGGTTGGCAGATTGATGTCCAATAGAAGGCGTGCAGGAGGCAGCCAATCAATGATTCTCTCATCATTGATGATTCTATCTCTCTCTCTGAAATCAATAAAGAATATATTTTTTTAAAAAACACAATGCGATACTATCTCTCACACCTGTCTGAAAGGCTATCATCAACAAGTCAACAAAGGACAAATGATGGTGAGGACCTGGAAGAAAAGGAACACTTGTGCACTGCTGGTGGGAACACAGACTGGTGCAGCCAATGTGGAAAACAGCATGGAGTTTGTTTAAAAAATTAAACATGGAACTCCTAGTTGACCCAGGAAGTCCACTTCCAGGAATATATCCCAAGAAATCAGACACACCCACCAGAAAGGATATATGCACCTCTATATTCATAGCAGCACAAAAGCTAAGATTTGGAAACAGCCTAAGCGCCCATCAGCAGATGAGTGGATTAAAAGACTGCAGTCCCTATGCACGATGGCATACTACGCTGCTGTGAAAAGGAAAGAACTCTTCCCATTCACAACAGCCCGGTTTTATCTCTGGGATCAGAGATAGTCCATGTTAACATGTCTTGCTATTTCTCCTTTGCACAAGTTTATGACCTCGTCCCAGGAGATCTAGGGACCAAACTTCTACCATGTCTGCTAGCTCTGTGCCTAGGAGCCCAGGGCAGGAGTAGACACGCATTAGGTATCAATAAATGCCTGCGGATCTAAAGTGATCACTTAATTTCTTGATTGAGGGCAAGGACCTTGGGATTTCCCTCCACATTTTTCTTCAAGTGCCCAGAGAAGCACATGGCATGCTCTGCCAAAGCATTTGTCACTTGGTATTCACAGAGTTTGCTGTGTTGGTGCCTTTCTTCCCCTGCCTGGCCCTGAGAGACAAAGTCCCAGTGGATAGAATAGAGTGGATGCTGGCTTTTCCCAATGGCATGCTGCTCTGAGGTGCTCCAGAACCACCCTCTGAGACACTGTTCAAGTAAACCCGACACCAAATCTTACTTACTGAGCTAGCTCGCTGCAGGGGTTGTAGTTTCTTAGTGATTCGTATCTGAGCGAGGAGCTTAAGGGGGACCCAAACCTTGCTGGAGGCTTAGCCACATGATTTCCCTTTAGGCCAACAGCACTTAGGTCTTTTGGGCCCCAAGACCCTGACTCTGCCCTTGCAATATTGAGGGGAATGAGTGATTCTTACCCAGGAGAAGTCCTGGGTCTCAATCCACTGAGAAACAAAAGTAAAATCACCTGGAATCCCATCATCCGGGGATAATCACATGCAAGGTACAGTATCAGTGTATTTGCCTGTAGTATTTTCCTGTGCATGTTGAAATAGTTTCTGTCTTGTTTTCATTATCTCACAAGAAATGTCTGTTGCCCTAAATGACTGCATTATATTTTACCTGTTTAGGTTCCATCATGTGCTTAAGCATTGCCTATTCCATGGGTATTTAGGCTTTTTTTTTTATTTTTAAAAGCTGTGATGGATATCTATCCTCATAAAATGAATCCATTTGAATGATTTATTCAGATCATTATCCATAGAAATTGAATTGGGGAGCCCAATTATATAAACAATAGATATTTTAATATCTTGTTTAAAAACGAAATTCCCAATCTTAATAATTTGGTAATGCACTTGCTGGTTTTCCTGGTGACATACAAACACCCATATGTAATAAAAAAAAACACACAAGATCACACAAACTTGTGCTTTTAATTTAAACTTCATCATGGAAAGTTGTTTTCGTATCTGTCTTAAGATAACACGACTCGTTTCTACAACTGCATGAGTATTCATTAGGTATGCACAATAATGTATTTATATCAGATGTGTACTCATAGATGGTGCAGTAATTCCAAATGTTTATGTTGACAATGTTGTCATAAATTTACTAGTACTCATACATTTTCAATTTTACACTCTTTCTTGAATTCCTAAAAAATAAGTTCATAAAGGAGAGTTGTGTCAAAAGATTGACCATTTCATTTTTTATTTTTTTTAATATATTTTATTGATTTTTTACAGAGAGGAAGGAAGAGAGATAGAGAGCTAGAAACATCGATGAAAGAGAAACATTGACCAGCTGCCTCTTGCACACCACACACCGGGGATGTGCCCGCAACCAATGTACATGCCCTTGAACGGAATCGAACCTGGGACCTTTTAGTCCGCAGACTGACTCTCTACCACTGAGCAAAAGCAGTTCTGGCAAAAGATGGAACACTTTCATTTGTGTGGATACCCTAAATTATTCTCTAAAAAGGTTTTCCCAATAAAATATGTCCCTAAAACATATGAGTGGCTATTTTCCCCCCACTCTTTCAAGTACTCAGCTTTTCCTATTGCACATCTGCAAGTGGAAATAATTTTTCTGAACTTTTCAAGGGAAATTATAGTTAAAATTGTTTCCCTGGATTCATAACAAAAGGCTCCCTCCTTAGCTGATTTGATATAGAATTCAAAGTGTGGTAACATTTTCTGAACTTCTGTCTCACTTTTCCTTCCCCAATTTTACCTGTACTGCGACTTCCCTTTGCCCTCTTTCCCTGTCCTACTCAATTTGGATTCTATTACCAGTAACTTCCCCTCTTCCAAATTACACAACCATCCAAGACTTCCCATGCACTAAATACCCTCTTGCCATCTCCCTTGCTCACCACTCAGGAGTTCAAATGCTTCCCCACATTAACCCTTTATGCACCTTCTGGAGGGCGCCTGGTCTGAAATGAAAGGTCATCATTGCTTTGACTGTGCACTGAGCCTCTAGTAAATGAATAAAACTAGATGATTTTAATCTCCCGGGCCCAGTCCACCATTGCCATTTCATAATTTCAACTACAAGTGGGGTTACTTCTTTTCCTACCTTTCCTGTTCTTGTCCTAGTTCAGGCCACCCTCCCCACCTGTTGGGCCACTGTTCTCTTTGCTTCTGATCTTGTCCTGTCTTCAGCCTGTTCTCCTCCCTGCAACCAGGGTGATCCATTCAACTTAAAACAAACCATCCCCCCTACCGGCTTAAGACCCTTTAATGACTTCTCATTGTCTTTAAAACATAAAACAGAAGGACTCACTGCCTTGTTGTTCCCCGTAGCCCTCCCAACCTCAACTAGTGCCTCTTACAACTTCACTCACAAACACCTCCTTTCCGTCCTCGACACACACTTCTGTGCCTTTGTCGATGTTCTTCCTTCTCTTTGCAAATCTCTTTTCCCAACTCGCTGAGTGTCAGGTGCTCTCAGCTAACTGACTCAGCTTAAATATCTCTCTGAGCAAACCTCCCTGACCATCTACTCTAAGGCGTTGCCCTTTCATCTCCACCCCCATGACTCTCTATTTCAGATTACTGATTCCTTGCAGCATTTATCAGTTTGTGATTATTTTGTCCTGTCTGCTTGCTTTGAGGAGCTCTCTCCGGTCCTGGTCTATAAACTCCATGAGGGGAAGGGAAGCAATCATATCCATCCTATCCTTAGTGGAATCCCCAGCCATAGCCCCATGCCTGCCATCTAGATAACTATATTCTTAAGATAAATTTCTAGAACCAGAATTTGTCTAATCAAAAACATGTCCGATTGTTTGTTTGCTTGTTTGTTTGTTTATTAAAGTCACAAAATGACAATGTTGACTGTACACTGTTCTCCTTTTTGGTGTGTGAGGGAAAACAGTAATAGGGAGACAGAATTTTTAGAGAGAGAACTTGAGAATCAGCGAAACCAAGATGGTGGCATAGATAAATGCCTAACTGCAGCCTGGCACAACCATTTCAAAAAATACAACAAAAATACAAAACGGATATTATCCAGAACTACGGGAAAGTTGACTGATGGGAAATTGTACAACTAGAAGAAAAAAGAAATCTGAAAGGAAAATCAGAGGAGCTGTAAAATCCTAAGGTACAGAGACATGTTATGTGTGTGGAAAGAGGATAGAACTGGAGAGGAGGGGGTGGCTGAGTGCCTGGCTGGCATTCCCTAGTGGTATCGAGATAAAAGCACTGGACTGTGCTGAACCCCAGTTCTGGGCGAGACCCTGGGGACCCAGGCTCATACAGAGGGAATCTGGTCTGTAAGGCGGAAACTCAGGAGATCGGCAAAAGGCAGAGTCCTGGAGGATCCCACGTTGCGCACAGAGGATGGACTGTGGACTATGCCACTGGAAGGAGACAAAAGCAGGAAGGAGACAAAAGCTCCGGAACGCACTGGACCCCACTTCCAACCCCACTTCCATCTGCACTCAACCCCATTTCTGGGCTCATTGGGGGAGAGAGTAGACTGTCTGGTAGCGGGCAAAACTTGAGGACACCTTTATCTCAGATGTGCTTGCAGCAAGTACCAAAGGACACTGAGGAATTCTGAAACTCAGGAACCTCATAGGGCGGGGCTGTAGGCTCCACTCTGAAACTCTGCCCCATGCAAGCTGAACACAGAGGCTTTTGCAATTTTCCAAGTCAAGTCGAATAAGGCAGTCTCCTGGCATAGACACAGTTGATCCTCACTGCCAATTGGCCTGGAAGTCAGTTCCTCCCAGTGATACCAACAAAAATCAAGATTTACCTACAATAAGGTTGTCCACACAGTCCACAAAGGGATGCACCAAGAGTGTCCACCTCAGGCAATTGGGAGGGTGACCCACTGAACCATATAAGACAACTTAGAATACAAAGCTACCCTACCAACACAAAGAAGCTGTGAAAATGCCAACACAAGGAAACAGATCACAAATGGGAAAAACAATGGAGGACAACAAGCGACTGGATATAGTGTTCAAAACAACGCTTATAAGGTTTTTCAAAAATTTCATAAAAAATGCTGATAAAATAAACTAGACCTATGAGGATATGAAAGGGGATCAACTAGAAATAAAGAATACATTGTCTGAAATAAAAAAATTATACAGAGTCCTAAAAACAGAATGGAAGATCGCAAGAATCAAGTCAAAGATTTGGAACATAAAGAGCCAGAAGACACTCCTCTGCAGAAGCAAGAAGACAAAAGAATCCAGAAAGTTGAAGATAATGTAAGAAACCTCTGGGACAACTTCAAGCAAACAAACATCAGAAATATGGCGGTCCCAAAAGAAGAGAGAGAGCAAGATACCAAAAACATATTGGAAGAAATAGTGACAGAAAACTTCCCCCACCTGGTGAAAGATTTAGACTTACAAGTCCAGGAAGGGCACAGAACTCCAAACAAAAGAAATCCAAAGAGGACCACACCAAGACACATCATAATTAAAATTCCAAGAGCAAAAGACAAAGAGAGAATATTAAAAGCAGCAAGAAAAAGCAGGGAGTTACCTATAAAGGAGCCCTCATGCTGATTTCTCAACAGAAACCATGCAGGCCAGAAGGAAATGGCAAGAATTATTCAAGGTGATGAATGGCAAGAACCTACAGCCAAAAATACTCTACCCAGCAAAGCTATCACTCAGAATCAAAGGTCATATAAAGAGCTTCACAAATAAAAAAAAAAGCTAAAGGCATTCATCACAGCCAAGCCAGAATCATATGAGTTGCTAAAGTGGGATGTTTAGGAATAGGAAGAAAATAAAGATAAAAATTATGAACAACAAATACGTAACTATCAACAAGTGAATAAAAAAAACCAAGGGAATTAAAAAATCTGATGAACAATATGAAGTGGTGAATATAATACAATCAGAGCTATGGAAACTGACCATTCCTGGGGAAAGAGGGTGTGAGGGGTGCGGGAAGACACTGAACATAAACTATGCACCTATGGATGAGGACAAGTGGGGGTGGGGAAAGGGCAGAGGGTGGGGTGGGAACATGGAGGAGGGGAGCAATGGAGGGGATAAAATGAGGAACATTTGTAATAATATGAACAATAAAGAGTTATTTAAAAATAAAAATAAATAAAACTAACTAATTAAATAAATAAATAAATAAAATTTAAGTAAAAGAATAACACACAGAGGGAGAGACACACACAGAGAGAGACAGAGAGAAAGAGACAGAGAGAGAGAGAGAGAGAAGAGAGAATTAACTGTGAAGCATAATTCCAAGCCATTCAAGAAATATGAAAATAAATTTACAAAAACTGGAAGAACAATTATAAGCAGTTTGGTATTTGCTTTAGTATCTTGTCCTATCCCAATGATTTCTAACATAAAAACAAATAGTTTCTGGGTCTCACATATCTGCAATAATTGTCAGTATAATTTATGATGGTTATCCTTGCTTCTTGGAGAGATGCCTTTCTCAATATTTGTGATTTAGCTCCAAAAAGTTCCTTTTGCTATTTCCTTAAGGTAATGAATTGATGGGGAAAAATTCTCGTTCATGTTCCTCTTGATTTCCCAGTAAGGAGTGCATAACAACTTCAAAAACAACAACTAAAATCAAAACGGACTTCATCCAAAAACACAGGAAAGCTCACAGACTGGAAATTTACAACTAGAAAGAAGGAGAGAGGCTCACGGATCCAATTGGGAACCTCAAAGCGCTCAGGTAGGGAGATGCTCAGGCACAGAGAGGAAGTGCAGCCGAATGTCTGGATGGCAGGAGGACAAAGGAATTCCTGATTGCACTGAACCCTTTCCGACTGTACTGAACCGCAACCCTGGCCAAAACCCCGTGGACCCAGGCTCATATGGGTGGAGTCTGGACTGTAGAGAAAGGCCCCCAGAGACTCAGAGACTGTGAGACTGGGGGAGCTGGGAGCCGCAGCAGGCAGGGTCTACAGTTGCGCTCCAGTGAGTAAGCGCTGAGGTCTGACCATGTAGGTTGCAGCTGCCTGTCCATACCCGAAGGAGTCAGAAACTCAGACGACAGAGACCCATCCCAATTCCGGGCGAGCCCCTGCAGCACCCACACTCTTGCAAGGGGAATCTGGGACAGTCAGGTGGAAGCTCAGGAAAGCCACAGAAGGCAGAGGTCAGGCAGAAACTCAGGCTCTCACACAAGGGCAGGGCTAATGGGAAGCCAAGACTGTCAGGTCAGGCTGAGACTCGGCCCCTTCCAAGCTGAGCACAGAGGCTTCTGCAATTTTGCAAGTCTGATCCTATACGACTGTCTCCAACACAGAAGGTATCCCACAGTAGACAAATCCGATAGCCACATCCAATTGGCCTGAATGTCAATTCCTCCCAGGGATACCAACAACAATAAAGACTTAGCTACAACAAGGCTGTACACACAGTCCACAAAGGGGAGCACCAAGAGTGTCCACCTCAGGTAACTGAGGAGGCTGACCCACTGGGCCATATACGACTCCAAACACACAAAGCCATCCTACCAACTCTGGGAAGCAGCAAAAATGCCGAGACAAGGAAATAGATCTCAAACAAAAGAGGTGGAAGAGAACAAAAGACTGGATATAAAGTTCAAAACCATGGTTATAAGGTTTTCCAAGAATTTCTTAGAAAAGGCCCACAAATTTATTGAGACCCAACTAGAGATTAAACATAAGCTGACTGAAATAAAAAAATATATACAGAGATCCAACAGCAGACTGGAAGATCACATGAATAAAGTCATAGATTTGGAATACAAAGAGCCAAAGGGCACTCCTCTGGAGAAACAAAAAAAAGAGAATCCAGAAAGTTGAAGATAGTGTAAGGAGCCTCTGGGACAACTTCAAGCATGCCAACATCAGAATTTTGGGGGTGCCAGAAGAAGAGAGAGTGCAAGATACTGAAAACATTGGAGAATTGATGTAAAGGGAGAAGCCAGGCTGCCTTCACAACCTCATTCAGCCTTCGGTCATGATGAAGAATTGCTGACCATATAGGAGATTTGGAACAGGTGCCTGGGGAGGAGTTGAATGTGGACCCCGGTCCCTGGGACATTTCCTGTCCCCTGTTCAGCAGATGGCCTTCTGCTCACAGGATGCCTCCCATCCAGGTGCCAGGTCCACAAGAATGGGGGGACCAGCGCCTCATTTCATAGAGCCATGGGCCTACATGAGCCCCAGGACCCCCATTAACCCCACCGCAGGGCATCTCACAATGGAGTGTTCTGCAACCCTAACAGCCCTATCTATGGGCTTTCAAATACGAAAGAGAGCTGTGACAACTCCCACAAAATCACTTTCCACTCTGGGGGCACTGAACCACCTCTCCTGAGGAACTTAGTGGTGGCCGAGCCCTGAGGGCCTGCTTTCTGCTATATTCAAAGGAATGCCCTTCCTTGAGGACAAGAGACCTTCTTGCTGGCATGCAGTCTGAACCACGGGAAGATGGGGATTTTGTGGGCACTGGGGACTCCAATGCTTATTCACAGGGGCCCATGACCTTATCCACTTGACCACCTCTGGGTGTTGAATCCATTCTTGGATTGGCAGCTGCTGGCTGATGATAGAGCCACCCACCAAAACCACAACCTCGTGTTTAGGGCGCTGCTGCTTGGCAGTGGGCCTCACTGCCAGGAGGTCTTCCTCCCCACTCATACCCTCCCACTCCCCCAATTTCCCTGGGTACCAGACTTTGTACTATCAATATAAGGTCACAATTGCCTGCTCCTCACCTTGCTACGCACCCATATTGACATGACTGCCTTCAGCTGTTCACCTGGACCCGCTCCCTCATTGACTTGAGTGCGTTGAGCTCTGGGCCTGGCTCTCTTCCTTGTTCCAGAAATCCGGCCCCATCGTTCATTGGACAAATGAGCGAGCAGCACTGGAAAGCTGCCCTCCTCCTCACAGGGACTCACATGCGGAAGTGTTGTTCAGTGCCTAAAAGCACCAGGGCCCATGGCCTTCTGCTCACTGCTTGCCTCCCACCGCGGGCCAAGGTCCACATGGAGGGCGAGACCAGCCCGCCCACCCCTGTTTCGGACAGACGTGGGCTTCCATGTATCTCGGAGGCTCCCATCGCCACCACCTCGAGGCATCTCACAAGGGAGAGTCCTGCGACCCCCAGGGCCCTGTCTATGGGCTTTGACATCGGGGAGAGAGCTGTGTCAAGTCGCCGAAAATCACTTTCCCCTCTGGGGGCACTGACCCGCCCCCTCCTGAGGTATCCTGTTTCCCCGAAAATAAGACATTGCTTTTATTAATGTTTGCTCCCAAAGATGCACTAGGTCTTATTTTCATGGGTTTGTCTTATGGTTCCATGAACAAGAATACGGTACACATTTATTGTAAAATGAAAATAATTGAAATTTATTATCTGCATATGGTAAGGGAGTAAGGTAGTTGTCAACAATAACCAGACAAACGGTGAATCCTACAGTATCAAGAATTCACTCATTTATTTAGGGAGAATCTGTCAACATCTTCTGAACATCATCATAATAATCCTAGTGCTGAATTTCCTGGTGAATTTCCTGTGACTCCATTTCTTTCAGAATCAGTGGAACAAAACTCTCATGTTCAGACTAGGGGCGGGGCTTATGTTCTGGGATGTCTTATATTTCATTCACAAGTAAGCGGTAAGATGTCTGTTTCGGAGGATATGATATTTTCCAAGAAAAGGTACTAACTGGTCGCTGTGCCTTGAGGGCCGGCTTTGTGCTCAATCCAAGGGGAAAGCCCTTCCTGGAGGACAGGGGACCTTCTTGCTGGCATCCAGTCTGGACCACGGGAAGACTGGGCTTTTGCAGACACTGGGGACCGCCATCCTCATTCACAGGGCCCCATGGCCTCACCCGCTGGACCACTTCCAGGTGTTCCCTCGGGCCCCAATCCATTCTTGGCCTGGCAGCTTCTGGCTGATGATCGAGCCATTCCCCCATAATCCTAGCCTCCTAGTTGAGGGAGCTGCTGCCTGGCAGTAGGCCTCACTGCCAGCAGGCCTTCAAGGCCCCGCAGCCCTGTTTCCCTGGCGACCAGCCTTTCACCTGCTTAGGTCACAATATCCTGCCCTTCACCTGGCCCCGCCTTCTTGTTGACATCACTGCCTTCAGCTGTGCACCTGGCCCCGCCCCCTCATTAACTTGAGCAACTTCAGCTCTGGGCCTGGCCCCGCCCTCTCTTACCAGAAAGTCCGCCCCCGAGTTCATTGGGCCAATGAGCGAGCAGCACTGGACAGGCTGCCCTCCTCCTCACTGGAGCCACCTGTGGAAGTGTTGTTCAGAGCCTAAAAGCCTCAAGGGCGCATGGCCTTCTGCTCACTGGTTGCCTCCCACCCAGGGCGCAGGTCCGAGAGCCGGACCAGACCAGCCCCCCACCCCACGTTTCGGACAGCCGTGGGCCTCCATGGGCCTCGGAGGCCCCCATCGCCAGCACCTCGGGGCACCTCACAAGGGAGAGTTTTGCGACCCCCAGGGCCCTGTCTATGGGCTTTGACATCGGGGAGAGAGCTGTGTCAAGTCGCCGAAAATCACTTTCCCCTCTGGGGGCACTGAACTGCCCCCTTTTGAGGTATCCCGTTTCTCTGAAAATATGACATTGCTTATATTAATGTTTGCTCCAAGATGCGCTAGGTCTTATTTTCAGGGGTTGTCTTATTGTTCCATGAACAAGAATACGGTACACATTTATTGTAAAATGAAAATAATTGAAATTTATTATCTGGATATGGTAAGGGAGTAAGGTAGTAATCGACAATAACCAGACAAACGGTGAATCCTTCATTATCAAGAATTTACTCATTTATTTAAGGAGATTCTGTCAACATCTTCTGGAACATCATCATAATAATCCCAGTGCTGAATTTCCTGGTGAACTTCCTGTGACTCCATTTCTTTCAGAATCAGTGGACCAAAACTCTCATGTTCAGACTAGGGGCGGGGCTTATGTTCTGGGATGTCTTATATTTCATTCACAAGTAAACTGTCAGATGTCTTTTTCGGAGGATATGATATTTTCCAAGAAACAAGGTACTAACTGGTCGCTGTGCCTTGAGGGCCGCCTTTGTGCCCCATTCATGGGGAAAGCCCTTCCTGGTGGACAGGGGACCTTCTTGCTGGCATCCAGTCTGGACCACGGGAAAATGGGGCTTTTGCAGACACTGGGGACCGCCATCCTCATTCACAGGGCCCCATGGCCTTACCCGCTGGACCACTTCTGGGTCTTGCCTCGGGCCCCGATCCATTCTTGGCTTGGCAGCTTCTGGCTGATGATCGAGCCATTCCCCCATAATCCTAGCTTCCTAGTTGAGGGAGCTGCTGCCTGGCAGTAGGCCTCACTGCCAGCAGGCCTTCAAGGCCCCGCACCCCTGTTTCCCTGGCGACCAGCCTTTCACCTGCTTAGGTCACAATATTCTGCCCTTCACCTGGCCCCGCCTTCTTGTTGACATCACTGCCTTCAGCTGTGCACCTGGCCCCGCCCCCTCATTAACTTGAGCGCCTTCAGCTCTGGGCCTGGCCCCGCCCTCTCTTACCACTAAGCCCGCCCCCGAGTTCATTGGGCCAATGAGCGAGCAGGACTGGACAGGCTGCCCTCCTCCTCACTGGAGCCACCTGTGGAAGTGTTGTTCAGTGCCTAAAAGCCTCAAGGGCGCATGGCCTTCTGCTCACTGGTTGCCTCCCACCCAGGGCCCAGGTCCACAAGCAGAGCCAGACCAGCCCCCCACCCCACGTTTCGGACAGCCGTGGGCCTCCATGGGCCTCGGAGGCCCCCATCGCCAGCACCTCGGGGCACCTCACAAGGGAGAGTTTTGTGACCCCCAGGGCCCTGTCTATGGGCTTTGACATCGGGGAGAGAGCTGTGTCAAGTCGCCGAAAATAAGTTTCTCCTCTGGGGGAACTGAACCGTCCACTTTTGAGGTATCCCGTTTCCCCGAAAATAAGACATTGCTTATATTAATGTTTGCTCCAAGATGCGCGAGGTCTTATTTTCAGGGGTTGTCTTATTGTTCCATGAACAAGAATACAGTATACATTTATTGTAAAATGAAAATAATTGAAATTTATTATCTGGATATGGTAAGGGAGTAAGGTAGTTGTCAACAATAACCAGACAAACGGTGAATCCTTCATTATCAAGAATTTACTCATTTATTTAAGAAGAATCTGTCAACATCTTCTGGAACATCATCATAATATCCTAGTGCTGAATTTCCTGATGAATTTCCTGTGACTCCTTTTCTTTCAGAATCAGTGGACCAAAACTCTCATGTTCAGACTAGGGGCGGGGCTTATGTTCTGGAATGTCTTATATTTCATTCACAAGTAAACTGTAAGATGTCTTTTTCAGAGGATATGATATTTTCCAAGAAACAAGGGACTAACTGGTCGCTGTGCCTTGAGGGCCGGCTTTGTGCTCCATCCAAGGGGAAAGCCCTTCCTGGAGGACAGGGGACCTTCTTGCTGGCATCCAGTCTGGACCACGGGAAGACGGGGCTTTTGCAGACACTGGGAACCGCCATCCTCATTCACAGGGCCCCATGGCCTCACCCGCTGGACAACTTGCGTGTGTTGCCTCAGGCCCCAATCCATTCTTGGCTTGGCAGCTTCTGGCTGATGATCGAGCCATTCCCCCATAATCCTGGCCTCCTAGTTGAGGGAGCTGCTGCCTGGCAGTAGGCCTCACTGCCAGCAGGCCTTCAAGGCCCCGCACCCCTGTTTCCCTGGCGACCAGCCTTTCACCTGCTTAGGTCACAATATCCTGCCCTTCACCTGGACCCGCCTTCTTGTTGACATCACTGCCTTCAGCTGTGCACCTGGCCCCGCCCCCTCATTAACTTGAGCGCCTTCAGCTCTGGGCCTGGCCCCGCCCTCTCTTACCAGAAAGCCTGCCTCCAAGTTCATTGGGCCAATGAGCGAGCAGCACTGGACAGGCTGCCCTCCTCCTCACTGGAGCCACCTGTGGAAGTGTTGTTCAGAGCCTAAAAGCCTCAAGGGCGCATGGCCTTCTGCTCACTGGTTGCCTCCCATCCAGGGCCCAGGTCCGAGAGCCGGACCAGACCAGCCCCCCACCCCACGTTTCGGACAGCCGTGGGCCTCCATGGGCCTCGGAGGCCCCCATCGCCAGCACCTCGGGGCACCTCACAAGGGAGAGTTTTGCGACCCCCAGGGCCCTGTCTATGGGCTTTGACATCGGGGAGAGAGCTGTGTCAAGTCGCCGAAAATCACTTTCCTCTCTGGGGGCACTGAACCGACCCCTTTTGAGGTATCCCGTTTCTCCGAAAATATGACATTGCTTATATTAATGTTTGCTCCAAGATGCGCTAGGTCTTATTTACAGGGGTTGTCTTATTGTTCCATGAACAAAAATACGGTACACATTTATTGTAAAATGAAAATAATTGAAATTTATTATGTGGATATGGTAAGGGAGTAAGGTAGTTATCAACAATAACCAGACAAACGGTGAATCCTTCATTATCAAGAATTTACTCATTTATTTAAGGAGATTCTGTCAACATCTTCGGAACATCATCATAATATCCTAGTGCTGAATTTCCTGGTGAACTTCCTGTGACTCCTTTTCTTTCAGAATCATTGGACCAAAACTCTCATGTTCAGACTAGGGGCGGGGCTTATGTTCTGGAATGTCTTATATTTCATTCACAAGTAAACTGTCAGATGTCTTTTTCGGAGGATATGATATTTTCCAAGAAACAAGGTACTAACTGGTCGCTGTGCCTTGAGGGCCGCCTTTGTGCCCCATTCATGGGGAAAGCCCTTCCTGGTGGACAGGGGACCTTCTTGCTGGCATCCAGTCTGGACCACGGGAAAATGGGGCTTTTGCAGACACTGGGGACCGCCATCCTCATTCACAGGGCCCCATGGCCTTACCCGCTGGACCACTTCTGGGTCTTGCCTCGGGCCCCGATCCATTCTTGGCTTGGCAGCTTCTGGCTGATGATCGAGCCATTCCCCCATAATCCTAGCTTCCTAGTTGAGGGAGCTGCTGCCTGGCAGTAGGCCTCACTGCCAGCAGGCCTTCAAGGCCCCGCACCCCTGTTTCCCTGGCGACCAGCCTTTCACCTGCTTAGGTCACAATATTCTGCCCTTCACCTGGCCCCGCCTTCTTGTTGACATCACTGCCTTCAGCTGTGCACCTGGCCCCGCCCCCTCATTAACTTGAGCGCCTTCAGCTCTGGGCCTGGCCCCGCCCTCTCTTACCACTAAGCCCGCCCCCGAGTTCATTGGGCCAATGAGCGAGCAGGACTGGACAGGCTGCCCTCCTCCTCACTGGAGCCACCTGTGGAAGTGTTGTTCAGTGCCTAAAAGCCTCAAGGGCGCATGGCCTTCTGCTCACTGGTTGCCTCCCACCCAGGGCCCAGGTCCACAAGCAGAGCCAGACCAGCCCCCCACCCCACGTTTCGGACAGCCGTGGGCCTCCATGGGCCTCGGAGGCCCCCATCGCCAGCACCTCGGGGCACCTCACAAGGGAGAGTTTTGTGACCCCCAGGGCCCTGTCTATGGGCTTTGACATCGGGGAGAGAGCTGTGTCAAGTCGCCGAAAATAAGTTTCTCCTCTGGGGGAACTGAACCGTCCACTTTTGAGGTATCCCGTTTCCCCGAAAATAAGACATTGCTTATATTAATGTTTGCTCCAAGATGCGCGAGGTCTTATTTTCAGGGGTTGTCTTATTGTTCCATGAACAAGAATACGGTATACATTTATTGTAAAATGAAAATAATTGAAATTTATTACCTGGATATGGTAAGGGAGTAAGGTAGTTGTCAACAATAACCAGACAAACGGTGAATCCTTCATTATCAAGAATTTACTCATTTATTTAAGAAGAATCTGTCAACATCTTCTGGAACATCATCATAATATCCTAGTGCTGAATTTCCTGATGAATTTCCTGTGACTCCTTTTCTTTCAGAATCAGTGGACCAAAACTCTCATGTTCAGACTAGGGGCGGGGCTTATGTTCTGGAATGTCTTATATTTCATTCACAAGTAAACTGTAAGATGTCTTTTTCAGAGGATATGATATTTTCCAAGAAACAAGGGACTAACTGGTCGCTGTGCCTTGAGGGCCGGCTTTGTGCTCCATCCAAGGGGAAAGCCCTTCCTGGAGGACAGGGGACCTTCTTGCTGGCATCCAGTCTGGACCACGGGAAGACGGGGCTTTTGCAGACACTGGGAACCGCCATCCTCATTCACAGGGCCCCATGGCCTCACCCGCTGGACAACTTGCGTGTGTTGCCTCAGGCCCCAATCCATTCTTGGCTTGGCAGCTTCTGGCTGATGATCGAGCCATTCCCCCATAATCCTGGCCTCCTAGTTGAGGGAGCTGCTGCCTGGCAGTAGGCCTCACTGCCAGCAGGCCTTCAAGGCCCCGCACCCCTGTTTCCCTGGCGACCAGCCTTTCACCTGCTTAGGTCACAATATCCAGCCCTTCACCTGGACCCGCCTTCTTGTTGACATAACTGCCTTCAGCTGTGCACCTGGCCCCGCCCCCTCATTAACTTGAGCGCCTTCAGCTCTGGGCCTGGCCCCGCCCTCTCTTACCAGAAAGCCTGCCTCCAAGTTCATTGGGCCAATGAGCGAGCAGCACTGGACAGGCTGCCCTCCTCCTCACTGGAGCCACCTGTGGAAGTGTTGTTCAGAGCCTAAAAGCCTCAAGGGCGCATGGCCTTCTGCTCACTGGCTGCCTCCCACCCAGGGCCCAGGTCCGAGAGCCGGACCAGAACAGCCCCCCACCCCACGTTTCGGACAGCCGTGGGCCTCCATGGGCCTCGGAGGCCCCCATCGCCAGCACCTCGGGGCACCTCACAAGGGAGAGTTTTGCGACCCCCAGGGCCCTGTCTATGGGCTTTGACATCGGGGAGAGAGCTGTGTCAAGTCGCCGAAAATCACTTTCCTCTCTGGGGGCACTGAACCGACCCCTTTTGAGGTATCCCGTTTCTCCGAAAATATGACATTGCTTATATTAATGTTTGCTCCAAGATGCGCTAGGTCTTATTTTCAGGGGTTGTCTTATTGTTCCATGAACAAAAAATACGGTACACATTTATTGTAAAATGAAAATAATTGAAATTTATTATGTGGATATGGTAAGGGAGTAAGGTAGTTATCAACAATAACCAGACAAACGGTGAATCCTTCATTATCAAGAATTTACTCATTTATTTAAGGAGATTCTGTCAACATCTTCTGGAACATCATCATAATAATCCCAGTGCTGAATTTCCTGGTGAACTTCCTGTGACTCCATTTCTTTCAGAATCATTGGACCAAAACTCTCATGTTCAGACTAGGGGCGGGGCTTATGTTCTGGGATGTCTTATATTTCATTCACAAGTAAACTGTCAGATGTCTTTTTCGGAGGATATGATATTTTCCAAGAAACAAGGTACTAACTGGTCGCTGTGCCTTGAGGGCCGCCTTTGTGCCCCATTCATGGGGAAAGCCCTTCCTGGTGGACAGGGGACCTTCTTGCTGGCATCCAGTCTGGACCACGGGAAAATGGGGCTTTTGCAGACACTGGGGACCGCCATCCTCATTCACAGGGCCCCATGGCCTTACCCGCTGGACCACTTCTGGGTCTTGCCTCGGGCCCCGATCCATTCTTGGCTTGGCAGCTTCTGGCTGATGATCGAGCCATTCCCCCATAATCCTAGCTTCCTAGTTGAGGGAGCTGCTGCCTGGCAGTAGGCCTCACTGCCAGCAGGCCTTCAAGGCCCCGCACCCCTGTTTCCCTGGCGACCAGCCTTTCACCTGCTTAGGTCACAATATTCTGCCCTTCACCTGGCCCCGCCTTCTTGTTGACATCACTGCCTTCAGCTGTGCACCTGGCCCCGCCCCCTCATTAACTTGAGCGCCTTCAGCTCTGGGCCTGGCCCCGCCCTCTCTTACCACTAAGCCCGCCCCCGAGTTCATTGGGCCAATGAGCGAGCAGGACTGGACAGGCTGCCCTCCTCCTCACTGGAGCCACCTGTGGAAGTGTTGTTCAGTGCCTAAAAGCCTCAAGGGCGCATGGCCTTCTGCTCACTGGTTGCCTCCCACCCAGGGCCCAGGTCCACAAGCAGAGCCAGACCAGCCCCCCACCCCACGTTTCGGACAGCCGTGGGCCTCCATGGGCCTCGGAGGCCCCCATCGCCAGCACCTCGGGGCACCTCACAAGGGAGAGTTTTGTGACCCCCAGGGCCCTGTCTATGGGCTTTGACATCGGGGAGAGAGCTGTGTCAAGTCGCCGAAAATAAGTTTCTCCTCTGGGGGAACTGAACCGTCCACTTTTGAGGTATCCCGTTTCCCCGAAAATAAGACATTGCTTATATTAATGTTTGCTCCAAGATGCGCGAGGTCTTATTTTCAGGGGTTGTCTTATTGTTCCATGAACAAGAATACGGTATACATTTATTGTAAAATGAAAATAATTGAAATTTATTACCTGGATATGGTAAGGGAGTAAGGTAGTTGTCAACAATAACCAGACAAACGGTGAATCCTTCATTATCAAGAATTTACTCATTTATTTAAGAAGAATCTGTCAACATCTTCTGGAACATCATCATAATATCCTAGTGCTGAATTTCCTGATGAATTTCCTGTGACTCCTTTTCTTTCAGAATCAGTGGACCAAAACTCTCATGTTCAGACTAGGGGCGGGGCTTATGTTCTGGAATGTCTTATATTTCATTCACAAGTAAACTGTAAGATGTCTTTTTCAGAGGATATGATATTTTCCAAGAAACAAGGGACTAACTGGTCGCTGTGCCTTGAGGGCCGGCTTTGTGCTCCATCCAAGGGGAAAGCCCTTCCTGGAGGACAGGGGACCTTCTTGCTGGCATCCAGTCTGGACCACGGGAAGACGGGGCTTTTGCAGACACTGGGAACCGCCATCCTCATTCACAGGGCCCCATGGCCTCACCCGCTGGACAACTTGCGTGTGTTGCCTCAGGCCCCAATCCATTCTTGGCTTGGCAGCTTCTGGCTGATGATCGAGCCATTCCCCCATAATCCTGGCCTCCTAGTTGAGGGAGCTGCTGCCTGGCAGTAGGCCTCACTGCCAGCAGGCCTTCAAGGCCCCGCACCCCTGTTTCCCTGGCGACCAGCCTTTCACCTGCTTAGGTCACAATATCCTGCCCTTCACCTGGACCCGCCTTCTTGTTGACATAACTGCCTTCAGCTGTGCACCTGGCCCCGCCCCCTCATTAACTTGAGCGCCTTCAGCTCTGGGCCTGGCCCCGCCCTCTCTTACCAGAAAGCCTGCCTCCAAGTTCATTGGGCCAATGAGCGAGCAGCACTGGACAGGCTGCCCTCCTCCTCACTGGAGCCACCTGTGGAAGTGTTGTTCAGAGCCTAAAAGCCTCAAGGGCGCATGGCCTTCTGCTCACTGGCTGCCTCCCACCCAGGGCCCAGGTCCGAGAACCGGACCAGAACAGCCCCCCACCCCACGTTTCGGACAGCCGTGGGCCTCCATGGGCCTCGGAGGCCCCCATCGCCAGCACCTCGGGGCACCTCACAAGGGAGAGTTTTGCGACCCCCAGGGCCCTGTCTATGGGCTTTGACATCGGGGAGAGAGCTGTGTCAAGTCGCCGAAAATCACTTTCCTCTCTGGGGGCACTGAACCGACCCCTTTTGAGGTATCCCGTTTCTCCGAAAATATGACATTGCTTATATTAATGTTTGCTCCAAGATGCGCTAGGTCTTATTTTCAGGGGTTGTCTTATTGTTCCATGAACAAAAAATACGGTACACATTTATTGTAAAATGAAAATAATTGAAATTTATTATGTGGATATGGTAAGGGAGTAAGGTAGTTATCAACAATAACCAGACAAACGGTGAATCCTTCATTATCAAGAATTTACTCATTTATTTAAGGAGATTCTGTCAACATCTTCGGAACATCATCATAATATCCTAGTGCTGAATTTCCTGGTGAACTTCCTGTGACTCCTTTTCTTTCAGAATCATTGGACCAAAACTCTCATGTTCAGACTAGGGGCGGGGCTTATGTTCTGGAATGTCTTATATTTCATTCACAAGTAAACTGTCAGATGTCTTTTTCGGAGGATATGATATTTTCCAAGAAACAAGGTACTAACTGGTCGCTGTGCCTTGAGGGCCGCCTTTGTGCCCCATTCATGGGGAAAGCCCTTCCTGGTGGACAGGGGACCTTCTTGCTGGCATCCAGTCTGGACCACGGGAAAATGGGGCTTTTGCAGACACTGGGGACCGCCATCCTCATTCACAGGGCCCCATGGCCTTACCCGCTGGACCACTTCTGGGTCTTGCCTCGGGCCCCGATCCATTCTTGGCTTGGCAGCTTCTGGCTGATGATCGAGCCATTCCCCCATAATCCTAGCTTCCTAGTTGAGGGAGCTGCTGCCTGGCAGTAGGCCTCACTGCCAGCAGGCCTTCAAGGCCCCGCACCCCTGTTTCCCTGGCGACCAGCCTTTCACCTGCTTAGGTCACAATATTCTGCCCTTCACCTGGCCCCGCCTTCTTGTTGACATCACTGCCTTCAGCTGTGCACCTGGCCCCGCCCCCTCATTAACTTGAGCGCCTTCAGCTCTGGGCCTGGCCCCGCCCTCTCTTACCACTAAGCCCGCCCCCGAGTTCATTGGGCCAATGAGCGAGCAGGACTGGACAGGCTGCCCTCCTCCTCACTGGAGCCACCTGTGGAAGTGTTGTTCAGTGCCTAAAAGCCTCAAGGGCGCATGGCCTTCTGCTCACTGGTTGCCTCCCACCCAGGGCCCAGGTCCACAAGCAGAGCCAGACCAGCCCCCCACCCCACGTTTCGGACAGCCGTGGGCCTCCATGGGCCTCGGAGGCCCCCATCGCCAGCACCTCGGGGCACCTCACAAGGGAGAGTTTTGTGACCCCCAGGGCCCTGTCTATGGGCTTTGACATCGGGGAGAGAGCTGTGTCAAGTCGCCGAAAATAAGTTTCTCCTCTGGGGGAACTGAACCGTCCACTTTTGAGGTATCCCGTTTCCCCGAAAATAAGACATTGCTTATATTAATGTTTGCTCCAAGATGCGCGAGGTCTTATTTTCAGGGGTTGTCTTATTGTTCCATGAACAAGAATACGGTATACATTTATTGTAAAATGAAAATAATTGAAATTTATTACCTGGATATGGTAAGGGAGTAAGGTAGTTGTCAACAATAACCAGACAAACGGTGAATCCTTCATTATCAAGAATTTACTCATTTATTTAAGAAGAATCTGTCAACATCTTCTGGAACATCATCATAATATCCTAGTGCTGAATTTCCCGATGAATTTCCTGTGACTCCTTTTCTTTCAGAATCAGTGGACCAAAACTCTCATGTTCAGACTAGGGGCGGGGCTTATGTTCTGGAATGTCTTATATTTCATTCACAAGTAAACTGTAAGATGTCTTTTTCAGAGGATATGATATTTTCCAAGAAACAAGGGACTAACTGGTCGCTGTGCCTTGAGGGCCGGCTTTGTGCTCCATCCAAGGGGAAAGCCCTTCCTGGAGGACAGGGGACCTTCTTGCTGGCATCCAGTCTGGACCACGGGAAGACGGGGCTTTTGCAGACACTGGGAACCGCCATCCTCATTCACAGGGCCCCATGGCCTCACCCGCTGGACAACTTGCGTGTGTTGCCTCAGGCCCCAATCCA
This sequence comes from Pipistrellus nathusii, assembly GCA_963693515.1. Classification (NCBI taxonomy): domain Eukaryota; kingdom Metazoa; phylum Chordata; class Mammalia; order Chiroptera; family Vespertilionidae; genus Pipistrellus; species Pipistrellus nathusii. The sequence continues at coordinate 69,252,214 of OY882867.1, read as the reverse complement.
TTCTTGGCTTGGCAGCTTCTGGCTGATGATCGAGCCATTCCCCCATAATCCTGGCCTCCTAGTTGAGGGAGCTGCTGCCTGGCAGTAGGCCTCACTGCCAGCAGGCCTTCAAGGCCCCGCACCCCTGTTTCCCTGGCGACCAGCCTTTCACCTGCTTAGGTCACAATATCCTGCCCTTCACCTGGACCCGCCTTCTTGTTGACATCACTGCCTTCAGCTGTGCACCTGGCCCCGCCCCCTCATTAACTTGAGCGCCTTCAGCTCTGGGCCTGGCCCCGCCCTCTCTTACCAGAAAGCCTGCCTCCAAGTTCATTGGGCCAATGAGCGAGCAGCACTGGACAGGCTGCCCTCCTCCTCACTGGAGCCACCTCTGGAAGTGTTGTTCAGAGCCTAAAAGCCTCAAGGGCGCATGGCCTTCTGCTCACTGGTTGCCTCCCACCCAGGGCCCAGGTCCGAGAGACGGACCAGACCAGCCCCCCACCCCACGTTTCGGACAGCCGTGGGCCTCCATGGGCCTCGGAGGCCCCCATCGCCAGCACCTCGGGGCACCTCACAAGGGAGAGTTTTGCGACCCCCAGGGCCCTGTCTATGGGCTTTGACATCGGGGAGAGAGCTGTGTCAAGTCGCCGAAAATCACTTTCCTCTCTGGGGGCACTGAACCGACCCCTTTTGAGGTATCCCGTTTCTCCGAAAATATGACATTGCTTATATTAATGTTTGCTCCAAGATGCGCTAGGTCTTATTTTCAGGGGTTGTCTTATTGTTCCATGAACAAAAATACGGTACACATTTATTGTAAAATGAAAATAATTGAAATTTATTATGTGGATATGGTAAGGGAGTAAGGTAGTTATCAACAATAACCAGACAAACGGTGAATCCTTCATTATCAAGAATTTACTCATTTATTTAAGGAGATTCTGTCAACATCTTCTGGAATATCATCATAATAATCCCAGTGCTGAATTTCCTGGTGAACTTCCTGTGACTCCATTTCTTTCAGAATCAGTGGACCAAAACTCTCATGTTCAGACTAGGGGCGGGGCTTATGTTCTGGGATGTCTTATATTTCATTCACAAGTAAACTGTCAGATGTCTTTTTCGGAGGATATGATATTTTCCAAGAAACAAGGTACTAACTGGTCGCTGTGCCTTGAGGGCCGCCTTTGTGCCCCATTCATGGGGAAAGCCCTTCCTGGTGGACAGGGGACCTTCTTGCTGGCATCCAGTCTGGACCACGGGAAAATGGGGCTTTTGCAGACACTGGGGACCGCCATCCTCATTCACAGGGCCCCATGGCCTTACCCGCTGGACCACTTCTGGGTCTTGCCTCGGGCCCCGATCCATTCTTGGCTTGGCAGCTTCTGGCTGATGATCGAGCCATTCCCCCATAATCCTAGCTTCCTAGTTGAGGGAGCTGCTGCCTGGCAGTAGGCCTCACTGCCAGCAGGCCTTCAAGGCCCCGCACCCCTGTTTCCCTGGCGACCAGCCTTTCACCTGCTTAGGTCACAATATTCTGCCCTTCACCTGGCCCCGCCTTCTTGTTGACATCACTGCCTTCAGCTGTGCACCTGGCCCCGCCCCCTCATTAACTTGAGCGCCTTCAGCTCTGGGCCTGGCCCCGCCCTCTCTTACCACTAAGCCCGCCCCCGAGTTCATTGGGCCAATGAGCGAGCAGGACTGGACAGGCTGCCCTCCTCCTCACTGGAGCCACCTGTGGAAGTGTTGTTCAGTGCCTAAAAGCCTCAAGGGCGCATGGCCTTCTGCTCACTGGTTGCCTCCCACCCAGGGCCCAGGTCCACAAGCAGAGCCAGACCAGCCCCCCACCCCACGTTTCGGACAGCCGTGGGCCTCCATGGGCCTCGGAGGCCCCCATCGCCAGCACCTCGGGGCACCTCACAAGGGAGAGTTTTGTGACCCCCAGGGCCCTGTCTATGGGCTTTGACATCGGGGAGAGAGCTGTGTCAAGTCGCCGAAAATAAGTTTCTCCTCTGGGGGAACTGAACCGTCCACTTTTGAGGTATCCCGTTTCCCCGAAAATAAGACATTGCTTATATTAATGTTTGCTCCAAGATGCGCGAGGTCTTATTTTCAGGGGTTGTCTTATTGTTCCATGAACAAGAATACGGTATACATTTATTGTAAAATGAAAATAATTGAAATTTATTACCTGGATATGGTAAGGGAGTAAGGTAGTTGTCAACAATAACCAGACAAACGGTGAATCCTTCATTATCAAGAATTTACTCATTTATTTAAGAAGAATCTGTCAACATCTTCTGGAACATCATCATAATATCCTAGTGCTGAATTTCCTGATGAATTTCCTGTGACTCCTTTTCTTTCAGAATCAGTGGACCAAAACTCTCATGTTCAGACTAGGGGCGGGGCTTATGTTCTGGAATGTCTTATATTTCATTCACAAGTAAACTGTAAGATGTCTTTTTCAGAGGATATGATATTTTCCAAGAAACAAGGGACTAACTGGTCGCTGTGCCTTGAGGGCCGGCTTTGTGCTCCATCCAAGGGGAAAGCCCTTCCTGGAGGACAGGGGACCTTCTTGCTGGCATCCAGTCTGGACCACGGGAAGACGGGGCTTTTGCAGACACTGGGAACCGCCATCCTCATTCACAGGGCCCCATGGCCTCACCCGCTGGACAACTTGCGTGTGTTGCCTCAGGCCCCAATCCATTCTTGGCTTGGCAGCTTCTGGCTGATGATCGAGCCATTCCCCCATAATCCTGGCCTCCTAGTTGAGGGAGCTGCTGCCTGGCAGTAGGCCTCACTGCCAGCAGGCCTTCAAGGCCCCGCACCCCTGTTTCCCTGGCGACCAGCCTTTCACCTGCTTAGGTCACAATATCCTGCCCTTCACCTGGACCCGCCTTCTTGTTGACATCACTGCCTTCAGCTGTGCACCTGGCCCCGCCCCCTCATTAACTTGAGCGCCTTCAGCTCTGGGCCTGGCCCCGCCCTCTCTTACCAGAAAGCCTGCCTCCAAGTTCATTGGGCCAATGAGCGAGCAGCACTGGACAGGCTGCCCTCCTCCTCACTGGAGCCACCTCTGGAAGTGTTGTTCAGAGCCTAAAAGCCTCAAGGGCGCATGGCCTTCTGCTCACTGGTTGCCTCCCACCCAGGGCCCAGGTCCGAGAGACGGACCAGACCAGCCCCCCACCCCACGTTTCGGACAGCCGTGGGCCTCCATGGGCCTCGGAGGCCCCCATCGCCAGCACCTCGGGGCACCTCACAAGGGAGAGTTTTGCGACCCCCAGGGCCCTGTCTATGGGCTTTGACATCGGGGAGAGAGCTGTGTCAAGTCGCCGAAAATCACTTTCCTCTCTGGGGGCACTGAACCGACCCCTTTTGAGGTATCCCGTTTCTCCGAAAATATGACATTGCTTATATTAATGTTTGCTCCAAGATGCGCTAGGTCTTATTTTCAGGGGTTGTCTTATTGTTCCATGAACAAAAATACGGTACACATTTATTGTAAAATGAAAATAATTGAAATTTATTATGTGGATATGGTAAGGGAGTAAGGTAGTTATCAACAATAACCAGACAAACGGTGAATCCTTCATTATCAAGAATTTACTCATTTATTTAAGGAGATTCTGTCAACATCTTCTGGAATATCATCATAATAATCCCAGTGCTGAATTTCCTGGTGAACTTCCTGTGACTCCATTTCTTTCAGAATCAGTGGACCAAAACTCTCATGTTCAGACTAGGGGCGGGGCTTATGTTCTGGGATGTCTTATATTTCATTCACAAGTAAACTGTCAGATGTCTTTTTCGGAGGATATGATATTTTCCAAGAAACAAGGTACTAACTGGTCGCTGTGCCTTGAGGGCCGCCTTTGTGCCCCATTCATGGGGAAAGCCCTTCCTGGTGGACAGGGGACCTTCTTGCTGGCATCCAGTCTGGACCACGGGAAAATGGGGCTTTTGCAGACACTGGGGACCGCCATCCTCATTCACAGGGCCCCATGGCCTTACCCGCTGGACCACTTCTGGGTCTTGCCTCGGGCCCCGATCCATTCTTGGCTTGGCAGCTTCTGGCTGATGATCGAGCCATTCCCCCATAATCCTAGCTTCCTAGTTGAGGGAGCTGCTGCCTGGCAGTAGGCCTCACTGCCAGCAGGCCTTCAAGGCCCCGCACCCCTGTTTCCCTGGCGACCAGCCTTTCACCTGCTTAGGTCACAATATTCTGCCCTTCACCTGGCCCCGCCTTCTTGTTGACATCACTGCCTTCAGCTGTGCACCTGGCCCCGCCCCCTCATTAACTTGAGCGCCTTCAGCTCTGGGCCTGGCCCCGCCCTCTCTTACCACTAAGCCCGCCCCCGAGTTCATTGGGCCAATGAGCGAGCAGGACTGGACAGGCTGCCCTCCTCCTCACTGGAGCCACCTGTGGAAGTGTTGTTCAGTGCCTAAAAGCCTCAAGGGCGCATGGCCTTCTGCTCACTGGTTGCCTCCCACCCAGGGCCCAGGTCCACAAGCAGAGCCAGACCAGCCCCCCACCCCACGTTTCGGACAGCCGTGGGCCTCCATGGGCCTCGGAGGCCCCCATCGCCAGCACCTCGGGGCACCTCACAAGGGAGAGTTTTGCGACCCCCAGGGCCCTGTCTATGGGCTTTGACATCGGGGAGAGAGCTGTGTCAAGTCGCCGAAAATAAGTTTCTCCTCTGGGGGAACTGAACCGTCCACTTTTGAGGTATCCCGTTTCCCCGAAAATAAGACATTGCTTATATTAATGTTTGCTCCAAGATGCGCGAGGTCTTATTTTCAGGGGTTGTCTTATTGTTCCATGAACAAGAATACGGTATACATTTATTGTAAAATGAAAATAATTGAAATTTATTACCTGGATATGGTAAGGGAGTAAGGTAGTTGTCAACAATAACCAGACAAACGGTGAATCCTTCATTATCAAGAATTTACTCATTTATTTAAGAAGAATCTGTCAACATCTTCTGGAACATCATCATAATATCCTAGTGCTGAATTTCCTGATGAATTTCCTGTGACTCCTTTTCTTTCAGAATCAGTGGACCAAAACTCTCATGTTCAGACTAGGGGCGGGGCTTATGTTCTGGAATGTCTTATATTTCATTCACAAGTAAACTGTAAGATGTCTTTTTCAGAGGATATGATATTTTCCAAGAAACAAGGGACTAACTGGTCGCTGTGCCTTGAGGGCCGGCTTTGTGCTCCATCCAAGGGGAAAGCCCTTCCTGGAGGACAGGGGACCTTCTTGCTGGCATCCAGTCTGGACCACGGGAAGACGGGGCTTTTGCAGACACTGGGAACCGCCATCCTCATTCACAGGGCCCCATGGCCTCACCCGCTGGACAACTTGCGTGTGTTGCCTCAGGCCCCAATCCATTCTTGGCTTGGCAGCTTCTGGCTGATGATCGAGCCATTCCCCCATAATCCTGGCCTCCTAGTTGAGGGAGCTGCTGCCTGGCAGTAGGCCTCACTGCCAGCAGGCCTTCAAGGCCCCGCACCCCTGTTTCCCTGGCGACCAGCCTTTCACCTGCTTAGGTCACAATATCCTGCCCTTCACCTGGACCCGCCTTCTTGTTGACATCACTGCCTTCAGCTGTGCACCTGGCCCCGCCCCCTCATTAACTTGAGCGCCTTCAGCTCTGGGCCTGGCCCCGCCCTCTCTTACCAGAAAGCCTGCCTCCAAGTTCATTGGGCCAATGAGCGAGCAGCACTGGACAGGCTGCCCTCCTCCTCACTGGAGCCACCTCTGGAAGTGTTGTTCAGAGCCTAAAAGCCTCAAGGGCGCATGGCCTTCTGCTCACTGGTTGCCTCCCACCCAGGGCCCAGGTCCGAGAGCCGGACCAGACCAGCCCCCCACCCCACGTTTCGGACAGCCGTGGGCCTCCATGGGCCTCGGAGGCCCCCATCGCCAGCACCTCGGGGCACCTCACAAGGGAGAGTTTTGCGACCCCCAGGGCCCTGTCTATGGGCTTTGACATCGGGGAGAGAGCTGTGTCAAGTCGCCGAAAATCACTTTCCTCTCTGGGGGCACTGAACCGACCCCTTTTGAGGTATCCCGTTTCTCCGAAAATATGACATTGCTTATATTAATGTTTGCTCCAAGATGCGCTAGGTCTTATTTTCAGGGGTTGTCTTATTGTTCCATGAACAAAAATACGGTACACATTTATTGTAAAATGAAAATAATTGAAATTTATTATGTGGATATGGTAAGGGAGTAAGGTAGTTATCAACAATAACCAGACAAACGGTGAATCCTTCATTATCAAGAATTTACTCATTTATTTAAGGAGATTCTGTCAACATCTTCTGGAACATCATCATAATAATCCCAGTGCTGAATTTCCTGGTGAACTTCCTGTGACTCCATTTCTTTCAGAATCAGTGGACCAAAACTCTCATGTTCAGACTAGGGGCGGGGCTTATGTTCTGGGATGTCTTATATTTCATTCACAAGTAAACTGTCAGATGTCTTTTTCGGAGGATATGATATTTTCCAAGAAACAAGGTACTAACTGGTCGCTGTGCCTTGAGGGCCGCCTTTGTGCCCCATTCATGGGGAAAGCCCTTCCTGGTGGACAGGGGACCTTCTTGCTGGCATCCAGTCTGGACCACGGGAAAATGGGGCTTTTGCAGACACTGGGGACCGCCATCCTCATTCACAGGGCCCCATGGCCTTACCCGCTGGACCACTTCTGGGTCTTGCCTCGGGCCCCGATCCATTCTTGGCTTGGCAGCTTCTGGCTGATGATCGAGCCATTCCCCCATAATCCTAGCTTCCTAGTTGAGGGAGCTGCTGCCTGGCAGTAGGCCTCACTGCCAGCAGGCCTTCAAGGCCCCGCACCCCTGTTTCCCTGGCGACCAGCCTTTCACCTGCTTAGGTCACAATATTCTGCCCTTCACCTGGCCCCGCCTTCTTGTTGACATCACTGCCTTCAGCTGTGCACCTGGCCCCGCCCCCTCATTAACTTGAGCGCCTTCAGCTCTGGGCCTGGCCCCGCCCTCTCTTACCACTAAGCCCGCCCCCGAGTTCATTGGGCCAATGAGCGAGCAGGACTGGACAGGCTGCCCTCCTCCTCACTGGAGCCACCTGTGGAAGTGTTGTTCAGTGCCTAAAAGCCTCAAGGGCGCATGGCCTTCTGCTCACTGGTTGCCTCCCACCCAGGGCCCAGGTCCACAAGCAGAGCCAGACCAGCCCCCCACCCCACGTTTCGGACAGCCGTGGGCCTCCATGGGCCTCGGAGGCCCCCATCGCCAGCACCTCGGGGCACCTCACAAGGGAGAGTTTTGTGACCCCCAGGGCCCTGTCTATGGGCTTTGACATCGGGGAGAGAGCTGTGTCAAGTCGCCGAAAATAAGTTTCTCCTCTGGGGGAACTGAACCGTCCACTTTTGAGGTATCCCGTTTCCCCGAAAATAAGACATTGCTTATATTAATGTTTGCTCCAAGATGCGCGAGGTCTTATTTTCAGGGGTTGTCTTATTGTTCCATGAACAAGAATACGGTATACATTTATTGTAAAATGAAAATAATTGAAATTTATTACCTGGATATGGTAAGGGAGTAAGGTAGTTGTCAACAATAACCAGACAAACGGTGAATCCTTCATTATCAAGAATTTACTCATTTATTTAAGAAGAATCTGTCAACATCTTCTGGAACATCATCATAATATCCTAGTGCTGAATTTCCTGATGAATTTCCTGTGACTCCTTTTCTTTCAGAATCAGTGGACCAAAACTCTCATGTTCAGACTAGGGGCGGGGCTTATGTTCTGGAATGTCTTATATTTCATTCACAAGTAAACTGTAAGATGTCTTTTTCAGAGGATATGATATTTTCCAAGAAACAAGGGACTAACTGGTCGCTGTGCCTTGAGGGCCGGCTTTGTGCTCCATCCAAGGGGAAAGCCCTTCCTGGAGGACAGGGGACCTTCTTGCTGGCATCCAGTCTGGACCACGGGAAGACGGGGCTTTTGCAGACACTGGGAACCGCCATCCTCATTCACAGGGCCCCATGGCCTCACCCGCTGGACAACTTGCGTGTGTTGCCTCAGGCCCCAATCCATTCTTGGCTTGGCAGCTTCTGGCTGATGATCGAGCCATTCCCCCATAATCCTGGCCTCCTAGTTGAGGGAGCTGCTGCCTGGCAGTAGGCCTCACTGCCAGCAGGCCTTCAAGGCCCCGCACCCCTGTTTCCCTGGCGACCAGCCTTTCACCTGCTTAGGTCACAATATCCTGCCCTTCACCTGGACCCGCCTTCTTGTTGACATCACTGCCTTCAGCTGTGCACCTGGCCCCGCCCCCTCATTAACTTGAGCGCCTTCAGCTCTGGGCCTGGCCCCGCCCTCTCTTACCAGAAAGCCTGCCTCCAAGTTCATTGGGCCAATGAGCGAGCAGCACTGGACAGGCTGCCCTCCTCCTCACTGGAGCCACCTGTGGAAGTGTTGTTCAGAGCCTAAAAGCCTCAAGGGCGCATGGCCTTCTGCTCACTGGTTGCCTCCCACCCAGGGCCCAGGTCCGAGAGCCGGACCAGACCAGCCCCCCACCCCACGTTTCGGACAGCCGTGGGCCTCCATGGGCCTCGGAGGCCCCCATCGCCAGCACCTCGGGGCACCTCACAAGGGAGAGTTTTGCGACCCCCAGGGCCCTGTCTATGGGCTTTGACATCGGGGAGAGAGCTGTGTCAAGTCGCCGAAAATCACTTTCCTCTCTGGGGGCACTGAACCGACCCCTTTTGAGGTATCCCGTTTCTCCGAAAATATGACATTGCTTATATTAATGTTTGCTCCAAGATGCGCTAGGTCTTATTTTCAGGGGTTGTCTTATTGTTCCATGAACAAAAATACGGTACACATTTATTGTAAAATGAAAATAATTGAAATTTATTATGTGGATATGGTAAGGGAGTAAGGTAGTTATCAACAATAACCAGACAAACGGTGAATCCTTCATTATCAAGAATTTACTCATTTATTTAAGGAGATTCTGTCAACATCTTCTGGAACATCATCATAATAATCCCAGTGCTGAATTTCCTGGTGAACTTCCTGTGACTCCATTTCTTTCAGAATCAGTGGACCAAAACTCTCATGTTCAGACTAGGGGCGGGGCTTATGTTCTGGGATGTCTTATATTTCATTCACAAGTAAACTGTCAGATGTCTTTTTCGGAGGATATGATATTTTCCAAGAAACAAGGTACTAACTGGTCGCTGTGCCTTGAGGGCCGCCTTTGTGCCCCATTCATGGGGAAAGCCCTTCCTGGTGGACAGGGGACCTTCTTGCTGGCATCCAGTCTGGACCACGGGAAAATGGGGCTTTTGCAGACACTGGGGACCGCCATCCTCATTCACAGGGCCCCATGGCCTTACCCGCTGGACCACTTCTGGGTCTTGCCTCGGGCCCCGATCCATTCTTGGCTTGGCAGCTTCTGGCTGATGATCGAGCCATTCCCCCATAATCCTAGCTTCCTAGTTGAGGGAGCTGCTGCCTGGCAGTAGGCCTCACTGCCAGCAGGCCTTCAAGGCCCCGCACCCCTGTTTCCCTGGCGACCAGCCTTTCACCTGCTTAGGTCACAATATTCTGCCCTTCACCTGGCCCCGCCTTCTTGTTGACATCACTGCCTTCAGCTGTGCACCTGGCCCCGCCCCCTCATTAACTTGAGCGCCTTCAGCTCTGGGCCTGGCCCCGCCCTCTCTTACCACTAAGCCCGCCCCCGAGTTCATTGGGCCAATGAGCGAGCAGGACTGGACAGGCTGCCCTCCTCCTCACTGGAGCCACCTGTGGAAGTGTTGTTCAGTGCCTAAAAGCCTCAAGGGCGCATGGCCTTCTGCTCACTGGTTGCCTCCCACCCAGGGCCCAGGTCCGAGAGCCGGACCAGACCAGCCCCCCACCCCACGTTTCGGACAGCCGTGGGCCTCCATGGGCCTCGGAGGCCCCCATCGCCAGCACCTCGGGGCACCTCACAAGGGAGAGTTTTGCGACCCCCAGGGCCCTGTCTATGGGCTTTGACATCGGGGAGAGAGCTGTGTCAAGTCGCCGAAAATAAGTTTCTCCTCTGGGGGAACTGAACCGTCCACTTTTGAGGTATCCCGTTTCCCCGAAAATAAGACATTGCTTATATTAATGTTTGCTCCAAGATGCGCGAGGTCTTATTTTCAGGGGTTGTCTTATTGTTCCATGAACAAGAATACGGTATACATTTATTGTAAAATGAAAATAATTGAAATTTATTACCTGGATATGGTAAGGGAGTAAGGTAGTTGTCAACAATAACCAGACAAACGGTGAATCCTTCATTATCAAGAATTTACTCATTTATTTAAGAAGAATCTGTCAACATCTTCTGGAACATCATCATAATATCCTAGTGCTGAATTTCCTGATGAATTTCCTGTGACTCCTTTTCTTTCAGAATCAGTGGACCAAAACTCTCATGTTCAGACTAGGGGCGGGGCTTATGTTCTGGAATGTCTTATATTTCATTCACAAGTAAACTGTAAGATGTCTTTTTCAGAGGATATGATATTTTCCAAGAAACAAGGGACTAACTGGTCGCTGTGCCTTGAGGGCCGGCTTTGTGCTCCATCCAAGGGGAAAGCCCTTCCTGGAGGACAGGGGACCTTCTTGCTGGCATCCAGTCTGGACCACGGGAAGACGGGGCTTTTGCAGACACTGGGAACCGCCATCCTCATTCACAGGGCCCCATGGCCTCACCCGCTGGACAACTTGCGTGTGTTGCCTCAGGCCCCAATCCATTCTTGGCTTGGCAGCTTCTGGCTGATGATCGAGCCATTCCCCCATAATCCTGGCCTCCTAGTTGAGGGAGCTGCTGCCTGGCAGTAGGCCTCACTGCCAGCAGGCCTTCAAGGCCCCGCACCCCTGTTTCCCTGGCGACCAGCCTTTCACCTGCTTAGGTCACAATATCCTGCCCTTCACCTGGACCCGCCTTCTTGTTGACATCACTGCCTTCAGCTGTGCACCTGGCCCCGCCCCCTCATTAACTTGAGCGCCTTCAGCTCTGGGCCTGGCCCCGCCCTCTCTTACCAGAAAGCCTGCCTCCAAGTTCATTGGGCCAATGAGCGAGCAGCACTGGACAGGCTGCCCTCCTCCTCACTGGAGCCACCTGTGGAAGTGTTGTTCAGAGCCTAAAAGCCTCAAGGGCGCATGGCCTTCTGCTCACTGGTTGCCTCCCACCCAGGGCCCAGGTCCGAGAGCCGGACCAGACCAGCCCCCCACCCCACGTTTCGGACAGCCGTGGGCCTCCATGGGCCTCGGAGGCCCCCATCGCCAGCACCTCGGGGCACCTCACAAGGGAGAGTTTTGCGACCCCCAGGGCCCTGTCTATGGGCTTTGACATCGGGGAGAGAGCTGTGTCAAGTCGCCGAAAATCACTTTCCTCTCTGGGGGCACTGAACCGACCCCTTTTGAGGTATCCCGTTTCTCCGAAAATATGACATTGCTTATATTAATGTTTGCTCCAAGATGCGCTAGGTCTTATTTTCAGGGGTTGTCTTATTGTTCCATGAACAAAAATACGGTACACATTTATTGTAAAATGAAAATAATTGAAATTTATTATGTGGATATGGTAAGGGAGTAAGGTAGTTATCAACAATAACCAGACAAACGGTGAATCCTTCATTATCAAGAATTTACTCATTTATTTAAGGAGATTCTGTCAACATCTTCGGCACATCATCATAATATCCTAGTGCTGAATTTCCTGGTGAACTTCCTGTGACTCCTTTTCTTTCAGAATCATTGGACCAAAACTCTCATGTTCAGACTAGGGGCGGGGCTTATGTTCTGGAATGTCTTATATTTCATTCACAAGTAAACTGTCAGATGTCTTTTTCGGAGGATATGATATTTTCCAAGAAACAAGGTACTAACTGGTCGCTGTGCCTTGAGGGCCGCCTTTGTGCCCCATTCATGGGGAAAGCCCTTCCTGGTGGACAGGGGACCTTCTTGCTGGCATCCAGTCTGGACCACGGGAAAATGGGGCTTTTGCAGACACTGGGGACCGCCATCCTCATTCACAGGGCCCCATGGCCTTACCCGCTGGACCACTTCTGGGTCTTGCCTCGGGCCCCGATCCATTCTTGGCTTGGCAGCTTCTGGCTGATGATCGAGCCATTCCCCCATAATCCTAGCTTCCTAGTTGAGGGAGCTGCTGCCTGGCAGTAGGCCTCACTGCCAGCAGGCCTTCAAGGCCCCGCACCCCTGTTTCCCTGGCGACCAGCCTTTCACCTGCTTAGGTCACAATATTCTGCCCTTCACCTGGCCCCGCCTTCTTGTTGACATCACTGCCTTCAGCTGTGCACCTGGCCCCGCCCCCTCATTAACTTGAGCGCCTTCAGCTCTGGGCCTGGCCCCGCCCTCTCTTACCACTAAGCCCGCCCCCGAGTTCATTGGGCCAATGAGCGAGCAGGACTGGACAGGCTGCCCTCCTCCTCACTGGAGCCACCTGTGGAAGTGTTGTTCAGTGCCTAAAAGCCTCAAGGGCGCATGGCCTTCTGCTCACTGGTTGCCTCCCACCCAGGGCCCAGGTCCACAAGCAGAGCCAGACCAGCCCCCCACCCCACGTTTCGGACAGCCGTGGGCCTCCATGGGCCTCGGAGGCCCCCATCGCCAGCACCTCGGGGCACCTCACAAGGGAGAGTTTTGTGACCCCCAGGGCCCTGTCTATGGGCTTTGACATCGGGGAGAGAGCTGTGTCAAGTCGCCGAAAATAAGTTTCTCCTCTGGGGGAACTGAACCGTCCACTTTTGAGGTATCCCGTTTCCCCGAAAATAAGACATTGCTTATATTAATGTTTGCTCCAAGATGCGCGAGGTCTTATTTTCAGGGGTTGTCTTATTGTTCCATGAACAAGAATACGGTATACATTTATTGTAAAATGAAAATAATTGAAATTTATTACCTGGATATGGTAAGGGAGTAAGGTAGTTGTCAACAATAACCAGACAAACGGTGAATCCTTCATTATCAAGAATTTACTCATTTATTTAAGAAGAATCTGTCAACATCTTCTGGAACATCATCATAATATCCTAGTGCTGAATTTCCTGATGAATTTCCTGTGACTCCTTTTCTTTCAGAATCAGTGGACCAAAACTCTCATGTTCAGACTAGGGGCGGGGCTTATGTTCTGGAATGTCTTATATTTCATTCACAAGTAAACTGTAAGATGTCTTTTTCAGAGGATATGATATTTTCCAAGAAACAAGGGACTAACTGGTCGCTGTGCCTTGAGGGCCGGCTTTGTGCTCCATCCAAGGGGAAAGCCCTTCCTGGAGGACAGGGGACCTTCTTGCTGGCATCCAGTCTGGACCACGGGAAGACGGGGCTTTTGCAGACACTGGGAACCGCCATCCTCATTCACAGGGCCCCATGGCCTCACCCGCTGGACAACTTGCGTGTGTTGCCTCAGGCCCCAATCCATTCTTGGCTTGGCAGCTTCTGGCTGATGATCGAGCCATTCCCCCATAATCCTGGCCTCCTAGTTGAGGGAGCTGCTGCCTGGCAGTAGGCCTCACTGCCAGCAGGCCTTCAAGGCCCCGCACCCCTGTTTCCCTGGCGACCAGCCTTTCACCTGCTTAGGTCACAATATCCTGCCCTTCACCTGGACCCGCCTTCTTGTTGACATCACTGCCTTCAGCTGTGCACCTGGCCCCGCCCCCTCATTAACTTGAGCGCCTTCAGCTCTGGGCCTGGCCCCGCCCTCTCTTACCAGAAAGCCTGCCTCCAAGTTCATTGGGCCAATGAGCGAGCAGCACTGGACAGGCTGCCCTCCTCCTCACTGGAGCCACCTCTGGAAGTGTTGTTCAGAGCCTAAAAGCCTCAAGGGCGCATGGCCTTCTGCTCACTGGTTGCCTCCCACCCAGGGCCCAGGTCCGAGAGCCGGACCAGACCAGCCCCCCACCCCACGTTTCGGACAGCCGTGGGCCTCCATGGGCCTCGGAGGCCCCCATCGCCAGCACCTCGGGGCACCTCACAAGGGAGAGTTTTGCGACCCCCAGGGCCCTGTCTATGGGCTTTGACATCGGGGAGAGAGCTGTGTCAAGTCGCCGAAAATCACTTTCCTCTCTGGGGGCACTGAACCGACCCCTTTTGAGGTATCCCGTTTCTCCGAAAATATGACATTGCTTATATTAATGTTTGCTCCAAGATGCGCTAGGTCTTATTTTCAGGGGTTGTCTTATTGTTCCATGAACAAAAATACGGTACACATTTATTGTAAAATGAAAATAATTGAAATTTATTATGTGGATATGGTAAGGGAGTAAGGTAGTTATCAACAATAACCAGACAAACGGTGAATCCTTCATTATCAAGAATTTACTCATTTATTTAAGGAGATTCTGTCAACATCTTCTGGAATATCATCATAATAATCCCAGTGCTGAATTTCCTGGTGAACTTCCTGTGACTCCATTTCTTTCAGAATCAGTGGACCAAAACTCTCATGTTCAGACTAGGGGCGGGGCTTATGTTCTGGGATGTCTTATATTTCATTCACAAGTAAACTGTCAGATGTCTTTTTCGGAGGATATGATATTTTCCAAGAAACAAGGTACTAACTGGTCGCTGTGCCTTGAGGGCCGCCTTTGTGCCCCATTCATGGGGAAAGCCCTTCCTGGTGGACAGGGGACCTTCTTGCTGGCATCCAGTCTGGACCACGGGAAAATGGGGCTTTTGCAGACACTGGGGACCGCCATCCTCATTCACAGGGCCCCATGGCCTTACCCGCTGGACCACTTCTGGGTCTTGCCTCGGGCCCCGATCCATTCTTGGCTTGGCAGCTTCTGGCTGATGATCGAGCCATTCCCCCATAATCCTAGCTTCCTAGTTGAGGGAGCTGCTGCCTGGCAGTAGGCCTCACTGCCAGCAGGCCTTCAAGGCCCCGCACCCCTGTTTCCCTGGCGACCAGCCTTTCACCTGCTTAGGTCACAATATTCTGCCCTTCACCTGGCCCCGCCTTCTTGTTGACATCACTGCCTTCAGCTGTGCACCTGGCCCCGCCCCCTCATTAACTTGAGCGCCTTCAGCTCTGGGCCTGGCCCCGCCCTCTCTTACCACTAAGCCCGCCCCCGAGTTCATTGGGCCAATGAGCGAGCAGGACTGGACAGGCTGCCCTCCTCCTCACTGGAGCCACCTGTGGAAGTGTTGTTCAGTGCCTAAAAGCCTCAAGGGCGCATGGCCTTCTGCTCACTGGTTGCCTCCCACCCAGGGCCCAGGTCCGAGAGCCGGACCAGACCAGCCCCCCACCCCACGTTTCGGACAGCCGTGGGCCTCCATGGGCCTCGGAGGCCCCCATCGCCAGCACCTCGGGGCACCTCACAAGGGAGAGTTTTGCGACCCCCAGGGCCCTGTCTATGGGCTTTGACATCGGGGAGAGAGCTGTGTCAAGTCGCCGAAAATAAGTTTCTCCTCTGGGGGAACTGAACCGTCCACTTTTGAGGTATCCCGTTTCCCCGAAAATAAGACATTGCTTATATTAATGTTTGCTCCAAGATGCGCGAGGTCTTATTTTCAGGGGTTGTCTTATTGTTCCATGAACAAGAATACGGTATACATTTATTGTAAAATGAAAATAATTGAAATTTATTACCTGGATATGGTAAGGGAGTAAGGTAGTTGTCAACAATAACCAGACAAACGGTGAATCCTTCATTATCAAGAATTTACTCATTTATTTAAGAAGAATCTGTCAACATCTTCTGGAACATCATCATAATATCCTAGTGCTGAATTTCCTGATGAATTTCCTGTGACTCCTTTTCTTTCAGAATCAGTGGACCAAAACTCTCATGTTCAGACTAGGGGCGGGGCTTATGTTCTGGAATGTCTTATATTTCATTCACAAGTAAACTGTAAGATGTCTTTTTCAGAGGATATGATATTTTCCAAGAAACAAGGGACTAACTGGTCGCTGTGCCTTGAGGGCCGGCTTTGTGCTCCATCCAAGGGGAAAGCCCTTCCTGGAGGACAGGGGACCTTCTTGCTGGCATCCAGTCTGGACCACGGGAAGACGGGGCTTTTGCAGACACTGGGAACCGCCATCCTCATTCACAGGGCCCCATGGCCTCACCCGCTGGACAACTTGCGTGTGTTGCCTCAGGCCCCAATCCATTCTTGGCTTGGCAGCTTCTGGCTGATGATCGAGCCATTCCCCCATAATCCTGGCCTCCTAGTTGAGGGAGCTGCTGCCTGGCAGTAGGCCTCACTGCCAGCAGGCCTTCAAGGCCCCGCACCCCTGTTTCCCTGGCGACCAGCCTTTCACCTGCTTAGGTCACAATATCCTGCCCTTCACCTGGACCCGCCTTCTTGTTGACATCACTGCCTTCAGCTGTGCACCTGGCCCCGCCCCCTCATTAACTTGAGCGCCTTCAGCTCTGGGCCTGGCCCCGCCCTCTCTTACCAGAAAGCCTGCCTCCAAGTTCATTGGGCCAATGAGCGAGCAGCACTGGACAGGCTGCCCTCCTCCTCACTGGAGCCACCTGTGGAAGTGTTGTTCAGAGCCTAAAAGCCTCAAGGGCGCATGGCCTTCTGCTCACTGGTTGCCTCCCACCCAGGGCCCAGGTCCGAGAGCCGGACCAGACCAGCCCCCCACCCCACGTTTCGGACAGCCGTGGGCCTCCATGGGCCTCGGAGGCCCCCATCGCCAGCACCTCGGGGCACCTCACAAGGGAGAGTTTTGCGACCCCCAGGGCCCTGTCTATGGGCTTTGACATCGGGGAGAGAGCTGTGTCAAGTCGCCGAAAATCACTTTCCTCTCTGGGGGCACTGAACCGACCCCTTTTGAGGTATCCCGTTTCTCCGAAAATATGACATTGCTTATATTAATGTTTGCTCCAAGATGCGCTAGGTCTTATTTTCAGGGGTTGTCTTATTGTTCCATGAACAAAAATACGGTACACATTTATTGTAAAATGAAAATAATTGAAATTTATTATGTGGATATGGTAAGGGAGTAAGGTAGTTATCAACAATAACCAGACAAACGGTGAATCCTTCATTATCAAGAATTTACTCATTTATTTAAGGAGATTCTGTCAACATCTTCGGCACATCATCATAATATCCTAGTGCTGAATTTCCTGGTGAACTTCCTGTGACTCCTTTTCTTTCAGAATCATTGGACCAAAACTCTCATGTTCAGACTAGGGGCGGGGCTTATGTTCTGGAATGTCTTATATTTCATTCACAAGTAAACTGTCAGATGTCTTTTTCGGAGGATATGATATTTTCCAAGAAACAAGGTACTAACTGGTCGCTGTGCCTTGAGGGCCGCCTTTGTGCCCCATTCATGGGGAAAGCCCTTCCTGGTGGACAGGGGACCTTCTTGCTGGCATCCAGTCTGGACCACGGGAAAATGGGGCTTTTGCAGACACTGGGGACCGCCATCCTCATTCACAGGGCCCCATGGCCTTACCCGCTGGACCACTTCTGGGTCTTGCCTCGGGCCCCGATCCATTCTT
The DNA here is from genome assembly GCA_963693515.1 of Pipistrellus nathusii. Lineage (NCBI taxonomy): Eukaryota > Metazoa > Chordata > Mammalia > Chiroptera > Vespertilionidae > Pipistrellus > Pipistrellus nathusii. Next base: position 69,234,721 of record OY882867.1, on the reverse strand, counting down.
GGCTTGGCAGCTTCTGGCTGATGATCGAGCCATTCCCCCATAATCCTAGCTTCCTAGTTGAGGGAGCTGCTGCCTGGCAGTAGGCCTCACTGCCAGCAGGCCTTCAAGGCCCCGCACCCCTGTTTCCCTGGCGACCAGCCTTTCACCTGCTTAGGTCACAATATTCTGCCCTTCACCTGGCCCCGCCTTCTTGTTGACATCACTGCCTTCAGCTGTGCACCTGGCCCCGCCCCCTCATTAACTTGAGCGCCTTCAGCTCTGGGCCTGGCCCCGCCCTCTCTTACCACTAAGCCCGCCCCCGAGTTCATTGGGCCAATGAGCGAGCAGGACTGGACAGGCTGCCCTCCTCCTCACTGGAGCCACCTGTGGAAGTGTTGTTCAGTGCCTAAAAGCCTCAAGGGCGCATGGCCTTCTGCTCACTGGTTGCCTCCCACCCAGGGCCCAGGTCCACAAGCAGAGCCAGACCAGCCCCCCACCCCACGTTTCGGACAGCCGTGGGCCTCCATGGGCCTCGGAGGCCCCCATCGCCAGCACCTCGGGGCACCTCACAAGGGAGAGTTTTGTGACCCCCAGGGCCCTGTCTATGGGCTTTGACATCGGGGAGAGAGCTGTGTCAAGTCGCCGAAAATAAGTTTCTCCTCTGGGGGAACTGAACCGTCCACTTTTGAGGTATCCCGTTTCCCCGAAAATAAGACATTGCTTATATTAATGTTTGCTCCAAGATGCGCGAGGTCTTATTTTCAGGGGTTGTCTTATTGTTCCATGAACAAGAATACGGTATACATTTATTGTAAAATGAAAATAATTGAAATTTATTACCTGGATATGGTAAGGGAGTAAGGTAGTTGTCAACAATAACCAGACAAACGGTGAATCCTTCATTATCAAGAATTTACTCATTTATTTAAGAAGAATCTGTCAACATCTTCTGGAACATCATCATAATATCCTAGTGCTGAATTTCCTGATGAATTTCCTGTGACTCCTTTTCTTTCAGAATCAGTGGACCAAAACTCTCATGTTCAGACTAGGGGCGGGGCTTATGTTCTGGAATGTCTTATATTTCATTCACAAGTAAACTGTAAGATGTCTTTTTCAGAGGATATGATATTTTCCAAGAAACAAGGGACTAACTGGTCGCTGTGCCTTGAGGGCCGGCTTTGTGCTCCATCCAAGGGGAAAGCCCTTCCTGGAGGACAGGGGACCTTCTTGCTGGCATCCAGTCTGGACCACGGGAAGACGGGGCTTTTGCAGACACTGGGAACCGCCATCCTCATTCACAGGGCCCCATGGCCTCACCCGCTGGACAACTTGCGTGTGTTGCCTCAGGCCCCAATCCATTCTTGGCTTGGCAGCTTCTGGCTGATGATCGAGCCATTCCCCCATAATCCTGGCCTCCTAGTTGAGGGAGCTGCTGCCTGGCAGTAGGCCTCACTGCCAGCAGGCCTTCAAGGCCCCGCACCCCTGTTTCCCTGGCGACCAGCCTTTCACCTGCTTAGGTCACAATATCCTGCCCTTCACCTGGACCCGCCTTCTTGTTGACATCACTGCCTTCAGCTGTGCACCTGGCCCCGCCCCCTCATTAACTTGAGCGCCTTCAGCTCTGGGCCTGGCCCCGCCCTCTCTTACCAGAAAGCCTGCCTCCAAGTTCATTGGGCCAATGAGCGAGCAGCACTGGACAGGCTGCCCTCCTCCTCACTGGAGCCACCTCTGGAAGTGTTGTTCAGAGCCTAAAAGCCTCAAGGGCGCATGGCCTTCTGCTCACTGGTTGCCTCCCACCCAGGGCCCAGGTCCGAGAGACGGACCAGACCAGCCCCCCACCCCACGTTTCGGACAGCCGTGGGCCTCCATGGGCCTCGGAGGCCCCCATCGCCAGCACCTCGGGGCACCTCACAAGGGAGAGTTTTGCGACCCCCAGGGCCCTGTCTATGGGCTTTGACATCGGGGAGAGAGCTGTGTCAAGTCGCCGAAAATCACTTTCCTCTCTGGGGGCACTGAACCGACCCCTTTTGAGGTATCCCGTTTCTCCGAAAATATGACATTGCTTATATTAATGTTTGCTCCAAGATGCGCTAGGTCTTATTTTCAGGGGTTGTCTTATTGTTCCATGAACAAAAATACGGTACACATTTATTGTAAAATGAAAATAATTGAAATTTATTATGTGGATATGGTAAGGGAGTAAGGTAGTTATCAACAATAACCAGACAAACGGTGAATCCTTCATTATCAAGAATTTACTCATTTATTTAAGGAGATTCTGTCAACATCTTCTGGAATATCATCATAATAATCCCAGTGCTGAATTTCCTGGTGAACTTCCTGTGACTCCATTTCTTTCAGAATCAGTGGACCAAAACTCTCATGTTCAGACTAGGGGCGGGGCTTATGTTCTGGGATGTCTTATATTTCATTCACAAGTAAACTGTCAGATGTCTTTTTCGGAGGATATGATATTTTCCAAGAAACAAGGTACTAACTGGTCGCTGTGCCTTGAGGGCCGCCTTTGTGCCCCATTCATGGGGAAAGCCCTTCCTGGTGGACAGGGGACCTTCTTGCTGGCATCCAGTCTGGACCACGGGAAAATGGGGCTTTTGCAGACACTGGGGACCGCCATCCTCATTCACAGGGCCCCATGGCCTTACCCGCTGGACCACTTCTGGGTCTTGCCTCGGGCCCCGATCCATTCTTGGCTTGGCAGCTTCTGGCTGATGATCGAGCCATTCCCCCATAATCCTAGCTTCCTAGTTGAGGGAGCTGCTGCCTGGCAGTAGGCCTCACTGCCAGCAGGCCTTCAAGGCCCCGCACCCCTGTTTCCCTGGCGACCAGCCTTTCACCTGCTTAGGTCACAATATCCTGCCCTTCACCTGGACCCGCCTTCTTGTTGACATCACTGCCTTCAGCTGTGCACCTGGCCCCGCCCCCTCATTAACTTGAGCGCCTTCAGCTCTGGGCCTGGCCCCGCCCTCTCTTACCAGAAAGCCTGCCTCCAAGTTCATTGGGCCAATGAGCGAGCAGCACTGGACAGGCTGCCCTCCTCCTCACTGGAGCCACCTCTGGAAGTGTTGTTCAGAGCCTAAAAGCCTCAAGGGCGCATGGCCTTCTGCTCACTGGTTGCCTCCCACCCAGGGCCCAGGTCCGAGAGCCGGACCAGACCAGCCCCCCACCCCACGTTTCGGACAGCCGTGGGCCTCCATGGGCCTCGGAGGCCCCCATCGCCAGCACCTCGGGGCACCTCACAAGGGAGAGTTTTGCGACCCCCAGGGCCCTGTCTATGGGCTTTGACATCGGGGAGAGAGCTGTGTCAAGTCGCCGAAAATCACTTTCCTCTCTGGGGGCACTGAACCGACCCCTTTTGAGGTATCCCGTTTCTCCGAAAATATGACATTGCTTATATTAATGTTTGCTCCAAGATGCGCTAGGTCTTATTTTCAGGGGTTGTCTTATTGTTCCATGAACAAAAATACGGTACACATTTATTGTAAAATGAAAATAATTGAAATTTATTATGTGGATATGGTAAGGGAGTAAGGTAGTTATCAACAATAACCAGACAAACGGTGAATCCTTCATTATCAAGAATTTACTCATTTATTTAAGGAGATTCTGTCAACATCTTCTGGAATATCATCATAATAATCCCAGTGCTGAATTTCCTGGTGAACTTCCTGTGACTCCATTTCTTTCAGAATCAGTGGACCAAAACTCTCATGTTCAGACTAGGGGCGGGGCTTATGTTCTGGGATGTCTTATATTTCATTCACAAGTAAACTGTCAGATGTCTTTTTCGGAGGATATGATATTTTCCAAGAAACAAGGTACTAACTGGTCGCTGTGCCTTGAGGGCCGCCTTTGTGCCCCATTCATGGGGAAAGCCCTTCCTGGTGGACAGGGGACCTTCTTGCTGGCATCCAGTCTGGACCACGGGAAAATGGGGCTTTTGCAGACACTGGGGACCGCCATCCTCATTCACAGGGCCCCATGGCCTTACCCGCTGGACCACTTCTGGGTCTTGCCTCGGGCCCCGATCCATTCTTGGCTTGGCAGCTTCTGGCTGATGATCGAGCCATTCCCCCATAATCCTAGCTTCCTAGTTGAGGGAGCTGCTGCCTGGCAGTAGGCCTCACTGCCAGCAGGCCTTCAAGGCCCCGCACCCCTGTTTCCCTGGCGACCAGCCTTTCACCTGCTTAGGTCACAATATTCTGCCCTTCACCTGGCCCCGCCTTCTTGTTGACATCACTGCCTTCAGCTGTGCACCTGGCCCCGCCCCCTCATTAACTTGAGCGCCTTCAGCTCTGGGCCTGGCCCCGCCCTCTCTTACCACTAAGCCCGCCCCCGAGTTCATTGGGCCAATGAGCGAGCAGGACTGGACAGGCTGCCCTCCTCCTCACTGGAGCCACCTGTGGAAGTGTTGTTCAGTGCCTAAAAGCCTCAAGGGCGCATGGCCTTCTGCTCACTGGTTGCCTCCCACCCAGGGCCCAGGTCCACAAGCAGAGCCAGACCAGCCCCCCACCCCACGTTTCGGACAGCCGTGGGCCTCCATGGGCCTCGGAGGCCCCCATCGCCAGCACCTCGGGGCACCTCACAAGGGAGAGTTTTGTGACCCCCAGGGCCCTGTCTATGGGCTTTGACATCGGGGAGAGAGCTGTGTCAAGTCGCCGAAAATAAGTTTCTCCTCTGGGGGAACTGAACCGTCCACTTTTGAGGTATCCCGTTTCCCCGAAAATAAGACATTGCTTATATTAATGTTTGCTCCAAGATGCGCGAGGTCTTATTTTCAGGGGTTGTCTTATTGTTCCATGAACAAGAATACGGTATACATTTATTGTAAAATGAAAATAATTGAAATTTATTACCTGGATATGGTAAGGGAGTAAGGTAGTTGTCAACAATAACCAGACAAACGGTGAATCCTTCATTATCAAGAATTTACTCATTTATTTAAGAAGAATCTGTCAACATCTTCTGGAACATCATCATAATATCCTAGTGCTGAATTTCCTGATGAATTTCCTGTGACTCCTTTTCTTTCAGAATCAGTGGACCAAAACTCTCATGTTCAGACTAGGGGCGGGGCTTATGTTCTGGAATGTCTTATATTTCATTCACAAGTAAACTGTAAGATGTCTTTTTCAGAGGATATGATATTTTCCAAGAAACAAGGGACTAACTGGTCGCTGTGCCTTGAGGGCCGGCTTTGTGCTCCATCCAAGGGGAAAGCCCTTCCTGGAGGACAGGGGACCTTCTTGCTGGCATCCAGTCTGGACCACGGGAAGACGGGGCTTTTGCAGACACTGGGAACCGCCATCCTCATTCACAGGGCCCCATGGCCTCACCCGCTGGACAACTTGCGTGTGTTGCCTCAGGCCCCAATCCATTCTTGGCTTGGCAGCTTCTGGCTGATGATCGAGCCATTCCCCCATAATCCTGGCCTCCTAGTTGAGGGAGCTGCTGCCTGGCAGTAGGCCTCACTGCCAGCAGGCCTTCAAGGCCCCGCACCCCTGTTTCCCTGGCGACCAGCCTTTCACCTGCTTAGGTCACAATATCCTGCCCTTCACCTGGACCCGCCTTCTTGTTGACATCACTGCCTTCAGCTGTGCACCTGGCCCCGCCCCCTCATTAACTTGAGCGCCTTCAGCTCTGGGCCTGGCCCCGCCCTCTCTTACCAGAAAGCCTGCCTCCAAGTTCATTGGGCCAATGAGCGAGCAGCACTGGACAGGCTGCCCTCCTCCTCACTGGAGCCACCTCTGGAAGTGTTGTTCAGAGCCTAAAAGCCTCAAGGGCGCATGGCCTTCTGCTCACTGGTTGCCTCCCACCCAGGGCCCAGGTCCGAGAGACGGACCAGACCAGCCCCCCACCCCACGTTTCGGACAGCCGTGGGCCTCCATGGGCCTCGGAGGCCCCCATCGCCAGCACCTCGGGGCACCTCACAAGGGAGAGTTTTGCGACCCCCAGGGCCCTGTCTATGGGCTTTGACATCGGGGAGAGAGCTGTGTCAAGTCGCCGAAAATCACTTTCCTCTCTGGGGGCACTGAACCGACCCCTTTTGAGGTATCCCGTTTCTCCGAAAATATGACATTGCTTATATTAATGTTTGCTCCAAGATGCGCTAGGTCTTATTTTCAGGGGTTGTCTTATTGTTCCATGAACAAAAATACGGTACACATTTATTGTAAAATGAAAATAATTGAAATTTATTATGTGGATATGGTAAGGGAGTAAGGTAGTTATCAACAATAACCAGACAAACGGTGAATCCTTCATTATCAAGAATTTACTCATTTATTTAAGGAGATTCTGTCAACATCTTCTGGAATATCATCATAATAATCCCAGTGCTGAATTTCCTGGTGAACTTCCTGTGACTCCATTTCTTTCAGAATCAGTGGACCAAAACTCTCATGTTCAGACTAGGGGCGGGGCTTATGTTCTGGGATGTCTTATATTTCATTCACAAGTAAACTGTCAGATGTCTTTTTCGGAGGATATGATATTTTCCAAGAAACAAGGTACTAACTGGTCGCTGTGCCTTGAGGGCCGCCTTTGTGCCCCATTCATGGGGAAAGCCCTTCCTGGTGGACAGGGGACCTTCTTGCTGGCATCCAGTCTGGACCACGGGAAAATGGGGCTTTTGCAGACACTGGGGACCGCCATCCTCATTCACAGGGCCCCATGGCCTTACCCGCTGGACCACTTCTGGGTCTTGCCTCGGGCCCCGATCCATTCTTGGCTTGGCAGCTTCTGGCTGATGATCGAGCCATTCCCCCATAATCCTAGCTTCCTAGTTGAGGGAGCTGCTGCCTGGCAGTAGGCCTCACTGCCAGCAGGCCTTCAAGGCCCCGCACCCCTGTTTCCCTGGCGACCAGCCTTTCACCTGCTTAGGTCACAATATTCTGCCCTTCACCTGGCCCCGCCTTCTTGTTGACATCACTGCCTTCAGCTGTGCACCTGGCCCCGCCCCCTCATTAACTTGAGCGCCTTCAGCTCTGGGCCTGGCCCCGCCCTCTCTTACCACTAAGCCCGCCCCCGAGTTCATTGGGCCAATGAGCGAGCAGGACTGGACAGGCTGCCCTCCTCCTCACTGGAGCCACCTGTGGAAGTGTTGTTCAGTGCCTAAAAGCCTCAAGGGCGCATGGCCTTCTGCTCACTGGTTGCCTCCCACCCAGGGCCCAGGTCCACAAGCAGAGCCAGACCAGCCCCCCACCCCACGTTTCGGACAGCCGTGGGCCTCCATGGGCCTCGGAGGCCCCCATCGCCAGCACCTCGGGGCACCTCACAAGGGAGAGTTTTGTGACCCCCAGGGCCCTGTCTATGGGCTTTGACATCGGGGAGAGAGCTGTGTCAAGTCGCCGAAAATAAGTTTCTCCTCTGGGGGAACTGAACCGTCCACTTTTGAGGTATCCCGTTTCCCCGAAAATAAGACATTGCTTATATTAATGTTTGCTCCAAGATGCGCGAGGTCTTATTTTCAGGGGTTGTCTTATTGTTCCATGAACAAGAATACGGTATACATTTATTGTAAAATGAAAATAATTGAAATTTATTACCTGGATATGGTAAGGGAGTAAGGTAGTTGTCAACAATAACCAGACAAACGGTGAATCCTTCATTATCAAGAATTTACTCATTTATTTAAGAAGAATCTGTCAACATCTTCTGGAACATCATCATAATATCCTAGTGCTGAATTTCCTGATGAATTTCCTGTGACTCCTTTTCTTTCAGAATCAGTGGACCAAAACTCTCATGTTCAGACTAGGGGCGGGGCTTATGTTCTGGAATGTCTTATATTTCATTCACAAGTAAACTGTAAGATGTCTTTTTCAGAGGATATGATATTTTCCAAGAAACAAGGGACTAACTGGTCGCTGTGCCTTGAGGGCCGGCTTTGTGCTCCATCCAAGGGGAAAGCCCTTCCTGGAGGACAGGGGACCTTCTTGCTGGCATCCAGTCTGGACCACGGGAAGACGGGGCTTTTGCAGACACTGGGAACCGCCATCCTCATTCACAGGGCCCCATGGCCTCACCCGCTGGACAACTTGCGTGTGTTGCCTCAGGCCCCAATCCATTCTTGGCTTGGCAGCTTCTGGCTGATGATCGAGCCATTCCCCCATAATCCTGGCCTCCTAGTTGAGGGAGCTGCTGCCTGGCAGTAGGCCTCACTGCCAGCAGGCCTTCAAGGCCCCGCACCCCTGTTTCCCTGGCGACCAGCCTTTCACCTGCTTAGGTCACAATATCCTGCCCTTCACCTGGACCCGCCTTCTTGTTGACATCACTGCCTTCAGCTGTGCACCTGGCCCCGCCCCCTCATTAACTTGAGCGCCTTCAGCTCTGGGCCTGGCCCCGCCCTCTCTTACCAGAAAGCCTGCCTCCAAGTTCATTGGGCCAATGAGCGAGCAGCACTGGACAGGCTGCCCTCCTCCTCACTGGAGCCACCTGTGGAAGTGTTGTTCAGAGCCTAAAAGCCTCAAGGGCGCATGGCCTTCTGCTCACTGGTTGCCTCCCACCCAGGGCCCAGGTCCGAGAGCCGGACCAGACCAGCCCCCCACCCCACGTTTCGGACAGCCGTGGGCCTCCATGGGCCTCGGAGGCCCCCATCGCCAGCACCTCGGGGCACCTCACAAGGGAGAGTTTTGCGACCCCCAGGGCCCTGTCTATGGGCTTTGACATCGGGGAGAGAGCTGTGTCAAGTCGCCGAAAATCACTTTCCTCTCTGGGGGCACTGAACCGACCCCTTTTGAGGTATCCCGTTTCTCCGAAAATATGACATTGCTTATATTAATGTTTGCTCCAAGATGCGCTAGGTCTTATTTTCAGGGGTTGTCTTATTGTTCCATGAACAAAAATACGGTACACATTTATTGTAAAATGAAAATAATTGAAATTTATTATGTGGATATGGTAAGGGAGTAAGGTAGTTATCAACAATAACCAGACAAACGGTGAATCCTTCATTATCAAGAATTTACTCATTTATTTAAGGAGATTCTGTCAACATCTTCTGGAACATCATCATAATAATCCCAGTGCTGAATTTCCTGGTGAACTTCCTGTGACTCCATTTCTTTCAGAATCAGTGGACCAAAACTCTCATGTTCAGACTAGGGGCGGGGCTTATGTTCTGGGATGTCTTATATTTCATTCACAAGTAAACTGTCAGATGTCTTTTTCGGAGGATATGATATTTTCCAAGAAACAAGGTACTAACTGGTCGCTGTGCCTTGAGGGCCGCCTTTGTGCCCCATTCATGGGGAAAGCCCTTCCTGGTGGACAGGGGACCTTCTTGCTGGCATCCAGTCTGGACCACGGGAAAATGGGGCTTTTGCAGACACTGGGGACCGCCATCCTCATTCACAGGGCCCCATGGCCTTACCCGCTGGACCACTTCTGGGTCTTGCCTCGGGCCCCGATCCATTCTTGGCTTGGCAGCTTCTGGCTGATGATCGAGCCATTCCCCCATAATCCTAGCTTCCTAGTTGAGGGAGCTGCTGCCTGGCAGTAGGCCTCACTGCCAGCAGGCCTTCAAGGCCCCGCACCCCTGTTTCCCTGGCGACCAGCCTTTCACCTGCTTAGGTCACAATATTCTGCCCTTCACCTGGCCCCGCCTTCTTGTTGACATCACTGCCTTCAGCTGTGCACCTGGCCCCGCCCCCTCATTAACTTGAGCGCCTTCAGCTCTGGGCCTGGCCCCGCCCTCTCTTACCAGAAAGCCTGCCTCCAAGTTCATTGGGCCAATGAGCGAGCAGCACTGGACAGGCTGCCCTCCTCCTCACTGGAGCCACCTCTGGAAGTGTTGTTCAGAGCCTAAAAGCCTCAAGGGCGCATGGCCTTCTGCTCACTGGTTGCCTCCCACCCAGGGCCCAGGTCCGAGAGCCGGACCAGACCAGCCCCCCACCCCACGTTTCGGACAGCCGTGGGCCTCCATGGGCCTCGGAGGCCCCCATCGCCAGCACCTCGGGGCACCTCACAAGGGAGAGTTTTGCGACCCCCAGGGCCCTGTCTATGGGCTTTGACATCGGGGAGAGAGCTGTGTCAAGTCGCCGAAAATCACTTTCCTCTCTGGGGGCACTGAACCGACCCCTTTTGAGGTATCCCGTTTCTCCGAAAATATGACATTGCTTATATTAATGTTTGCTCCAAGATGCGCTAGGTCTTATTTTCAGGGGTTGTCTTATTGTTCCATGAACAAAAATACGGTACACATTTATTGTAAAATGAAAATAATTGAAATTTATTATGTGGATATGGTAAGGGAGTAAGGTAGTTATCAACAATAACCAGACAAACGGTGAATCCTTCATTATCAAGAATTTACTCATTTATTTAAGGAGATTCTGTCAACATCTTCTGGAATATCATCATAATAATCCCAGTGCTGAATTTCCTGGTGAACTTCCTGTGACTCCATTTCTTTCAGAATCAGTGGACCAAAACTCTCATGTTCAGACTAGGGGCGGGGCTTATGTTCTGGGATGTCTTATATTTCATTCACAAGTAAACTGTCAGATGTCTTTTTCGGAGGATATGATATTTTCCAAGAAACAAGGTACTAACTGGTCGCTGTGCCTTGAGGGCCGCCTTTGTGCCCCATTCATGGGGAAAGCCCTTCCTGGTGGACAGGGGACCTTCTTGCTGGCATCCAGTCTGGACCACGGGAAAATGGGGCTTTTGCAGACACTGGGGACCGCCATCCTCATTCACAGGGCCCCATGGCCTTACCCGCTGGACCACTTCTGGGTCTTGCCTCGGGCCCCGATCCATTCTTGGCTTGGCAGCTTCTGGCTGATGATCGAGCCATTCCCCCATAATCCTAGCTTCCTAGTTGAGGGAGCTGCTGCCTGGCAGTAGGCCTCACTGCCAGCAGGCCTTCAAGGCCCCGCACCCCTGTTTCCCTGGCGACCAGCCTTTCACCTGCTTAGGTCACAATATTCTGCCCTTCACCTGGCCCCGCCTTCTTGTTGACATCACTGCCTTCAGCTGTGCACCTGGCCCCGCCCCCTCATTAACTTGAGCGCCTTCAGCTCTGGGCCTGGCCCCGCCCTCTCTTACCACTAAGCCCGCCCCCGAGTTCATTGGGCCAATGAGCGAGCAGGACTGGACAGGCTGCCCTCCTCCTCACTGGAGCCACCTGTGGAAGTGTTGTTCAGTGCCTAAAAGCCTCAAGGGCGCATGGCCTTCTGCTCACTGGTTGCCTCCCACCCAGGGCCCAGGTCCACAAGCAGAGCCAGACCAGCCCCCCACCCCACGTTTCGGACAGCCGTGGGCCTCCATGGGCCTCGGAGGCCCCCATCGCCAGCACCTCGGGGCACCTCACAAGGGAGAGTTTTGTGACCCCCAGGGCCCTGTCTATGGGCTTTGACATCGGGGAGAGAGCTGTGTCAAGTCGCCGAAAATAAGTTTCTCCTCTGGGGGAACTGAACCGTCCACTTTTGAGGTATCCCGTTTCCCCGAAAATAAGACATTGCTTATATTAATGTTTGCTCCAAGATGCGCGAGGTCTTATTTTCAGGGGTTGTCTTATTGTTCCATGAACAAGAATACGGTATACATTTATTGTAAAATGAAAATAATTGAAATTTATTACCTGGATATGGTAAGGGAGTAAGGTAGTTGTCAACAATAACCAGACAAACGGTGAATCCTTCATTATCAAGAATTTACTCATTTATTTAAGAAGAATCTGTCAACATCTTCTGGAACATCATCATAATATCCTAGTGCTGAATTTCCTGATGAATTTCCTGTGACTCCTTTTCTTTCAGAATCAGTGGACCAAAACTCTCATGTTCAGACTAGGGGCGGGGCTTATGTTCTGGAATGTCTTATATTTCATTCACAAGTAAACTGTAAGATGTCTTTTTCAGAGGATATGATATTTTCCAAGAAACAAGGGACTAACTGGTCGCTGTGCCTTGAGGGCCGGCTTTGTGCTCCATCCAAGGGGAAAGCCCTTCCTGGAGGACAGGGGACCTTCTTGCTGGCATCCAGTCTGGACCACGGGAAGACGGGGCTTTTGCAGACACTGGGAACCGCCATCCTCATTCACAGGGCCCCATGGCCTCACCCGCTGGACAACTTGCGTGTGTTGCCTCAGGCCCCAATCCATTCTTGGCTTGGCAGCTTCTGGCTGATGATCGAGCCATTCCCCCATAATCCTGGCCTCCTAGTTGAGGGAGCTGCTGCCTGGCAGTAGGCCTCACTGCCAGCAGGCCTTCAAGGCCCCGCACCCCTGTTTCCCTGGCGACCAGCCTTTCACCTGCTTAGGTCACAATATCCTGCCCTTCACCTGGACCCGCCTTCTTGTTGACATCACTGCCTTCAGCTGTGCACCTGGCCCCGCCCCCTCATTAACTTGAGCGCCTTCAGCTCTGGGCCTGGCCCCGCCCTCTCTTACCAGAAAGCCTGCCTCCAAGTTCATTGGGCCAATGAGCGAGCAGCACTGGACAGGCTGCCCTCCTCCTCACTGGAGCCACCTCTGGAAGTGTTGTTCAGAGCCTAAAAGCCTCAAGGGCGCATGGCCTTCTGCTCACTGGTTGCCTCCCACCCAGGGCCCAGGTCCGAGAGACGGACCAGACCAGCCCCCCACCCCACGTTTCGGACAGCCGTGGGCCTCCATGGGCCTCGGAGGCCCCCATCGCCAGCACCTCGGGGCACCTCACAAGGGAGAGTTTTGCGACCCCCAGGGCCCTGTCTATGGGCTTTGACATCGGGGAGAGAGCTGTGTCAAGTCGCCGAAAATCACTTTCCTCTCTGGGGGCACTGAACCGACCCCTTTTGAGGTATCCCGTTTCTCCGAAAATATGACATTGCTTATATTAATGTTTGCTCCAAGATGCGCTAGGTCTTATTTTCAGGGGTTGTCTTATTGTTCCATGAACAAAAATACGGTACACATTTATTGTAAAATGAAAATAATTGAAATTTATTATGTGGATATGGTAAGGGAGTAAGGTAGTTATCAACAATAACCAGACAAACGGTGAATCCTTCATTATCAAGAATTTACTCATTTATTTAAGGAGATTCTGTCAACATCTTCTGGAATATCATCATAATAATCCCAGTGCTGAATTTCCTGGTGAACTTCCTGTGACTCCATTTCTTTCAGAATCAGTGGACCAAAACTCTCATGTTCAGACTAGGGGCGGGGCTTATGTTCTGGGATGTCTTATATTTCATTCACAAGTAAACTGTCAGATGTCTTTTTCGGAGGATATGATATTTTCCAAGAAACAAGGTACTAACTGGTCGCTGTGCCTTGAGGGCCGCCTTTGTGCCCCATTCATGGGGAAAGCCCTTCCTGGTGGACAGGGGACCTTCTTGCTGGCATCCAGTCTGGACCACGGGAAAATGGGGCTTTTGCAGACACTGGGGACCGCCATCCTCATTCACAGGGCCCCATGGCCTTACCCGCTGGACCACTTCTGGGTCTTGCCTCGGGCCCCGATCCATTCTTGGCTTGGCAGCTTCTGGCTGATGATCGAGCCATTCCCCCATAATCCTAGCTTCCTAGTTGAGGGAGCTGCTGCCTGGCAGTAGGCCTCACTGCCAGCAGGCCTTCAAGGCCCCGCACCCCTGTTTCCCTGGCGACCAGCCTTTCACCTGCTTAGGTCACAATATTCTGCCCTTCACCTGGCCCCGCCTTCTTGTTGACATCACTGCCTTCAGCTGTGCACCTGGCCCCGCCCCCTCATTAACTTGAGCGCCTTCAGCTCTGGGCCTGGCCCCGCCCTCTCTTACCACTAAGCCCGCCCCCGAGTTCATTGGGCCAATGAGCGAGCAGGACTGGACAGGCTGCCCTCCTCCTCACTGGAGCCACCTGTGGAAGTGTTGTTCAGTGCCTAAAAGCCTCAAGGGCGCATGGCCTTCTGCTCACTGGTTGCCTCCCACCCAGGGCCCAGGTCCACAAGCAGAGCCAGACCAGCCCCCCACCCCACGTTTCGGACAGCCGTGGGCCTCCATGGGCCTCGGAGGCCCCCATCGCCAGCACCTCGGGGCACCTCACAAGGGAGAGTTTTGTGACCCCCAGGGCCCTGTCTATGGGCTTTGACATCGGGGAGAGAGCTGTGTCAAGTCGCCGAAAATAAGTTTCTCCTCTGGGGGAACTGAACCGTCCACTTTTGAGGTATCCCGTTTCCCCGAAAATAAGACATTGCTTATATTAATGTTTGCTCCAAGATGCGCGAGGTCTTATTTTCAGGGGTTGTCTTATTGTTCCATGAACAAGAATACGGTATACATTTATTGTAAAATGAAAATAATTGAAATTTATTACCTGGATATGGTAAGGGAGTAAGGTAGTTGTCAACAATAACCAGACAAACGGTGAATCCTTCATTATCAAGAATTTACTCATTTATTTAAGAAGAATCTGTCAACATCTTCTGGAACATCATCATAATATCCTAGTGCTGAATTTCCTGATGAATTTCCTGTGACTCCTTTTCTTTCAGAATCAGTGGACCAAAACTCTCATGTTCAGACTAGGGGCGGGGCTTATGTTCTGGAATGTCTTATATTTCATTCACAAGTAAACTGTAAGATGTCTTTTTCAGAGGATATGATATTTTCCAAGAAACAAGGGACTAACTGGTCGCTGTGCCTTGAGGGCCGGCTTTGTGCTCCATCCAAGGGGAAAGCCCTTCCTGGAGGACAGGGGACCTTCTTGCTGGCATCCAGTCTGGACCACGGGAAGACGGGGCTTTTGCAGACACTGGGAACCGCCATCCTCATTCACAGGGCCCCATGGCCTCACCCGCTGGACAACTTGCGTGTGTTGCCTCAGGCCCCAATCCATTCTTGGCTTGGCAGCTTCTGGCTGATGATCGAGCCATTCCCCCATAATCCTGGCCTCCTAGTTGAGGGAGCTGCTGCCTGGCAGTAGGCCTCACTGCCAGCAGGCCTTCAAGGCCCCGCACCCCTGTTTCCCTGGCGACCAGCCTTTCACCTGCTTAGGTCACAATATCCTGCCCTTCACCTGGACCCGCCTTCTTGTTGACATCACTGCCTTCAGCTGTGCACCTGGCCCCGCCCCCTCATTAACTTGAGCGCCTTCAGCTCTGGGCCTGGCCCCGCCCTCTCTTACCAGAAAGCCTGCCTCCAAGTTCATTGGGCCAATGAGCGAGCAGCACTGGACAGGCTGCCCTCCTCCTCACTGGAGCCACCTGTGGAAGTGTTGTTCAGAGCCTAAAAGCCTCAAGGGCGCATGGCCTTCTGCTCACTGGTTGCCTCCCACCCAGGGCCCAGGTCCGAGAGCCGGACCAGACCAGCCCCCCACCCCACGTTTCGGACAGCCGTGGGCCTCCATGGGCCTCGGAGGCCCCCATCGCCAGCACCTCGGGGCACCTCACAAGGGAGAGTTTTGCGACCCCCAGGGCCCTGTCTATGGGCTTTGACATCGGGGAGAGAGCTGTGTCAAGTCGCCGAAAATCACTTTCCTCTCTGGGGGCACTGAACCGACCCCTTTTGAGGTATCCCGTTTCTCCGAAAATATGACATTGCTTATATTAATGTTTGCTCCAAGATGCGCTAGGTCTTATTTTCAGGGGTTGTCTTATTGTTCCATGAACAAAAATACGGTACACATTTATTGTAAAATGAAAATAATTGAAATTTATTATGTGGATATGGTAAGGGAGTAAGGTAGTTATCAACAATAACCAGACAAACGGTGAATCCTTCATTATCAAGAATTTACTCATTTATTTAAGGAGATTCTGTCAACATCTTCTGGAACATCATCATAATAATCCCAGTGCTGAATTTCCTGGTGAACTTCCTGTGACTCCATTTCTTTCAGAATCAGTGGACCAAAACTCTCATGTTCAGACTAGGGGCAGGGCTTATGTTCTGGGATGTCTTATATTTCATTCACAAGTAAACTGTCAGATGTCTTTTTCGGAGGATATGATATTTTCCAAGAAACAAGGTACTAACTGGTCGCTGTGCCTTGAGGGCCGCCTTTGTGCCCCATTCATGGGGAAAGCCCTTCCTGGTGGACAGGGGACCTTCTTGCTGGCATCCAGTCTGGACCACGGGAAAATGGGGCTTTTGCAGACACTGGGGACCGCCATCCTCATTCACAGGGCCCCATGGCCTTACCCGCTGGACCACTTCTGGGTCTTGCCTCGGGCCCCGATCCATTCTTGGCTTGGCAGCTTCTGGCTGATGATCGAGCCATTCCCCCATAATCCTAGCTTCCTAGTTGAGGGAGCTGCTGCCTGGCAGTAGGCCTCACTGCCAGCAGGCCTTCAAGGCCCCGCACCCCTGTTTCCCTGGCGACCAGCCTTTCACCTGCTTAGGTCACAATATTCTGCCCTTCACCTGGCCCCGCCTTCTTGTTGACATCACTGCCTTCAGCTGTGCACCTGGCCCCGCCCCCTCATTAACTTGAGCGCCTTCAGCTCTGGGCCTGGCCCCGCCCTCTCTTACCACTAAGCCCGCCCCCGAGTTCATTGGGCCAATGAGCGAGCAGGACTGGACAGGCTGCCCTCCTCCTCACTGGAGCCACCTGTGGAAGTGTTGTTCAGTGCCTAAAAGCCTCAAGGGCGCATGGCCTTCTGCTCACTGGTTGCCTCCCACCCAGGGCCCAGGTCCGAGAGCCGGACCAGACCAGCCCCCCACCCCACGTTTCGGACAGCCGTGGGCCTCCATGGGCCTCGGAGGCCCCCATCGCCAGCACCTCGGGGCACCTCACAAGGGAGAGTTTTGCGACCCCCAGGGCCCTGTCTATGGGCTTTGACATCGGGGAGAGAGCTGTGTCAAGTCGCCGAAAATAAGTTTCTCCTCTGGGGGAACTGAACCGTCCACTTTTGAGGTATCCCGTTTCCCCGAAAATAAGACATTGCTTATATTAATGTTTGCTCCAAGATGCGCGAGGTCTTATTTTCAGGGGTTGTCTTATTGTTCCATGAACAAGAATACGGTATACATTTATTGTAAAATGAAAATAATTGAAATTTATTACCTGGATATGGTAAGGGAGTAAGGTAGTTGTCAACAATAACCAGACAAACGGTGAATCCTTCATTATCAAGAATTTACTCATTTATTTAAGAAGAATCTGTCAACATCTTCTGGAACATCATCATAATATCCTAGTGCTGAATTTCCTGATGAATTTCCTGTGACTCCTTTTCTTTCAGAATCAGTGGACCAAAACTCTCATGTTCAGACTAGGGGCGGGGCTTATGTTCTGGAATGTCTTATATTTCATTCACAAGTAAACTGTAAGATGTCTTTTTCAGAGGATATGATATTTTCCAAGAAACAAGGGACTAACTGGTCGCTGTGCCTTGAGGGCCGGCTTTGTGCTCCATCCAAGGGGAAAGCCCTTCCTGGAGGACAGGGGACCTTCTTGCTGGCATCCAGTCTGGACCACGGGAAGACGGGGCTTTTGCAGACACTGGGAACCGCCATCCTCATTCACAGGGCCCCATGGCCTCACCCGCTGGACAACTTGCGTGTGTTGCCTCAGGCCCCAATCCATTCTTGGCTTGGCAGCTTCTGGCTGATGATCGAGCCATTCCCCCATAATCCTGGCCTCCTAGTTGAGGGAGCTGCTGCCTGGCAGTAGGCCTCACTGCCAGCAGGCCTTCAAGGCCCCGCACCCCTGTTTCCCTGGCGACCAGCCTTTCACCTGCTTAGGTCACAATATCCTGCCCTTCACCTGGACCCGCCTTCTTGTTGACATCACTGCCTTCAGCTGTGCACCTGGCCCCGCCCCCTCATTAACTTGAGCGCCTTCAGCTCTGGGCCTGGCCCCGCCCTCTCTTACCAGAAAGCCTGCCTCCAAGTTCATTGGGCCAATGAGCGAGCAGCACTGGACAGGCTGCCCTCCTCCTCACTGGAGCCACCTGTGGAAGTGTTGTTCAGAGCCTAAAAGCCTCAAGGGCGCATGGCCTTCTGCTCACTGGTTGCCTCCCACCCAGGGCCCAGGTCCGAGAGCCGGACCAGACCAGCCCCCCACCCCACGTTTCGGACAGCCGTGGGCCTCCATGGGCCTCGGAGGCCCCCATCGCCAGCACCTCGGGGCACCTCACAAGGGAGAGTTTTGCGACCCCCAGGGCCCTGTCTATGGGCTTTGACATCGGGGAGAGAGCTGTGTCAAGTCGCCGAAAATCACTTTCCTCTCTGGGGGCACTGAACCGACCCCTTTTGAGGTATCCCGTTTCTCCGAAAATATGACATTGCTTATATTAATGTTTGCTCCAAGATGCGCTAGGTCTTATTTTCAGGGGTTGTCTTATTGTTCCATGAACAAAAATACGGTACACATTTATTGTAAAATGAAAATAATTGAAATTTATTATGTGGATATGGTAAGGGAGTAAGGTAGTTATCAACAATAACCAGACAAACGGTGAATCCTTCATTATCAAGAATTTACTCATTTATTTAAGGAGATTCTGTCAACATCTTCGGAACATCATCATAATATCCTAGTGCTGAATTTCCTGGTGAACTTCCTGTGACTCCTTTTCTTTCAGAATCATTGGACCAAAACTCTCATGTTCAGACTAGGGGCGGGGCTTATGTTCTGGAATGTCTTATATTTCATTCACAAGTAAACTGTCAGATGTCTTTTTCGGAGGATATGATATTTTCCAAGAAACAAGGTACTAACTGGTCGCTGTGCCTTGAGGGCCGCCTTTGTGCCCCATTCATGGGGAAAGCCCTTCCTGGTGGACAGGGGACCTTCTTGCTGGCATCCAGTCTGGACCACGGGAAAATGGGGCTTTTGCAGACACTGGGGACCGCCATCCTCATTCACAGGGCCCCATGGCCTTACCCGCTGGACCACTTCTGGGTCTTGCCTCGGGCCCCGATCCATTCTTGGCTTGGCAGCTTCTGGCTGATGATCGAGCCATTCCCCCATAATCCTAGCTTCCTAGTTGAGGGAGCTGCTGCCTGGCAGTAGGCCTCACTGCCAGCAGGCCTTCAAGGCCCCGCACCCCTGTTTCCCTGGCGACCAGCCTTTCACCTGCTTAGGTCACAATATTCTGCCCTTCACCTGGCCCCGCCTTCTTGTTGACATCACTGCCTTCAGCTGTGCACCTGGCCCCGCCCCCTCATTAACTTGAGCGCCTTCAGCTCTGTGCCTGGCCCCGCCCTCTCTTACCACTAAGCCCGCCCCCGAGTTCATTGGGCCAATGAGCGAGCAGGACTGGACAGGCTGCCCTCCTCCTCACTGGAGCCACCTGTGGAAGTGTTGTTCAGTGCCTAAAAGCCTCAAGGGCGCATGGCCTTCTGCTCACTGGTTGCCTCCCACCCAGGGCCCAGGTCCACAAGCAGAGCCAGACCAGCCCCCCACCCCACGTTTCGGACAGCCGTGGGCCTCCATGGGCCTCGGAGGCCCCCATCGCCAGCACCTCGGGGCACCTCACAAGGGAGAGTTTTGTGACCCCCAGGGCCCTGTCTATGGGCTTTGACATCGGGGAGAGAGCTGTGTCAAGTCGCCGAAAATAAGTTTCTCCTCTGGGGGAACTGAACCGTCCACTTTTGAGGTATCCCGTTTCCCCGAAAATAAGACATTGCTTATATTAATGTTTGCTCCAAGATGCGCGAGGTCTTATTTTCAGGGGTTGTCTTATTGTTCCATGAACAAGAATACGGTATACATTTATTGTAAAATGAAAATAATTGAAATTTATTACCTGGATATGGTAAGGGAGTAAGGTAGTTGTCAACAATAACCAGACAAACGGTGAATCCTTCATTATCAAGAATTTACTCATTTATTTAAGAAGAATCTGTCAACATCTTCTGGAACATCATCATAATATCCTAGTGCTGAATTTCCTGATGAATTTCCTGTGACTCCTTTTCTTTCAGAATCAGTGGACCAAAACTCTCATGTTCAGACTAGGGGCGGGGCTTATGTTCTGGAATGTCTTATATTTCATTCACAAGTAAACTGTAAGATGTCTTTTTCAGAGGATATGATATTTTCCAAGAAACAAGGGACTAACTGGTCGCTGTGCCTTGAGGGCCGGCTTTGTGCTCCATCCAAGGGGAAAGCCCTTCCTGGAGGACAGGGGACCTTCTTGCTGGCATCCAGTCTGGACCACGGGAAGACGGGGCTTTTGCAGACACTGGGAACCGCCATCCTCATTCACAGGGCCCCATGGCCTCACCCGCTGGACAACTTGCGTGTGTTGCCTCAGGCCCCAATCCATTCTTGGCTTGGCAGCTTCTGGCTGATGATCGAGCCATTCCCCCATAATCCTGGCCTCCTAGTTGAGGGAGCTGCTGCCTGGCAGTAGGCCTCACTGCCAGCAGGCCTTCAAGGCCCCGCACCCCTGTTTCCCTGGCGACCAGCCTTTCACCTGCTTAGGTCACAATATCCTGCCCTTCACCTGGCCCCGCCTTCTTGTTGACATAACTGCCTTCAGCTGTGCACCTGGCCCCGCCCCCTCATTAACTTGAGCGCCTTCAGCTCTGGGCCTGGCCCCGCCCTCTCTTACCAGAAAGCCTGCCTCCAAGTTCATTGGGCCAATGAGCGAGCAGCACTGGACAGGCTGCCCTCCTCCTCACTGGAGCCACCTGTGGAAGTGTTGTTCAGAGCCTAAAAGCCTCAAGGGCGCATGGCCTTCTGCTCACTGGTTGCCTCCCACCCAGGGCCCAGGTCCGAGAGCCGGACCAGACCAGCCCCCCACCCCACGTTTCGGACAGCCGTGGGCCTCCATGGGCCTCGGAGGCCCCCATCGCCAGCACCTCGGGGCACCTCACAAGGGAGAGTTTTGCGACCCCCAGGGCCCTGTCTATGGGCTTTGACATCGGGGAGAGAGCTGTGTCAAGTCGCCGAAAATCACTTTCCTCTCTGGGGGCACTGAACCGACCCCTTTTGAGGTATCCCGTTTCTCCGAAAATATGACATTGCTTATATTAATGTTTGCTCCAAGATGCGCTAGGTCTTATTTTCAGGGGTTGTCTTATTGTTCCATGAACAAAAATACGGTACACATTTATTGTAAAATGAAAATAATTGAAATTTATTATGTGGATATGGTAAGGGAGTAAGGTAGTTATCAACAATAACCAGACAAACGGTGAATCCTTCATTATCAAGAATTTACTCATTTATTTAAGGAGATTCTGTCAACATCTTCTGGAATATCATCATAATAATCCCAGTGCTGAATTTCCTGGTGAACTTCCTGTGACTCCATTTCTTTCAGAATCAGTGGAACAAAACTCTCATGTTCAGACTAGGGGCGGGGCTTATGTTCTGGGATGTCTTATATTTCATTCACAAGTAAACTGTCAGATGTCTTTTTCGGAGGATATGATATTTTCCAAGAAACAAGGTACTAACTGGTCGCTGTGCCTTGAGGGCCGCCTTTGTGCCCCATTCATGGGGAAAGCCCTTCCTGGTGGACAGGGGACCTTCTTGCTGGCATCCAGTCTGGACCACGGGAAAATGGGGCTTTTGCAGACACTGGGGACCGCCATCCTCATTCACAGGGCCCCATGGCCTTACCCGCTGGACCACTTCTGGGTCTTGCCTCGGGCCCCGATCCATTCTTGGCTTGGCAGCTTCTGGCTGATGATCGAGCCATTCCCCCATAATCCTAGCTTCCTAGTTGAGGGAGCTGCTGCCTGGCAGTAGGCCTCACTGCCAGCAGGCCTTCAAGGCCCCGCACCCCTGTTTCCCTGGCGACCAGCCTTTCACCTGCTTAGGTCACAATATTCTGCCCTTCACCTGGCCCCGCCTTCTTGTTGACATCACTGCCTTCAGCTGTGCACCTGGCCCCGCCCCCTCATTAACTTGAGCGCCTTCAGCTCTGGGCCTGGCCCCGCCCTCTCTTACCACTAAGCCCGCCCCCGAGTTCATTGGGCCAATGAGCGAGCAGCACTGGACAGGCTGCCCTCCTCCTCACTGGAGCCACCTGTGGAAGTGTTGTTCAGTGCCTAAAAGCCTCAAGGGCGCATGGCCTTCTGCTCACTGGTTGCCTCCCACCCAGGGCCCAGGTCCACAAGCAGAGCCAGACCAGCCCCCCACCCCACGTTTCGGACAGCCGTGGGCCTCCATGGGCCTCGGAGGCCCCCATCGCCAGCACCTCGGGGCACCTCACAAGGGAGAGTTTTGTGACCCCCAGGGCCCTGTCTATGGGCTTTGACATCGGGGAGAGAGCTGTGTCAAGTCGCCGAAAATAAGTTTCTCCTCTGGGGGAACTGAACCGTCCACTTTTGAGGTATCCCGTTTCTCCGAAAATAAGACATTGCTTATATTAATGTTTGCTCCAAGATGCGCGAGGTCTTATTTTCAGGGGTTGTCTTATTGTTCCATGAACAAGAATACGGTATACATTTATTGTAAAATGAAAATAATTGAAATTTATTACCTGGATATGGTAAGGGAGTAAGGTAGTTGTCAACAATAACCAGACAAATGGTGAATCCTTCATTATCAAGAATTTACTCATTTATTTAAGAAGAATCTGTCAACATCTTCTGGAACATCATCATAATATCCTAGTGCTGAATTTCCTGATGAATTTCCTGTGACTCCTTTTCTTTCAGAATCAGTGGACCAAAACTCTCATGTTCAGACTAGGGGCGGGGCTTATGTTCTGGAATGTCTTATATTTCATTCACAAGTAAACTGTAAGATGTCTTTTTCAGAGGATATGATATTTTCCAAGAAACAAGGGACTAACTGGTCGCTGTGCCTTGAGGGCCGGCTTTGTGCTCCATCCAAGGGGAAAGCCCTTCCTGGAGGACAGGGGACCTTCTTGCTGGCATCCAGTCTGGACCACGGGAAGACGGGGCTTTTGCAGACACTGGGAACCGCCATCCTCATTCACAGGGCCCCATGGCCTCACCCGCTGGACAACTTGCGTGTGTTGCCTCAGGCCCCAATCCATTCTTGGCTTGGCAGCTTCTGGCTGATGATCGAGCCATTCCCCCATAATCCTGGCCTCCTAGTTGAGGGAGCTGCTGCCTGGCAGTAGGCCTCACTGCCAGCAGGCCTTCAAGGCCCCGCACCCCTGTTTCCCTGGCGACCAGCCTTTCACCTGCTTAGGTCACAATATCCTGCCCTTCACCTGGCCCCGCCTTCTTGTTGACATAACTGCCTTCAGCTGTGCACCTGGCCCCGCCCCCTCATTAACTTGAGCGCCTTCAGCTCTGGGCCTGGCCCCGCCCTCTCTTACCAGAAAGCCTGCCTCCAAGTTCATTGGGCCAATGAGCGAGCAGCACTGGACAGGCTGCCCTCCTCCTCACTGGAGCCACCTGTGGAAGTGTTGTTCAGAGCCTAAAAGCCTCAAGGGCGCATGGCCTTCTGCTCACTGGTTGCCTCCCACCCAGGGCCCAGGTCCACAAGCAGAGCCAGACCAGCCCCCCACCCCACGTTTCGGACAGCCGTGGGCCTCCATGGGCCTCGGAGGCCCCCATCGCCAGCACCTCGGGGCACCTCACAAGGGAGAGTTTTGCGACCCCCAGGGCCCTGTCTATGGGCTTTGACATCGGGGAGAGAGCTGTGTCAAGTCGCCGAAAATCACTTTCCTCTCTGGGGGCACTGAACCGACCCCTTTTGAGGTATCCCGTTTCTCCGAAAATATGACATTGCTTATATTAATGTTTGCTCCAAGATGCGCTAGGTCTTATTTTCAGGGGTTGTCTTATTGTTCCATGAACAAAAATACGGTACACATTTATTGT
The DNA here is from genome assembly GCA_963693515.1 of Pipistrellus nathusii. Lineage (NCBI taxonomy): Eukaryota > Metazoa > Chordata > Mammalia > Chiroptera > Vespertilionidae > Pipistrellus > Pipistrellus nathusii. The sequence goes on along the minus strand of OY882867.1, from coordinate 69,211,057 downwards.
AAAATGAAAATAATTGAAATTTATTATGTGGATATGGTAAGGGAGTAAGGTAGTTATCAACAATAACCAGACAAACGGTGAATCCTTCATTATCAAGAATTTACTCATTTATTTAAGGAGATTCTGTCAACATCTTCTGGAACATCATCATAATAATCCCAGTGCTGAATTTCCTGGTGAACTTCCTGTGACTCCATTTCTTTCAGAATCAGTGGACCAAAACTCTCATGTTCAGACTAGGGGCGGGGCTTATGTTCTGGGATGTCTTATATTTCATTCACAAGTAAACTGTCAGATGTCTTTTTCGGAGGATATGATATTTTCCAAGAAACAAGGTACTAACTGGTCGCTGTGCCTTGAGGGCCGCCTTTGTGCCCCATTCATGGGGAAAGCCCTTCCTGGTGGACAGGGGACCTTCTTGCTGGCATCCAGTCTGGACCACGGGAAAATGGGGCTTTTGCAGACACTGGGGACCGCCATCCTCATTCACAGGGCCCCATGGCCTTACCCGCTGGACCACTTCTGGGTCTTGCCTCGGGCCCCGATCCATTCTTGGCTTGGCAGCTTCTGGCTGATGATCGAGCCATTCCCCCATAATCCTAGCTTCCTAGTTGAGGGAGCTGCTGCCTGGCAGTAGGCCTCACTGCCAGCAGGCCTTCAAGGCCCCGCACCCCTGTTTCCCTGGCGACCAGCCTTTCACCTGCTTAGGTCACAATATTCTGCCCTTCACCTGGCCCCGCCTTCTTGTTGACATCACTGCCTTCAGCTGTGCACCTGGCCCCGCCCCCTCATTAACTTGAGCGCCTTCAGCTCTGGGCCTGGCCCCGCCCTCTCTTACCACTAAGCCCGCCCCCGAGTTCATTGGGCCAATGAGCGAGCAGCACTGGACAGGCTGCCCTCCTCCTCACTGGAGCCACCTGTGGAAGTGTTGTTCAGTGCCTAAAAGCCTCAAGGGCGCATGGCCTTCTGCTCACTGGTTGCCTCCCACCCAGGGCCCAGGTCCACAAGCAGAGCCAGACCAGCCCCCCACCCCACGTTTCGGACAGCCGTGGGCCTCCATGGGCCTCGGAGGCCCCCATCGCCAGCACCTCGGGGCACCTCACAAGGGAGAGTTTTGTGACCCCCAGGGCCCTGTCTATGGGCTTTGACATCGGGGAGAGAGCTGTGTCAAGTCGCCGAAAATAAGTTTCTCCTCTGGGGGAACTGAACCGTCCACTTTTGAGGTATCCCGTTTCCCCGAAAATAAGACATTGCTTATATTAATGTTTGCTCCAAGATGCGCGAGGTCTTATTTTCAGGGGTTGTCTTATTGTTCCATGAACAAGAATACGGTATACATTTATTGTAAAATGAAAATAATTGAAATTTATTACCTGGATATGGTAAGGGAGTAAGGTAGTTGTCAACAATAACCAGACAAACGGTGAATCCTTCATTATCAAGAATTTACTCATTTATTTAAGAAGAATCTGTCAACATCTTCTGGAACATCATCATAATATCCTAGTGCTGAATTTCCTGTGACTCCTTTTCTTTCAGAATCAGTGGACCAAAACTCTCATGTTCAGACTAGGGGCGGGGCTTATGTTCTGGAATGTCTTATATTTCATTCACAAGTAAACTGTCAGATGTCTTTTTCGGAGGATATGATATTTTCCAAGAAACAAGGTACTAACTGGTCGCTGTGCCTTGAGGGCCGCCTTTGTGCCCCATTCATGGGGAAAGCCCTTCCTGGTGGACAGGGGACCTTCTTGCTGGCATCCAGTCTGGACCACGGGAAAATGGGGCTTTTGCAGACACTGGGGACCGCCATCCTCATTCACAGGGCCCCATGGCCTTACCCGCTGGACCACTTCTGGGTCTTGCCTCGGGCCCCGATCCATTCTTGGCTTGGCAGCTTCTGGCTGATGATCGAGCCATTCCCCCATAATCCTGGCCTCCTAGTTGAGGGAGCTGCTGCCTGGCAGTAGGCCTCACTGCCAGCAGGCCTTCAAGGCCCCGCACCCCTGTTTCCCTGGCGACCAGCCTTTCACCTGCTTAGGTCACAATATCCTGCCCTTCACCTGGCCCCGCCTTCTTGTTGACATAACTGCCTTCAGCTGTGCACCTGGCCCCGCCCCCTCATTAACTTGAGCGCCTTCAGCTCTGGGCCTGGCCCCGCCCTCTCTTACCAGAAAGCCTGCCTCCAAGTTCATTGGGCCAATGAGCGAGCAGCACTGGACAGGCTGCCCTCCTCCTCACTGGAGCCACCTGTGGAAGTGTTGTTCAGAGCCTAAAAGCCTCAAGGGCGCATGGCCTTCTGCTCACTGGTTGCCTCCCACCCAGGGCCCAGGTCCACAAGCAGAGCCAGACCAGCCCCCCACCCCACGTTTCGGACAGCCGTGGGCCTCCATGGGCCTCGGAGGCCCCCATCGCCAGCACCTCGGGGCACCTCACAAGGGAGAGTTTTGCGACCCCCAGGGCCCTGTCTATGGGCTTTGACATCGGGGAGAGAGCTGTGTCAAGTCGCCGAAAATCACTTTCCTCTCTGGGGGCACTGAACCGACCCCTTTTGAGGTATCCCGTTTCTCCGAAAATATGACATTGCTTATATTAATGTTTGCTCCAAGATGCGCTAGGTCTTATTTTCAGGGGTTGTCTTATTGTTCCATGAACAAAAATACGGTACACATTTATTGTAAAATGAAAATAATTGAAATTTATTATGTGGATATGGTAAGGGAGTAAGGTAGTTATCAACAATAACCAGACAAACGGTGAATCCTTCATTATCAAGAATTTACTCATTTATTTAAGGAGATTCTGTCAACATCTTCTGGAACATCATCATAATAATCCCAGTGCTGAATTTCCTGGTGAACTTCCTGTGACTCCATTTCTTTCAGAATCAGTGGACCAAAACTCTCATGTTCAGACTAGGGGCGGGGCTTATGTTCTGGGATGTCTTATATTTCATTCACAAGTAAACTGTCAGATGTCTTTTTCGGAGGATATGATATTTTCCAAGAAACAAGGTACTAACTGGTCGCTGTGCCTTGAGGGCCGCCTTTGTGCCCCATTCATGGGGAAAGCCCTTCCTGGTGGACAGGGGACCTTCTTGCTGGCATCCAGTCTGGACCACGGGAAAATGGGGCTTTTGCAGACACTGGGGACCGCCATCCTCATTCACAGGGCCCCATGGCCTTACCCGCTGGACCACTTCTGGGTCTTGCCTCGGGCCCCGATCCATTCTTGGCTTGGCAGCTTCTGGCTGATGATCGAGCCATTCCCCCATAATCCTAGCTTCCTAGTTGAGGGAGCTGCTGCCTGGCAGTAGGCCTCACTGCCAGCAGGCCTTCAAGGCCCCGCACCCCTGTTTCCCTGGCGACCAGCCTTTCACCTGCTTAGGTCACAATATTCTGCCCTTCACCTGGCCCCGCCTTCTTGTTGACATCACTGCCTTCAGCTGTGCACCTGGCCCCGCCCCCTCATTAACTTGAGCGCCTTCAGCTCTGGGCCTGGCCCCGCCCTCTCTTACCACTAAGCCCGCCCCCGAGTTCATTGGGCCAATGAGCGAGCAGCACTGGACAGGCTGCCCTCCTCCTCACTGGAGCCACCTGTGGAAGTGTTGTTCAGTGCCTAAAAGCCTCAAGGGCGCATGGCCTTCTGCTCACTGGTTGCCTCCCACCCAGGGCCCAGGTCCACAAGCAGAGCCAGACCAGCCCCCCACCCCACGTTTCGGACAGCCGTGGGCCTCCATGGGCCTCGGAGGCCCCCATCGCCAGCACCTCGGGGCACCTCACAAGGGAGAGTTTTGTGACCCCCAGGGCCCTGTCTATGGGCTTTGACATCGGGGAGAGAGCTGTGTCAAGTCGCCGAAAATAAGTTTCTCCTCTGGGGGAACTGAACCGTCCACTTTTGAGGTATCCCGTTTCCCCGAAAATAAGACATTGCTTATATTAATGTTTGCTCCAAGATGCGCGAGGTCTTATTTTCAGGGGTTGTCTTATTGTTCCATGAACAAGAATACGGTATACATTTATTGTAAAATGAAAATAATTGAAATTTATTACCTGGATATGGTAAGGGAGTAAGGTAGTTGTCAACAATAACCAGACAAACGGTGAATCCTTCATTATCAAGAATTTACTCATTTATTTAAGAAGAATCTGTCAACATCTTCTGGAACATCATCATAATATCCTAGTGCTGAATTTCCTGATGAATTTCCTGTGACTCCTTTTCTTTCAGAATCAGTGGACCAAAACTCTCATGTTCAGACTAGGGGCGGGGCTTATGTTCTGGAATGTCTTATATTTCATTCACAAGTAAACTGTCAGATGTCTTTTTCGGAGGATATGATATTTTCCAAGAAACAAGGTACTAACTGGTCGCTGTGCCTTGAGGGCCGCCTTTGTGCCCCATTCATGGGGAAAGCCCTTCCTGGTGGACAGGGGACCTTCTTGCTGGCATCCAGTCTGGACCACGGGAAGACGGGGCTTTTGCAGACACTGGGAACCGCCATCCTCATTCACAGGGCCCCATGGCCTCACCCGCTGGACAACTTGCGTGTGTTGCCTCAGGCCCCAATCCATTCTTGGCTTGGCAGCTTCTGGCTGATGATCGAGCCATTCCCCCATAATCCTGGCCTCCTAGTTGAGGGAGCTGCTGCCTGGCAGTAGGCCTCACTGCCAGCAGGCCTTCAAGGCCCCGCACCCCTGTTTCCCTGGCGACCAGCCTTTCACCTGCTTAGGTCACAATATCCTGCCCTTCACCTGGCCCCGCCTTCTTGTTGACATAACTGCCTTCAGCTGTGCACCTGGCCCCGCCCCCTCATTAACTTGAGCGCCTTCAGCTCTGGGCCTGGCCCCGCCCTCTCTTACCAGAAAGCCTGCCTCCAAGTTCATTGGGCCAATGAGCGAGCAGCACTGGACAGGCTGCCCTCCTCCTCACTGGAGCCACCTGTGGAAGTGTTGTTCAGAGCCTAAAAGCCTCAAGGGCGCATGGCCTTCTGCTCACTGGTTGCCTCCCACCCAGGGCCCAGGTCCACAAGCAGAGCCAGACCAGCCCCCCACCCCACGTTTCGGACAGCCGTGGGCCTCCATGGGCCTCGGAGGCCCCCATCGCCAGCACCTCGGGGCACCTCACAAGGGAGAGTTTTGCGACCCCCAGGGCCCTGTCTATGGGCTTTGACATCGGGGAGAGAGCTGTGTCAAGTCGCCGAAAATCACTTTCCTCTCTGGGGGCACTGAACCGACCCCTTTTGAGGTATCCCGTTTCTCCGAAAATATGACATTGCTTATATTAATGTTTGCTCCAAGATGCGCTAGGTCTTATTTTCAGGGGTTGTCTTATTGTTCCATGAACAAAAATACGGTACACATTTATTGTAAAATGAAAATAATTGAAATTTATTATGTGGATATGGTAAGGGAGTAAGGTAGTTATCAACAATAACCAGACAAACGGTGAATCCTTCATTATCAAGAATTTACTCATTTATTTAAGGAGATTCTGTCAACATCTTCTGGAACATCATCATAATAATCCCAGTGCTGAATTTCCTGGTGAACTTCCTGTGACTCCATTTCTTTCAGAATCAGTGGACCAAAACTCTCATGTTCAGACTAGGGGCGGGGCTTATGTTCTGGGATGTCTTATATTTCATTCACAAGTAAACTGTCAGATGTCTTTTTCGGAGGATATGATATTTTCCAAGAAACAAGGTACTAACTGGTCGCTGTGCCTTGAGGGCCGCCTTTGTGCCCCATTCATGGGGAAAGCCCTTCCTGGTGGACAGGGGACCTTCTTGCTGGCATCCAGTCTGGACCACGGGAAAATGGGGCTTTTGCAGACACTGGGGACCGCCATCCTCATTCACAGGGCCCCATGGCCTTACCCGCTGGACCACTTCTGGGTCTTGCCTCGGGCCCCGATCCATTCTTGGCTTGGCAGCTTCTGGCTGATGATCGAGCCATTCCCCCATAATCCTAGCTTCCTAGTTGAGGGAGCTGCTGCCTGGCAGTAGGCCTCACTGCCAGCAGGCCTTCAAGGCCCCGCACCCCTGTTTCCCTGGCGACCAGCCTTTCACCTGCTTAGGTCACAATATTCTGCCCTTCACCTGGCCCCGCCTTCTTGTTGACATCACTGCCTTCAGCTGTGCACCTGGCCCCGCCCCCTCATTAACTTGAGCGCCTTCAGCTCTGGGCCTGGCCCCGCCCTCTCTTACCACTAAGCCCGCCCCCGAGTTCATTGGGCCAATGAGCGAGCAGCACTGGACAGGCTGCCCTCCTCCTCACTGGAGCCACCTGTGGAAGTGTTGTTCAGTGCCTAAAAGCCTCAAGGGCGCATGGCCTTCTGCTCACTGGTTGCCTCCCACCCAGGGCCCAGGTCCACAAGCAGAGCCAGACCAGCCCCCCACCCCACGTTTCGGACAGCCGTGGGCCTCCATGGGCCTCGGAGGCCCCCATCGCCAGCACCTCGGGGCACCTCACAAGGGAGAGTTTTGTGACCCCCAGGGCCCTGTCTATGGGCTTTGACATCGGGGAGAGAGCTGTGTCAAGTCGCCGAAAATAAGTTTCTCCTCTGGGGGAACTGAACCGTCCACTTTTGAGGTATCCCGTTTCCCCGAAAATAAGACATTGCTTATATTAATGTTTGCTCCAAGATGCGCGAGGTCTTATTTTCAGGGGTTGTCTTATTGTTCCATGAACAAGAATACGGTATACATTTATTGTAAAATGAAAATAATTGAAATTTATTACCTGGATATGGTAAGGGAGTAAGGTAGTTGTCAACAATAACCAGACAAACGGTGAATCCTTCATTATCAAGAATTTACTCATTTATTTAAGAAGAATCTGTCAACATCTTCTGGAACATCATCATAATATCCTAGTGCTGAATTTCCTGATGAATTTCCTGTGACTCCTTTTCTTTCAGAATCAGTGGACCAAAACTCTCATGTTCAGACTAGGGGCGGGGCTTATGTTCTGGAATGTCTTATATTTCATTCACAAGTAAACTGTCAGATGTCTTTTTCGGAGGATATGATATTTTCCAAGAAACAAGGTACTAACTGGTCGCTGTGCCTTGAGGGCCGCCTTTGTGCCCCATTCATGGGGAAAGCCCTTCCTGGTGGACAGGGGACCTTCTTGCTGGCATCCAGTCTGGACCACGGGAAAATGGGGCTTTTGCAGACACTGGGGACCGCCATCCTCATTCACAGGGCCCCATGGCCTTACCCGCTGGACCACTTCTGGGTCTTGCCTCGGGCCCCGATCCATTCTTGGCTTGGCAGCTTCTGGCTGATGATCGAGCCATTCCCCCATAATCCTGGCCTCCTAGTTGAGGGAGCTGCTGCCTGGCAGTAGGCCTCACTGCCAGCAGGCCTTCAAGGCCCCGCACCCCTGTTTCCCTGGCGACCAGCCTTTCACCTGCTTAGGTCACAATATCCTGCCCTTCACCTGGCCCCGCCTTCTTGTTGACATAACTGCCTTCAGCTGTGCACCTGGCCCCGCCCCCTCATTAACTTGAGCGCCTTCAGCTCTGGGCCTGGCCCCGCCCTCTCTTACCAGAAAGCCTGCCTCCAAGTTCATTGGGCCAATGAGCGAGCAGCACTGGACAGGCTGCCCTCCTCCTCACTGGAGCCACCTGTGGAAGTGTTGTTCAGAGCCTAAAAGCCTCAAGGGCGCATGGCCTTCTGCTCACTGGTTGCCTCCCACCCAGGGCCCAGGTCCACAAGCAGAGCCAGACCAGCCCCCCACCCCACGTTTCGGACAGCCGTGGGCCTCCATGGGCCTCGGAGGCCCCCATCGCCAGCACCTCGGGGCACCTCACAAGGGAGAGTTTTGCGACCCCCAGGGCCCTGTCTATGGGCTTTGACATCGGGGAGAGAGCTGTGTCAAGTCGCCGAAAATCACTTTCCTCTCTGGGGGCACTGAACCGACCCCTTTTGAGGTATCCCGTTTCTCCGAAAATATGACATTGCTTATATTAATGTTTGCTCCAAGATGCGCTAGGTCTTATTTTCAGGGGTTGTCTTATTGTTCCATGAACAAAAATACGGTACACATTTATTGTAAAATGAAAATAATTGAAATTTATTATGTGGATATGGTAAGGGAGTAAGGTAGTTATCAACAATAACCAGACAAACGGTGAATCCTTCATTATCAAGAATTTACTCATTTATTTAAGGAGATTCTGTCAACATCTTCTGGAACATCATCATAATAATCCCAGTGCTGAATTTCCTGGTGAACTTCCTGTGACTCCATTTCTTTCAGAATCAGTGGACCAAAACTCTCATGTTCAGACTAGGGGCGGGGCTTATGTTCTGGGATGTCTTATATTTCATTCACAAGTAAACTGTCAGATGTCTTTTTCGGAGGATATGATATTTTCCAAGAAACAAGGTACTAACTGGTCGCTGTGCCTTGAGGGCCGCCTTTGTGCCCCATTCATGGGGAAAGCCCTTCCTGGTGGACAGGGGACCTTCTTGCTGGCATCCAGTCTGGACCACGGGAAAATGGGGCTTTTGCAGACACTGGGGACCGCCATCCTCATTCACAGGGCCCCATGGCCTTACCCGCTGGACCACTTCTGGGTCTTGCCTCGGGCCCCGATCCATTCTTGGCTTGGCAGCTTCTGGCTGATGATCGAGCCATTCCCCCATAATCCTAGCTTCCTAGTTGAGGGAGCTGCTGCCTGGCAGTAGGCCTCACTGCCAGCAGGCCTTCAAGGCCCCGCACCCCTGTTTCCCTGGCGACCAGCCTTTCACCTGCTTAGGTCACAATATTCTGCCCTTCACCTGGCCCCGCCTTCTTGTTGACATCACTGCCTTCAGCTGTGCACCTGGCCCCGCCCCCTCATTAACTTGAGCGCCTTCAGCTCTGGGCCTGGCCCCGCCCTCTCTTACCACTAAGCCCGCCCCCGAGTTCATTGGGCCAATGAGCGAGCAGCACTGGACAGGCTGCCCTCCTCCTCACTGGAGCCACCTGTGGAAGTGTTGTTCAGTGCCTAAAAGCCTCAAGGGCGCATGGCCTTCTGCTCACTGGTTGCCTCCCACCCAGGGCCCAGGTCCACAAGCAGAGCCAGACCAGCCCCCCACCCCACGTTTCGGACAGCCGTGGGCCTCCATGGGCCTCGGAGGCCCCCATCGCCAGCACCTCGGGGCACCTCACAAGGGAGAGTTTTGTGACCCCCAGGGCCCTGTCTATGGGCTTTGACATCGGGGAGAGAGCTGTGTCAAGTCGCCGAAAATAAGTTTCTCCTCTGGGGGAACTGAACCGTCCACTTTTGAGGTATCCCGTTTCCCCGAAAATAAGACATTGCTTATATTAATGTTTGCTCCAAGATGCGCGAGGTCTTATTTTCAGGGGTTGTCTTATTGTTCCATGAACAAGAATACGGTATACATTTATTGTAAAATGAAAATAATTGAAATTTATTACCTGGATATGGTAAGGGAGTAAGGTAGTTGTCAACAATAACCAGACAAACGGTGAATCCTTCATTATCAAGAATTTACTCATTTATTTAAGAAGAATCTGTCAACATCTTCTGGAACATCATCATAATATCCTAGTGCTGAATTTCCTGATGAATTTCCTGTGACTCCTTTTCTTTCAGAATCAGTGGACCAAAACTCTCATGTTCAGACTAGGGGCGGGGCTTATGTTCTGGAATGTCTTATATTTCATTCACAAGTAAACTGTCAGATGTCTTTTTCGGAGGATATGATATTTTCCAAGAAACAAGGTACTAACTGGTCGCTGTGCCTTGAGGGCCGCCTTTGTGCCCCATTCATGGGGAAAGCCCTTCCTGGTGGACAGGGGACCTTCTTGCTGGCATCCAGTCTGGACCACGGGAAGACGGGGCTTTTGCAGACACTGGGAACCGCCATCCTCATTCACAGGGCCCCATGGCCTCACCCGCTGGACAACTTGCGTGTGTTGCCTCAGGCCCCAATCCATTCTTGGCTTGGCAGCTTCTGGCTGATGATCGAGCCATTCCCCCATAATCCTGGCCTCCTAGTTGAGGGAGCTGCTGCCTGGCAGTAGGCCTCACTGCCAGCAGGCCTTCAAGGCCCCGCACCCCTGTTTCCCTGGCGACCAGCCTTTCACCTGCTTAGGTCACAATATCCTGCCCTTCACCTGGCCCCGCCTTCTTGTTGACATAACTGCCTTCAGCTGTGCACCTGGCCCCGCCCCCTCATTAACTTGAGCGCCTTCAGCTCTGGGCCTGGCCCCGCCCTCTCTTACCAGAAAGCCTGCCTCCAAGTTCATTGGGCCAATGAGCGAGCAGCACTGGACAGGCTGCCCTCCTCCTCACTGGAGCCACCTGTGGAAGTGTTGTTCAGAGCCTAAAAGCCTCAAGGGCGCATGGCCTTCTGCTCACTGGTTGCCTCCCACCCAGGGCCCAGGTCCACAAGCAGAGCCAGACCAGCCCCCCACCCCACGTTTCGGACAGCCGTGGGCCTCCATGGGCCTCGGAGGCCCCCATCGCCAGCACCTCGGGGCACCTCACAAGGGAGAGTTTTGCGACCCCCAGGGCCCTGTCTATGGGCTTTGACATCGGGGAGAGAGCTGTGTCAAGTCGCCGAAAATCACTTTCCTCTCTGGGGGCACTGAACCGACCCCTTTTGAGGTATCCCGTTTCTCCGAAAATATGACATTGCTTATATTAATGTTTGCTCCAAGATGCGCTAGGTCTTATTTTCAGGGGTTGTCTTATTGTTCCATGAACAAAAATACGGTACACATTTATTGTAAAATGAAAATAATTGAAATTTATTATGTGGATATGGTAAGGGAGTAAGGTAGTTATCAACAATAACCAGACAAACGGTGAATCCTTCATTATCAAGAATTTACTCATTTATTTAAGGAGATTCTGTCAACATCTTCTGGAACATCATCATAATAATCCCAGTGCTGAATTTCCTGGTGAACTTCCTGTGACTCCATTTCTTTCAGAATCAGTGGACCAAAACTCTCATGTTCAGACTAGGGGCGGGGCTTATGTTCTGGGATGTCTTATATTTCATTCACAAGTAAACTGTCAGATGTCTTTTTCGGAGGATATGATATTTTCCAAGAAACAAGGTACTAACTGGTCGCTGTGCCTTGAGGGCCGCCTTTGTGCCCCATTCATGGGGAAAGCCCTTCCTGGTGGACAGGGGACCTTCTTGCTGGCATCCAGTCTGGACCACGGGAAAATGGGGCTTTTGCAGACACTGGGGACCGCCATCCTCATTCACAGGGCCCCATGGCCTTACCCGCTGGACCACTTCTGGGTCTTGCCTCGGGCCCCGATCCATTCTTGGCTTGGCAGCTTCTGGCTGATGATCGAGCCATTCCCCCATAATCCTAGCTTCCTAGTTGAGGGAGCTGCTGCCTGGCAGTAGGCCTCACTGCCAGCAGGCCTTCAAGGCCCCGCACCCCTGTTTCCCTGGCGACCAGCCTTTCACCTGCTTAGGTCACAATATTCTGCCCTTCACCTGGCCCCGCCTTCTTGTTGACATCACTGCCTTCAGCTGTGCACCTGGCCCCGCCCCCTCATTAACTTGAGCGCCTTCAGCTCTGGGCCTGGCCCCGCCCTCTCTTACCACTAAGCCCGCCCCCGAGTTCATTGGGCCAATGAGCGAGCAGCACTGGACAGGCTGCCCTCCTCCTCACTGGAGCCACCTGTGGAAGTGTTGTTCAGTGCCTAAAAGCCTCAAGGGCGCATGGCCTTCTGCTCACTGGTTGCCTCCCACCCAGGGCCCAGGTCCACAAGCAGAGCCAGACCAGCCCCCCACCCCACGTTTCGGACAGCCGTGGGCCTCCATGGGCCTCGGAGGCCCCCATCGCCAGCACCTCGGGGCACCTCACAAGGGAGAGTTTTGTGACCCCCAGGGCCCTGTCTATGGGCTTTGACATCGGGGAGAGAGCTGTGTCAAGTCGCCGAAAATAAGTTTCTCCTCTGGGGGAACTGAACCGTCCACTTTTGAGGTATCCCGTTTCCCCGAAAATAAGACATTGCTTATATTAATGTTTGCTCCAAGATGCGCGAGGTCTTATTTTCAGGGGTTGTCTTATTGTTCCATGAACAAGAATACGGTATACATTTATTGTAAAATGAAAATAATTGAAATTTATTACCTGGATATGGTAAGGGAGTAAGGTAGTTGTCAACAATAACCAGACAAACGGTGAATCCTTCATTATCAAGAATTTACTCATTTATTTAAGAAGAATCTGTCAACATCTTCTGGAACATCATCATAATATCCTAGTGCTGAATTTCCTGATGAATTTCCTGTGACTCCTTTTCTTTCAGAATCAGTGGACCAAAACTCTCATGTTCAGACTAGGGGCGGGGCTTATGTTCTGGAATGTCTTATATTTCATTCACAAGTAAACTGTCAGATGTCTTTTTCGGAGGATATGATATTTTCCAAGAAACAAGGTACTAACTGGTCGCTGTGCCTTGAGGGCCGCCTTTGTGCCCCATTCATGGGGAAAGCCCTTCCTGGTGGACAGGGGACCTTCTTGCTGGCATCCAGTCTGGACCACGGGAAAATGGGGCTTTTGCAGACACTGGGGACCGCCATCCTCATTCACAGGGCCCCATGGCCTTACCCGCTGGACCACTTCTGGGTCTTGCCTCGGGCCCCGATCCATTCTTGGCTTGGCAGCTTCTGGCTGATGATCGAGCCATTCCCCCATAATCCTGGCCTCCTAGTTGAGGGAGCTGCTGCCTGGCAGTAGGCCTCACTGCCAGCAGGCCTTCAAGGCCCCGCACCCCTGTTTCCCTGGCGACCAGCCTTTCACCTGCTTAGGTCACAATATCCTGCCCTTCACCTGGCCCCGCCTTCTTGTTGACATAACTGCCTTCAGCTGTGCACCTGGCCCCGCCCCCTCATTAACTTGAGCGCCTTCAGCTCTGGGCCTGGCCCCGCCCTCTCTTACCAGAAAGCCTGCCTCCAAGTTCATTGGGCCAATGAGCGAGCAGCACTGGACAGGCTGCCCTCCTCCTCACTGGAGCCACCTGTGGAAGTGTTGTTCAGAGCCTAAAAGCCTCAAGGGCGCATGGCCTTCTGCTCACTGGTTGCCTCCCACCCAGGGCCCAGGTCCACAAGCAGAGCCAGACCAGCCCCCCACCCCACGTTTCGGACAGCCGTGGGCCTCCATGGGCCTCGGAGGCCCCCATCGCCAGCACCTCGGGGCACCTCACAAGGGAGAGTTTTGCGACCCCCAGGGCCCTGTCTATGGGCTTTGACATCGGGGAGAGAGCTGTGTCAAGTCGCCGAAAATCACTTTCCTCTCTGGGGGCACTGAACCGACCCCTTTTGAGGTATCCCGTTTCTCCGAAAATATGACATTGCTTATATTAATGTTTGCTCCAAGATGCGCTAGGTCTTATTTTCAGGGGTTGTCTTATTGTTCCATGAACAAAAATACGGTACACATTTATTGTAAAATGAAAATAATTGAAATTTATTATGTGGATATGGTAAGGGAGTAAGGTAGTTATCAACAATAACCAGACAAACGGTGAATCCTTCATTATCAAGAATTTACTCATTTATTTAAGGAGATTCTGTCAACATCTTCTGGAACATCATCATAATAATCCCAGTGCTGAATTTCCTGGTGAACTTCCTGTGACTCCATTTCTTTCAGAATCAGTGGACCAAAACTCTCATGTTCAGACTAGGGGCGGGGCTTATGTTCTGGGATGTCTTATATTTCATTCACAAGTAAACTGTCAGATGTCTTTTTCGGAGGATATGATATTTTCCAAGAAACAAGGTACTAACTGGTCGCTGTGCCTTGAGGGCCGCCTTTGTGCCCCATTCATGGGGAAAGCCCTTCCTGGTGGACAGGGGACCTTCTTGCTGGCATCCAGTCTGGACCACGGGAAAATGGGGCTTTTGCAGACACTGGGGACCGCCATCCTCATTCACAGGGCCCCATGGCCTTACCCGCTGGACCACTTCTGGGTCTTGCCTCGGGCCCCGATCCATTCTTGGCTTGGCAGCTTCTGGCTGATGATCGAGCCATTCCCCCATAATCCTAGCTTCCTAGTTGAGGGAGCTGCTGCCTGGCAGTAGGCCTCACTGCCAGCAGGCCTTCAAGGCCCCGCACCCCTGTTTCCCTGGCGACCAGCCTTTCACCTGCTTAGGTCACAATATTCTGCCCTTCACCTGGCCCCGCCTTCTTGTTGACATCACTGCCTTCAGCTGTGCACCTGGCCCCGCCCCCTCATTAACTTGAGCGCCTTCAGCTCTGGGCCTGGCCCCGCCCTCTCTTACCACTAAGCCCGCCCCCGAGTTCATTGGGCCAATGAGCGAGCAGCACTGGACAGGCTGCCCTCCTCCTCACTGGAGCCACCTGTGGAAGTGTTGTTCAGTGCCTAAAAGCCTCAAGGGCGCATGGCCTTCTGCTCACTGGTTGCCTCCCACCCAGGGCCCAGGTCCACAAGCAGAGCCAGACCAGCCCCCCACCCCACGTTTCGGACAGCCGTGGGCCTCCATGGGCCTCGGAGGCCCCCATCGCCAGCACCTCGGGGCACCTCACAAGGGAGAGTTTTGTGACCCCCAGGGCCCTGTCTATGGGCTTTGACATCGGGGAGAGAGCTGTGTCAAGTCGCCGAAAATAAGTTTCTCCTCTGGGGGAACTGAACCGTCCACTTTTGAGGTATCCCGTTTCCCCGAAAATAAGACATTGCTTATATTAATGTTTGCTCCAAGATGCGCGAGGTCTTATTTTCAGGGGTTGTCTTATTGTTCCATGAACAAGAATACGGTATACATTTATTGTAAAATGAAAATAATTGAAATTTATTACCTGGATATGGTAAGGGAGTAAGGTAGTTGTCAACAATAACCAGACAAACGGTGAATCCTTCATTATCAAGAATTTACTCATTTATTTAAGAAGAATCTGTCAACATCTTCTGGAACATCATCATAATATCCTAGTGCTGAATTTCCTGATGAATTTCCTGTGACTCCTTTTCTTTCAGAATCAGTGGACCAAAACTCTCATGTTCAGACTAGGGGCGGGGCTTATGTTCTGGAATGTCTTATATTTCATTCACAAGTAAACTGTCAGATGTCTTTTTCGGAGGATATGATATTTTCCAAGAAACAAGGTACTAACTGGTCGCTGTGCCTTGAGGGCCGCCTTTGTGCCCCATTCATGGGGAAAGCCCTTCCTGGTGGACAGGGGACCTTCTTGCTGGCATCCAGTCTGGACCACGGGAAAATGGGGCTTTTGCAGACACTGGGGACCGCCATCCTCATTCACAGGGCCCCATGGCCTTACCCGCTGGACCACTTCTGGGTCTTGCCTCGGGCCCCGATCCATTCTTGGCTTGGCAGCTTCTGGCTGATGATCGAGCCATTCCCCCATAATCCTGGCCTCCTAGTTGAGGGAGCTGCTGCCTGGCAGTAGGCCTCACTGCCAGCAGGCCTTCAAGGCCCCGCACCCCTGTTTCCCTGGCGACCAGCCTTTCACCTGCTTAGGTCACAATATCCTGCCCTTCACCTGGCCCCGCCTTCTTGTTGACATAACTGCCTTCAGCTGTGCACCTGGCCCCGCCCCCTCATTAACTTGAGCGCCTTCAGCTCTGGGCCTGGCCCCGCCCTCTCTTACCAGAAAGCCTGCCTCCAAGTTCATTGGGCCAATGAGCGAGCAGCACTGGACAGGCTGCCCTCCTCCTCACTGGAGCCACCTGTGGAAGTGTTGTTCAGAGCCTAAAAGCCTCAAGGGCGCATGGCCTTCTGCTCACTGGTTGCCTCCCACCCAGGGCCCAGGTCCACAAGCAGAGCCAGACCAGCCCCCCACCCCACGTTTCGGACAGCCGTGGGCCTCCATGGGCCTCGGAGGCCCCCATCGCCAGCACCTCGGGGCACCTCACAAGGGAGAGTTTTGCGACCCCCAGGGCCCTGTCTATGGGCTTTGACATCGGGGAGAGAGCTGTGTCAAGTCGCCGAAAATCACTTTCCTCTCTGGGGGCACTGAACCGACCCCTTTTGAGGTATCCCGTTTCTCCGAAAATATGACATTGCTTATATTAATGTTTGCTCCAAGATGCGCTAGGTCTTATTTTCAGGGGTTGTCTTATTGTTCCATGAACAAAAATACGGTACACATTTATTGTAAAATGAAAATAATTGAAATTTATTATGTGGATATGGTAAGGGAGTAAGGTAGTTATCAACAATAACCAGACAAACGGTGAATCCTTCATTATCAAGAATTTACTCATTTATTTAAGGAGATTCTGTCAACATCTTCTGGAACATCATCATAATAATCCCAGTGCTGAATTTCCTGGTGAACTTCCTGTGACTCCATTTCTTTCAGAATCAGTGGACCAAAACTCTCATGTTCAGACTAGGGGCGGGGCTTATGTTCTGGGATGTCTTATATTTCATTCACAAGTAAACTGTCAGATGTCTTTTTCGGAGGATATGATATTTTCCAAGAAACAAGGTACTAACTGGTCGCTGTGCCTTGAGGGCCGCCTTTGTGCCCCATTCATGGGGAAAGCCCTTCCTGGTGGACAGGGGACCTTCTTGCTGGCATCCAGTCTGGACCACGGGAAAATGGGGCTTTTGCAGACACTGGGGACCGCCATCCTCATTCACAGGGCCCCATGGCCTTACCCGCTGGACCACTTCTGGGTCTTGCCTCGGGCCCCGATCCATTCTTGGCTTGGCAGCTTCTGGCTGATGATCGAGCCATTCCCCCATAATCCTAGCTTCCTAGTTGAGGGAGCTGCTGCCTGGCAGTAGGCCTCACTGCCAGCAGGCCTTCAAGGCCCCGCACCCCTGTTTCCCTGGCGACCAGCCTTTCACCTGCTTAGGTCACAATATTCTGCCCTTCACCTGGCCCCGCCTTCTTGTTGACATCACTGCCTTCAGCTGTGCACCTGGCCCCGCCCCCTCATTAACTTGAGCGCCTTCAGCTCTGGGCCTGGCCCCGCCCTCTCTTACCACTAAGCCCGCCCCCGAGTTCATTGGGCCAATGAGCGAGCAGCACTGGACAGGCTGCCCTCCTCCTCACTGGAGCCACCTGTGGAAGTGTTGTTCAGTGCCTAAAAGCCTCAAGGGCGCATGGCCTTCTGCTCACTGGTTGCCTCCCACCCAGGGCCCAGGTCCACAAGCAGAGCCAGACCAGCCCCCCACCCCACGTTTCGGACAGCCGTGGGCCTCCATGGGCCTCGGAGGCCCCCATCGCCAGCACCTCGGGGCACCTCACAAGGGAGAGTTTTGTGACCCCCAGGGCCCTGTCTATGGGCTTTGACATCGGGGAGAGAGCTGTGTCAAGTCGCCGAAAATAAGTTTCTCCTCTGGGGGAACTGAACCGTCCACTTTTGAGGTATCCCGTTTCCCCGAAAATAAGACATTGCTTATATTAATGTTTGCTCCAAGATGCGCGAGGTCTTATTTTCAGGGGTTGTCTTATTGTTCCATGAACAAGAATACGGTATACATTTATTGTAAAATGAAAATAATTGAAATTTATTACCTGGATATGGTAAGGGAGTAAGGTAGTTGTCAACAATAACCAGACAAACGGTGAATCCTTCATTATCAAGAATTTACTCATTTATTTAAGAAGAATCTGTCAACATCTTCTGGAACATCATCATAATATCCTAGTGCTGAATTTCCTGATGAATTTCCTGTGACTCCTTTTCTTTCAGAATCAGTGGACCAAAACTCTCATGTTCAGACTAGGGGCGGGGCTTATGTTCTGGAATGTCTTATATTTCATTCACAAGTAAACTGTAAGATGTCTTTTTCAGAGGATATGATATTTTCCAAGAAACAAGGGACTAACTGGTCGCTGTGCCTTGAGGGCCGGCTTTGTGCTCCATCCAAGGGGAAAGCCCTTCCTGGAGGACAGGGGACCTTCTTGCTGGCATCCAGTCTGGACCACGGGAAGACGGGGCTTTTGCAGACACTGGGAACCGCCATCCTCATTCACAGGGCCCCATGGCCTCACCCGCTGGACAACTTGCGTGTGTTGCCTCAGGCCCCAATCCATTCTTGGCTTGGCAGCTTCTGGCTGATGATCGAGCCATTCCCCCATAATCCTGGCCTCCTAGTTGAGGGAGCTGCTGCCTGGCAGTAGGCCTCACTGCCAGCAGGCCTTCAAGGCCCCGCACCCCTGTTTCCCTGGCGACCAGCCTTTCACCTGCTTAGGTCACAATATCCTGCCCTTCACCTGGACCCGCCTTCTTGTTGACATAACTGCCTTCAGCTGTGCACCTGGCCCCGCCCCCTCATTAACTTGAGCGCCTTCAGCTCTGGGCCTGGCCCCGCCCTCTCTTACCAGAAAGCCTGCCTCCAAGTTCATTGGGCCAATGAGCGAGCAGCACTGGACAGGCTGCCCTCCTCCTCACTGGAGCCACCTGTGGAAGTGTTGTTCAGAGCCTAAAAGCCTCAAGGGCGCATGGCCTTCTGCTCACTGGTTGCCTCCCACCCAGGGCCCAGGTCCACAAGCAGAGCCAGACCAGCCCCCCACCCCACGTTTCGGACAGCCGTGGGCCTCCATGGGCCTCGGAGGCCCCCATCGCCAGCACCTCGGGGCACCTCACAAGGGAGAGTTTTGTGACCCCCAGGGCCCTGTCTATGGGCTTTGACATCGGGGAGAGAGCTGTGTCAAGTCGCCGAAAATCACTTTCCTCTCTGGGGGCACTGAACCGACCCCTTTTGAGGTATCCCGTTTCTCCGAAAATATGACATTGCTTATATTAATGTTTGCTCCAAGATGCGCTAGGTCTTATTTTCAGGGGTTGTCTTATTGTTCCATGAACAAAAATACGGTACACATTTATTGTAAAATGAAAATAATTGAAATTTATTATGTGGATATGGTAAGGGAGTAAGGTAGTTATCAACAATAACCAGACAAACGGTGAATCCTTCATTATCAAGAATTTACTCATTTATTTAAGGAGAAACTGTCAACATCTTCTGGAACATCATCATAATATCCTAGTGCTGAATTTCCTGGTGAACTTCCTGTGACTCCATTTCTTTCAGAATCATTGGACCAAAACTCTCATGTTCAGACTAGGGGCGGGGCTTATGTTCTGGGATGTCTTATATTTCATTCACAAGTAAACTGTCAGATGTCTTTTTCGGAGGATATGATATTTTCCAAGAAACAAGGTACTAACTGGTCGCTGTGCCTTGAGGGCCGCCTTTGTGCCCCATTCGTGGGGAAAGCCCTTCCTGGTGGACAGGGGACCTTCTTGCTGGCATCCAGTCTGGACCACGGGAAAATGGGGCTTTTGCAGACACTGGGGACCGCCATCCTCATTCACAGGGCCCCATGGCCTTACCCGCTGGACCACTTCTGGGTCTTGCCTCGGGCCCCGATCCATTCTTGGCTTGGCAGCTTCTGGCTGATGATCGAGCCATTCCCCCATAATCCTAGCTTCCTAGTTGAGGGAGCTGATGCCTGGCAGTAGGCCTCACTGCCAGCAGGCCTTCAAGGCCCCGCACCCCTGTTTCCCTGGCGACCAGCCTTTCACCTGCTTAGGTCACAATATTCTGCCCTTCACCTGGCCCCGCCTTCTTGTTGACATCACTGCCTTCAGCTGTGCACCTGGCCCCGCCCCCTCATTAACTTGAGCGCCTTCAGCTCTGGGCCTGGCCCCGCCCTCTCTTACCACTAAGCCCGCCCCTGAGTTCATTGGGCCAATGAGCGAGCAGGACTGGACAGGCTGCCCTCCTCCTCACTGGAGCCACCTGTGGAAGTGTTGTTCAGTGCCTAAAAGCCTCAAGGGCGCATGGCCTTCTGCTCACTGGTTGCCTCCCACCCAGGGCCCAGGTCCACAAGCAGAGCCAGACCAGCCCCCCACCCCACGTTTCGGACAGCCGTGGGCCTCCATGGGCCTCGGAGGCCCCCATCGCCAGCACCTCGGGGCACCTCACAAGGGAGAGTTTTGTGACCCCCAGGGCCCTGTCTATGGGCTTTGACATCGGGGAGAGAGCTGTGTCAAGTCGCCGAAAATAAGTTTCTCCTCTGGGGGAACTGAACCGTCCACTTTTGAGGTATCCCGTTTCCCCGAAAATAAGACATTGCTTATATTAATGTTTGCTCCAAGATGCGCGAGGTCTTATTTTCAGGGGTTGTCTTATTGTTCCATGAACAAGAATACGGTATACATTTATTGTAAAATGAAAATAATTGAAATTTATTACCTGGATATGGTAAGGGAGTAAGGTAGTTGTCAACAATAACCAGACAAACGGTGAATCCTTCATTATCAAGAATTTACTCATTTATTTAAGAAGAATCTGTCAACATCTTCTGGAACATCATCATAATATCCTAGTGCTGAATTTCCTGATGAATTTCCTGTGACTCCTTTTCTTTCAGAATCAGTGGACCAAAACTCTCATGTTCAGACTAGGGGCGGGGCTTATGTTCTGGAATGTCTTATATTTCATTCACAAGTAAACTGTAAGATGTCTTTTTCAGAGGATATGATATTTTCCAAGAAACAAGGGACTAACTGGTCGCTGTGCCTTGAGGGCCGGCTTTGTGCTCCATCCAAGGGGAAAGCCCTTCCTGGAGGACAGGGGACCTTCTTGCTGGCATCCAGTCTGGACCACGGGAAGACGGGGCTTTTGCAGACACTGGGAACCGCCATCCTCATTCACAGGGCCCCATGGCCTCACCCGCTGGACAACTTGCGTGTGTTGCCTCAGGCCCCAATCCATTCTTGGCTTGGCAGCTTCTGGCTGATGATCGAGCCATTCCCCCATAATCCTAGCCTCCTAGTTGAGGGAGCTGCTGCCTGGCAGTAGGCCTCACTGCCAGCAGGCCTTCAAGGCCCCGCACCCCTGTTTCCCTGGCGACCAGCCTTTCACCTGCTTAGGTCACAATATCCTGCCCTTCACCTGGCCCCGCCTTCTTGTTGACATAACTGCCTTCAGCTGTGCACCTGGCCCCGCCCCCTCATTAACTTGAGCGCCTTCAGCTCTGGGCCTGGCCCCGCCCTCTCTTACCAGAAAGCCTGCCTCCAAGTTCATTGGGCCAATGAGCGAGCAGCACTGGACAGGCTGCCCTCCTCCTCACTGGAGCCACCTGTGGAAGTGTTGTTCAGAGCCTAAAAGCCTCAAGGGCGCATGGCCTTCTGCTCACTGGTTGCCTCCCACCCAGGGCCCAGGTCCACAAGCAGAGCCAGACCAGCCCCCCACCCCACGTTTCGGACAGCCGTGGGCCTCCATGGGCCTCGGAGGCCCCCATCGCCAGCACCTCGGGGCACCTCACAAGGGAGAGTTTTGCGACCCCCAGGGCCCTGTCTATGGGCTTTGACATCGGGGAGAGAGCTGTGTCAAGTCGCCGAAAATCACTTTCCTCTCTGGGGGCACTGAACCGACCCCTTTTGAGGTATCCCGTTTCTCCGAAAATATGACATTGCTTATATTAATGTTTGCTCCAAGATGCGCTAGGTCTTATTTTCAGGGGTTGTCTTATTGTTCCATGAACAAAAATACGGTACACATTTATTGTAAAATGAAAATAATTGAAATTTATTATGTGGATATGGTAAGGGAGTAAGGTAGTTATCAACAATAACCAGACAAATGGTGAATCCTTCATTATCAAGAATTTACTCATTTATTTAAGGAGATTCTGTCAACATCTTCTGGAACATCATCATAATAATCCCAGTGCTGAATTTCCTGGTGAACTTCCTGTGACTCCATTTCTTTCAGAATCAGTGGACCAAACCTCTCATGTTCAGACTAGGGGCGGGGCTTATGTTCTGGGATGTCTTATATTTCATTCACAAGTAAACTGTCAGATGTCTTTTTCGGAGGATATGATATTTTCCAAGAAACAAGGTACTAACTGGTCGCTGTGCCTTGAGGGCCGCCTTTGTGCCCCATTCATGGGGAAAGCCCTTCCTGGTGGACAGGGGACCTTCTTGCTGGCATCCAGTCTGGACCACGGGAAAATGGGGCTTTTGCAGACACTGGGGACCGCCATCCTCATTCACAGGGCCCCATGGCCTTACCCGCTGGACCACTTCTGGGTCTTGCCTCGGGCCCCGATCCATTCTTGGCTTGGCAGCTTCTGGCTGATGATCGAGCCATTCCCCCATAATCCTAGCTTCCTAGTTGAGGGAGCTGCTGCCTGGCAGTAGGCCTCACTGCCAGCAGGCCTTCAAGGCCCCGCACCCCTGTTTCCCTGGCGACCAGCCTTTCACCTGCTTAGGTCACAATATTCTGCCCTTCACCTGGCCCCGCCTTCTTGTTGACATCACTGCCTTCAGCTGTGCACCTGGCCCCGCCCCCTCATTAACTTGAGCGCCTTCAGCTCTGGGCCTGGCCCCGCCCTCTCTTACCACTAAGCCCGCCCCCGAGTTCATTGGGCCAATGAGCGAGCAGGACTGGACAGGCTGCCCTCCTCCTCACTGGAGCCACCTGTGGAAGTGTTGTTCAGTGCCTAAAAGCCTCAAGGGCGCATGGCCTTCTGCTCACTGGTTGCCTCCCACCCAGGGCCCAGGTCCACAAGCAGAGCCAGACCAGCCCCCCACCCCACGTTTCGGACAGCCGTGGGCCTCCATGGGCCTCGGAGGCCCCCATCGCCAGCACCTCGGGGCACCTCACAAGGGAGAGTTTTGTGACCCCCAGGGCCCTGTCTATGGGCTTTGACATCGGGGAGAGAGCTGTGTCAAGTCGCCGAAAATAAGTTTCTCCTCTGGGGGAACTGAACCGTCCACTTTTGAGGTATCCCGTTTCCCCGAAAATAAGACATTGCTTATATTAATGTTTGCTCCAAGATGCGCGAGGTCTTATTTTCAGGGGTTGTCTTATTGTTCCATGAACAAGAATACGGTATACATTTATTGTAAAATGAAAATAATTGAAATTTATTACCTGGATATGGTAAGGGAGTAAGGTAGTTGTCAACAATAACCAGACAAACGGTGAATCCTTCATTATCAAGAATTTACTCATTTATTTAAGAAGAATCTGTCAACATCTTCTGGAACATCATCATAATATCCTAGTGCTGAATTTCCTGATGAATTTCCTGTGACTCCTTTTCTTTCAGAATCAGTGGACCAAAACTCTCATGTTCAGACTAGGGGCGGGGCTTATGTTCTGGAATGTCTTATATTTCATTCACAAGTAAACTGTAAGATGTCTTTTTCAGAGGATATGATATTTTCCAAGAAACAAGGGACTAACTGGTCGCTGTGCCTTGAGGGCCGGCTTTGTGCTCCATCCAAGGGGAAAGCCCTTCCTGGAGGACAGGGGACCTTCTTGCTGGCATCCAGTCTGGACCACGGGAAGACGGGGCTTTTGCAGACACTGGGAACCGCCATCCTCATTCACAGGGCCCCATGGCCTCACCCGCTGGACAACTTGCGTGTGTTGCCTCAGGCCCCAATCCATTCTTGGCTTGGCAGCTTCTGGCTGATGATCGAGCCATTCCCCCATAATCCTGGCCTCCTAGTTGAGGGAGCTGCTGCCTGGCAGTAGGCCTCACTGCCAGCAGGCCTTCAAGGCCCCGCACCCCTGTTTCCCTGGCGACCAGCCTTTCACCTGCTTAGGTCACAATATCCTGCCCTTCACCTGGCCCCGCCTTCTTGTTGACATAACTGCCTTCAGCTGTGCACCTGGCCCCGCCCCCTCATTAACTTGAGCGCCTTCAGCTCTGGGCCTGGCCCCGCCCTCTCTTACCAGAAAGCCTGCCTCCAAGTTCATTGGGCCAATGAGCGAGCAGCACTGGACAGGCTGCCCTCCTCCTCACTGGAGCCACCTGTGGAAGTGTTGTTCAGAGCCTAAAAGCCTCAAGGGCGCATGGCCTTCTGCTCACTGGTTGCCTCCCACCCAGGGCCCAGGTCCACAAGCAGAGCCAGACCAGCCCCCCACCCCACGTTTCGGACAGCCGTGGGCCTCCATGGGCCTCGGAGGCCCCCATCGCCAGCACCTCGGGGCACCTCACAAGGGAGAGTTTTGCGACCCCCAGGGCCCTGTCTATGGGCTTTGACATCGGGGAGAGAGCTGTGTCAAGTCGCCGAAAATCACTTTCCTCTCTGGGGGCACTGAACCGACCCCTTTTGAGGTATCCCGTTTCTCCGAAAATATGACATTGCTTATATTAATGTTTGCTCCAAGATGCGCTAGGTCTTATTTTCAGGGGTTGTCTTATTGTTCCATGAACAAAAATACGGTACACATTTATTGTAAAATGAAAATAATTGAAATTTATTATGTGGATATGGTAAGGGAGTAAGGTAGTTATCAACAATAACCAGACAAACGGTGAATCCTTCATTATCAAGAATTTACTCATTTATTTAAGGAGATTCTGTCAACATCTTCTGGAACATCATCATAATAATCCCAGTGCTGAATTTCCTGGTGAACTTCCTGTGACTCCATTTCTTTCAGAATCAGTGGACCAAAACTCTCATGTTCAGACTAGGGGCGGGGCTTATGTTCTGGGATGTCTTATATTTCATTCACAAGTAAACTGTCAGATGTCTTTTTCGGAGGATATGATATTTTCCAAGAAACAAGGTACTAACTGGTCGCTGTGCCTTGAGGGCCGCCTTTGTGCCCCATTCATGGGGAAAGCCCTTCCTGGTGGACAGGGGACCTTCTTGCTGGCATCCAGTCTGGACCACGGGAAAATGGGGCTTTTGCAGACACTGGGGACCGCCATCCTCATTCACAGGGCCCCATGGCCTTACCCGCTGGACCACTTCTGGGTCTTGCCTCGGGCCCCGATCCATTCTTGGCTTGGCAGCTTCTGGCTGATGATCGAGCCATTCCCCCATAATCCTAGCTTCCTAGTTGAGGGAGCTGCTGCCTGGCAGTAGGCCTCACTGCCAGCAGGCCTTCAAGGCCCCGCACCCCTGTTTCCCTGGCGACCAGCCTTTCACCTGCTTAGGTCACAATATTCTGCCCTTCACCTGGCCCCGCCTTCTTGTTGACATCACTGCCTTCAGCTGTGCACCTGGCCCCGCCCCCTCATTAACTTGAGCGCCTTCAGCTCTGGGCCTGGCCCCGCCCTCTCTTACCACTAAGCCCGCCCCCGAGTTCATTGGGCCAATGAGCGAGCAGGACTGGACAGGCTGCCCTCCTCCTCACTGGAGCCACCTGTGGAAGTGTTGTTCAGTGCCTAAAAGCCTCAAGGGCGCATGGCCTTCTGCTCACTGGTTGCCTCCCACCCAGGGCCCAGGTCCACAAGCAGAGCCAGACCAGCCCCCCACCCCACGTTTCGGACAGCCGTGGGCCTCCATGGGCCTCGGAGGCCCCCATCGCCAGCACCTCGGGGCACCTCACAAGGGAGAGTTTTGTGACCCCCAGGGCCCTGTCTATGGGCTTTGACATCGGGGAGAGAGCTGTGTCAAGTCGCCGAAAATAAGTTTCTCCTCTGGGGGAACTGAACCGTCCACTTTTGAGGTATCCCGTTTCCCCGAAAATAAGACATTGCTTATATTAATGTTTGCTCCAAGATGCGCGAGGTCTTATTTTCAGGGGTTGTCTTATTGTTCCATGAACAAGAATACGGTATACATTTATTGTAAAATGAAAATAATTGAAATTTATTACCTGGATATGGTAAGGGAGTAAGGTAGTTGTCAACAATAACCAGACAAACGGTGAATCCTTCATTATCAAGAATTTACTCATTTATTTAAGAAGAATCTGTCAACATCTTCTGGAACATCATCATAATATCCTAGTGCTGAATTTCCTGATGAATTTCCTGTGACTCCTTTTCTTTCAGAATCAGTGGACCAAAACTCTCATGTTCAGACTAGGGGCGGGGCTTATGTTCTGGAATGTCTTATATTTCATTCACAAGTAAACTGTAAGATGTCTTTTTCAGAGGATATGATATTTTCCAAGAAACAAGGGACTAACTGGTCGCTGTGCCTTGAGGGCCGGCTTTGTGCTCCATCCAAGGGGAAAGCCCTTCCTGGAGGACAGGGGACCTTCTTGCTGGCATCCAGTCTGGACCACGGGAAGACGGGGCTTTTGCAGACACTGGGAACCGCCATCCTCATTCACAGGGCCCCATGGCCTCACCCGCTGGACAACTTGCGTGTGTTGCCTCAGGCCCCAATCCATTCTTGGCTTGGCAGCTTCTGGCTGATGATCGAGCCATTCCCCCATAATCCTGGCCTCCTAGTTGAGGGAGCTGCTGCCTGGCAGTAGGCCTCACTGCCAGCAGGCCTTCAAGGCCCCGCACCCCTGTTTCCCTGGCGACCAGCCTTTCACCTGCTTAGGTCACAATATCCTGCCCTTCACCTGGACCCGCCTTCTTGTTGACATAACTGCCTTCAGCTGTGCACCTGGCCCCGCCCCCTCATTAACTTGAGTGCCTTCAGCTCTGGGCCTGGCCCCGCCCTCTCTTACCAGAAAGCCTGCCTCCAAGTTCATTGGGCCAATGAGCGAGCAGCACTGGACAGGCTGCCCTCCTCCTCACTGGAGCCACCTGTGGAAGTGTTGTTCAGAGCCTAAAAGCCTCAAGGGCGCATGGCCTTCTGCTCACTGGTTGCCTCCCACCCAGGGCCCAGGTCCGAGAGCCGGACCAGACCAGCCCCCCACCCCACGTTTCGGACAGCCGTGGGCCTCCATGGGCCTCGGAGGCCCCCATCGCCAGCACCTCGGGGCACCTCACAAGGGAGAGTTTTGCGACCCCCAGGGCCCTGTCTATGGGCTTTGACATCGGGGAGAGAGCTGTGTCAAGTCGCCGAAAATCACTTTCCTCTCTGGGGGCACTGAACCGACCCCTTTTGAGGTATCCCGTTTCTCCGAAAATATGACATTGCTTATATTAATGTTTGCTCCAAGATGCGCTAGGTCTTATTTTCAGGGGTTGTCTTATTGTTCCATGAACAAAAATACGGTACACATTTATTGTAAAATGAAAATAATTGAAATTTATTATGTGGATATGGTAAGGGAGTAAGGTAGTTATCAACAATAACCAGACAAACGGTGAATCCTTCATTATCAAGAATTTACTCATTTATTTAAGGAGATTCTGTCAACATCTTCTGGAACATCATCATAATAATCCCAGTGCTGAATTTCCTGGTGAACTTCCTGTGACTCCATTTCTTTCAGAATCAGTGGACCAAAACTCTCATGTTCAGACTAGGGGCGGGGCTTATGTTCTGGGATGTCTTATATTTCATTCACAAGTAAACTGTCAGATGTCTTTTTCGGAGGATATGATATTTTCCAAGAAACAAGGTACTAACTGGTCGCTGTGCCTTGAGGGCCGCCTTTGTGCCCCATTCATGGGGAAAGCCCTTCCTGGTGGACAGGGGACCTTCTTGCTGGCATCCAGTCTGGACCACGGGAAAATGGGGCTTTTGCAGACACTGGGGACCGCCATCCTCATTCACAGGGCCCCATGGCCTTACCCGCTGGACCACTTCTGGGTCTTGCCTCGGGCCCCGATCCATTCTTGGCTTGGCAGCTTCTGGCTGATGATCGAGCCATTCCCCCATAATCCTAGCTTCCTAGTTGAGGGAGCTGCTGCCTGGCAGTAGGCCTCACTGCCAGCAGGCCTTCAAGGCCCCGCACCCCTGTTTCCCTGGCGACCAGCCTTTCACCTGCTTAGGTCACAATATTCTGCCCTTCACCTGGCCCCGCCTTCTTGTTGACATCACTGCCTTCAGCTGTGCACCTGGCCCCGCCCCCTCATTAACTTGAGCGCCTTCAGCTCTGGGCCTGGCCCCGCCCTCTCTTACCACTAAGCCCGCCCCCGAGTTCATTGGGCCAATGAGCGAGCAGGACTGGACAGGCTGCCCTCCTCCTCACTGGAGCCACCTGTGGAAGTGTTGTTCAGTGCCTAAAAGCCTCAAGGGCGCATGGCCTTCTGCTCACTGGTTGCCTCCCACCCAGGGCCCAGGTCCACAAGCAGAGCCAGACCAGCCCCCCACCCCACGTTTCGGACAGCCGTGGGCCTCCATGGGCCTCGGAGGCCCCCATCGCCAGCACCTCGGGGCACCTCACAAGGGAGAGTTTTGTGACCCCCAGGGCCCTGTCTATGGGCTTTGACATCGGGGAGAGAGCTGTGTCAAGTCGCCGAAAATAAGTTTCTCCTCTGGGGGAACTGAACCGTCCACTTTTGAGGTATCCCGTTTCCCCGAAAATAAGACATTGCTTATATTAATGTTTGCTCCAAGATGCGCGAGGTCTTATTTTCAGGGGTTGTCTTATTGTTCCATGAACAAGAATACGGTATACATTTATTGTAAAATGAAAATAATTGAAATTTATTACCTGGATATGGTAAGGGAGTAAGGTAGTTGTCAACAATAACCAGACAAACGGTGAATCCTTCATTATCAAGAATTTACTCATTTATTTAAGAAGAATCTGTCAACATCTTCTGGAACATCATCATAATATCCTAGTGCTGAATTTCCTGATGAATTTCCTGTGACTCCTTTTCTTTCAGAATCAGTGGACCAAAACTCTCATGTTCAGACTAGGGGCGGGGCTTATGTTCTGGAATGTCTTATATTTCATTCACAAGTAAACTGTAAGATGTCTTTTTCAGAGGATATGATATTTTCCAAGAAACAAGGGACTAACTGGTCGCTGTGCCTTGAGGGCCGGCTTTGTGCTCCATCCAAGGGGAAAGCCCTTCCTGGAGGACAGGGGACCTTCTTGCTGGCATCCAGTCTGGACCACGGGAAGACGGGGCTTTTGCAGACACTGGGAACCGCCATCCTCATTCACAGGGCCCCATGGCCTCACCCGCTGGACAACTTGCGTGTGTTGCCTCAGGCCCCAATCCATTCTTGGCTTGGCAGCTTCTGGCTGATGATCGAGCCATTCCCCCATAATCCTGGCCTCCTAGTTGAGGGAGCTGCTGCCTGGCAGTAGGCCTCACTGCCAGCAGGCCTTCAAGGCCCCGCACCCCTGTTTCCCTGGCGACCAGCCTTTCACCTGCTTAGGTCACAATATCCTGCCCTTCACCTGGACCCGCCTTCTTGTTGACATAACTGCCTTCAGCTGTGCACCTGGCCCCGCCCCCTCATTAACTTGAGCGCCTTCAGCTCTGGGCCTGGCCCCGCCCTCTCTTACCAGAAAGCCTGCCTCCAAGTTCATTGGGCCAATGAGCGAGCAGCACTGGACAGGCTGCCCTCCTCCTCACTGGAGCCACCTGTGGAAGTGTTGTTCAGAGCCTAAAAGCCTCAAGGGCGCATGGCCTTCTGCTCACTGGTTGCCTCCCACCCAGGGCCCAGGTCCGAGAGCCGGACCAGACCAGCCCCCCACCCCACGTTTCGGACAGCCGTGGGCCTCCATGGGCCTCGGAGGCCCCCATCGCCAGCACCTCGGGGCACCTCACAAGGGAGAGTTTTGCGACCCCCAGGGCCCTGTCTATGGGCTTTGACATCGGGGAGAGAGCTGTGTCAAGTCGCCGAAAATCACTTTCCTCTCTGGGGGCACTGAACCGACCCCTTTTGAGGTATCCCGTTTCTCCGAAAATATGACATTGCTTATATTAATGTTTGCTCCAAGATGCGCTAGGTCTTATTTTCAGGGGTTGTCTTATTGTTCCATGAACAAAAATACGGTACACATTTATTGTAAAATGAAAATAATTGAAATTTATTATGTGGATATGGTAAGGGAGTAAGGTAGTTATCAACAATAACCAGACAAACGGTGAATCCTTCATTATCAAGAATTTACTCATTTATTTAAGGAGATTCTGTCAACATCTTCTGGAATATCATCATAATAATCCCAGTGCTGAATTTCCTGGTGAACTTCCTGTGACTCCATTTCTTTCAGAATCAGTGGACCAAAACTCTCATGTTCAGACTAGGGGCGGGGCTTATGTTCTGGGATGTCTTATATTTCATTCACAAGTAAACTGTCAGATGTCTTTTTCGGAGGATATGATATTTTCCAAGAAACAAGGTACTAACTGGTCGCTGTGCCTTGAGGGCCGCCTTTGTGCCCCATTCATGGGGAAAGCCCTTCCTGGTGGACAGGGGACCTTCTTGCTGGCATCCAGTCTGGACCACGGGAAAATGGGGCTTTTGCAGACACTGGGGACCGCCATCCTCATTCACAGGGCCCCATGGCTTTACCCGCTGGACCACTTCTGGGTTTTGCCTCGGGCCCCGATCCATTCTTGGCTTGGCAGCTTCTGGCTGATGATCGAGCCATTCCCCCATAATCCTAGCTTCCTAGTTGAGGGAGCTGCTGCCTGGCAGTAGGCCTCACTGCCAGCAGGCCTTCAAGGCCCCGCACCCCTGTTTCCCTGGCGACCAGCCTTTCACCTGCTTAGGTCACAATATCCTGCCCTTCACCTGGACCCGCCTTCTTGTTGACATCACTGCCTTCAGCTGTGCACCTGGCCCCGCCCCCTCATTAACTTGAGCGCCTTCAGCTCTGGGCCTGGCCCCGCCCTCTCTTACCACTAAGCCCGCCCCCGAGTTCATTGGGCCAATGAGCGAGCAGGACTGGACAGGCTGCCCTCCTCCTCACTGGAGCCACCTGTGGAAGTGTTGTTCAGTGCCTAAAAGCCTCAAGGGCGCATGGCCTTCTGCTCACTGGTTGCCTCCCACCCAGGGCCCAGGTCCACAAGCAGAGCCAGACCAGCCCCCCACCCCACGTTTCGGACAGCCGTGGGCCTCCATGGGCCTCGGAGGCCCCCATCGCCAGCACCTCGGGGCACCTCACAAGGGAGAGTTTTGCGACCCCCAGGGCCCTGTCTATGGGCTTTGACATCGGGGAGAGAGCTGTGTCAAGTCGCCGAAAATCACTTTCCTCTCTGGGGGCACTGAACCGACCCCTTTTGAGGTATCCCGTTTCTCCGAAAATATGACATTGCTTATATTAATGTTTGCTCCAAGATGCGCTAGGTCTTATTTTCAGGGGTTGTCTTATTGTTCCATGAACAAAAATACGGTACACATTTATTGTAAAATGAAAATAATTGAAATTTATTACGTGGATATGGTAAGGGAGTAAGGTAGTTGTCAACAATAACCAGACAAACGGTGAATCCTTCATTATCAAGAATTTACTCATTTATTTAAGAAGAATCTGTCAACATCTTCTGGAACATCATCATAATATCCTAGTGCTGAATTTCCTGATGAATTTCCTGTGACTCCTTTTCTTTCAGAATCAGTGGACCAAAACTCTCATGTTCAGACTAGGGGCGGGGCTTATGTTCTGGAATGTCTTATATTTCATTCACAAGTAAACTGTAAGATGTCTTTTTCAGAGGATATGATATTTTCCAAGAAACAAGGGACTAACTGGTCGCTGTGCCTTGAGGGCCGGCTTTGTGCTCCATCCAAGGGGAAAGCCCTTCCTGGAGGACAGGGGACCTTCTTGCTGGCATCCAGTCTGGACCACGGGAAGACGGGGCTTTTGCAGACACTGGGAACCGCCATCCTCATTCACAGGGCCCCATGGCCTCACCCGCTGGACAACTTGCGTGTGTTGCCTCAGGCCCCAATCCATTCTTGGCTTGGCAGCTTCTGGCTGATGATCGAGCCATTCCCCCATAATCCTGGCCTCCTAGTTGAGGGAGCTGCTGCCTGGCAGTAGGCCTCACTGCCAGCAGGCCTTCAAGGCCCCGCACCCCTGTTTCCCTGGCGACCAGCCTTTCACCTGCTTAGGTCACAATATCCTGCCCTTCACCTGGACCCGCCTTCTTGTTGACATAACTGCCTTCAGCTGTGCACCTGGCCCCGCCCCCTCATTAACTTGAGCGCCTTCAGCTCTGGGCCTGGCCCCGCCCTCTCTTACCACTAAGCCCGCCCCCGAGTTCATTGGGCCAATGAGCGAGCAGGACTGGACAGGCTGCCCTCCTCCTCACTGGAGCCACCTGTGGAAGTGTTGTTCAGTGCCTAAAAGCCTCAAGGGCGCATGGCCTTCTGCTCACTGGTTGCCTCCCACCCAGGGCCCAGGTCCACAAGCAGAGCCAGACCAGCCCCCCACCCCACGTTTCGGACAGCCGTGGGCCTCCATGGGCCTCGGAGGCCCCCATCGCCAGCACCTCGGGGCACCTCACAAGGGAGAGTTTTGTGACCCCCAGGGCCCTGTCTATGGGCTTTGACATCGGGGAGAGAGCTGTGTCAAGTCGCCGAAAATAAGTTTCTCCTCTGGGGGAACTGAACCGTCCACTTTTGAGGTATCCCGTTTCTCCGAAAATAAGACATTGCTTATATTAATGTTTGCTCCAAGATGCGCGAGGTCTTATTTTCAGGGGTTGTCTTATTGTTCCATGAACAAGAATACGGTATACATTTATTGTAAAATGAAAATAATTGAAATTTATTACCTGGATATGGTAAGGGAGTAAGGTAGTTGTCAACAATAACCAGACAAACGGTGAATCCTTCATTATCAAGAATTTACTCATTTATTTAAGAAGAATCTGTCAACATCTTCTGGAACATCATCATAATATCCTAGTGCTGAATTTCCTGATGAATTTCCTGTGACTCCTTTTCTTTCAGAATCAGTGGACCAAAACTCTCATGTTCAGACTAGGGGCGGGGCTTATGTTCTGGAATGTCTTATATTTCATTCACAAGTAAACTGTAAGATGTCTTTTTCAGAGGATATGATATTTTCCAAGAAACAAGGGACTAACTGGTCGCTGTGCCTTGAGGGCCGGCTTTGTGCTCCATCCAAGGGGAAAGCCCTTCCTGGAGGACAGGGGACCTTCTTGCTGGCATCCAGTCTGGACCACGGGAAGACGGGGCTTTTGCAGACACTGGGAACCGCCATCCTCATTCACAGGGCCCCATGGCCTCACCCGCTGGACAACTTGCGTGTGTTGCCTCAGGCCCCAATCCATTCTTGGCTTGGCAGCTTCTGGCTGATGATCGAGCCATTCCCCCATAATCCTGGCCTCCTAGTTGAGGGAGCTGCTGCCTGGCAGTAGGCCTCACTGCCAGCAGGCCTTCAAGGCCCCGCACCCCTGTTTCCCTGGCGACCAGCCTTTCACCTGCTTAGGTCACAATATCCTGCCCTTCACCTGGCCCCGCCTTCTTGTTGACATAACTGCCTTCAGCTGTGCACCTGGCCCCGCCCCCTCATTAACTTGAGCGCCTTCAGCTCTGGGCCTGGCCCCGCCCTCTCTTACCAGAAAGCCTGCCTCCAAGTTCATTGGGCCAATGAGCGAGCAGCACTGGACAGGCTGCCCTCCTCCTCACTGGAGCCACCTGTGGAAGTGTTGTTCAGAGCCTAAAAGCCTCAAGGGCGCATGGCCTTCTGCTCACTGGTTGCCTCCCACCCAGGGCCCAGGTCCACAAGCAGAGCCAGACCAGCCCCCCACCCCACGTTTCGGACAGCCGTGGGCCTCCATGGGCCTCGGAGGCCCCCATCGCCAGCACCTCGGGGCACCTCACAAGGGAGAGTTTTGCGACCCCCAGGGCCCTGTCTATGGGCTTTGACATCGGGGAGAGAGCTGTGTCAAGTCGCCGAAAATCACTTTCCTCTCTGGGGGCACTGAACCGACCCCTTTTGAGGTATCCCGTTTCTCCGAAAATATGACATTGCTTATATTAATGTTTGCTCC
The DNA here is from genome assembly GCA_963693515.1 of Pipistrellus nathusii. Taxonomy (NCBI): domain Eukaryota; kingdom Metazoa; phylum Chordata; class Mammalia; order Chiroptera; family Vespertilionidae; genus Pipistrellus; species Pipistrellus nathusii. The sequence goes on along the minus strand of OY882867.1, from coordinate 69,177,506 downwards.
AAGATGCGCTAGGTCTTATTTTCAGGGGTTGTCTTATTGTTCCATGAACAAAAATACGGTACACATTTATTGTAAAATGAAAATAATTGAAATTTATTATGTGGATATGGTAAGGGAGTAAGGTAGTTATCAACAATAACCAGACAAACGGTGAATCCTTCATTATCAAGAATTTACTCATTTATTTAAGGAGATTCTGTCAACATCTTCTGGAACATCATCATAATAATCCCAGTGCTGAATTTCCTGGTGAACTTCCTGTGACTCCATTTCTTTCAGAATCAGTGGACCAAAACTCTCATGTTCAGACTAGGGGCGGGGCTTATGTTCTGGGATGTCTTATATTTCATTCACAAGTAAACTGTCAGATGTCTTTTTCGGAGGATATGATATTTTCCAAGAAACAAGGTACTAACTGGTCGCTGTGCCTTGAGGGCCGCCTTTGTGCCCCATTCATGGGGAAAGCCCTTCCTGGTGGACAGGGGACCTTCTTGCTGGCATCCAGTCTGGACCACGGGAAAATGGGGCTTTTGCAGACACTGGGGACCGCCATCCTCATTCACAGGGCCCCATGGCCTTACCCGCTGGACCACTTCTGGGTCTTGCCTCGGGCCCCGATCCATTCTTGGCTTGGCAGCTTCTGGCTGATGATCGAGCCATTCCCCCATAATCCTAGCTTCCTAGTTGAGGGAGCTGCTGCCTGGCAGTAGGCCTCACTGCCAGCAGGCCTTCAAGGCCCCGCACCCCTGTTTCCCTGGCGACCAGCCTTTCACCTGCTTAGGTCACAATATTCTGCCCTTCACCTGGCCCCGCCTTCTTGTTGACATCACTGCCTTCAGCTGTGCACCTGGCCCCGCCCCCTCATTAACTTGAGCGCCTTCAGCTCTGGGCCTGGCCCCGCCCTCTCTTACCACTAAGCCCGCCCCCGAGTTCATTGGGCCAATGAGCGAGCAGGACTGGACAGGCTGCCCTCCTCCTCACTGGAGCCACCTGTGGAAGTGTTGTTCAGTGCCTAAAAGCCTCAAGGGCGCATGGCCTTCTGCTCACTGGTTGCCTCCCACCCAGGGCCCAGGTCCACAAGCAGAGCCAGACCAGCCCCCCACCCCACGTTTCGGACAGCCGTGGGCCTCCATGGGCCTCGGAGGCCCCCATCGCCAGCACCTCGGGGCACCTCACAAGGGAGAGTTTTGTGACCCCCAGGGCCCTGTCTATGGGCTTTGACATCGGGGAGAGAGCTGTGTCAAGTCGCCGAAAATAAGTTTCTCCTCTGGGGGAACTGAACCGTCCACTTTTGAGGTATCCCGTTTCCCCGAAAATAAGACATTGCTTATATTAATGTTTGCTCCAAGATGCGCGAGGTCTTATTTTCAGGGGTTGTCTTATTGTTCCATGAACAAGAATACGGTATACATTTATTGTAAAATGAAAATAATTGAAATTTATTACCTGGATATGGTAAGGGAGTAAGGTAGTTGTCAACAATAACCAGACAAACGGTGAATCCTTCATTATCAAGAATTTACTCATTTATTTAAGAAGAATCTGTCAACATCTTCTGGAACATCATCATAATATCCTAGTGCTGAATTTCCTGATGAATTTCCTGTGACTCCTTTTCTTTCAGAATCAGTGGACCAAAACTCTCATGTTCAGACTAGGGGCGGGGCTTATGTTCTGGAATGTCTTATATTTCATTCACAAGTAAACTGTAAGATGTCTTTTTCAGAGGATATGATATTTTCCAAGAAACAAGGGACTAACTGGTCGCTGTGCCTTGAGGGCCGGCTTTGTGCTCCATCCAAGGGGAAAGCCCTTCCTGGAGGACAGGGGACCTTCTTGCTGGCATCCAGTCTGGACCACGGGAAGACGGGGCTTTTGCAGACACTGGGAACCGCCATCCTCATTCACAGGGCCCCATGGCCTCACCCGCTGGACAACTTGCGTGTGTTGCCTCAGGCCCCAATCCATTCTTGGCTTGGCAGCTTCTGGCTGATGATCGAGCCATTCCCCCATAATCCTGGCCTCCTAGTTGAGGGAGCTGCTGCCTGGCAGTAGGCCTCACTGCCAGCAGGCCTTCAAGGCCCCGCACCCCTGTTTCCCTGGCGACCAGCCTTTCAACTGCTTAGGTCACAATATCCTGCCCTTCACCTGGACCCGCCTTCTTGTTGACATCACTGCCTTCAGCTGTGCACCTGGCCCCGCCCCCTCATTAACTTGAGCGCCTTCAGCTCTGGGCCTGGCCCCGCCCTCTCTTACCACTAAGCCCGCCCCCGAGTTCATTGGGCCAATGAGCGAGCAGGACTGGACAGGCTGCCCTCCTCCTCACTGGAGCCACCTGTGGAAGTGTTGTTCAGAGCCTAAAAGCCTCAAGGGCGCATGGCCTTCTGCTCACTGGTTGCCTCCCACCCAGGGCCCAGGTCCGAGAGCCGGACCAGACCAGCCCCCCACCCCACGTTTCGGACAGCCGTGGGCCTCCATGGGCCTCGGAGGCCCCCATCGCCAGCACCTCGGGGCACCTCACAAGGGAGAGTTTTGCGACCCCCAGGGCCCTGTCTATGGGCTTTGACATCGGGGAGAGAGCTGTGTCAAGTCGCCGAAAATCACTTTCCTCTCTGGGGGCACTGAACCGACCCCTTTTGAGGTATCCCGTTTCTCCGAAAATATGACATTGCTTATATTAATGTTTGCTCCAAGATGCGCTAGGTCTTATTTTCAGGGGTTGTCTTATTGTTCCATGAACAAAAATACGGTACACATTTATTGTAAAATGAAAATAATTGAAATTTATTATGTGGATATGGTAAGGGAGTAAGGTAGTTATCAACAATAACCAGACAAACGGTGAATCCTTCATTATCAAGAATTTACTCATTTATTTAAGGAGATTCTGTCAACATCTTCTGGAACATCATCATAATAATCCCAGTGCTGAATTTCCTGGTGAACTTCCTGTGACTCCATTTCTTTCAGAATCAGTGGACCAAAACTCTCATGTTCAGACTAGGGGCGGGGCTTATGTTCTGGGATGTCTTATATTTCATTCACAAGTAAACTGTCAGATGTCTTTTTCGGAGGATATGATATTTTCCAAGAAACAAGGTACTAACTGGTCGCTGTGCCTTGAGGGCCGCCTTTGTGCCCCATTCATGGGGAAAGCCCTTCCTGGTGGACAGGGGACCTTCTTGCTGGCATCCAGTCTGGACCACGGGAAAATGGGGCTTTTGCAGACACTGGGGACCGCCATCCTCATTCACAGGGCCCCATGGCCTTACCCGCTGGACCACTTCTGGGTCTTGCCTCGGGCCCCGATCCATTCTTGGCTTGGCAGCTTCTGGCTGATGATCGAGCCATTCCCCCATAATCCTAGCTTCCTAGTTGAGGGAGCTGCTGCCTGGCAGTAGGCCTCACTGCCAGCAGGCCTTCAAGGCCCCGCACCCCTGTTTCCCTGGCGACCAGCCTTTCACCTGCTTAGGTCACAATATTCTGCCCTTCACCTGGCCCCGCCTTCTTGTTGACATCACTGCCTTCAGCTGTGCACCTGGCCCCGCCCCCTCATTAACTTGAGCGCCTTCAGCTCTGGGCCTGGCCCCGCCCTCTCTTACCACTAAGCCCGCCCCCGAGTTCATTGGGCCAATGAGCGAGCAGGACTGGACAGGCTGCCCTCCTCCTCACTGGAGCCACCTGTGGAAGTGTTGTTCAGTGCCTAAAAGCCTCAAGGGCGCATGGCCTTCTGCTCACTGGTTGCCTCCCACCCAGGGCCCAGGTCCACAAGCAGAGCCAGACCAGCCCCCCACCCCACGTTTCGGACAGCCGTGGGCCTCCATGGGCCTCGGAGGCCCCCATCGCCAGCACCTCGGGGCACCTCACAAGGGAGAGTTTTGTGACCCCCAGGGCCCTGTCTATGGGCTTTGACATCGGGGAGAGAGCTGTGTCAAGTCGCCGAAAATAAGTTTCTCCTCTGGGGGAACTGAACCGTCCACTTTTGAGGTATCCCGTTTCCCCGAAAATAAGACATTGCTTATATTAATGTTTGCTCCAAGATGCGCGAGGTCTTATTTTCAGGGGTTGTCTTATTGTTCCATGAACAAGAATACGGTATACATTTATTGTAAAATGAAAATAATTGAAATTTATTACCTGGATATGGTAAGGGAGTAAGGTAGTTGTCAACAATAACCAGACAAACGGTGAATCCTTCATTATCAAGAATTTACTCATTTATTTAAGAAGAATCTGTCAACATCTTCTGGAACATCATCATAATATCCTAGTGCTGAATTTCCTGATGAATTTCCTGTGACTCCTTTTCTTTCAGAATCAGTGGACCAAAACTCTCATGTTCAGACTAGGGGCGGGGCTTATGTTCTGGAATGTCTTATATTTCATTCACAAGTAAACTGTAAGATGTCTTTTTCAGAGGATATGATATTTTCCAAGAAACAAGGGACTAACTGGTCGCTGTGCCTTGAGGGCCGGCTTTGTGCTCCATCCAAGGGGAAAGCCCTTCCTGGAGGACAGGGGACCTTCTTGCTGGCATCCAGTCTGGACCACGGGAAGACGGGGCTTTTGCAGACACTGGGAACCGCCATCCTCATTCACAGGGCCCCATGGCCTCACCCGCTGGACAACTTGCGTGTGTTGCCTCAGGCCCCAATCCATTCTTGGCTTGGCAGCTTCTGGCTGATGATCGAGCCATTCCCCCATAATCCTGGCCTCCTAGTTGAGGGAGCTGCTGCCTGGCAGTAGGCCTCACTGCCAGCAGGCCTTCAAGGCCCCGCACCCCTGTTTCCCTGGCGACCAGCCTTTCAACTGCTTAGGTCACAATATCCTGCCCTTCACCTGGACCCGCCTTCTTGTTGACATCACTGCCTTCAGCTGTGCACCTGGCCCCGCCCCCTCATTAACTTGAGCGCCTTCAGCTCTGGGCCTGGCCCCGCCCTCTCTTACCACTAAGCCCGCCCCCGAGTTCATTGGGCCAATGAGCGAGCAGGACTGGACAGGCTGCCCTCCTCCTCACTGGAGCCACCTGTGGAAGTGTTGTTCAGAGCCTAAAAGCCTCAAGGGCGCATGGCCTTCTGCTCACTGGTTGCCTCCCACCCAGGGCCCAGGTCCGAGAGCCGGACCAGACCAGCCCCCCACCCCACGTTTCGGACAGCCGTGGGCCTCCATGGGCCTCGGAGGCCCCCATCGCCAGCACCTCGGGGCACCTCACAAGGGAGAGTTTTGCGACCCCCAGGGCCCTGTCTATGGGCTTTGACATCGGGGAGAGAGCTGTGTCAAGTCGCCGAAAATCACTTTCCTCTCTGGGGGCACTGAACCGACCCCTTTTGAGGTATCCCGTTTCTCCGAAAATATGACATTGCTTATATTAATGTTTGCTCCAAGATGCGCTAGGTCTTATTTTCAGGGGTTGTCTTATTGTTCCATGAACAAAAATACGGTACACATTTATTGTAAAATGAAAATAATTGAAATTTATTATGTGGATATGGTAAGGGAGTAAGGTAGTTATCAACAATAACCAGACAAACGGTGAATCCTTCATTATCAAGAATTTACTCATTTATTTAAGGATATTCTGTCAACATCTTCTGGAACATCATCATAATAATCCCAGTGCTGAATTTCCTGGTGAACTTCCTGTGACTCCATTTCTTTCAGAATCAGTGGACCAAAACTCTCATGTTCAGACTAGGGGCGGGGCTTATGTTCTGGGATGTCTTATATTTCATTCACAAGTAAACTGTCAGATGTCTTTTTCGGAGGATATGATATTTTCCAAGAAACAAGGTACTAACTGGTCGCTGTGCCTTGAGGGCCGCCTTTGTGCCCCATTCATGGGGAAAGCCCTTCCTGGTGGACAGGGGACCTTCTTGCTGGCATCCAGTCTGGACCACGGGAAAATGGGGCTTTTGCAGACACTGGGGACCGCCATCCTCATTCACAGGGCCCCATGGCCTTACCCGCTGGACCACTTCTGGGTCTTGCCTCGGGCCCCGATCCATTCTTGGCTTGGCAGCTTCTGGCTGATGATCGAGCCATTCCCCCATAATCCTAGCTTCCTAGTTGAGGGAGCTGCTGCCTGGCAGTAGGCCTCACTGCCAGCAGGCCTTCAAGGCCCCGCACCCCTGTTTCCCTGGCGACCAGCCTTTCACCTGCTTAGGTCACAATATTCTGCCCTTCACCTGGCCCCGCCTTCTTGTTGACATCACTGCCTTCAGCTGTGCACCTGGCCCCGCCCCCTCATTAACTTGAGCGCCTTCAGCTCTGGGCCTGGCCCCGCCCTCTCTTACCACTAAGCCCGCCCCCGAGTTCATTGGGCCAATGAGCGAGCAGGACTGGACAGGCTGCCCTCCTCCTCACTGGAGCCACCTGTGGAAGTGTTGTTCAGTGCCTAAAAGCCTCAAGGGCGCATGGCCTTCTGCTCACTGGTTGCCTCCCACCCAGGGCCCAGGTCCACAAGCAGAGCCAGACCAGCCCCCCACCCCACGTTTCGGACAGCCGTGGGCCTCCATGGGCCTCGGAGGCCCCCATCGCCAGCACCTCGGGGCACCTCACAAGGGAGAGTTTTGTGACCCCCAGGGCCCTGTCTATGGGCTTTGACATCGGGGAGAGAGCTGTGTCAAGTCGCCGAAAATAAGTTTCTCCTCTGGGGGAACTGAACCGTCCACTTTTGAGGTATCCCGTTTCCCCGAAAATAAGACATTGCTTATATTAATGTTTGCTCCAAGATGCGCGAGGTCTTATTTTCAGGGGTTGTCTTATTGTTCCATGAACAAGAATACGGTATACATTTATTGTAAAATGAAAATAATTGAAATTTATTACCTAGATATGGTAAGGGAGTAAGGTAGTTGTCAACAATAACCAGACAAACGGTGAATCCTTCATTATCAAGAATTTACTCATTTATTTAAGAAGAATCTGTCAACATCTTCTGGAACATCATCATAATATCCTAGTGCTGAATTTCCTGATGAATTTCCTGTGACTCCTTTTCTTTCAGAATCAGTGGACCAAAACTCTCATGTTCAGACTAGGGGCGGGGCTTATGTTCTGGAATGTCTTATATTTCATTCACAAGTAAACTGTAAGATGTCTTTTTCAGAGGATATGATATTTTCCAAGAAACAAGGGACTAACTGGTCGCTGTGCCTTGAGGGCCGGCTTTGTGCTCCATCCAAGGGGAAAGCCCTTCCTGGAGGACAGGGGACCTTCTTGCTGGCATCCAGTCTGGACCACGGGAAGACGGGGCTTTTGCAGACACTGGGAACCGCCATCCTCATTCACAGGGCCCCATGGCCTCACCCGCTGGACAACTTGCGTGTGTTGCCTCAGGCCCCAATCCATTCTTGGCTTGGCAGCTTCTGGCTGATGATCGAGCCATTCCCCCATAATCCTGGCCTCCTAGTTGAGGGAGCTGCTGCCTGGCAGTAGGCCTCACTGCCAGCAGGCCTTCAAGGCCCCGCACCCCTGTTTCCCTGGCGACCAGCCTTTCACCTGCTTAGGTCACAATATCCTGCCCTTCACCTGGACCCGCCTTCTTGTTGACATAACTGCCTTCAGCTGTGCACCTGGCCCCGCCCCCTCATTAACTTGAGCGCCTTCAGCTCTGGGCCTGGCCCCGCCCTCTCTTACCAGAAAGCCTGCCTCCAAGTTCATTGGGCCAATGAGCGAGCAGCACTGGACAGGCTGCCCTCCTCCTCACTGGAGCCACCTGTGGAAGTGTTGTTCAGAGCCTAAAAGCCTCAAGGGCGCATGGCCTTCTGCTCACTGGTTGCCTCCCACCCAGGGCCCAGGTCCGAGAGCCGGACCAGACCAGCCCCCCACCCCACGTTTCGGACAGCCGTGGGCCTCCATGGGCCTCGGAGGCCCCCATCGCCAGCACCTCGGGGCACCTCACAAGGGAGAGTTTTGCGACCCCCAGGGCCCTGTCTATGGGCTTTGACATCGGGGAGAGAGCTGTGTCAAGTCGCCGAAAATCACTTTCCTCTCTGGGGGCACTGAACCGACCCCTTTTGAGGTATCCCGTTTCTCCGAAAATATGACATTGCTTATATTAATGTTTGCTCCAAGATGCGCTAGGTCTTATTTTCAGGGGTTGTCTTATTGTTCCATGAACAAAAATACGGTACACATTTATTGTAAAATGAAAATAATTGAAATTTATTATGTGGATATGGTAAGGGAGTAAGGTAGTTATCAACAATAACCAGACAAACGGTGAATCCTTCATTATCAAGAATTTACTCATTTATTTAAGGAGATTCTGTCAACATCTTCTGGAACATCATCATAATAATCCCAGTGCTGAATTTCCTGGTGAACTTCCTGTGACTCCATTTCTTTCAGAATCAGTGGACCAAAACTCTCATGTTCAGACTAGGGGCGGGGCTTATGTTCTGGGATGTCTTATATTTCATTCACAAGTAAACTGTCAGATGTCTTTTTCGGAGGATATGATATTTTCCAAGAAACAAGGTACTAACTGGTCGCTGTGCCTTGAGGGCCGCCTTTGTGCCCCATTCATGGGGAAAGCCCTTCCTGGTGGACAGGGGACCTTCTTGCTGGCATCCAGTCTGGACCACGGGAAAATGGGGCTTTTGCAGACACTGGGGACCGCCATCCTCATTCACAGGGCCCCATGGCCTTACCCGCTGGACCACTTCTGGGTCTTGCCTCGGGCCCCGATCCATTCTTGGCTTGGCAGCTTCTGGCTGATGATCGAGCCATTCCCCCATAATCCTAGCTTCCTAGTTGAGGGAGCTGCTGCCTGGCAGTAGGCCTCACTGCCAGCAGGCCTTCAAGGCCCCGCACCCCTGTTTCCCTGGCGACCAGCCTTTCACCTGCTTAGGTCACAATATTCTGCCCTTCACCTGGCCCCGCCTTCTTGTTGACATCACTGCCTTCAGCTGTGCACCTGGCCCCGCCCCCTCATTAACTTGAGCGCCTTCAGCTCTGGGCCTGGCCCCGCCCTCTCTTACCACTAAGCCCGCCCCCGAGTTCATTGGGCCAATGAGCGAGCAGGACTGGACAGGCTGCCCTCCTCCTCACTGGAGCCACCTGTGGAAGTGTTGTTCAGTGCCTAAAAGCCTCAAGGGCGCATGGCCTTCTGCTCACTGGTTGCCTCCCACCCAGGGCCCAGGTCCACAAGCAGAGCCAGACCAGCCCCCCACCCCACGTTTCGGACAGCCGTGGGCCTCCATGGGCCTCGGAGGCCCCCATCGCCAGCACCTCGGGGCACCTCACAAGGGAGAGTTTTGTGACCCCCAGGGCCCTGTCTATGGGCTTTGACATCGGGGAGAGAGCTGTGTCAAGTCGCCGAAAATAAGTTTCTCCTCTGGGGGAACTGAACCGTCCACTTTTGAGGTATCCCGTTTCCCCGAAAATAAGACATTGCTTATATTAATGTTTGCTCCAAGATGCGCGAGGTCTTATTTTCAGGGGTTGTCTTATTGTTCCATGAACAAGAATACGGTATACATTTATTGTAAAATGAAAATAATTGAAATTTATTACCTGGATATGGTAAGGGAGTAAGGTAGTTGTCAACAATAACCAGACAAACGGTGAATCCTTCATTATCAAGAATTTACTCATTTATTTAAGAAGAATCTGTCAACATCTTCTGGAACATCATCATAATATCCTAGTGCTGAATTTCCTGATGAATTTCCTGTGACTCCTTTTCTTTCAGAATCAGTGGACCAAAACTCTCATGTTCAGACTAGGGGCGGGGCTTATGTTCTGGAATGTCTTATATTTCATTCACAAGTAAACTGTAAGATGTCTTTTTCAGAGGATATGATATTTTCCAAGAAACAAGGGACTAACTGGTCGCTGTGCCTTGAGGGCCGGCTTTGTGCTCCATCCAAGGGGAAAGCCCTTCCTGGAGGACAGGGGACCTTCTTGCTGGCATCCAGTCTGGACCACGGGAAGACGGGGCTTTTGCAGACACTGGGAACCGCCATCCTCATTCACAGGGCCCCATGGCCTCACCCGCTGGACAACTTGCGTGTGTTGCCTCAGGCCCCAATCCATTCTTGGCTTGGCAGCTTCTGGCTGATGATCGAGCCATTCCCCCATAATCCTGGCCTCCTAGTTGAGGGAGCTGCTGCCTGGCAGTAGGCCTCACTGCCAGCAGGCCTTCAAGGCCCCGCACCCCTGTTTCCCTGGCGACCAGCCTTTCACCTGCTTAGGTCACAATATCCTGCCCTTCACCTGGACCCGCCTTCTTGTTGACATAACTGCCTTCAGCTGTGCACCTGGCCCCGCCCCCTCATTAACTTGAGCGCCTTCAGCTCTGGGCCTGGCCCCGCCCTCTCTTACCAGAAAGCCTGCCTCCAAGTTCATTGGGCCAATGAGCGAGCAGCACTGGACAGGCTGCCCTCCTCCTCACTGGAGCCACCTGTGGAAGTGTTGTTCAGAGCCTAAAAGCCTCAAGGGCGCATGGCCTTCTGCTCACTGGTTGCCTCCCACCCAGGGCCCAGGTCCGAGAGCCGGACCAGACCAGCCCCCCACCCCACGTTTCGGACAGCCGTGGGCCTCCATGGGCCTCGGAGGCCCCCATCGCCAGCACCTCGGGGCACCTCACAAGGGAGAGTTTTGCGACCCCCAGGGCCCTGTCTATGGGCTTTGACATCGGGGAGAGAGCTGTGTCAAGTCGCCGAAAATCACTTTCCTCTCTGGGGGCACTGAACCGACCCCTTTTGAGGTATCCCGTTTCTCCGAAAATATGACATTGCTTATATTAATGTTTGCTCCAAGATGCGCTAGGTCTTATTTTCAGGGGTTGTCTTATTGTTCCATGAACAAAAATACGGTACACATTTATTGTAAAATGAAAATAATTGAAATTTATTATGTGGATATGGTAAGGGAGTAAGGTAGTTATCAACAATAACCAGACAAACGGTGAATCCTTCATTATCAAGAATTTACTCATTTATTTAAGGAGATTCTGTCAACATCTTCTGGAATATCATCATAATAATCCCAGTGCTGAATTTCCTGGTGAACTTCCTGTGACTCCATTTCTTTCAGAATCAGTGGACCAAAACTCTCATGTTCAGACTAGGGGCGGGGCTTATGTTCTGGGATGTCTTATATTTCATTCACAAGTAAACTGTCAGATGTCTTTTTCGGAGGATATGATATTTTCCAAGAAACAAGGTACTAACTGGTCGCTGTGCCTTGAGGGCCGCCTTTGTGCCCCATTCATGGGGAAAGCCCTTCCTGGTGGACAGGGGACCTTCTTGCTGGCATCCAGTCTGGACCACGGGAAAATGGGGCTTTTGCAGACACTGGGGACCGCCATCCTCATTCACAGGGCCCCATGGCTTTACCCGCTGGACCACTTCTGGGTCTTGCCTCGGGCCCCGATCCATTCTTGGCTTGGCAGCTTCTGGCTGATGATCGAGCCATTCCCCCATAATCCTAGCTTCCTAGTTGAGGGAGCTGCTGCCTGGCAGTAGGCCTCACTGCCAGCAGGCCTTCAAGGCCCCGCACCCCTGTTTCCCTGGCGACCAGCCTTTCACCTGCTTAGGTCACAATATCCTGCCCTTCACCTGGACCCGCCTTCTTGTTGACATCACTGCCTTTAGCTGTGCACCTGGCCCCGCCCCCTCATTAACTTGAGCGCCTTCAGCTCTGGGCCTGGCCCCGCCCTCTCTTACCACTAAGCCCGCCCCCGAGTTCATTGGGCCAATGAGCGAGCAGGACTGGACAGGCTGCCCTCCTCCTCACTGGAGCCACCTGTGGAAGTGTTGTTCAGTGCCTAAAAGCCTCAAGGGCGCATGGCCTTCTGCTCACTGGTTGCCTCCCACCCAGGGCCCAGGTCCACAAGCAGAGCCAGACCAGCCCCCCCACCCCACGTTTCGGACAGCCGTGGGCCTCCATGGGCCTCGGAGGCCCCCATCGCCAGCACCTCGGGGCACCTCACAAGGGAGAGTTTTGCGACCCCCAGGGCCCTGTCTATGGGCTTTGACATCGGGGAGAGAGCTGTGTCAAGTCGCCGAAAATCACTTTCCTCTCTGGGGGCACTGAACCGACCCCTTTTGAGGTATCCCGTTTCTCCGAAAATATGACATTGCTTATATTAATGTTTGCTCCAAGATGCGCTAGGTCTTATTTTCAGGGGTTGTCTTATTGTTCCATGAACAAAAATACGGTACACATTTATTGTAAAATGAAAATAATTGAAATTTATTACGTGGATATGGTAAGGGAGTAAGGTAGTTATCAACAATAACCAGACAAACGGTGAATCCTTCATTATCAAGAATTTACTCATTTATTTAAGAAGAATCTGTCAACATCTTCTGGAACATCATCATAATATCCTAGTGCTGAATTTCCTGATGAATTTCCTGTGACTCCTTTTCTTTCAGAATCAGTGGACCAAAACTCTCATGTTCAGACTAGGGGCGGGGCTTATGTTCTGGAATGTCTTATATTTCATTCACAAGTAAACTGTAAGATGTCTTTTTCAGAGGATATGATATTTTCCAAGAAACAAGGGACTAACTGGTCGCTGTGCCTTGAGGGCCGGCTTTGTGCTCCATCCAAGGGGAAAGCCCTTCCTGGAGGACAGGGGACCTTCTTGCTGGCATCCAGTCTGGACCACGGGAAGACGGGGGTTTTGCAGACACTGGGAACCGCCATCCTCATTCACAGGGCCCCATGGCCTCACCCGCTGGACAACTTGCGTGTGTTGCCTCAGGCCCCAATCCATTCTTGGCTTGGCAGCTTCTGGCTGATGATCGAGCCATTCCCCCATAATCCTGGCCTCCTAGTTGAGGGAGCTGCTGCCTGGCAGTAGGCCTCACTGCCAGCAGGCCTTCAAGGCCCCGCACCCCTGTTTCCCTGGCGACCAGCCTTTCACCTGCTTAGGTCACAATATCCTGCCCTTCACCTGGACCCGCCTTCTTGTTGACATAACTGCCTTCAGCTGTGCACCTGGCCCCGCCCCCTCATTAACTTGAGCGCCTTCAGCTCTGGGCCTGGCCCCGCCCTCTCTTACCAGAAAGCCTGCCTCCAAGTTCATTGGGCCAATGAGCGAGCAGCACTGGACAGGCTGCCCTCCTCCTCACTGGAGCCACCTGTGGAAGTGTTGTTCAGAGCCTAAAAGCCTCAAGGGCGCATGGCCTTCTGCTCACTGGTTGCCTCCCACCCAGGGCCCAGGTCCGAGAGCCGGACCAGACCAGCCCCCCACCCCACGTTTCGGACAGCCGTGGGCCTCCATGGGCCTCGGAGGCCCCCATCGCCAGCACCTCCGGGCACCTCACAAGGGAGAGTTTTGCGACCCCCAGGGCCCTGTCTATGGGCTTTGACATCGGGGAGAGAGCTGTGTCAAGTCGCCGAAAATCACTTTCCTCTCTGGGGGCACTGAACCGACCCCTTTTGAGGTATCCCGTTTCTCCGAAAATATGACATTGCTTATATTAATGTTTGCTCCAAGATGCGCTAGGTCTTATTTTCAGGGGTTGTCTTATTGTTCCATGAACAAAAATACGGTACACATTTATTGTAAAATGAAAATAATTGAAATTTATTATGTGGATATGGTAAGGGAGTAAGGTAGTTATCAACAATAACCAGACAAACGGTGAATCCTTCATTATCAAGAATTTACTCATTTATTTAAGGAGATTCTGTCAACATCTTCTGGAACATCATCATAATAATCCCAGTGCTGAATTTCCTGGTGAACTTCCTGTGACTCCTTTTCTTTCAGAATCATTGGACCAAAACTCTCATGTTCAGACTAGGGGCGGGGCTTATGTTCTGGGATGTCTTATATTTCATTCACAAGTAAACTGTCAGATGTCTTTTTCGGAGGATATGATATTTTCCAAGAAACAAGGTACTAACTGGTCGCTGTGCCTTGAGGGCCGCCTTTGTGCCCCATTCATGGGGAAAGCCCTTCCTGGTGGACAGGGGACCTTCTTGCTGGCATCCAGTCTGGACCACGGGAAAATGGGGCTTTTGCAGACACTGGGGACCGCCATCCTCATTCACAGGGCCCCATGGCCTTACCCGCTGGACCACTTCTGGGTCTTGCCTCGGGCCCCGATCCATTCTTGGCTTGGCAGCTTCTGGCTGATGATCGAGCCATTCCCCCATAATCCTAGCTTCCTAGTTGAGGGAGCTGCTGCCTGGCAGTAGGCCTCACTGCCAGCAGGCCTTCAAGGCCCCGCACCCCTGTTTCCCTGGCGACCAGCCTTTCACCTGCTTAGGTCACAATATTCTGCCCTTCACCTGGCCCCGCCTTCTTGTTGACATCACTGCCTTCAGCTGTGCACCTGGCCCCGCCCCCTCATTAACTTGAGCGCCTTCAGCTCTGGGCCTGGCCCCGCCCTCTCTTACCACTAAGCCCGCCCCCGAGTTCATTGGGCCAATGAGCGAGCAGGACTGGACAGGCTGCCCTCCTCCTCACTGGAGCCACCTGTGGAAGTGTTGTTCAGTGCCTAAAAGCCTCAAGGGCGCATGGCCTTCTGCTCACTGGTTGCCTCCCACCCAGGGCCCAGGTCCACAAGCAGAGCCAGACCAGCCCCCCCACCCCACGTTTCGGACAGCCGTGGGCCTCCATGGGCCTCGGAGGCCCCCATCGCCAGCACCTCGGGGCACCTCACAAGGGAGAGTTTTGCGACCCCCAGGGCCCTGTCTATGGGCTTTGACATCGGGGAGAGAGCTGTGTCAAGTCGCCGAAAATCACTTTCCTCTCTGGGGGCACTGAACCGACCCCTTTTGAGGTATCCCGTTTCTCCGAAAATATGACATTGCTTATATTAATGTTTGCTCCAAGATGCGCTAGGTCTTATTTTCAGGGGTTGTCTTATTGTTCCATGAACAAAAATACGGTACACATTTATTGTAAAATGAAAATAATTGAAATTTATTACGTGGATATGGTAAGGGAGTAAGGTAGTTATCAACAATAACCAGACAAACGGTGAATCCTTCATTATCAAGAATTTACTCATTTATTTAAGAAGAATCTGTCAACATCTTCTGGAACATCATCATAATATCCTAGTGCTGAATTTCCTGATGAATTTCCTGTGACTCCTTTTCTTTCAGAATCAGTGGACCAAAACTCTCATGTTCAGACTAGGGGCGGGGCTTATGTTCTGGAATGTCTTATATTTCATTCACAAGTAAACTGTAAGATGTCTTTTTCAGAGGATATGATATTTTCCAAGAAACAAGGGACTAACTGGTCGCTGTGCCTTGAGGGCCGGCTTTGTGCTCCATCCAAGGGGAAAGCCCTTCCTGGAGGACAGGGGACCTTCTTGCTGGCATCCAGTCTGGACCACGGGAAGACGGGGCTTTTGCAGACACTGGGAACCGCCATCCTCATTCACAGGGCCCCATGGCCTCACCCGCTGGACAACTTGCGTGTGTTGCCTCAGGCCCCAATCCATTCTTGGCTTGGCAGCTTCTGGCTGATGATCGAGCCATTCCCCCATAATCCTGGCCTCCTAGTTGAGGGAGCTGCTGCCTGGCAGTAGGCCTCACTGCCAGCAGGCCTTCAAGGCCCCGCACCCCTGTTTCCCTGGCGACCAGCCTTTCACCTGCTTAGGTCACAATATCCTGCCCTTCACCTGGACCCGCCTTCTTGTTGACATCACTGCCTTCAGCTGTGCACCTGGCCCCGCCCCCTCATTAACTTGAGCGCCTTCAGCTCTGGGCCTGGCCCCGCCCTCTCTTACCAGAAAGCCTGCCTCCAAGTTCATTGGGCCAATGAGCGAGCAGCACTGGACAGGCTGCCCTCCTCCTCACTGGAGCCACCTGTGGAAGTGTTGTTCAGAGCCTAAAAGCCTCAAGGGCGCATGGCCTTCTGCTCACTGGTTGCCTCCCACCCAGGGCCCAGGTCCGAGAGCCGGACCAGACCAGCCCCCCACCCCACGTTTCGGACAGCCGTGGGCCTCCATGGGCCTCGGAGGCCCCCATCGCCAGCACCTCGGGGCACCTCACAAGGGAGAGTTTTGCGACCCCCAGGGCCCTGTCTATGGGCTTTGACATCGGGGAGAGAGCTGTGTCAAGTCGCCGAAAATCACTTTCCTCTCTGGGGGCACTGAACCGACCCCTTTTGAGGTATCCCGTTTCTCCGAAAATATGACATTGCTTATATTAATGTTTGCTCCAAGATGCGCTAGGTCTTATTTTCAGGGGTTGTCTTATTGTTCCATGAACAAAAATACGGTACACATTTATTGTAAAATGAAAATAATTGAAATTTATTATGTGGATATGGTAAGGGAGTAAGGTAGTTATCAACAATAACCAGACAAACGGTGAATCCTTCATTATCAAGAATTTACTCATTTATTTAAGGAGATTCTGTCAACATCTTCTGGAACATCATCATAATAATCCCAGTGCTGAATTTCCTGGTGAACTTCCTGTGACTCCATTTCTTTCAGAATCAGTGGACCAAAACTCTCATGTTCAGACTAGGGGCGGGGCTTATGTTCTGGGATGTCTTATATTTCATTCACAAGTAAACTGTCAGATGTCTTTTTCGGAGGATATGATATTTTCCAAGAAACAAGGTACTAACTGGTCGCTGTGCCTTGAGGGCCGCCTTTGTGCCCCATTCATGGGGAAAGCCCTTCCTGGTGGACAGGGGACCTTCTTGCTGGCATCCAGTCTGGACCACGGGAAAATGGGGCTTTTGCAGACACTGGGGACCGCCATCCTCATTCACAGGGCCCCATGGCCTTACCCGCTGGACCACTTCTGGGTCTTGCCTCGGGCCCCGATCCATTCTTGGCTTGGCAGCTTCTGGCTGATGATCGAGCCATTCCCCCATAATCCTAGCTTCCTAGTTGAGGGAGCTGCTGCCTGGCAGTAGGCCTCACTGCCAGCAGGCCTTCAAGGCCCCGCACCCCTGTTTCCCTGGCGACCAGCCTTTCACCTGCTTAGGTCACAATATTCTGCCCTTCACCTGGCCCCGCCTTCTTGTTGACATCACTGCCTTCAGCTGTGCACCTGGCCCCGCCCCCTCATTAACTTGAGCGCCTTCAGCTCTGGGCCTGGCCCCGCCCTCTCTTACCACTAAGCCCGCCCCCGAGTTCATTGGGCCAATGAGCGAGCAGGACTGGACAGGCTGCCCTCCTCCTCACTGGAGCCACCTGTGGAAGTGTTGTTCAGTGCCTAAAAGCCTCAAGGGCGCATGGCCTTCTGCTCACTGGTTGCCTCCCACCCAGGGCCCAGGTCCACAAGCAGAGCCAGACCAGCCCCCCACCCCACGTTTCCGACAGCCGTGGGCCTCCATGGGCCTCGGAGGCCCCCATCGCCAGCACCTCGGGGCACCTCACAAGGGAGAGTTTTGTGACCCCCAGGGCCCTGTCTATGGGCTTTGACATCGGGGAGAGAGCTGTGTCAAGTCGCCGAAAATAAGTTTCTCCTCTGGGGGAACTGAACCGTCCACTTTTGAGGTATCCCGTTTCCCCGAAAATAAGACATTGCTTATATTAATGTTTGCTCCAAGATGCGCTAGGTCTTATTTTCAGGGGTTGTCTTATTGTTCCATGAACAAGAATACGGTATACATTTATTGTAAAATGAAAATAATTGAAATTTATTACCTGGATATGGTAAGGGAGTAAGGTAGTTGTCAACAATAACCAGACAAACGGTGAATCCTTCATTATCAAGAATTTACTCATTTATTTAAGAAGAATCTGTCAACATCTTCTGGAACATCATCATAATATCCTAGTGCTGAATTTCCTGATGAATTTCCTGTGACTCCTTTTCTTTCAGAATCAGTGGACCAAAACTCTCATGTTCAGACTAGGGGCGGGGCTTATGTTCTGGAATGTCTTATATTTCATTCACAAGTAAACTGTAAGATGTCTTTTTCAGAGGATATGATATTTTCCAAGAAACAAGGGACTAACTGGTCGCTGTGCCTTGAGGGCCGGCTTTGTGCTCCATCCAAGGGGAAAGCCCTTCCTGGAGGACAGGGGACCTTCTTGCTGGCATCCAGTCTGGACCACGGGAAGACGGGGCTTTTGCAGACACTGGGAACCGCCATCCTCATTCACAGGGCCCCATGGCCTCACCCGCTGGACAACTTGCGTGTGTTGCCTCAGGCCCCAATCCATTCTTGGCTTGGCAGCTTCTGGCTGATGATCGAGCCATTCCCCCATAATCCTGGCCTCCTAGTTGAGGGAGCTGCTGCCTGGCAGTAGGCCTCACTGCCAGCAGGCCTTCAAGGCCCCGCACCCCTGTTTCCCTGGCGACCAGCCTTTCACCTGCTTAGGTCACAATATCCTGCCCTTCACCTGGACCCGCCTTCTTGTTGACATCACTGCCTTCAGTTGTGCACCTGGCCCCGCCCCCTCATTAACTTGAGCGCCTTCAGCTCTGGGCCTGGCCCCGCCCTCTCTTACCACTAAGCCCGCCCCCGAGTTCATTGGGCCAATGAGCGAGCAGGACTGGACAGGCTGCCCTCCTCCTCACTGGAGCCACCTGTGGAAGTGTTGTTCAGAGCCTAAAAGCCTCAAGGGCGCATGGCCTTCTGCTCACTGGTTGCCTCCCACCCAGGGCCCAGGTCCGAGAGCCGGACCAGACCAGCCCCCCACCCCACGTTTCGGACAGCCGTGGGCCTCCATGGGCCTCGGAGGCCCCCATCGCCAGCACCTCGGGGCACCTCACAAGGGAGAGTTTTGCGACCCCCAGGGCCCTGTCTATGGGCTTTGACATCGGGGAGAGAGCTGTGTCAAGTCGCCGAAAATCACTTTCCTCTCTGGGGGCACTGAACCGACCCCTTTTGAGGTATCCCGTTTCTCCGAAAATATGACATTGCTTATATTAATGTTTGCTCCAAGATGCGCTAGGTCTTATTTTCAGGGGTTGTCTTATTGTTCCATGAACAAAAATACGGTACACATTTATTGTAAAATGAAAATAATTGAAATTTATTATGTGGATATGGTAAGGGAGTAAGGTAGTTATCAACAATAACCAGACAAACGGTGAATCCTTCATTATCAAGAATTTACTCATTTATTTAAGGATATTCTGTCAACATCTTCTGGAACATCATCATAATAATCCCAGTGCTGAATTTCCTGGTGAACTTCCTGTGACTCCATTTCTTTCAGAATCAGTGGACCAAAACTCTCATGTTCAGACTAGGGGCGGGGCTTATGTTCTGGGATGTCTTATATTTCATTCACAAGTAAACTGTCAGATGTCTTTTTCGGAGGATATGATATTTTCCAAGAAACAAGGTACTAACTGGTCGCTGTGCCTTGAGGGCCGCCTTTGTGCCCCATTCATGGGGAAAGCCCTTCCTGGTGGACAGGGGACCTTCTTGCTGGCATCCAGTCTGGACCACGGGAAAATGGGGCTTTTGCAGACACTGGGGACCGCCATCCTCATTCACAGGGCCCCATGGCCTTACCCGCTGGACCACTTCTGGGTCTTGCCTCGGGCCCCGATCCATTCTTGGCTTGGCAGCTTCTGGCTGATGATCGAGCCATTCCCCCATAATCCTAGCTTCCTAGTTGAGGGAGCTGCTGCCTGGCAGTAGGCCTCACTGCCAGCAGGCCTTCAAGGCCCCGCACCCCTGTTTCCCTGGCGACCAGCCTTTCACCTGCTTAGGTCACAATATTCTGCCCTTCACCTGGCCCCGCCTTCTTGTTGACATCACTGCCTTCAGCTGTGCACCTGGCCCCGCCCCCTCATTAACTTGAGCGCCTTCAGCTCTGGGCCTGGCCCCGCCCTCTCTTACCACTAAGCCCGCCCCCGAGTTCATTGGGCCAATGAGCGAGCAGGACTGGACAGGCTGCCCTCCTCCTCACTGGAGCCACCTGTGGAAGTGTTGTTCAGTGCCTAAAAGCCTCAAGGGCGCATGGCCTTCTGCTCACTGGTTGCCTCCCACCCAGGGCCCAGGTCCACAAGCAGAGCCAGACCAGCCCCCCACCCCACGTTTCGGACAGCCGTGGGCCTCCATGGGCCTCGGAGGCCCCCATCGCCAGCACCTCGGGGCACCTCACAAGGGAGAGTTTTGTGACCCCCAGGGCCCTGTCTATGGGCTTTGACATCGGGGAGAGAGCTGTGTCAAGTCGCCGAAAATAAGTTTCTCCTCTGGGGGAACTGAACCGTCCACTTTTGAGGTATCCCGTTTCCCCGAAAATAAGACATTGCTTATATTAATGTTTGCTCCAAGATGCGCGAGGTCTTATTTTCAGGGGTTGTCTTATTGTTCCATGAACAAGAATACGGTATACATTTATTGTAAAATGAAAATAATTGAAATTTATTACCTGGATATGGTAAGGGAGTAAGGTAGTTGTCAACAATAACCAGACAAACGGTGAATCCTTCATTATCAAGAATTTACTCATTTATTTAAGAAGAATCTGTCAACATCTTCTGGAACATCATCATAATATCCTAGTGCTGAATTTCCTGATGAATTTCCTGTGACTCCTTTTCTTTCAGAATCAGTGGACCAAAACTCTCATGTTCAGACTAGGGGCGGGGCTTATGTTCTGGGATGTCTTATATTTCATTCACAAGTAAACTGTAAGATGTCTTTTTCAGAGGATATGATATTTTCCAAGAAACAAGGGACTAACTGGTCGCTGTGCCTTGAGGGCCGGCTTTGTGCTCCATCCAAGGGGAAAGCCCTTCCTGGAGGACAGGGGACCTTCTTGCTGGCATCCAGTCTGGACCACGGGAAGACGGGGCTTTTGCAGACACTGGGAACCGCCATCCTCATTCACAGGGCCCCATGGCCTCACCCGCTGGACAACTTGCGTGTGTTGCCTCAGGCCCCAATCCATTCTTGGCTTGGCAGCTTCTGGCTGATGATCGAGCCATTCCCCCATAATCCTGGCCTCCTAGTTGAGGGAGCTGCTGCCTGGCAGTAGGCCTCACTGCCAGCAGGCCTTCAAGGCCCCGCACCCCTGTTTCCCTGGCGACCAGCCTTTCACCTGCTTAGGTCACAATATCCTGCCCTTCACCTGGACCCGCCTTCTTGTTGACATAACTGCCTTCAGCTGTGCACCTGGCCCCGCCCCCTCATTAACTTGAGCGTCTTCAGCTCTGGGCCTGGCCCCGCCCTCTCTTACCAGAAAGCCTGCCTCCAAGTTCATTGGGCCAATGAGCGAGCAGCACTGGACAGGCTGCCCTCCTCCTCACTGGAGCCACCTGTGGAAGTGTTGTTCAGAGCCTAAAAGCCTCAAGGGCGCATGGCCTTCTGCTCACTGGTTGCCTCCCACCCAGGGCCCAGGTCCGAGAGCCGGACCAGACCAGCCCCCCACCCCACGTTTCGGACAGCCGTGGGCCTCCATGGGCCTCGGAGGCCCCCATCGCCAGCACCTCGGGGCACCTCACAAGGGAGAGTTTTGCGACCCCCAGGGCCCTGTCTATGGGCTTTGACATCGGGGAGAGAGCTGTGTCAAGTCGCCGAAAATCACTTTCCTCTCTGGGGGCACTGAACCGACCCCTTTTGAGGTATCCCGTTTCTCCGAAAATATGACATTGCTTATATTAATGTTTGCTCCAAGATGCGCTAGGTCTTATTTTCAGGGGTTGTCTTATTGTTCCATGAACAAAAATACGGTACACATTTATTGTAAAATGAAAATAATTGAAATTTATTATGTGGATATGGTAAGGGAGTAAGGTAGTTATCAACAATAACCAGACAAACGGTGAATCCTTCATTATCAAGAATTTACTCATTTATTTAAGGAGATTCTGTCAACATCTTCTGGAACATCATCATAATAATCCCAGTGCTGAATTTCCTGGTGAACTTCCTGTGACTCCATTTCTTTCAGAATCAGTGGACCAAAACTCTCATGTTCAGACTAGGGGCGGGGCTTATGTTCTGGGATGTCTTATATTTCATTCACAAGTAAACTGTCAGATGTCTTTTTCGGAGGATATGATATTTTCCAAGAAACAAGGTACTAACTGGTCGCTGTGCCTTGAGGGCCGCCTTTGTGCCCCATTCATGGGGAAAGCCCTTCCTGGTGGACAGGGGACCTTCTTGCTGGCATCCAGTCTGGACCACGGGAAAATGGGGCTTTTGCAGACACTGGGGACCGCCATCCTCATTCACAGGGCCCCATGGCCTTACCCGCTGGACCACTTCTGGGTCTTGCCTCGGGCCCCGATCCATTCTTGGCTTGGCAGCTTCTGGCTGATGATCGAGCCATTCCCCCATAATCCTAGCTTCCTAGTTGAGGGAGCTGCTGCCTGGCAGTAGGCCTCACTGCCAGCAGGCCTTCAAGGCCCCGCACCCCTGTTTCCCTGGCGACCAGCCTTTCACCTGCTTAGGTCACAATATTCTGCCCTTCACCTGGCCCCGCCTTCTTGTTGACATCACTGCCTTCAGCTGTGCACCTGGCCCCGCCCCCTCATTAACTTGAGCGCCTTCAGCTCTGGGCCTGGCCCCGCCCTCTCTTACCACTAAGCCCGCCCCCGAGTTCATTGGGCCAATGAGCGAGCAGGACTGGACAGGCTGCCCTCCTCCTCACTGGAGCCACCTGTGGAAGTGTTGTTCAGTGCCTAAAAGCCTCAAGGGCGCATGGCCTTCTGCTCACTGGTTGCCTCCCACCCAGGGCCCAGGTCCACAAGCAGAGCCAGACCAGCCCCCCACCCCACGTTTCGGACAGCCGTGGGCCTCCATGGGCCTCGGAGGCCCCCATCGCCAGCACCTCGGGGCACCTCACAAGGGAGAGTTTTGCGACCCCCAGGGCCCTGTCTATGGGCTTTGACATCGGGGAGAGAGCTGTGTCAAGTCGCCGAAAATAAGTTTCTCCTCTGGGGGAACTGAACCGTCCACTTTTGAGGTATCCCGTTTCCCCGAAAATAAGACATTGCTTATATTAATGTTTGCTCCAAGATGCGCGAGGTCTTATTTTCAGGGGTTGTCTTATTGTTCCATGAACAAGAATACGGTATACATTTATTGTAAAATGAAAATAATTGAAATTTATTACCTGGATATGGTAAGGGAGTAAGGTAGTTGTCAACAATAACCAGACAAACGGTGAATCCTTCATTATCAAGAATTTACTCATTTATTTAAGAAGAATCTGTCAACATCTTCTGGAACATCATCATAATATCCTAGTGCTGAATTTCCTGATGAATTTCCTGTGACTCCTTTTCTTTCAGAATCAGTGGACCAAAACTCTCATGTTCAGACTAGGGGCGGGGCTTATGTTCTGGAATGTCTTATATTTCATTCACAAGTAAACTGTAAGATGTCTTTTTCAGAGGATATGATATTTTCCAAGAAACAAGGGACAAACTGGTCGCTGTGCCTTGAGGGCCGGCTTTGTGCTCCATCCAAGGGGAAAGCCCTTCCTGGAGGACAGGGGACCTTCTTGCTGGCATCCAGTCTGGACCACGGGAAGACGGGGCTTTTGCAGACACTGGGAACCGCCATCCTCATTCACAGGGCCCCATGGCCTCACCTGCTGGACAACTTGCGTGTGTTGCCTCAGGCCCCAATCCATTCTTGGCTTGGCAGCTTCTGGCTGATGATCGAGCCATTCCCCCATAATCCTGGCCTCCTAGTTGAGGGAGCTGCTGCCTGGCAGTAGGCCTCACTGCCACAGGCCTTCAAGGCCCCGCACCCCTGTTTCCCTGGCGACCAGCCTTTCACCTGCTTAGGTCACAATATCCTGCCCTTCACCTGGACCCGCCTTCTTGTTGACATAACTGCCTTCAGCTGTGCACCTGGCCCCGCCCCCTCATTAACTTGAGCGCCTTCAGCTCTGGGCCTGGCCCCGCCCTCTCTTACCAGAAAGCCCGCCTCCAAGTTCATTGGGCCAATGAGCGAGCAGCACTGGACAGGCTGCCCTCCTCCTCACTGGAGCCACCTGTGGAAGTGTTGTTCAGTGCCTAAAAGCCTCAAGGGCGCATGGCCTTCTGCTCACTGGTTGCCTCCCACCCAGGGCCCAGGTCCGAGAGCCGGACCAGACCAGCCCCCCACCCCACGTTTCGGACAGCCGTGGGCCTCCATGGGCCTCGGAGGCCCCCATCGCCAGCACCTCGGGGCACCTCACAAGGGAGAGTTTTGCGACCCCCAGGGCCCTGTCTATGGGCTTTGACATCGGGGAGAGAGCTGTGTCAAGTCGCCGAAAATAAGTTTCTCCTCTGGGGGAACTGAACCGTCCACTTTTGAGGTATCCCGTTTCCCCGAAAATAAGACATTGCTTATATTAATGTTTGCTCCAAGATGCGCTAGGTCTTATTTTCAGGGGTTGTCTTATTGTTCCATGAACAAGAATACGGTATACATTTATTGTAAAATGAAAATAATTGAAATTTATTACCTGGATATGGTAAGGGAGTAAGGTAGTTGTCAACAATAACCAGACAAACGGTGAATCCTTCATTATCAAGAATTTACTCATTTATTTAAGAAGAATCTGTCAACATCTTCTGGAACATCATCATAATATCCTAGTGCTGAATTTCCTGATGAATTTCCTGTGACTCCTTTTCTTTCAGAATCAGTGGACCAAAACTCTCATGTTCAGACTAGGGGCGGGGCTTATGTTCTGGAATGTCTTATATTTCATTCACAAGTAAACTGTAAGATGTCTTTTTCAGAGGATATGATATTTTCCAAGAAACAAGGGACAAACTGGTCGCTGTGCCTTGAGGGCCGGCTTTGTGCTCCATCCAAGGGGAAAGCCCTTCCTGGAGGACAGGGGACCTTCTTGCTGGCATCCAGTCTGGACCACGGGAAGACGGGGCTTTTGCAGACACTGGGAACCGCCATCCTCATTCACAGGGCCCCATGGCCTCACCTGCTGGACAACTTGCGTGTGTTGCCTCAGGCCCCAATCCATTCTTGGCTTGGCAGCTTCTGGCTGATGATCGAGCCATTCCCCCATAATCCTGGCCTCCTAGTTGAGGGAGCTGCTGCCTGGCAGTAGGCCTCACTGCCACAGGCCTTCAAGGCCCCGCACCCCTGTTTCCCTGGCGACCAGCCTTTCACCTGCTTAGGTCACAATATCCTGCCCTTCACCTGGACCCGCCTTCTTGTTGACATAACTGCCTTCAGCTGTGCACCTGGCCCCGCCCCCTCATTAACTTGAGCGCCTTCAGCTCTGGGCCTGGCCCCGCCCTCTCTTACCAGAAAGCCCGCCTCCAAGTTCATTGGGCCAATGAGCGAGCAGCACTGGACAGGCTGCCCTCCTCCTCACTGGAGCCACCTGTGGAAGTGTTGTTCAGTGCCTAAAAGCCTCAAGGGCGCATGGCCTTCTGCTCACTGGTTGCCTCCCACCCAGGGCCCAGGTCCGAGAGCCGGACCAGACCAGCCCCCCACCCCACGTTTCGGACAGCCGTGGGCCTCCATGGGCCTCGGAGGCCCCCATCGCCAGCACCTCGGGGCACCTCACAAGGGAGAGTTTTGCGACCCCCAGGGCCCTGTCTATGGGCTTTGACATCGGGGAGAGAGCTGTGTCAAGTCGCCGAAAATCACTTTCCTCTCTGGGGGCACTGAACCGACCCCTTTTGAGGTATCCCGTTTCTCCGAAAATATGACATTGCTTATATTAATGTTTGCTCCAAGATGCGCTAGGTCTTATTTTCAGGGGTTGTCTTATTGTTCCATGAACAAAAATACGGTACACATTTATTGTAAAATGAAAATAATTGAAATTTATTATGTGGATATGGTAAGGGAGTAAGGTAGTTATCAACAATAACCAGACAAACGGTGAATCCTTCATTATCAAGAATTTACTCATTTATTTAAGGAGATTCTGTCAACATCTTCTGGAATATCATCATAATAATCCCAGTGCTGAATTTCCTGGTGAACTTCCTGTGACTCCATTTCTTTCAGAATCAGTGGACCAAAACTCTCATGTTCAGACTAGGGGCGGGGCTTATGTTCTGGGATGTCTTATATTTCATTCACAAGTAAACTGTCAGATGTCTTTTTCGGAGGATATGATATTTTCCAAGAAACAAGGTACTAACTGGTCGCTGTGCCTTGAGGGCCGCCTTTGTGCCCCATTCATGGGGAAAGCCCTTCCTGGTGGACAGGGGACCTTCTTGCTGGCATCCAGTCTGGACCACGGGAAAATGGGGCTTTTGCAGACACTGGGGACCGCCATCCTCATTCACAGGGCCCCATGGCCTTACCCGCTGGACCACTTCTGGGTCTTGCCTCGGGCCCCGATCCATTCTTGGCTTGGCAGCTTCTGGCTGATGATCGAGCCATTCCCCCATAATCCTAGCTTCCTAGTTGAGGGAGCTGCTGCCTGGCAGTAGGCCTCACTGCCAGCAGGCCTTCAAGGCCCCGCACCCCTGTTTCCCTGGCGACCAGCCTTTCACCTGCTTAGGTCACAATATTCTGCCCTTCACCTGGCCCCGCCTTCTTGTTGACATCACTGCCTTCAGCTGTGCACCTGGCCCCGCCCCCTCATTAACTTGAGCGCCTTCAGCTCTGGGCCTGGCCCCGCCCTCTCTTACCACTAAGCCCGCCCCCGAGTTCATTGGGCCAATGAGCGAGCAGGACTGGACAGGCTGCCCTCCTCCTCACTGGAGCCACCTGTGGAAGTGTTGTTCAGTGCCTAAAAGCCTCAAGGGCGCATGGCCTTCTGCTCACTGGTTGCCTCCCACCCAGGGCCCAGGTCCACAAGCAGAGCCAGACCAGCCCCCCACCCCACGTTTCGGACAGCCGTGGGCCTCCATGGGCCTCGGAGGCCCCCATCGCCAGCACCTCGGGGCACCTCACAAGGGAGAGTTTTGTGACCCCCAGGGCCCTGTCTATGGGCTTTGACATCGGGGAGAGAGCTGTGTCAAGTCGCCGAAAATAAGTTTCTCCTCTGGGGGAACTGAACCGTCCACTTTTGAGGTATCCCGTTTCCCCGAAAATAAGACATTGCTTATATTAATGTTTGCTCCAAGATGCGCGAGGTCTTATTTTCAGGGGTTGTCTTATTGTTCCATGAACAAGAATACGGTATACATTTATTGTAAAATGAAAATAATTGAAATTTATTACCTGGATATGGTAAGGGAGTAAGGTAGTTGTCAACAATAACCAGACAAACGGTGAATCCTTCATTATCAAGAATTTACTCATTTATTTAAGAAGAATCTGTCAACATCTTCTGGAACATCATCATAATATCCTAGTGCTGAATTTCCTGATGAATTTCCTGTGACTCCTTTTCTTTCAGAATCAGTGGACCAAAACTCTCATGTTCAGACTAGGGGCGGGGCTTATGTTCTGGAATGTCTTATATTTCATTCACAAGTAAACTGTAAGATGTCTTTTTCAGAGGATATGATATTTTCCAAGAAACAAGGGACTAACTGGTCGCTGTGCCTTGAGGGCCGGCTTTGTGCTCCATCCAAGGGGAAAGCCCTTCCTGGAGGACAGGGGACCTTCTTGCTGGCATCCAGTCTGGACCACGGGAAGACGGGGCTTTTGCAGACACTGGGAACCGCCATCCTCATTCACAGGGCCCCAAGGCCTCACCCGCTGGACAACTTGCGTGTGTTGCCTCAGGCCCCAATCCATTCTTGGCTTGGCAGCTTCTGGCTGATGATCGAGCCATTCCCCCATAATCCTGGCCTCCTAGTTGAGGGAGCTGCTGCCTGGCAGTAGGCCTCACTGCCAGCAGGCCTTCAAGGCCCCGCACCCCTGTTTCCCTGGCGACCAGCCTTTCACCTGCTTAGGTCACAATATCCTGCCCTTCACCTGGACCCGCCTTCTTGTTGACATAACTGCCTTCAGCTGTGCACCTGGCCCCGCCCCCTCATTAACTTGAGCGCCTTCAGCTCTGGGCCTGGCCCCGCCCTCTCTTACCAGAAAGCCTGCCTCCAAGTTCATTGGGCCAATGAGCGAGCAGCACTGGACAGGCTGCCCTCCTCCTCACTGGAGCCACCTGTGGAAGTGTTGTTCAGAGCCTAAAAGCCTCAAGGGCGCATGGCCTTCTGCTCACTGGTTGCCTCCCACCCAGGGCCCAGGTCCGAGAGCCGGACCAGACCAGCCCCCCACCCCACGTTTCGGACAGCCGTGGGCCTCCATGGGCCTCGGAGGCCCCCATCGCCAGCACCTCGGGGCACCTCACAAGGGAGAGTTTTGCGACCCCCAGGGCCCTGTCTATGGGCTTTGACATCGGGGAGAGAGCTGTGTCAAGTCGCCGAAAATCACTTTCCTCTCTGGGGGCACTGAACCGACCCCTTTTGAGGTATCCCGTTTCTCCGAAAATATGACATTGCTTATATTAATGTTTGCTCCAAGATGCGCTAGGTCTTATTTTCAGGGGTTGTCTTATTGTTCCATGAACAAAAATACGGTACACATTTATTGTAAAATGAAAATAATTGAAATTTATTATGTGGATATGGTAAGGGAGTAAGGTAGTTATCAACAATAACCAGACAAACGGTGAATCCTTCATTATCAAGAATTTACTCATTTATTTAAGGAGATTCTGTCAACATCTTCTGGAACATCATCATAATAATCCCAGTGCTGAATTTCCTGGTGAACTTCCTGTGACTCCATTTCTTTCAGAATCAGTGGACCAAAACTCTCATGTTCAGACTAGGGGCGGGGCTTATGTTCTGGGATGTCTTATATTTCATTCACAAGTAAACTGTCAGATGTCTTTTTCGGAGGATATGATATTTTCCAAGAAACAAGGTACTAACTGGTCGCTGTGCCTTGAGGGCCGCCTTTGTGCCCCATTCATGGGGAAAGCCCTTCCTGGTGGACAGGGGACCTTCTTGCTGGCATCCAGTCTGGACCACGGGAAAATGGGGCTTTTGCAGACACTGGGGACCGCCATCCTCATTCACAGGGCCCCATGGCCTTACCCGCTGGACCACTTCTGGGTCTTGCCTCGGGCCCCGATCCATTCTTGGCTTGGCAGCTTCTGGCTGATGATCGAGCCATTCCCCCATAATCCTAGCTTCCTAGTTGAGGGAGCTGCTGCCTGGCAGTAGGCCTCACTGCCAGCAGGCCTTCAAGGCCCCGCACCCCTGTTTCCCTGGCGACCAGCCTTTCACCTGCTTAGGTCACAATATTCTGCCCTTCACCTGGCCCCGCCTTCTTGTTGACATCACTGCCTTCAGCTGTGCACCTGGCCCCGCCCCCTCATTAACTTGAGCGCCTTCAGCTCTGGGCCTGGACCCGCCCTCTCTTACCACTAAGCCCGCCCCCGAGTTCATTGGGCCAATGAGCGAGCAGGACTGGACAGGCTGCCCTCCTCCTCACTGGAGCCACCTGTGGAAGTGTTGTTCAGTGCCTAAAAGCCTCAAGGGCGCATGGCCTTCTGCTCACTGGTTGCCTCCCACCCAGGGCCCAGGTCCACAAGCAGAGCCAGACCAGCCCCCCACCCCACGTTTCGGACAGCCGTGGGCCTCCATGGGCCTCGGAGGCCCCCATCGCCAGCACCTCGGGGCACCTCACAAGGGAGAGTTTTGCGACCCCCAGGGCCCTGTCTATGGGCTTTGACATCGGGGAGAGAGCTGTGTCAAGTCGCCGAAAATAAGTTTCTCCTCTGGGGGAACTGAACCGTCCACTTTTGAGGTATCCCGTTTCCCCGAAAATAAGACATTGCTTATATTAATGTTTGCTCCAAGATGCGCGAGGTCTTATTTTCAGGGGTTGTCTTATTGTTCCATGAACAAGAATACGGTATACATTTATTGTAAAATGAAAATAATTGAAATTTATTACCTGGATATGGTAAGGGAGTAAGGTAGTTGTCAACAATAACCAGACAAACGGTGAATCCTTCATTATCAAGAATTTACTCATTTATTTAAGAAGAATCTGTCAACATCTTCTGGAACATCATCATAATATCCTAGTGCTGAATTTCCTGATGAATTTCCTGTGACTCCTTTTCTTTCAGAATCAGTGGACCAAAACTCTCATGTTCAGACTAGGGGCGGGGCTTATGTTCTGGAATGTCTTATATTTCATTCACAAGTAAACTGTAAGATGTCTTTTTCAGAGGATATGATATTTTCCAAGAAACAAGGGACAAACTGGTCGCTGTGCCTTGAGGGCCGGCTTTGTGCTCCATCCAAGGGGAAAGCCCTTCCTGGAGGACAGGGGACCTTCTTGCTGGCATCCAGTCTGGACCACGGGAAGACGGGGCTTTTGCAGACACTGGGAACCGCCATCCTCATTCACAGGGCCCCATGGCCTCACCTGCTGGACAACTTGCGTGTGTTGCCTCAGGCCCCAATCCATTCTTGGCTTGGCAGCTTCTGGCTGATGATCGAGCCATTCCCCCATAATCCTGGCCTCCTAGTTGAGGGAGCTGCTGCCTGGCAGTAGGCCTCACTGCCAGCAGGCCTTCAAGGCCCCGCACCCCTGTTTCCCTGGCGACCAGCCTTTCACCTGCTTAGGTCACAATATCCTGCCCTTCACCTGGACCCGCCTTCTTGTTGACATAACTGCCTTCAGCTGTGCACCTGGCCCCGCCCCCTCATTAACTTGAGCGCCTTCAGCTCTGGGCCTGGCCCCGCCCTCTCTTACCAGAAAGCCTGCCTCCAAGTTCATTGGGCCAATGAGCGAGCAGCACTGGACAGGCTGCCCTCCTCCTCACTGGAGCCACCTGTGGAAGTGTTGTTCAGTGCCTAAAAGCCTCAAGGGCGCATGGCCTTCTGCTCACTGGTTGCCTCCCACCCAGGGCCCAGGTCCGAGAGCCGGACCAGACCAGCCCCCCACCCCACGTTTCGGACAGCCGTGGGCCTCCATGGGCCTCGGAGGCCCCCATCGCCAGCACCTCGGGGCACCTCACAAGGGAGAGTTTTGCGACCCCCAGGGCCCTGTCTATGGGCTTTGACATCGGGGAGAGAGCTGTGTCAAGTCGCCGAAAATCACTTTCCTCTCTGGGGGCACTGAACCGACCCCTTTTGAGGTATCCCGTTTCTCCGAAAATATGACATTGCTTATATTAATGTTTGCTCCAAGATGCGCTAGGTCTTATTTTCAGGGGTTGTCTTATTGTTCCATGAACAAAAATACGGTACACATTTATTGTAAAATGAAAATAATTGAAATTTATTATGTGGATATGGTAAGGGAGTAAGGTAGTTATCAACAATAACCAGACAAACGGTGAATCCTTCATTATCAAGAATTTACTCATTTATTTAAGGAGATTCTGTCAACATCTTCTGGAACATCATCATAATAATCCCAGTGCTGAATTTCCTGGTGAACTTCCTGTGACTCCATTTCTTTCAGAATCATTGGACCAAAACTCTCATGTTCAGACTAGGGGCGGGGCTTATGTTCTGGGATGTCTTATATTTCATTCACAAGTAAACTGTCAGATGTCTTTTTCGGAGGATATGATATTTTCCAAGAAACAAGGTACTAACTGGTCGCTGTGCCTTGAGGGCCGCCTTTGTGCCCCATTCATGGGGAAAGCCCTTCCTGGTGGACAGGGGACCTTCTTGCTGGCATCCAGTCTGGACCACGGGAAAATGGGGCTTTTGCAGACACTGGGGACCGCCATCCTCATTCACAGGGCCCCATGGCCTTACCCGCTGGACCACTTCTGGGTCTTGCCTCGGGCCCCGATCCATTCTTGGCTTGGCAGCTTCTGGCTGATGATCGAGCCATTCCCCCATAATCCTAGCTTCCTAGTTGAGGGAGCTGCTGCCTGGCAGTAGGCCTCACTGCCAGCAGGCCTTCAAGGCCCCGCACCCCTGTTTCCCTGGCGACCAGCCTTTCACCTGCTTAGGTCACAATATTCTGCCCTTCACCTGGCCCCGCCTTCTTGTTGACATCACTGCCTTCAGCTGTGCACCTGGCCCCGCCCCCTCATTAACTTGAGCGCCTTCAGCTCTGGGCCTGGCCCCGCCCTCTCTTACCACTAAGCCCGCCCCCGAGTTCATTGGGCCAATGAGCGAGCAGCACTGGACAGGCTGCCCTCCTCCTCACTGGAGCCACCTGTGGAAGTGTTGTTCAGTGCCTAAAAGCCTCAAGGGCGCATGGCCTTCTGCTCACTGGTTGCCTCCCACCCAGGGCCCAGGTCCACAAGCAGAGCCAGACCAGCCCCCCACCCCACGTTTCGGACAGCCGTGGGCCTCCATGGGCCTCGGAGGCCCCCATCGCCAGCACCTCGGGGCACCTCACAAGGGAGAGTTTTGTGACCCCCAGGGCCCTGTCTATGGGCTTTGACATCGGGGAGAGAGCTGTGTCAAGTCGCCGAAAATAAGTTTCTCCTCTGGGGGAACTGAACCGTCCTCTTTTGAGGTATCCCGTTTCCCCGAAAATAAGACATTGCTTATATTAATGTTTGCTCCAAGATGCGCGAGGTCTTATTTTCAGGGGTTGTCTTATTGTTCCATGAACAAGAATACGGTATACATTTATTGTAAAATGAAAATAATTGAAATTTATTACCTGGATATGGTAAGGGAGTAAGGTAGTTGTCAACAATAACCAGACAAACGGTGAATCCTTCATTATCAAGAATTTACTCATTTATTTAAGAAGAATCTGTCAACATCTTCTGGAACATCATCATAATATCCTAGTGCTGAATTTCCTGATGAATTTCCTGTGACTCCTTTTCTTTCAGAATCAGTGGACCAAAACTCTCATGTTCAGACTAGGGGCGGGGCTTATGTTCTGGAATGTCTTATATTTCATTCACAAGTAAACTGTAAGATGTCTTTTTCAGAGGATATGATATTTTCCAAGAAACAAGGGACTAACTGGTCGCTGTGCCTTGAGGGCCGGCTTTGTGCTCCATCCAAGGGGAAAGCCCTTCCTGGAGGACAGGGGACCTTCTTGCTGGCATCCAGTCTGGACCACGGGAAGACGGGGCTTTTGCAGACACTGGGAACCGCCATCCTCATTCACAGGGCCCCATGGCCTCACCCGCTGGACAACTTGCGTGTGTTGCCTCAGGCCCCAATCCATTCTTGGCTTGGCAGCTTCTGGCTGATGATCGAGCCATTCCCCCATAATCCTGGCCTCCTAGTTGAGGGAGCTGCTGCCTGGCAGTAGGCCTCACTGCCAGCAGGCCTTCAAGGCCCCGCACCCCTGTTTCCCTGGCGACCAGCCTTTCACCTGCTTAGGTCACAATATCCTGCCCTTCACCTGGACCCGCCTTCTTGTTGACATAACTGCCTTCAGCTGTGCACCTGGCCCCGCCCCCTCATTAACTTGAGCGCCTTCAGCTCTGGGCCTGGCCCCGCCCTCTCTTACCAGAAAGCCTGCCTCCAAGTTCATTGGGCCAATGAGCGAGCAGCACTGGACAGGCTGCCCTCCTCCTCACTGGAGCCACCTGTGGAAGTGTTGTTCAGAGCCTAAAAGCCTCAAGGGCGCATGGCCTTCTGCTCACTGGTTGCCTCCCACCCAGGGCCCAGGTCCGAGAGCCGGACCAGACCAGCCCCCCACCC
The DNA here is from genome assembly GCA_963693515.1 of Pipistrellus nathusii. NCBI lineage: Eukaryota > Metazoa > Chordata > Mammalia > Chiroptera > Vespertilionidae > Pipistrellus > Pipistrellus nathusii. Next base: position 69,144,110 of record OY882867.1, on the reverse strand, counting down.
CACGTTTCGGACAGCCGTGGGCCTCCATGGGCCTCGGAGGCCCCCATCGCCAGCACCTCGGGGCACCTCACAAGGGAGAGTTTTGCGACCCCCAGGGCCCTGTCTATGGGCTTTGACATCGGGGAGAGAGCTGTGTCAAGTCGCCGAAAATCACTTTCCTCTCTGGGGGCACTGAACCGACCCCTTTTGAGGTATCCCGTTTCTCCGAAAATATGACATTGCTTATATTAATGTTTGCTCCAAGATGCGCTAGGTCTTATTTTCAGGGGTTGTCTTATTGTTCCATGAACAAAAATACGGTACACATTTATTGTAAAATGAAAATAATTGAAATTTATTATGTGGATATGGTAAGGGAGTAAGGTAGTTATCAACAATAACCAGACAAACGGTGAATCCTTCATTATCAAGAATTTACTCATTTATTTAAGGAGATTCTGTCAACATCTTCTGGAACATCATCATAATAATCCCAGTGCTGAATTTCCTGGTGAACATCCTGTGACTCCATTTCTTTCAGAATCAGTGGACCAAAACTCTCATGTTCAGACTAGGGGCGGGGCTTATGTTCTGGGATGTCTTATATTTCATTCACAAGTAAACTGTCAGATGTCTTTTTCGGAGGATATGATATTTTCCAAGAAACAAGGTACTAACTGGTCGCTGTGCCTTGAGGGCCGCCTTTGTGCCCCATTCATGGGGAAAGCCCTTCCTGGTGGACAGGGGACCTTCTTGCTGGCATCCAGTCTGGACCACGGGAAAATGGGGCTTTTGCAGACACTGGGGACCGCCATCCTCATTCACAGGGCCCCATGGCCTTACCCGCTGGACCACTTCTGGGTCTTGCCTCGGGCCCCGATCCATTCTTGGCTTGGCAGCTTCTGGCTGATGATCGAGCCATTCCCCCATAATCCTAGCTTCCTAGTTGAGGGAGCTGCTGCCTGGCAGTAGGCCTCACTGCCAGCAGGCCTTCAAGGCCCCGCACCCCTGTTTCCCTGGCGACCAGCCTTTCACCTGCTTAGGTCACAATATTCTGCCCTTCACCTGGCCCCGCCTTCTTGTTGACATCACTGCCTTCAGCTGTGCACCTGGCCCCGCCCCCTCATTAACTTGAGCGCCTTCAGCTCTGGGCCTGGCCCCGCCCTCTCTTACCACTAAGCCCGCCCCCGAGTTCATTGGGCCAATGAGCGAGCAGGACTGGACAGGCTGCCCTCCTCCTCACTGGAGCCACCTGTGGAAGTGTTGTTCAGTGCCTAAAAGCCTCAAGGGCGCATGGCCTTCTGCTCACTGGTTGCCTCCCACCCAGGGCCCAGGTCCACAAGCAGAGCCAGACCAGCCCCCCACCCCACGTTTCGGACAGCCGTGGGCCTCCATGGGCCTCGGAGGCCCCCATCGCCAGCACCTCGGGGCACCTCACAAGGGAGAGTTTTGTGACCCCCAGGGCCCTGTCTATGGGCTTTGACATCGGGGAGAGAGCTGTGTCAAGTCGCCGAAAATAAGTTTCTCCTCTGGGGGAACTGAACCGTCCACTTTTGAGGTATCCCGTTTCCCCGAAAATAAGACATTGCTTATATTAATGTTTGCTCCAAGATGCGCGAGGTCTTATTTTCAGGGGTTGTCTTATTGTTCCATGAACAAGAATACGGTATACATTTATTGTAAAATGAAAATAATTGAAATTTATTACCTGGATATGGTAAGGGAGTAAGGTAGTTGTCAACAATAACCAGACAAACGGTGAATCCTTCATTATCAAGAATTTACTCATTTATTTAAGAAGAATCTGTCAACATCTTCTGGAACATCATCATAATATCCTAGTGCTGAATTTCCTGATGAATTTCCTGTGACTCCTTTTCTTTCAGAATCAGTGGACCAAAACTCTCATGTTCAGACTAGGGGCGGGGCTTATGTTCTGGAATGTCTTATATTTCATTCACAAGTAAACTGTAAGATGTCTTTTTCAGAGGATATGATATTTTCCAAGAAACAAGGGACTAACTGGTCGCTGTGCCTTGAGGGCCGGCTTTGTGCTCCATCCAAGGGGAAAGCCCTTCCTGGAGGACAGGGGACCTTCTTGCTGGCATCCAGTCTGGACCACGGGAAGACGGGGCTTTTGCAGACACTGGGAACCGCCATCCTCATTCACAGGGCCCCATGGCCTCACCCGCTGGACAACTTGCGTGTGTTGCCTCAGGCCCCAATCCATTCTTGGCTTGGCAGCTTCTGGCTGATGATCGAGCCATTCCCCCATAATCCTGGCCTCCTAGTTGAGGGAGCTGCTGCCTGGCAGTAGGCCTCACTGCCAGCAGGCCTTCAAGGCCCCGCACCCCTGTTTCCCTGGCGACCAGCCTTTCACCTGCTTAGGTCACAATATCCTGCCCTTCACCTGGACCCGCCTTCTTGTTGACATAACTGCCTTCAGCTGTGCACCTGGCCCCGCCCCCTCATTAACTTGAGCGCCTTCAGCTCTGGGCCTGGCCCCGCCCTCTCTTACCAGAAAGCCTGCCTCCAAGTTCATTGGGCCAATGAGCGAGCAGCACTGGACAGGCTGCCCTCCTCCTCACTGGAGCCACCTGTGGAAGTGTTGTTCAGAGCCTAAAAGCCTCAAGGGCGCATGGCCTTCTGCTCACTGGTTGCCTCCCACCCAGGGCCCAGGTCCGAGAGCCGGACCAGACCAGCCCCCCACCCCACGTTTCGGACAGCCGTGGGCCTCCATGGGCCTCGGAGGCCCCCATCGCCAGCACCTCGGGGCACCTCACAAGGGAGAGTTTTGCGACCCCCAGGGCCCTGTCTATGGGCTTTGACATCGGGGAGAGAGCTGTGTCAAGTCGCCGAAAATCACTTTCCTCTCTGGGGGCACTGAACCGACCCCTTTTGAGGTATCCCGTTTCTCCGAAAATATGACATTGCTTATATTAATGTTTGCTCCAAGATGCGCTAGGTCTTATTTTCAGGGGTTGTCTTATTGTTCCATGAACAAAAATACGGTACACATTTATTGTAAAATGAAAATAATTGAAATTTATTATGTGGATATGGTAAGGGAGTAAGGTAGTTATCAACAATAACCAGACAAACGGTGAATCCTTCATTATCAAGAATTTACTCATTTATTTAAGGAGATTCTGTCAACATCTTCTGGAACATCATCATAATAATCCCAGTGCTGAATTTCCTGGTGAACTTCCTGTGACTCCTTTTCTTTCAGAATCATTGGACCAAAACTCTCATGTTCAGACTAGGGGCGGGGCTTATGTTCTGGGATGTCTTATATTTCATTCACAAGTAAACTGTCAGATGTCTTTTTCGGAGGATATGATATTTTCCAAGAAACAAGGTACTAACTGGTCGCTGTGCCTTGAGGGCCGCCTTTGTGCCCCATTCATGGGGAAAGCCCTTCCTGGTGGACAGGGGACCTTCTTGCTGGCATCCAGTCTGGACCACGGGAAAATGGGGCTTTTGCAGACACTGGGGACCGCCATCCTCATTCACAGGGCCCCATGGCCTTACCCGCTGGACCACTTCTGGGTCTTGCCTCGGGCCCCGATCCATTCTTGGCTTGGCAGCTTCTGGCTGATGATCGAGCCATTCCCCCATAATCCTAGCTTCCTAGTTGAGGGAGCTGCTGCCTGGCAGTAGGCCTCACTGCCAGCAGGCCTTCAAGGCCCCGCACCCCTGTTTCCCTGGCGACCAGCCTTTCACCTGCTTAGGTCACAATATCCTGCCCTTCACCTGGCCCCGCCTTCTTGTTGACATCACTGCCTTCAGCTGTGCACCTGGCCCCGCCCCCTCATTAACTTGAGCGCCTTCAGCTCTGGGCCTGGCCCCGCCCTCTCTTACCACTAAGCCCGCCCCCGAGTTCATTGGGCCAATGAGCGAGCAGGACTGGACAGGCTGCCCTCCTCCTCACTGGAGCCACCTGTGGAAGTGTTGTTCAGTGCCTAAAAGCCTCAAGGGCGCATGGCCTTCTGCTCACTGGTTGCCTCCCACCCAGGGCCCAGGTCCACAAGCAGAGCCAGACCAGCCCCCCACCCCACGTTTCGGACAGCCGTGGGCCTCCATGGGCCTCGGAGGCCCCCATCGCCAGCACCTCGGGGCACCTCACAAGGGAGAGTTTTGTGACCCCCAGGGCCCTGTCTATGGGCTTTGACATCGGGGAGAGAGCTGTGTCAAGTCGCCGAAAATAAGTTTCTCCTCTGGGGGAACTGAACCGTCCACTTTTGAGGTATCCCGATCCCCGAAAATAAGACATTGCTTATATTAATGTTTGCTCCAAGATGCGCGAGGTCTTATTTTCAGGGGTTGTCTTATTGTTCCATGAACAAGAATACGGTATACATTTATTGTAAAATGAAAATAATTGAAATTTATTACCTGGATATGGTAAGGGAGTAAGGTAGTTGTCAACAATAACCAGACAAACGGTGAATCCTTCATTATCAAGAATTTACTCATTTATTTAAGAAGAATCTGTCAACATCTTCTGGAACATCATCATAATATCCTAGTACTGAATTTCCTGATGAATTTCCTGTGACTCCTTTTCTTTCAGAATCAGTGGACCAAAACTCTCATGTTCAGACTAGGGGCGGGGCTTATGTTCTGGAATGTCTTATATTTCATTCACAAGTAAACTGTCAGATGTCTTTTTCGGAGGATATGATATTTTCCAAGAAACAAGGGACTAACTGGTCGCTGTGCTTTGAGGGCCGGCTTTGTGCTCCATCCAAGGGGAAAGCCCTTCCTGGAGGACAGGGGACCTTCTTGCTGGCATCCAGTCTGGACCACGGGAAAATGGGGCTTTTGCAGACACTGGGGACCGCCATCCTCATTCACAGGGCCCCATGGCCTTACCCGCTGGACCACTTCTGGGTCTTGCCTCGGGCCCCGATCCATTCTTGGCTTGGCAGCTTCTGGCTGATGATCGAGCCATTCCCCCATAATCCTAGCTTCCTAGTTGAGGGAGCTGCTGCCTGGCAGTAGGCCTCACTGCCAGCAGGCCTTCAAGGCCCCGCACCCCTGTTTCCCTGGCGACCAGCCTTTCACCTGCTTAGGTCACAATATCCTGCCCTTCACCTGGCCCCGCCTTCTTGTTGACATCACTGCCTTCAGCTGTGCACCTGGCCCCGCCCCCTCATTAACTTGAGCGACTTCAGCTCTGGGCCTGGCCCCGCCCTCTCTTACCAGAAAGCCCGCCCCCGAGTTCATTGGGCCAATGAGCGAGCAGCACTGGACAGGCTGCCCTCCTCCTCACTGGAGCCACCTGTGGAAGTATTGTTCAGAGCCTAAAAGCCTCAAGGGCGAATGGCCTTTTGCTCACTGGTTGCCTCCCACCCAGGGCCCAGTTCCAAGAGCAGGACCAGACCAGCCCCCCACCCCACGTTTCGGACAGCCGTGGGCCTCCATGGGCCTCGGAGGCCCCCATCGCCAGCACCTCGGGGCACCTCACAAGGGAGAATTTTGCGACCCCCAGGGCCCTGTCTATGGGCTTTGACATCGGGGAGAGAGCTGTGTCAAGTTGCCGAAAATCACTTTCCTCTCTGGGGGCACTGAACTGACCCCTTTTGAGGTATCCCGTTTCTCCGAAAATATGACATTGCTTATATTAATGTTTGCTCCAAGATGCGCTAGGTCTTATTTTCAGGGGTTGTCTTATTGTTCCATGAACAAAAATACGGTACACATTTATTGTAAAATGAAAATAATTGAAATTTATTATGTGGATATGGTAAGGGAGTAAGGTAGTTGTCAACATTAACAGACAATCGGTGAATCCTACAGTATCAGGAATTTACTCATTTATTTAAGGCGAATCTGTCAACATCTTCTGGAATATCATCATGATAATCCAATTGCTGAATTTCCTGGTGAATTTCCTGTGACTCCATTTCTTTCAGAATCAGTGTACCAAAACTCTTATGTTTTGCCTGGGAGGAGAGGGAATTTTTTTTCGGGGGTTACCTTATATTTCACTCAAAAGAAAACCTTAAGTATGTCTTATTTTCAGAGGATATGTTATTTTTGGGGAAACAGGGTACTTATTGGTCGCTGAGGCTTGAGGGCTGGCTTTATGCCCCATTCACGGGGAAAGCCCTTCTTTGAGGACAAGGGTCCTCCTCGCTGGCATCCAGTCTGGACCATGTGATGATGGGTCTTTTGTGATTACTGAGGACTCTCATCCTCATTCTCAGAGCCCCATGGCCTTATCTGCTGGACCACTTCCAGGTGTTGCCTCTGGCCCCAATCCATTCTTGGCTTTTCCACTTCTGACTGATGATCGAGCCAGCTTCCAAAATCCCAGCATTCTTGTTTAGGTCATTGGTTCCTGGTAGTAGGCCTAACTGACAGCAGGCCTTCTCCCCATTTCCTCCCCACCCCCTTTGTGGTTTGAACCACTCAGGAGTTCAAATGCTTCCCCTCATTAACCCTTTATAAACTTTCTATAGGGCGCCTGGTCTTAAATGTAAGGTCATCATTGCTTTGACCGTGCACTGGGCCTCTAGTATAAGAATAAAACTTGATGATTTTAATCACTTGGGCCCAGTTTACCATTGCCATTTCATAATTTCAACTACAAGTGGAATTACTTCTTTTCCTACCTTTCCTGTTGTTGTCATAGCTCAGGCCACCCTCCCCACCTGTTGGGCCACTGCTCTCTCTGCTTCTGATCTTGTCCTGTCTTAGCCTCTTCTCCTCCCTGCAACCAGGGTGATCCATTCAACTTAAAACAAACCATCCCCCCTACTGGCTTAAACATTTTAATGACTTCTCATTATCTTTAAAACATAAAACAGAACGACTCACTGCCTTGTTCCCCGTAGCCCTCCCAACCTGAACTAGTGCCTCTCACAAGTTCACTCACAAACACCTTCTTTCGGTCCTCGACGCACACGTCTGTGCCTTGGCAGATGTTCTCCCTTCTCTTTGCAAATCTCTTTTCCCAACTCGCTGAGTGTCAGGTGCTCTCAGCTGACTGACTCAACTTAAATATGTCTCTGAACAAACCCCCCTGACCATTGAGTTTATGATGTTGCACTTACATCTCCACACTCCTTGGCTATCTACTTCAGATTACTGATTCCTTGCAGCATTTATCAGTTTGTGGTTATTTTGTCCTGTCTGCTTGCTTTGAGGAGCTCTCTCCGGTCCTGGTCTACAAACTCCATGAGGGGAAGAGAAGCAATCATATCCATCCTATCTTTAGTGGAATCCCCAGCACCTAGCCCCATGCCTGCCATTTAAATAATTATATTCTTAAGATAAATTTCTAGAACCAGAATTTGTCTAATCAAAAACATGTCCGATTATTTGTTTGTTTGTTTATCACAAAATGACAATGTTGACTACACTTTTCTCCTTTTTGGTGTGTGAGGGAAAACAATAAATTGGCAGACAGAATTTTTAGAGAGAGAACTTGAGGATCAGCGAAACCAAGATGGTGGCATAGGTAAATGCCTAACTGCAGCCTAGCACAACAATTTCAAAATATACAACCAAAATACAAAACAGACATTATCCAGAACTACGGGAAAGTTGACTGACTGGAAATTGTACAACTAGAAGAAAAGAGAAATCTGGAATGAAAATCAGAGTAGCTGTAAAATCCTAAATTACAGAGACACGTTATGTGTGTGGAAAGAGGATAGAGCTGGAGAGAAGGGGGTACCTGAGTGCCTGGCTAGCATTCCCTAGTGGGATAGAGATAAAAGCACTGGACTGTGCTGAACCCCAGTTGCGACTGCACTGAACCCCATTCTGGGAGAGACTCTGGGGACCCAGGCTCATACAGAGGGAATCTGGTCTGTAAGGCAGAAACTCAGGAGATCGGCAAAAGGCAGAGTCCTGGAGGAGCCCATGTTGCGCACAGAGGACGGACTGTGGACTATGCCACTGGATTGCTTTAGCAGGAAGGAGACAAAAGCTTTGGACTGCATTGGACCCTACTTCCAACCCCACTTCCATCTGCACTCAACCCCATTTCTGGGCTCATTGGTGGAGCGAGTAGACTGTCTGGTAGTGGGAAAAACTTGAGGGCACCTTTCTCTCAGAGGTGCCTGCAGCAAGTACCAAAGGACACTGAGGAATTCTGAGACTCAGGAACCTCATAGGGCGGGGCTGTAGGCTCCACTCTGAAACTCTGCCCCATGCAAGCTGAACACAGAGGCTTTTGCAATTTTCCAAGTCAAGTCGAATAAGGCAGTCTCCTGGCATAGACACAGCTGATCCTCACAGAAAATTGGCCTGAAGGTCATTTCCTCCCAGTGATACCAACAACAATCAAGACTTACCTACAATAAGGCTGTCCATACAGTCCACAAAGGAATGCACCAAGTGTGTCCACCTCAGGTAATTGGGAGGGTGACCCACTGAACCATATAGGGCAACTTAGAATACAAAGCTACCCTACCAACACAAAGAAGCTGCGAAAATGCTGACACAAGGAAACAGGTCACAAATGGGAAAAACAATGGAGGACAACAAGTGACTGGATATAGTGTTCAAAACCATGGTTATAAGGTTTTTCAAGAATTTCCTAGAAAAGACTGATAAAATGATCTAGACCTATGAGGATATGAAAAGAGATCAATTAGAAATAAAGAATACATTGTTTGAAATAAAAAAAATTATACAGAGTCCTAAAAACAGAATGGAAGATTGCAAGAATCAAGTCAAAGATTTGGCACATAAAGATCCAGAAGACACTCCTCCGCAGAAGCAAGAAGACAAAAGAATCCAAAAAGTTGAAGATAATGTAAGAAACCTCTGGGACAACTTCAAGCAAACAAACATCAGAATTATGGGGGTCCCAGAAGAATTGAGAGAGCAAGATACCAAGAACTTATTGGAAGAAATAGTGACAGAAAACTTCCCCCACCTGGGGAAAGATTTAGACTTACAAGTCCAGGAAGTGCACAGAACCCCAAACAAAAGGAATCCAAAGAGAACCACACCAAGACACATCATAATTAAAATTCCAAGAGCAAAAGACAAAGAGAGAATATTAAAAGCAGCAAGAAAAAGCAGGGAGTTACCTATAAAGGAGCATCCATATGATTGTCTGCTGATTTCTCAACAGAAACCATGCAGGCCAGAAGGAAATGGCAAGAAATATTCAAGGTGATGAATGGCAAGAACCTACAGCCAAAAATACTCTACCCAGCAAAGCTATCACTCAGAATCAAAGGTCAGATAAAGAGCTTCACAAATAAAAAAAAAAAGCTAAAGGCATTCATCACCGCCAAGCCAGAATCATATGAGTTGCTAAAGTGGGATGTTTAGGAATAGGAAGTAAATAAAGATAAAATTTATGAACAACAAATGCGTAACTATCAACAAGTAAATTAAAAAAAAAACAAGGTAATTAAAAAATCTGATGAACAATATGAAGTGGTGCATATAATACAATCAGAGCTATGGAAACTGACCATTCCTGGGGAAAAGGGGTGTGAGGAGTGCGGGAAGACACGGAACATGAACTGTGCACCTATGGATGAGGACAATGTGGAGTGGGGAAAGGGCAGAGGGTGGGGTGGGAACATGGTGGAGGGGAGCAATAGAGGGGAAAAAATGAGGAACATTTGTAATAATATGAACAATAAAGATATATTTAAAAATAAAAATAAATAGCCGAAACCGGTTTGGCTCAAAGGATAGAGCATCGGCTTGGGGACTGAAAGGTCCCAGATTCGATTCCGGTCAAGGGCATGTACCTTGGTTGCGGGCGAATCCCCAGTAGGGGGTGTGCAAGAGGCAGCTGATCGATGACTCTCTCTCATTGATGTTTCTGACTCTCTATCTCTCTCCCTTCCTCTCTGTACAAAATCAATAAAATATATTTTAATAAAAAAATAAAAATAAAAATAAAAATAAGTAAAACTAACTAATTAAATAAATAAATAAATAAAATTTAAATAAAAGAATAATACACAGAAGGAGAGACACACAGACAGAGAGACAGAGAGAGAGAGAGAGAAGAAAGAGAGAGAGAGAGACAGAGAGAGAGAAGAGAGAATTAACTGTGAAGCATAATTCCAAGCCATTCAAGAAATATGAAAATAAATTTACAAAAAACTGGAAGAACAATTATAAGCAGTTTGGTATTGCTTCAGTATCTAGTCCTATCCCAATGATTTCTAACATAAAAACAAATAGTTTCTGGGTCTCACATATCTGCAATAATTGTCAGTATAATTTATGATTGTTATCCTTGCTTCTTGGAGAGATGCCTTTCTCAATATTTGTGATTTACCTCCAAAAAGTTCCTTTTGCTATTTCCTTAAGGTAATGAATTAATGGGGGAAAATCTTGTTCATGTTCCCCTTGATTTCCCATTAAGGAGTGGAAACAACAACTTCAAAAACAACAACTAAAATCAAAACGGACTTCATCCAAAAACACAGGACAGCTCGCGGACTGGAAATTTACAACTAGAAAGAAGGAGAGAGGCTCACGGATCCGATTGGGAGCCGCAAAGCGCTCAGGTAGGGAGATGCTCAGGCACAGAGAGGAAGTGCAGCCGAATGTCTGGATGGCAGGAGGACAAAGGAATTCCTGATTGCACTGAACCCTTTCCGATTGTAGTGAACCGCAACCCTGGCCAAAACCCCATGGACCCAGGCTCATATGGGTGGAGTCTGGACTGTAGAGAAAGGCACCCAGAGCCTCGGAGTCTGTGAGACTGGGAGAGCTGGGAGCCGCAGCGGGCAGGGTCTACAGTTGCGCTCCCGTGAGTAAGCGCTGAGGTCTGACCATGTAGGTTGCAGCTGCCTGTCCATAGCCGAAGGAGTCAGAATCTCAGACGATAGAGCCCCATCCCAATTTCGGGCGAGCCCCTGCAGCACCCACGCTCTTGCAAGGGGAATCTGGGACAGTCAGGTGGAAGCTCAGGAAAGCCACAGAAGGCAGAGGTCAGGCAGAAACTCAGGCTCTCACACAAGGGCAGGGCTAATGGGAAGCCAAGACTGTCAGCTCAGCCCTGAGACTCGGCCCCATCCAAGCTGAGCATAGAGGCTTCTGCAATTTTGCAAGTCTGATCCTATAAGACTGTCTGCAACACAGAAGGTATCCCACAGTAGACACAGCTGATACCCACATCCAATTGGCCTGAAGGTCAATTCCTTCCAGGCATACCAACAACAATAAAGACTTAGCTACAACAAGGCTGTACACGCAGTCCACAAAGGGGAGCACCAAGAGTGTCTACCTCAGGTAACTGAGGAGGCTGACCCACTAGGACATATAGGACACCAAACACACAAAGCCATCCTACCAACTCTGGGAAGCAGCAAAAATGCCGAGACAAGGAAATAGATCTCAAACAAAAGAGGTGGAGGAGAACAAAAGACTGAATATAGAGTTCAAAACCATAGTTATAAGGTTTTCCAAGAATTTCTTAGAAAAGGCCCATAAATTTATTGAGATCCAACTAGAGATTAAACATTAACTGACTAAAATAAAAAATATTATAGAGATCCAACAGCAGACTGGAAATTCACATGAATAAAGGGAAAAATTTGGAGTACAAAGAGCCAAAGGACACTCCTTTGGAGAAACAAGAAGAAAAGAGAATCCAGAAAGTTGAAGATAGTGTAAGGAGCCTCTGGAACAACTTCAAGCGTACCAACATCAGAATTTTGGGGGTGCCAGAAGAAGAGAGAGAGCAAGATACTGAAAACATATTGGAAGAAATAATATCAGAAAACTTCCCCTACATGGTGAAATATTTAGTTTTACAAGTACAGGAAGCGTACAGATTCACAAACAAGAGGAATCCAAAAAGGAACACACCAAGACACATCATAATTAAAAAACAAGGGCAAAATACAAAAAGAGGATCTTACAAACAGCAAGAGAAAGGCAGCTGGTTACCTATGAGGGAGCACCCAACCAACTATCAGCTGATTTCTCAACAGAAACTATACAGGCCAGAAGGGAACAGCAAGAAATATTCAAAGTGATGAATAGCGAGAACCTACAACCAAGATTACTGTGTCCAGCAATGTTATTCAGAATTGAAGGGCAGAAAAAGAGCTTCACAGATAACAAAAAGTTAAAGGAGTTCATCACCACCAAACCAGTATTATATGAAATGCTAAACGGTATTGTTTAAGAAGAGGAAAAAGTTCAATTGAATTAAAAATCTGAGGAACAGAGTAAACTGGTGAATATAATAGAATCAGGGGCAAAAAAAGGGAGTGGATTGATAATTTTCAGGGGGAACGGGGGGTGTGAGGTGCAGAAAGAGGCTGGATTAAAATTGTACACCTATAGATGAGGACAATGGCAGGGGGAGAGTGGGAGGAGGTAAGGGCAGAGGGTTGGGCGGGAACCCGGTGGAAGGGAGCTATGAGGGGGAAAAAGGAGAAGCAATTGTAATAATCTGAGCAATAAAGATTAAAGAAAAAAAATACATGGGATGATTTTTACTACCTTTACAGTTTATATTTCATGATGTTAAAGAAAATTCAACAAAATCCATATAGTATAAAATAAACATATGTAAAAGTAAGTTCAATATGGAAGTTAATGCAACAGATATCATAATGAAAAGTAAGTTTGGCACATAGAAAATAAAACCAGCTATGGACCAACTTATTAATAAATATGACTACAAAAGACTAATTAAATATTAGCATATCTACTTCGTAGTTTATACTGGAACACAAGTTTGATTTAATATCAAGAGAGCTATTAAACGTGATATGATAGCAAAAGGATCCAACACAACATCCATGATTTGGTTCTAAATAAGGCCTAGCCCAGCCAGATTGATTGAGCATCAATCTGGGCACTGACAGATTGCTGTTCGGTTCCTGGTCAGGGCACATACCTAGGTCATGGGTATGATCCCTATTCAGGGTGCATACAGGAAGCAACCAATTGATGCTTCTCTCTCATATTGATGTTTCTCTCTCTCTCTCTCTCTCTCTCTCTCTCTCTCTGTCTCTGTTAATTTTGGGGGAAATATTAATTTAACATTTTAAAGCAAGTCCATTTCATTTATTTTTAAATCTTTATGGTTAAAAGTGTTTCATATGTCCTCTTTTTACTCCATTGACAACTTCTAGCCAATCCCTGCCCCTTCCCCAGGTCTTCAGCACCCTATTGACTATGTCCCTGGCTTATGCATATGTGCATACAAGTTCTTTGGTTGACCTCTTCTCATTTCAAAAGTTTTTTTTTTTTTTTTTTTTTTTTGTGTGTGTGTGTGTGTTTGTGTGTGTTTTTTTTTTTTTTTTTTTTTTAAGGTTGATGCCTACTTGCTCACTCTGATCTGTTCTCTCTCTCGCTCTGTGCTGTGAGCTGCTATCTGGAGAGACCCACATGGCCTAGAACTGAATGAGACCAACAGAGGACAAGTCAAGCTTTCCATGCAAACTGAATGCCAAAGTCCCCCAGACTTAGCTCAGACCCTCAGTGACACAGATCCTGCCTCTGGTGAGACCAGGGTTGTCCCAGCTGAGCCATGCTGATTCGTTATCACAGATGTGTGAGCTGATAACTGTGTATTTGTTAAGTCTCTAGTGTGGGGGGCCTCTCAGCAATAGATCACTAGCACAGTCATCCCACACCCGACGCTGGCCCTGCCCTCCTTTCTCGCTCATTTTTCTCCTCCTAGCTGCCTCCAACCCCTACCCCCTCATTTCTAACACACTCTGCCTCCTGTTTCAAGGATGGCTGTGAAACTTAGGAAAGGACCTGGAAAGTAGAACCAAACTGAAAAGCGTAATTTGTAATAACGTGTTTCCCGAAAATAAGACAACCTCCAAAAATAAGACCTAGCACATGGAAAGATAAGGCATCCCCTGAAAATAAGACCTAGCGCAACTTTGGGGAAAAAGTTAATATAAGACAGTGTCTTATTTTGGGGGAACAGGGTAGGAACCAGCATGTGTTGAGACCACAGTTCTGAGCTTCCAAAATAAAGAGATGCAGCACCCAAGGTGGGTGGCTGCCCCTCCAGGCCCATTGCCAGTGCGCACAACTGCACTAACCATCATGGACCTCTAAGGTAGACGGCCTCCTTGATTTTCAGACCTCCATTTATTTCACACAGCTTTCTAGGCTGCCATGGTGAAAGCAGGAATAAGAACTTATTCCTCATTCTTGTTTAGGAATCGCATCCTAAACATTGAAAGTCTTTACAATGTCCAATGTACAATGTTCAATGTTCAATGAATAATGTACAATGTTCCCATGTTGGGCTCACGTTCTCAGTGCTAATGGTACTCAGGATCAATGGTAGGACTCATCACAATCCATTAGAATTTCCTATCTATCCATATCAACCAACGGGGCTGATCTCCTTAAGAGCAGGGAGCCTGGGTGGGGTCCAAAGTTAATACCCATTTGCCCTGAGACAGTGTAGCTTGAGCCATGGCAGGGTGCCAGACAAGCCTGTAAGTCTAGCCTCACCAGGATGGTTCAGAGCAAATAAGAGAATTGATGTAAAGGGAGAAGCCAGGCTGCCTTCACAACCTCATTCAGCCTCGGGAGAAATAATTGCTGACCTCAGAGGAGATTTGGAAGCGGTGCCTGGGGAGGAGGACCCCAGGCCCTGGGACATTCCCTGTCCCCTTTTCAGTACTATGCGCCAACAGAGGAGATGCTCAGAATGCTCTTCAGTGCCAGCGGAGCAGGTGGAGCCTCGGTCCAGGTGCAGGTGACAGTCAGTGTTCAGGAACCTCTTGCTGCTGGTTAAACCTTACAGCATTCTGCAACATGGACGCGAGGGGGCGTGTAAGGCCATGCTTGGCCCATGTGCCAGTGGGAGATGAAGTCAAACACAATGTGCTTTCCCAGGGGTAGCCCTAACACAAAGAGTCCCTGCCCTAATGCTCACCAGTCAATTTTCCCCAAAGTCCCATGGTGCTGGCCCCCAAGAATATCACATTCGTAGAGCAGATGGCTCCTGAGAGACTAATCACACCCACTCTATGACTCAAACTGACACCAAGGATGCCTGGAAGAAACAGACTTGCTCGAGGCTCTGAAGGATTATAGAGTTACATTTTATAGACTCTAAATTAAATTTATGTTTGAGTATTTCATTACATTTTCTTTAAAATAGACTGTATGTTACTGAATAGTATAAGAAAAATACAATAGTTATAAACATATATATGATAAATACAGATATTTTAAAACTTCATACAAAGAAGAGGAGGGAGCCCTCCCTGCCATGGCAGTTGTAGCCCAGAATCTAGGACCACAGGCCTCATAGGAACTGAGGCGAGTTGCTCAAATGCTGCAGGTGGTTCCACATCTGGATTTTCAAGGGCAGCTGTGCCTGGAGCCTGCACTGGCTCTGCAGAGGACACAGAGTTGGCATTTCCTCTTCAGGTGTTTCTTGATCTTACTCAGGAGCTGCTTCTGTAGATCCAGGAAGAGAACATGTTACACCATGACTGCCTATTGTGTGCCTTCCATGGACGGGAACCTCCCATCTCCATCACTGAAGTGGCAGTTAAATCCCCCACCCCAGGAACCCTCAAAACTGCAGGCCACGGGCACTGACATGCACGACCCTGTGCTCCTGCCTAACCCCAGCCTCTGGGAGCTCATCTCCTTGTGGGCAGCCCCATTCCCTCCCCGCTCACCCACACCACCCAATCCACATGCACAGCTCTCTGACTCCTTCCATGTTTTTCCAGGAGAAACTCTCAGACCTCTGTCCTCTTGAAGAAATCACACAAGGCATAGGACGCAGAATGTTACCAGCACCTCCAAGTCACAGTCCCCATACTCCCCTTAAGGTTTTGATCCAAAGCCCACTCACTTTTTCTGCTGCTCCAGAGATCCACTTTCTGCTTCAAAATATGAGAAAATGCAGCAATACTTGGAGAAAGAAGCCACATTGACTGTCTTGTGGACACTACCTGCCTGAGCAGCCTCGTGTGACTGAATCACTCCTGACTAGAAGGAAGCTCTGGGGTGCAGTCCTGGGGGCAGGGAATTTCCTGACTGAATGAGCCCAAACCAGCCCATATCAGATAGCTGGGTGACACGGGGGACCCCTGCTCACCCCTGGGATTTCTAATCTGGCTTCACCCAGGACAGGGACCCCTAATGGAATCTCCAATGTTTTATCCCAAGAGAAAATAGCTTAGCCTACGGCCTTAGGACAATCACAAATAAGGCAGAAGCTTCTTTAAGAAGAAGACAAAATGGCCAATTAGGACACCCACAGCCCCTCCAGCACACCTCTCCAGTGTCCAATTTTGACAGGGCCTTTTTCCAGGGAAACACCCCCCACCCCAATTCCCTACAATATCCTATGAGCCTGGGCCTCAGTATTCCCCATGGTCAGAGAAACAAACACTCAGAGAGATGCAGTGACCTGAAGACTCACAGCAAGCAGGTGGCAGAGTGACCACTGTGCTCTGGAGGGGCAGGGCTCATCTAGTACATGGTTGGTCCCACCCACGTTGTTTAGTAGCAAATGTTCTGAATGAACACAGAAAGGTGGGTCGGGACCAAGGTGGGGATGCTGACTAGGAAGCTGGGCAAAAAGTATTTGATCAGTTTGCCCACTGTTCCTGGGCAGCCTGCACTGCACATCCTCTATTTGATTTCTGCCTTGCAAGGGTCAAGTGTATTTGGAAGCCCAAGTGAGTGGTGTTGGGGTCAACGTGAAGGCCCAAGGCTGGGATGTCTGGCCTATATGTTGGGCTCAGGGTGGCGCACAGGGAGGCCAGTCCTTGTTCTCTGGCCACCCAGCTCTGAGTGTGGGCACAGGGGGAGCCAGCTCCCTGGGAAACAGAGTCCTGGCTCAAGGAAGAACAGGTGGAGAAGGTGAGGATAGTTCTCCTTGTGTGGGTCAGGGTCCAGAAAAACAGACTTGCTCAAAGTTCTGAGGGTTTATAGGGTTAAATTTTATAGAAACTAAATTAAGGGTATGTTTAGGAGATTTCAATAAATTTTCTCTACAATACACTCTATCTTACTAAATACCATAAAAATTCAGTAAAATTGTAAGGATCTATAACATGACTAAAAAACATTTAACAATGCATCTAAATGAGGTTGGGGGCGCCCTCTCTGCCATGCAGGTGACATGTTCGGTGGCCCGGAATCTGGCACCACAGGCCTCGCAGAAGCTGGCAGAGTTGCTGAAATGCTGCAGGTGTTTCTTCTGCCTCTTGAGGTTCAGTGAAAGCTGGGCTGGATCCGGCTGTGGCTCTGGTGTGGCCTCTAGGGTGGCGTTGCCTCTGGAGGGTTTTCCTGATGTTGCTCTGGAGCTGGTTCTGCAGATCCAAGAAGAGGACATGTCACCACCCTCACTGCCTGCTGTGTGCCTTCCAAAGGCACACTCACCCACACCGCCCCCAGAGGCCTCCTCCTCCTCCTGTCTCAGCCTCAGTGGGCTCAGGTGCTCCAGCCTTGACTGGAGGCACTGGGCCTGGTTTGGCAGGTCAGGGTCTGGAAAGTTGAGCTCTCTGGAGGCCAACAGCATCGTCAGGCTGGGAAATTCTGGAGGTGCTGGTCCAGCCAGATGCCCAGGAGGCAGGAGATGGCCCTGGGGAGAGAGATCGGTGTGAAGCAGAGGATGAGGTGTGCCCTTTCCTCCCAGAGGTCCTTTGCCTCCTGCTCCTGCCCATCTAGAAGCCAGACCTACTCCTTGTCCACCTTCATTCTGGCAGTCCTGGAGGAGATGTGCCTGGTCACCCAGAAGGAGCTGGTAGAAAGCACTCCTACCTGACAGATCTGGATGAATGAGAGAACCACCTGTCCCCTTGTTCAAGGGAACCTGACATGGTCTCTCAGTGCCCCTATTCCCTCCCATTACACTGACAGGGCTGCTGTCTACTCTGCTCATGTCACGCATTGGCACAGAGTAGGTGCTTCAGGAATACTGACCAATGGAGAAACAACGAAGCCCAGGGACTTCCTATCACATCAAACTTTAGCTCCTGCACTTACATGCTGCATAATTCAATAGTTGTGCTGTGTGGTTCTTTGCCTCCCACTGAAACTAAACTCCCGCAGGGTGGGGTACACCCTCCAAACAGCCATTGAGGAGGTTCTACCAGATTAGTTAGCAAGGTCTCAGGATAGGTGTGTAGGGAGGGCTGGGATTAGGATCGGACCAGACCTCTGCACTCTGGCAGAAATCCCACCATGTGTGG
Source organism: Pipistrellus nathusii (assembly GCA_963693515.1). Taxonomy (NCBI): domain Eukaryota; kingdom Metazoa; phylum Chordata; class Mammalia; order Chiroptera; family Vespertilionidae; genus Pipistrellus; species Pipistrellus nathusii. Next base: position 69,125,979 of record OY882867.1, on the reverse strand, counting down.
TATCCAGGGTTCTGCCAGCACCTTCTATCCACTTGCCCTATACTCCCCTCATGGCTCTGACCCAAAACTGACTCACGTTTTCTGCTGGAACAGAGGTTCACCTTTCTCTTCACTGTATAGGAAGATGCAGCCATAGGTAGAGGAGGCCAGGAGGACGTCATATCAGCTGTTCTGTGGACACTAAGAGCCTTGCAGCCTAGTGTGACTGAATCGCTCCCTACAAGGAAGCTCTGCAGTGCAGGCTGGGAGTCTGCTCTGTGCACTGGATTATGGTCAGTGCCTAGAGACGTGTCTGTACCTGGCAGGGCTTCTAATACATCTGCTGAATGAATGAGCCCAAACCAGCCCCATCTCAGATACCTGGGTGACCCTAGGACCACACTCCTCACCTCTGGCCATTCTGATCAGGACTCACCTCGGATACGGACCGCTAATGGGATCTCCAATCTCTTTAAGAAATGAGAAAAGAGCTTAGCCCAAGGCCCCAAAGAGAATCACAAATTTGGCAGAGGCTTCCTCAACTGGAAGAGAAAATGACCAACTGGCTAAATCACAGTCCCTCCAGCAAACCTCTCCGCTGTCTAGGCAGCCAGAGGACACTGACCTGGAGGACCCCAGCCAGTCCCAACAGTAACCCTATGAGCTGGCTCCCGGGTTCACTGAGGGTTCAGAGCAACAAATGCTCAGAGAGTGCAGTGACCTGTAGGCAAACAGCCAACAGGTGGCCTGTTGACCATGTGCTCTGGAGGGGAGGGGCTCACCTGGTACATAATTGGTCCCACAGCTGTTGGGTGGTAGCAGATGTTCTTTAGTAACAGACAGGAATGACGGTGGGTTCCTTGCTCAGAAAATCGACCATTTTTGTCTCGCCAGTGTGCCGGGAAATGTGCACCATACAGGTTTTTTTGTTTGTTTGTTTTTCTCCCTGTGAGGCTGAACTTCATGGGGAACCCCGAGTATGTAGTGCTGGAGCCAGTTGTCCGGTTGGCAGCTGGCTCCTAAGGTTTGGCCCACTGGCCTCCATGTTCTGCTCAGATGCCCCCAATCAGAGACCAGCCCTTGACCTCTTGCCACTCGGCTCTGAGGCTGGATACAGGCTGGAGCTGGCTCCCGGGGAAGCAGAGTCATGGCTTTTGGGTAGGGCAGGACTTCAAGGCCAGAACCTTCTCGCTGGGAATGTTGGGCATCCTGAGGCCAAAACACATCTCCCATGATTCTCCAGATCAACTCTGCCCTCTGGACTCCCACCTGCCAGAGCGTTCTGGTTATTGAACAGAGTCGTGAGGAGCTCCAAGTGAGGGGCAACCCCCTTAGGTTCCAGGCTGTGAGTGCATTTGAAACCCCAGATGGTTTCTCTTTGTGTTTCCAGGGTCTGTGTCTCTACTAAACCGAACTGTTCACAGAAAAGCAGCTTCTGGGCAAGTCCAAGGCAGGGTGAAGGGCAGGGAGAGGGGGCGGGCTAGAAGGTGGAACTGGAGTGTCCGAAGATGCAGATGGGGAAGTGCTTGACCTGGGAGGACCACTGAGCTGCCAGCTGGAGGAATGTCACGTCGTTCCACTCCACATCATCGATGATGACCGGCAGCATGCTCTGCTGGTGCTTGGCCTTGCAAACCAGGCGGTGGATGCCCTGGATGCACTGGCTTGTGGACTCCACTTCCTCGTCCTTGGCTTTCTTGGGCGCCTTCTTTGTCTTCTGCTTGGTGACCGCTGTCATGGACATGGTGGCTGTTGCTGTGGCCTGACCACCACTGGGCAGCCTGCTGATCTGGACAGACTGGAAGAAGCACTTGAGAGTGCTTTTGGCGCCAAGCGGGTCTTTCTTCTCTGCAACTCTCTCTGTGTCTATTGGCTGGGCTGCCGTCCAGTAATCCACCCGCAGCTCCATCATGTCTGCATGGACACTCTGGCTGGGAGAGGACAGGCCCCCACTCATTGATGGGGGGGAAAGTGTGTTGGATGAGGACTTGCTGGCAGGGGACAGAAGCTCGCTGGAGCAGGAAGGGCCCGCATCATCTGAGTCTGCTGACAGGGCTGAAGATGGGTCCGCTCTTCCAACCTTCACTGTCCCCACAAAGGGGATGAGCTTCTTTGAGGACGTCTCATCGGGACGCTGCTGCTTAGACATGAGCATGGCCTCTGCAATGGGCAGCAGGTAGACACAGTTGGCCTCAGTGACGTACACTGTGATTCTTGACACAACGTCCTGTGTGTCCTGCAAGATGTTCAGAGACTCCAGGTTGTTGAACATATCCCACCAGTATAGGTCCTGGAAGAAGTTGTCGTAGCGGCAATCCATGGAGCCCAGGTAGCTGGCCAAGGGGTGGGAACCCAGTGGGATGACCAGGAAGCGCAGGTAGTCCAGCCACTGGGCTGGCTGGTGGGACAGCAGCTCCACGAAGACCCGCAGCACAGCGTTGAAGTAGGGCTGCGCCCCTGCCACCGCGATCTTCACAGGCGTCAGGGCCTGGGAAGTGCCGTCGCAGTTCCTCTGCATCCAGGACACGATGATGCTGAAGGCCTCCTGGACGTCATCTGTGGAGCAAGTGCACACCACGGGCAGCGTGTGCCCCTGCAGGATGTCCGAAAGTAACTGGCCCTGCCAGTCCGAGGTGTTGACCAGAATGATGTTCTCAGGCAGCTTGTCTGGGCAACTGAGGATGACATTCAGCTGGTCACGCACGGGCTTGCTGGGGATCTGCCGCTGGCTCTGTGGTTCTGGGTCCTCGTCATCCGGTCTGTTGAACCGCTCATTTGGGGATGTGTTGCAGCTCTGGTGGCCAGCCTGCTTCCTCTTGGACCTGCTGGAGGGGACGACTAGAGACTTGGTGAAGCGCGCTATGGATGGCAGCTTCCTGGTGAACCAACCCCTGGCAGAAGATGCTGCCTCCGGGCTGCCCTCCAGCTGTGCCGACTGCACCCCAGGGGAGCAAATTCTGTGTGCCACTGAGTCAGAGTCACTATCACTTGACGTGCTGTCAAAGTATCGCCTGAGCTGGGGCCTTGGGGTGCTGGGGACGCTGATATCGTCCTCCGAGTCAAGGCTACTCTCGCTTGAGTTCTCCCTGTTGTCATGGCGACGGACCAGGGCCTTCTTCACTTTGGGGACGTACCTCACAAGGGTCTGTTCTGAGGACACCACCTTCTCCGACACTTGGGCCATGAGCACAGAAGCCACGGCTTCCTGGTGGTAATTCTGTTGCAAGGTGGTGCACCTCCTCCTTACTATCAGGTTCCCTTCCTCAAAGTTGTCCTCCTGGGACTGCCTGTGGGCCGCACTGTAGCTGGCCGCCTGCTGAAAGAAGCTGTCAGACAGGCCAGCGGAGTCGTTAGGGGAGGTCTGGGCCGTGGTGGTGGCCTGCCTGGCCCTGGCCTCACGATCGATGGGCTGGCCGGACAGGGAGGCCCTCTGCATCTTGTCCACCTTAGTGGTGCATGTACTGTAGGCCACCAATTTTGAGTCGCTCTGGCTTGGCTGCTTGCCTTCCGGGGTGCACGTGTTCTCAGGCTCCCGGGCCAGACTCGGAGACTCCTTTCGGATCCTGGTCCTGTGGGAGCCCCACATCTCCATCTGCAAGCTGGAGTGTGACAGGCCCTCTATGCATGGCCTGAGCTTGGGATCGGGGCTGCTGAGGATACTGTGACTGTCCTTCATGTCCGAGCCGCTAGACAGGCCTTGGAAATATGGCCTGAGCTGAGGCGTGGAGGTGCTGAGGACACTGTCATCGTACTCAGTGTCTGGGCCACTGTCACTGGGGTTCTCCAGCATGTCATACAGGAGGTCCAGGTCCTCTTCCACCTCTAGGACATGCTCCCCATGATCCTGCTCAGGGTCCGGGGCCTCCTCCCACACTTGGACTGTGTGAAGCCATAGCAGGACTTTCTCGCGATAGTTCTGTTGCCTGGTCATGGTCCCCCCTGTGACTTCCAGATTCTCTGCCTTGAAGTCATCCTCCTCCTGTGCCTGCCTGCGGGAATCATTGGAGCTGCCCTCCAGCTTTGAGAAGCAGGTCTCACACTTGCATTCAGAGGAGCTGTCTGAGGACTCAGCCTTGGCACTGGTTTGTCTGGTGCTGTCCTCGTGGTCAATGCGTGGCCTGGACAGGGAGGTCATCCAGATCTTCTCCGCCTGGCCGGCGGGTGTGCTGTAGGCCTCAAATTCATCATCACTCTCACTTGGCTGCTTGCCTCCCATGGCCCATGCATTCTCTGGCACGTGGGCCAGACTCAGAGGCTCTGTTTGGCTTCTGTCATTATGGCTGCCCCACATCTCCGACTGCGAGCTGGAGTCTGACATGTCTTCAAAGTATGGCCTGAGCTTGGGCCTAGGGATGCTGAGGACACTCTCATCATCCTCCATGTCAGACCGATGATCCCTCTCTGACACTTTGGACCTGTGACACAGCGCCAGGGCTTTTCGCTTCAAGTCCATTCCTCCCATGGACCGCCGCTGCTTCTTTGGCTTCCCCTTCCCAAAGCCATCCTTGTGCAGGTCCTGTCTGTGCTTTCCTCTGCAGCTGGCCTCCAGCTCAGACAAGGGGCTCTGAGTGTAGTTACCTGCGGACTTGGCCTTCGGCCTGGCCCGCATGGCACTTTCCTCATGTTTGCTGGGCTGACTGGACAGGGAGGAGATCCAGACTTCAGCCACCTCGGTGGAGGGCTCCTGGACGGTGCTGTAGAGGCTCAGCATCTGGCCGCACTTGGAGTTTCTCCTCATGACATCAGCCATGCGGATGGCGCCCGTGGCCAGTGTCTTGTAGCCCAGGACGATCCTGTTCTTATAGCACTTCCTCTGCTCCAGCATGATCTGGAGCTTGTTGCCTTCTCCCTTGAGGAAGTGGGAGTACTGCAGGGAGAAGGTCAGCGCCAGGTCAGTCTCCACTGGTTCACTGTGAGGCAGCATAATCTCTTTGGACCTCAGGATGCCCTTGGAGTCCTGCATCTTCACGGAAATCACCACAGAAACTAGGTCCTTCGCCAGCTCCTTGTAGACCACAAGCTTCTTTAAAGTGACACTGCAGCACCTGGGCACACAGCTGGGGTTGGAGCAGTCCACCGCCCAGGTGGCTAACAGGTTCTGGGCTACCTGTGTTTGGAGCACAGTGGATGTGCTGGCCAGCCCCACAGTTCGTGAGGAATCTACAGCTGGTGGCACCCCACGGGTCCTTTTCCTACTCAGGGTGGATGCTTTGTCCTCCTGTGGTGGGACAGAGGAGAGACATGATTGGTGACAAGAGGTGGGGCACAGGTGATCGGGTGTGCAGACACAAAAAGTGGCCACTCGCTAAACTGTGATTAGGTCAGGGAAGGCCTGGGTGGTGGTCTTTTAAACTCTGAGACCTAAAGTTATTCCACAGGATGTCCCAAAATTAAAACTTTTTAACTAAAAGCAGTTTATGGCGGGTTGCCCTGTGCTAGGCTGGAATCTTCTCAAAAAAAAAAAAAAAAAAAAAAAAAAAGATGATTCTTTACCTTCACTGAGCCTGCCTATTGTATTTTGCAATGTACAAAAACATAGCTTTGGAATATCAATAGAATTTTCCTTGTTCTGGACTCTCTGTGCTCTGTGGAGACCACAAATCCCCTCATTGTTGTTGAGTTCATTGGTGGCTATTCTATCTTTTATCCACATATGGGAAAGAATTATGTGTCCATCATTTTACTTTTAAAAAAATATATTTTATTGATTTTTTACAGAGAGGAAGGGAGAGAGATAGAGAGCTAGAAACATCGATGAGAGAGAAACATCGACCAGCTGCCTCTTGCACACCCCCTACCCGGGATGTGCCCGCAACCAATGTACATGCCCTTGACCAGAATCAAACCTGGGACCTTTCAGTCCGCAGACCGACGCTCTACCACTGAGCCAAACCGGCTTCAGCGCATCATTTTACTTTTTATACAATCTATCACCAATGGATTTCATACATACATCTCCACTTTTGATTGTAATGTCTAAAATAAGGTGAAAGCTGCCATTCTCAAGAGTATTGTTTCAGTTCATTGAGATTTTTCTTTAAGACAATTGACAGTTTGGCTCAGATAAAATCCCAACAATTGTTCACTGTTTTGACTGTTTCTTATATTGACATTTACTTGGCACAATACAGCAGGATCCCAGAAAAGCTCACCCAGCACCACCCTGCACACCTACACCTGGTGTTGGGATGCAGCAGACGGCCCATTGACCCACCAGTTCCCTGTCCATCAGGTGAACTTGTGTGACTTGTCTCCTGGATCCAGGACCTGCTCTTGCTTGTGCTACTGACCTTATGTAAGCCATATTTTTGAATACTCTTGGTGGAACTAAGGTTAACGCTTGACAAATCTCAGGCTAAGGAGACACAGGAGGAAAAATGAGCCTGCTCCTTGCTTTTCTGTTGGAATTGCCTTTTGAGAGACTGGGGAAAACACGTTGGATGTATAAATGAGAGCTAACCTGGTTCACCTAGAAAGATAAAGGGGCCCATCATCCTTCCTGCAGGAATCTCAGGTGTTCTTGGACAACTGAGGATCTTTGCGGATATGTCGAAGGTCCTTCCTCGTGACACGCCCAAGCCCCATAGGGAAATTCCCAAACAAGTGTGACTAAACTAATTGGCTCTTCACGGGGAGGACTAATTAGGTTTGTCCACCTGCACTGGAAGCCCTTCTGGTGGTTTTACACAGCAGGGAGAGAAACTGAGGCACATAAGATGAGACTCTAGGGGAGTGAGCATCGTGCAGCTCCATCTACAAAGCAACACACTTCAACCCACTACATCACATCCTCGAAGATGTGCTGAGACACTGCAGACACCAAACAACAATAAAAACAGCAGCAGCAAACACACCTCTAGTTAACATGGGAAGTTGTGCCTCCATGGAACTCCCAGGCTCCAGCCCTCATTAATATCCCTGATAGAAAGCCTTGACTTGCAAGTGCTTTATACAAATAGGAAGATTTATCTAGAAAATATCAACTGAAAAATGGTCAGCATACAATTGTCTTTGGTACCTACATTAATTTTTCCGGGGGGGGGGGGGGGGGAATAACACTAGAAAAATGCTGGCCTGAGAATTAAACTGATTGAATGAATTGGATGCATATCTTGATTTGGAAATTAGAAAATTCTAAGGAGAACCCCAGATAAATGCTCTTTAAAAAGAGAAATTTCGGTGATTGTCTCCTGAAGTTAATAAATGCTAACACGCCATCTCCCACTTCTATAGCATGCCCACTACATCTTTTGTCCCCTGAGCTTCCTTGTCCAGAGTGTTCTTTCCCTTTCCTTCTTCCTTCCCCTTCTGACTCCTCCACTACCACTCCCTATTGACTTAAGGGGAAATGAGAATAGGAATTCTACCAACTCCCTTTGGAGGAAAGCTGTTCTCAGCCACCGACGAACCAGCAATCCTTCTCCATTCTCTCTGTGGCCTTGTTTGGTTAACTAAGAAATTTCACTGTTGCAACATGTAATCCTGGCTATTCTAACCTATGCCAATTAACATACTCCAGGTTTCTGGGAGCACAGCAACAGAATTACCGAATAAGGTTGTCAATAATTTGCTGGGGAGAAGTCTGCCCACTCTAAGGGTTATAGGAAATGAAATACCGTTTAGAAAAAGTAAACAAACAAAAAAAAAAAGTATAGGGTGGCTCCAATGTGTTTCCTCTTTTCACTGACAGTTTGGAAGAATTTTAAATTATCATTAAATGGGAAGCCACTGACTGACCTAGCCATTTAGTCTCATGGGATAGAGCATCAGCCTGAGGATTGAAGGGTTCCAGGTTTGATTTTGGTCAAGGGCACATGCCCAGGTTGCAGGTTGAATCCACAGCCTGCAACCTGGGCATGTAATGATTGTCTCTCATCATTGATGTTTCTATCTCTCTCTCCCTCTCCCTTTCTTGCCGAAATCAATCAAAAAAAAAAATCTTTTTATTTTTTTTAAAAAAGGGGGTGGTGGTGAAGGTGGGGAGAAGCCACTAAGTCTCCTGTATATACTGAGGCTACTTTATTTGTTCTTAACCTCACCCAAAGAACTGCTTCCCTACAATTGTCTGCTTTTTAATCAAAACCTGTTTCCTTGCAACAAGGCAATGTTATGGGCTATATATCAATGGAATGCTTTGCAAATCTTCCCCAATTCACCTGGTAAAAGAGTAGGGTTTTGTCTTTTTAATGAATCAGTGATGCTGACATATGCCTTTTCCAGAACAGTTACATATACACTTAGACTAAATGAACCAGATACTAAACCAAAAGGGAAATTAATGATTTTAGAAGAGCCTTCCAGGTGGAAACTAACCTTGAGACTGACCGAACGTTTGCTACTCATCTTTTCTTCATTATTTTCTTCCACAGAGCCTGAGAGTTGGTTTCACAGGATACCCACCCTACCCAGAATGGCCCCAAACAACCCAAACACGTGCAGAGATGCCTCTAATACGTGGCTTGCTCTTATGTCTCTCTGTAGATGGGGAAACAGCCCACAGTGATGTGAGAGTTCTCTTATGGGCTACATATCCAGCAAATGGCAAAACTTGACCCTGAGTCCCTCAAGGAAGAGTCCACTCTTCTTTTGTTGCACCACTTACAAGTTCCCAACATAAAGTGGGCAATAGAGAGGTTTTGCATCATTAATTTTAAGACTATCATACAGCTAGGACCTGTCTTGCCATTCCCAAGGGAGATGGACAGAGGTTTCATATACCTGAAAGTCTTTATACCTCTCAGAGTTGTGTGCTTTCTGGAAATGAGAAAAAATGTACCCAAATAGAAACATTCCAAAAATGGTGAATGGTTTTCTCAGTCCCTTGCCAACTGATAGATGGCAACCCAGTCCCTGAGGTATTGAAGATGACTATCCTTGTTTTACAAATGAAGTTTTCAAGAGGCCAGAGTTTTGGCTCCAGAAACATGTCAGAACAAGCCCACCAAATCCTTTTACCTTCCCCAAACCTCCCCTAGTCATTTCAGAGGCTAGTAGGTAATTGGCTTTATGCAACCGAAGTCCCAGAACCTTCGGAGTGGAAATCCCCGAGTTCACCAAGCCCTCTTGTCTAGGCCTTTTGTCTCTGGAAGACATGTCTTATCCCAATAGAAAAAAATACCTTACACACCTGCACACATCATTTTAGCTTATTTCAACCATTTCTTTCTAACTTAGATTTAATGAGAGTTATTGAATATCTAGATATTTTGAAATAACATGAAATACTGAAACATTGCTTGCTAGACAAGAATTATGTTCACCTGCTTTTGGGTTTTCAATTACAGAAGGTCTGTAAAATGGATTTGGAGCTGTTGATGTAATGTATAGGGTGGCTCCAATGTGCTTTGTGAAAGGTGTGTTTCTTGAATGTGAGAGTTTGATGACAGTATGTTCATCACTGTCAATTTAAGGAATGCTGGTTATTCACTTTGCGGTTTTCATTGTAAATTAAGGTTCCTAAGATTAAAAGTTCCAGCTAAGAAGGAAGAAATTGCATAGTTGCGATAACAGAAGGCTTGAGGTATGGGGAGTCATATTTGAAGGAAAAAGTCAAATGCAAATTTCTCTAAGGATAGTTATTTCTGAATGGGTGAGAAGGTTTGTGAAAGTTAAGAAAAGGTTTGTAAAAGGGGATGTAGACTATGAACTTTCGTGAAAGTTTTACATAAAATATTCCAGTATTTCTCTGCAAAAATTAGTAAATTAAAATTGTGTGTATAGTCCTTATGTGATATGTGTTCATCTATGCGTTATGTGTGGTGAATTTTGAACCTCCAGATGGCATTACTAGGATATAATCTTTTATTGATCTACAAGGTTAAATATTTATGTAAATTAAGGTGAATTCCATAGTTTGGACAAAATATTTAATATTAAAACTGTTTATAAGTATTATTAATATCTCTTAGAGTTGCTACCATAAGTCTGTGTTTGCTTTACTTAGATTTACAAAAAGTCCATGGTATAATCTTTTGCATAAGTGTATTTGACAACCTTCCTAAAATTTCTATTTTAAGAAACTTTTTAAACAAAGGATGTGTTTGAGTTAATTCCAATGGGCCCTGACATACCTAAAGGATTTATTCCCTCGCCTTATTAAAGGACCATAGTGGACCTGAATTAGTCCTGCTTCATATGCTCAAAATTACCTGAGAAGCTTAACCAACTTAAAAAATGAAAACAACTGTGCTACTTGTGTACATATATTTTTATTAAAATGGAAGTTCTAAAGATTTCAACCTGTCCTAGGAAGGAAGGTAGAAAGATTCAAAGAAAAGTTCAAATAGGAAACTCTCAAGTGGAACAGGGGTCTTGGTGTCAGCCACACCCTGCCAGCATCTAGCTGTGGGACTCCAGGTATTTGTGGTGCAAACATTGCAAGTTTATGAATTATCCCCAATGCTCAATACAAGAAGCCATGGACAATGTTTCAAAATCTTACATGTTATTTAATCTTTTTATATCAAAATTGTGTATTGAATCCAAATGTAGACATATACTTATATTTTTTCATATTATTCTCTGTCATTTTATAGTAATTACTAGAAGCCTGATGCATAAAGATTTGTGCCAGAATGGGCCTCCCTTTCCCTGGCTGCTGGCACCATTTTTGCTCTGCTCAGAGGCCCAGAGTGGCTGTGTATGCAAATTAACCCCCATTTTGTTGGGTTAATTTGCAGACCCATTCCTGATGGCTGCTTGGTGTTGCAAAGTACGGACAATTAGCATGTTTGTCTGTTATTAGGTAAGATTATTTTCCAAAAATTATTGCCTTGATATAGTTTACCAAAAAATCAAAGCTTTTTTTTTTTTTTTAAATCTACTGGATTACAAACAAAACTATAACCACTTTGTTTTGTCATTCATACATAGTTATTGTTTTACTCTGATGAATTTTCAAATATGTTACATCTTTAGAAAGACTCTAACTTATGCAAAATAACGGGTTTCTAAGCGGGTCACTTCTTTGAACTGAATGAAGAAGTATAGAATTCTAAGGAATAACTGAATCCATGAAAATACTGGCAAATAACCAGGATAAACAAAAAATGGGTACAGAACTAAATGAAGTGAGATGATTATTGTTGTTATGACTCTGTTTAAAATACTGCTGGTTTTTAAAATCTTTTTTTTTTGTTTTCCAAACATAAGGAAAACTAAAAGCATGCATTTCACATTACTATCAATGACTCACTAATAAGGTTATAAGGACTGATACATTTGGGACATTCATTTCACAGTACACCCAAGAGGCAAAAACTTTATAGACTAAAACTTAAAATCAGGAGAGTTTTGTTTATTGAAACACATTAATTATAAACTCTCTCCAACATGTTTAAAAGGACTTTACTTCATCAGAGGCTTAACCTCAATGAACATCTGTCTCTGACACTGGTTTCCATCTACCACGGAGACTGAAGACATTTCAAGGATGAGAATAAACTGGCCATGGGAGCTGACCGCTATCCCAAGAAGTCAACAAGGTCTAGATGCTCCCAAATTACTGCTGCTCAAACCCTGTTCTTCTAGCTCCTGATTGTTATTGACTAAATGTACATCAAATGATTTTATATGGTTATTATCCTCTTTCTGATTTGCTAATGGAAACAATATCTGTCTCCCCAGGCCCCTTCCTTACTACACATGAAAACTTCAGTTTGGACACGTCCTAATTTTTCTGACCTACTAGACAATGACATTCTGATGATCAGTTATCATAACGAAAGTGTAGAGTCTTAACTCATCTGGCCAAGCATGGCAAAGTACAAGTGACAGTGCATGAAGCATAAGTGCAAGTGACCTGCTGGAAGAGGTATGGGGCACCTGTGCCTCCTGCAGAAAAACATATAATTAGCTTAATAAACAATTATGATAATGCATGCAAAGTGTATTTTGGTTGGCTGGGCTGCTTATTCCCCTCAGTCTAGCACTAGACATTTCTATTCCTAAACGGTGTTACTGCTTTCATACCATTGCTTTTGTTCCTGGTTGTCAACGTTATACTACACGCATAATTCCAAAACTTAAGGAAAGAAGCAAAAGGACCCTGCTCATGATAGCTCAAAATTTAAAATCGATACAGAATATTTTGTAACAAGGACATATAGGATCTCATGGTCTCCCATACACCTGCCTTTTTTATTTTGAATAATCATAAAATTCCACCTTGAATTCCATTTAAGGTCTTGCCTCATCCCCAATGGTCAGCAAGAGAAAACACAAACACTGATCATCGATGCATAATTTGTATTGATTAATGAATAAAAGGAGGGTGCATGGACGATAAAAGGGGCTACATGCTAACCTGACTAGCTCAGGGAACTCCAGTGCGGTGGCCTTGCAAACTCAGAGACCTTAAGTAACCATATGGGATGGTCTGAAATTAAAACACTAACTAAAAGCAGCTCATGGTGGTTAGTCATGTCCTTGTCTGACATTTTCCTTGACAGACGTCAATTTTCATAGAATCTTAACAGAGTCTATGTACTGCCTATTTGAATTTATGATAACATATATTTGGATTATCAAAGGAATGTTCCTTGTTTTGGACAACTCATGCATAGGCACCATTCTGTGCTCTGCAGAGATCAACAAAGATCTTATTCATTTCATTGCTGACCTGAAACTATCCTACGTCCACCTATGAAGAAGAAGTATGTGCTTATCATTTTACCATTTATCCAATCACAGAAGTTCCCACACTTTGCTTTCTCCTCTCTCCCTAATCTATCACCCATGGATTTCATGTAACACACATAAGTCTGCACTTTTGCTTGTAATGTATAAAATAAGGTGCAAAATTGTCATACTCAATAGCATTATCTCAACCCATTGAGATTTTCTCACCCACGATTATCAACACATTAGGTCAAATAAATGCACAAAACTTTTTCACAACTTTGAACATTTTTCACATTGATAAGAGAAAAGGTTCTTTGCAGGAAAAAAGTAGAATTGGAGGTGAAGCATATGAAACACGTTGGTATCTTAGGTCATTTTCTTAGCAGATGACAGACAGCACATGCTTTATTAACAGTGTCACCGTGTGATTTCTGATGAAGCATCCCAATGTAAGATGAGAACACAGAGGCTTTCTCTGGGATATTAGGACATGTGTTGTATTCAGGGTGGCACCATTCTCATGGCAACAGAGGGGATAAGGTCCAGGTCCCACAGCAATGAAGACATGGGTCGCCGAGATAACCAGTCCCTACAGCCCAAAGGGGGCCCCAGCTCCTGACCTGGAGGAAATGGGGACCTTTGGAAACTGGTTGCTAGGAGGGCTCTCAGGGGAGAAGCAGTGTGCCTTCTGGAACCCAGGTCCTGTTGAATCCCAGGGGTGCTGGAGTATGGAGCAACTGGTCACCTATACTCACCCTGCAGCCGTCCTGCATGCTGGAGGAGGTATGGGGCACCTGTGCCTCCTGCAGGGACATCGAGTTGAGGACCCCATCTGTCAGGTCCGGTCTATTCTCCTGTGTGGAGCTCTGTAAGGACAGTTCCCAGTCACCAGGGGAAATCCACCGAGCCCCGTCTTGCTGGTTCTGTGACTCCTGTGACCCTCCAAAACACACACACACACACACACACACACACACACACACACACACACACACACACACAGTGTGATCTACGTAGACCTCCACTGGTGAGGAAAAAGCATGACAGCCTGAGGGCCTAGGATTCCCATTGGCACAGATACAAGACCCCCTCTGGAAGCCCATCTCCAATTACCTGTCCTGCCCTCCCCTGCTCTTGGGTGTGATCACAGTAGGACCTCTAGGTTATCCACTGCCCTGAAGGCTGTTCCTGTCCTAGGATTCTCCTTTCATGTCCCTCTTCCCATCACATGAAGGGGAAGGGATGTGGGCTGCACAGGGATGGCACTCAGAGCAGGCTGGCCTGGTGTGAATGGGTCTGACCCAGGCCACCTTCTCTTACCTGAGGGGATTGTCTTGAAAATGGCCAGAGATGTTGGGCACGAGTGTTGAACCGTCTACAGAGTCTGGAACACCTCTCACTGCAGGGTCTCTGGGAAACAGAGCCCTGATAACCGGGAACACAGCAAGAGAACATGATGAACTCTCAACCGTCTCTTGCCAAGTGAGTGGCGGTTGGGCAGTTGGGTGCCTGGCTACATGGATTCCAAGTTCTATTAGGAAGTGACATCACTTCATGGGATTGCCCCCTGCCCCGAATCCCCTCACCTAATAACAGATATAGTTAGTCCTGTGGCCTGCTGACTGCTCACCCACTTTCTCCATGCAATATCTTCTCCATGGAATATCCAGCAGTATACACAGTGACCCCAACACACCCTCCACAGCCCCTAGAAGGTCTGGCTGCAGCCAGGGTCCCACATTTGAGGAGACAGACCTTAGCTCAGACTCAACCCCAAGTTGTTATCTCCTCTTGATCCTGGATAAGTCACTGTTCCTGTCAGGGCCTGCCTCTCCCCTGCTTGCACAGTGGGTTATTGCAGCATTTGCTTCTTAGCAATGTTCAGGCTCATGAGGGGCAGTAGCTAGCAAGTAGAAGGAAGACTGTCACAGGCAAAAGTGCCTTCAACCTTCTTTTAATTCCTATTATCGCCTCTTCTGTGTCTGCTTTTCTTCTACTCCCACAAAAAATCACTGGATCTAGCTTGTGTGTGTGTGTGTGTGTGTGTGTGTGTGTGTGTGTGTTTGCGTGCGTGCACACTATTGCTAGGTTGTATTGTGTTGACAAAGCCCTGAATCTCAGTAGTTTAAAGCGGCAAAGTCTAATTTCATAGCAAGGTGACTTCAGTGATCTGATGGATCTAAATAGAGTTCCTGTCTTTTGGATTGTTCATCGTATTTTCTTATTGTAAGGGTGAGAGTAAGGACTTCCAAGCTCTTATATGTTTGAGTGGAAATCAGAAGTTGCCATTTTATTTGACAATGGACTGTAGTGGACATGACTTCTATTTCCCCCTTTTTAACAGCTGCCAATTTCCACATCCAGGTGGTTCTGCAAAGTGTGGTTCAGGGCTCCAGAGTGGAGGTATGAGCACATCTAACTGGCTTAGCCACAATGATGATGGTTGCATGTGGACATGTGACTTCAGTGAGTTTAATAAAATTATTTCTATTAGTCAAAAGAATAAGAATTTTGTTTGCATACGTCTCTTGTCCTATAGAAAACATGCTTAAAGTCACTAATCATCCCAGAGATAAAAATCAAAACCACAATGAGGGCGCTAGCCGGTTTGGCTTCCTTGATAGAGTGTTGGCCTGAGGACTACAGTAAGGTTGTGGGTTGTATTCCAGTCAAAGGCACGTGCCCAGGTTGGCAGATTGATGTCCAATAGAAGGCGTGCAGGAGGCAGCCAATCAATGATTCTCTCATCATTGATGATTCTATCTCTCTCTCTGAAATCAATAAAGAATATATTTTTTTAAAAAACACAATGCGATACTATCTCTCACACCTGTCTGAAAGGCTATCATCAACAAGTCAACAAAGGACAAATGATGGTGAGGACCTGGAAGAAAAGGAACACTTGTGCACTGCTGGTGGGAACACAGACTGGTGCAGCCAATGTGGAAAACAGCATGGAGTTTGTTTAAAAAATTAAACATGGAACTCCTAGTTGACCCAGGAAGTCCACTTGCAGGAATATATCCCAAGAAATCAGACACACCCACCAGAAAGGATATATGCACCTCTATATTCATAGCAGCACAAAAGCTAAGATTTGGAAACAGCCTAAGCGCCCATCAGCAGATGAGTGGATTAAAAGATTGCAGTCCCTATGCACGATGGCATCCTACGCTGCTGTGAAAAGGAAAGAACTCTTCCCATTCACAACAGCCAGGTTTTATCTCTGGGATCAGAGATAGTCCATGTTAACATGTCTTGCTATTTCTCCTTTGCACAAGTTTATGACCTCGTCCCAGGAGATCTAGGGACCAAACTTCTACCATGTCTGCTAGCTCTGTTCCTAGGTGCCCAGGGCAGGAGTAGACACCCATTAGGTATCAATAAATGCCTGCGGATCTAAAGTGATCGCTTAATTTCTTGTTTGAGGTGAAGGACCTTGGGATTTCCCTCCACATTTTTCTTCAAGTGCCCAGAGAAGCACATGGCATGCTCTGCTGATGCATTTGTCACTTGGTATTCACAGAGTTTGCTGTGTTGGTGCCTTTCTTCCCCTGTCTGGCCCTGAGAGACAAAGTCCCAGTGGATAGAATAGAGTGGATACTGGCTTTTCCAATGGCATGCTGCTCTGAGGTGCTCCAGAACCACCCTCTGAGACACTGTTCAAGTAAACCCGACACCAAATCTTACCTACTGAGCAAGCTCGCTGCAGGGGTTGTAGTTTCTTAGTGATTCGTATCTGAGCGAGGAGCTTAGGGGGGGACCCAAACCTTGCTGGAGGCTTAGCCACATGATTTCCCTTTAGGCCAATAGTACTTAGGTCTTCTGTGCCCCAAGACCTTGACTCTGCCCTTGGAACATTGAGGGGAAAGAGTGATTCTTACCCAGAAGTTCTTTCTTTAGATAACACTACTCATTTCTTCAACTGCATAATATTCATTAGGTATGCACAATAATGTAGTTTACTTAGATGTCTACTCATAGATGGTGCAGTAATTCCAAATGTTTATGTTGACAACGTTGTCATAAATTTACTGGTACTCATACATTTTCAATTTCACACTCTTTCTTGAATTCCTATAAAATAAGTTCAAAGAGGAGAATTGTGTCAAAAGATTGAACATTGTATTTATTTATTTTAATATATTTTATTGATTTTTTACAGAGAGGAAGAGAGAGAGATAGAGAGCTAGAAACATTGATGAGAGAGAAACATCGACCAGCTGCCTCTTGCACACCCCCTAGCAGGGATGTGCCCACAAGCAATGTACATGCCCTTGACCGGAATTGAACCTTTGGCCTTTCAGTCCGCAGACCGATGCTCTACCACTGAGTCAAACCAATTTCAGCAAAAGATTGAACATTTTAATTTGTGCGGATGCCCTAAATTATTCTCTAATAAGCTTTTCCCAATAAAATATTTCTCTAAAATATATGAGTGCCTATTTTTTACACTCTTTCCTGTATTCAGCTTTTCCTATTGCTCATCTGCAAGTGGAAATAATTTTTCTGAACTTTTCAAAGGAAAGTATGGTTAAAATTGTTTCCCTGGCTTTATAACAAAAGAGCTCCCTACTTAGCTAATTTGATGTAGGATTCAAAGTGTGGTAACATTTTCTGATCTTCTGTCTCAGTTTTTCTTCCCCAATTTTACCTGTACTGTGACTTTCCTTTCCCCTTTCCCTGTCTAGTCTATTTGGATTCTGTTACCAGTGACTCCCCCTCTTCCAAATTACACAACCATCCAAGACTTCCCATGCATCTAAATACCCTCTTGCCATCTCCCCTGCTCACCACTCATGAGTTTAAACTCTTCCCCCATTAACTCTTTTTGGACCTTCTGGAGGGCGCCTGGTCTGAAATGAAGGGTCATCATTGCTTTGACCGTGCACTGAGCCTCTAGTACACGAATAAAACTAGATGATTTTAATCTCCCGGGCCCAGTCCACCATTGCCATTTCATGATTTCAACTATAAGTGGAGTTACTTCTTTTCCTACCTTTCCTGTTCTTGTCCTAGGTCAGGCCACCCTCCCCACCTGTTGGGCCACTGTTCTCTCTGCTTCTGCTCTTGTCCTGTCTTCAACCTGTTCTCCTCCCTGCAACCAGGGTGATCCATTCAACTTCAAACCAATTATCCCCACCTACCTGCTTAAGACACTTTAATGACTTCTCATTGTCTTTAAAGCATAAAACAGAACGACTCACCGGCTTGTTGTGCCCGGTAACCCTCCCAACCTCAACTAGTGCCTCTCACAACTTCACTCACAAACACCTCCTTTCAGTCCTCGATGCACTCTTCTGTGCCTTTGCAGACGTTCTTTCTTCTCTTTGCAAATCTCTTTGCCCAACTCACTGAGTGTCAGGTGCTCTCAGCTGACTGACTCAGCTTAAATATCTCTCTGAGCAAACCTCCCTGACCATCTACTCTAAGGTGTTGCCCTTTCATCTCCACCCCCATGACTCTCTATTTCAGATTACTGATTCCTTGCAGCATTTATCAGTTTGTGGTTATTTTCTCCAGTCTGCTTGCTTTGAGGAGCTCTCTCCAGTCCTGGTCTACAAACTCCATGAGGGGAAGGGAAGCAATCATGTCTATCCTATCCATAGTGGAATCCCCAGCACCTAGCCCCATGCCTGCCATCTAGATAATTATATTCTTAAGATAAATTTCTAGAACCAGAATTTGTCTAATGAAAAACATGTCCATTTGTTTGTTTGTTTGTTTGTTTGTTTGTTTATTAAAGTCACAAATGACAATGTTGAGTGTACACTTTTCTCCTTTCAGGTGTGTGTGTGAAAATAATAATAGGGAGACAGTATTTTTCAAGTATAACAGAGAGAGAACTTGAGGATCAGCGAAACCAAGATGGCAACATAGGTAAAAACCTAACTGCAGCCTGGCACAACAATTTCAAAAAATACAACTAAAATACAAAATGGACATTATCCAGAACTACGGGAAAGTTGACTGACTGGAAATTCTACAACTAGAAGGAAAGAGAAACCCAGAAGGTAAATAAGAGGAGCTGAAAAGTAAAGGTACGGAGACACAGTGTGTGTGTGTGTGTGGAAAGTGGATGGAGCTGGAGAGGAGGTGGTGGCTGAGTGCCAGGCTGGCATTCCCTAGCGGGAAAGAAAAAAAAAAATGGAGGACAACAAGTGATTCTATAGTTGAAAATCACGATTTTAAAGTTTTTCAAGATTTTCCTAGAAAAGGCCAATAAAATAAACTAGACATATGAGGGTATGAAAAGGGATCAACTAGAAGTAAAGAATATATTTTCTGAAATAAAAAATATTATATAGAGTTCTAATAAAAAACATGTCCAATTGTTTGTTTGTTTGTTTGTTTTTGTTTATTAAAGTCACAAAATGACAATGTTGACTGTACACTTTTCTCCTTTTTGGTGTGTGAGGGAAAATAGTAATAGGGAGACAGTATTTTTCAACAATAACAGAGAGAGAACTTGAGGATCAATAAAACCAAGATGGTGGCATAGGTAAGTGCCTAACTGCAGCCGGCACATCAATTTCAAAATATACAACTAAAATACAAAACGGAAATTATCCAGAACTACGGGAAAGTTGACTGATTGGAAATTCTACAACTGGAAGAGAAAACCAGAAGGAAAATCAGAGGACCTGTAAAAGCCTAAGGTACAGAGACACGGTGTGTGTGTGGAAAGAGAATGGAGCTGGAGCTGGAGAGGAGAGGGTGGCTGAGTGCCTGGCATTCCCTAGCGGGAAGGAGATAAAAGCTCTGGACTGTACTGAACTCCAGTTCCGACTGCACTGAACCCCAGTTCAGTGCAGTCGACCCTGGGAACCCAGGCTCATACAGAGGCAAGGCCCTGGGGACCCAGGCTCATACAGAGGGAATCTGGGCTGTAAGGCGGAAACTCAGGGGAGAGGCGAAAGGCAGAGTCCTGGAGGCACGCATGTTGCACACAGAGGACGGACTGTTGACTGTGCCGCTGGATTACTCTAGCAGGAAGGAGACAAAAGCTCCAGACTGCACTGGACCCCACTTCCAACCCCACTTCTATCTGCACTGAACCCCAGTTCTGGGCTCATTGGGGAAGAGAGTAGACTGTCTGGTAACAGGCAAAACTTGAGGGCACCTTTCTCTCAGAGGTGCTTGCAGCGAGTACCAAAGACACTGAGGAACACTGAGACTCAGGAACCTCATAGGGCGGGGCTGTAGGCTCCACTCTGAAACTCCGCCCCATGCAAGCTGAGCACAGAGGCTTTTGCAAATTTCCAAGTCTAGTCGAATAAGGCAGTCTCCCGGCATAGGCACAGCTGATCCTCACAGCGAATTGGCCTGAAGATCAGTTCCTCCCAGTGATACCAACAACAATCAAGACTTACCTACAATAAGGCTGTACACACAGTCCACATGGGGTGCACCAAGAGTGTCCACCTCAGGTAATTGGGAGGGTGACCCACTGAACCATATAGGACAACATAGCACACAAAGCTACCCTACCAATACAGAGAAGCTGCGAAAATGCTGACACAAGGAAACAGATCACAAACGGGGGGAGAGGGGGGGAGGGAATGGAGGACAACAAGCGGCTGGATATAGAGTTCAATACCATGGTTATAAGGTTTTTCAAGAATTTCCTAGAAAAGGCTGATAAAATAAACTAGACCTATGAAGATATGAAAAGGGATCAACTAGAAATAAAGAATTCATTGTCTGAAATAAAAAATATTATACAGAGTCCTAAAAACAGAATGGAAGATTGCAAGAATTAAGTCAAAGATTTGGAACATAAAGAGCCAGAAGCCACTCCTCTGAAGAAGCAAGAAGACAACAGAATCCAGAAAGTTGAAGATAATGTAAGAAACCTGTGAGACAACTTCAAGCGAACCAACATCACAATTATGGGGGTCCCAGAAGAGAGAGAGCAAGATACCAAAAACATATTGGAAGAAATAGTGACAGAAAAAATCCCCCACCTGGTGAAAGATTTAGATTTACAACTCCAGGAAGCACACAGAACCCCAAACAAAAGGAATCCAAAGAGGACCACACCAAGACACATCATAATTAAAATTCCAAGAGCAAAAGACACAAAGAGAATATTAAAAGCAGCAAGAGAAAAGCAGGCAATTACCTATAAAGGAGCACACATACTATTGTCAGCTCATTTCTCAACAGAAATGGCAAGAAATATACAAGGTGATGAATCGCAAGAACCTAAAGCCAAAAATACTCTACCCAGCAAAGCTATCACTCAGAATCAAAGGTCAGATAAAGAGCTTCACAAATAAAAAAAAAAAGCTAAAGGCATTCATCACCGCCAAGCCAGAATCATATGAGTTGCTAAAGTGGGATGTTTAGGAGTCTCTGGGTGCCTTTCTCTACAGTCCAGACTCCACCCATATGAGCCTGGGTCCACAGGGTTTCGGCCGGGGTTGCGGTTCACTACAATCGGAAAGGGTTCAGTGCAATCAGGAGTTCCTTTCTCCTCCTGCCATCCAGACATTCGGCTGCACTTCCTCTCTGTGCCTGAGCATCTACCTACCTGAGCGCTTTGCGGCTCCCAATTGGATCCCTGAGCCTCTCTCTTTCTTTCTAGTTGTAAATTTCCACTACGCGAGCTTTCCTGTGTTTTTGGATGAAGTCCGTTTTGATTTTAGTAGTTGTTTTTGAAGTTGTTGTGCACTCCTTACTGGGAAATCAAGGGGAACATGAACAAGATTTTTTCGCTATTAATTCATTACCTTAAGGAAATGGCAAAAGAAACTTGTTAGTGCTAAATCACAAATATTGAGAAAGGCATCTCTCCAAGAAGCATTCACAGGGCCCCATGGCCTTATCCACTGGACCACTAAGCCAGAAGCACCCAAGCCAAGAAGGGGTTGGGCCTTCTTGGCTTGGGTGCTTCTGGCTTATCACCTAGCCTGCCCCTCAAAACCCCCAGCCCCCTTGTTTAGGTCACTGCTGTCTAGCAGTCATCACCAGAAAAGGATGTAAATGTATTAGTGGCAAGCAACCTATCAGAGCAAGAATTCAGAGAAATTATCATAAAATGGCTAAAAAGAATGGAAGACAAATTTGACATTATGAGTGAGAACCAAAGTTTCAATTGTAGAAGATAAAATAATTCCCAGATACCAGGGTCTCCGCTTGTTTCGCCAGGGGACGTGGCTGGCCTCCAAACCACCACAGGCCCCTCACCCATGCTGCCCCACACCCCAAGGGAACCCCCACCCTGACACACCCCTACCTTTCAGTGCAAACCAGCTGGCTCCCACCCATGAACCAGGCATGTATCCAATCTACCGTGTTTCCCCGAAAATAAGACATCCTCCGAAAATGAGACCTACTTACAGGTTTCCTTCTGAGTGAAATATAAGGCATCCCCCCGAAAATATAAGCACACCCCCCCCAGGCTAAACATGAGAGATTTGGTCCACTGATTCTGAAAGAAATAGAGTCACAAGAAATTCACCAGGAAATTCAGGAATTGGATTGCTATGATGATGTTCCAGAAGATGATGACATGATTGTCATTGAATAAATGAGTAAATTCTTGATACTGTAGGATTCAGTTTGTCTGGTTTGTGTTAACAACTACTGTACTACCGTACCGTATACAGGTAATAAATTTCCTTTATTTTTATTTAACAATAAATGTGTACTGTATTCTTCTTCATGGAAAAATAAGACATCCCCTGAAAATAAGACCTAGCGCATCTTTGGGCGCAAAAATTAATATAAGACACGGTCTTATTTTCGGGGATACAGGGTAATAAAAGAGTATTATGCAGATTGACCAATCACTCCAATATACAAGATGGCTGCCCCCACGTGGACACCAGATGGCCACCATAAGATGGCCAGCAGAGGAGGGCAGTTGGGGGGTCCAGTCCTGCAGGGGAGGGCAGTTAGGAGTGACCAGGCTAGCAGGGGAGCAGTTTGGCATCAATCAGGCTGGCAGGGTCGTGGTTAGGGAGTGATCAGGCTGGCAGGCAGAAGCGATTAGGGGCAATCAGGAGGGCAGGCAAGCAGTTGGGAGCCAGCCCTGGATTGTGAGAAGGATGTCTGACTGCCTGTTTAGGCCCGATCAGTCAGACATACCATGAGGGGTCCCAGATTGGAGAGGGTGCAGGCTGGGGTGAGGGACACCCCCCTGCATGCACAAATTTTGTGACCGGGTTCTAGTAAGAGATAAAAGGGGATATCACCACAGATCCCATGAACATCAAAAGGCTAATAGAGGAATACTATAAACTACGCCCACAAAAGTAATCACCTTCCAGAAATAGAAAGAACTGGGCTAAGATGGGCTCACTGGTCAATGCTAGGCAACATTTAGGGAATAAATTACACCAATTATCTGCAGATCTTTTTTTTTTTAAACAGTTTTTAAAAAAATATATTTTATTGATTTTGTACAGAGAGGAAGGGAGAGGGATAGAGAGTTAGAAACATTGATGAGAGAGAATCATCGATCAGCTGCCTCTTGCACACCCCCTACTGGAGATGTGCCCGCAACCAAGCCACATGCCCTTGACCGGAATCGAACCCGGGACCTTTCAGTCTGTAGGCCGACGCTCCATCCACTGAGCCAAACCGGTTTCGGCTATCTGCAGATCTTTAGGAGACAAAAGCAGACAGGCCACACATTTAGCGACAGGAATTCAGGTGCGAATGGCAACAACTACCGATCAATGGAGAACAGAGAACTGTCCTGTAACCACTGGGGGTTACAGGTAAAACCTGAATCCTCCACCTTCCAGGGAGCCTGTGCTCTGGCTTCCGGCCCCCCAATCCCGGCCCCCCAATCCCGGCCCCGCCCCCGGCGCGCTGCAGCCCCTGCTTCCTGCCCGCGGACACCTCATAAGCCCCACCCCTGGCGCGCTGCAACCCCTGCTTCCGGCGCCCAGGCGTAAATGTCACTTCCGGTGTTTCCTGTCGCTGTGCCAGTACTTAAGATGGTCGCTGGCCTTTCCGCCGCAGTGGCCAATGGAGGGGAAGCCGGCAGGAGCCCAGGGTTGCCCGGCTCCGCCATGGCCGCCGGGGGCGTGGCTTCCGGCGCTCGCGCCCTTGAGTCGGGGTGGCCGTTCCGGCGCAGGCGGCGGCTGACAGGCGCTGCTCCTCCTCCTGCTCCTCTCCCTTCTCGTTCTCCGCCTCTTCCGACGGCGCGGCTCGTGCCCAGGCGGACTGCCGACCCCCGGCTCGCGGCCCTGCAAGGCGCCAGGGCCGCTCTGGGGGATGGACGAGGGGAAGATGGACGAGAATGAATGGGGGTACCACGGCGAGGGCAACAAGAGCCTGGTTGTGGCCCACGCGCAGGTGAGCGACCGGCGTCGGCGCGTCTGGGACCCTCATCTTGGCCGACCGTTTCCTCTCCCGCACCCCGCGGTGCGGGTCGGGGTCCGCCCCTCCCAGACCCCTTCCCCTGTCACCCCAGTCAGTTCCGCGTCCCCGCAGTCACCCCTCCGGGTCGCTTCCGCGTCCCCCAGCACCCCTCTCCGGTGAGTTCCCTGTTGCTCCAGGGTCGCCATCGCCTGGCCAGTTTCGGGGCCCCCGGGCTCTGGCGCCGTGGGCAGAGGGTGAGCGGCGCGGGGGGAGACCCGGAGGCTGTGGGCCTCCCGCGCGGGGTGGCGGGCGGCGCGCAGGCGCTGAGACGCCCGAGCTGCTGCTCTGCTGCCGCTCCCCGCGGGGCACTGGCCTGCGCTTTTCAGAAAGTGCTGTGAGAACTCCCAGGGAGGTGGCTCCAGGAAGAGAAGCCGGAGCGAGGGCCCGGGTCTCCCTGACCGGCTGCCGGCCGGCCGACACCAGCGGCAGGAACGCAGCGGCTGGGGGAAGGGTCAAGAGCAGGCGAGTTGGAGTCACACAGAACGGGCAGAATCCCAGATCTACCACGGCCTGGCCCAGTCTCCGTTTCTGCATTTGCAAAGTGAACTACGGGTGTAACAGAACCCCCTTTGTGTAATTGCTAGAAAGATGAGGGAGCAGGAGCTGGACAGGTTACACCTGGCAAGTGAGGCTAAGTTACCTGACCCGGACCACGAGCTGCTATGGGATGGGGCCTGGCTCTGCCATTCCATACTGGGTGCGCCGGGTCAGCTGTAGGGTAAGTTGCAGTCACCCCGGCACCCCTATGTACTGCCACAGTCTGGAAACGTAAGAACTGGGACTACACGCTTTGCTCAAGACCTTTAGATGGATTAACAATGGACCAGGCTCACCTGAAGCTGTTCTCTATGCAGTCAGCTGGGCCCCGTTCTGTTTCAAGGTCAGGCAAAGCATGGGGTATTTCAGCATGAGCTCCTTTTGTCGTTGGGTTACTGTGGTGATGCAAAAGCCTCTCACAAAACAAATACTCATCTTCCAATTCCTTAGTAAGACTGGGTAGTGTATCTTCATCTTGGGTAAAGCTGAGCTTTTTTTTAGTGGGAGGCTAATGTACTGAGTTTCAAAAATACTGTTGGACAAAGGAGCAAGTTCCAGACTTGGAATACTATAAACTACGCCCACAAAATTAATCACCTTCGAGAAATAGAAAGTCCTGGGCTAAGATGAGCTCCTGGTCAATTCTACGCATCATTTAGGGACTAGATTACACCAGCTACCTTCACGGTGGAGGCTCAGAGGCATCAGGCACTCACACACCTTCGCCACCCCTGACAAGAGCTTGCTCCCTGCCAGGGTGGTTGCCCCCCCACCCCCAGCACCTTGTTGCATGCCTGTTGTTGGGGTGGTGGGTTTTTGTTTCTTTTTCCTTTTAAACTCAGTCATCAGGCTGCCCTGGACCCATGTTGTTCATTCTGTATTTTAAATCTAAATTTGCTCCCATGTGCTCATGCCTGCCTGGCTAAGTAGCTATCTTTTGAACGTGAAGATGATCTTTGTAAATAGTCTTGTAAGAAAGTGTTCCTACCAAGTGAAGGCACTGAGTAAAGGGAGTGAAGAAGCCTTTGTGCTTTGCCTGGGCTTGACCGTGTGTGTGTGTGTGTGTGTGTGTGTGTGTGTGTGTGTGTGTGTGTGTGTGGTGGTGGGAAGAGTCCTGGAAGGCAGCCTCTGCTTTCAGGTTTGTGCTGTGCCTGAGGAGAGGGTGTGTGCTAGTGGGAGAGAAGATGGACACCTGAGCACAGGATTCCCTCACCTGGGTGGACTCCCGAGACCCCCTAATTCATTCCAAGGCAGAGAGCTGCATTCCGCACTTTTTGTTTTTCATGTATTTTTATTGCTTTCCGAGAGGGAGAACTAGAATCATCAACGATGAGAGAGAATCATTGATCAGCTACCTCCTGTACGTCCCACACTGGGGATCGAGCCCACACCCCGGGTGTGTTCCTTGACTGGGAGTCGAACCGAGACCTCCCAGGCTATAGGTCGACACTTAGCCCCTGAGCCCCAGTGGCCAGGCCCCACTTGTCTCTGGATGAGGAGATAGTCCCATTCTTGGCGAGGGCATCGTTTACTTCTGATCGAAAGGTCCCTGTGAAGTAAGCAGCCTGTTCTCTCCTCGCCAGCTCAGAACACTGCGTGCCTCCAGGCGTCTGCACTGAAGGAACATGAGGCGAAAGACACACAGCCGGCCAGGGCTCAGAGCTGTGAGGACACGGGGCTTGTGAAATGGGGCTTGGAGAGGGAAGAGCTGAGTGCAGGCCACAGGAGGCCATGGCACAGGCAGGGTCTCAGTGCCGAGCGTGAAGAGAGGATAGTGTGAGGCCCTCATGGCAGACCAGTTCCCTGGCAGATTGCTGTGGCTTTCTCGTGGCCCCTTCAGGCATCCTGTGTCTGTCACTTAACCTGGTGCTCAGCACCCTTGGTCCAGCCGTGCAGTTTAACCCTTTCCCAGGCCCTGGCCCTTGGCCCTTGGCTCTGGTGCCAGCCCTGTTGGCCCACAGCTTGGCACTGTGTCTCAGTGGGGGCCTGGAGGCCCAGGCACTGACCTCATGCAAGGTCTTGGGCAAGGGCATTTCCTTGTGGGCAGTGAGGGTGCTGTCATTTATCCTGGTGACCAGGCCACACTTCTGCTCAGTCTGAGCTGTGGGTAGTGAAGCCCAGGCTTCCCTTGTGTGCTGCTGGGATTTCTGTCTGTGTGGCTCTCACACCTGCACTTACCCTTCTTCACCTTTGTCTGGTTGGCTTGGCTCGGTGTCCTGTCCTGTGAAGGTCACCGTAGTCTGGTTTATAATCTGATCTCCTAAGTGTCGCCAAGGTGGTGGGAGTCAGCCGGGGCAGGCCAGGCAGAGAGCTGCTCCAGGCCTTGAGCCACCGCCTCGGCTGCCCTCACCTCCGGGGCAGGACGCAGGGCAGACAGTGGCCCCCTCCCTTCCCCACACTGGGCTGCTGCGACAGAGCGAAATGAAAGACCTGCCAACAGAGGCCGTTTGTCAGAGCATGTAGGAAGCTGTCATGTCTGATCTTTCAGGTTTTGCAGCCTTCCTGAGATTCTGGGGAGTGGGGGTGGGGGACCGGTGAAGCCCTCTGGTGTTGGAAGTTCCTGTCGTCGGGCCATCTGACTGCGCCCTTCCTGTCTTGCATTTTAGGATTTCTGGTTTGTAGGTCATACTTAATGTATGTGTCGGAAGCAAATAAGAATTGTTCTGTTCTATTGTTTGTTTGTTTTTAATGACTTTTCCCAACTCCTGGGCCACTCCCTTCTTTCATTTTTTCCTGAATCTAGTTGAAAGAGTCTTAACCTTTTGTTGCCTCTAGATTTTTTTTTAAATAAGTAACTGATTCTGTATTTGAGATTTTTAATTCTATCCATACAGGTTGATACAGTAGATGTGACTTTTTTCTTGGTAAGACCTCTTTGGAGACTCTGCATGTGGCTCCCATCTGTTTGCACTGTAGTTGAATGATTAGGATTAGTTATTTCCCAATCGTGTTTCCTTTGGTGGTCTCCAGCCCTGGCCTTGGCGAACACTGAGCCCTGCTTTTCTAGCATCGAGTCTGCCCACTGGGCCTGGTCTCCCGAGGTGGCGTGGCTCCCAGCCTGCTCCTCAGTCTGCACTCAGGAGCAGTGGCCCCGGGTACCGTGAGGGAGGGAAGGTTCTTCGTGTGCAGCAGCAGGACGACTGCAGCACCGGCTGCCGCACCTGCACACGCGTGCATTTGTGCCCCTGCTCCATAGCGCTTGTGTGGGCCCTATGACTCTCTGGCACCCATACCGTGTTTGTCAGTCCAAATTGTTCTGGTTTTCTGGCTGTCACCCCAGCCATCCCTTCAGGGACCATCGAGTCCCCTCGGTTTCAGCCCAAGTGCCCTTCCCTGCCTATCACGTGGATGTGTAATCCACTGTCTGTCTCTCCCCCCCCCCCCCACCACGGTCTAGCTGCGCCTCGTCAGCTGGGCAGTAGTGGTGGGTCCAGAGGGGCTGCCAGCCTTGGAAGGAACAGGTTCTCCTTCTGGCCTCGATGGGCACCCCTCGGCGAGATGTCTCATCTCTGTTTTGTCTGAGGCTGTCCACCCAGCACCATGTCCCGCCCCACTGTGGGTCCTGTGGTGTGTTACTTGTTGGGTCACCGCAGGCGTTAGCCTGGCCAGGTGTTGTCACCGATGCTCTGAGAGGCCACTCAGGTTGGGGCTGGCAGGGCAACTGCAAAAGGCAGCCTCACTGAGAAGCACTAGCCATCGGACACCCAGGGCAGCGCCTCGAGGGGTCATCCTCTGCCGCGGTGTCAGCCTTCCTCCCGTAACACTGCCTGGTCTGTGCCTCTTGGGGTCAGCAGGAGGCCAGGCTGTCCTGCGACAGCAAGGCTGCACCTGAGACACCGTGAGGGTGCCCGCAGGCACGCCAGCCTCCCCTGGGTGTTTGCCTGGGGCCTAACCCTTTAATTCCACCCACAGCTTCACTCTCTCTGGCTTCAGGTGGGCAGGGTTTTTTTTTTTTGTTTTTTTTAAAATATATTTTATTGAGTTTTAGAGAGAGGGATAGAGAGCCAGAAACATCAATGAGAGAGAATCATCGATCAGTCGCCTCTTGCACACCCCCCACTGGGGATGTGCCCGCAACCAAAGTACATGCCCTTGACCGGAATTGAACCTGGGACCCTTCAATCCACAGGCCGACGCTCTATCCACTGAGCCAAACCGGTTTTGTCTCTCCTTCTTAATATATTGGTTTTTATGGTCTTTTATTTGTGTTTAATATCAACTATTGCTTCCTCCTCAGTTTCAGAAAATTCTATATAATAAAAACCTAGTATGCAGATTGACTGGACCCAGTTGCTATGACACGCACAGGGGGAGCGCCGCTCAGCCAGAAGCCAGGCTCAGGGCTGGCGCCTCCGCTGCGGGCGGGAGGTAAAGAGCAAGGGGTCCTGGACTGAGAGAGGGCACAGCGTGCTGAGGGTCCCCCCTCCCCCCCTGTGCATGAAAGCACCCAGTATTTCCACATGAAAAATAATTTTTGTTAACACTCTGGTGCACTCCCTCCATTATATGGTCTTATTGGGTATGTAAGAACCCTTTGGCCTGCCCAATGTGGCTCAGTGAGCATCGACCCATGAACCAAGAGTTACTGGTTTGATTCCCAGTCAGGGCAGTGTAGGGGGAGTGCAGGAGGTAGCTGAACGATGATTCTCATTGATTTTTCTCTTTCTCTAAAAAGATATCAATAAAAACTATATTTTTAAGAAGGAATTCTTTGTTTCTGCCTTTTCACTCAGCCTTGCAGCCTCACTGTGTAGAGCACCCTTCACGCACATCTCCGCTGTCAGGGCCCACTGGCGGCCAGGGCCCGGTCCGCGCTGCCAGGCACTTGTGAGGCTGTGCTTTTAGAGCTATCCCGAGCCTGGCTTTGCTGGGCTTCCTGATGTTTCGATGACTTGACGCTCTCAGAGTGGATCGGAGGCACCTTTGCCAGGCCCACTCCTCCCCTCACCCCCTCGCCCTGGGACCCTCCCAGCACAGGAAGCTTCCTGCTGCTTTAATAAGTGACAAGTTGTACCCTGAGCTCTGTACGCTTTGAGGTTGTTTATATGTGTCATTTCTGCACTCAGTGACTTTTTTAGCTTTTTGAGATCAGGTTCTCATCTGGGTGCCCAGGTGTGAGTGAGTGTGCCTTGCTCCCTGTCCTGCTGCAGGCAGAGCTGTCCGGCGGACTGTCTTCCTGATCTCACCCCTCTCTCCTCTTCCTTGGGATCGGGTCCTAGGCACTGAGAAGAAGGCACGTCTCAGACACCTGCGTTCCCAAGTCTGTTTGGAGAGAAAGTTTCCTTCCCAGCTGGTCAGACCTGGGGCAGTGGCAGCCCCGGCGCTCACGGGGGCCAGCAGTGCCCACTCCCCCGGGCATCTCCCTGAGGCCAGCCGAGGCAGCCTGCCCTTCAGCCACGGTAGCCCTGGGACCAGGTGTCTTTCTGCCCACGAGGCCGGTGCGGTGGGTTTCTCACCTCTCTCTGCTGCCCATCTGAACAGACGCTGCTGGCTCCACATCTGGCCCTTGGCATCACCTGTGGCCACTGGGCCAGCCCAGTCCTGACAGCCCGGCCCCACAGCCCGGCCCCACAGCCCCCACAGCCCCCACAGCCCGGTCCCCACAGCCCGGCCCCACAGCCCGGCCCCCACAGCCCCCACAGCCCGGCCCCCATAGCCCGGCCCCACAGCCCGGCCTCCACAGCCCCCACAGTCCGGCCCTCACAGCCCGGCCCCACAGCCCCCACAGTCCGGCCCTCACAGCCCGGCCCCACAGCCCGGCCCCCACAGCCCCCACAGCCCAGCCTCCACAGTCTGGCCCCCACAGCCCCCACAGCCCGGTCCCCACAGCCCGGCCCCCATAGCCCGGACCCACAGCCCGGCCCCCACAGCCCGGTCCCCACAGCCCGGCCCCCATAGCCCGGACCCACAGCCTGGCCCCCACAGCCTGGTCCCACAGCCCCCACAGCCCAGCCCCACAGCCCGGCCCCCACAGGGCAGCGGTGCTGGCCTTGCAGAATAGCTGCATCCCTAAGTGTGGTGTTGGGGACTGGCCCTCAGGAGGACACTGTAGCTCCCTAGGGTGGGCTGGTAACATTGAAATCGTTTCCATTTTATTTAGAATTAGCAATACTTTTCTATGAGCAGTAAAATCTCCTGTGCATTATTTCCTTAAGATACGCTCCTGAGGGGCTGGCTGGGCCGGAAGGCACAGGTATTCCTGTTGCCCTGTGGCCCCAGTGTGTCCTCTGGTGGGGGCACTGGGTGTTCCGGCCAGGGGGCTGCCTCTGAGGCTGCCACCTCCAAACTGCTGAGGACACCCCCACGCTGCCCAGCCCCTCCTGCTCACCCCGCCCCAAGTGTGCAGGCGCACTAATCACCCTTTGCTTTCTTTTCCAACAGCGTTGTGTGGTCCTGCGCTTTCTGAAGTTTCCTCCCAATAGGAAGAAGGTAAGGTCTGTTGAGTTTGCTACCCAGACATTGAAACAATGACTTAGGGACACTTTAAGCACGTGTTCATTATAGAATTTAACTGTGACACAGCATTCCATCAGAACGTGGTGGTCTGATTCCTGCAGGTCCCGGTGCTTGGTGGGGTCACTGTGGGAGTCCCTGGAGGCTGAGCTAGAAGTCACCTGTTCAAGTCAGGGAGCCCTGTGGTTGGTGGGGACCCCAAGGGCCAGGTCTCAGCTTTGCGTTCCCCCGTCTCTGAACATGAAGTCTGGGATGCTGGCAGGTAGACAGCATTGCAGGTCCCAACAGGCAGCTCAATGAAGCCTTGTTTCTATTTGCTGAGTCGTCCACGCCCAGGACTGTGGACACTCTCGGGGCTGTTGCTGTTCTGCAACCCCGCTGACCTCTGGGAGGCAGTGACCTGGAGTGGGGTGTCGCTGTGGTTTTCATCCAAATCTCGGTGGGCGCAGGGAGCCTCAGAGCCCTTCTCTTTGTGGCCTGGGGGAAGGGAGGGAGGCGAAGGAGCTGGTGTGAGCCCTGCTCCAAAGCAAAGGCAGAGCTGTGGGCACGGCTCTCCCAGGGGGATGGTGGGGTGGGGGCGGGGAGTGGGGATTGGGTAGAATGGCCGTTATGTTTCTGTGGAATCCAAGTGGAGGCCAGAGCCATCTGGGCGGCTGCCTCCAGCCCCCTTCTCCACTCAGCACCTGCTGCGCCCAGACCCACTCTCCGGTCAGCTTTTCCTGTCCCCATTTCTGGGGACATTAACAGTTTGCGTTTACTTATTGTGCCAGGGGCGATACCGGGGAATGCTGTGGTTGTGCTGTCAACAAAAGGAGCTTTTTGTCAGGAGCCCTGGGCAAGCAGCTGGAGCCACTGCGTGGGCTCTGGGCCTTTCTGTTGGGTTTCATTCTGTCGCGTCACACTGCCCGTGCCTTGGGATGCCTGCTGGGTCTGCAATGCTACAGCGCAGTTGGCAGCCCCACCCAAGCCTTCCCTGGAGCTCAAGCCCTGTGTCGGCACCACCTGGGCTGCCCTGGAGGACAGCTCTCTCTCTCCTCAGACCTGGCACGGCCCTGCGGAGTTCCTGCCCCCGCCAGGGCGCCTCAGGGTTGATTTGCTCTCTCACCCAAAGCTTATAGCTTACTGGCTCCTTACAAACATCTGACTTGGGAGAAAATGTTTTATTCTCTATTTAGAGGCTGAAGAATAAAATGTAAATACCTAGTGATTTTTGGACAGGAGAGATTTTCAAAGTCCAGTTCCTCGGAAGCGGTGCACGAGCGCTGGTGGAATCACCGGTGTTCCTGGCACAGGAGTGGGTCACGTGGGGCCCTGGGTGGAAGGCAGAGGTGGGCCTGGGAGCTGAGAGGACAGAAGCTCCGGTGGGTCTGGTGGTGTCTGTGGCGAGGCTCCCTCCTCCACGGCCTGGACTGCCGTCTCCTTTTGGGAGGGCAGCCGGCGCCCTGTGTGTACCCTCCGTCCGTCCGCCGCCGCCGCCTCGGTAAGGCCTCCCTGTGCTTCTCTGTTGCAGGCCTCGGAAGAAGTATTCCAGCACCTACAAAACATAGTGGACTTTGGCAAAAATGTCATGAAAGAGTTTTTGGGGGAGAACTATGTTCATTGTGGGGTAAGTGGTTTCATTTATGGAGTCTAAGTTCATGGGCAAGACCTGTATTAACACCAGCTTCTCAATTACAGCTCGGAACTCTGAGCTTGCTAGTTCCTCATGTTAGAGTTTCCGAGCAGTTTGTTTTTTGCATTTGCTGTGTTGTGAGGTAGCAGAGCAAATAGTATTATTTCCATTTTCTAGCTGAAAAGCCTGAGTTTCAGTGAGACCCCCACTTGCCAGGGTACCAGTCGTCCCCCCCCCTCCCCCCCCCGGAGATGTGCAGCATGGCGAGGGCCTGATCGAGGTCCAGACAGCCTGCTGCATCCAGTGTGGCTGGTCTGCGCTGCTGGCTCTCGTTGGTCATGTCACTGACAAGGTCTGCAGTGTGGACGCTTGGGGAGGAGACAGTGCAGGGAGCCACAAGGCTTGGTCCGGCTGTCTCAGTGTCTGTTGGCCCTGCTGCCTGTTTTAGATCAGGGCTCTGAACAGATTAACAGGTTTGTCACTTTGCACCTAGAGAACACTGCTCCGTTTTTGCAGATCCTGTGACTTGCATCTGTCCTAGGAAAAATGATCCTAGGAGTTGAGGGCACCTGTGAAGCAGAAGGGTTGCCCGGCAAAGTAGGTTTTAAATGGCTCTGACAGTAAAGCATCCTCCAAGAAGGTCCTTAGACAAGCTTAGGATGTATGGGGGTGGCTGCGCGTGTCCCTCAGGCTGCAGCCTTGACTGAAGGCATCAGACCCTTTTCCAGGGTGGCCCAGCCATGGAGCTGACAGGGTGGCATGGCTTTTGGCGGGCTTTCTTAGCACCTCCCCACATGGGTTTACTGCAGGGCTCTGAGGGTCCTTGTGACAGCCCGGGCTCCCCAGTACTTGATCTGAGAGATGATCTGGCCCAAAGTTGTGTCTGTCCTTTCCACAGCATCCTGCAGCCTTGCAGGTCAGCCCACGCAGAGTGGAGGGCCCGCAGGGAGCTGCAGTCTGTGCGGAGCCTTTCTCTGTCTCACAGCGCTGAGGCTCCAGACCTTTCTCCTGGCAGGGTCAGGGAGGAGGTAGTGGGAGGTGAGGGCAGCCCAGAGCAGCCCGATAAGTGGGAGCAGCGTCAGGGTGCCCCCTGGCCCAGGGCACACATGCTCCGCCATCCACAGGGGATGGGTCCCTGGCTGCATGAGGTGAGGCCACAGGTTGCTTTCTGGGAACAGGCATCCTGTTGGCATGGAGACAACACCTGAGTGAGCACAGCCTGTTTTGCCCCCAGGGGACCGCCACTCAGGCCTGGCCCACTGGCATCCGGAGCACGTCTCTGATCCGCACCGACACATGCAGGCAGGCAGCCGGCCCAGATGCCGCATGGGAAGTGGCGGGTGCAGCCGGAGAGCCTTCCTCTCCTCTGTGTCCTGGGACAGATACAGCCACCCATGGGAAGAGCACGACCCAACAGCACCCTGCTCATGCCTGCACTGCCTCCGGCCTGCCCAGCTGTTTGCTGACTGGTCTGGGCCGGTTTCCGTGTGAACTGGCGGTTAGCCAATGGGGACGAGGCTGTCCCTTTATGCCTACAGATGTCTGCATCTTAAATCCTGGGGGTCTGGAGACCTGGCGAATTCTAGGTTTGCCTCGCTTTTGTGGGCCTCGGCCTTTAAGTTTGGGTGCCCCTGGGTGGCCTGGACTTCACCTTTACCCTGACATGATGGGGGCACGGGCCAGGCCAGCCCGTGTGGCGAGTGAGGCTCCAGTCTGGGCAGCCTTTCTCTGCAGCCTCCCTTCCCTTTGAGGGCAGTGCCTGTCAGCAGGGAGCCGGGTGGCCCCATCTTCCAGGAACACTTTCTGGGAGGGTTCCATGCTCTGCCAGTTTCCCTAAGTTAATGCCACGTGATTACCTCCCCATAACCTCCCTACTGATGCCCACTGCCTCCCAGGGCTCTGAGGAGCCATGCGTCCATCTAGCAGGTGATGGCACGGCTCACAGGGTCATGAGTCTGAAGCAAGGGTTGGTTAATATAACCAAATGCTGGGAAGAGTGTTTACTACCAACATTTTA
Source organism: Pipistrellus nathusii (assembly GCA_963693515.1). Classification (NCBI taxonomy): domain Eukaryota; kingdom Metazoa; phylum Chordata; class Mammalia; order Chiroptera; family Vespertilionidae; genus Pipistrellus; species Pipistrellus nathusii. Next base: position 69,091,381 of record OY882867.1, on the reverse strand, counting down.
CTCTGACTTAAAACACAAATAGAACTCATTATAAAAGCAGGAATTTAAAGTTGCTTTAAGAAATAAATTCTACTTTTCACCCTGGTGACTGTTGACTTAGGTGGGGCAGTCACAGATGCGTTTCAGAGTAGCTGAGCCACTCTGGACTCGACCCCTCGGTCCCCTGCACGGTCTGTCACTTGAGGAGTGCAGCAGGGCCTGCCTGCCTTCCCCGGCTGAGGCGTCAGCCCCTGCGCAGGCCTGAGCGCCGTGCGGCCGTGCCCAGCCTTGGCTCAGGCTGCGAGCTGAGGGTTCCTCTGCGGGAGGGTCGGGAGCAGTTCTTTATCTTTCCTGCACAGTGTCCCTCGAGAGCCATCTGCTCATGTCCTACCTTTGGTTTGTTAAAGTGGACTGAGACCTTGGGTTTTTAAGTTTTGCATTTTAAAATGTTTATAATACCCCCTCTTCCATTGTTTCACCTTACCTAACTCACTGAGCCACACCGGTCCCACCTTACCTGAATCAGAACTAAACTTTTAGCAGCTTGCCTTTTACCAGTTTACAGCTGTGCAGGTAAACGCCAGAATTCAGGAGGTCAGCTCACTCCGTAGGCTGGAAGTGGATGACGGGCAGCCAGGGCCCTGCAGGAGCACGTCTGTGCGGCAGGAAGCAGACAGGCCTGGTGTCCACGTCCCAGGCTGGGCTCCTGTGTCCTGTGGGGCTTCTCCAGACGCGAGCCTGCCACCCAGGCAGCCCCAGAACAGCGGTGAGAGCACGGACTAAAGCTCCTTCGGCGGGAAATTGCGAGGAGCAGCAATGTGGAGAGAAGCTACGTGGTCTTGCGCCCAGATGCACAGCCTGCGGGCCTCGGAGTCCCGTGGCGGAGGCCCTGGGCTCTCCCTGGAGATTAGTATTCCATCAGACCCTTCCCTGAGCTGTTCCTTGGGGGAGTGGGAGAGACCCCGTGTGTCTGGAGACACTGCTGGGAGCCTTCGTGCCAGTAGCAAGCCCCTCCGGCCCTGCTTTGCCGCAGGGACGCCACGAGGAGAGGACACCGACTGGGTGATGGACCGCTGCTGGTCACCACCCGGCACCCAGCCGCTCTGAGGAGGACAGCGCTCCTAGTGCTTCTGTTGAATCGGGACGTGAAGCCCACGTTCTAGTACCGAGGACCTGTTAATGTGCTGAAATATACGTCACATAATGTACCGCTGGCACCGCTGTTGGTGCGCAGCTCCGCGGCCGGCACGTTCTCCGTGCTGTGCGGCCCACACTGTGCTGTTTGTCCTTACAGGAGGTGGTCCAGCTGCCTCTAGATTTTGTGAAGCAGCTCTGCTTAAAGATACAGTCTGAGCGACCAGGTAAGGTTTCTGACTTACACATTTCCTGTGTCATGTAAGAGACCCGGTGTAAAGTGTGTGACATTTTCCCTCATGTTAGGCAGATGCAGTTTTCAGCAGTTCTTTTGCCAGAAACTTGATCATCAGGGTAGAGATCCCGGAGCTTATGAAGACAATTCTGGCACCAGATCCCCAGGCCACAGCAGAGAATGTGTGACCAGGGACTAATACTAGTAAACATGCATGTGGGAGTGAGAGGGAGCCAAGGAGTTAGGGGAGACTCAGGGAAGGGAAGGGAGGCTACAAGGAGACTGGAGGAGCCAAAAGGAAACCAAGTAGATCCACACTGCAGAGGAGGGCCAGGCCCACAGTCTGCAGCCGGAGGACCTGCCCCAGAGTGGAGCCCACCCAGCCTGCTTGTCCTCCTGGGAGACCAGGAGACGTGAGTTCTGTGGGCAGTGCCTGCCCCATCACCTCCCGTGCCTGCCCCGTCATCTCACATGCCTCCCCAATCACCTCACAAGCCTCCCCAATCACTTCACTTACCTTCTTGAACTTAGTCATGGCTTAGTGACGGGAGATGATGGGGCAGTCAAAGACTTGCCTTTCAGGGCCAGAGACAAAGAGGGAAAGCCCTTGTGATTGAGATGGACATGCCTCTGTCTAAAAAAACAGCCTGGCAGCCACGGTGTGCAGTGGCCGGTGGACAAGTCTCCCTTATTTGGCAGGAGCAGGCAAGCCCCAGAGCACCGTGCCGGGAGCCCCTGGTGGAGGAGGCCTAGAGGGCTCCGCTTGGAGAAGGCTGAGTGGGGAAGGAGGTCATAGCCACATTGAAGCCAGGACAGCGTCTTAGTTGTTTCCTCCTCTAGACTAGACGAAGACAGACTGAGACTTGCTCTAGATTCTGCCAGGCAGCTGCAATGCTGCTCAGTGCCATTATTTTATTTTAGGGTTAGTAATTAAATTTATGCTACTTAACAGTAATAATGACTCATAGTCAGCCTTGTTCTGTGAAAGGAGGAAAGCCAACCTCACGTGAGGTCTGGAGGCCACATGTGCCTTCCGTGACTGCCCACGGCACAGCTGCCAGCAGTCCCTGCCCGGGAGCCCACAGGAACTCTCCTTCCTCTGAGCTCCTAGGTTCAGGGGCCTACAGGGTTTGGGGGCAGTCCCCAAGACCAGCCTCAGGGCCTGGTCATGGTCATTTTATGGCTCGTCGCAGCTCAGGGACACAGGCAAGACCAGCAGAATGACGGGGTTCTGGGTGCAGGTGCCCTGGAGTCATTTGGGGTGTGCATCCTGCTGGCAGCAGCAGTGTGTGAGTGCATGGATCAGTGCCACACACAGAGGCTGCCCAGCTGTGGGGGGAAGTTTTGGAGGGTTGGGCATTAGACACAGCTGACTAGCTAGCTGCCCTCAGCCTCCAGCCTTCCGGAGGTCGAGCTGATACCGTGAGACCCAACCCCCACCCCGAGTCACAGTTGCACTCATGTGACTCAAAGGCCCGACAGGCAGCACACTCCAGCTGCAGACAGCCGCCAGGGGCTGGAGGCCAGGGCTGGCTCCTCCAGGGAATGCGCCGAATTGTGCGGCATCGTCTTGCACCTCTGGCCCTGATCCTCAGGTATGTTCCACCCCTGTTTTCCAGAATCTCGCTGTGACAAGGACCTGGACACACTCAGTGGTTACGCTCTGTGCCTTCCCAATTTAGCCAGACTTCAGACCTACCATTTTGCCGAGCACCGGCCGATTCTATGTGTAGAGATCAAGGTGAAGTTTTGTAAAGGGGAGTGGTGTGGGGAGAAGGGAAAGGTGGGTTCAAATTGAGTCCAGTCCAGGGTACCTGCCAGAGCACAGCTTCCCGCAGAAGCTCCTGCTGTCCCCACGGCCCCGCAGCCCTTCCTGGGGCCAGTATCTCCTAGGTCCTCCGCCTGCTTCCCGCTCCTCCCATGGTGCCACCTGCTCCGTCCTGCCCTGGTTTCTCCCACCGGCCAGACCCAAGGGACGTGGCTCCCCAGGCCCCAGACTTAGGCCTGTTTCCAGGTGCTGCAATGGAGAAACAGCTGGCAGGCCCTGGCTGACAGCCACCAGCACAAGTGCTTTGGGTTCCACCCTCCCCGTTTGCTCTGGAAGGTGCAGCTCGCTAGGCCCTGACCACCCCCTTCTGCCATTCCCCGTGGGCCCCGTGGTGACACTACATGCTGTGTTCCAGGAGGCCAGCTTGAGGGTTACCCTTCGGACCGGGGAGCATTCTGTTCTTTTGCTGCTGTCCTGCTCAGGGGAAACCTCCCCGGAGGCACAGTCACATACATGATTCTCAAGGCCTAGGTTTGTTGTGGCCAGGAGTCCCGAGCAAGGTGGGGGTGGGGTGGGGGATAAGAGGTGTTGCTCGTCCATTGGAGGAAGTGATTGTCAGATAAGGATCAGGCCCCTGGCTTCATTCAGCTGCCCAGTGCCCAGGGGCTGCTCAGGTCCTTCTCCGGAAGCTTCCCAGATGTCCCAGACTATTGTTCGTCTCCTTTTTCCAAACCTCTCTGGCGGTAGTTTTCAGGTCACACCCTTGGCCCGAGCACTCAGAACCCCTGTGCTCAGAGGGGACTGCAGACCTGCTTCCCCAGCCAGAAGCGCAGTCCCCACGAAGGCCTCACAGAGACACGGCAGCTCTCCGGGGCCACGTGCTAAATGCAGGTCTTACATGTGGCATGTGCCCAGAAACTGGCGGTTTTAAAAGGGACCTGGGGACCCACACATTTTGGGAGCCTAGCAACCATCAGATGGGCCCTTCCTAATTCTTGGAGCTGGGACACTCCCAGCATCTTTCCAGTCTTGTTTGTCTTGAAAACACAAAGTGACTCTGTGTTGTGCTTTTCAATCCAGCAACTGAGGACCAATGAGAGTTCTGACTCGAGCAGCACAGAGACGTTTAGATGATGCGACAAGAGAAGCATCAGGGGTTGGAGAGAAAAGCAGCTTTGGGGACAGTTCTGTCCAACACTGCTGCTGCTCCCACAGTGGCCTTGTAGTTCTGTCTGCTTAAAGGAATGCAGTTCTCCCTAAGCAGATTTTCTTATTTATTTTGCAGCCAAAATGTGGGTTTATTCCTTCCTCCAGTGCCGTGACGCACGAGATGAAGCACAAGGTGTGTCGCTACTGCATGCACCAGCACCTCAAGGTGAGTGCTGGCCAGCCCGCCCGCCTGCAGGCTGTGGGGAGGGTGCTGGCCTGCAGTGACCACCCAGAGTTTTCAAAAGAGTGAAAGAAGTTGTAGATGCTTATTATTTACCTCACCTTTTTGTTTTTTGTTTTAAATTGAGATAAATTTTTTTTGCCCTAAGATTCACCCTTTTAAAGTGTATACATTGAGTATATTTTAGTATATTCACAAAGTTGTACAACCATCACCACTATCTAACTCCAGAACATTTTCATCACTTCAAAAAGGAATTCTGTCCCCAGGAGCAGTCCCTGTCCTCCCAACCCCTGTCAGCCTCCAGTGTGTCTGGATTTGCCTGTTCTGGACAGTCATACAATGTGTGGCCTTTTGTGACTGTCTTTTTCCATTTAGTATAATTATATTGAGTCCATCCATGTAGTAGCATGTATCAGCACTTCATTCCTCTTATGACTGATTAATAGTTCATTGTCTGGGGACATTTTGTCCATCTACTCATCTGTTGATAAACATGTGATCTTTCCACCTTTTGGTTATTGTGAATAATGTTGCTATGAACATGCATGTACATGTGTTTCTTTGAATCCCTGTTTTCTGTTTTCTTCCGGCACGGCCATGAGTGAGCCTGAACTCAGGCCCCTATTTCCCATACTCAGCCCCACGTTGGGCATCATGTGTTCTGTGCCAGCACAGCCAGGTTCGGTGAGCCTGAGAGGGGGCGGTGTAGGATTGAGAAAAGACAGATAAGAGAAAAAAGCTCTCCATCTGGGTGGGACGCTGTCCTCTCAGATGGAGAGCTAGCGACAGTGCCATGGCCTACAAGCAGAGTCTTTTATCTTATAGCCAGATTCCATGAGGCAAAGTAAGGGCATGGTAAAGATGTTTACAATGTTCGTGCAGGTTTTGAATCTACGCAATTATATGTACCTGAACTCTATCAAGCCCACATCACTCAGCCACGTGGGACCATAGGTTCTGACCTTAAGTTCAAGCTTACAACTATAGCCTTTGGCTATGATTGTGCTGGGGCTTGCCTGTGGCTTTGCCACAAAAGGATCTGTCCAAACGCTGTAGCTGCTCCCACAGGGTAGATTTTTTGGAGTGGAATTACCGGGTCTTAGGAAAGTTCTATGCTTAACCTTTTGAAAAACACCACTGTTTTCCCCAGTGTGGTTTTCCCATCAGTAATGTATGAGTGTATGAGTATTCTAATTTCTCCCCATCCTTGCCAGCCCTCGTTGTTCTTGTTTGTGGTGAGTGTGCAGTGGTAGCTCATTGTAGTTCTCATTTGTGTTTCTCTAACAGTGATGGTCAGCATCTTTTCATGTGCTTATTGTGTCATTGAAATATATTCTTTGGAGAAATGTCTATTCAAGTTCTTTGCCCATTTTGAATTGGGTTTTTCTGTTGTAGAGTTTACATGTTCTTTATATATTATGCTAGAAGTCCAATGCATGAAATTCATGTAAGGGGTTTGGCCCTCGCAGCCTCAGCTTTGTGGTCATCCGGAAGGCCATCTGGAAGGATGTCTGGAAGGTTGTTCAGCTGTTTGATCTAATTAGCATATTATGCTTTTATCATTATTATTATTATTATTATTATTATTGACCCCAGTGCACAAAATTTGTGCACGGGGGCAGGGGGTGTTCCTCAGTCCAGCCTGCACCCTCTCCAATCTGGGATCCCTCTCACAATCCAGAACAGCTGGCTCCTAACTGCTCGCCTGCCTGCCTTCCTGATTGCCCCTAACCAATTCTGCCTACCAGCCTGATCACCCCCTAACCACTCCCCTGCCAGCCTGATAAATGCCTAACTTCTCCCCTGCCGGCCCGATTGTCCCTAACTGCCCTCCCCTGCAGGCCTGGTCCCCCAAACTGCCCTCCCCTGCAGTCCTGTTCCCTTCCATCTGTCCTCCCCTGCCAGCCTGGCCGCCCCTAACTATCCTCTGCTGCTAGCCTGTTCCCCCTCATCTGCCCTCCCCTGCCAGCTTTGTCATCCCTAACTGTCCTCCCCTGCAGGCCTGATTCTCCCTTCCCCCCCAATTGTCCTCCCCTGAGGGCCTGGTTGCTTCCAACTGCCCTCCCCTGCTGACCTGGTTGCCCCCAACTGTCCCCCTCTGCTGGCTATCTTGTGGCAACCATCTTGTCTCCACATGGGGGTGGTCATCTTTGACCACATGGGGGCGGCCATCTTGTGTGTTGGAGTGATGGTCAATTTGCATGTTACCTCTTTATTATATAGGATGTGATTTGCAAATATTTTTTTCCTCTTTTGTCATTGCCTTTTACTCTTGTTTTTCTTTTTAATGTTTTATTGATTTCAGAGAGGAAGGAAGATAGAGAGATAGAAACATGAGTGATGAGAGAGAATCATTAATCAGCTGCCTCCTGCACACCCCCTACTGGGGACCAAGCCTACAACCCAGGCATGTGCCCTTAACTGGAATCGAACCTGGGACCCGTCAGCCCACAGGCTGATTCTCTATCCATTGAGACAAAACGGCCAGTGCTACTCTGTTGATAGTATGCTCTGATGCACGAAGTTTTAAATTTTGACAAAGTCTATTTTGTCTACTTTTTCTTTTGTTGCCTGTAGTAGGTTTTGAAATGAGGAAGTGTTAATCCTCCAGCTTTGTTCTTTTTCAAGATTGTTTAGGTTATTTGGTGCCTTTTACAATTATGTATGAATATGAGGATTGGATTTTTTATTTTTCAAAACATGACTCAGAATTTTGATAGAAATTGCGGGAATCTTTGGATCATTTGGGTGGTGTCATCTTACCCATTACAGTTTGCTAGCATTAAGTACATCCGCATTGTCGTGCAGCTATCTCTAGACCTCTGTTCATTCTGCAAACTGAAACTATACCCAGTGAACAGCCCCATGTTCTCTTCTCAGCCCCGAGAGCCACCATTGCAGTGGTTACCTATGAATTTGACTGCCGTTGGCACCTCATACGTGTGGAATGATACAGTGTCTTTGTGAAGAGCACAGTGCCCTTGAGGTTCATCCATGCTGCAGCATGTCTCAGTTTCCTTCCTTTTGAAGCTGAGTAATCCACTGAACTGGGTTGCTTCCCCCTTTTGGCTGTTGTCAATGATGCTGCTATGAATAAGAGTGAGACCCTGCTTTCCATTTTTTGAGTAAATACCCAGAAGTAAGAATTGCTGGGTCATATGGTAAAACTCTTTTTAATGACGAGGAACCACATTCTGTGGCTCATGGAGCTGTTCCGTTCACATTCCACCACGGCACGTTTCCCCGCATCCTCACCAAAACTTGCTACTTTCTATTTTTGATATTAGCCATCTTAAGGAGTATGAGGTGAGAAATGCAATTGGTTTTTGCATATTGATATTTTTTAAGGAAAAGAGGCTTACTTCTTTTGTGCACAATAACAAGAGTGGTATCCACCACCTGTTCATCCTGTGCCCCATCCTGGCTGGTGCCGGGCACTATTGTAACTGGCATTTCCCTCCTCCCTGTTAACACCACAGCTGGTGGCCGACGTGATGTTCACAGCTCTTAGACTGACGGAGGGCAGGGAACGGAATGCCGCTGGGTCTCGGGGTGTCACTGAAAGAATGGAGATAGGATGCCAAGGCTAGGGACCCCTCTGTGTGGCCAGCTTCTGACGCCTTCTTCTGAAGCCTTTCTGCTGTTCCCTTCCATTGGAGCAGTTTCTGGTCCAACTCCCCCAGAGCCAAGGCAGAGGTAGGACTTCCTTCTGTTTGGCTTATTTACACTTAAGACCCAGTCAGTCAGAAAAAAATTCAGTCTTGATCATCATTGCCTGACAGCCTTCTCTGTGGAAACAGAAACAATTCGAAATAGAAAAGTTTAATACAGGACATTCGTGTTTGCAGACTCATTGGAAAGCTGGAGGAGTGACCATAGGCTGTTTCTGGGAATGAGACCTGCCACCTCGGGGAGGTGATGGAGAGTCCTTGCAGGGCTGCGTCCAGGCAGGAAGCCCCGGCTCAGCTGCCTCCAGAGCACCACACAGCTCAAGATTGGACCTGGGAGGAAAAGCCCACCTGGAGTGAGCCTGCTATGGGCTGCGTAGTGACCTTGTATCCTGTCACCCTTTGATGAACTTACTTATTTGCTTGTTTCCTAGGATTTTCTATATACATGATCAGATCACTTGCAAATAGAGATAGTTCTGGTTCTTTCTTCCCAAGCTGATGCTTTTTGTTTTTCTTCCCTAATTGCCCTGGTTAGAACTTACAGTACAATATTGTGTAGAAGTAGCAAGAGTGGACACCCTTACCTTGTTCCTGAACTTCGGGGGACACTTTCACTTCTTCACATTCTGTTCACCGTGAGTTTGGTACAATGTTCATTTTGAGTGCTGTTTGTTTGTTTAGTCATGAAAGGATGGTGAATTTGTCAAGTACTTTCCTATACTGAAATGTCCATGAGGTGTTTTCTTCTGTTAACATAGTGAATCACATTGGTTTTCACATGTTGAACCACTCTTGTATGTCTTGGATAGATTCCTCATGACTGTAGGTGGATAATCCCTTTAATATGCTGCTGAATCTGATTTGTCCGTTTTGGTTAAGGATTTTTTCTTAAAGAATATTGGTCTATACTTTTTATTTTTTTAATGATGTCTTTGTCTGGTTTTGGTACCAGGGTAATAACTGGCTATATGGACGTGGGTTAAGAAGTGTTTCCTTCTCTCCACTTTTCCGTTTTTGGAAGAGTTTGAGTGTTGGGGTTCAACACGTGGTAGAATCACTAGTGAAGCCATCTGGTCCTGAGGTTTCCTTTGTTGGTAGGTTTGTTTGTTTGTTTATTTGTTTGTTTTAATGTATTTTATTGGTTTTCCACAGAGAGGAAGGGAGAGGGACAGAGAGTTAGAAACAGCGATGAGAGAGAAACATCGACCAGCTGCCTCCTGCACCCTCCCTACAGGGGTTGTGCCCACAACCAAAGTACATGGCCTTGACTAGAATCGAACCTGGGACCCTTCAGTCTGCAGGCTGATCCTCTATTCACTGAGACAAACCGGCCAGGGCTGTTGGTAGGTTTTGATCCAGTCTCTTGTTATTGGTCACTGGACAGTTTTTTATGAAGGGTCTAGGTGTGCATCTCTGGGATTTTATCTTTTCCCTACTCAGATTTGTTGTTAAGCCCCTCTAAAGACTTATTTATTTTTGTTCTTTTCAACTACAGAATTTCTGTCTGGTTCCTTTTTAAAATTCTGTCTCTGTTGTTATTCTCCGATAGGTAAGAGGTTGTTTTCCATGTTTTCTTTAGCTGTAGCACAGTTAAATTAGCTAATTTAAAGTTGTTGTATCAGTCCAATGTCTGAGCTTCCTCAGGGACCACCCGTGGATTGCTTTATGCCCTGAAGGTATGGATCATACGTTCTTGTTTCTTTGTATATCTTGTAATGATTTGCTGACAAGGGGCATTTTAAGTAATATAAGGTAGTCACTCTAAAAACCAAATTCTACAACTTCTCTAGGATTTTTTATTGCAGATTATTGTAATTGTTATTGCTTTTCCAGTGGCTTTTCTATGCAAACTAAAGGCCTGGTGCATGGGTTCATGCACTGGTAGGGTCCCTTGGTGCGGCCTGTGGAAATCAGGCCAAAACCAGCACTCGAACGCTGCCTGCCCCTCCTGCCTGCCACTCCTGCTCATCCCAGCCCCGTTGCACCTGCCACCACTGCTAGGTAGGCTCGCTGCTGCTCCACTGCAGTCTGTGGGCTGTGAGCCCTGTGTCTGGCACCCATCGGTCAGCTGAGCAGTGCTCCCGCTGTGGGAGCATACTGACCACCAAGGAGCAGTTCCTGCATTGAGCGTCTGCCCCCTGGTGGTCAGTGCGTGTCATAGCAACTGGTCAACTGGCAGAATGAGCCGTTGCTTAGGCTTTTATATACAGTAGATCCTTGGGTTACATAAGAGATCCATTCCTACAGCGCTATGTTATGTGATTTTTGCTGTAAGTTGGAACCCACCTACATACACCTACGTCACTCACATGGAGCACACACACAGCAGTAATGAAGTGAAACAGTAAAAAAAAAACTTTAAAGATAATTCCTGACCTTTACTGTGGTAAATAAATAATAAAAACATAAAGCACCTATGTACATACATCGAAATGACGGAACTTTTTTTTATAAATAAGTAGCAGACGGCGATGTAACCACGAAACGACATACATTGAGTCTGACTTCACCGAGGACTATCTATATGTAGACGCTGAGAAGTCTGCATTTTTCTTATGTGTAGCTTCTGAAGTCTCTGCTCAGTTAGCTTAGCGGGCAGCTGATGGTTTGGAAATATTTTCTTAAATGCCTGGAATCAGTAAGATTCTCATATTTTGGCCAGAGGCTCTGTGTGTGGGCTAAGGGCTGCTTTCAACCCTCAGCAGGAGAGTTGCAACTTTGCCTTGGCCTTCACTTTCAGAGCCGAGGTGAGGGCCTCTGCAGGTCTTTGCAGAGCCTGTGCCTGGGCTTCTATAATAGATCCCCCAGGACATGCTGGAGTTTACACCCAGTGCACACTTCACCCCGCCGCCTTTCTGTTGAGCTTCAGGTTTAGCCTGTTGTTAGCCACAACTGCTATTCCCCATGCAGGCAGCTATGAAGTTGAAACAGTTGCCTCTGAATAGTTGTCCTAAGTGCTCCTGGGAAACAGTGCCCCTCTGGTACCTGGTAAGCTCTGAGACAGGCCAGTGAGCACAGGAAACCAGAGATGGGGAGGTAATATAATGCGCATTCTCTGGCAACAGGGCTCCAGAGGAGCCCCACCCTGTCCCGCCCTCTGCAGGCTGCCAGCTTCTGTTTTCACCACGACTGCTGGTTTCCAGGGTTCCCTTGGAACTAGACGGGGTGGGAATAGGACATTAAAGTGCCACAAAGCTCTTTACTTAGATTGGGTTGTATTTCTTGAGTAAATGCTTCCTAAATTGTTGCAAGACTATGGTTAATCTTCAGAGTTATGAAAATTTAAATTGATCCTGTAAGTTTTGCAGTTTTCTCATTGCTCATCTGTTCCCACAGACTTAATACCTGCTCATTTAACTGATAGAATACGGAATTGTATGAATTAGGTCATCTGCTTTCCCAGAGGTAACTCATGTTATCAGTTTGTACATCCTTCCTGACTTCTTCCTGTGCTGACAAAAATAAACGTTACACAGTGGAAGTGAGGTGATGCCATCTTTATACATATCTGTGTTCACATGTGCATGTATACTCATTTCTAACGCAAATACAGGTTCTTGCCATGTGAAATTGTTCTGCTAATTGCCTTTTTTCACTTAAATAATCCTTAAGGATTGTTTATTGTACAGCCTTCAAGGGCTTTTCTTTGCATATTGTATAAGTATGTGATACACATACTCCATTTTTTTATTTTTAAATGTATTTTATATTGTTGACAGTATTACAGATATTTTCCATTCCTCCCCTCATCCCTTCCTCCTAGCCCTTACTCAATACCAAGTCTTCACCACCCTATTGCCTGTGTCCATGGGCTATGCATACTGTATATATAAGAGGCTAAGTGTCTGTCCTTCTCTCCGACTGAATGCTATGACACGCACTAACCAACAGGGGGCAGATGTTCAACAGGAGCTGCCATGATGCACGCTGACCATTTAAAAATAAATGGCACCATGGACCTGGCACTGACAAACCAACACTTGGCTTCCCCCAAGTGGGACACAAGCCCCACTGCCACCCCAGAGCAACACCCCACCAAATTGCAGCCAACACTGCCAAGACCCCCTGCTGCAAAATGCAGCCCACAGCCCAGCCCAGCCCAGAAACGGTCGCTGTGGGCACTGGTCAATGACGTCACATAGCAACGCCTGGCTTCATCTCCCTAGCGACCAGCCTCCTTGGAGTTTCTTCATCCCAGGAACAGGACTTGCTTTATAGCCAGGTGGAAACATTTTACACATTAACCAAATGTCTGTGAAGCGTTTCCCATGCCTCATCTCATTTGATCCTCACATAAGTCCTGGAGTAGGGAGATAGGAGACTCGATGGAATCCTACTTTCTTTTCATTAGCCAGAAAATAGAGATTTAGAAACTTGACCGAACTGAAAAGAAGTAAAAAATGGTGAAATTTGACAATGACTTCAGGTTTTGTCATTGCGCAGAATATAATCAAACACTGCTGCAGTTAAATATTGTACCCTTTGTTCTCCCTGCATGATCTACAATAATAATCTGCTTTGTGTTGATATTTACTACTGTGTTGCTAACATTTATCTGAAAGAGAAGTTGGGGTGCTTCACTGGGCTGGAAAAAGTTTAGCTACATCAGAAAGCAGGTCTAATTAAGCAAGTTTATCTATATTTATTCAAAAGGCTAAGTTGACTTGGGCATGCATGGTACACATAAAGCTATCACTGGCACCATTTGCATGCATATGTTCCCATCTGTCATTGTTCGTCTTGAATTTGGTTGACATTTCTCTTATAGAGAAAGGGCAAATAGTGATATTAAATTATTTCTTATAATTAATTTCCTTTCAATGTGCATGAATCTGTGCACCAGGACACTAGTCAGTATATAAGTTCTTTGGTTTATTTCTTCTTGTCCCTTCAGTCCCACATTGAGGTATGTCAGTCTGTTCCATACCTCCCTGCTTTGGGTCTTATTTTGTTGGCCAATTCATTTTGTTCATTGGATTCCACAGATAAGTGAGATCATATGATATTTGTCTTTCTTCATTTGACTTATTTCACTTAGCATAATATTTTCCAGTTCCATCCATGCTGTCCCAAAGGGTAAGGGTTCCTCTTTTTTACAGCTGCACAGTATTCCACAGTGTAAATGTCCCAGAGTTTTTTTTTATCCACTCATCTGCTGATGGGACTTAGGCTGTTTTCAGATCTTAACTATTGTAAATAACGCTGCTATGAACATGGGGGTGCATATATTCTTTCCGATTGGTGCTTTGGGGTTTTTAGGATATATTCCCAGAAGTAGGATCACTGGGTCAAACAGAAGCACCATTTTTAATTATTTGAGGAAACTCCATACTGGTTACCCTAGTGGCTGCACCAGTCTGCATTCCCACCAGCAGTGTACTAGGGTTCCCTTTTCTCCACATCCTCACCAACACTTGTTGTTTGTTGGATTTTTTATAATAGCCATTCTGACATGTGTGAGGTTTTAATTTTCATTTGTCTGATGATTTTAGTGATTGAGCATTTTTAATGTGTTTCTTGGCCATTTGTATATCCTCTTTGGAGAAATGTCTATTCAAGTCTTTTGCCCATTTTTTAAATTGGATTGTTTTTCTTTTTGTTGAGTTGCATGAGTACTTTATATATTTTGGCTATTAACCCCTTATTATATGTATCATCGGCAAATATGTTCTCACATTCAGTGGGTTTCCTCTTCAATATGATGGCAGTTTCTTTTGCTGGGCAGAAGCTTTTTAATTTTATGTAGTCCCATTTGTTTATTTTTTTCTTAGTTTTCTTTGCCCTAGGAGATGTATTCTTAAACATTATTGTATCAGATGTCTGAGATTTTACTGCCTATGTTCTCCTCTTAAGATTTTTATGGTTTTATGCCTTACATTTAAGTCTTTATCCACCTTGAGTTTATTCTTGTGTATAGTGTAAGTTGGTGGGCTATTTTCATGTTTTTGCATGTGTTCAGTTTTCCCAGCACATTTGTTGAAGAGAATGTCTTTTTACTTCATTGTATGTTCTTGCCTTCTTTGTCAAATATTAATTGATTGTAATGGCATGGGTCAATTTCTGAGGTCTGATCCATTAATCTATATGCCTGTTCTTGTGCCAGTACTAAGATGTTTTGGTTACAATGGCTTTGTAGTATAGTTTGATATCCAGTATTGTGATCTCTCCTACTTTTTTTTTTTTTTCTCTCTCTCAAGATTGCTGTGCCTATTTGGGGTCTTTTCTGGTTCCATATAAATTTTTGGAGTATTTGTTCTATGAAGTATGCCATTGGTATTTTAGTAAGGATTGTGTTGAATCTATAGATTTATTGGATAGTATAGACATTTTAATGATGTTAATTCTTCCAATCCATGAACATGGTATATTCTTCCACTTGTTTATATTTTCCTCTATTTATTTTTGCAATGTCCTGTAGATTTCCAAATACAGGTCTTTTACCTTCTTGGTTAAGTTTATTCATAGGTACCTTTTTTGTTGCAATGGTAAATGGGATTGCTTTTTTAGTTTCTCTTAGAGTTCATTATTGGTATGTAAAAATGCCATTGATTTTGTATCCTGCTACTTTGCCGAGTTAATTTATTAAGTCTATATAGTTTCTTGGTGGAGTCTTTAGGGTTTTCTATATACAAGATCATGCCATCTTGCTAATAATGAGAGTTTTATTTTCTCCTTTCCAATTTGGATACCTTTGATCTCGTCTCCTTGTCTGATTGCTGTGGCTAGGACTTCCAATACTATGTTGAATGAGAGTGGTGGAAGCAGGCATCCCTGTCTTGTTCCTGTTCTTAGGGGAAATGTTTTAGTTTTTTTTTACCCATTTTAGTATTAAGTTGACTATATGTTTGTCACTTATAGGCTTTATTATATTGAAATATGATCTCTCTATTTCCACTTTACTGAGAGTTTTTATCAAAAAAGGGTGCTGTGTTTTGTTGAATGTTTTTTCTACATTTATTGATATGATCATGTGGTTTTTATATTTTAATTTGTAATGTGATATATCATAGTTATTGATATGCAAATACTGTACTAACCTTGCATCCCTGGAATAAATCCCACTTGGTCATGATGTGTAATCTTTTAAAATATTGCTGGATCCAACATGCTAACATTTTGTTTAGGATTTTAGCATCTGTGTTCATCAGGGATATTGACCTGTAATTTTCTTACTTAGGAGTATCTTTATCTGGTTTTGGAATTAGGATAATGCTTGCTTCGTAAACAGAGCTTGGATTATTTTGCTCTCCTGTTTGGCTCAGTGAGTAGTGTCAGTCCATGAACTCAAAGGGCCCAGGTTTGTTTTCGGTCAAGGGTACATGCCTGGATTGTGGGCTCGATCTCCAGTGGGAGACTTGGAGGAGACATCCGATCCACCATGATTCTCTCTCAACATGGATGTTTCTATCTCTCTCTACCTCTCCCCGCCTCTCTGAAATCAATAAAAATACATTTTTGAGAGAGAGAGAGCGTGAGCGAGCAAGCTTGGAAGTGTTGCTTTCTCGTGGATTTTTGGAATAGTTTGAGGAGCATAAGTGTTAGTTCTTCTTTGAATGTTTCATAAATTCTCCTGAAAATCTATCTGGTCCGGGACTTTTGTTTGCTGGAAGTTTCTAAATTACTGCTTCAATTTCATCCATAGTTATTGGCCTACTCAGGTTTTTATGATTCTTCCTGATTGAGTTATGGAAGATTGTATGTTTCTAGAAATTTGTCCATTTCACCCAGGTTGTCCAGTTTGTTGCCATATAGTTGTTCATAGTATTGTCTTACAATCCTTTGTATTTCTGTGGGGTCCGTTGCTATATCACCTCTTTCATCTCTGACTATTTATTTGGTTCTACTCTGTTTCTTTTCTTTTTTTTTTTTAATATATTTTATTGATTTTTCACAGAGAGGAAGGGAGAGGGATAGAGAGTTAGAAACATAGATGAGAGAAAAACATCGATCAGCTGCCTCCTGCACACCTCCCACTGGGGATGTGCCTGCAACCAAGGTATATGCCCTTGACTGGAATTGAACCTGGGATCTTTCAGTCCACAGGCCGATGCTCAATCCACTGAGCCAAACCGGTTTTGGCTCTCTTTGTTTCTTGATGAGTCTGGCTAGGGGTTCATCAATCTTGTTTATCATTTTAAAGAACCAGCTCTTGGATTTATTGATCTTTTGGACTTTTTTTTTTTTTTTTTTTTTAAGTCTCTATGTCCTTTATTTATGCTCTGATCTTTATTATTTCCTTCTTTCTACTTCCCCTGGGCTTTTCTTCTTGTTCTCTTTCTACTTCGTTTAGTTGTCGGGCTGGATAGTTTATTAGTCCTTTCTGTTGTTTCTTGAGGAAGGACTGTAGTGCTATGCACTTCGTTTCGGCACTGTTTTCGCTGTGTTCCATCGGTTTCAAGTGGTTGTGTGTTCACTTTCATTTGTTTCAGGCAGTTTTTAATTTCTTGCTTGATATCATTGGTAACCCATTCATTGTTTAATAACATGCTATTTAGCCTCCATGTGTTTGAGTGTTTTTGAGTTTTGTTTTTGTAATTGATTTTTAACTTCATGCCACTGTGATCTGAGAAGACCCTGGTATTATATCAATCTTCTTGAATTTGTATAAACTTGTTTTGTGCCCTAACATGTGGCCTGTCTTTGAGAATGTTCCATGTGAGCTTGAGAAGAATGTGGAGTCCATTGTTTTGGGGTGAAATGTTCTGTAAATGTTGGTTAGATCCATCTGATCTAGTGTGTCATTGAAGGCTGCTGTGTCCTGGTTCATTTTTTGTCTGGAAGATCTATCCAGTGAAGTCGGTGTGGTGGTAAATCCCAAATTATTAATGTATTGCTGTCAATCTCTCCTTAAGGTCCATCAAGAGTTTTTTTTAATGTACTTCAATGCTCCTATATTGGGTGCATATATGTTTATAAGGGTCCTATTTTCTTATTAAATCATTCTGTGTAGTATAATGAAGTGGCCTGCTTTGTCTGATATGAATGTTGCTACTCCAGCTTTTTTTGCCTTTCCATTTGCATGGAATACATTTTTCTAGCCCTTCATTCTCAGTCTGTGTCTGTCTTTTGTTCTAAGGTGAGTCTCTTATAGATAGCACATATATGGGTCATGTTTTCTTACCCATTCAATCACCCTATGTTTTTTGAGTTGAACATTTAATCCATTTACATTTAAGGTTATTATTGGTAGGTATTTATTTATTGCCATTTTTATTTTCTTTATGCCTATGACCCTCTCTCTCCTTTTCTCCTTCTTACAGCAGACCCTTTAATATTTCTTGCATTGCTGGTTTGATGGGAATGTACTCCTTTGACCCCTTATTGTCTGGAAAGCTTTTTATTTCACCTTCAATTTATATGATAGCCTTGCTGGATACAGTAGTCTTGGATTTAGGTCGTTGCTTTTCATTACTTCGAGTACTTCATGCCTCTCCCTTCTGGCTTGAAGTGTTTCTCTTGAGAAGTCAGTTCTAATGGGAATTCCTTTGTATGTAATTTTTTCTCTTTCTTACTGCCTTTAAAATTCTTTCTTTGTCTTTAACATTTGCTATATTATTATTATTATTAAGTCTTTATCTGAGGATATTTTTTCATTGATTTTTAGGGAGAGTGGAAAAGAGAGGGAAAGACAGAGAGGAATATTAATGTTTGATAAACACATTAATTGGTTGCTTCCTGCATGTGCCCCAACTAGGGCCCAGGCCAGGGTGGAGCCTGCAATGAGGTATGACCAGAATTGAACTAGGGACCCTTCAGTTCACAGGCTGGGCTAACATTTGCCATTTTAATTATGATGTTTCTAGGTGTGGATCTCTTTGGGTTCATCCTTATTGGGACTCTCCATTCCTCCTGAACTTGTCTGACATTTTCTTCACCATGCAGGGGAAGTTTTCTGTCATTATTTCTTTAAACAGGTTCTCTGTCCTTGCTCGCATTCTCCTTCTTCTGGCATTTCTATAATGTGGATGCTTTTATGTTTTATGGTGTTGCAGAGCTCCCTTAAGCTATCTCCCTGGTTTTTAATTCTTTCCTCTATTTGCTGCTCTAATGGGTATTTATTTCCACCTTGTATTCCAAATTGCTGATTCCTTCCCCTGCTTCATCTAATCTGCTTTTAATCCCTTCCAATGTGTTCTTCATGTCAGATATATCATTCTTCCTTTCTGCATGGTTCAATTTCCCTTCTCATGTTGTTGTAATTTTCACTAAGTTACTTAAGAATCTTTATAACCATTGCTTTGAATTCTATATCTGATAGGTTTCTTGCCTCCATCTTGCTTAGTTCTTTTTCTGGTGATTCTTTTCTTTCACTTGGGGTTGTTTCCTTGACTCCTCGTTGTAGCTGTCTCTTTATATTTGTTCATGTGTACTAAATAGACAAGCTGTGCCTCTCAGTCTGTGGGATAGCCTTCTGTAGAAAGTGTCTTAAAGGGATCCAGTAGTATAGTCTCTGTGTTCAGCTGAGTTGGATGCTCTAGGAATGCTCCTTGTGTGCATTCTCCTGTAATTGGGATTTGATTGTTGATGTCCTGTTTGTAGGAGGTATCTCCTATGACTAGTTGCCAGTGTCAACCCTAATGTCTTCCTGCCATCTGTCCAGTGGAGGGAGACTCCTTAGCCCAGAGGCTGGGTCTACCTTGAACCACACACCTTGGTTGACTGTTCTGGTCTGTGCTTCCTTCCCCCCGGAGCTGGTCCTGCAGGTGTCACCTGTAGGCACTTGGGGTCCTGCTGGCTTTTGCTTTCCTGAGCAGCCTGGGATGGTGTCTGTGGTGGAGACCCAATCTACTGCTTTGACTAATTAGATCATTCAAAGCCTCTAGAGATCCGCCTCTGTCTGCAAACTCATTGGACTCAGTCTTGAGTAGCCTCAGGCAATTGTCCACAGTTTGGGTGAGAGGTTTTCCAACAGAGTGGGACAACTGCTTCTGCCTGGAGTCTAATTGTTATTCTCAGTCTCTTAATGAAGCCTCAGAAACTCCACAGGGTGGGCAAGGGGCTTTCCAATAGGGTGGGCCGACTGTCTCCCCCTCTGTTTGGTACCCACAAAACACCTGGATAGCAAATGTCTGTGCGAGAAAGATGACCCCCGCACATGAGGAAATGAGACTCAGCACAGGAAACCAGGGTGTCTGCCTTCTGGGGTCTAGCCAAAGAGCCCCAACCCTGGCTTCTGCTCACTCAGCTCTAGTCCACTCTGCTCCCCCTCTGCCAGAGCCCAAGGTGAGTGGCTGCACATAGGATTTTGTGTGTTGGCCCTTTAAGAGGGTGCCTGTATTTCCAGCTGCCTCTCCCTGCAGATAGCAACCTTGTTGCTTTTCACGGCCAGATGTTATGTGGGCACCCTTCTCAGTTGTGGTCTGTGCGCAGGGGAGCCCAGCTTAGGGTCTAGACCCCAGAGTTCTCAGTGGCAACCCCTCTCCCCCAGCTGAGACCTCTCTGCAGACCTTCAGCTGCTGTCTGTGGGAGCCCGGCCAGCCCCCGCCCCTCCTGCCTGTCTCTGTGGTCTCCACTCTGTCCTTGGTGATCAGGGTTCTCTCCAGCTGTCCTCAGTTGGCTATTTAGGAAATTTTTCTGTATTTTAGTTGTAATTTCAGTTTGGTCCTGGGAGCATGTCTGTGAACTTATACTTAATCCATCGCCATTTTTAATCTGTACATATATCCTTTTTATTCTCTCTTTTCTAAAACATATTTTTATTGATTTCAGAGACGAAGAGAGAGGGAGAGAGAGATAGAAATATCAATGATGATAGAGAATCATTGATTGGCTGCCTCCTGCACACCCCTTAGTGGGGATTGATCTGGCAACCTGGGCACATGCCCTTGACCAAAATTGAACCCTGGAGCCTTCTGTCCGCAAGCTGATGCTCTATCCACTGAGCCAAACCAGCTAGGGCTCTTTGTCATTAATATTATTATTATTATTATTATTATTAAGTAATATATGCTTTGTTATGCAAGTTTGTTTTTGCCTTGAATAAATTTTGGTGATTTTTAGTTCTACCTCTTTCTGTCGGTGACTGCAAAGCATTTATTCATTCCTTCTCTGAATATGTGTCCTGCCAGGTCCTGGCCCATGAGAGCACAGGTACTGTGATTTACTTAGTTGTTTCTAGGTCTTGCTCTTAGTCAGATAGCGGTGAGCATCCTTGAACCTGTGATTCCTTGTACATTTACCAAGTTTGGATACCCACCTTTTAATTTTTAAAAAATATGTTTTTATTGATTTTAGAGAAAGGAAGGGAGAAGGAGGAGAGAGATAGAAACATCAATGATGAGAATCATTGATTGGCTGCCTCCTACACGCTCCCTCCTGAGAATCGAGCCCGAAACCCGGGCATGTGTCCTGACTGGGAATCGATCTGGTGACCTCTTGGTTCATGGGTGGAAGCTCAACCACTGAGCCGCAACAGCCTTTTAAATTTTGATGGAAACCAGCAAGTGGCCTTGTTGTGCCAACTTTTCTTCTCAATGACAACATGAAATTACTATGAGCCACACCTTCTCCTTCTTGGATATTATAATTTTAAAGATTTGTTTATCTGGTTACCGGATTTGGCCATGTCGCTTTAAAAAGGTGCTTGCTGCTGCTTCCTGCTCATGTAGAGGCTGGGCCAGCAGCCACGTGGGAACTCAGAGGAGGGCGGGCACCCCCCAGCTAGTGAGGGTGTCCCGGAGTGCGGACACCTGCTGGGACTCCCATCACCTCATCCACTGGGCTGGTGCTAAAGTCACCCAGTGCTGCCCCATCCCATCATGGACACGTGTGGTGGTTTCTTCACAGGTGGCAACTGGGAAGTGGAAGCAGATCAGTAAATACTGTCCCCTTGACCTCTACTCAGGGTAAGAGACAGTCTTTGTCCTTAGTGCCATTTTTCCTGCAGGGGGTGTGGTTGGGGGTGTCCTGTGAGGGGTCAGGGGGTGCCTTGTCAGGCGGGTGGAGACCTGCAGCCCGTGCCCCAGATGCCCCAGCCGCAGCCCAGGCACAGGCAGGGACTGCACGGCCCGCTGCTGACCCTGCACATCTCCTTTCCGTTTTAGAAATAAGCAGAGAATGTACTTTGCCTTGAAAAGCTTGTTGCAGGAGGCACAGAACAACCTGAAGATATTTAAGGTAAGAGCGCTTCTGTGCTGTGGCTCTCCGCAGGAGCCGCCGGGCGGGCTGAGCGGGGCACCCGCTCTCCTCCTGGCCCGCAGACACGCATCCCAGGCGCCGCCTTGCCCCGGGGTGTGGGCTCCCTGACCCCCGGGTGCCTGGGCTCTGATCAGCCCCGACCTGACCCTCAGGGTGCCTCTGAGGCCTGGCTGGCATCCGCCTTCCCAGACCTGGGGGAGGGAGACACCAAAGTCAGGGTGCGTGTAACTGTGGGAAGGACTTGAGGACTGTGTTTGAATTAGACGGTAGATTTCTTCCCGTCAGGGGGCTTATCTGGAACCTGTGGCCAGGCTGGCATTCTGTCTGAAGTGGCCGTTTTGGCTGCCCTGCCGCCTGGGCCCCGGACAGCTTGTCCTGCCCTGCGCCTGGGGCTGGGCCTCAGACCTGGGCCGTCAGCTGCTTCTGTTGCCACGGAAAAAATTCAGAGTTTGGGAGAATTGTCTCAAAAGGAATGGATTAAGAGAAGGTACACAGCATGGCTTTTTTAAAATAGCATTTGGAGCATTGCAGTCCATTTTCTCAAGTGCCATCACTTTTTAAAAATGTATGTTTTTATTGACTTTAGACATGAAGAGAGAGAAACATGGATTGGCTGCCTCCCACACGCTCCCTCCTGGGGATGGAGCCCACAACCCGGGTGTGTGCCCCATGGGGAATGGATGCTGTGACCTCTTGCTCATGGGTCATGCTCAACCAGTGAGCTGCCCTGGCCCGGCCCTGGTGCCGTCACTTCCGGGCGAGCTGAGGTGCTGCAGCCGCTCCCGGTCGGCACCGCCATCCTCCTGTTGGTCCGCGTGTTGTTCACATACTCCATGCCTGTGGCTCTGTCCACCCCAGCGCGGGTCACTTGTAAACTTAGGGAGACACGTGGAGTGACCTGGAGCTGAGCTGATGGCTCTCCTCCAAAAGCCACCTGAGGTCCTTGAGCAGCTGTGTCTGTGGGAGCGAAACCCCGCCCTCGGCCCTCAGATGTGGGGGCAAGAGGTCTTGTCGAAAGAGGTTTGGGCGGAACCACCACCACCACACCCCCCCCCCCCCCCCCCCCCCCCGCCGGGCTCGTCAGCCCGCTGTGCTGGAGCCGGCCAGCCTCGCAGGCCAGTCCGCCCCACTCGGCTCAGTGCCCCACCGCACGGGGCCTCCGCTCAGTCCCGGCCCCTGGTGCCAGCTCAGCACGTCCTCTCAGCCTGTTTTCTCCTGGGAACTCCCGCCTGCCTTGGCCTGGCGTACCCGGCTCAAGGCTGTCTCATGGGTTCCCTGGCCTTGGTGGTGTTGGCCTTCATTGTGTCCCATCACCCTGGACACCCACTGAGCTCTGGCAGTGCCAGTGGGCCTTCCGAGGAAGCCGCGTCCTGTGGTTTCGCAGGACTTTGCCGAGGGAGGCACGCCTGTCTGCACGCCTGTGGGTTGACTTGCCTCCCCTCGGCCACCCGGAGCAGAGCAGGAATGTCCTGTCACATGCCCTGCTGCTGCGCTCCGGGCACTCACACCTCAGCTCTGCCAGGGAAGCCGGGGGACGGCTCTGGCTCAGGGTCTCTCCTGAGGCTGCTCCCAGCAAACCCCTGGCTGAGCCCATCTGAGCTCCCGGGCTCTGACCACATCACGAAGACAGCGCAGTGCGAGCCGGCGCCTCTCACCCTCCTCGGTGAAAGACCAGCGGGGCGCGCTGCCACTGCCTCCATGCTGCTGGCACATGGGCCCACCCTCTGTGAAGCGGAGAGGACCTCCGTGGGACTGTAAGGGCGATGGGCCGTTGGCACGTCCTGCAGGCTGTTAGCCTCACTTTCTCGCAGGCACAAGGAGGGAGGCGAGAGGTGCCACTGCCCTGGGGTGGGCTGCTGCTTGGGGCAGGAACCAGGTTCTCTTAGGGCCTTTTTACCAGACACCAGAGGCCACATCTGTTACACTCCCAGGCCACCATGGGCCAGACAAGCAAGGACTACGAGGAAGTGGGCACAAAACGAGAAGCTTCCGTTTTCATAGAAACATAGGTTTATTCCGATAGAGACATGCTGAATACAAAGGGCTGAAATAAAGGAGTCATCCTTAACATAAAATAACTGAACATTTTAATGACAATTATTTTTCTTGTACATTCACTTACCAGACACTGATAACTTCACAAATTAATAAGCGTAACACAAATAAACCTATTTCTCTCGCTCTCCAAAGCGATATATTTCCTGTTGCGCACACCAAACAAGTCAGTCCCAGACTAATGACGTGGCCCTCGGCCACTGACATATCTGCTGCTGGTGTTGGTGGAGGAAATGGTGCGCCTGCGCTTAAGGGAAATGAATGCAAACAGGATTCTAGTAATCAGCCATTTGTGAACGTTGTAGTTCGTTATTAATAATTTTGTAAAACAGGATATTATAAAAATTAAGTCACAAAATTTTTATTAAAATGTTCCTTACATACCGTTATATTGGCTGGGCCACAGAAATATTCAATGTGGGCCACATGCAGCCTGGGGCCGTGAGTTTGACACGCTTGGTGTAGACCCCGTAAAAGTCATGGGCTGGGCCCATGGCGGTTCCGCCTGCAGTCTGTGAACCACCAGTACTGCAAGGGGTTTCTTTGCTGGACTTGGTTTGGAAGGCAGGATGGCCTCAAGGCAAGGGTTTCACACCCGCCCTGGCGGGACTGGTCCGGCCTCTCACAGAGGACAGGGCTCTGCAGAACTGGCATCCACAGCGTCCACACTGCCTCTCGGTGCCTCTGCTCAGGCCGGACGCAGTGTCACAGGAGAGGCGTCCCTGCCTCTGCAGTCCCCGCAGCCAGTGCGCTGTGTCTGGCCTGAGGTTTGTACTTCAGTTCAGGACTCCGGTCTCCCGTTTTTAGAGCTTTCCTTCTTTCCCACCTTCCCGTGGGACTCGCCTTTTGGTCCGGGATAGGGTGCGCCCACCGCCGCCGCACCGGGTGTAGGCCCCGATGGCCAGTGGTTGATGTTCGCTCCTTTGCCTGCCTGTCCTGTTTCTTCCCTGCAGAACGGGGAGCTGATTTATGGCTGCAAGGACGCCCGCAGCCCCGCAGTTGACTGGCGTGAGCTGGCACATCACCTGAAGCCCTTCTTCTACCCGTCCAACGGCCTGGCCAGCGGGCCCCACTGCACGAGGGCCGTGATCCGGGAGCTGGTGCGCGTCATCACGCGGGTGCTGCTCAGTGGCTCAGACAAGGGCCGGGCAAGTGCCCTGAAGCTGGGGCCTGGGCCGCCAGGCCCTTGTGTCTGTGAAGCCAGCCCCTTCGGCAGGAGCCTGCGGCACCAAGGTAAGCTGGTGGCTGGCGGGTGGGCAGAGGCCGGCCGTCGCCTGCTAGGGTCCTGCCTGGCCTCCCA
The DNA here is from genome assembly GCA_963693515.1 of Pipistrellus nathusii. Classification (NCBI taxonomy): domain Eukaryota; kingdom Metazoa; phylum Chordata; class Mammalia; order Chiroptera; family Vespertilionidae; genus Pipistrellus; species Pipistrellus nathusii. The sequence continues at coordinate 69,066,709 of OY882867.1, read as the reverse complement.
GAGCTTCTGCAGGAGCAGCCTGGGCCCCACAGGCTTCCCCAGAGCCAGCCTCCCCGCCTCTGAGCCTCGGTGGGGAGGCGCCCTCCTCGTCCCGATGTGGGTGTGTCCTTGCAGCCCAGGTCTTCCCTACATCCCTGTCCACCATGCCCGTATTTGCTGGTGCTTTCTCCACGCCCTCCTGGTTTTTCCTCGTGGTGCACTGGGCAGGCTTCCTCGGCCGTTCTCAGGCACAGGAGTGAGCCCCACAGTGCAGGCCTTTGCAGGGGGAGGGAGGGTGCAGGGCCAGCAGGTGCAGGGCTCCTGGCTGTGGCGCTCCCTGCTCGAGGGCCTGTTCCTCACACACCCGGAGCTGGCTGTGACTTGGTGGCCTCTGGGCTTCCAGGTGGCTAGCTTGGGTTTTTGTCCTGCGTGTCCCCACGCTCGTTTGCTCCTATGTTATCCGCCAGCAGCTCACCATGCGCTCAGGTCCGTGGATGAGGAGCGGACTAGGAGGCTTCTAAGAGCTCTGTGGTCTGAACTCTGGTGGGGCTGTGGGTGACTGTTAGAAGTGAGGTCACCCAGACACAGCCTACACCACCACCCTCTGGGTGCCACCTCTCCACGTGGGCTGTGGTTCGGGGCTCCACAGACATGCTCTCAGATCGGGGCTGTGAACATGCCATCTCTCTCAACAGCTCTAGGTGGTGTGATGGAGTTGATGGCTGTTGCAAGGGAGAGAGGCACAGAGACGTGGGTCACCTGCCCTTCGCTTTATGCCTGGCCTGTGCACGTGCCCACAGCTCCAGCTCCTCTGTGAGGCGGGGCAGCCTGTGCCTGCTGCTGACGTCAGCCCTTGGCAGTAACCCTCCTTCTCCCCGGATGTTCTTGGTAGGAAAAAGCAGCCTGGAGCACTCGGGGTTGCCGAAGGACTGTCTTCTGTACCAAACCCTTCAGGTGCAGATGTTGGACCTGCTGGACATCGAAGGCCTCTACCCTCTGTACCGACGGGTTGAGCGGTACCTGGAGGAGTTTCCTGAGCAGAGGTGAGGCTTGGCCTGTGGTACCCCTGACCCCTGGGCCCCAGTGGGGCCCCCAAGCAGCTCTGAGGGTGAGATGGGGTGTGAGGGTTAGGGTCCTCCAGTGGAGGATCACACAGGACTCCCAGGAGGCTGACCCGCCCAGCCGCCTTCCCTCTGTCCCTCCTGGTGCCAGGCCTGCCCAGGGCAGTGCTGTGTGTTCGTTTCTGGAAAAGCAGCACATCCCAGGAGGTGGACAGTCCACAGCAGCAGCTCTGGGTCCTGAGTCGGGGCTGAGCTGCAGGGGGTAGCGCTGCTCCACAGCCAGCACCTGTCTGCCCGTTAGCCTCTGCCTCGGGCCTCCCTATGCCCTCCAGTTGGGGTGGCTGGGCCCACAGAGGTGGGCGGCGGGCGGCACCTCCCTCCCACTGTCCCTTCACGCGAGCTCTGACTGGATGCCATGTGTCAGAATCAGGACGTGTTCGGCTCACTCCCAGGCTCCGGTCTTGCAGGGTCTTCCAGGCAAAGTGTAGATGGAGGAGGAGGAGCCTGTGAGCCAGAGGTGTGGTTGCTGAGTTGTGAGCAGTTTAAGAAACAGTCCCTGTGCCTGTGGCATCTTATTTCTGTCCCTTTCCTTCAGGAAAGCATTGCAGATTGATGGGCCTTATGATGAAGCGTTTTACCAGAAGCTGCTCGACCTTTCCACAGAGGATGATGGGACAGTGGCCTTTGCGCTGACCAAGGTGAGCAGGCCTTTCCAGAAGCGCCCGGTGTTCCGCAGGCTCTCACACTGAGCCGGGCTTTCTGAGAAATGTTTCCTGATGGTTGAAGCAGGAATCTGGGATTTTTTATTTTTATTTTTTCAAAGAAACCAGTTATATTGAGATACATATATCCAAATATTTTAAACAGTGAACAATTTTATTTTTTTATAACTTTTTTTTATTGTTCAAAGTATTACACATAGTAGTATATATATCTCCTCCCCCCCATTGACCTTCCCCCAGCCTCCTCTACCCCCCACATGCCCGCATCCCCCAACCCCCAGTGTCTTGTGTCCATTGTGCTTATATGCATGCATACACGTCCTTCGATTGCTCTCTTCACCCCCTCCCCAACACTCCCCAGCCTTCCCGCTATAATTTGACTGTTCCGTGCTTTACTGCCTCTGTATCTATCTTTTTTTTCATCAGGTTATAATGTTCTTTATTTTCCATAAATGAGTGAGATCGTGTGGTATTTTTCTTTCATTACCTGGCTTATTTCACTTAGCATAATGCTCTCCAGGTCCATCCATGCTGCTGCAAATGGTAAGAATTCCTTTTTCACAGCAGCGTAGTATTCTATTGTATAGATGTACCATAGTTTTCTAATCCACTCCTCTGCTGACGGGCACCTAGGCTGTTTCCAAATCTTAGCCATGGTGAATGGTGCTGCTGTGAACCTAGGGGTACATATGTCCTTTCTGATTGGTGTTTCTAGTTTCTTGGGATATATTCCTAGGAGTGGGATTGCTGGGTCAAATGGCAGTACCATTTTCAGTTTTTTGAGGAAACTCCAGACTGTTCGCCACAGTGGCTGTACCAGTTTGCATTCCTACCGGCAGTGCACGAGGCTTCCTTTTTCTCCCCATCCTCGCCAGCACTTGTCGTTTGTTGATAATTGCCATTCTGACAGGTGTAACATGGTACTGAATTATCTTTTTTATTTGCATCTCTTGAACTTAGTGACTTTGAGCATGTTTTCATATGTCTCTTGGCCTTCTGTCTTCTTTTGAAAAGATTCTATTTAGGGCCATTGCCCATTTTTTAATTGGATCATTTAACTTCCTTTTATTAAGTTGTATAAGTTCCCTATAGAAGTTGGAGATTAAACTTTTATCAGTGATAACATTTGCAAATATGTTCTCCCATACAGTGGGTTTTCTTATTATTTTGTTGATGCTTTCTTTTGCTGTGCAAAAGCTTTTTATTTTGATGTAGTCCCATTTATTTATTTTCTCTTTAGTTTCCATTGCCCTAGGAGCGGTATCGGTGAAGAAATTGATTCGACATATGTCTGAGATTTCTCTGCCTGTGGATTCCTCTGGTATTTTATGGTTTCCCATCTTATGTTTATGTTCTGTATCCATTTTGAGTTTATTATTGTGTATGGTGTAAGTTGGTCTAGTTTCATATTTTTTGCATGTATCTGTCCAATTTTCCCAACACCATTTATTGAAGAGAATGTCTTGACTCCACTGTATGTTGATGTCTCCTTTGTCAAATATTAATTGAGCATAGTGGTTTGGGTCGATATCTGGATTCTCTATTCTATTCCATTGATCTATGTGTCTGTTCTTGTGCTAGTACCAGTGGCTTTGTAATACAGCTTGAAATCTGGTATTGAGATCCCACCTACTTTGTTTTTCTTTCTCAGGATAGCTGTATCTATTCAGGGACTTTTTTTATTCCAGATGAATTTTTAGAGTTCTTTCTAGGTCTGTGAAACATGCCATTGGTATTTTAATGGAGAGTGCATTGAATCTATAGATTGCTTTGGGAAGTATGGACATTTTAATGATGTTGATTCTACCAATCCATGAACATGGTATGTTCTTCCGTCTATTTATGTCTTTCTCTATCTCTTTTTCAGTGTCCTGTAGATTTTGGCGTATAGGTCTTTTATCTCCTTAGTTAAGTTTATTCCTAGGTATCTTAATTTTTTTGGTGCAATGGTAAATGGGATTGCTTTTTTAGTCTCTCTTTCTGTAAGTTCACTATTGGTGTATAGAAATGCCATAGATTTCTTGGCTTTGATTTTGTATCCTGCTATATTGCTGAATTCATTTATTAAGTCTAATAGTTTTTTGATGGAGTCTTTTGGGTATTTTATGTACAATGCTAGAGGCCCGGTGAACGAAATTCGTGCATGGGGTGGGGTAGGAGAGAGCTTTGTCCCTCAGCCCAGCTTGCATCCTCTCCAATCTGGGACCCCTTAAGGGATGTCTGACTGCCCTCTCACAATCCAGGACTGCTGACTCCCAACTGCTTGCCTGCCTGCCCTCCTGATTGCCCCTAACCGCTTCTGCCTGCCAGCCTGATCACCCCCTAACTACTCCCCTGCCAGACGGATTGATGCCTAACTTCTCCCCTGCCAGCCTCATTGCCCCTAACTGCCCTCCCCTGCAGGCCTAGTTCCCCCAACTGCCCTTCCTTGCAGGCCCAGTTACCCCCAACTTCCCTCCTCTGCCAGCCTGGTCACCCTTAACTGCCCTCCCCTGCAGGCTTGATTGCCCTCAACTGTCTTCCCTTGCAGATCTTGTCCCTCCCAACTGCGCTACCTTGCTGGCCTGATCACCCACAACAGCCCTCCCTTGAAGGCCTGGTCCCTCCCAACTGCCCTCCCCTGCTGGCCATCTTGTGGTGGCCATCTTTGACCACATGGGGGCAGGCATCTTGTGTGTTGGAATGATGGTCAATTTACATATTACTCTTTTATTAGATAGGATCATGTCATCTGCAAATAAGGACAGCTTTACTTCTTTTCCAATTCGGATGCCTTTTATTTCTTCTTGTCTATTTGCAATGGCTAATACTTCAAACAGGAATGGTGAGAGTGGGCATTCCTGTCTTGTTCCTATTCTTGTACTAGTTTCGGCCATATATGGCTTTTATTATGTTGAGCTATAATCCTTCTATTCCCACCTTGCTGAGAGTTTTTATTAAGAAAGGGTATTGAGCCAAAACTGGTTTGGCTCAGTGAATAGAGCATCAGCCTACAGACTGAAAGGTCCTGGGTTCGATTCCAGTCAGGGGCATGTACCTTGGTTGTGGGCACATCCCCAGAGGGGGGAGTGCAGGAGGCAGCTGATCGACGATTCTCTCTCATTGATGTTTCTAACTCTCTGTCCCTCTTCCTCTCTGTAAAAAAATCACTAAAATATAAAAAAAAGGAAAAAAAGAAAGGGTGTTGGATTTTGTCAAATGTTTTTTCTGTATCAATTGATATGACTATGTGATTTTTATCTCTCAGTTTGTTTATGTGATGTGTTACATTTATTGATCTGCAGATATTGTACCATCCTTGCATTCCTGGGATAAATCCTACTTGGTCATAGTATATGATCTTTCTGATGTGCTGCTGGAGCCGATTTGCTAGAATTTTTTTGAGGATTTTGGCATCTATGTTCATGACGGATATTGACCTGTAATTCTCTTTCATTGTGTTGTTTTTATCTGGTTTTGGTATTAGGGTGAGCTTGCAAGTGTTCCTTCCTCTTGAGTTTTTTGGAATATCCTAAGGAGGATAGGATTTAGTCCTTCCTTGAATGTTTGGTAAAATTCCCCTGTGGAGCCATCTGGCCCCGGGCTTTTGTTTGCTGGAAGCTTTTTGATGACTGCTTCAATTTCTTCCATAGTTATTGGCCTATTGAGATGTTTAGATTCTTCCTGATTGAGTTTTGGAAGTTGTATTTTTCTAGGAATATGTCCATTTCCTCCAGATTGTCCATTTTGTTAGAATAGAGTTGTTCATAGTATTTTTAAAGAATCCTTTGTATTTCAGTGGGGTTTGTTGTTATTTTTCCTCTTTCATTTCTGATTTTGTTTATTTGGGTCCTCTCTCGTTGCTTCTTGGTGAGCCTGGGAAGAAGTTCATCAATCTTGTTTATCCTTTCAAAGAATCAGCTCTTGGTTTTCTTGATCTTTTGTAATTTTTTTTTTTGTCTCAATGTCATTTATCTCTGTTCTGATCTTTATTTCTTTCTTTCTGCTTACACTGGGCTTTTCTTGTTGCTCTCTTTCTAACTCTTTGAGTTGTAGGGTTAGGTAATTGATTACCATTATTTCTTGTTTTTTGAAGTAGGCTTGTAGAGCTATGAACTTCCCTCTGAAGACTGCTTTCGCTGTGCCCCATAGATTTTGGATTGTTGTATTTTCATTGTTATTTGTTGCCATGATGTTTTTTATTTCTTCTTTTATCTCCCTGATAACCCAGTCGTTGTTTAATAGCATGCTGTTTAGTCTCCATGTGTTTGATTTTTTTTTTTTTTTGGATTGTTTTTATTATAGTTGAATTGCCTGTGACCCAATATATGGTCTAACTTTGAGAATGTCCCATGTGCACTTGAGAAGAATGTATATTCTGCGGCTTTGGGGTGAAATGTTCTGAAGATGTCAACTAATTCCATGTGGTCTAGTGAGACATTTAGGATTGGTATTTCTTTGCTGATTTTTTGTTTAGAAGATTTGTCCAATGGTGATAGTGGGGTATTAAAGTTCCCTACTATGATTGTATTGTCAATCTCTCCCTTGATCTCTTTCAGGAGTTTTTTGTTTGTTTGTTTGTTTGTTTATGTATTTGGGTGCTCCTTTATTAGGTGTGTATATGTTTACCAGAGTTATTTCTTCTTGTTGGATTGCTCCCTTTAGTATTATGAAGTGGCCTTCCATATCTTTTTTTTAATGTCCTTCACTTTGAGGTCTAATTTGTCAGATATAAGTAATGCTACCCAAGCTTTTTTTATTTCTATTCTCCTGAAAAACCTTTTTTCACCCCTTCACCTACAGTCTGTGTGTGTTCTATTTTTCTGACGTGGGTTTCTTGTAAACAGCAGATATATGGGTCATGTTTTATTATCCCTATGTCTTTTGATTGGGGCATTTAATCCATTTACATTTAAAGTTATTATTCATAGATACTTGTTTGTCACACATTTTTATTCTTTACCCCTGTGTTCCTTCTTTGCTTCCTATTTCTTTCTTTCTTTCTTTTTTTTTTTTTATTTTTCTTTTTTTTTCTTTACATCAGGCCCTTTAGTATTTCTTGCATTGCTGGTTTAGTGGTAATAAAATTTCTTAGTCCTCTTTTGTCTGTGAACCTTTTGATTTCACCCTCAATTTTGATTGTTAGCCTTACTGGGTACAGTATTCTTGGATTCAGACCCTTCCTTTGCATGATTTGTATATTTCATTCCATTCCCTTCTGGCCTGATGTGTTTCTGATGAGAAAAAAGTTGCTAGTCTGATGGAGGATCCTTTGTAGGTGACTTTCTGTCTCTCTCTGGCTACTTTTAAGATTCTTACTTTGTCACTGGTGTTTGCCAATTTAATTATAATGTGCCTTGGCATTGGTCTTTTGGGGGTTCATTTTGCTTGAGACTCCGTGAGCTTCTTGGATTTGTTTGGGTTTTTTCTTCCCTATATCAGGGCAGTTTTCTGTCATTGTTTCTTCAAACAGGTTTTCTATTCCTTTCTGTCTCCTTCTAGCACCTCTATTATGAGGATATTGTTTTGTTTTGTATTGTCCCAACATTCCCTTAGGCTCTCCTCCTGCTTTTTAATTTTTTTTCTAGAAGCTGCTCTACTTGGGTATTTTTTTCTACTTGTTTTCTAGCTCACTGATGCAGTCCTCTGCTTCTTCTAGTCTACTCTTGACGCTTTCTATTGAGTTCATTATAGTAGCGATGTCATTTTTCATTTCTTCTTGGTTCTTCTTCATTTTCTCTTGGTTTTTACTCATATTGTTGAATTTGTCTTCCATTCTTTTCATCCACCTTATGATCATTTCTCTGACATTTTTCTCTGACAGGTAGCTTACCTCTATTTCGTTTACTTTCTTTTCTGGTGATGCCTTTTTTCTTTCATATGCAGGCTGTTTCTTTGTCTTCCCATGATCTCTCTTCGCCTGGTGTCTGGTTATGTAGTTCTCTCTCTCCTGTATCGATTTAAAGGAACAAAATACAACACAACCAGGTACAATGCACAAGGCACTGAACAGAAATGTATACACAATATTAATAACCCCAGAGAAAGGTGAATTAGAGGATAGGAGAGAAAGAAGATAAAAAGAAAAAGGAGTGCAAAAATGAAATTGGGAAAAGAAAAAAAAATAGGGAGAAAAAAAAGAGAATAAGAAAGAAGAGGGGAACAAACTCCAATAGAACAGCCACTAATCCCTACAAATGCCAGCAACAAGTACCTGGAGATGAAAAAAACTATAAACAACAAATAATATCAAGTGAGGCGAGGGAAAACAGAAGAAAAAAACAAAACAAAACTAAAAACAAAAAGAATAAGCAAAACAGTCTCACAATGAAGCATAAAAAATCAATATAATCAACAATCAAGCAAACAACAACAAAAGGACTGAGGGAAAAAAATTTTTTGGATAGTGAAGAAAGAGAAGAGAGAGGTGTGTATGGACTTGGAGCCGGGGATTGGAAATTAGATATATAAGTAGGGTGAAATTTTAACAGGGGTAAAAAGAAGGAATAGGGAAAATCTAAAGCAGGAATAGGGTAAGAGAAACAGGACAACAAAAGGGAAAAGTGAGGAAGAGAGTGATGGCATAAAGGTAAAGTTGAGATAGAGTAAAATGATGCTAAAGGAAAGATGAAAATAGAATGTAGAACACTAATCCTGAAGTAAAATAAAGAGAAAATTAAATGAAACTTAAAAAAAAAAAAGGTAAAATAGTAATAATACTGATTGAAAATAAAAAATGTAATAATTAAAAAGGTAAAATAAAGTGAGGAAAAAAAATTAGTTTCTTAAGTAAAAGATGAAAAAAATGTGTAGTAGGGAAGGTCATTCACTTCCTCTATTGGTCTGTTTGGCACGCCGTTTCCTAGTCTGGACAGTATTGAAGTTTCCTGTGTTCCACTGCTCCTCACTGTTGTAAACCAGTCCTGATTTTTAAGCTTGCAGTTTATTTGTGTTTACACAAGAGTCAATTTGTGATTCCTCCCGGGTGGCAGTGTTTCTGCATTGACCTCCGGGTCTATAGGTCCTCTCTAGCTAGTGTTTAGATTTTTTTTTCCCTGTGGAACTTAGTACTGGTTTGGGGGAGTGGGTTGCCCCAGAGTTGGTTCTCTGATTGTTATTCCCCGCTCTGATCCTCAGGCTCCAGAAAAACAACTTTTCCTGCAGTCTCTTAGAGTGTCCCCAATTGGATGATCCTATGTATTGGGCTTAGTAATCAGAAGCAAGGGTTTAAAGAAGAGAGAGAGAGAAAGAGCCAGCGTAAGTGTGTGAACTCTGGGGCTGCGCACAAGTCAGTGCAGTCTTTTCCCCTTTGGGTCTAAGCAGCCGGCACACTGTTAAAACTTTTAGGCGGTCCTTTTGCGCCCAGATCAAAATGGGTTGCTTTTTAGAGTTCCCCGGTGTTAGCAGCTCTGTGGAACCCTTTCCACATTCGTGGATCACGCCAGCCCCTATAGCCAAGGATTTTTCTAGATGCAGACTTCCCCTGGACTTCCAGTTAACACCATGCCTGCGTTTCTCTCTCATGTCAGGACCACAGACCTCACTATCCCAGGCGAAATCTCACCTTTCCTGAGGGGGTGAGGAGCTGCTCTGAGTTTGTGCCAATTGGGGACCAGTGTTCTCGGGTTCACAGCTGTTCAGTAGGGGCCGTAGTTGTAGATTCCCCTGGCTTTCCAGCTCCCGATAACATCCACTTTCCCCTTCAAGATGGCGCGGTGCCCACGTCTGTGCAGGTCGCTCCGGGAGGGAACCCAGCAGCAGTGGGGCTGCCCAGTCAGGGGAGCCCCGTATGGCCGACCCGCACAGTCTCCTGGAGTCTAGCTGTCCCTCAACTCACCAACAAACACTCCCCATGCGACCACACATCCTCCCTGTTCTCTCACTCACACACTGTCTTGCAGTCTCCTTCCCATTGGCAGCCATCTTCAGGGTTTTTTTTAGGAATCGGGGTTTTTAAAAAAGCATGGCTAAGGGTTTCTCAGATGGACTGGCCTGGGGAGGGTTTGTCCAGTCTATCCCTGGGCCCAGCTGTCTGTACACCCCATACCGGGGCCACCTCTCTGCGTTTCCGTCTGAGAAGCTGGGGGACTGGCTGGCACCAGCCACCCTCTTTGGCCCCCTGGGTCCGGACTGGGGGGGAGGGGCTTTCTGCCTCCGGAACTGAGGCCCTGAGGGGACTCTGGACTCAGCGCCTGGGGAACCTTGGGATTCTGCTGACTGACAAAAGCCAACCACAGCCAGGCACTCACTGTGATTGTTTAGGTGACTTTAAAATATATATATACATGTTTTTATTGATTTCCAAGAGAGGAAGGGAGAGGTAGAGAGAGATAGAAGCATCAATGATGAGAGAGAATCATCTGCCAGCTGCCTCCAACCTGGGATGGAGCCCGCAACCCGGGCATGTGCCCTGACTGGGAATCAAACCATGATCTCCTGGTTCCTGGATTGACTCGTAACCACTGAGCAACACCAGCCAGGCATAGGTGACATGTTTGCAGTGACAAAGATGCGCCTTTGCCGTGGTTTGGGGAGGAGAGAGGAGGGAGTGGGTGTAAGTATAAAAGGCCTATCGAGGGATCTTTGCGGGGCGGGACTGCTCTCTAACTTGACTGAGTTGGTGGGTGCACAAACCTGCATGTTTGATCACAAGTGCACACACATGCGTGGTGTGCAGAACTCTGCAGCTGGGAAGGAGATGGAGCAGAGTTTAGGGTCCCTCTCCTGGCTGTGAGACTGTATCCAGTCATTTCTGCAAATGGCGCCACGGGGCTGGTAAGGCACTCAGGTGAGCCATATGCAGCTCTTTGGCCCCTTGAGTGTGGCTCTTCCACAAAATACCATGGCCTGGGAGAGTCTATTTTGAAGAAGTGGCATTAGAAGAAGTTCGAGTTTAAAAAATATGGCCCTTAAAAAAAATTTCAATTGTACTATTGGGATTTGGCTCTGTTGGCTAATGAGTTTGCCAACCACAGCTGTAGACAAACTAATGAAAAGATGAAGCAGTGAGCACATTGTATAACATGTGGCATATTCCTGCCCAAGCAGTCGATATCCGTGGCTACCAATGTGTCGGTGTCTTTTCAGAACTTCACACCCATGCACACATACACGCTCCCACCATTTGGGGATTGTCCACTTTTCACTTCTTGGGGACTGCTGCTTGCTAGCTTGAGTTGAATGACACCGGCTCAGAGCTCTCTGCTGCTGGTCTGAGGGAGCTGGGGTCTGGAGGCTGAATCCGGAGAGAGCTGGGGAGCAGGTGGAGAAAGTCCATTGGCCAGAGATGTTGAAGTTCTTTCTTGACAGCTGTTTCCCGAATGCACCTCTGATGCAGTGAGAGAGGAGACACGGCCTGTGTTGCCGGGCTCAGGAACAGCCCAGTGTAGCATTGTGTAGCAGGAGTCGGCAGTTTTCTACAGAGGCCGCTGGGAAGTGCTTTAGACTTTGTAGGCATCTGGACGCTGCGTGGTCACTGAGGAGGAGCCGGAGACAAACATAAGCAAGCAGTGTGTCCCGGTACAGCCTGCCTTGCCAGACAGCCGGCAGCGGGATTTGGCGCCCCGCCCATAGGGTGCTGCTCATCTCTGTTCACTTTTGCTTTTAGTTTTTATATTCCATTTTTTTTTATAAGTTTGGAAGTTGGAGCGTTTTTATTATTTTAGTGATTACTTATTCAGTTTGACCATGGATATCTAAAGTCTAGAGTTAATTAATGACTTAACCAACCCCAAACCATGGCTACACAGGCAAGGGAAGGAATTGGGACACTAATTCCATGATCTCTCCTAACATCCACGCAGTTATTGTCTGCGATTCTATTTGTGTTATTCTTTTTTAAGATCACAATTTATCGGCTTATTTTACACAGATGTTTGTTTAGACCTATCACGTTTGCCCATATCTTATCCAGCATTCTTGCATCTCAGATCTTTCTTCTTTTTCCTTTTTTTCTATAGCAGCTTTGTTGAGATATAACTTACATACCATATAGTTTACCTGCTTAAAGTGTACAATTCAGTAGTGTTTACTAGATTCACAAATGCAACCATCACCGTAATCAGTTTTAGAACATTTCTTCAACTCCAAAACAAATTCCTACCCTTTAAGCTGCCATCCCCTCTCTCCATCCCTCCCACCCCTAGCCCTAAGCAAGCACTGCTGCTGCTTCTCTGCCTGTTCTAGATAGTGCATATAAAGGTGTCATTCAGCTTGTCCTTTATGCCAGGCTCCTTTCTCTTAGCTTAATGTTTTCAAGATTCCTCTATACCAATGGTCGGCAAACTGCGGCTCACGAGCCACACACGGCTCTTTGGCCCCTTGAGTGTGGCTCTTCCACAAAATGCCACGTGCAGGCGCGCATATATAGTGAGGTTGAAACTTCGTGGCCCATGCGCAGAAGTCGGTTTTTGGCTCTCAAAATAAAGTTCAATCATTGTACTGTTGATATTTGACTCTGTTGACTAATGAGTTTGCCGACCACTGCTCTATCCTTTGTGGTTGAGTAATATTCTATTTTATAAGATATACAAAACAGCCGGGACCGGTTTGGCTCAATGGATAGAGCGTCGGCTTGGGGACTGAAAGGTCCTGGGTTTGATTCCGGTCAAGGGCATGTACCTTGGTTGCGGGCATATCCCCAGTAGGGGGTGTGCAAGAGGCAGCTGACTCTCTCTCATCGATGTTTCTAGCTCTTATCTCTCTCCCTTCCTCTCTGTATAAAATCAATAAAATATATTTTTTAAAAAAAAACAAAAAACCCAGAGGGTGGCATTTAAAAAAAAAAAAAAAGATATACAAAACATAAATTTTGTTTATTCATCAGTTGGTGGAATTGGGTTGTTTACACTTTTTGGCTACTGTGAATAATGCTGCTATAAATAACTGTACATATTTTTGTGTGAACATATGCTTTTACTTTTCTTGGATATATGCATAGGAGTGGAATTAGTGGGTCAAATGGTAACTTGCTCTCTCACCAGCAGTGTAGGACCGTTCCAGTTTGTCCATATCTTTGACAACACTCGTTATCTGTCCTGATTTTAACCATCCTTTTGGGGGTGAAGTGGTATCTCATTGTGGTTTTGATTTTTCATTTCCCTGAAGACTAAAAGCATTTTTAAAATGTATGTCTTCTTTGGAGAAATCTTTTCAGATCTTTTGCCTACTTTTAAAATTATATTATTGTCTTGTTGAGTTGTGAAAATTTTGTATTTTGTGGATAGGAGGCCCTTATCAGATATATAATCTGCAGATATTTTCTTCCATCCTGTCAGGTTTTTTCCACTTTTTTGATAATGTCTTTTGATGCAAAAATATTTTTAATTTTGATGAAGTCCAATTTATCTATTTTATCTTAATTTTTGTTCATGTTTTTGTTGTCATATCTAGGAATCTATTGCAAAGTCTAAGGCACTGAATATGTTCCCCTCTTTTTCTAATAGTTTTAGCTCTTACATTTGGTTCTTTGATTCATTTTAATTTTGTATATGAGTTAAGGTAGAGATCCAGTATCATTCTTTGCATATGGATATCCCTGTATTATTTGTTGAAGAGATTTTTTTTCCCCATTGAATGGTCTTAGCTCCATTGTGTTCCATTGCTCCATGTCTATATTTATACCCATACCTTGCCTTGATTTACTGTTGAAGTCTTCCAATTTTTTAACCTGAGGTGCCTTTTCATTTATTTAGATCTTTTTCTTTCTTTCAACAATCTTTTACAGTTTTCAGAGCATACATTTTGTATTTTAAGTTTATTACTGATTCTTTTGTCTTTCTGATTCTGTTATAAATGGAGTTTTTTCCCTAAATTCTGTTTTCATATTGATCATTGAAAATGTATAGAAATACGATTTGTTTTTGCATATTGATCTTGTTACTTGCAACCTTGCTGAATTTATTAGTGGCCTCTTTGGGATTCTTTCTTTATAACATAATCTGTGAATAGAGATAGTTTTATTTCTTCTTTTCCAGTTCACATGCCTTTTATGTCTTTTTCTTGCATAAGTGCCTGGCTACAACCTTTAGTACAGTTTGAATGGAATTGGCAGGAACAGACGTCCCTGATTTGTTCCTGGCCTTACTGGGACAGAGTTCAGTCTTTGTCATTATGTATGGTGTTAGCGGTGGGGTTTTACAGATATCCTTTGTCAGAGTAAAGAAGCTCCCTTCACCTCCTCATTTGTTGGGTGTATTCATTATGAATGGATAATGGATTTTGTCAAATGTCTTTTCTGCATCAGTTCAGATTATTTTTTGTTTTTTATTCTATAGATATGGTATATTACATTAAGTTATTCTTGGGTATAACAGCCAACTTTGCATTTCTGGGATTAATATACACTTGGATATGTATATAATCCTTCTTTTATGTTGCTAGATGCAATTTGCTATTTCATTGAGAATTTTTGTGTCTATATTTATAAGAGATATTGTTTTGTTGCTTTTATTTTTTATGTCTTTTTTGTCCTTAGCATTAGGTAATACTTGCCTTATCACATGAGTTGGGAAGTATCCAGCCGCTTATTTTTGGAAGGGTTTTGAGAAGGAGTGATATTAATTCTTTAAATATTTGATGGAATTCATTAAAGCCATCTGACTGTGGCCTGTTCTTTGTAGGTGTGTTTTGATGCCCAACTCAGTCTCTTTAGTTATTGTAGTTCTAATTATATTATCTATTTCTTCTTGAGTCAGTTTTGGTAATTTGTGTCTTTAGGAATTGACCTGTTTCATCTAAGTTCTCTAATTAATTGACCTACAATTGTTTCTAGTTCTTTTCTTCTTAAAGTATATATAGAGTGGCCAGATTATTATTATCTCTGAACGCATAATAATCTGACCACTCAGTGTAAAAAAAAAAAAAAAAAAAAAAAAAATATATATATATATATATATATATATATATATATATATATACACACACACACACACACACACACACACACACACACACATATTTTTTAGGCTCAGTGCATGAATTTGTGCATGGGTGGGGTCCGGCCAGCCTGGCCAGGGGTAGGGGACATGGACACTTGTTTGGCCTGCCTGCTGGTCGAACTCGTAGACGAGGGGACAATTTGCATATTAGCCTTTTATTATATAGGATATACACTAAGTGGACAGATTATTATACATTCAGAGATCATAATAATCAAGCCACTCAGTGTATATCCTTTAAGTTACATCAGTGCAAGTTCTTGATAAGTTCTCTGTTTATCTGGATATGTTTATAATTTGTCCACAGATGTAAAAGGTAGTTTTTTCCAGGGACAAAGAAGGGTTGATTGTATTCTGGCATGTAACCATCTCATGCTATACCTTCTGACTGCCTATTGCTTCTGAGATGTCCTCTCTCAGTCTGGCTGTCCTTTCTCAGGAGGCACGTTTTCTCCATGGCTGCTTTAAGGCCTCTTGCTCTTGTTCCTGACATTTCAGTGCAGTGTGATCGGGTGTGGAATGCTTTTTATATGGACAGCTACATGCATGTTGTGCTTCCTCTGTGTTCTTCTCTTTAGTGTGGGCATATAAATGCCATTTATTTGGGTGTTGTCTTAATTTGTTGCTATTAAAGATAAAGTTGGCATTTACATTTTTGTACTTTAATAACCTCGTGTAAGATAGATTCTTAGAAATAAAATTTCTGGATTTATTTTTCTTGTATGTATTTATTTTTAATCTTTACCTAAGGATATGTTTTTATTGATTTGAGAGAAAGAGAGAGAGAGAGATCTCAAAGTGAGAGAGAGCATTGATTGGTTGCCTTTCGTATGCTTCCCTATCAGGAATTGAACCTGTACCCTTTTGCTGCGACCAGCTGAGGTGCCGGCCAAGGTTTACTTTGGATAGATTCTGTCATATTGTATTCCCTCTGAGCTCCAGTGTTAGGGCAGCAGCTTGAAAAGCACCAGGGACATACTAGGAGGAACGAAGTGTCTGGCTTCAGGGCCAGGGCTGGAGAGCAGCTTTCTCCACCCCCACCCCCACCCCCGCCGCCTCCGTCCCCCAGGATAGAGCTGCAGGCAGAGGCCGCTGCTCCTTTGCTGAGCCCGCCCACCCCCAGCCAGCAGACACCATACTTGTGTCTCTGTCACCCTGGTCACACCGTCCCCAGCCCTGGGGACTCATTGAGACAGCCCCACCCAACCTGCAGGCCCTCACGAGCTGCTTCCCTTGGCTTTTCTGTACAAACAGCCTGATCTCTGCTTCAGTGTGGAATTCCATGAAATCTATAAAAGGTTCACAAACCCCAAACAGAGAGTATCTGGCCTCAATTTGCCCCATCCCTCTTGCCCCATACTTCAAGCCTGGCCCTAGTAGCAGCCGGCCTCTGTTCATATCTTAGTCTCTCCCAGGTGCCTCTGAGCACAGAACAAGTGCAACCACCTGCAGGTCACTTTGTAGGTCATGCCAGGTGGTGCAGGCAAGGCCCAGCTCATCTTGGCCACACCAGAGTGTCTCCCAAGAGGCCTCAGACCCAACACACTCAGTGGACAGTGTCAGACCGCACCAGAGCACCACACAACCATGTCCACAAATGGCACACCAAAGGGCAGACTTGGTAGTCATGGCCAGTCCTCACAGTCAGTCAGTCAGCCTGAAGGCCAGTCCATCCTGTTGATGTCCTAACAGCAGTCAGGGTTCAACTGCGACAGGAGGGTACACACAACCCACACAAGGGACACCTGGAGTACCTGGCTAGGTGACTGTGGAGACCCTGGGTCCCACAAAATACCTGCCATACAGTGCCACTCTGCCAAAACCCTCCAGTAGACATGTAGACAAACACAGAGGCAGACAGATTGAGGAGGCAAAGAGATTCCACATGAAAGAAAGGACAAATCTCGAGTCTGATAATTGGGTGGGGTGAGGCCTCATGGGCTTACCAGGGTGGGTGAACACCGTGAGCCAGGATGATGAAGACTCAGGTATGACTGCCAGTAAGCTCTTTGTGTCTGAGAGAAAACTGTCCCCCCCACCCCCCCCAGTTCCTTCCCTGATGCCAATGTGGTTGCTCCTGTATGGCCCTGCTGCCTTTCAAGCTACTGCCCCAGCACTGGAGCTCAGAGGGAATGAGTCTGAGTAAGTCTGTGTGCCGGCCCTTTAAGAGGAGCTGCCTGGGTCTCCAGCAGCCTCCATGTCACTCAGCCATAAGCCCTGCTGGTTTTTACAGCCCGAGTTACAGGGATCTTCCCAGCGCTGGAACCCTGGGATGAGGGGTTTGGTAAGGAGCTGGGTCACCCTGTTCCTCAGGGGGAACTCCACAGTCAAGTTACCCCTCCCTATTTTATCGGCCACACTTGGGTGTGGGACCAGCTCATTCTTCAGTGTCTCTGTCACTCCTACTTGTCTTGATGTGGCTGCTCCTTAAGTCCCTAATTGTAGGACTGCCATTCAGCCAGTTTTCAGGGGGTTCTGGATGATGGTGGTTCTGTGGTTTGCTTGCGGTTTTGATGTGGTTGTTGGAGAAGGTGAGGTCTGCATTGGCCTATGCTGCCATTTTGGTTCCTCCTCTGGAGTCTGGCTTGCGTCTTTCCACAATTTTGGAACATTTTTGGCTTCATCTCTTTCAAATTTTGTTTCTGCCATTCCTTCATCCCAATTAGTTGTACATTAAACAGATTCTCTTTACTTTCTGTCTCAGGCACTTTCCTTAAGATTTCCATTCCATGCTCCATGTGGATACAAGTGCACATACATCTGTGCACACACCACTTCCTAGTTAGAAGTCTCATTGGTTTTCTCTAATCTGCTTTTAGAATTGCCTGTTAAAGTCTTAATACTGATTTCTATAGTTTTTAGTTCTGGAATTTCCAGGTGGTCATGTTTGCGGGCTCCAGGGCTCCTTTGAAGTTCTCCCGTGCAGAAGTGTGCGTCTCTCGGGCCTCTGGAAGCCAGAGGCCATGTGCGTCTATTTCTGCTTTTGTGTGTGTTCATTCATGGTGTCTTGTCTTGTGTTTGAATATTTTTGCTTGAGTAAGAAATTCTATTTGTGCAATTATTTTAGAAATAATTTGAAGCTGAGGATGGCATCTTCTTTCAGAGAGGATGTCAGGTTGCTTCCAGGGGCCTAGGAAGCACCGGCCAGTGGGGCATCTCAGTCCAGTTCTGGTGACTGATCCTAACACATTGCGTGCGGATCATGAGAATTCTCACGTTTTCTGTTCTAAGGCTTGTGGCCAGTCATGAGACTTCTTAAAAAAACACACCAAATTATCTTGTAAGAATAGGTAATAAATAACTTCACAATGCAATGGGTATTTAATTTTAAAGCGTGCCCTTAACATTTATGTAAAATGTTTTTTGTACTAGTTTAATAGAAACTTATCTGACCACTGGGTAAAGCTAGCAATAAAACTACTGGTCCACAATGTGTTATAAGATGCAGCATTTTGAAGATGGCTACCGGCAAGAAAGTAGGGAGGGAAAGTGTGTGAGAGAATGAGTGAGTGATAGAGGAGTGTGTATATGTGAGTGGGTGTGTGTGTGAGAGTGAAATAGGGACAGTTAGATACCACAGATCTACCAAGGGACTGCCAAATCAGGCAGTCTTAGACCCCTCAGATGCAAAATGGGACCGTACAGCCACTAGGGACAAAGACCTGTGACCACAGCTGCAGACCCACAGACACCAAGAATCCAGACATCCCAGCTGCAGATTTTTGTGAGCACAGAGCCCACCCTCCCCATAGGCTCACTACAGCTCCATAGAAACTGCTAGACCTGCCCGTCACACAGGTCTGCAGCTCTATTACCGGAATTTGAGCTTGGCGTGCACATGGCACTGGGAATCTGTCCCCTGTAGTGCACAATTGTGTGACCAGGCCCCACGCCCATACAGGGCTACAGTGCCACCTGACAGTGATTCTGGGCAAGTGCATAGGGAAGTCTGTTCTCTGCAACATAAGAGTGGACCTCCTGCCAACACAGGGCGACTATGCAACCCGGTCCCCCAAGCAGAACAGGGACACTGATTCTCCACGCAAGAGGCAGAACTGTGACTTGAGCACCAGTGACTTGACTATCTTTCTCATGGCGCACCTGGGATTCCCTGTTTCCCAGTGCACGTGCACTAAGAGCCAGTGACTCCCATTCTCCTTGCATGCACACACAGGGACCAGGATTCTCGGCGTGAGGCTGCACCAAGCAACACAGACTCTGATATTCAATTCACTGCATAGACATGGGCACTCTAGCCCGCGCTAGGGGACTCTGATTTTTGGCACATGCCAGTGGGGTCTCTTTATCAGTGCAGTGAGGCAGGGTCCCTGACTCTCGGTGCATGCAAGAGGCTGCACTGAGTGCCCGTGACTTGGATCCTGGGCGAACATGGCTCTCACCAACCCATGGCAGCCACACATCTTGGTGTCAAAGCTCTTCACTGACACTCAGTTGGTGCAAAGCTCCCACTGCATACAGCCCAGGCCCCAGCAACTTGGCATTTCAGCCTTCTGGTGATAGTTACAATAGGAAAACCACAAAACAATGCCCAGAGGAAAGAAAAAGAGGAATCGCCAAGAAAGGAAATAAGTGAAACGGAAGCATGCAACATGACAGAAAAATAATTCAGACTAATGGTCATACAGTACATACACCAGATGGGTGAGAAAATCAACAACCTATGCAAAAATCAGGAATAAATCAAAAGTGATATAGTTACAGTCTAAAACACCAAGGTTTCAACAGTAGACTAGAAGAAGCAGAGGACTGAATTAGTGAATTAAAAGATAAATTAGAGAAACAAGCCCAATCTGAACAGCAACTGGAGAAAAAAAATTAAACAGGAGGAGAGCCTAAGGGAGATTTGGGACAACACGAAACGAAGTAATATACATACTATAAGGCTGCCAGAAGGACTAAAAGAGCAGCAAGGATTAGAAAATATATTTGAAGAAATAATGACAGAAAACTTCCCTGATATGGGGAAGAAAAAAAGTTACACAATTACAGAGTCCCAAGCAAGATGAATCCCAGAAGACCCACACCAACACATGTCATAATTACAATGGTAAATGTTAATGACAGAGAATCTTAAAGGCTGTAAGAAAGAGACATAAAGTTATTATACTTACAAAGGATCCCCCATCAGATTATCAAATGATTTCTCAAAAGAAACACATCAAGCTAAAAGGAAATGGAAGGAAGTATACAAAGTGATGCAAAGCAAAGAACTGAATCCAAGAATACTCTATCCAGCAAGACTATCAAAATTGAAGGGGAAATCAGGAGCTGCACAGACAAAAAAAAAAAGGCTTAGGGAATTTATCACTACTAAGCCAGCAATGTAAGAAATGCTAAAGGGATTGCTGTAAAAAGAAGAAATAGGGCAGAAGGAATACAGGCTTAAAGCAAAGAAATGACTACAAATAAGTACCTATCCTACCTAATAAAAGAGTAATATACAAATTAACCATCACTCTGCTACACCCACAAGCCAATGGAAGCGAGTATGCAAATAAACCCAACCAAAATGGCTATAGCCACAGAGAGCAGGAGGGAGGCTTGGGTTTCCCAGGCAACAGAGGAAGCCAAGCTGTCTGCCTGCTGGCCTAGGCCTTCACTCCAGGCTACAAAGTTTTAATTATAGAAGGTAAACAAATCCAAACAGAAACCATGGAGCGAGTAGGGGGCTTGGCTCCACTCCAGGCTACAAAGTTTCAATTGTAGAAAGTAAATAAATTCCAGATACCAGGGCCTCCACTTGGGTCGCCAGGGGGCATAGCCGGCCTGCAAACCACCATAGGCCCCTCACTCAGACTGCCCCATGCCCCAAGGGAACTGCCACCCTGATCTGGGACACCCTTAAGGGCAAACCAGGCGGCCCCCACCCATGCACCAGGCATCTATCCTATCTAATAAAAGAGTAATATGCAGATTGACCATCACTCCAACACACAATATGGCTGCCCCCATGTGGACACAAGATGGCCACCACAAGATGGCCAGCAGGCAGGGCACTTGGGAGGCACCAGGCCTGCAAGGGAGGGCAGTTGAGAGGGTCCAAGCCTGCAAGGAAGGGCAGTTGGAGGTGATCAACCCTTCAGGGGAGAGCAGTTAAGGGTGACCAGGCATGCAGAGGAGGGAAGTTGGGGGCAAACATGCTGGCAGGGGAGCAATTAGATATCAATCAGGCTGGCAGGGGAGTGGTTAGGGGGAGATCAGGCTGGCAGGCAGAAGCAGGGGCAACCAAGAAGGCAGGCAGGCAAGCAGTTGGGAGCCAGCAGTCCTGGATTGTGAGAGGGATGTCCAGTTTAGACCCAATCCCGGGGGTCTAAACCGGCAGTTGGACATTCCTTGAGGGGTTACAGATTGGAGAGGGTGCAGACTGGCTGAGGGACACCCCCACCCAGGCCTTGTGCCTAAATTTTGTGCACCAGGCCTCTAGTCAATAATAACATTAAATGTAAATGGATTAAATGCTCGTGCCAAAAGAAATTAAATGACTGAGTGGATAAGAAAACATAACCCATATATCTGCTGTCTATAGGAGACCCACCTCAGAACAAGGGACTCACACAGACTGAGAATGAAGGGATGGAAAATTATCTACCAGGCAAATGGAAGTGAAAAAAAAAAGCTTGGGTAGCAAAACTTACAGCGGACAAAATAGACCTCAAAGTAAAGACCATAACAAGAGACAAGAAAGGCACTTTATAATTCTAAAGGGATCAATATAACTCTGGTAAACTTATATGCACCCAATGAAGGAGCACCCAAATACATTTTAAAAAAACCTCCTGGGAGATATCAGGGGAGAGATTGACAGCAACACAATCATAGTAGACTTTAATACCCCATTAACATCACTGGATAAATCCATTATACAAAAAATTAGCAGAGAAACATCAAGTCTAAACGACTCACTAGATCAGATGCACTTAATATCTTTAGAACATTCTACCCCAGAACTACAGAATATACATTCTTCTCAAGTGCACATGAGACATTTTCAAAGATAAACCATATATTGAGACACAGGCAAAGTATCTCCAAATTCAAGAGGATTGAAATAATATCCAGCATTTTCTCAGATCACAATGGCATAAAATGAGAAATCAACTATAATAAAAAGTCACAAAAATTCAATCACTTGGAGGCTGAGTAGTATGCTATTAAACAAGTGGGTAAACAAAGATCAAAGAAGAAATAAAAAAACATCCTGGAAAAAAATGACAATGAAAACACAACAACCCAAAATCACACAGTGGAAGCAGTTTTGAGAGAGAAGTTCATAGCTTTACAAGCCTAGCTCAAACACATATACACAAGAAAAACTGGTAATAAACCATCTAACTTTGCAACTTGAAGAATTAGAAAGATAGCAACAAGAAAGGCCCAGTATGAGCAGAAGGAAGGAAATAATAAAGATAAGAAATAAATGACAGAGACCAAAAAAAAACAAAAAACAAAAGATCAACAAAACCAAGAGCTGGTTCTTTGAAAAGATAAACAAGATTGATGATCCTTCCTCTAGCCACGCTCATCAAGAAGCAGAGAGAGATGACCCAAATAAAATCAGAAATTAAAGAGGTAAAGTAACAGACCCCATAGAAATATGAAGAATTGTTAAAAAAAAAAAAAATTAGAAATACTATGAGCAATTCTACTTCAACAAACTGGTTAACCTAAAAGAAATGGACACATTCCTAGGAAAACACAAACTTCCAAAACTCAACCAGGAGGAATCAAGAAATCTGAACAGGCTGATAATTATGGAGGAAATTGAAGCAGTAATTAAAAAACTTCCAGCAAACAAAGCCCTGGACCAGATGGCTTGCTTCACAGGGGAATTTTATCAAACATTCAAAGAAAAAATAAAACTTATCTTCCTCAGACTATTCCAAAAAATTCAAGAGGAAGGAGCACTTCCAAGCTCTTTCTATGAAGCTACTAGCATTACCCCAACCCCAAAAGTAGATAAGGACAAAACAAAGAAAGAGAATCAATTACAGGCCAATATCCCTCATGAACATAGACGCCAAAATCCTCAAAATTCTCACAAATTGAATACAGAATTACATTAGAAAGATCATTCGCCATAACCAAATGGATTGATTCTGGGGATGCAAGGATGGTACAATATCTGCAAATCAAGAAATGTGATATACCACATAAACAGATTTAGAGATAAAACCCATATAATCATATCCATTGTTACAGAAAAAGCATTTGATAAAATCCAATACCCTTTCTTGATAAAAACTCTCAGCAAAGTGGGAATAGAAGGATCATACCTCAACAAAATAAAAGCCATATATGACAAACCCACAGCCAACATCATATTCAATGAGCAAAAACTAAAAACATTTCCCCAAAGAAGAGGAACAAGACAGAGGTGCCCATTCTCACCACTCTTGTTTGACATAGTACTGGAAGTACAGCTATTGTGATCAGACAAGAAGAAGAAAAAAAAGGCATCCAAATTGGAAAATAAGTAAAACTGTCCTTACCCACAGATGACATAATATTGTACATACAAAACCCCAAAATCTCCATAAAAAAAACTAGAGTTAATAAATAAATTTGGCAATGTAGTAGGATACTATATTAACACCCAGAAGTCTATGGCTTTTCTGTACACCAATAATGAACTCACAGAGAAATTTAAAAAGCAATCCCATTTGCCATTGCAACAAAAAATTAAGATACCTAGGAATAAACTTTACCAAGGAGACAAAGGACCTGTACTCAGAAAATTTTAGGATGCTAAAAAAAGAGATAGAGGAAGATATAAATAGATGGAAGAATATACCATGTTCATAGATTGGTAGAATAAACATCATTTAAATGTCCATACTACCCAAAGCAATCTATAGATTCAATGCAATCCCCATTGAAATACCAATAGCATACTTCAAAGACCTAGAATAAATTCTCCAAAAATTCATCTGGAATAAAATACCCAGAATAGCTGCAGCAATCTTGAGAGAGAACAATGTTGGAGGGGTCACAAAGCCACTGTTCTCAAAACTGCCTGGTACTGACATAAGTACAGACATATAGACCAATGGAACAGAACAGAGAACCCAGAAATAGAACCAAGCCATTATGCTCAATAAATATTTGACAAAAGAGATAAGAGCATACAATGGAGACAAGAGAGTCTCTTCAATAAATCGTGTTGGGAAAACTGGACAAATACTTGCAAAAAAATGAATCTAGACCACCAACTTACACCATAGACAAAAATAAACTCAAAATGGATAAAGGACTTAAATGTTAAATGGGAAACCATAAACACCTTAGAAGAAGCCTTAGTCAGCAAAATAGCAGATATTTGTCATAGCAATATCTTTACCGATACAGCTCCTAGGGTAATGGAAACTAAAGAGAAAAATAAATGGGACTGCATCAAAATAAAAAGCTTCTGCACAGCCCTAGCCATTTGGCTCAGTGGATAGAGCGTTAGCCTGTGGACTAAAGGGTCCCAGGTTCGATTCCGGTCAAGGACATGTACCTTGATTGCAGGCACATCCCCAGTAGGAGGTGTGCAGGAGGCAGCTGATCGATGTTTCTAACTCTCTCTCTCTCTTCCTCTCTGTAAAAAATAAATAAAATATGTTTTGTTTTGTTTTTTAAAAAGCTACTGCACAGCAAAAGAAACCATCAATAAAACAACAAGAAAGCCCACTGTATGGGAGAACATATTTGCTAATATTATCACTGATAAGGGTTTAATCTCCAACATTTACAGGGAACTCATACACCTTAACAAAAGGAAGATAAACGATACCATCAAAAACGGACAAAGGACCTAAATAGACACTTTTCGAAAGAGGACATTCAAAAAGCCAAGAGACATGAAAACATGCTCAAAGTCACTAGTCTTCCGAGGCATGCAAATCAAAACAACAATGAAGTAACACCTCACACCTGTCAGAATGGCTATCATCAACAAATCTACAAACAAGTGCTGGTGAGGATGCGGAGAAAAAGGAACCCTAGTACACTGCTGGTGGGAATGCAGTCCGGTGCAACCATTATGGAAAATAGTATGGCATTTCCTTAAAAAATTAAAAATGGAACTGCCATTTGATCCAGTAATCCCACTTCTAGGAATATATGCCAAGAAACCTGAAACACCAATCAGGAAGGATATAAGCACCCCTATGTTCCTAGCAGCACAATTACCTTAGCTAAGATTTGGAAACAGCCTAAATGTCCATCAACAAATGAATAGATCAGAAAACAGTGGTACATCTACACAATGGAATACAATGGAATACTACACTGCTGTAAAAAAAAAAAAAAAGAAGAAGAAGGAATTCTTACCATTTGCAACAGCATGGATGGAACTGGAGAGCATTACCGTATGTTAAATGAAATAAGCCAGTCAATGAAAGAAAAATACCACATGAGCTCTAACTGGTTTGGCTCAGTGGATAAAGGGTCGGTCTGCAGACTCAAGGGTCCCAGGTTCGATTCCGATCAAGGGCATGTACCTTGGTTGCAGGGGTGTGCAGGAGGGGGTATGCGGGGGTGTGCAGTAGGGGGTGTGCAGGAGGCAGCTGATGGATGTTTCTCTCTCATCGATGTTCCTAACTCTCTATCCCTCTCCCTTCCTCTCTGTAAAAAATCAATAAAATATTTTTTAAATAAATAAAAATACCACATGATCTCTCTTATTTGTGGATAATACAGAACATTATAAACTGTTGAACAAAAATAGATAGAGGCAAAGAAGCATCGAACAGACTGTCAAACTACAGGGAGAAGGTGGGAGGTGGTAAGAGATCCACCAAAGGACTTGCATGGGTGCATAGAAGCACAACCAACAGACATAAGACACTGGGTGTGCGGAGGCCTGGGGGAGGTCAGTATGGGGGAAAAGGAGACATATGTACTACTATTTGTAATGCCGTAGACAATTAAATACACACTTTTTTTAAAAAATGATGCAGCATTTTGGGAACTAACTCAGAGAGGGGGTTCATCATGCTTATTGTTCACAGAGCTCTGGAGATTGGTTAAAAGCGCCCATTGGCCAATCTTCCAAAATTGTCCCTTTTCCCCTTTGTGGGCACAAAATACCGAGATGTGTTTGTGTCTCCTGGGCCAGTGCTTCTCCCTCCCCAGTCTTTCCAGCATATGTTTTTGATATTTTGTCCAGCTTTTTCTAGTTGACATCAGCAGTTGGCCCCAGTCACAGTCCAGTAGTACTCAAAGTGTAAGTCCACTATTTCATTCTATGCCAGGGCCCTGCTGCTGGCAGGGGCGGGGGGCGGGGTGCTTGGCCTGCAGCTTCCTTTTCTTTCTGGTCACTCTTTTTTAAAAACATTTCATTGTTTAAGATATTACAAAGAGTAGTACATATGTCTCTTTTTCTTCCCCTCCCACTGACACCTCTCCCCTCCCCTACTCCCCCAGTGTCTGTGTCCATTGGTTGTGTTTATATGCATGCGCAACCTAAAATATCTTACCCTTCCCCACCCTCCCCTACAAATCCCTTCCCCTCGAGGCAATCAGGGACTGAACCTGGTCCCTCTTGTGCTGTGGCTCTCCATGGTGTTTGCGTCCTTTGCTTCCGCAGTTGCCTCAGAAGGTTTTCTACTGTCTTCCAGTAGATGGCGCCGCATCGCCAGATTTTTTGCCTCCGTAGTCTCCCAGATGTGAACCTCCGAGGCTTACAGGCTTATGTAAGACAGCACAGCTGTGCTGCGTGGGGGAAGGGTCTGTGTTGCCCTCACTTAATGGCAACCCCTGACCTCATGGGGCCCCATGCCCAGCACCCCCCTTGGGAGTCAGCCACAGTGAAACCAGTTCTACTGCAGTAGCTCTTTGCTCCTGGACCCCGCCTGGGCCAGGGAGGCGAGTTTGGGGAGTCCAAGCCGGGCGGCAGGGCTCTGAAGTTCTGTTTCTTTGTCAGAAACGCCACTGCTGGCCCCGCAGTGGGGTGCGCAGGGCAGAAGCCTTGCTCTGTCGGGCGTCTGCTGGCCCCGTCACCGTTACTGTCCTCGCCACTCGCCCTGCTGGGCTGCCCTTCCCACCCAGCAGCTCCGCTCCTCCTCCCCCCGGCTTCCTCCCCCGGCGCCCACCGGGCTGTTCCCGGGCCTGTGAGGAGCGGGCTCTCCTTGCTGGCGAGCTTGTTGAAGTTTCACGGGGAGAGCAAGGTGCGCCCTCACGCCGCCACTCCTCCACCTCACCCCGCACGTCCTCTCCCCTCACCCCTCAGCCCGCATATCCTCACCCCCTCACCCCGCCTCCCGGAGGAGGGGTGCGAGCTGACCTCTTTGTCCGCAGGTGCAGCAGTACCGGGTGGCCATGACGGCGAAGGACTGCTCCATCATGATCGCGCTCTCGCCCTGTCTGCAGGACGCCAGGTGAGGCCAGCCGCCTGACGCTTTGGCCTGGCGGGATCTGTGGGTTGAGAAGAGTTGGTTTTCCCACACTTAAAACAGAAGTTATAATTCGATATAGAAAGACATGGAGAATAATTTAAAAAGATTGTTCTATTAGCTGAAACTGGTTTGGCTCAGTGGTAGAGCATCAGCCTGGGGACTGAAAAGTCCCGGGTTTGATTCTGGTCAGGGGCATGTACCTTGGTTGCGGGCACATCCCGTGGGAGCTGTGCAGGAGGCAGCTGGTCGATGTTTCTCTCTCATCGATGTTTCTAATATCTCTCTCCCTTCCTCTCTGCAAAAAAACAATAAAATATATGTATTTTTAAAAAGCTTGTTCTATTAAACTGAAGGCTATTATACTACTTTCTAAGAAAATACTCTAAGGGCGTAGAGGCAGCCTGAATACTGCATGCAGATTCCTTTCTCTAAGCCGGTGCTGCTGCCACGGCCCAGGCCCGAGAGCTGTTGCCCGGCGGCAGTCTGGCCTCCGTCCAGCGACCTGCACGCAGGCAGCTGCTTCCGTCTGTGCCTGCCGTCACCTGTGTCCTCCGGCCTCGTTTAGGAATTCGGGATCGGCCTTCTCTTAGTCACAGATGGCACCGCCCAGGAACATCCGCTCTGGCCCCTGGGTCCGGGCGCCCTGGCACTGTCTGCCGCCGCCCACTTTCTGCCTTTGACCTAACACCCCAGGAGGCACCGAGCTGTCCATCTCCTGATCAGGAAACATGAGGGACATTTCTAGGGTAAAACCCAAATACGGAAAAGGGGGTTCTGTTTGGTTGGAAACCACCATTCCCCAAAGAAGAGGCCGAAGGCTTAGCGACGAGGACTCATTGGCTGGATCAGCTGGTGCTGCAGGAGAGGAAACCAGAGAGCTACGCTCTTGCCTGCTGGACGCAGGGGCATCGGGGAACAGCATTCACCTTCCCAAGAACTCACAGGCAGGAGCCAGGTCACGTGTCCACAAAGTTCTGGAATGTGGGTGACAGTCTCAGCCCAGGGCGGCCAGGGTTAGGTGTCAGGAGCCGGTAGACCTGGCTGACAAAGGGTCCGAGTTTTCCCAAGGGGCCCTACTCCCGTGCTCCCAGCGCTGGTGATGCTCCCTCATCTTGGTGCTGCTCTGAAGGGAGATGGAGGTGTCCTTGAAATTGTGTAGCTCTGCCCAGGCTCAGCTGACTGAGCTGGGGATTGAGCCCCTGCGAGGAGACGGAAGCAGGCCCTCAACGTGCAGACGTGTTCCCTGCTGTTGGGGGTTGAGGGTTGCTAAGAACCCACCCGAGCCCAGGTCGCTGTCCTGTCAGTTAGCTCTCGAGCAGGCCCATCAGCACTGGTTGCGCAGGAGCCTGCTCGCTGCTTCCTGCTCAGGCAGAGCCTTTGAAATGGCTGTTTTGTTTGAATTGTTTTTTAAGATGCTACTTTTATTACTTTTTAATATATAAATATGTATTTATTGATTTCAGAGAGGGAGAGAGAGAACATCAGTGATGAGAGAGAATCATTGATTGGTTGCCTCCTGCATGTCCCCACTGGGGAGGGAGCCCGCTCCCGGGCCCTCCTGGCTCATAGGCTGACTGGTGTGAGGTGATCTCTAACCAGTGGTTCGGCTGGGGAGAGCAGGCTCCTGCCGACCCCCTCGGCCGCAGGAACTCGTCTCACGCTCGCCAGTCCCCTTGCTGCCCACTGCCCTGCGTGCTCCACAGCAGCCCGCGCTCCAAGTGCAGACTTGGCTTCGGGGTCAAGTACAAGTCATTGTCCACAGAGTCCACAGCTGCTGACATTTAGAAAAACTAAGCACTAAGAGACAAAACACAAAAACCTGCAGATGGAGTGGAGAATAAATGTGCAGGGGACGTGTCGGGAGTCTGCTCCCAGCATGTTCTCGCCCGCTTGGCTGTTGAGTGGCCAGACCTCCTGCTCTCTTAGGTTTGGTCATAGTTGGCCCAGCCTTCGCTGCTGCCACTGGGATACAGGGAATGTCACAAACGTCCTCGTAGCTTGTTTTCCCTCTTCCTGCTCAGTAACCCTTTCTTACCCGCACTGGCAAGGCTCACCGCAGAAGCTCCGAGCGCTGTGCCCAGACAGGCGGTGCGTGCAGGCCAGAACGGGTGCTGTCTGAGAGCAAGGAGGGCTGCGAGCGCTGAAACTGCCTTTTATTTTCAGCTCTGACCAGAGGCCGGTGGTCCCTGCATCACGATCCAGGTTTGCCTTCTCCGTGTCTGTGCTGGACCTTGACCTCAAGCCCTACGAGAGCATCCCGCACCAGTACAGGCTGGACGGCAAGATTGCCAGCTACTACTCGAAGGCGGTGCGCGCCCACGACGCCGCCGCGGCCGCCCGGCTCAAGGAGAGCGAGGACTGCACGCTCGTCCTCCGCAAGGTCTGACTTCCCTGAGGGCCGAGCCCGGCGGGGGCGAGGGTCGGGCAGCGCTCCGGGCGGCGCTGGCTGTGACTTGCTGCTTCTAACCACTGCTCGGGCTGCTGCTGGGACAGGCAGGAGGGCCGGGCTGTGCACTGCCCTGGCGCCTCGGGCAGCTTCCTCCCTGCCCACACTCACGTCTAATCTCTTAACGCAAACGCCTGATCGCAAGGCCCACGGAAGGCGTGGAGCTCCTACCACCGGACTCCTAGCACACGGACACGGACCGTCGTGTGGCTTACATCTGGCCTTCAGGGATCCCACTGGGACCTCCCCAGCCGAGTGGCCAGCCACCGCCAGCCCGCACAGGCCGTGGCTCCTGCAGGTGAGGGCCCAGCGCAGACGCCACCATTGTGTGCGGGAGCAGCAGGGC
Source organism: Pipistrellus nathusii (assembly GCA_963693515.1). Taxonomy (NCBI): domain Eukaryota; kingdom Metazoa; phylum Chordata; class Mammalia; order Chiroptera; family Vespertilionidae; genus Pipistrellus; species Pipistrellus nathusii. The sequence goes on along the minus strand of OY882867.1, from coordinate 69,036,840 downwards.
CACGGGACGCGGGTCGGGCAGACTCCATCGTGCGAGCACCGACCCCTTTCCTTTCCCGAGTGGTGCCGCCCCGGCCTCTGCCTGGCCTCCCCGCCTCGCGTGGTGCTGGGCACCTCGGCGCTGCCACCTGCGGGCCCCCGGCTCCTGGTGGGGAACCCACGCGCCAGGCTGCTGTGAACACGCGAGTCCTGATGGCAGATTCACTCCATGTCGGTTGTACAGATAAGATTATTTATATCGTCGTTTTGAGGGATTAATAAAGGCTTATTGTAATATATTGTAATGTTGGTGAAACTGTGGAATTATATGAAAATGTTACATGAAAAATAAGAATATTTTGCTGATTGTAAATTTTTGTGGGGAAATTTTGTGATAACTTGAGAATTACACTTGTTTGAATTACGCCAGTTTTTCTAGAATTTATTCTTGAATTCTGTCATAACATTTATATCTTCTGTCCTCAGGGTCGGAGAGACTCAAGTGCTGCCCTCTTCCGTTAGTGTGGGCCCAGCTTCAGGCTCCACCCGCTGGGCCTTCCTGGAGCTGGGGCTCGGGTGGGATGGGCCTGTGGGGGTCACTGGCTGTCCCACTGCAGGGTGAAGGCAGACTCACGGCTGTGGGTCAGAGGAGTGCGTGTGAGGTCGGGGGGGGGGGGGGAGCTGCTCCTGGTGTGTCCGTCTTTGCGTTTTGTGTTTAAACAGCTGTATGTGCTTCTCATGTCCCCGCAGCTGACAGGTCACGTGTCTCAGCTGCACAGACACGTGGAAGGGTGTAGCCAGTTCTCTATTCAGGGGCCGCCGGCCCCGGCCCTGCTGCGCGGGCAGCGGGCTCCTCCGCGCAGAGCAGCCGCAGCAGGCTCTCCAGCGCCGCCTCGATGCCCAGCGCGCCCAGCAGGGCCCGGAAGCTGCGAGGGGCTGCTGCCACCGCTCCCTCCTGGTCCAGCTCCAGGGCTGCGGGAGGACACGCTGGTCAGACACACCGGCTGAGACCGCCCGCTCCCCGCAGACACCCCTCCCTCCCCACACTGTGCACGCAGCCCCCGTGCTTTGGGAGTGATTACTGATCGGAATGTTTTTAAGACACACAAAAAGTACTCTGAGCTTCCCACTTTGATTGTTGCCACGTGAACCAGTGAAATGAGTGGACGTCCCTGTTGGCACGAAGACCGCAGAGCCCGCTGCTGCCTACCTCGCTGTGGCACCTGGGTGAGAAGATCCAGCTGCGGCAGGACCTGCCCTTCCTCATCTATGTGCATCCGCCAAACGATGACAAGTTCAAACCTGAAAGAGACAGAGCCGCCCCGTGCCTTGAAGCAAGACTGTGCCGGGGCTGAAGGGGGAGCCCGCCCCCGGCAGGCGCTGCCCTGGCTGAGCTTAGCTGGCCCCTCTGACACACCCAGCCCCGCAGGGTCAGTCCTGGGCAAGCTGGGCCATGGCCAGGAGGCCTGGGCGGTGCTCTTTGTCACTAATACTAGGGTGACGATACAATGAAGTACAGGCCGTAGAGCAGCAGGAACTTACACTTTCCTGTGGGAAACAAGCGATGAACTGCGTTGAAAAGAATCTGGTGTAACAGTCGAGGGTACGCTATGGCCCAAGGACCGCAGGTCTGGGCACAGGCCCAGGGAAGCCGTGTCTCCCTGGCCGGGGACATGGACAGGCTAGACAGGGTGGAAAGCTCTGGGACCTGGGAATGCATACATTTGCCCAGCAGAGTACAAGCTCAAGTGGTCTACAGCCACAGGCACCACCAGACGGGAGGGATGGACACATTTCCTTACTTCAGGGTGCGTCCCAGAAGCCTGCATAATTGTGACACCATTTTTAGGCTTGAAAACAAAGCCAAACCTCAGCAGGCACTCATGCCAGTCAGCAGGCCCTCCCACCCTGGCAGATCCCGCGCCCAGCAGAGCAGAGGTCAGATGTCCTCCCTCCCTCGGAGCTTGCTGACCCCTGGCCATCTCCCTTGGTCCCCTAAGGGCCCAGCAGTGCACACACTCCCTGTCCCAACCCCTCTCCACCCGCCTGCCCCTCTTCGGCGCCATCAGCGGGTGTGCACCTGTTAGGGCACAGACATTTCTCAAAGTGCCAGGCAGCTTGCTTCGGTCCTCTACATCTGTAATCCTCGTCCTCACCAGGAAATAACCATCTGGTGCTGGGAAGGGACTTGGCGAGCAGGGAGCCCGAGCCCCCGGCTCTGCACTCACCCTGGCTGGCTGGCGCTCCGGATGCTCATGCAGCTGGAGGAGGCCCCCTCTGGGAGCTGCACAGCCGCTGGGTACTTCTCCTAGGGGAGAAGAACACTTTTTATTTCCCATTGCCGCTGATAATACTAGCTTTCGGTGTACACCCAGTGATTAGACATCACATAACTAAGTGATCATCTCGATAAAGCACATACCCATTTGACACCACACACAATTACTACAATATTATTGACTATATTCCCTGTGTGGACGTTACTTCCAGGGACTATTCTGTAACAGCCACGTACATCTCAATCCTTTCACCTTTTTCACCGGGACCTCGGCCCATCGTGACAAACTGTTCTCCGTATCTATCATTGTGTTTCTGTTCTGCTTGTTCATTTATTTTGTTGTGTGTTTAGATTCAATTGTTGATCGATATGTATTTATTGCCATTTTATTGTCCATATTTTTAAAATCAGTTTTTTTCTTCTTCAAGACCCTTTAACATTTCACACTATACTGGTTTGGTGGTGGTGAACTCCTTTAGCTTTTTCTTTTATAAAAAAAATATGTATTTTATTTTTTACAGAGAGGAAGGGAGAGAGAAATATCGATGAGAAATATCAATCATCTGCCTCCTGCACACCCCCTACTGGGGATGTGCCCACAACCAAGGTACATGCCCTTGACCAGAATCAAACCTGGGACCCTTCAGTCAGCAAGCCAACACTCTATCCACCAAGCCAAACCAGTGAGGGCTAGATTTTTCTTGTATGTGAAGCTCTTTATCTGTTCTTTGATTCTAAATGACAGCTTTGCTGGGTAGAGTAATCTTGGTTGTAGGCCCTTGCTATTCATCACTTTGGATATTTCTTGCCACTCCCTCTGGCCTGCAAAGTTTCTGTTGAGAAATCAGCTGACAGTGTTATGGGAGCTCCCTTGTAGGTAACTAAAAGCGTTCTTCTTGGTGCTTTTCAGATTCTCTCTTTAACTTTGGCCTTTAAATTCCGATGTGTCTTGGTTTGGGTCTCTTTGGGTTCATCTTGTTTGGGACTCCACTTCCTAGACTTGTAAGTCTATTTTCTTTACCAAGTAGGGGAAGTTTTCTGTCATTATTTTTTGCAAATAGGTTTTCAATTTCTTGCTCCCTCTCCTCTCCTTCCAGCACCCCCTTCAAGCAAATATTGGTATGCTTGAAGTTGTCCCAGAGGCTCCTTACACTATCTTCATGTTTTTGGATTTTTTTTCTCTTTTTCCTCTTCTGATTGGGAGTTTTTTGCTTCCTCATATTCCAAATCGCTGATTTGGTTCTCAGCTTTATCTGCTTTACTGTTGACTCCCTGTAAGTTATTCTTCATTTCAGTTGGTGCCTCCTTCATTTGTTTTTTTGTTTGTTTTTTTAAATACTGTTAAACTTGTGAGTTCATTGAGCAACCTTATAACCAGTGTTCTGAACTCTGCATCTAGTAGGTTACTTGTCTTATCTTTTCTAGTTTTTCTCCTGGAGATTTGCTCTGTTTTATTTGTGACATGTTTCCTTGCATCCTCATTTTGGCAGCCTCCCTGTGTTCGTTTCTATGTATTAGTTAGAGCTGCTACCTCTCCCAGGCTTGGTAGCGACCTAATATAGCGTCCTGCAGCACAGCCTCCCCAATCATCCAAGCTGGGCACTCCAGGTGCACCCTGACCCTCCCTCCAACCCCATGGGCTGTGTACACCCTCCCGTTGTAGTTGAACCTGGATTGCTGTTGGCACATTAATGGCAGGGATTTACCCTTAGACCGATGGGCTGCAAGGACTGGCCGATACCAGTGACCACAGATCACAGGACCAGCTGTGCGGGCCACCCCCGAGCAGGACTTAGTTCAGCAGGGCTCGGGTGCCCGCTGAGTCTGCCCCTTGAACGTGTTGCTTGTGGAGGTGGTTGAGGGTTTCAATGTGGTCTGAAGCTGTCCGCTGAGTGCGCTGGGTCTGGGGCCTCCTAGGGTATCCAGGCCACCCTGTGTTCTGTCTGGGGCCATTTGGCATGAGCTAAAAAGTGATCTGCAGATGGCTGCTCCTGGTGCTTGGCTTGGACGTGCTCAGGAGAAGCCAAGCTGTGAACCAAAGCTGCCTGCTGCTAGTGCCAGGCCTGTGGTCATTTAGCAAGAAGCCCGTGGCATACTGAGATCAAATGCTGCTTTTTTGAGGGGTTTTAGTTGAGTCTGAAGCCTGAGCCAGGACAGAGTTCACTGGTATGGAAGAGCCACTGCAAACAGCTTGTGTGGGCCTTAGGGAAACCTCCATGTAGAAGTGAACAGTGTGAGCCAGGCTGATGGAATCTCAGACATGGCACCCACCTGTTGGCTCTGTGGGAGGAGGGCTCAGAAAAGGAACAGTGGCCTCTACCAGAACCTGTGTCTGGAAGAAAACTGCCCTCCCCAACCCCCCAGTTCCTTCCCTGATGCCAGACAATGTGGTTGCTCCTGTATGGCCCTGCTGCCTTTCAAGCTACTGCCCCAGCACTGGAGCTCAGAGGGAATGAGTCTGAGTAAGTCTGTGTGCCGGCCCTTTAAGAGGAGCTGCCTGGGTCTCCAGCAGCCTCCATGTCACTCAGCCATAAGCCCTGCTGGTTTTTACAGCCCGAGTTACAGGGATCTTCCCAGCGCTGGAACCCTGGGATGAGGGGTTTGGTAAGGAGCTGGGTCACCCTGTTCCTCAGGGGGAACTCCACAGTCAAGTTACCCCTCCCTATTTTATCAGCCACACTTGGGTGTGGGACCAGCTCATTCTGCAGTGTCTCTGTCACTCCTACTTGTCTTGATGTGGCTGCTCCTTTAAGTCCCTAATTGTAGGACTGCCATTCAGCCAGTTTTCAGGGGGTTCTGGATGATGGTGGTTCTGTGGTTTAGGAGCCCCCCTACGGTTTTTCCACAGAGAAATCTGTGGGGTACAGGGATGCTGATCCAGGGGACTGGGAAGAAGTGAGAAACCCCACTCCGAAAGCCTGAGTTTCTGACGTGCCAGCCCCCGTCCAGCACGCAGCATCTGGGTGCCCTGGCCCCGGTGCCTGCTCTCCTGCCTTCTGAGCTCACTGGCACCGTGTTTGCCACGAGACCTTCAGGCTGCCTCACCATCCCCCCCAAGGTGGACACGTTACAGGAATTTCACTCCGATTCCTCCGGCCTCCGAGCAGAGGCAGCCTCTGCGTGTCCTGCTGAGGCAGGCAGGCTGCCCCGGGGATCTGACAGTAGCCCCCGACTCCCCACGGCACCTCTGGCCCTGACACCAGAGGGGCGAGTTCCCTGCCGGCTGCCTCACTGTAAGGCAATGGGCTGGCGTCCACACAGTGGACACCCTCCCTGTCCATCCTCACACTGGCCACCACCTTGCCCCGCCCGCATGGCAGTGACCGTGGGCACACGGCTCCTGCGAGGCAGGACCGCCCGGTCCCCCAGGCACGGGGCCGGCGTCCTGGGTAAGGGTGCGGGAATGTGGGCTGCAGGTTGGCGGCTTCCAATGAGGCTGTGTCCCGTTTTCAGTGGAAAAGTGCTCTCCCTCAAGCAGAAGGTGGCAGGGGCCGCCCCACTTCCAGGCTCACAATCTCCCCTGTCACTGCCCAGCCTGGCAGTGGCTGCTGCCTGCTGCGTGCCGCTGGCCCGGCCCTTCAGGACAGGGCGGACCTAGGAGGCAGCGGCTGTTGTGGAAGAGCACCCTGGATCCCTGCTTCCTGTGACTGTGGGAATGAACACAGGCCCTGCCACCTTCTGTCTGAGGCGGACTCCGGCCACCAGCGCACAGGGCTGTGCTGTCCCCGCGGAGGGACACAGGGCTGTGCTGTCCCGCGGGGGGACACAGGGCTGTGCTGTCCCGCGGAGGACAGCTGCCGTCCGGCGTGGTGAGCAGGCCCCGCAGGGTCCCGGCTCGCAGGCCCTTTGGAGAGACGCCTCCTGATGTAGAAACGGACACCTGAGCTGTGCCCAGGCCCAGCCATGGGGCCACTCTGAGCCTCCTGGAGGGACAGGGAGGCACTTGGTTGAAAAGCCTGAGGACCCCAAGACAGGGGCAGGGGCAGGGCAGGGGGCGAGGATGGGGCCTCCTGAGGCCCGGGGATCTGGGACAGGTCCTGTGGGGACAAAGATGGAGCTGCTCCAGCGAGGCCAGTGCTCCCAGCCTGTGTGCAAAAGACGCTGACGAGCAGAACATGTGGGCAGAACATGTGCAAACACCACGCTGTCTGACCGCACGCTGGGCGGGCCTGGCTCACGTTACAGACAATTTCTAATCTCAGTGGAACAGTCCCCAGGAAAGTCTATACTCGGTGATCTCAGTGGAAAGTGCTGGCTGCTCTTAAGCCTCGGGCTCTCCAAGTGAACCGCTCCTGCCTGAGGAATGCCGGGGAATGGGGGGGGGGGGGGGAGGCAGCTCAGGCTGAGCTGCCGCCTGTGGCCTGGGCCAGCGCCAGCGCGGGGTGGGCAGCGCCGGGGCTGCGGGCACGGCCTCCACGCAGGCCTCCGGTCTCGCCAGGCCTTCTCAGGAGCAGAAGGAGGTTTAGATGAGAAGCTTTCACTACAAGATAAATGACGTCCCGTTTAGTTCCGTTTAAAACATCACAAAGGAAATGGATGTCCAGATCTCCCGGCCTCAGCCTCCCTCGGGCCTGGTGGCCCCTGCTGTGTCCCGAGCGGAAGAGAGGGCGGCGGCAGAGGGTCCAGCCACAGGAGGGTGGGCGGGGAGGGGAGACAGAAGCACAAATGCCTCCCCCCACCCCCACTGCCCCCCCAGCTGTTCTCACTCGCAGGGCGGGTGCCTGATCCCGAGAAAGCGCGAGGGCAGTTGTCCAGCAGAGGCCTGCTCAGCCCTAGCCCTTCCCCGGGGGCAGAGCTGCGGGCAGAGGGGCGCCCAGGGCCTGAGCGCGGGGTCAGGGGGCTGGGAGGTGGCTCTCCACCCCACCTACCCCGGCCCCCGGCCCCCCGGCCCCCGCCTGGCAGTGATTCCAAATGGGCGTTTACTTAGCTGCTTGCCACACGCCTGGGTTTGATCCACAAACTCTGTTGAGGAGCCAGCAATGGGCCGAGGGGATGGCGCTTCACACAGGCTCGGTGTGGCCCCAAGACCCACGTTCCCAGCTTCACTGGGCCCATCACTGCCCCAGCTGCCGTCCTAGCCCTAGTCCTAACCCTACCCCTACCCCTACCCCTTGTTAATTCATCACCCACCATCCTAGCCTTAGTCCTAACCCTAAATCCTAACCCTACCCCCTACCCCTAAACCCTAACCCCTAACCCCTACCCCTAAACCCAAACCCTAACCCCTAACCCTATCCCTAAACACTAACCCTACCCCTAACCTTCGTTAATTCATCACCCACCGCCCTAGCCCTAACCCTAACCCTAAACCCTAACCCCAACCCTAACCCCTACCCCTAAACCCTACCCCTAACCTTAATCCTAACCCCTACCCCTAAACCCTAACCCTACCCCCTACCCCTAAACCCTAACCCCTAACCCAAACCCTAACCCCTAACCCTATCCCTAAACACTAACCCTACCCCTAACCTTCATTAATTCATCACCCACCGCCCTAGCCCTAACCCTAACCCTAAACCCTAACCCCAACCCTAACCCCTAACCCTACCCCCTACCCCTAAACCCTACCCCTAACCTTAATCCTAACCCCTACCCCTACCCCTACCCTTTGTTAATTCATCACCCACCACCCTAGCCCTAGCCCTCACCCTAAACTCTGCCCCTAACCCACCACCCTAGCCCTAAACCCTAACCCTAAACCCTAACCCTAGCCCTCACCCTCCCCTAACGGCCCCTCCCTGGGCCCCCGCTGCGGAGAGACTGGTGGGCGGCGGGCGGGCAGGGGCAGTGCCCGCAGAGCGGCCAGGGAGCTGCCCAGTGCGGCCGGAGGGGAGGGATGTCGGAGGGGAAACGGGTCCTGCCTTAGTGCCGAGGGCCCGCCTGATCCGGCCCCAGGCGGCTCCAGGGCAGCCCAGCGAGCCCATCACCCCTTCTGGTTTGGGGAGACGTGGGACCCACTTTATTGGAACAGATTCCAAGGCCTTTGCTTTTTAACATCCTCCCGCGATGAGCTGTTGCCATTGGTTTCTAGAGTGGGTGGAGGGGAAGGGGCCAGAGAGAGACAGACATCCATGAGACAGGGACTGGCTGCCTCCCCAGTGGGCGGGTTTGACCCTGCAACCCAGGTGTGCGGCCCGGACTGGAATGGAACCTGTGACCCTCCCATGCGTGGGTGGTGCGCTAACCACTTGGCAACACTGGCCGGGCCCTAATAGTCTTTCTACAGTGAAGACGTGGCCACCAGGCCAGCAGAAACAGTGACTGCGAAGCCTGTGGCCCCAGCGGCCGGCTCCCAAGACCTTGCCTTGGCAAAGGAAAAACCCTAAAAGCTGAATCACCCGTCAGAAAGGACATATGACCCCTCGGTCACAGCAGCACCGTTCACCATGGCTAAGATTTGGAAACAGCCTAGGCGCCCGTCAGCGGAGGAGCGGTTAGGAAACCGGTCACCGACACAGTGGGATTCTACGCTGCGGTAAGAAAGAGCTCTTAGCATTTGCAGCAGCAGGGCTGGACCTGGAGAGCAGTATGCTGAGCGAAATAAGCCAGGTGATGAGGAAAAATACACACGATCTCACTCATTATGGAAAATAATGAGCATTATAACCTGATGAACAAAACTAGATCGAGGCAAAGAAGCATCGAACAGACTGTCCGACTACAGGGGGAAGGTGGGAGGAGGGTGCATGTAAGCACAATGGACACAAGTCCCGGGGGTGGGGGATGCGACAGGGGGTAGGGGAGGCTGGCGGGAGGTCAATGGGGGGGAGACATATGTGCTACTACATGTAATACTTTAAACAATAAAAAATACTTTAAAAAATCTTAGTTCAAAAAAACAGTTGCTGCAGAAATTCCAGGAAACCCACCCCGCACCCCGCCCTCCGGGCCAGGGGCCAGGCTGCGGTGGGACCGCGCCCAGGGGCAGGGAGCGGCCTGGGGCGCAGCCAGGGCGGCAGGGACTGTGCCCGTTCCCTGGGGGTTCCCGTGGGAGGGGACAAGCTAACCGGCTCCACACGGAGAGACCAGACCAAGCCCAGCGGCGGCGACCACGTGGCCCGGCTTTCTGCTCGGCAAGACCCCACGCTGCCCTGACACAGGGCCTGGTCCTCCTGGGCCTCCCACGGAATGTGCTTTTCTCCTTTTATTTCCCTTTTCCTTAAATCCTCACCTGAGGGCATTTCCCCCAATGAATTCCAGAGAGAGGAGGAGAGAGGGTGATGGAGAGAGAGGAGGAGGAGGAGAGAGGGTGATGGAGGGGGAGAGAGGGTGATGGAGGGAGAGGAGGAGGAGGGGAGAGGGTGATGGAAGCAGAGGAGGAGGAGGAGGAAGAGGAGGAGGAGGAGGAGAAGGAGGAGGAGGAGAGAGGGTGATGGAGGGAGAGGAGGAGGAGGAGAGAGGGTGATGGAGGGGGAGAAGAGGAGGAGGAGAAGGAGGAGGAGGAGAGAGGGTGATGGAGGGAGAGGAGGAGAGAGGGTGATGGAGGGGGAGGAGGAGAGAGGGTGATGGAGGCAGAGGAGGAGGAGGAGAGAGGGTGATGGAGGGGGAGGAGGAGAGAGGGTGATGGAGGGAGAGGAGGAGGAGAGAGGGTGATGGAGGGAGAGGAGGAGGAGGAGAGAGGGTGATGGAGGGGGAGGAGGAGGAGGAGGAGAGAGGGTGATGGAGGGAGAGGAGGAGGAAGAGGAGAGAGGGTGATGGAGGGAGAGGAGGAGGAGGAGAAGAGAGGGTGATGGAGGGGGGGAGGAGGAGGAGGAGGAGAGAGGGTGATGGAGGGGGGGAGGAGGAGGAGAGAGGGTGATGGAGGGGGAGGAGGAGGAGGAGAGAGGATGATGGAGGGAGAGGAGGAGGAGGAGAGAGCATGATGAAGGGAGAGAGGAGGGAGAGAAACATCCTGTGAGACAAGGACTGGCTGCCTCCTCACACACCGGACAGGAGGTGGGGATGGAAGCTGCAGCCCGGGGACGCACCTGTGGCTCGCCAACCAGTGGGCCGCACTGGCCGGGCACTCAGGGCAGCTCCGGTCTAGGAGCCTCAGCCCTGCACCGCGTGAGCAGCTCATCCCCCACTCCATGCCCGGAAGCTGCTCCAGGCGAGGCCCAGGCTGCCTGCAGGGCAGCTGCGGCCAGACCTGGAGGGCGTGGCCCCGGGACACCCAGGGCCTGGGGGTGGGCGCAGAGGGGCGCAGCCAGGCCCGCACGGAGGGAGGCGCGGAGCAGCCCGGGTCGGGGTACGAGGGTGTGAGTGGCGGAGCGGCCGGGCACAGCCCTGTGAACGGTAACACGGAGCCTCAGTGACCGCCCCGCTCCCCGTGGCCACTGGCATGTGACTGGCATGTGACTGGCATGTGACCGGCATGTGACTGCAGGAAACAGCGGGTCATGGAGGCACACGCCAGCCTGCCGGAGGGCACCTCTCAGGGTCCGCAGCCCCGGTCCGGCACAGGCGGGACGCCGAGGGCAGCGTCCTTCCTGAGAGGCCCCCCCGCCCCGCTCCCTCCCCTCGCCCCCCTCCCTTCCCCCCCCTCCCCTTCCTCCTCCCCTCCCCCGCCCCCCCAGCAGGCCCCGCGGCCCCGCCCCGGCGCCTCCCGGCGGCCGCAGCACACAGGGCGGCGCTGGCGCCGAGGAACCACAAGGGCCCAAAGCCGCTTCCGGCCGCCCACCCCCGCCGGACGCTCAGGGCCGGGCAGCCCGCGGGGCGCTCTGGCTCCCGCCCCCTCCCGCCTGTCTACACCCCCTCCCCATGGAGGGCGCTGTGGGCAGGGCTCCAGCACAGGCTGCCTGTCAGGGTCCCATTTTCGAGCTCCTTCGTGTTCAATCATATTTTAAGTTTTCCTCGTTCTGGATGATAGTTTGGCTACAGAAGTTAAGGTTTAAATATTTAATTTTGTGTAGAGCTAATGAGATATAGCCAAACTTGTGGAGTCCTGCTAAAGGCCTATGGATTTTAGGAGCGGGAAGCGAATAAATGAACCGAATCAACTGATGTTCCTAGAGCAAACCCCACCGCTGGGGCAAAATAAAACAAGGCATAACAACATGCAAATTAAACTTTAAATGGTTACCAATTTCGTATTACAGCATGAGTCGGTGGGTAAGCCCTGACGGGTCTGGCTCAGTGGCAGCCGTAGGCCCAGCACTGAAGGGTTAGGGGTTTGATTCCTGGTCAAGGGAACATGCCTCAGCTACAGGCGCCATTCGGGCCCAGTCGGGAGGCAACCAATCGATGGGCCTCCTGCCCCCCCCCCCCCCCACCTCACTCTCTAAAAACCAAGCCTTAGCGAAATCGTCCCGAGGACGAGGACGGTAGTAACTTATGCAGCTTGCATGACAGTCCCAGCTCGCCAGATCTTCACACACGGAACTCTGAGCATCCTCGTGAAGTGGGAAGAGAAAATAAGGTCCATTTTAAAAACAAGAAAAAAAAAAAACACACCTGCAGCTACTCTCGAATAATATTGAATGTAACCTGCAACTGAACCAAAGTGACCCTGACGCCTCTTGGTGCCTCTGCTCAGGCCGGACTTACACCAGCTTACACCGCCCACAAGAATAAACTCAGAGTGGATAAAGGCCCTGGCCCAGTGATTGGCAAGGCAAACTCATCAGCCAACAGAGCCAAATATCCACAGCACAACGACTGAAATTTCTTTTGAGAGCCAAATTTTTTAAACTTAAACTTCTAACGCCACTTTTTCAAAATAGACTCGCCCAGGCCGTGGTATTTTGTGGAAGAGCCACGCTCAAAAGGCCAAAGAGCCGCATGTGGCTTGCTTGCCGCAGTTTGCCAACTGAGGCCCTAGCCGGTTTGGCTCAGTGGATAGAGCATTGGCCTGAGGACTGAGGATCCCAGGTTTGATTCAGGTCAAGGGCATATGCCTGGGTTGCAGGATTGATCCCCATTGGGGGCATGCAGAAGGCAGCAGATCACTGATTTGGTCTCATCATTGATGTTTATTTCTCCCTCTCCCTTCCTCTCTGAAATTAATATAAATATACTTTAAAAATGGATAAAAAACTTAAATGTAAGTCATGAAACCATAAAAATCCTAAAGAAACCATAGGCAGCAAAATCTCTAACATCTCTTGTAGCAACATGGTTATGGATACATTTCTTAGGACAATGGAAACTAAGGAGAAAGTAAACAAATGGGACTGCATCAAAGTAAACAAATGGGACTGCATCAAAGTAAACAAATGGGACTGCATCAAAATAAAAGGGACTGCATCAAAAAAAGCTGCTGCCCAGCAAAAGAAACCACTGACAAAATGGAAAGGGAGAACCTATTTGGCAATGACACATCTGATAAAGGGTTAATCTCCAAAATATATAAGGAACTCACACAACTAACAAAAGACAAACAATCCAATTAAAAAATGAACAAAGGCCGAGACCGGTTTGGCTCAATGGAAAGAGCGTCGGCTTGGGGACTGAAGGGTCCCGGGTTCGATTCCGGTCAAGGGCATGTACCTTAGTTGCGGGCATATCTCCAGTAGGGGGTGTGCAAGAGGCAGCTGATCGATGACTCTCTCTCATCGATGTTTCTAACTCTCTATCTCTCTCACTTCCTCTCTGTACAAAATCAATAAAATATATTTAAAAATAAAAAATAAAAAAATAAAAAATGGACAAAGGACCTAAATAGACACTTCTCCAAAGTGGACATACAGATGGCCAAAGAGACAAATGAAAAATGCTCAAAGTCACTGATCATCAGAGAGATGCCAATTAAAGCAACTTATATAAACCAAGAAACTGCCGAAGCCAGTTTGGCTCAGCGGTAGAACGTCGGTCTGCGGACTGAAAGGTCCCAGGTTCGATTCCGGTCAAGGGCATGTACATTGGTTGCGGGCACATCCCCGGTGGGGGGTGTGCAAGAGGCAGCTGGCCGATGTTTCTCTCTCATCGATGTTTCTAGCTCTCTATCTCTCTCCCTTCCTCTCTGTTAAAAATCAATAAAATATATTTTAAAAATAAAAATAAAATAAAAAATAAACCAAGAAACGACAAGTGCTGGCGAGGATGTGGAGAAAAGGGAGCCCTCATGCACTGCTGGTGGGAATGCAGCCTGGTGCAGCCACTGTGGAGAACAGTATGGAGTTTCCTCAAAAAGTTAATTATGGAACTGCCAGCATGGCTCAGTGGTTGAGTGTCCACCTATGAACCAGGAAGTCACGGTTCGATTCCCGGTCAGGGCACATGCCTGGGTTGCAGGGAATTTTGTTAGATCTCATAAAAAATATTGAGTCAATACCCCTCCCCTGGAAACTGAACTTCAGGCCATTTCACAACCAACATTCCTTTCGCTGAGACCACATACCACGTGCCAAGACCATATCCCTCCCATCCATACATTCCCAGGATCCAGACCCGGCAGGTCCTTTAAAACCTCAGACTCCCGCCCCTGGGGGCTGGTGCTGTTTAGGGACTCATTCCACCTGGTTTCCTGATGACCTAATCAACCCACAATTCTTTACCCCTTTTGGCCTCGTGCATTCCTAACATTCGGTGCTGAAACCAGGAGGGTGCTGTGGGGAAGGGGAGCCATCACCCGGCTCCCATCACCCTGATTAACACTCGGAGAGCAGTAGGCAGCGGCAGCTCGCCCTGGGCTCACTTCCCGATCCACTCGGTGACATGATCACAGCCTCTATCAGCCTCCCTCCCTCTAGACCCTCCGGAACCAGCCAAGGAGGAAGCTGGATGGGAACCTCTCCTTCTCCACTGCTGACCCTCACCCCACACCGGCCAGTCCTCTCCAGGCGAGTGACGTCCCACCATTCCCCTCGTCTGGAGTCTTCTGTCCACTCTCCCTCTCTGACTTCTCCAAAGTCTCTCTTCTAGAAAGTCCTAGCGCGGGGCCAGAAGACTCCTCAGCCATTCGGCCTCGGGTCCTTCTGGACGGGGCTCGCCCAGTCTGAGGGTCACCCCTGGTTTCTCGTGGTGATTTGTTTAGCAGTGGGGACGCCTGCCCTAACAGTCCCCTTTGGGTCTGTGGTCTGTCACTCACCCTTCCTCTCCTGGGCCACGGCACCTCCCTCTGCGCACTCACAGGGAGGTCAGGCCCAAGGCCCTCATTCTCCTTCGTAACGCTGTTTGGCCACAACATAAACCAGATGGTAAGATCCATGGCCTGAAAATGCACTTTCCATGGTAACACACCGCGCTGTTTAGGTAAGTGCTGTCACTGCAATGGAAAGTGGTCAGATTCCCCACGTCCAGGCCTTTTCACCCTTCCGTCCCCACCCTCTCTGCCAGCCCATCAGACCCTTCTCCTCACGTGAAACATCCCCCCAACACTTCTGATTCTGAATCTACTCCTGACCCAGCAGACCAGCGACTGCTACCCCCTTGTGCACCCCATCCCCAAACCCCGACCCTCCTCACCAGCAGCCACCTGCTCCCGACCCCTGAGCCCAAATCCCGAGAACTCGAGCTCCAATGCAGACTTTCCCACCCAACTAACACTCCCAGACCGTCTCCTCCACAGCCACTCCTATTCCCGCGCCTCCTCTAGCCCCGAGGGAGGCGGCAGGGACTGAGGGTGCTGCCTGGGTACACACCCATTCTCCATGTCCGTCCTCACACAGATTGAGAGGCGTCTCCGGTATTTTTTCCACCGACCCCCCCCCCCCCCCCACACACACACCTTTACCAAGGAATCTGAGTGCCTGGTGCAGTGCCTGACCTGACATGACATCTAGGTCCTCCTCTCTCACCCAGAGAAGGAGCACACCTGGCTAGCAGCTCAGGACCATGCTGTGCCCATAGACACGACACTGACATGGTCCCCAAACTGCCCCGAGATGGGGCTATCAGGCTACTTCTCCAGGCACCAGCTCCGAAGCCACATAATCTCCTGTCTCATTGCCGGACTCACAGGCTGCCCACAGGGCGGTCAGCTGTGGCACAATAAAATCACTCAGGGCCTGACGGAAACCCAGCTCTCCCCCCGCCTCACGGAGGGCTTGTGGGAATTGACCACCTTAGACCCCACCTCCCAGAGGGAACCCTTCTTCTGAACACCCATGTTATAGCCCAATCAGCCCCCACAAATGCCGCTAGCTTCCAAAAATGGACACAGGTCCACAGACACCTCAACAAGACCTCGTTAACCTGGCCTCTGAGGCCTTTAGTAACAGAGACCAGGAGACCCAGTCCAACAACAAGGCGAGATCAGGCCGGCTGAGGCCCAGAGGCCCTCCGGCTCCCGGCCGCCGCTCTCACAAACCCACACCGAGGGCCGGTCCTCCAACAAGGGCAAGTCAGGGGCTCAGCCTCCTCCGGGCCCTGCTTCACATGCCACAAGGACACTGGGACCACTCCTGCCCAAACCGAGACCCCCCGGGCCCTGCCCCAGGTGCGGAAGGGAAGGCCACGGAGATCAGGCTGCAGTCTGGCCCTCCGGGTCGGACCTCAGCCAGGCCAGCGAGGCCGCCCTCTGGATCCGGTTTGGAGCTCCCGGACCTCCTGGGCCTGAGCACCAAACACAGAAGCCGCCCCGGCCTGACAGGGCCCCACAGACTCACATCACCAGGGCAGAGCCTCGGAGAACGACTGTGGTGGCAGGTGAGCCGATCTCCTTTTTAGCTGACACTGGGGCCACTTGTTCTGCCCTCCCCAAATTCACGGGGACCCTTGTCCCTCCTCAGTCTCTGTTATGGGGGTTGACAGACTAGCCTCACAGCCATTAGCCACCTCCCGTCTACACTGCACTGACTAGACACCCCTTTACCCGCCCTTTTCTCGTTCCACCTCGGTGCCCAGCCGGGGCTGCAGTGCATCCCTCAGAAAGCCCAGCTTCCCAAGCCACAGGGACCCACCTCCGTGTCACTCTCACCCCACAGGCGAGCCATTCCTGGGCCTGTACACACCTTACTTCCTCCATGGCTGTGCCTTCCTCTAGGGAAGGAATGCTCTCCTTTCTCAGGCCCCTGGGCCCCAGCTGTAGCCTCCTCATAAAGCCCTCTGATAAGTGAAGGGACCTCCCTGAGGCTTTAGATCCCAAGGCCGTTCGCACCCGCTTTTATGCTCTAACAACTGCTCTCACTCAGCACCTTCTCACCGCCTTCTCCAAGAACAACGTTCTTTACTACAAAACTTCAAATGCTTACTTATCAGTCCGGCTACTCTCAGAAGCTGAACTGATTACCACCCAAACCTCAGCGTGTTATCCCTCAGGAAAAGTAGGGCCGTTTTTAATCCAGTGCCGGAGCCTGGGAACTGCATTCTAGAACAGGCTGCTCCTCCCCGGCCTTTTCTCCAGCCCCACGTGCCTACACACAATTTCCCAAAGTCTCTGGCAACTCAAAGGCTTTGGAGCATTGCTAATTAAATGATAAACATCTAAGTATTTTTAAATAACATAAAATACTGGAACACTGATTGCCTGCTCTAACTTTTATTACAGGAGACCTCTTGGACTTTGTTGAAGGTATATTTTCTTGAAAGTAAGAGTGTGTTTAAGTGTGTTCATAAATGCCAATCTGAGAAATGCTGGCTGTTCACTTTTTGGTTATTGTTGGAAAATTATGGTTTCTAATAGTTAAGTTATATTGGGAAGAAATTGTGGTTTTGGTAATAGAAGGCCTGAGGCATAGATATGCAGTTTGAAGGAAAAAGTAAGTAAGTTAAAGTTGTAAGAAGGTTTGTGAAAGTTACAGAAGGTTAGCACGGAGCAAGTCAAAAGGAAATTATATAAAGGACACAGGCCAGTGAGCCAGAACAAGCAAAACAGGGAAACTGAGATAAATAGCAGTCCAAAGCCATCTAGTAAGTCCTATCTTCCCTAAACCAATGACACTTAAGAGTAAATGGTTTGGATCGCCAATTGAGTGTCGGCCTGCGGACTGAAAGGTCCCGGGTTTGATTCTTCTGGTCAAGGGCATGTACCTTGGTTGTGGGCACATCCCCAGTAGGGGGTGTGCAGGAGGCAGCTGATTGATTATTCTCTCACATCGATGTTTCCAACTCTCTATCGCTCTTCCTCTCTGTAAAAAATCAATAAAATATATTTAATAAGTAAGTAAATAAATAAACGGTTTGGATTTTTTTCTCCCCAACCAGAGGATAAATAGCCTAAGTCACCTTACTCAGGGAGACAGCAAAAATCCAATTAGTGACATTTGCAGACTATACCCAAACAAATGAAACTAAGAGAATAAACTTCATTTTGGTATATTTGACTACAACTCTTCAAACTAATGTCTCTTTCCTTCCACAAAACAATCTGTCATAATTCTTGTTGTTCTAGCATTTGCCCCAGTAACTAAAACTTATAAAACAGTTTGTCTCCACCAGGATACAAGCCCTACTTTACTCAGGAAATACCATCCCTAGACACCATCACAACCTCCTTTGTACCCAGGCCTCATGGTCCCTCTGACAGAGCAAGGATTTTGGCTCTGAAGAACAACATCATTCCCTTTCAGCAGGAGGTAGTTAAGAGACCCTGTACCCTTTTCCCCTGAAAGAATTCACAGCCAAGCCGAAACCGGTTTGGCTCAGTGGATAGAGCGTCGGCCTGTGGACTGAAAGGTCCCAGGTTCGATTCCGGTTAAAGGCATGTACCTTGGTTGTGGGCACATCCCCAGTAGGAGGTGTGCAGGAGGCAGCTGATCAATGACTCTCTCTCATTGATGTTTCTAACTCTCTGTTCCTCTCTCTTCCTCTCTGTAAAAAAATCAATATAATATATTTAAAAAGAGAGAGTTAACTTTAGTTTAAATAAATAAATAAATAAATAAATAAATAAAAAGAATTCACATCCAAAAATCCTAAAGGGCGGGCGGGGAGGAGTGTAGACCCTGAGACTCACAGAACAAAGAAGATGGGCCAGGCACAGGCACAGAAACTCCCTGGGACAGAAAGCTATGGGTGCCCAGCAAGGGGCAAAACTTGGAAAACAAGAACTTCGCCTCCAGAATAATCTATCCTCCCTTTCATATCACTAGACAGGAAGCTTAGACCCCTGATCTTTTCCTCCCTAAAGACAGTATCTAGGCCTCAATTATATTTCAGCTCCAGGCCCAAGTAAGCATCACAAAACCAGACATGTGATGCCGTGGCCGTCTGAGGACCAGCTTTTACCTCCCAGTTTCTCAACAGGATGCTCTTGAGCCTTCACCAACTAGTCTCTCAAGGAAATTATGCTGCTGACTCTTCGCTCCCACCAGGAGGAATCTAACAGTGTTCCAGCTGACGACACTCAGAGTCCATGCCCCTGTGATCTCACCATCCCCCTCAGCAGGAAATGACTACAGAAGCTATGACCTTCGGCCCTATTCCATAAAACAAACAGGCTGGAATGTTAGGTCTGATCATATTCCCCCTCCCCTGAAAACTGACCTTCAGGCCACTTCCCATCTGGCATTCCCTTTCGCTTAGACCACATTCTGCTTGCCAGGACCATTATCTCTCCCCTCCAGACTTTTCCAGGACCTGGACCCACCAGAGTCCATTAGAACTTCTGATTCCCCATCTCTGAGTACTGGTGCCATTTTGGGATCAGCCCATCTGATTTTCCATTTATAATACATTTATAAATGTATTATAAATGACCTAATACATTTATAATTCTTTATCACTTTTGGCCTCATGTGTTCCTCCTTCAGTGACCCTAACATTGTATGTACCCCTATGTTCTTATAGCGGCACAATTTACAACAGCTAGGATCTGGAAACAGCCCAGGTGCCCGTCAGCAGACAGTGGACAGAAAGCTGTGGGACATTCACACCAGGGAACACTATGCAGCTGTAAAAAGAAGGCTCTCTTACCCTGTGAGACAGCTTAAAGGGACCTGGAGAGCATCATGCTAAGCGAAATGGGCCAGTCAGAGAAAGACAAGTATCCCATGATCTCACTCATATGTGGAATCAACTGAACAAAATAGATCCAAAGACACGGTAGCATGGAACAGACTGTCAAATCTCAGAGGGAAGGTGGTTGGGACTTGTGTGTAGGTATGCATAACCCATGGACACATATGCATGTATGCATAACCCATGGACACATATGCATGTATGCATAACCCATGGACACATATGTATGTATGCATAACCCATGGACACATATGCATGTGTGCATAACCCATAGACACATATGCAT
Source organism: Pipistrellus nathusii (assembly GCA_963693515.1). Taxonomy (NCBI): domain Eukaryota; kingdom Metazoa; phylum Chordata; class Mammalia; order Chiroptera; family Vespertilionidae; genus Pipistrellus; species Pipistrellus nathusii. The sequence goes on along the minus strand of OY882867.1, from coordinate 69,017,480 downwards.
GTATGCATAACCCATGGACACAGGCAATAGGGTGCTGAAGGCCTGGGGCAGGGCGGGCTATAAGGGGTCAGTGGGGGAAAAGGAAGACATATGTAACATTTTCAACAATAAAGATTAAAAATAAAAATTAAAAAACAAAACTATTGTTTAGCCCTGACCCTTGTGGCTCAGTTGGTGGGAGCGTGGTCTGTATACAAAAAGGTGACAGATTTGATTCCTGGTGGGGAACCTTGTAGGAGGCAACAGATAAATGTTTCTCTCTCCCTAAAAGTAAATGGGTAGAGGAAGTACTGTTTCTTTAAAAATAAAAAATATAGTGTTTATGCTGACTAATCTGAACAGCGGTATGATCATGGATGATTTAGAATTTCTGCATTTTTTAATGTCTAAATTTTCATTTCTGCTATAATTCGTCAGTATGGGAGTAGTTTTAGTTTTGTTCTTTTAAAGATAATTAGTTTCATTTAGACCAGGGGTCGGCAACCTGCAGCTCCGGAGCCGCATGCGGCTCTTTTGAAGCTATGCTGCCGCTCCCAGCCAGCCGATAGCAGGTGGGGGGAGGAGGGGGGGCGGGGAGCTGTATCACTTATCTCTCCTCCGCCTCCAGCGCTCCTGGCGCTCTGTGTGGCAGGTTGCTGGCGACTTAGCGTCGCTAGGCAACCACAGCGTCCCTGTCCTGGCCCAGCCTCCTCCCTCACATCACAGCCTGTGCACCTCTGAGCTGGGTTGGAGGAGACTGCTGCGAGGGGAAAGAGAGGTGCTGACAGAGGGGACACTGAAAAATAATAATAATAAAAAAGCAATAAAGAGAAAAAAGGGAGAAGGAAAAAGAAGAGGACAGAGAGGACTGGAGAAAGAGAAAGAGAGGGCTTGCAGTGTGACTGTCACTGGGAGTCGGGCCTGTACAGTGAGTGGAAAGCATATATTCTGACCTCCTGCTCCACAACAAGGTCCGGTGGCTGTCCAGAGGCGAGGTGCTAAAACGCTTTGTCGCATGTTTGGAAGAAGTAAAAACTTTCCTGGCCAGCAAAGAGCTCACCTTTGCTGAGCTGGAACCCCAGAGAGGCTGGAAAAATTACATTTTATGGTAGACATGACAGCACATCTAAACACACTAAATACAACCCTTCAGGGGAAAGGAGGCACAGCCCTGCACATGCTGGAGGAGGTTTTGGCATTCGAGCGCAAGTTGACAGTGTTTGTCAAAGATTTACAGAGATTCACTGTCTCACTTTCCCTCTTTGAGAGAGTTCAAAGAAAGTCATGAACGATAAATTTGGAATATTTGAAGTCTGCAATCACCACAATGCAAAGTTCGTTTGGGAAACGATTCTGTGAGTTCAGAGAGGAAAAAAACACATTATCCTTCCCTGTCACTCCCCTGGCAATCGATCCATCCCTTTTGAATATGACTGTATTTGCAGGTGTAAGTCAACCTGATCTTGAGATGGAACTGGCCGATATAGCCGACAAAGATATATGGGTGTCCAAGTTCAAATGCTTGGCCGCTACTCTTGAGGATGTTGCCCGTCAGAAGGCCATTCTGGCTCAGAATCATAAATGGAGTGATATTGAAAACCTTCCCAAACAGGACAAACTTTTATTCGAAACAAGGAATGCCATCTCCAACACTTATATAAACATAGAAAAAGTATGCATTTGGAGTCCTGTCGATCTTCGGCTCCACATCTCCAACATGAACTGTATTAAAAACAAACATTGATTATGCCTCACAGATGACAACTTGCAAGCCTGTGTGAAAATGAAGGTAACGTCTTACAGCCCTGATGTGCAGACACTGTGCACTGAGGTTCAGGAGCAAAAATCCCACTGACCAGGTAAATTAAATATTTTAATTAGCTATTAATTTGCAAAAATATATTTTACATTGTTAAGTGAAAAAGTCCTTTTTTTTTTCAGATTGACAGCTAACTGCACGATCCGGTATATAGCATTAAGGTAAGAAACAATATATGCAGTGTTATATTTGTTTTAAATGTCGCAATGGTTTTGCGGCTCCCAGGTTTTTTTTTCCCTTCGAAAACAGGTCCAAGTGGCTCTTTATGTCTTAAAGGTTGCCAACCCCAGATTTAGACAAAGTGAGAAAAAAACATAACTCAAAAACTATCCTTGCACATATACAAAAAAGTCAGCAATTTCTAGATACTATTATTATAAAAATTCCATAAATCCCTGAGAACAGTTTGAAAATTTCATTCACATATGTGGCAGAATTAAAATTAAATTTCTCTTTACAAATGGAAATACAGCATAATGAAGTTAGCATTGATTTTTCCCCCTACTCTTGGATGCTAAGAGATCCTAATGGGAATGAAAACGATTACCTCACACACACACACACACACACACACACACACAACACACCCCGATGAGGAAAGGCGAAGCAGGGACACACACAGTCTGAATGTGCGCCCCCTGCTTCCCTCCCCAGGGGCACAGGCCCCACTGGCAGGCAGCGCCTTCTCCTCAGACTGAGTCATCAGAACAGAGTCCCTCTCAGCAAATGCGGACACACCTCTCGCCAACCCTGGCTGGGGGCTGACAGGGGCCCGGGGCAGCAAGACCAGGTCTGGAGGCTGCTGCGGGAGGCCAGAACCCCTGCGTCCAGGACCTGGGAGGAAGCATGTCCGCGGGGTGTGGCTCACCCGGGGCCCCTTCAGAGGGCTGCCCAGCCCCTACCCCAGGCCTCAGCTCGCAGGAGCTCTGGCACACAGGCGCCCTCTCGCACCCAGACAAGGGTGGGCAGGGAGAGGTGATCTTAATTCTGCCAATAAACATTGGAAAAGCCCACTCCTAGGTTATTTTAAAACTACAAAACTATTTAAATGTTTGATAACTTACATTTTTAAAAAAGTATATATTTTATTGATTTTTTACAGAGAGGAAGAGAGAGGGATAGAGAGTTAGAAACACCGATGAGAGAGAATCATTGATCAGCTGCCTCTTCCACACCCCTAACGGGGATGTGCCCGCAACCAAGGTACATGCCCTTGACCGGAATTGAACCTGGGACCCTTCAGTCCGCAGGCCGATACTACCCACTGAGCCAAACCGATTTTGGCATGATAACTTACATTTTTAACTTTGCACACTCTTAAGGCAAAAATGACTTCTTGTAGTTTTTAATAATGGAAACTAAATATCAAATGTCTTTTTCTTTATATAAAATTTCTTCTTTAATGTAAGCACTCTTGAACTCCTGTCAGAATATTCTAAGCGTTAAGACAGGTTGAGACCGGTTGGTTTGGGTGAGCACAACAATGTCCTGGTGGTATGGCCATGTCACAAATTCACTTCTCCACCCAGGCCTAAATGAAGGAATCAGCTCTGAAAAGCAGAGGTGAAACTCCATTTTAAAATGAGCCAGTAAAGCCAGTGCATGTCTGAGGAACAGAGAAGATCAGGACCCTGAGGGACAGGATACCTAGTCCTCAGCCTGGGAGTTCAGGGGGGTGGGGGTGAGGGGCGGGATTGCAGGCGCGCGGGAGATCCAGGGTCTGGAAGTTGGCAATCAGAGCGTAAAGGTCAGGAAACAGTTTGGAGCTTAAACTAGAAGGTCTGTGCTCACGGACAGACTACCGCCCTGTGATCAGTCTCCTCCGATTGCTCAATGAGAAAGGCTGGGGGGATGGAGAGGAGGAGGGGGAGGAGCGGGCTGCTTCCAGAGCATGGCCACCAGCCAGGGCAGGACAGGAGAGAGGAAGGCCGGGGCGCAGCGGGGCTGTCTGGGGGCCTGCTGCCCACCGCTGCAGGAGGAGTCATGGTGGGCCGGGGCGAGGCCGGAGCAGAGGACCCCGCAGGCCTCTGGGCTGACGGAGGTGAGGGAATTCGCAGCGAAGAAGAGCGATCACCACGCACACAGCCAGGCTCCTGCTGCAAGGTCCCTCCAGGCCGCGGGCACGCGTCATTTCCCCCCTGGTCTCCAAGGCCTCTCTGGATACAGTCGTCATCCAGGTGGGCCAGGAGTCCAAACGGATGGCCACCCAGACCGGACTTGTCAACGGAAGGCGGCCCCCGGGCCCTCCGAGCTCAGGAGGGCGCTCTCTGCGCTCACATGTGGGAGCCACAGGCTTCGCACTCACTTCCTGCACGTCTGAGGGCGCCCGCGGCGGCCCGCAGCTCCTGGCCCGCCGAGGCAGCGCACAAAGCCCGCGCCAGTCCTCCGCCTTCTACCCACTCCCCTGGGAACCGCGGCACAACTCCTGCCGCCCCAGCCGCCTGCCGAGACCAGGCGGGCCTCCTCCGGGCCTGCCAAAGGCCGGTGTGTTAAAGGGCAGCTTCAGATCCGCAGGACTGAGGAGGTGCAGCCGTCTCCCATGCGCCCGTGCCTCTGGTCCCTCATCACCCACATCCCCCACCCTGGCGCCGTCCTTCCAACAAGGGCACAGGACCCTGCCCAGGCGCCCTGGGGGTGCGCCGCGCACTGGGCGTCATGGCCGCGTGGGTCAGACAGCGCACTGACATTGTCCGTCCTCATCAGACCACACCGACGCGCTCACTCCCAAGGGCCCTCTGCGCCCTGTGCACCCCTCCCGCTCCCCAACCCTATCAGCGTGGATCTGTTATTCTTTCGTTGATTTCAGAGAGGAAGGGAGAGGGGAGAGAAAGGGAGAGGGAAAGGGAGAGGAAGGGAGAGGGGAGAGAGAGAAAGGGAGAGGGAAAGGGAGAGGAAGGAGAGAGAAGGGAGGAGGGAGAAGGGAGGAAGGAGAGGGAGAGGGAGAGGGAGAGGGAGAGAGACACACGATGATGAAAGAGAATCATTGACTGGCTGGTGAGGTCTGGCGGGGGGTGGGGCGGGCCGGAGGGAGTCAGCGGGGAAAGGAGGGGACATATATAATACTTTCAACATAAAGATGGAAAATAATACGAGAAATAGACAGTAGGTTACCTAGCCCATGACGGGCACTTATATGTTAGTCATGTATTTGCACAGACATTTGAAAGTAATTACCATCCCTGCATACAAAGAAATAAGCCTTGAACAGGAACCCAGGAAGGCAGAGGCCTCGCCCCGCAGCTCAGGCCTCCTCCCTGCCTCCAGGCGGCAAGTGGCGCTTACAAGGACACGCACACGGTCAGCTCTGGGTCTTGCTCGGGGCTCTGCGTGTGCAGTCACCGGCAGGGAGGGCAGGGCCACGGCACCACCCAGCTCAGGGCGCCAGGAGGCGGCTCCTCTCCCGTGTGCACCCAGCGCGCTGGTCAGAGGCCGGCATGGGAAGGGTTTTCCTGCGGATATCTATGAAAACCAGATTTCTTAACCAGGCCTCACTGCCGTCCTCCCAGTCCTCCCACTCCACTCCTTGGCCTGCAGCGTGTCCGCGCTGCTGTGAGTCAGACAGACATCTCCCTGGAAACCGTGCTCCTGGTTCCTCTCGGGCTGGTTTGGGAGCCGCTGAAAGGCATTTATCCCCAGGGAAGCATTAGCCGTTACCATGGAGGCAGGGGCATTCCACACCCCTCTGTGCTGGTTTCACAGAAAGCTCCGCTTCCCTTTCACTTTCAGCTGGAGACTTAATGACACCAAGCAAAGCCTCCTTAGTGTAGATTTCCAGGTAAAAAGTTTTCTGCTTTAAGTTTCTGCAACATGTGGAATGGTTATAATATTTGGGTGTTTTATGTTGTAAATATGTTAACATTTCAGGAAATTAGCTCTTACTAATAGATGTTTAAAGTTTAAAATGTGCATTATTCTGTTTACTTGTTTTTCTCAGGGTAAAAACTTCTCGAGTATTTCAAACTATATGGAGATGGGATTAAATATACCGGTATTTTTATATGTTTAAAAAGAATTACGTGCTCAATGGAAGTGGTAGTTAGTTTGACATTTTTGCTTTCTCTATTTTTAAGTCCTAAAAGAACATAAAGGGTTAATGAAAACTTTTTTTCATTTTAAGCCTGCTGAGTGAGGTGAAAGGGATAACAGACATCTCTCAGCTTCATGTAGAAGTTTAAAATTCTAAATTTAATATTTTAAAAGCTCACTTAAGAGTTCTGATAAAAAAAAAAAAAAGTTAAGGAAATAAACAGTAAGTGAACCAAGGTTTACAGATCGTATTTGTGTTGGGATGAACACAATGAGCGCTAAGAAAATAATTCACTTGACTAAAATAATACTTGCTGTGATTAGAGTGCCATACAATCTTTACCTCGGGAAACATTAACTCAATTGCAAAATTGCTTATTAAATATTGAACACAGAGAAGAACTCTATAAATTTCTGAAAATCACAAAGGTGAAGGCATGAAGGATAACATGAGTATTGAGAGGCCATTTCATAAAAATTACTTGAACATTTCAATGAGATTATTAAGATCCTAATTTTGTTAAAGTTAAGGGAGCTCTGCAGAGTTATTTCTGCTTATGCCTATTTAGATCTCCGGGTTAGGAAAAGTAGGCCAACTTGGGAGACAGAGAGAGAAAGACGAAGCAGCTGGTTTCTAGCATGGGGTGAGCTCAGGCAGCTGGTGAGTGTTTGCAGGCAGCACAGGGACAACAGGCCCCAGACTTCCCTCCAGCCCTGACCCACCACAGGGAGCCGCACCCAGAGCGGCAAGGCCAGAGCTCCCAGCCAGCCTGGGCTGATGCCCTCTCCAGCAGGGCCTCGCCTGCTACTGCATTCTTCCCTCCGCCTCCCCCCGCCTCCCAGTCCACCTTCCCTGCTGCTTTTGTTACTCCTTCCCAGGGCTGGCTTGCTTTCTGAACTCACATTTATAATTTTTACAGTCAATCAGCTAAGGGATTTGCTCCTTGTTTACATTTTGCATGTTAGTTTTTTTAAAAAACTAATTACAAAAAGTTGTCTAATACTGTTTTCTTTCAATGACTTACAGTAAAGATTTCAGAATGATTGCAGTAACTAATGTGCAGATACATTGAACAAAGTTTGCAGGGCTGGGCTCGCTGACATAATACCTTAGTGGCTGCAAATCAGAATATGACCCAAGGACAACGTGGCTAGGGGAAGATGATGTTTTTCGATAAAGTTACAAAAAGAACTACTGAGTTTCAAGAAGGCAAACTGAGCAGATTGCACACCCTCTTCTCCTCTCACCCGATCCCTAAAAATAAGAGAAGATGTATGATCAACAAATACACTCATGTGTACGTAGCTCCACTGGAAAATAAGAACTGCTGAGGCAGAAGCTGGGAGGAGGCCTCGAAGACGGAGAACATGGGGATGTGGGAGAAAACTAAGCAGAGAGAGCCTGTGGGGAGAGGTGTCAGATGAAAGGGTCCCAAGAAGGACGAATTAAAAACCACCACCCAACCCTATACATTGTAGTAAAACTTCTGAATATTACATTAATTGAAAATATGAAAAAGTTTCTATAGAGAGAAAAATAGATTTCTTAAGAAGAGATGAAATCGGATTAAATTTAAAGTTTTCACTGATAACACTAGATATTAAAAAACTAATGGAATAATATCTGTGAAGTATTGATGGCAAATGATTTTGAAATAATTCCATTTTTAACTAAACAGATTATTTTCTGAACATGAAAATTCAAGTTTTACAACTCACAACATTCTCTTTTAGGACATGGACATATTTCAGCAGGAAATAAAATGAATCTCAGGGAACTTCTGCTTCTAATGATGGCAGGCCAGGCCATCAGACCGACTGATATGCTGAGGATAATTAGACAAGATAGGATAATAATATGGGACAGGACTGAAACGCAAAGAGGTCTGGGAAACTTTCCTTCAGAGCATCTGTGGGTCCAGAAGAGGTGCAGAAGCTCTACAGTAGCCTCATTAGGCAAAAGAAACAAAAAGCAAGGAACAGGACTGAGCAAGCAGCAGGGGTGGCGGGGAAGGTGATGCTGGAAAAATCTCCAGGCTGGATTTAGGGCACAAAGTGCTTTCATCACTCAATCTATAATTGGTAGTGCCCATAGCTTCATGTCCAAAGTAGGTATCAATCCTTCTGGGATAAACAATACACATTCTTCTTAGCTGGTTTGGCTCAGTAGACAGAGCTTAGGCCTGCTGACGAAAGGGTCCCGGGTTCCATTCAAGGGCATGCACCTCGGTTGCAGGCTCCTCCTCTGCCTGGGCCCTGGTCAGGGCTCATGCAGGAGGCAACCAATCAGTGTGTTTTTCTCACACCAGCACTTCTCTCTCTTTCCTTCTCTCTAAAAATTAACGGAAAAAAATCCTCCAGTGAGGATAAATAAATAAATAAATAAATATAATAATAAAAGGATACTACTTACGAATACATCATCCTAGGCCTTCAACATATTTTCCTAATTTTTATACACAATGTTATGCAATCCAAAGCCACAATCATACAAATAGAACAACATGGCTCAAGACTTAAAGAAATACAGACTAGAGAAATAACTAAAGAAATATAGATTACAGATGATTCTGAAAATGGAGTCTTCAGACACAACTTTAAAAAATGTGGGAAGTTGCTTACCATTCAGGAGGCGAGTGCAGGCCCCAAGTCGGCCCAGCCTCCTGTCCACAAGGGGCAGACTGCCGGCTCACAGCCCCACACCTCCCTTTCTCCCTCCCTCCTTAGGCAGAATACAGTCCATGGGTATTCACTACAGCCATCTGCACATGGCGGGGCGTTCTGTCACTACACACATTGTTCTAATTAAAAAGCATATTATACTCAGAAAAAATGTGATAAGTATGTTCAAAAAAGTAAAAAATAAGATTAAAATTTTTAATAGAGTCAGAAGAACCCATTGAGAACTCAAAAAACTACAAAACAAACTACATAACAGAAATAAGGATGTCAGTGATAAACAATTGAAAAGATAATTAGTGAGCTGAAAGACAGATTAAAAGAATAATTAGAATGAACCAGTGAATCTCAGAAGGATGAAAAATACAAGGCAGGAAGAGAGACATTAAAGGCATAATAAGACACAAACAAACAGAAACAGCTCACAGGTACGGAAAACAAACTGATGGTTGTCAGATGGAAGGTGCTTTTAGAGGGTTGGGGTCTGAGGGAAAAGGTGAAAGGATTACGTAGCACAAACTGGAAGTTACAAAATAGTCCTGGGGATGTACAGCACAGCACACAATATAGTCACATTGCAATAACTATGTATAGTGTGAGGTGGATGCTAGACTTATCAGAGTGACCATAAGTTATAGAACTATGCTGTATGCCTGAAACAAATATAATACTGAGTGTCAACTGTAATTGAAAAATTAAAAAATTAAAAACCCAAACGTACAAAATAAAAATGACATAAGAATAAGACTATCATACATGTAATTGTAGTTCTAAAAAGAAAGAGGAGAGAGAAACAAGAAAATGTTTGAAGACACGAGGGCTTAGAAGTTTCAAAATCTGATGAATCTGACGCTACATGTTCAAAAAATGCTATAAAAAAAAACACAAGAAAATCGCCGAAACCGGTTTGGCTCAGCGGTAGAGTGTCGATCTGCGGACTGTGGGGTCCCGGGTTCGATTCCGGTCGGAGGCATGTACGTTGGTTGCGGGCACATCCCCCTGAGGGATGTGCAGAAGGCAGCTGGTCGATGTTTCTCTCTCATTGACGTTTCTGGCTCTCTATCCTTCTCCATTCCTCTCTGTAAAAATCAATAAAATATTTTTTTAAAAAACCACTAAGAAAATCATATGTTAACAGAGTAAAACAGCTGAAAACCAAAGCCAAGAGAACATTTTAAAAGCAACCAGTAAAAAAGTAACTTTGAAAGGAGAAATAATTAGATTGACACATGACCACTTAATAGAAACTATGGGAAAAAGAAGACATTGGAATGAAATCTTCAAAATGCTGAACAAAAACACTTGTCAACCTATAATTTCATACCTAGAGAATAAAACCTTTCAGAGTAAATGTTTAGGCAGATCTAAATTAGTGGTTCTCCTCTGGGAATAGGATAATACCTTTATACCCTAGGAGATATTTGGTGATGTCTAAAGACATTAATGGTTGTCATAAATGAAGGGACAGTAATAGGGGCATCTACTGGCTTGAGGTAAAAGATGATAGTAAGTATAGAAAAGCCATTCCCCAACAAAAAAAGAACTATCCAACACAAATTTTAATAGTGCTAAGCCTGAGAGAGCCTGATATAAATAAAAAGTGAGTATAAAACAACAATAATAATAATCTTTTAAGAAGTAAAATATATGACAAAAGCAGCACACATGCCAGGATGAAGTGGAAGGTTCCTGATCCTTGCATTGTACAGGAAATGGCAAAGGTACTGATTTGTATTAGACTTGATAACTCAAGAATGTGTGCGGTAACCTGTATAAAAAAACCCAGAAGAGTAAAGGTGTATAGTTGCTAATATAATAATAAAAAATAAGTAATCTATTTTTTAAAAAGCAAGCAAGAATAGAAACAAACAAACAAAACAAACAAACAAACAAACAAAAAAACACCACCAAAGCCCAGGCAGGATAAGCAGGAAGCAAACAGAAAACAGATTTAAACAAAAATACACTGAGTGGCCATATTATTATATGTTCAGAGATCATCATAATCTGGCCACTCAGTGTATATCCTATATAACAAAAGGCTAATATGCAAATTGCCCTCTTGCCCAGGAGTTCGACCAGCAGGCAGGTGGGTCAACCGCCCATTTCCCCTCCCCCTGGCCAGGCTGGCTGGACCCCACCCATGCACGAATACATGCACCAGGCCTCTAACATATATTTTTACTTATGCATTCAGACATCATAATAATTTGGCCACTCAGTGTGTATTCCACTGAGCGAGTGAAGAGAGAGGAAGAGACAGAGAGAAATATTGCCGGGGAAAACACATCACTTGGCTGCCTCCTGCATGTGCCCCTGCCTGACCAGGGCCCAGCCAGGGAGGAGCCTGCAACTTAGGTACATGCCCCTGACCAGAGTTGAACCCAGGACCTTCAGTCTACATATCAACGCTCTACCCACTGAGCTGAACCGGCTAGGGCTATTTACTTATTTCTTTATTTTTCAATTACAGTGAATACTCTATATTATTTTATATTAGTTTAGATGTACAGCATAGTGAAGAGACAGTTATATATTTTAAGAAGTGATCTCCTGATGGATGTCTAACTACTCCCCTGCCAGCCTGTATTGCCGCCAACTTCCCTCCTCTGTCAGCCTGGTCACCCCTAACTGTATTCCCCTGCAGGATTGATCACCTCTAACTGCCCTCCTTTGTAGGCCTGGTACCTCCCAACTGCCCTCCCCTGGTGGCCATCTTGTGTCCACATAGGGGCAGGATCTTTGAGCACACAGGGGCAGCCATATTGTGTTGGAGTGATGGTCAATCTGCATATTACTTTTTTATTAGACAGGATAGAGGCCTGGTGCATGGGAGGATGCCAGCTTGTTTGCTCTGAAGAGTGTCCCAATCAGGGTGGGGGTTCCCTTGAGGCATGGGGCGGCCTGAGCAAGGGGCCTATGGTGGTTTGCAGGTCGGCCACACCTCCTGGCGACCCAAGTGGAGGCCCTGGTATCTGGAAATTATTTACTTCTACAATTGAAACTTTGTAGCCTAGAGCGAAGCCAAGCTTCCTGCGCGCTCTGTGGCCTGCAGCCATTTCTGTTTGGATTTGTTTATCTTCTATAATTGAAACTTTATACCTTGAGTGGAGGCCTGGGCCTGCCAGGGTGTGTGAAAAGCCTTGCTTCTTCCATTGCCAGAGGCAATCCTAGCCTCCCTCCTGCTCTCTGTGGCTGTAGCCATACTCCTCTGATTGGCTGGTGGGCATGGCTGGTGGGTATAGCGGAGTGATCGTTAATTTGCATATTACTCTTTTATTAGGTAGTATATTATTGAATGTATTTATTCCCTATGCTGTACTTTAAATCTCTATGACTATTTTGTAAATGCCAATTTGTATTTCTTTTTTACAAAATGTTTTTATTGATTTTCAGAGAGAGAGGAAGGGAGATATACATAGAAACATCAATGAGAGAGAAACATCATCAATTGGCTGCCTTCTGAAAGCCCCCTACTGGAAATTGAGCCTGAAAGCAGGCATATACCCTGACCAGGAATCGAACCCTTGACCTCTCGGTTCATGGGTCAACACTCAGTCACCGAGCAACAGTGGCTAGGCCTAATTTGTTTTTCTTAATTTCTTCATCATTTCACCAAGGCCAAACCACCCTCTATCTGGCAACCAGGAGTCTGTTCTCTGTATCTATGAGTCTGTTTCTGTTTGGCTCACTCATTTATTTTGGTTCCACATATAAGTAAAATTGTATGGTATTTGTCTTTCTGTCTGATTCATTCCAGTTAGCATAATACCCTCTAGTTCCTTTCATGTTGTCACAAATGGTATGATTTTATTATTTTTAATAGCTGAGTAATATTCCATTTTATTTACTAGTATATATGACATATTTACCATTTTATCAATTAGTTGCTTCCATATCTTGACTATTTTATTTTATTATTATTTTTAAAATATATTTTATTGATTTTTTACAGAGAGGAAGGGAGAGAGATAGAGAGCTAGAAACGTCGAAGAGAGAGAAACATCGACCAGCTGCCTCTTGCACACCCCCAACCGGGAATGTGCCTGCAACCAATGTACATGTCCTTGACCGGATTTGAACCTGGGACCTTTCAGTCCGCAGACTGAAGCTCTACCACTGAGCCAAACCAGCTTTGGCTATTTTTTTATAAGTGTATTTTCTTTTTAAAAAAAAATATATTTTATTTTTTTATACAGAGAGGAAGGGAGAGGGATAGAGAGTTAGAAACATCGATGAGAGAGAAACAACAACCAGCTGCCTCCTGCACAACCCCCACTGGAGATGTGTCCGCAACTAATGCACATGTCCTTGCCCGGAATCGAACCTGGGACCTTTCTGTCCGCAGGCAGACGTTCTATCCACTGAGCCAAACCAGTTTCAGCATATCTTGACTATTTTTGTTGTTGTTGTTGTTCAGATTACTACAATTGTTTCTCCTTTCCCCCTTCTTGCCTCCCCCCATAACCCCATATCTTGATTATTTTAAATAACACTGCAAATGGACAAAAGGGTGCATATATATTTTTGAATAGTATTTTGGGTTTCTTCAAATATCTTAAGAGTGAAAATGCTGGGTAATAAGATGGTTCTATTTTTATTTTCTTAAATCTTTACTGTTGAAAGTCTGGCATGCGTCCCCTTTTTTTTGCTCATTGACCCTTTCTAACCTGTCCCCACGCCTCACCTGAGGACTAAACCAAACTACTGTCCCCATCCATGGGTTATTCATATATGCATAAAAGTTCTTTTGTTGTTCTCTTCCCACCCACCCTGCTCCCCGCCTTCCTTCTAACAATCTGCAGTCTTTTCCATGCTTCTATGACTCTGGATCAATTCTGTTCATCAATTTATTTGATTCATTCAATTCCACTTATTTGATACTTATATGATGCTTGTCTTTCTCTGAGTGACTAATTTCACTTAGAATAATACTCTCCAGGTCCCTCCATGCTGTCTCAAAGGGAAAGAGATCCTGCTTTTTTACTGCTGCATAGTATTCCATGGTGTAGATGTACCACAGCTTTGTATCCACTGTCTGCCGATGAGCACTTGGGCTATTTCCAGGTCTTAACTATTGTAAACTGTGCTGCTATGAACATAGGGATGCATACATTCTTTATAACTGGTGTTTCAGGTTTCTTAGGATATATTCCTAGAAGTGGAGTTACTTGTTCAAATGGCAGTTCCATATTTAAGTTTTTGAGGAAATTCTATACTGCCTTCCATAATGGCTGCATCAGTCTGCATTCTCAGCAGCAGTGCACTAGAGTTTCCTTTTCTCTGCATCCTCACCAGCACTTGTCATTTGTTGATTTGTTGATGGTAGCCATTCTGACAGGGGTGAGATGATACCTCGTTGTCATTTTAAATTGCACCTCTCAAATGATCAGTGATTTTGAGCTTTTTCATATGTCTCTTTGGCCATCAGTATATCCTCTTTGGAGAAGTGTCTGTTGAGGTTCTTTGTTCATTTGTTAATTGGATTGTTTGTCTTCCTATTGGTAAGTTGTATGACAGTTTCAGTATTGCTGTCTATCTCTCCTTTAAAGTCCTCTAGAAATTATCCTAATATATAAAAAGCCAGGGGCCATCTCAATTGAAAAACAGGACGGATAACCTGAAATAGGATGAATTCAAATGCTAAGCAAAGTTACAGGCAGAACTTCCTTTTTTTTATTTTTATTTTTATTAAAGAGCCAGTCCTATATGCACTTAGTGGTTATCTCGATGCTGGCCTTGAAAACAATGCTATTCTATCCAATTGAGAAGGTGCACCTGGCATGGTATTGAGACTGTGGGCATATCTGGTCTCTGGTCTACAAGGTCAGACAGCTGAGTTTATCTTCATTCTTCGAAAGGGGCTAAAGCAAACTAGAAAGCAACATTTTATCTAAGAAGAACAGCAGAAAATTCCAAACAACAGTTTGTTGCAAAATAGGGGTTTTCCTTCTCAGAACCTTTAAAAATAACCACCTGCCCCTAAAGCGGCACAGTGGTTTGGAGTCCGCCTGCATGCGGTGCTCTTGCGGCTGCCTGGCCAGATATTTCAATAAATCTTTGCCTGCTTTTTTTTTTTTTAATAAATCATCAGCCTCCGGTGGCCTTATTTTGAACCCAGGGTTCAACCCCACAACATAACCGAACAACAGGCTGTGTGGAACAACCAGGCCAGCAGCGGGGATGGTGAGGGACAACCAAACGGCTGAGCAACAGGCTGTATGGGGCGTTGATGAGGGACAACCAAATGATTGAACAGCAGGCTGCATGGGGTGACCAGGTCAGCAGGGGCCAGTTGGAGGCAAGTTGAGATGCAGCAGGTATACTGTAAGCTTCCTGAAGTATACAATAACTTTCAGCAGCACTTTTCTTCAAAATAATGAATTAAAACTTCCTGCAAATGCTCTTTTTTTGGCAGGAAATTCAACACTTTTAAGTGTAAAAATATCTGTGATGTTAACACCTTCAGAAAATTTGACTTTTGAAGTTTTGAAGCTTGCTGTCAATATAACAAAATAGCATACATATCAAATGCTTATTATATATATCAACATATGTGTAACTCCATCTATTTAAAACTCCACATTATTAACTGGTATACTTAGTTTTAGGTGTATTGGATAAATAAGTATTTCTAATGGTTATATCCTCTTGGATTGATATCTTGGTCTTTATGAAAAGTCCTTCTTTGTCTCCTATTATATCCTGTTTTAAAACCTATTTTGTCTAATATTAAGTATTGTTATCTTAGCTCATTTTTTAAAATTTTCATTTCCATGAAATTTATTTTTCCATCCCTTTACTTTCAGTCTGAGTATGCTTTCTGGGTAGCTCTCACCTTTCTGTACTCTGACCTGCAGACTCTTGCCTCTCTGGGGTCTCCAGACCTCCAGGTCTGTTTTTTCAACTGAGGCAGTCTAAGGGGCTCAGTCTGGGTCTCCTCCCTGAGCTGCAGCTTAGGAAAGAACTCTCCCTAGACAATAAGCAGGGGCTCACCTTCAGTTTTGTGCCCCTCATCCTGCCCCGGGATCCCTATCTTGTGCTGTTCCATGTCTAATATTTGAAAATGATGTTTCAAGTTTTTTGTCAAATTTTCAATTGTTTTAGGTGGGAAGATATATGTGGTCTGTTACTCCACCTTGGTTGGCAGTAAAAGTCAGATTTGATAAATCTTGTTACCAAACTGGTAATGGCTGATAGTTCTCTCAGAAGTAACCATGACCTGACCTTCAGCTTCTCTGGGAGCCATCCCTTCATGGATCCACTCTGATCACTAGTTGTCCACCTGGCAGGAGTGCTGGTAATGCAGAATGGAAACCCCCACAAAAGAGTGCTCTTATGCTTAGCCTCTAGGTCAGTGGTCGGCAAACTCATTAGTCAACAGAGCCAAATATCCACAGTACAACGACTGAAATTTCTTTTGAGAGCCTAATTTTTTCAAATTAAAACTTCTTCTAACATCACTTCTTCAAAATAGACTCAACCAGGCCGTGGTATTTTGTGGAAGAGCCACACTCAAGGGGCCAAAAAGCCACCTGTGGTTTGTGAGCCGCAGTTTGCCGACCACAGCCCTAAGTGATGTAGCATATGGCAGAATGGAAAAAAGATTTCCCCCAGTGGGGGGAAATGTCAGTGAATGACATTTGTACATAGGCAAAGAACCCAGGGTGGCAACTCTGTTTTCGCTATAACCATTACAGTTTTACGGAGAGGATCACAATATTTGGCTGGACTTGACACTGATCTTCTCCATTCGATATACATTTGGGTGCTAGGCACTGTGTCAGGGAAGGCTTTCTTTGCCTCCAGTACACAATCTTCTCTTCAGATGCTCCTGGCTCCCACAGCCTTCCCGCGGTTTGGAAGCAGACCTGCGAGAGAGGAGCATCTGGATGTCTGCAGACCACTCTCACCCAGAAAGGCTGAGTCACATGCTTGGAGGGTCACTTGTTATTTCCTAAGGTCCCAACACGGCTGCTGGCTGACAGGCTCTGTGCCACTGTTGGCTCTTTGAGCTCTCCAAGTCCCTCCAGGGCAGTTTGAAGTTTTAATTTCTGTAGCAGCGTCACCCGGAGCCTTTCCCATCTCTTCCCTTCACCAGCCAGAGTGATGTTCTCTGAATGTAACAGGTTTGTTCTGGTTGACAGAGATGATCAAGGAGGTCTGTGAGGAGGGGGGTACACTTTGAGGATCCCGGGTCCTTAGGACCGCGGGGGTTTCAGGTTCTCCGCCACATACTTTGGCTGTGTGCAGAGGGCAGCTGATCAGGGTACTGACAGGGAGAGAACCTGGGGAAGAGTGCAAGGGAGGAACTGCCAGCGGAAGGGAAGGTGGGGTGCACAGCCCTCTGCAGGTCAGAGTGTATACTAGTTGTGTGATCCTCCAGCAAAGTCCCTGTAATCTCCTTTTGAAGGGCTTCTCTTACCTGTCCCTGCACCTGACTTGACAGAGCCTGGGGCATCCTGCCCGACGACAGCACTACTGTCACAGTCTCTCACCCAGAGCACTGACGTGTTTCTCAACTGCGCTTCTCAGCTTCCCCACGTGCAGGGCCCTTGCTGCTCTTGAGACCAGCTAATTAAGAGTTACTTTTTGTCCCTCTTACCTATTTATAATTGATGCTACTTCCCCTTATCATTATTTTAAAAAAATAATATTTTTATTGATTTCAGAGAGGAAGGGAGAGGGAGAGGGAGAAAGAGAGAAACATCAACGATGAGAGAGAATCATTGATCGGCTGCCTCCTACACGCCCCACACTTGGGGATTGAGCCTGCAATCCAGGCATGTGCCCTGACCAAGAATCAAACCGTGACCTCCTGGTTCATAGGTTGACACTCATCCATGAAGTCACAGGGCCAGGCTCCCATTATTTTTATATAGTGCGATCATGTCTCCTCCCTCAACAGATAAAGTTATAAAGCTATTAGAGAATAAAAGAGCAACAAAGGAGAGCGGGGAAATGGACTTTAGATAATGTCAGTAACAACATGATTTGGCAGACGGGTGCAAAGAAACCCTACATCTCAGTGCTCCAGAGAAGGGCCAGGAACTGGCCCAGCACCAGTCGGACCCGCCGCCTGTTTTGGTAAACGGAAGCTTATTGGCACACAGTCACATCATCTGTGCACAGCCTGTCTGCTTTCCTGCTACAACGGCGGCGGTGGGAGCAGTTATGACAGAGAACATATGACTCGTGAAGCCTAAAATATTTACTGTCTGGTCCTTTATAGAAAAAGTCTGCTCATGCCTACTCAGGAGACAAAGATATTAGAAGTCTAATTCTGATGGAAAAATTCTGAATTCTGACTTGGCAGAAATACTGAAGCACAGATTCCTTATATCACATGTGATACTTCTCAAAGGCTGTTGCTGAGGCATAGAGGCAATTATTAGTCAATTTTCAGATATAAAAATTCTGTCACCATTCACTCGGAATTTGTTTCGTTCTCATTCTAGAAACTAGATGGTGAAAACGCAAGCATGCAGTTTGCAGGTTTGTCTTGTGTTTTTCTGCTTATCATTTTTCAAACTGACTTGGGACAAAACGAAGAAAGTCCCAGGAAGCAAAGGCGGAAGATGGACTACAAAAGACTGAAGAAAAGTTCTTCGCCTAACCACAGGTCCAGCGGACAGCCCAGAATTCAGCAAACAATGGTGGTGACGCCAGTGGCGGCTCTTCCCCTGGTTAACTTGGATTCTAGCACTGAGGAGAAGTTTGAATCCTTTTTAAGTTTTCATGGAGTAGAATCAAGCTACAATGTGCTACCAGGTAAGAAAACAGAACTAAAGAGAGAACGAGAAAGAGAACCTCCATGAAAATAATTTTAAAAAATTAAACTTATCTTTTGGTTTAATCTATGAAGATATTTTAAAATAATTTTAAAAATCATGCATAGAATCCATTTATAAAAGTTTTGGAAAATAGATAAAGTAAATAGTTGTCCTACACTATATTTATAAAACCACTCGAGGCCTGGTGCATGAAAATTCATGCCCTGGAGGGGGCTCCCTCAGCCCAGCCTGCCTCCTCTCACAATCTGAGAGCCCTCAGGGGCAGGAGGAGACCCGGCGATCATGGGAAGGCGATGCCCCATCACACCGCTGCTGCTGCCACTGCCTGCAGCGCCTCGGCCAGCCTTGGTTACTGAGCCTCGGGTGGCCTTGGGCAGCTGGGCAGTTGCCATCCGAGTCTTGCCTGCACCTTGGGCTGATCCTGGGCAGCTGGGGGACTGAGGAGACGGGGGCACTCCAAAGGTAGGCGCCCCAGCGGGGCTGAAGGGACTGGGTGCCGCCATCTTGTGGCTGTGGGCGCCGCTATTTTTGAGAGCACGACAGTCAATTAGCATATTCCCTCCTTATTGGCTGTGGGTGCTGCCATCTTTACAATGGTATGAGGATCAAATAGCACATTCCCTCTATGTTAGATAGGATAGTTACTATTTTGTTTTATTTCTTTCTAGCCTGTTTACTATGCAATGTATTTTAGTTATAATCATAAAGTTAACATACATATAAATTTTAAAACTGCTTTTTAACTTTCTATATTACCTAAGATATAGAAATAAATGATTCAGATGGTTCTATAAAAATGGATATTAATTTTAAATAAAAATTTTTCAACAAAAGATAGAATTAAGCTGTTTTATTTTATATAGACTAAATTACTTAAGTTTTTATAATTTCATTAAAATTTTTCATTTATTTCAGAAAGGAAGGGAAAAGGAGAGAGAGATAGAAATATCAACAATGAGGGAGAATCACTGATGTTTCTGCAGGCCCCACACTGGGAATCGAGCCCACAACCCAGGCATGTGCCCTGATACTAGGAATCAAATCGTGACCTTCTAGTTCACAGGTCAATGCTCAACCACTGAGCCATGCCAGCAGGGCTAAATTACTGAATTTTTAAAGGTTGGAAAGATTGGAAATTCTGCCAAATATTTCAACTAGTCATTTTTAAGAACACTTTAATATAATGATTTCAAAGTCCTCATTTTTGCAGATTTAGGAAAAAAGTAATTATATTGTACATATTACCTTTACATGAAATTTCAAAAGACATAAGAAAATAATGCCACATAATATTCTGTGGCCAAAACTTCATATATTATCTCAAGGAAACCAAATGCTTCTACATGATGGATGGTATTTCTACAGTTAACAGAAATAAGAAAATGTCCATGAAAATATACAACTTAGATCACAATCACAGCATGACTGGGGCAAGTCAGAGGCACGATGCTGACACTGTCCCAGCTGCTCAAGTGTGAGGAACCCTGTCCCTAGCGATAGGAAGCGCAGTGGTGGAGAGCAGTGTGCGTGATGAGATCTCAAAGCTGCTTACAAATATGTAATGGAGGCAAGTTTGCATAAAAATGCATACATGTATATAAACATTTCTCAACTGTCCTAAAATGCTTTCCAGTGGTTTTATAGCACTTTTTAAAAAACTGCAGCTAAATGAAATAATATAAAACTTACCATTTTAACATTACATCATGTACAATTCAGTGGCATTCAGTAAACTCACAATGCAGTGTAACAGTGATCATTATCTAGTTCCCGATCAAAAGGAAACCCCCCCCTAACCTAGCCCTGGCTCTAAACTGTCTCTAAAGTTTCCAAACTCTGGATACTTCATATAAAAGGAGTCATCTGCAGCTGTTTGTGCCTGGCTTCTTCCACTTTAGTATAAAGATTCCCAAGATCATCCATGTTGTAGCACGTGTCAGTACTTCATCCTTTATTATGGATGAATAATATTCTATTATATTTTGTTATATAAAGAGACTACATTTTGTTTCCCCATTCATCTGCTGATTGACATTTTGGTTGTTCCTAACTTTTGGCTACTGTGAACAGCACGCTATAAACGCCTGTGAACAAGTTTCTATTTGAACTCCTGTATTCAATTTTCTTGGGTATATACTTATAAGTGGAACATGGGGTACCAAGGAGCTGGGCCATATGGAAATTCTATGATTAATTTATTAAGGAACCACCACATGTTTTCAACAAAGGTGATAGACACCATTTCAAGCAACGTTCAAAGATTCCAATTTCTCTGTACCCTTGCCAACATGTTATTTTTCAATTTTTAAAAATATAGCCATTTTTATGAATGTGAAGTTTTATCTTACTGTATATTTTCCTAATGACTAATGATACTGACCATCTTTTTTATGTGCTTATTGTCCATTGTACAACTTCTGAGAAATGTCTACTCAAGTCCATTGCTCAATTTCTTAATGGGATTGTCTTTCTGTTATTATGAGAGTTCCTTATGTATATTATGGCTATTAGGCCTTTATCAGAGAATTATTTGCAAATATTCTCTGCCATTGTGTATGCTGTCCTTTTACTTTCTTGATCATGTCCTTCAATGCATCAACATTTTAATTTTGTTAAAGTCCAATTTATCTGTTGTTTTTTTGTTGCTGGGCTTTTGGAGTAATATCTAAAAACCCAGTCATGAAAATGTACACTTGTGTGTTCTTCTATGAATATTGCAGTTTTAGCTCTTACATGCATGTCTTTGATCCATTTTGGGTTAATTCTTATATTTGGAGTGAGGGAGGAGACAACCTCATTCTTTGTCTCATGGATGTCCAGCTGCCCAGCACCATTTGTTGAAGAGACTATCTTCCCCCCTACTGAATGGTCTTGGCCCTCTTGTAAAAAATCCTTTGACCAGGGATTAAAAATGGTGGCAGAGTAAGTGGATGCTGCACAGACATGCTCCCAGGAACAAACTGGAATTACAAATAAAACACAGAAAAACTTCCTGAATAATCAACAGAAGACTCAGAGGAGAGAACCTGATGCCCAAGGACCGAAAGTGGAGACCACAGAGAGACTGGTAGGGGGGTGCAGGCACGAAAGGGTTGGCCAGGTGCCCAGAAACAGCAGCTGAAGTTTTGCAGAGATATCCCAGCTTTGTGTGGGGGGGAGGGAGGAGAGAGGGTAGTTAGGGAGGTGCCACTGAGAACTCTGAGGTCTAATACCCAACCTGGGCTCCCCAGCAGAGAGCACCAGAACTGAGAAGGGTGCCTACATAACATCTGGCTGTGAAAAACGGCAGGGTTTCTGTCTGCCAGGGAGTGATGGCTGAAAATTCAGGCACCCTCTTAAAGGGCTGAAGCACAAAATTCCCTGTGGAGTCATTCACCATGTGCTTCGCCAGAGGGAGGGCAGAGAGGACTAGAGCTGTGTGAGCAGAAGCCAGGATTGGGGGCTCTGGGATTACAGCTCAGAATGTAAACACCCCTGTTTCCTGTGCTGAGTCATTCCCTCACACTGCAGAGGTCATCTTTCTCATGAAGACATTTGCCTTGCCTGAGAGGAAGACAGTTGACCCACCCTATTGGAAAACACTTTGCTGTGAGGCCATGTAAAAGACTACAAATAACAATTAGCCTCCAAGCAGAAGCAACTGTCCCACCCTGTTGCCTGGAACCATTCAAGTGGAATCCTATCAATCTGTAGGCAAAGGTAGGCTCTGGAGGCTTAAAGTCTTTGCCTGATATAATTAGAAACAGCATTTGACACTGTCCTGCACTGGAGACTGAGAGGCATATTATATTTACCTAATACACAGTCACAAATCCAAAGAGATAGCCAAATAAGGAGTCAGAGAAACAATCCTAAATGAAAGAGCAACAGAATTCTCCAGAAGAAGAGATAAATGAAACAGGGATAAGAAATTTATATGAAACAAGTTCAGAGTAATGATTGAAAAGATGCTCAACAACATGAAAAAAGGTATAATAACTATGAAAAAAAGAACAGTCGGAAATAAAGAATGACAGAGCCGAGACCGGTTTGGCTCAATGGATAGAGCGTCGGCTTGGGGACTGAAGGGTCCCGGGTTCTATTCTGGTCAAGGGCATGTACCTTGGTTGCGGGCACATCCCCAGTAGGGGGTGTGCAAGAGGCAAATGATCGATGACTCTCTCTCATTGATGTTTCTAACACTCCATCTCTCTTCCTTCCTCTCTGTACAAAATCAATAAAATATATATTTAAAAAAAATAATAATAAAATAAATAAATAAAGAATGACAGAGCACAAATAAAGAACACATTGGAAGGAACACACAACAGATTAGGGAAAGCTGAGGATTGAATCAGTGAATTAGAAGACAAGGTTGAAAAAAATCACTCAATCAGAGAACCGAAAAGAAAACACAATTAAAACAAAAACAAAAACAGGAGGACAGCTTAAGGGAGCTGTGGAACAATGTGAAACATAATAATATTAGAATAGTAGGTGTGCCAGAAGAGGCAGAAAGGAATAGAGAACATGTTTAAAGAAATAATGCAGAAAACGTCCCTGATCTGATAAAGGAAAAAAGTCAAACGAGTTCAGAAGGTACAGAGAACGCCAAGCAAGAAGAACCTGAACAGGCCCATGCTCAGACACCTCAGATACATCATAAGTAAAATGCCGAAAATTAAAGACAAAGAGAGAATCTTAAAGGCAGCAAGAGAAAAGTACTTACTTACAAAGGAGCTCCCATAAGGCTGACATCTAACTTCTAATCAGAAACTCTATAGGCCAGAAGGGAATGGCATGAAGTACTCAATGTGATGGAAAGCAAGGATCTGAGACGAAGATGGAAAGCTGGATCTGAGATTCAGCAAGGCTATCATTCAAAATAGACGCTCAAATAAAGAGCTTCAACAAGAAAGGTATGTCCATTTTCACCACTCTTATCCAACACAGTACTGAAGTCCTAGCCACAGCTATCAGACAAGAAGAAATAAAAGGCATTGAAATTGGAAAGAAAGAAGTAAAACTCATTTGCAAGATGACATGATGTTGTATATAGAAAACCCTAAAGTTTTTCACCAAAAAACTAGATTTAATAAATAAATTTGGCAATGTAGGATGAAATCAATATCCCAAAATTGATTTTTTTAAAATACACCAATAATGAATTCTCAGAAAAAGAAACTAACAACCAATCCCATTTACCACCGCAACAAATAAATTAAGATACTTATGAATAAATTTAACCAAGGAGGCAAAAGATCTGTACTTGGAAAACTATAGGATTTTGGGAAAAGAGATAGAAGAAGATATAAACAAGTGGAAGACTATAACATGGTTCATGGCTTTATAGAATTAACATAATTTAAATTTTTATACAATGCGAGCAAGCAATCTATTATTAAAATACCAATGGCATATGCTCCAAAAATTTATATGGAACCAAAAAGACCACTGAATAGCTGCAGCAATTTTGAGAAAGAAAAACAATGTTGGGGGAATCACAATACCAGATTTCAAGTAATACTGCAAAGCCATGTGGTACTCGCACAGAATAGGCATACAAACCTATGGAACAGAACAGAGATCCCAGAAATTGACCCAAGACATTATGCTCAATTAATATTTGACAAATGAGACAAGAGCATACAATGGAGTCAAGAGAGTCTCCAATAAATGGTGTTAGGAAAATTGGACACATGCAAAAAAAATTGAAGTAGAATGAACTTACATCATACACAAGAATAAACTCAAAATGGATAAAAGACTTAAATGTAAAACACAAGACCATAAAAATCCTAAAGAAACCATAGGCAACAAAATCTCAGACATCTCTCGTAGCAACATGGTTATAGATACATCTCCTAGGGCAAAGGAAACTAAAGAGAAAATAAACAATGGGACTACATCAAAATAAAAAGCTTTTACACAGCAAAAGAAATCATCAACAAAATAAAAAAGGAGCCCTCTGCAAGGGAGAACATATTTGGCAATGATACATCCAAAATATAAGGAACTCATACAACTTAACAAAAGGAAGATAAAAAATCCAATTAAATGGGCAAAGGATCTAAATAAACACTTTTCCAAAGAGGATATACAAATGGCCAAGAGACATTTAAAAACGCTCAAAGTCACTAATCATACAAGAGATACAAATCAAAACGACAATGAGGTACAGTTCCATCTCACACCTGTCAGAATGGCTATCTTCAACAAATCAACAAATGACAAGTGCTGGCAAGGATGTGGAGAAAAGGGAACCCTTGTGCACTGCTGGTGGGAATGCAGTCTGATGCAGCTACTGTGAACAGTATGGAGTTTCCTCAAAAAATTAAAAATGGAACTTCTGTTTGACCCAGTGATTTCACTTCTCAGAACACAGCCTAAGAAACCCGAAACACCAATCAGAAAGGATGTATGTATCCCTATGTTCATAGCAGCACAGTTTACAACAGCTAAGATCTGAAACGGCCCAGGTGCCCGTCAGCAGACAGTGGACAGAAGCTGTGGGACATTACACCAGGGAACACTATGCAGCAGTAAAAAGAAGGATCTCTCACCCTTTGAGACAGCTTGGAGGGACCTAGAGAGCATCATGCTAAGAGAAATGGGTCTGTCAGAGAAAGACAAGTATCCCATGATCTCCCTCATATGTGGAATCTAATGAACAAAATAAAGTAAACAGCCGAAACCGGTTTGGGTCAATGGATAGAGCGTTGGCTTGGGGACTGAAAGGTCCCGGGTTCGATTCCGGTCAAGGGCATGTACCTTGGTTGCGGGCATATCCCCAGTGGGGGGTGTGCAAGAGGCAACTGATCGATGACTCTCTCTCATCGATGTTTCTAACTCTGTATCTCTCTCCCTTCCTCTCTGTACAAAATCAATAAAATATATTTTTAAAAAAATAAAGTGAACAGAGTGGATCCAGAGACATGGAAGCAGGGAATAGAGTGCAGAATCTCAGAGGGGGAGGATGGCTGGGTGAGAGATAATCCACAAAAGAGCTTGGTGCATCTATGCATGGCCCATGGAGAGACAGTGGGGTACTCAAAGCCTAGGGCGGGGGATCAGAGGGTGGACAGGAGGGGTCAATGGGGGAAAAAAGGGAGAAATAGGTAATAGTTTCAACAATAAATAATTATTTTTTAACTTTTTTTAAATTAAATAAATCCTTATTGCTCAGATTATTACAATTGTTTCTCCTTCCTCCCCTCCCCCGTAGCTCCCTTCCACTCAGTTCCCACCTCACCTCTGCCCTTACCTCCCCCCAACCATTGTCCTCATCCATAAATGTACTATTTTAATCCAGTCTCTTCCTGCATCTCCCACACTCCTTTCCCCGATAATTATCAATCCACTCCCTTTCTTTGCCCCTGATTCTATTATATTCACCAGTTCATTCTGTTCCTCAGATTTTTAATTTGCTTGATTTTTAGATTAACTTGTTGATATATATGTATTTGTTGATCATAATTTTTATCTTTACCTTTTTCTTCTTCTTCCTCTTCTTAAAGAATACCTTTCAGCATTTCATATAATAATGGTTTGGTGGTGATCTGTGAAGCTCTTTATCTGCCCTTCTCTTCTGAATGATAACTTCGCTGGGTAGAGTAATCATGGTTGTAGGTTCTTGCTATTCATCACTTTGACTATTTCTTGCCACTCCCTTCTGTCTTGCATAGTTTCTGTTGAGACATCAGCTGATAGTCGTATGGGTGCTCCCTTATAGGTAACTGTTTATCTCTTGCTGCTTGTAAGATTCTCTCTTTGTCTTTTGCTCTTGGCATTTAAATTATGATGTGTCTTGGTGTGGTCCTCTTTGGATTCCTTTTGTTTGGGGTTCTGTGGACTTCCTGGACTTGTAAGTCTATTTCTTTCACCAGGTGGGGGAAGTTTTGACATTATTTCTTCAAATAGGTTTTCAGTATCTTGCTCTTTCTCTTCTGGCACCCCAATAATTCTAATGTTGGTATGCTTGAAGTTGTCCCAGAGGCTCCTTACACTATCTTCAACTTTCTGGATTCTCTTCTCTTCTTGCTTCTCCGGAGAAGTGTTCTCTACCTCTTTGTATTCCAAATCTTTGACTTGATTCTTGCGTTTCTCTAGTCTGCTGTTGGGTCTCTGTATAGTATTTTTTATTTCCTTCAATGTATGTTTAATTTCTAGTTGGTCCCTTTTCATATCCTTGAGAATCTCATTAAATTTATCGGCCTTTTCTAGGAAATTCTTGAAAAACCTTATAACCATGGTTTTGAACTCTAGATCCAGTCTTTTGTTCTCCCCCATTTCTTTTGCGATCTCTTTCCTTGTCTCGGCAATTTTGCTGCTTCCCTGAGTTGGCAGGGTGGCTTTGTGTGCTTGGTGTCCTATATGGTCCGGTGGGTCAGCCTCTCCAGTTACCTGAGGTAGACACTCTTGGTGCTCCCCTTTGTGGACTGTGTGTACAGCCTTGTTGTAGTTAAGTCTTGATTGTTGTTGGTATCACTAGTAGGAAATGACCTCCAGGCCTATTTGATATGAGTATCAGCTGTGTCTACACCAGCATACCTTCTGTATTGGAGACAGCCTTATAGGATCAGACTTGCAAAATTGCAATAGCCTTTGAACTCAGCGTGAATGGGGCGGAGTCTCAGGGCTGAGCTACCCGTCTTGGCTTCCCATATCAGTCCTGCCCTTGTGCAAGTGCCTCAGAGCTCTGCCTTCCATGGCTCCCCTGAGTTTCCGCTTGACAGTCCAGATTCCCCTTGTAAGAGTGTGGGTGCCCCAGAGGCTCTCCCTGAACTGGGTTTCAGTGCTCAGTGCAGTCGGATCTGGGGATTCAGTAAAGTTAGGAGCTTCCAACTCCTTCCTCTATGGAGCGGCTGCGACAACCTCCACAGTCAGACCTCTGTGGGCATTCACTCATGTGCCGCAGCTCCGGCTCTCCTGGTCTCCCAGTCTGTTCAGACCTCTCTGCGTGCACTCACTTGCACGCTGTGGCTCCCGGCTCCCCCGCATCTCCCAGACTCTGAGTCTCTGGGTGCCTTTTTCTACAGTCCAGACTCCACCCGTATGAGCCTGGGTCCACGGGGTTTGGGCTGGGACTGGGGTTCAGTGCAGTTGGAACTGGGGTGCAGTGCAGTCGGGGGCTTCCTTTCCCCTCCCGCCAGCCCGGCACTCGGCCGCCCTTCCTCTCTGCGCGCGTCTCCCTCTCTCAGTGCTTTGTGGCTCCCCTGATCCGTAAGCCTCTCTCCTTCTTTCTAGTTGTAGATTTCCCACTCCCACAGCTTTCCTGTGGTTTTGGATGATGTCTGTTCTGTCTTTTAGTTGTTATTTTGAAGTTGTGTGAGGCAGCAATTTAGGCGCTTACCTAGGCTGCCATCTTGGTTCTATTAAAGAATTATTTTATAAAAATAAATAGAAGCCAGCATATCTTTGAAGTTCAAATGGAAAAAATCATTTGCCCATAGTAAGGGACTCTCAATATTCCATTGGCCTCTATGTTATCCTGATGCCACTGCTGACCGTCGCAGGTTTGTAATAACTTGAAATATCTAAATGTGAGTTTTCCAATTTTGTTTTGTTATTTTTATTCAAGATTTTTTTGGATAACCAGTAACCTTTGTAATTCTAAGTGAATTTGAGGGTAAACTTTTGCATTTTTGGCAAAAAAAAAAAAGCAAGCTGTTGGAATTTTGATAGAATATAGAGCTTTTATGATCAGGAAAAACATCATGAGGATCTATTTTTTTCCGCAGGAGGAAAGGGCAAGTGTCTCCAGGAGAGCTGGCAGGGCTGGAACTGGACTGACAGCAGCAAGGGAAGGACGGACACATGTGAGACTCATTGGGGGTGCAATTTGGGGACAATGTGAGCCATCAGGTGGAGAGTGATTAGGAAGGGCACTAGGGCCAGGAGAAAACCAGTCTCTCTCTTATTCAAATCCGTGCAGCCTTGCCAGCTGACAGTCACCCCCGCCTATGCCTGTAGGACAGCCACCCTGCCAGAGAGGATGGAAGCGCATCCCGTCAGGTCCCAGGGGAGGAGCCGAGAGCCGAGAGCAGGGCCCATGGAGACGTCACCGCGGAGCCACACAGAGGCCACTTTGTGTGGTCCCAGCTGCTGCCCAGGTGCTCAGTGCCCGCTGCTCTCTCCTAGGGCGGAAGGGCCGCTGTGCGGTGAACGGGATGACCATGTACCACG
This sequence comes from Pipistrellus nathusii, assembly GCA_963693515.1. Classification (NCBI taxonomy): domain Eukaryota; kingdom Metazoa; phylum Chordata; class Mammalia; order Chiroptera; family Vespertilionidae; genus Pipistrellus; species Pipistrellus nathusii. The sequence continues at coordinate 68,989,019 of OY882867.1, read as the reverse complement.
GGGCCGCGTGGTCGCCGGAGCCCTGCACCACCTGCCTGTGCGCCCACGGAAGAGTGCTCTGCGACAGGACCAGGTGCCCGCCCCTGCGGTGCCTGCGCGTGGCCACCCCCGAGGGCGAATGCTGCCCGGTCTGCTCAGAACCCGGTAAACGTTCAGCTCAAACAGCATGTCACCTGGGGTTCAGTCCCCGCCCTCCTCTTCCCCTTGCACCTGCTTTAATGCCCGAGAACCTAGTTGTCAGAACACTTGCACTCCTGGCCCAGGATGACAGGCACGGGAGTTCCTTGGGAAGCAGCAGGGAGGGGCAGGAATAACCGGTCGGTGTCTCTGGGACCTCAGTGTCTCTTCTCTGGGATCTCGGTGTCTCTGGGAACGAGCTTCGGGACCTAGGCGGTGGGCCGGGCAGCCACGCTGACTCAGCGCTGGAAGGGAGGGAAGGGGGCAGGCCGCCAGCAGTCCCCGCCCAGTGTGGTGAGGCCTGCCTGCTCCTTGCAGTGTATTGCACTTCCCTGCTCACTCACCGGGGTGCAAGGATTAGCCCCAACGCAGAGGAAGACTTGGTGAGCAGGGAGGCTGGCCTGCGTGGGAGAGCGCCTGGACAGATTCCATTTGTCCATCCACAGCGTGTCACACTCGGGGCTGCTGGGCCCAGGGTCACTGGGCGGCTCTGTAGGCTGCTCACTGTCCCAGGGTCCCCGGAGGCTCATCCCGAGGGAGCAGAGGCCCCTTCAGAAGAGAGGCCAGATCTCCCCAAGCAAAGCCAAGCCCAGCCTTTTGAAATGCAAGCCCAGGGGAAGTCAGAGTGAGAGGCAAGGGTGCTCTTTCCCAGTCTGTGACCAGGGATGACTTCCTGCCAGAAAGAACTTCAGAATACTCAGAAACTGTACTTGGGGGATACTACCAATGATTTTACTAAGGTATTACGACTTTGGAAGTGTTAGAAAGTAAGTGTTTAATGAAATTGACTCCTTGGAGGGTGAAACCTAAGACTTATAAAGATTCAGAAATTCTCATTTTCCAAAGGAATTGAATTATTCTTAAAATGCTGTAGTTATTTTGGAAAAATAAACTTGGATATACAGGAAGGATTTTAAATGTTTTAATAGTCTTAGCTTCCTTCTGCTATTTTTTTTCTATTCTCCTTTTGTATTTTCTGCTAAAGATGTGAAAAAATAACTCAAACACTTTATGTTACATACTAAATGGAAATCTTAAGATATCCTTTAAATAATTATACTTTGAGTTCTTCTAGGGGCGATCTGTTTAGTATAAATAAAGGCAAGGAGAGGCTGAAGTGGCTTTATGTATTTGACCAGAGGAAGCATGGGCACTGAGCTCGCTCCTTCCAAGAACTCGCACCCAGAGGGTGGTGCAGTGCCAGCCACGCCTGCCCTCAGCAAACACTGACAGCGAACCCCAGCGGGGGGCGAGCTGCCACTGCCCGCTGTGTCCCTCTGACCAACAGTGGTTGTACACAGGGCTCTCTCAATTAGTGAAGCCGGATGTTTTCTCAAGAAGCAGAAGATTTCAGTAGAGACTAGAAGAAAAAATGACCTTTCTAGCAAAGGGTGCTTTTAGACTTGTGAAGGTGAAAGGAAATTGGACAAAAATAATAAATCTAAAAACAAAAGCCAATTTCTCTACCATAAGCCTGAGGGTGCATACATTCTGGCCTTATCAACAGCCCTATTAATAAACAACGGGGCTGCTTATCATTCTGCACCCCTGCTTAGTTACCAGGTAGAAGGACACAAGTAAAAATAAATAGTAAAACCTCGGGCAAAACAAAAATTGTCTATAATAATAGATCTTATAGCATAGAAATAGTTACTATTAAAACTATCCAAGCAAAAATTTTTAAGATGCATTTCATGTTTAAACTGCACTCAAATACCCTGAGGGAAGAATACTCACTAGCCCCCCTTTTGCTCTGACTCTTCTTTTATTCACATCACAATGTGCCCCCGCTGCCTCCTCCGTGCATGGTCAGAGCCTCCTACTCGCTACTCAGTGCTAGAGCATTAGTGACACAACTGAATTTTCTGGTGATTCTTCAGAACCAAGAGAACCTCCTGATTCACTTCATCGGCAACAGCCACCTCCTTGGGCGGAACTGGACCAAGCACTGAAAAAAGAGAAATTTCCGTCTGAGGAGGCTGAAGGAATGAAAGAAAATGAAGACAGGGACCAAAGGAAAACAAGCCTGGAGCCTGGGGACCGAGGAAGACTTGCTGTCCAGGAGCAGCGCAACAGGGCCGAACAGAGGCCTGGAGAGGAGGGCAGGCAGGCCCGTCCCCACGGAAACACAGCCGAGGAGGAGAAGGAGGAGGAGGAGGAGGAGGAGGAGGAGGAGGAGGAGGAGGAGGAGGAGGAGGAGGGGACCAGAGGTGTGTTACAGGTGCTGCCCCGACTCCCAGCCGGTGCTCCTCCCAGAAGCAGGCCAGCTCTGCCCAGCGGGTGCTCTCTGTCCTTCAGGACCATCAGCTGCAACGGTGCAGGCCTCACCCAGATCCCACCCCTGGCAGCGCCCGAGGTGACAAGCCTGGAGCTGGCTGGTAAGAGATGCCGATATCCTTTTCATTCTGAGCTTTGAAAGTAAATAACTGATCTCCCTATGAATGTTGTATTTTAATCTCGTAATATAAATGGATTCTAAACAGTCTATTTTCACAATCTTTAAACACATAAACACTGCAGAAGAGGTAGGTGTTTTTACTACAATATAGCATAACTGGATGTAAAGCAGAGTCCTCCAAATCCAACCATGACTTCTCATGGACTTTTTAAAAAAATGTTTTTTTCAGAGAGTGGAAGGGAGAGGGAGATAGAAACATAGATGAGAGAGAATCACTGATCTGCTGCCTCCTGCCTGGCCCCTACTAGGGATCGAGCCCGCAACCGGGCATGTGCCCTGACCTGGAATCGAACTATGACCTCCTGGTTCATGGGTCAACACTCAACCACTGAGCCATTCTTAAACTCAGCTTTCCTGAGGGTAACTCATGGAGTAAAACTCATTTTTAGCATGGAACTGAGTTTTGAGACAAGCATATAGTCAGGTGATCTCTGCCCAATTCTTCATGTCCCTCCGTTCACAAGCCCTGGCCACCAGGATGTATCTATGCCTGTAATTTAGACGTTTCCAGATGACATGAGAACGGGGCCACGAGGCACACGGCCTCCTTAGCTGGCTCCCCTATCACACTGCTTTCGGGGTCTCCAGGCTGCTGCATTTGGTCCACATCCTGCCCTCCCTGCTGCTGAGTGCTGTCTGGATGAGCAGCTGGTACCGCTGAGACATCTGGAGTGTTTCCAGGTTGGGCAGCTCTGTGCACTGTAGTCACAAACACCCATGGGCAGATGTTTGTGGAGACCCATTTCCTTCTTCCTGGAGTACATGCCAGGAGCACTGCTAAGTGACACTGACCTGTCGGCCGTTCCCCCTCATGCTAGCCATTCTGGTGGACATGGACAGCCCCAACTCCTATTCGTGTGTCTATAGGGCCACCTGAAAAGGTCCTGAGTGCAGGAACAACATGACCACGTGTGGTGTGGCGGGCTGGCTGGGAGGCTGGGCCAATGGACAATGGTGACGTGGCCCATGAGGGGTCAGGCATCTTGGGGGAAATCATAGCAATAAACTACCATCAAAATAATAAATGATAGAGAGAGAATCCAAGATGGCAGCATAGGTAACACCTAACTGCAGCCTCACACAACAATTTCAATAAAATACAACTAAAATAAAAAATGGACATTATCCAGAACTACAGGAAAGTCGACTGACTTGAAATCCTACAATGAGAAGGAAAGAGAAAACCAGAAGGAAAATCAGAGGAGCTGTAAAAGCCTAAGGTACGAGACATGTTGCGCGCAGAGAAGACAGAGGCAGAGAGGAGGGGGAGGCTGAGTGCCTGGCTGGCGTTCCCTAACGGGAAAGAGATAAAAGCTCCGGACTGTGCTGAACTCCAGATCCAACAGCACTGAACCCCAGTTCTAGGCCAGACTCTGGAGACCCAGGCTCATACAGAGGGAGCCTGGGCTGTTAGGTGGAATTCTAGGGGAGCAGCGAAAGGAAGTCCTGGAGGCGCACACATTGCGAACAGAGAACGGGTGGTTGGCTGTGCCATTGGATTGCCCTAGCAGGAAGGAGATAAAAGCTCCAGACTGCTCTGAACCCCATTTCCAACTGAACTGAATCCCAGTTCTGGGCTCATTGGGGGAGAGCCTAAACTGTTTGGTAGCAGGCAAAACTCGAGGGCACCTTTCTCTCAGAGGTGCTTGCAATGAGTACTGAAGGACCCTGAGGAACACTGAGACTCAGGAGCCTCACAGGGTGGGGCTAAAGGAAGCCAATGCTGTAGGCTCCAGCCTGAAACTCTGCCCCATCCAAGCAGAATACAGAGACTTTTAAGGCTACCAACTCAGGGAAGCTGCGAAAATGCCGAGACAAGGAAACAGATCACAAACGAAAGAAATGGAGGACAAAAAGTGACTGGATATAGAGTTCAAAACCACGCTTATAAGGTTTTTCAAGAATTTCCTAGAAAAGGTTGATAAGACCTATGAGGATATGAAAAGGGATCAACAAGAAATAATAAGGGATCAACAAGAAATAATAAGGGATACATTGTCTGAAATAAAAAAATATTATACAGTCCTAAAAACAGAATGGAAGATCGCAAGAATCAAGTCAAAGATTTGGAACATAAAGAGCCAGAAGACACTCCTCCGCAGAAGCAAGAAGATAAGAGAATCCAGAAAATTGAAGATAATGTAAGAAACCTCTGGGACAACTTCAAGCGAACCAACATCAGAATTATGGGGGTCCCAGAAGAAGAGAGAGAGCAAGATACTGAAAACATACTGGAAGAAAGTGACAGAAAACTTCCCCACCTGGTGAAAAAACTAGACCTACAAGTCCAGGAAGCGCACAGAACTCCAAACAAAAGGAATCCAAAGAGGACCACACCAAGACACATCATAATTAAAATTTCAAGAGCAAAAGACAAAGAGAGAATATTAAAAGCAGCAAGAGAAACAGGTAGTTACCTATAAAGGAGCACCCATACGATTGTCAGTTGATTTTTCAACAGAAACCATGCAGGCCAGACGGGAATGGCAAGAAATATTCAAGATGATGAATAGCAAGAACCTACAGCCAAAAATAATCTATCCAGCAAAGCTATCACTCAGAATCGAAGGCCAGATAAAGAGCTTCACTAATAAAAAAAGCTAAAGGAGTTCATCAACACCAAACCAGAATTATATGAATTGCTGAAGGGGGTTCTTTCGGAAGAGAAAGAAAATAAAGATAAAAATTATGAACAACAAATACATAACTATCAACAGGTGAATCTAAAAACCAAGGGAATTAAAAAACCTGATGAACAATATTAACTGTTGAATATAATAGAATCAGAGGTATGGAAGGGGAGTGGACTGATGATTCTCAGGGAAAAGGGGAGTGGGGGGTGCGGGAAGAGATTGAACATAAACTGTGCACCTATGGATGAGGACAATGGGGGGTGGGGAAATGGCAGAGGGTGGGATAGGAACCTGGTGGAGGGGGGGGGGGGAATGAGGAATTTTTGTAATAATATGAACAATAAAGGTTTATTTTAAAAAATTAAAGAATCTATTTCAAAGCCCCCCCCCCCCAAAAAAAAATCATAATATAACTACTCAACAGAAAAAGTCTGACACCTTTGCTCAGGACGGCCAGTCTGTGACAGACCCCTCTGCATCACGGTCTCCCGACACCACGGTCTTGTGACTCCAGCAAAGCCCCTCCTGCACAGCATGCCAGATGTCCATAAGAAAGCTTGGTTCTCAAAAGTCTAGAGCCTTATGTCAGTGATGGCCGTTGCACACAGGAGCGTGGATTTACAGGGAGGTCACATGTGGTTTATATTGTGCTTACTCTTTCTGAGAAGCTCATTTTCTGAGTTTAAAACCATTGACTACTGTACTTAACTAAACATCAAAACAAAACCCCATGAAGTTAAGGCATGTAGGAACTTCTGCAGATCAGACATGGGAGCAGAACCACGGACCTGGAGGGGATGAGATTATCTCCTCAAGTGGCTGATTTAGGGACTGAGCCTGGTGCTCCAGAAAGAAAATAGGCATGCCACAATGTCCCTGACTAACAGCAGGCTGATAGTTGCGAGCAGGGCCTAAGAAATGCCTATGGGGAAAGGTGAGGAACTAGAAACCATCTAGAAACCTCTGTCATACCATGCCCAGCCTACCAGAATTGTCCAGCAACCACACACTGCACGCTTTAGGCAGCTTTGTCTAAACATGAAGTACTAGAGCATGGCAAGTCCTTAGAGAGAACATCTGTGGAACAGTTTAGTCTCAGTCTTTCATTTCTCTAAATGTGTGTTTGCTTATGTAATATGCATCCCGCCCATGCTGTGCGGACTGCTTTTTCCTACAGAGAAAACCCTCGGTTGCTATCTGTGGAAGTGCGTGTGGGTAGGTACTGGCACATCGGTCTAAAACCCAACTGTCCTGTCTTAGGCAATGCCATCGCCTCCATCCCGGAGGAAGCGTTTTACGGACTGCCGCATGTGGAAAGGCTTGATTTGAGCAACAATAACATCACCTCCTCAGGCATAAGTCCAAAAGCATTCAAGGTAAACCCACACTCTGCTCTGTCAAATCTGTTTGGATCGCTATCCCATGACTCGCACTGTAGTGGTGGAGATGGGGACGAGAGGAGAAGCTGAATGTTTGCCTGGGAGCACTCCCCAAAGGGGAGAAACTTTCCTCCCTGAGGACCCTGACCTGTGGAAGCTTTCCCTGGCACCGGGCCTGTTAGGCACAAGTGTCCGGCAGCCACACCCTCAGGGCACCAGACACTGCACCAATGACAACATTAACTGTGTTAGTTATAGACTAGCTGCCCCGTGTAGCTGAGAACATGACGTGAAGTGCTCCAAGGAGGAAGGACGGAATCTGGAAGCTTCCCTAACGCTGGGTGGCAGCTCGTGTGAGCCCCCTGCTCTGGGTCGGGCAGCACCGATGAGGGGACACGTTAGCAAGAGGGCATCTGGAAACACACATGGACTCAGGGTTCAGGTTGGGAAAAGAAGAGAGGAGAAGAGGGAAACAGCACAGGATAAGTTTCAAAAAGATTCAGATTAGACTTTTTTTTCTCTAAAAAGGAGAAAAGAAGAGAGGATGAAGGACTTTCTGAGAAACAGAAAAGGAAAAGGGGCAGGAAAGGAGATGGCTGTGTGTATGCAATGCTCACAAATATGTGTGTTCAGAAGCCCAGCACAAATACCACAGCACTGGGCAAACTGCCCCTCTGCAAGCCTGTCCCCTCCTTGCACAACTCCCTCCGGGGCACACAGTCCTGGATCACCCACTCGGGCTGGCAGGGAAGAAGGCCCACACTTCCTCTCAGACTGCGTGCCCCTCAGGCAGCTGTCCTGATCGAAACCTGGGCACGATGCATTCCCGGTTTTGATAAAAAGAAAGGCATTGTAGGAATCACCTTCCCTTCTTGTTTGGGAACTGCTCTGAACCCACTGACGTGAGTTGCCCATGTGGCCCCACTCAAACCCGCCAGCGGCAGTGCTGCTGACCGGCAGCTGGGGCGGAGACAAAGCCGTGAGGGTGCCACGGAGCAATGGCCTGTGATGCCGATCACCGCTTGCTGAGACATGCTCCATCTTAGTGCTGTGTTATAATCTGCTTCCAGTTAGTGAGCAGAAAGCTGAGTTTTACAAATATGTTCGTGGGGTTCAAATTGCTGTGCTAACACCACCACCCTGGGGACTCAAGCCGCTGCCCTGGTACATCAGACAGAGAATTCACACGGAGAGCTTTAATACCCGTGTGTCTGCTGCCGAGAAGGTGAAAACCCAAGATCTAGCAAAACATACCCAATCCAGTGCGATAGACGCTTTCTCCCGGTTCCGTGGCCACAGAACGTGTGGCCGATCTCTATGGCAAGTGGAACATGACTACCTAGCGTGGCAGAGAGGAGAGGGGGACCCCATTGAAACCCCAGTGAGGCAGGCTTAGAGGCATAACTGCAGCTAAACTGACCAGGAAGTGGGGTGTCCCGGACACCTGTGCCAGACGAAGCAGTAACCTAAGGTCTACTTTTTAAGCCGTTGAAGAGGTTGGTGCACCTGAACTTGGACGGAAACAGCCTGGCAGAGCTTCCTTCGGAGCTGCCGCCGACCCTGGAGGAACTCAAAGTCAGCGAGAACGGGCTCCGCGCTGTCGACGGGGAGCGCTTGTCAGGTACTGAGTGCGCGGTCAGTGTCCGTGGAACTTCTGTCGTCATGGGGGCATTTTATTTGCGGTTTTGCCAGATGCATAGATGGCAAGGTTTTTAGGTCACTTTACCATTAAAGTGGAGACGTCTTGTTTCAATACTGATTGGTGTAACCTCTAAAATGTATTTTAAACTGCCCGCTGTCTTCACAAGTCCTCAGTGACTCAGGTCCTCTCATCTAGTGACTGAGCTCCAGACCTCTAACCCTCAGCGCCACGCGGCCAGGTGGTGCTGGCGGCCGGGGGCCTGTGGCGGCACTGGGGCTGGGCGGCTCTTATTGCTCCTGCTGTGCAGTGCACGCGCCTCAGCCCGTTGCCTGCACACGTTTTGCTACTGTAATCTGTCATATGTTGGCATACAGACTCCATCACATGATCAAGTGAACACAGGCAGCCCACGCAGTCTCTCTGGCCCGAGCTCATGGTGGAGGATACCAAGTATGTGGCTGCGGGGCAGCCCGGTCCCCGAAGGATAGGTGTTTGGGAAGGGCCCGAGGCCCGTGCATCTGATACACATAGAACTGACTATGCTTGTGGTTGTTTCTGGACTAATCTGGAGAGCTAAAGTTGTCATATGATCTATATATATGTAAAAGGCTAAGCAAGCCTCCGACCGACGGACTGACCGTACAGTAGGTATGACGCACACTGACCACCAGGGGGCAGACGCTCAGTGCAGGAACTGCCCAACGACAGCAACTTTGCAGAGTGCCTTCTTGAATTCCAGGGATCCCTTGGGAGATGTTGGAGAGCCGGTTTCGGCCCAATCCCTGAAGGCCAGGCTGGACCCCCCCTGCCAGAGGCACCCGCTCACTCAACAGACGCCCTTTGAGCCATGGTGTCGCCGCAGGTGCAGCTGGCCTGCCACCAGTCCGCCCTGCAGGGCTAATTATTCCCCTTCAACGTGCACAGATCTGTGCACTGTAAACTCTATAAAAGAGGCAGGATCATAGTTAGCTTTCCAGGAACTCTAGCTAATGTCTTTGATTAGATTATGACTAACTGGCAAGTTTTTTGTTTTATCTTTCTAACAGTCTAATGTAGCTCTTGAGGTATAGTGCTCAACACTTTTTACTTGATCTGAAATATACTTATTATGTTCATGTATCTTTTTTAATTTTTTAAAAATATATATTTTATTTATTTTTTACAGAGAGGAAGAGAGAGGGGGGTAGAGAGTTAGAAACATCGATGAGAGAGAATCATCGATCAGCCGCCTTCTGCACACCCCCTTCTGGGGATGCGCCCGCAACCAAGGTACATTCCCCTGACCAGAATCGAACCTGGGACCCTTCAGTCCACAGGCTGACGCTCTATCCACTGAGCCAAACCGGTTTCGGCATGTTTATGTATCTTGATAAGCCAAGATTTTAAAGGAAGAAAACAATTCAATTATTTCCTTTCATTCTCAAAAAACTTCATAGGAAGAAAACAGTTCTGACAATAGGAAAACAATAAAAAGAATTGCCAAATCTGAGGATTCCAGAGTTATGGAAATATTCTGTTTCCAGATTGGTTTCTTGTGTACAAGAAAAACATTAACAAACACAAAATTTGATGGGCTTTTTAAAATGGAAAAGATATTAGAAAATTCAATTTCTGACTGCTAGAAATTAAAACAGACCAAATAACACTTAATTTAGAAGAAGTGTACTAAGGGCTGTATGTGAATTACATGTGAAACCATATAATTGTGTTGTCACATGACATGTTATAAAGTCTAAGTCCACATTTAGAAAATGCTATGGTACATCACTGCAACTGCTTTTCTCGTCCTCTCCCTCATGGACAGATACTCCCTCCGCGCCGAGAGAGACCGGGCCGGCGAGCTGCCAGCTGCCTAGGGGCGTGAGGAGGCGCTCCTCCGCCACCCAAGGGCCCCGCACTGGGGATGGTCCTTCTGTGTGGCTGTGTTCTGAGCCCTGGCCAGTGCTAACCACTCGGGCTGGGCTCGCTCGCTCTCTTTCTCAGACTGCTCAGCTCCTGTGAGTCCTGCTGCCCCTGTAGCGGGCTGACAGGCAGAGAGCTGGGTGGGCCTGTGCGAAGGCCATCCCAGAGCTGTCTGCTCGCTCTAGGGGAAGCCTCAGCTGGGCCACCAGGGCCTGCTGTCTTCCATCCTCTCCCGAGGTGGGGCGTCACCAGGACTGTCCAGGTTACGTCGCGTTCCAGGGAAGCAGGGAGACAGACACTTCAGAGACGCAGCATGAGCAAAAGCGTGGAAGCAAGGAAGAACCTGGACACCACAGGCTGCACGCAGGGCCTGCCCGTCAGTTGGGATGCCGGGGGTGGGCCTGAGGAGGCGCAGGAACTGGACAACCAGGAGCTGCAGCCTGTGCTGGCCCTGAGAGCTCCCTGGACGGGATCTGCATGCCTTCATGGGAGAGCTACCTCTACAAACGAGGAGCAGGAGTAGAAGGACAAAGAGAAACAGCAAGGGAAAACCAGTGGGTTGAAAACATGCCTGTCCACACCTGTCATGCTGTCATGCTGTCCCCAGCAACAGGAGTGATTTCCTACCAATGTCCTGCTAATAAATCCCCTTTCTACCCCATCTAACCTACACGTTTTAATCTTTTCTAACTCTATCCAGGTTCCTGTTACAGTGACATACATACTGTGTTTCCTATATATACATTATATGCACAAATGAGAGAATTATTACAAAATGATGCATAGTACCACAAGTTTGCATCACGTATTAGGTTTCTCTCTTCTGAGGTAATGAAATAACCACTAGTCTACTTCTGTTACCTGTTTTTGACTGGAAAACTTCTATTAAAAACCCAAGCCTGATAAATATGCAGGATTCTCAGGACTTCTGTTTTGGAAATTAAAGAAGAGAACTACAATCACTTATTAAGTTTACTGGTTGGCCTCACAAATTGCCGTCTCTCAGCCCTTCAACAGATCCTGAACACCACCATCCAACCACGTGTACACTGTCTCCTCAGGTATCCCCTAGCACCTATGGTCTACTCCAGAGAGCACTGCCTTGCTTCTCTGATAGGCCTACAGGGAGGAAATGGGTTGCATAGAGCATTTAGGGTGACAGCTGTGACTTGAGTTGAATATTAAAACATCCCCTATTCTGGAAATCTTAACCACTGAACAAACTCCCAAGTTACACCCTGAATATCTGACTCAGACGCCTCTGGCAATCATTACTCCTAAACTGCTCATTCTTTTGTAATTAAAAAATCATTATAAACAGCAAAACAGATGGCCCCCATCTGCACCCGGTACCCCCCTCCCACTCTACCCCAGAGTCTGAGTCTCAGGGCTATGCATATATGCATATTACACTTTTGGTTAATCTCTTCCTGCTTCTTCCATCCCTGAGATCTGTCCATCTGAATCCATTTTGTTCGTCAGTTTATTTTGTTCATTAGATTCCACATATAAGTGAGATCATGTCATACTTGTCTTTCTCTGATTGGCTTATTTTGCTTAGCATACTCCCCAGATCCCTCCATGCTATTTCAAAGGTAACAGATCCTACTTGTTTTTAGAGCTGCACTAGAGGCCTGGTGCATGAAATTTGTGTTCAGGTAGGGTCCTTAAGCTTGGCCAGCGATTGGGGCTGATCTGCAGGGCAACTGGGGGGCTCCACTTGCACCTGCCTTGGTGGCCTGGGACCTGCAAACTGAGGGAAGCTCCTGCACCTGCCCCCTGGTTGTCAGTGTGAGTCATGGTGATGGGTCATTCCACCAGTTCAGTCAATTTGCATATTAGGCTTTTATCACATAGGATAGTGGATAGTGTTCCATTGTGTGAATGTACCCATTTTTTTGTTAGTTTTTTAATCCATCTATTGATGGGCACTTGGACTATTTCCAGATCTTAGCTATTGTAAATTATGTTGCTGTGAACATAGGGGTGCACATATTTCTGATTGTTGTTTCTGGATTCATAGGATATGATCCCAGAAGTGGGATCACTGAGTCAAAGGTTGACACTCCATATTCAGTCTTCTGAAGAGGCTCCATACTGTTTTCTACAGTGGCTGCACCAGGCTGCATTCCCACCAGCAGTGCACGAGGGTTCTCTTTTCTCCACAGCCTCACCAGCACTTGAATGGTAACCATTTTGACAAGTGTGAGGTGATAGCTCATCGTTTTCATTTATATCTCTCCGAAGATCAGCAACTTTGAGCATATTTTCATATGTATCTTGGCCTTCTATATATCCCTTTTGGACAAATGTCTATTCAGGCCCTTTGCCCATTTTTAAATTGGATTACTTGTCTTCGTTTTGTTAAGTTGTATGAGTTCTTTATATATTTTTGAGATATGTTCTCTCATACAGTGGGTTCCCTTTTCAATTTGATGGTGTGTGCGTGTGTGTGTGTGTGTGTTTGCAGAAGTTTTTTAGTTTGATGAGTTCCATTTGTTTATATTTTCTTTTCTTAATATATTTTATTGATTTTTTACAGATAGGAAGGGAGAGGGATAGAAAGCTAGAAACATCTGAGAGAGAAACATTGATCAGCTGCCTTCTGCACACTCCCAACCGGGGACATGCCCACAACCAATGTACATGCCCTTGACTGGAATTGAACCTGGGACCCTTCACTCCATAGACCGATGCTCTGTCCACTTAGCCAAACCAGTAATGGTTGTTGATATTTTCCTTTGTTTATATTACCCTAGATGTATTGGTGACAATCCTTCCATGCAAGATGCCAGAGAATTTGCTGCCTATGGTTTCTTCTACAATTTTTATGGTTTTCACTAGAGGCCCAATGCACAAAATTCATGCAAAGGGCTCAGCCCTCGCAGCCCTGCCTGCTGCCACCCTCTCAGGGGCAATTGATCTCGGAGCCCTCCTCCCCCATAAACTGCAGAAAGTGGTGGTGGCAGTCGAGGCTGTGAGGGCCTTACAATATCTTCTTATTTTTGGATTCTTTTTGCTTTTTGCTTTTCCGGTTGAGTGTTTTTTGTTTCTTTGTATTTCTAGTCTGCTGTTAGATCTCTGTATAATATTTTTTATTTCAGTCAATGTATGCTTAATTTCTAGTTGGTATTTTTTCATATCTTTGAGAGTCTTGCTAAATTTATTGGCCTTTTCTAGGAAATTCTTGAAAAACCTTATAACCATGGTTTTAAACTCTATATACAGATGTTTGCTTTCCCCTATTTCTTTCATTTGTGATCTGTTTCTTTGTCTCCACATTTTGGCTGCTTCCCTGAGTTGATAGAGTGGCTTTGTGTGCTAGTTGTCCAATAGGGCCCAGTTGTTCAGCCTCCCCAGTTACCTGAGGTCGACACTCTTGGTGCACCCCTTTGTGGGCTGTGTGCACAGTCTTGTTGTAGGTAAGCCTTGATTGTTGTTGGTATTACTGTGAGGAATTGACCTCCAGGCCAATTGGCTACAAGGATCAGCTGGGTGTATGCTGGGAAAACTTCTGTGCTGGAGACACCCTTATGAGATAAGATTTGCAAAAACCTCTGTGCTCAGCTTAGATGAGGCAGAGTCTCAGGGCAGAGCAGAGAGCATTGGTTTCCCATCATCTCTGCCCTAATAGGCCCCTGTGTCTCAGTGTCCCATGGTAATAGCTGCAATAACTTCTGAGAGAAAGCCATCCTCAAGTTCCACCTGCTGCCAGACAGTCCAGTTTATCCCTGAATGAGTCTAGGTCCCCAGAGTCTCACTCAGAACTGGAGTTCAATGCAGTCAGAAGCTTTTGTCTCCCTCCCGCTTGAGAAAGCCAGCCAGCCCTGTACTCAGTTGCCCGCCTTCTCTGCCGGCGCATCTCAGTACCTCTGCCTTCAGCAGTTCCTCTGAATCTCAGTGTGCTTTTCTCTTTCCTGACAGTCCAGTTTCACTCCGTATGAATCTGGGTCCCCAAGAGTCTCATTCGGAACTGGAGTTTGGTGCAGTCAGGAGCTCTTGTCTCCTGCCCGATTGAGAAAGCCAACTGCACACTCAGTTGCCAGTCCTCTCCATGCACACATCTCAGTATCTCTACCTCCTGCAGCTCCTCTGAGTCTCGGTGTGCTTTTCTATTTTCTTCTAGTTGTAGAATTTCCACTCAGCCAGCCTTCCTGTGGTTCTGGATGATGTCCATTTTGTTAGTTGTAGTTTTCAAATTGTTGTGCAAGGCAGCAGTTTAGGTATTTACCTATGCCACCACCTTGGTTTCTCCCTCATAAATGAGATTCTTTTTTAAGTTTCTATTTCTGCTAGTGGTGTATAAAAATGCCACTGATTTCTTTTTTTTCTTTTTTTTAATATATTTTATTGATTTTGTACAGAGAGGAAGGGAGAGAGATAGAAAGCTAGAAACATCGATGAGAGAGTCATCGATCAGCTGCCTCTTGCACAGCCCCTACTGGGGATATGCCCGCAACCAAGGTACATGCCCTTGACCGGAATCGAACCCGGGTCCCTTCAGTCCCCAAGCCGACGCTCTATCCATTGAGCCAAACCGGTCTCGGCGCCACTGATTTCTTGATGTTCATTTTGTATCCTGCTACTTTACCCAATTTCTTTTATTAAATCTAGCAGACTTTTAGTGGAGTCTTTAGGATTTTCTATTTTCAATGTCATGTCACCTGCAAATAAAGATAGTTTTAGCTCTTCCTTTCCAATTTTGATACATTTTATTTCTTCTTGTCTGATTTCTATAGCTAGGAATTTCAAAAAAGAATAAGAGTGGCAAAAGCAGAGATCCCTGTCTTGATCCTGTTCTTAGGGGAAATGGTTTTAGTTTCTGTCCAGTTGAGTATGATGTTGGCTATCGGTTTGTTATATATGGCCCTTATTATATTGAGGTGGGTCTTCTATTCTCACTTTGCTGAAAGTTTTCTAAATAAAAAAATGGATGCTGAATTCTGTCTAATGGTTTTTCTATATTTATTGATTGATATTATCATGTGATTTTTTGGACTTCATTTTGTTTATGTGAAGTATCACATTTATTGATTTGCAAATATTGTACAGCTTTGCATCTCCAGAATAAACCCCACTTGGTCATGGTGTATGATCTTTATAAAGTATTGCTGGGTCCGATTTGGTAATATGTAGTTGAGGATTTTAGCATCTTAGATTATCAGGGATATTGGCCTGTAATTTTCTCTTTGTAGAGCCTTTATCAGGTTTTTAATTAGGACAATGCTGGCCTCATAAAAAGAGCATGGAAATATTCCTTCCTCTTGAGGTTTTTGAAATAGTTTGAGGATGACAGGTGTTAATTTTTCTTAGAATGTTAGCCAAAATTCCCCTGTGAAGCCTTCTGGGCCATGCTTTTGTTTGACTGAAATCAAACTCAGAACACTTCAGTCCACAGGCCAATACTCTATCCGCTGAGCCAAACCAGTGAGGGCTCTTCCTACTTATTATTTCAGCAGTCCCTTTAACATTTCTTGCAATGCTGGAAAGCTACATATTTCACCTTCTATTTTGAATGATTGTCTTGCTGGATATAGTAATCTTGGTTTCAGATCTTAGCTTTTCATTACCTGGAATATGTCATGCCATCTCTTCTGGCCTGTAGAGTTTTTTATTAGAAGTCAAATATCAGCCTTATAGGAGCTCCTTTGTAGGTAACTTTTCTCTTGCTGCGTTAAAGATTCTCTCTTTGTTTTTTATTTTTGGCATTTTAATTATGATGTGTATAGGCATGGATGGGACACTTTGGGTTCTTTGTACTTGGGATTCTCTGTGCTTTCTGAATGTGTGACTTATTTCCTCGTCCAATGATATTTTTTCCATTGTTTTTCAGAAACAGTGCAAGGGAGGGAAAAAGAGAGAAACTGATGTGAGAGAGACACATCAATTGTTTGCCTCCCACAAGTATTGACCAGGGTCTGGGATCAAACCTGCAACCTAGATACATGACCTTGAATGGGAATGGAACCTGTGGCTCTTTGGTACATGGGAACATGTGTGACTTTTTCCTTCACCAGTTTAGGCACATTTTCTGCCATATTTCTTCAAACAGGTTCTCTATCCCTTGTACATCTTTCTCTTTTGATACTCCTGTGTTGTGGATATTGTTACTTTTCATGGTATCCCACAACTCACTTAAACTGTCTCCTGTTTTTTAATTGCCTTCATTTCATTTAGTTCTCTTTTTGGAGATTCCTCCTGTTCTTTCATTTGAGGCCTATTTCTTTGTCTCCCCCTTCCCCCATTTTTTTTTTTTTTAATATTTGTTTCCTTGTGTTGGATAAGACTGCTATGCCTTCCAGTCTTGATGAAGTGGACTTTTGTGGGACCCAGTGATGTAGTCTCCTTAATCTTCTGAGGTGGGTGCTCTAATAATAACCTTGTTTGGGTTTTATGGCCCTTCCATTGTATTTGGGTCTTAATTGCTTTTGCCCCATTCATGGGTGGGATCAGCCCTCAGGCTTGCTAATTGTGAAGCTCAACCAGAACTACATGTTGTCAGCAGTTATATATGGGCTTACAGAACAAAGTAAGTCTGAACAGAAAGTAACATGAAAAAGAACCAACAACAAGAAAGACTGAAGAAGAAAAAGAAAGAAAAATACTAAGAAATATGACACCTAAAGAACTAGCAGCAGGGGGGAGGGGGCGGGGGAGGGGAAACAAAGAAGAGAATATGGAAGGAAGAAAATAGAACTGGATCTGGAGTGGAGCTCGCTGGATTTTGCTCTGTTATTGAGTCTGGCCCCTTGATGTGTCTGTCCCAGGCCTCCCGGTCCTCCTATGAAGGTCAATATGAGTCATTACCCTGTGTGGCCTTGGACACCTGACTGAAGCAGGCAGGGCCCCAGTAGTCCTGCCGCAAAGCTAGTAGCAGGGATGCTGGGTCTGCTTCAGGTCCCTGGTCTGAGATGCTCTCCTTTCACCTGTGGAATTGGGCTTTGAGGGGGAACTCTGTTCTTGGCCCAGATGGTTTGAACAGACTTGCATTGGGGGTCATTCCCTAGTTTGGGGGTGAGGGTAGAGATACTATAATACCTCTCCTTCCAATGCCTCACCTTTGCCTGGCCTGCTGGCACCCCTTGGGCACCTCAAACAGGAAGAGATAAGAAAATCAGCCCAACTCGGTACTCAATCTTTCAATGCCATGGGCCCCTGCTGGGTGGGGCATCTGCCCAGAATCCGACCAGCCAGATGTCTAAGCCCACTTGCCGCTGGGCCCAGCTGCACTGGCGCAGCTGTGCACCCAGAGCCGACTCCCTCACTCAGATCACTGCAGGCAGTGCAGAACCAGCTGCTCTGCAGGCCATGGAAGAGGAACTCCCCCTGCTTGAGCCCCACTGCCCAGTCCCCATTGGCTCTCCTCCAAAACTTCCTCTAGAGAACAAAGGGTCCCTCAGATTTACTGCTGGGTCTGCCTGTTAAGACCCCTCTGCTGGCACCCAGCTCTCTTGTGTGGCCCTTCTCACAGGCACGGTCAGGGCTAACTTCCCTGGCAGAAATGCAGCTGGATGATGGTGCTGCTCCTTCCAGCAAGTCTTGGCCTCTCCCACTGCCCAGAGCTCAGCTCCATGGCCCAGCAGCACCCAGGGCAGGGGAGGGCAGCCCCTGCCCCTCCCACACAGCAGTCCCTACCAACTACTGGTGTGGGGTGTGCAGGCTCAACACTGAGCCATGCTGCTCCTGGCACCCTTGCTCACAAGGAGGATTCTGCAATATCCCCAAACCTGTTCCACACCTGCAGAGCTAGAAGCATCCCGGGCAGCGGGGCAGCAGTGGGGCACAGAGGGGGACACCCATACACTCACGCACAGGCACACACACACACACACACACACACTCATTCCCCTACATGCTCTTCACACACACACTCTCATCCTCACACGGGTCCTGTGCTATGTTCTCATCTAGCTGCCCATTCTTCTTTAAGCTTCCAATTAATTTGCACCATACCACTCCTGAGGCCAGTAAAAATAATTGAGATAAAACTTGTTTATATAAAGGCCTTTCTTGGTAGTGCAATTTAATTGCATGGAGAGTTTTTGATTATTTCCTTTTCAAAATGTCCACTTGGATGCATTCTCTGCCAGAAAGTGAACACTAGGATGGAAATTCAATGTTGCATGTTCATCAACTGAGGGCTGCAGGCAAAAATGCTCCTTCTTATGCCAGAAAAGGAATCCCTCATTGCATTGTACTCCTCATCTATCCCTAATTATGCTGCCATTTTACACCTACCTGTCCCTGCAAATGCTTCAAATGACCCACAATCTTCTCCTTTACCCAGCTGTGATTCAAGTCCCTGCTTGGCTTTTGCTGCCTCCATGGGGCACCCTGCCCATCACTGAACCACCCCACCCCCACCCCCACCCCCACCCTTATAGTACATACTTTTAAAAAATAAATATATTTTATTGATTTTTTTTTTACAGAGAGGAAGGGAGAGGGAGAGAAATAGAGTTAGAAACATCGATGAAAGAGAAACATCGATTCAGCTGCCTCCTGCACACTCCCCACTGGGGATGTGCCCGCAACCAAGGTTTTTTTTATTCTTTTAAATCCTCACTCGAGGATATTTTGTCCACTGTTTTTTAGAGAGAGTGATAGGGAGGTAAGAGGTACGGAGAGACAGAGAGAAACATCTATGTGGGAGAGACACATCAACTGTTTGCCTCCAGCACGTGCCCTGACTGGGGTCAGGGGTTGAACCTGCAACACAAGAACATCTCCTTGAATCTGAGGAGACCCTTGGGTTGGCAGGCTGACGCTCTAACCAATGAACAACCAGCCAGTGCCCTTATAGTACACACTTTGATCAGATAGCACAGCAATGGTTTTTCTACAAGCCTGCCTCCCCATTGGGCCATGCATTCAGCGTTTAATCTTGGCTGAACTGAACTACATTTGCCCTTCAAATAAACTGAAAATTTCATGTGACATTGTAAAAATATATTTTCATTGAATTGAGTGAGGAAGGGTGAGAAAGAGAGAAACATCAGTGATGACAGAGAATCACGGGTCAGCTGCCTCCTGCACACCCCCTACTGGGAATCAAACCTGCAACCTGGGAGTGTGTACCCTGACAAGGATCGAAACCCTGACTGGTGCATGGGCCAATGCTCAACCACTGAGCTTCACCGTGGGCTCACATGACTTTTGAAAAGTTATAAAAACTGCATGGTTTTCCAATTATCCTAACACTACAATAATTTCATTTTTTATAGGCTTAAGTCAATTGGTCACCTTAGAACTGGAAGGAAACAATCTCAGTGAAACCAATGTTAATCCTTCAGCTTTCAGACATTTGAAGAGCCTGTCCTACCTGCGCCTGGGACGGAACAGATTTAGAATTATACCACAGGGTCTTCCTGCTTCTATCGAGGTACCAATGTTCTTTCTAATGTTTTATACTTTAAATACAGTATGCTACAAACCCCAAACTATACATTTTAAGAGATTACTGTGATGCATATTGAAGTTGGTAGTTTTGATGCTGTGTACATAACTTATGATAATTTGAACAGTTTTCTCTTCAAATTATATGAAATTATGAGTCAAAATTACAATTATGAGTAGAGACCCTTAAAAAAGTAAAAAATGGTCCTGATGACAGTTGGGAAATGAGCTGGCAATTTAAACAGAAACTCCAACCTTAAAAAATACCCTGACTTGCAAGATAGTTTTAACTGTCCCAACGGGATTGGCGCCTATACCCAGCTTGCTCAGCCCGGAGCCCCTCCTAAGCTAGCAGTGGCCCTGCATGGATGGAAGCCATCCTCCCACCTTCCCAGTCCTGACGCTCCCACCTGGCCAAGACTGCCCCAGCTCACCTCTGGAGATGCCGCTGCTGCAGGGGGTGGCCGCCAGGGCGTGGGCTGGGAGCCCACTGCAGAGTGGCCTGGCACAGCCTTGGATTGCTG
The DNA here is from genome assembly GCA_963693515.1 of Pipistrellus nathusii. NCBI lineage: Eukaryota > Metazoa > Chordata > Mammalia > Chiroptera > Vespertilionidae > Pipistrellus > Pipistrellus nathusii. The sequence continues at coordinate 68,968,908 of OY882867.1, read as the reverse complement.
TGCCCTGGGCTGCACCCAGACTGGGGCTCCTTTCGCACTTTATTTTATTTATTTATTTGTTTGCTTGTTTATTTATTTATTTATTTATTTTAATATATTTTATTGATTTTTTACAGAGAGGAAGGGAGAGAGATAGAGAGCTAGAAACGTCAATGAGAGAGAAACATCAACCAGCCGCCTCTTGCACACCCCCCACCGGGGATGTGCCCGCAACCAATATACATGCCCCTGACCAGAATCGAACCAGGGACCTTTCAGTCCGCATACAGATGCTCTACCACTGAGCCAAACCGGTTTCGGCTCCTTTCGCACTTTAATAAGTGCGCTATACACAGTTTGGAACCCACTGATCTAGTTTGCACCCAAATGCACACGAAGGAAAAAGCAAAGAGTTAGAAGTCTCTACCAATTTCTGATAGAGAGCAAAATTAAGTAACGAAGAGGGGAAATTTCTACAAAAGGAACAAAAAGTCACACTGGATATACATACCAATTCTACTTCTGAATTCCAATATCCTTGTTGTGTGAAAACTGTAATGCCAAATGAAATCACATATGAAGACAACTAGCTGCTGGACATTAAAGTTCTAGTAAACTTCTCCCTGACATTACAATACAAAAGCAAGGCCAGAAAACACGAGCCTAAAGATATTACAGACAGCACTTGTGAGTGAGGCCACGCTAGGTCGAGTTCCGTCATATTCGATGAGCGAGTGACACTGGGCATGGCTGCTCATGTCCCAGGCCTGATTCTCTCTAGTGCTAAGTGGGATGATACTTTCTACTTATTTTCTTGTCAAATGAAATAATTTATGTGAAAAAAGTTTTATAAATTAGGAAAGCTTTATCCAGTTATTACGGCATATGATATCTTGTAACATTTTATGGTTAAAAATTCTATATAACAAAGAGGTAATATGCAAATTGATTGTCATGCCTTCATACAAGATAGCCACCCCCAATTGGTCACAAGGTGGCCGCAACAAGATGGCCAGCAGGGGAGGGCAGTTGGGGGAGACCAGGCTGGCAGGGGAAGGCAGTTGGGGGAGACCAGGTTGGCAGGGGAGGGCAGTTGGGGGCAATCAGGCCAGCAGGGGAGCAGTTAGGCTCGCAGGGGGTGATCAGGATGGCAGCCGGGCAAGCAGTTGGGAGTCAGCAGTCCTGGATTGTGAGAGGGATGTCCAACTGCCGATTCCCCCAAAGGGATCAGGCCTAAACTGGCAGTCAGACATTCCCCAAGGGGCCCCAGATTGGAGAGGGTGCAGGCTGGGCTGAGAGAGACCGCCCCTCTCCCAATAAAATGACACACAAAAATGTATTGTGTGTCATTTTATTTAATTACTAGAGGCCCAGTGCATGAAATTTATGCACTGGGCCTCTAGTAATTAAATAAAATGACACACAATACATTTTCTAATTAGAAAATTTGACAGCTTAGAACATGAATTCCCTTGAGGGGGCAGTAAAGGCTTTAGATAATACTAATGAGAACAGCCTACAATGCTATTTTAATTTCTATAAAATTGAATGTATTTAGCAACCAACAGGAAAAACATGTTTTTTCTCTTAATTATAGGAATTATACTTAGAAAATAATCAAATTGAAGAGATAACTGAAATCTGTTTCAATCATACCAGAAATATCAATGTCATTATTCTATGTCACAATAAAATTGAAGAAAATAGGATCGCTCCTTTAGCCTGGATAAACCAAGAGTAAGTATATGTTATAATTAGGCTTTTTGAGACAATTCCTTCCTTCTGCCATTACTGACGAGGGTCTGAACATGGAGACATGACGGAGGTGGCAGCAGCCTTTCTTAGCGAACCCCTCCCGCCCCAGAACGTGGCCACCTTCATAGGGTTCAAATGTTGATGTCATGGCGCGTGTGAGGATGAGTGACCACAGTCACTAACACTGTGGACACCAGCCAGACGGAGCCCGCGCAGAGGCACGAGGTCTGACCACCATGACACGCACTCTGTGGACCTCACTGGGTGGTCTTGCAGGTTAAGGAGTGACCCCTGCACAGAGGAAGGAACCTGCCCTTCCCCCCGTCCCCTCAGGTAAAAGCGTTGGGCTGCACTGCCCCACACCCTCCAAACTATCTCCATCTCCAGTCTTACAAAACAGATGAGAATGCTTGGCCCAGCCGCAGCCCTCACGGAAGGGCCAGCATGGAAGCCTTCTGTTCAGAACGGAGAGTAAGCCATGTGGGAAAGTGGGTTGAGCCTGGATCAGATGTCATTGCCATTTCTTTGCGGGAACTATTGCAGACTAGGAATAGGCAATCTGATGTTGGCCAGAACTCCCTGGATTTCACTTCTGAGTCAAGTCTGACTTTAGGGTTATTTGGGGACTTCCTAGAGCTCACGGCTACCCTTCTGAATCCTGGTGCTCCTCTCTGTGGAAACCAACTGGCTGTGCCCAGGTAAGCACATGCACAGCCACGGTGGCACCCGGTGGTATCCCTGCACCGAGTGCTGGAAGGAAAACCTGCAAGCATCCTGATGGCCTTGGCTAAACTTACAGCTCCCAGCCGAAACCGGTTTGGATCAGTGGATAGAGAGTCGGCCTGCGGACTGAAAGGTCCCAGGTTCGATTCCGGTCAAGGGCACGTACCTTGGTTGCGGGCACATCCCCAGTGTGGTGTATGCAAGAGGCAGCTGGTCGATGTATCTCTCTCATCGACATTTCTAACTCTCTATCCCTCTCAATTCCTCTCTGTGTAAAAATCAATAAAATATATTTAAAAAATAATAATAAATAAATAAATAAATAAATAAATAAATAAATAAATAAATAAATAACAATACACTTAGAGCTCCCAGTCCTGCCCTGACGCACCGTTGATTACTCGTTTCTTTGCTGCAGAAATCTCGAATCCATCGACCTTTCCTACAACAGGCTCTACCACGTCCCCTCCTACCTCCCCAAGTCGCTGCTGCACCTCGTGCTCCTGGGGAACAGGATTGAGCGCATTCCTGGCTACGTGTTTGGCCACATGGAGCCAGGCCTAGAGTACCTGTACCTGTCATTTAACAACCTCTCTGATGACGGCGTGGACCGAGTCTCCTTCTATGGGGCTTACCATTCTCTGAGAGAGTTATTTCTGGATCACAATAACTTCAAGTCGATACCACCAGGGGTACAAGAAATGAAAGCACTACATTTTCTGAGGCTGAACAACAACAAGATACGGTAAAGTTTGGTTTTTTCAAGTACCCATTTGAATTGTTGCGACTGACAAAACGTATGATTAAACTACCATGACATGATGTCTGGGATTTACTTTAAGAAAAAAAGTGATGAGAGTTGCATTAAGCCAGATTGGTAAATGTTAATAACTGTTGAAGCCAGAAGATATTACATACATAAGAATTCACTGTTTTCTTCTAATGTTATATATTTGCAAACTTTCAGAGTAAAAATTTTCCCAGTATTATTATATAACTAGAGGCCTTGCACATGGATTCGTGTACCAGTGGGGTTCCTCGGCCCAGCCTGTGGGGATCAGGCTGAAACTGGCTCTCTGACATCCCTTGAGGACACAGGCCAGGCTGAGGGACCCCACCAGTGCATGATTGGGGCCAGGAAGGAGCCGTGGGAGGGCTCCAGGGCACATCAGGCCTAACTGGTCCAGTCCCGAGTGGCTGGACTCCAGCAGCAAGCTAACCTACTGGTCAGAGCGTCTATTCTCTAGTGATCAGTATGCGTCATAGCAACTGTACAGTCAAATGAATGGTGCGACACTTAGCATATTATGCTTTTATATAGATACTTAGAACATTAAAAACAGGTTGAAATGGGGCATCAGGCATTAGATTATGATGCTGATAATTCTAAATACGTTTATGAAGACCCCATGTCCCTCACCTGTGGAGACACACTCTGATGTGTTCCTCTCCCCAGGCTGCATGAGGAGCAGGGTTCACCGGGAACCTAGGTTAGTGCGTTAACAGGAGAGGCAGGTCACTGACCGTGACCCTGAATAGTGTCCCAACTCTTTTCCATAGTTCTCAAATTCCAAACACATTTAAACTAGACAGGAAAAGGGTCAAGAGTTTCTAAAAGCCTGTGGAAGAGGTGTGGTGGGGTAGACTTTGTAAGATTAGCTTTCAAAATATTTGGCTAAAACCCTTGCAAGGTCAGGCTATATGCTTGCCTCCTCTTTCACTGCCTTAGGAGACATCGGCCTGTTTGTCCTGCTTCAGGCGGGATTTAGGCGGCCACGGCCTCCATTATGACCTTTCTCCTCCACCCCTAAACCAAAGGCCTCACACACGGATGACTGTTGCTTAAGTCTGTTATTTCCCTACGGGTAATAAAATGGTGAATTTTTGTTTTTGTCATTTTTTTCCATATTTGCTAGCTGGAATTCTTCTGTAAAGAAATTTTCTTATCAACTAGGGCCATTTTGTTACTCTGAAAGGTGAGATAAATGATCAATTCTCTTTTTAAACTGCCAGAAGAAAAAGCTGGTTCCATATTTGGAAATATGAAAGGTGACAGATGTTAACTAAACTTACTGGGGCAACTATTTCCCAATATATACACACATCAAATCATTTGTTGTACACCTCAAATAATACAATATTATATGTCAACTAGAGGCCCGATGCATGAAATTGTGCAGGGAAGGTTGTATGCAGATTGACCATCAACTACAAAACATAAGATGGCTGCCCCCATGTGGACACAAGATGGCCACCACAAGATGGCAGCAGGGGAAGGCAGTTGGGAGGGACCAAGCCTGCAAAGGAAGGGCAGTTGTGGGTGATTAGGCCAGCAGGGGAGGGCACCTCCTGCACCCTCCACAGTCCTACAAGGATCAGGCCTAAACAAACAGTCGGACATCCCTCTCACAATCCAGGACTGCTGGTTCCCAACTGCTCACCTTCTTGCCTTCCTGATTGCCCCTAACTGCTTCTGCCTGCCAGCCTGATCACCCCCTAATCACTCCCCTGCCAGGCTGATTGATGCCTAACTGTTCCCCTGCCAGCCTGTTTGCCCCTAACTTCCCTCCTCTGCTGGCCTGATCACCCCTACCTGCTCTCCCCTGCAGGCCTGGGTCCCTCCCAACTGCCCTCCCCTGTTGGCCATCTTGTGTCCACATGGGGACAGGATCTTTGACCACATGGGGGCAGCCATATTGTGTGTTGGAGTGATGGTCAATCTGCATATTACTCTTTTATTAGATAGGATAGAAGCCTGGTACACAGGTAGTGGCCAGCTGGTTTGCCCTGAAGGGTGTCCCAGATCACGATGGGGGTTCCCTTGAGGCATGAGGCAGCCTGGATGAGGGGCCTGTGGTGGTTTGCAGGCTGGCCATGCCCCCTGGCCATCCAAGTGAAGGACCTGGTATCTGGGGTTTATTTATCTTCTACAATTGAAACTTTGTAGCCTGGAGCGGAGCCAAACCTTCTGCATGCTCTGTAGCAGCAGCCATTTCTGTTGGGATTTATGTATCTTCTATCATTGAAACTTTGTAGCCTTGAGTGGAGGCTTAGGCTGGCAAGGGCAGGTGGAAAGCTTGGCTTCCTCCATTGCCGGGGAAACCCAAGCCTCCTTCCTACTCTCTGTGGCTGTAGACATCTTTTTGGGGGTATATTTGCATATTTGCTTCTGATTGGTTGGTGGGTGTGGCTGGTAGGTGTAGCAGAACAATGGTTAATTTGCATATTACTCTTTTATTAGATAAGATTACATCCCTATAAAACTGTAAAATTATATAGATGTATTATATATGAATAAAAAGATCATAAAATATGTTAAAATGTTAATAGTGGCTATCTCAGGGAAAAATTAATTGGTGATTAAGTGTTTTTGTTTTATTATTTTGTTTTGGCTCTCTCTCTGGAGAATCAACATGGACTTACGGTTCTGCACATTTGGGATGTTTCAATCAATTATAATTATTGCTCTTACACTGTCCTATCCTTGGCCAATGTCCTATCCTTGAAGCTGGCTCCTATGTACTTGGACCATCCACATTGCCCCTGGACAGTTAACTATACATTTCCTACTGCACACCTGGGCCGGCCTTGCTCCAGAGCCCAGCTCCTCTCATGGGGGCAGTACCAGAGGATCCAATCTGCACACCACGCATGCTCCTCCCAAGTGTGCTGTTGTGCTTTGAGGAGGTTAAGTGAACTGCCAGAAAACATGCAGTTTGTAAAGAAAAAGAATGAGTTTATACTGACATTCCCAATTCAAATCTAACATTATAGAGTATTCCTTTTGTTTTAAACTTATCGTGCAATGAAAATCCAACAATAACAATTTACATGTATTATATTAAAATATAAAAACATTAGCATGGAAATGATAAGACCATTATTATGAGTAACACAAGAGAGTCTGTGATATCTTTGGTAGCTCTATTTCTGTACAGTGTGCTCCAAAAAGGATGCACACCTGAAATACAGCCGTCTTCTCTGTCACAATGAGTTAACAACTTAGTACCTGCTCAGAAATGGTCTTCATTTTTGGTTTTTAGCAATTGTATTTTTCTATTTAATATTATTTTTCCTATGTTAAACATTTATATGATTCCAAAATCAAAACTGTATAACAAATAAGTTTTTCTCCTATGTTTATCCCTTACACTGTAATCCATCCTTTCCCATATGTTAAATTTGTAACTTAACTTTTAGTTTATCCTTCCAGTATTTCTTTTGGAAAATACTGGGAGCATTTTCCAGTATTTCCAATATGTAAATACATACATGCATATTAATATTCCCCCATCCTTCCCATAATTAACATACAAGTATTCCACAGAAAACTTTATTTACCTCTCTAGAGAATGTGCTTACTTTCACACTTTACTTTTTCAAAATTATCCTTATGTCAAGGATATCATTCCATAACAGTATATAAAGAATTTCTTCATTCCATTTTATAACTGAATAGTATTGTACTTTGCAGATAAATTATGCAACCATTTCCTTATTGATATACATTTTATTGTTTCCATTCTTTTACTACTACAAATGCCAAAATACACAACTTTGTTCAATTGCTTTTTATTTTTTTAGTCTCACTTTGGGATCAATTCCTAAAACTGGGGTTGCAGGGTGATAAAATACACATGTAATTTTGCTAGATAATGCAAAAATTCTTTTGATAGAGCAGTGAATTCCCTTCAGAGGTGTTTGGTCCTCCACAGCCTCATTGTCAGGACACGTGGACGAGCTTTTGGACTTTTGGGTAGCAAATCTGGTGAGAGTGATAGCCAGCATACTTTCAATTGACAGTTCTCTCATCATGAATGAAACTGAGTATCTTTTCACATTCACACATTTCATTGTTTCTTTTGTGAACTAGTTACCTTCTCCCCCCCCCCACCCCTTTCCCCTTTCCTTCTAGATGTTTAGGTCTTTGTATATAAGCCCTTTATCTATGATAAAAGTTGCAAATATCTGCTCCTAGTTTGCCATTTGTCTTTTAAGTGCATTCTTTAACACCCAGTAGTCAATTTATTAATCTCATCTTCCAGAGCTTCTAGTTTAAGTCACAAGCTGGAAGATCTTCCCTGAACCCAAGGCACAACCATACTTCTGACCGTAATACAGAATTCTGGTCAGAGTAAATGTCTTCATTTACTCACATTTAGATCTTTGATGTATTCTGAATCTTTTCTGGTATATAATATAAAAACGGGCTCTAACTTTATTAAATGAAAAAATAAAATTTAAAAATAAATATAAAATTTAACTCCAAAATTATGAAGGCAGAATATTACTTGAACCATTCTGACTTTCACGTCTACTTTTCCTTAGGCATGTTCTCCCAGAACAAATCTGCAATGCCAAAGAAGATGACGATTCAACACTGGAACATCTTCATCTTGAAAACAATTATATTAAAACAAGAGAAATATCACCCTACGCATTTTCATGCATAAGATCATATTCAAGTATTGTTCTTAAGCCACAGAATATAAAGTAATTCTGCATGTCCTTTGTCAATTAAACCTGTATTTATATATTTACTGTAGCAGCATTTATCATCAAGAAAGACATCATGTTATGTCACACTCAGTATTATTAAGCTAGTATACCTGATTCATGAGAGATGAACAGCAAAAATACATCTAGAAGGTGTAGTCTTCTAGGACTTTTAGCGAAGGCTTCAGTTTCAGCTGGAGAATGAAGCCATCCCCCTGCAGGGCTCCCTCAGGAAGCAGGAGACTGTGCACTGCGGAGCAGACTGTGAGAATCTGGGACAAAGTATGCTTGTCCTTGACCAGCAGCCTGTGACCAGCGCTATCAGCGGACACTTGAAGGCCATTTACAAATTGTGTAAGTTCTGTTTCAAAACCAGGAAGTGCGCAGAAAAAATTACTAGTGGAAGTTATGAATGAGTGTTCTGTTTGTTACTCCAATGTTAAAACAATAATATATTAATTTTCAACTCTAGCTGGTTTGGCTCAGTGGATAGAGCATCAGCTTGTGGACTGAAGGGTCCTGGGCTCAATTCTGGTCAGAGCACATGCCCGGGTTCTGGGTTCAATCCCCATTAGGGGGGCAGGCAGGAGGCAGCTGATCAATAATTCTCTCTCATCACTGATGTTTCCATCTCTCTCTCCCTCGCCCTTCCTCCCTAAAGAAATCAATAAAAAAATTTTAAAAAATGTTTTTCTTAAAGAACTGATGATACAATTATTGGTATAAGTACACTTAATTACTGGGTCAGCTTTAGTTTATTCTATTAATTATATGTGTGAAATTAAAACACTATTGTATTGTTAATTTCCTGGTGTTGATAATTGTACTATGGTTATTAATGTGATTATTAATATTAGGGGAAGCTGGGAGGATACACATGTCCATACTATTTTGAAAGTTTTCTGCAATTCCAAGAAGTGTAATAGTATATTAAGATTACCATATTTCTTTATTCAAGATCAAAAGATTTTATGAAAAGCAATGGAATTTGCTTAAAATAGATTTTCTTAATCTTTGACCCTACACTTACAAATGTAACCTAGCGCATGAGATTTTGGAATCTTCACTCTATTGGTCACTCTTAGCACTCATCTTCCTTGCCCTGATTTGCTCAAGGGTATGTGTCCTTCCACTCAGTTCAATTTAACACAAAACTATCATTAGTCACTATGTATCAGACACTACCAAAACCTTTTATCTTTAGTTTAAATAATTTATAATAGACACATGTAGAAACGCTGCTGAGTTCTTTGTTACTATCAGTTTTGTGTCTTGAAAGAGGCTACCCCAATCTTGAACTGCGGTTATTTAATCTTTTAATATTTCTCTCACCCCCTCAGAATCTCCCACCCTCACCTGACAAGGCTGTTATGAGAAGCACACATGAAAAGCATCTGGGAAGTGTATATGCATGTGTGTACGTTTCATATAAAATTGAGACAACTAGCATATTCACCAAAGTTGATTATTACAGATAAAACTAATTCAAATTATACCAGGAATCAGATATAATTATACCAGGAATCAGGTACCTGAGTGCCAATCTTGGTCATCCTAGTCGACTTGTGAAAGTTCAGTTTACCTGAGCATTAATTTCTAAGCCTTCTAAGTCCCCTTGTATTAATAGCTATTTTGAGATTATAACATAAACAAGAATAATAATGTGATGGAGACTATTAGAATCAAAAGCCAAGGATTAAACTAGGTGGTTAAAAACAAAAAAATAATCTATGGAATAAAAAGTTGAGATATATAACTAGTTTCAAAATATAGGAGCATTAACTAATTTAAACTGGCCAAGTTGAATTTAAGAGACAGGTAAAAATAAGAAGATATGGCTATCCATTCATTTAACAAGAAACCTCTTGATATGTGAATATAAATGCATAGACCTATAGCGATTTTCAACTGATATACCTCAAGTGTCTTAGAAACATGAAATACCTGATTAGTCAGGGGCACTGACCTCCTTTTCTCTTACATTGTCAAAAAGTAACAACAGCAGCCCAGCTGGTGTGGCTCAGTGGTTGAGTGTCACGGTTCAATTCTTGGTCAGGGCATATGCCCAAGTTGTGGGCTCGATCCCCAGGCAGGAGGCAGCCAATCCATGATTCTTTCTCATCATGGATGGTTCTATATCTCTCTCCCTATCCCTTTCTCTCTAAAATAAATAAAAATATACTTTAATAAAATGATAACAGCCATCAAAACAATAGCCATCCTGTGTAAAATTATACCTATTTTTTTTTTTGTCAGATCGGCAAAAAACAAAAAACCACCTTATTTTTTTGGTATACCATAAAATTTTAGTAATTAGTGTGTGCCATGAGATGAAAAAGGTTAAAATCGCTGGTTAAAGGCAATCTAAACAGTAAACAAAATCATTTTTGGAGGGGGCTCAACCTGAATAAAGTGATTCAACAGATTTAGCATCCTGGGACAACACAGATGGATACTGAGCCTTTCCTACACTCCTTTTTCATTCAGCTTTAATTAGCTATGTTCCAGATGCTATTCTTAAAAGGAGATAAGAAGATTTGATGAGAACTGCTCTTGGAGCACCCAGTGTGGTAGGGGCAAAAAGTAGGAAATCAAAAAGACAAGCAAACCAATAGGCAGGCAGAACAGGATGCGAAGCAATGAAGCATGGTGGGTCCTGAGCCCCCTCTTCTTGAGTCCTCCTGGCCCCAAGTTTTAAGAGCGTCCAAGCTTCATGAGACCCAGGCAGACTGAGCAATTCCCAGCAGCCTTGGATGACACAAGCACCCTGTGGGGAGCAGAATCGCTAGGAAGGCTGAAAATCAGAAAGACTGACTGAAGCTGTGTTCTTAAGTCAGAAGAAAAAATCAGTTACTTCAACTGATTTTACTATAATTAATATATGAAATGTCTGGCACTGAACTTTTGCAGCCTTGAAATTTCATCATGCTCTTCATAAGAAGTTTCAAATACATTAAAAAAAAAAAAAAAGTGATCAGTGTCCTGATAGCAAACATTCTTCACAATGCAATGTTAGAAAACACGCAGATTTCCTATAATTACTAACACATATGTATACAAAGGAACTGCTGATCTAGTCATGGTCTGAAAATATGAATGGTGTCATCTTTGCATATTATGTACAAGGAATACTAATTACATTTTTAATTTTGAGACTTGGCTTATTATAGATAAGACTAGAGCCCGGCCTGCACCTTCTCACAATCTAGGGCCCCTAGGGGGGATGTCCGACTGCCAGTTTATTGGCCTAAACTGGCAGTCGGACATCCCTCTCACAATCCGGGACCGCTGGCTCCTCCCTGCTGGCCGGCCTGCCTGCCTGCCTGATAGCCCCTAACCACTCTTCCTGCCTGCCTAATCACCCCTAACCACCTCTGTCTTAGCCCCCACTGCCGTGGCTTCGTGTGGAAAGACGTCTGGAAGGTCATTCGGCTATCTGGTCTAATTAGCATATTATGCTCTTATTATTATAGATACTATTTCAAAAAGCACAGAAGACTTGATATGGTGAAGGTATGTATAGCCAAGAATCGTAAGAGAGTAACTGCCCAAAGATGGGTTACCTAGTGCCTACCTGGGTCCTGATGATGAACTGGGCAGTCGTTTCCCTTTCCTGGGACTCAGTGAGCTAACCATAGAGCAGCTGTGTGGACAGGCCAGTGCTGTGTGGCCCAGCAGGGGTCATGGGCCTGAGGAAGATGTATTGCTTAAGACTCTTCCTTTGGACGAAGGAGCTTTGCTACCGTCTGAAAGAGCTAGCTGCCATTGCTCCTCCTTTGTTCCTTAAAACAAATAGAAAGGAACTATCTAAATCACATGCAAACTTTTAAGATTCACAAAGAACATGCAACCAAAGCCCCTGGTCCTCCTCTCACCTTCTGCCCAACAGCCAGGCTGCAGAGTGTGGCCTGAGCAAACGCTTCTCCGGATGCAGTCAAACTCTGTGTATCTGGGCAAGAACGTTCAGTTGGTGAGTCTGTTCCTTCGAGCTCCAGCACCACAGAGCCCGAGCACATCTGCAACAACCATAGACTGCTGACCTTTGGCCCAGAAACCCTGAAAGGCAATCAGCGGAGCGCAAGTTCTGCAGGATGGCTAGAGCGTGGCACAGACAAGGCTCATGCATCCTCCACCTCTGTCTGACTTGGGCCTTACCCTGCATCTGCTGACGGAAGTCCACAAGGCCAAAAGTCTGGGCGTGTGCACTTTTGAATTTGAGGGCACAGGTACCTGGTGTATTGGGTGCTGCCAAAAGGGTGAGGAAGATGCAAGAACCTCTCCGTTGGCTCCCACTGTCAAATGACTCCATCATTTAGGAGTTGGCATCGTTAAGGCAAAGTCAATTAATTCTTAAGATAACAGATTTTGACTAAAAATCCAAGATGGCAGAGGATTAAGTGAAGTTACACTAATTTCCACCCAGGACCCAGCTAATGTTAACACTACTCCTAAACAACAGAAAGGAATCTGTACATTTTAAGGATTTGTACAGAAAAAGTGATAAACTGAACAGGAAAAGATTTGTATATACATAAAATTAATAAAGAATGATTTCTCTTATTAATATTTCCTGCATAAGAACTTCAGAAAGCTAGAGCATACTGTACAAACAAGTCACATTCTGACAGCTGGTAATACTTAGGAATCAACTAGCTTCTCTGCATAGCAGCAGCATTGCCTAAGTCCCCAAGCCATCATTTAAGCACACCAGGGATCACTCGGTTCCTAGATGCTGACATAAAAGAATGAAGTACTCAAATTCTGCTGTTCAAGTGAAAACTCCAAGGGCTGGGTGAAACCCTCTACGATATTTAGGAAACAGTGTCCTCATAGGAGAGGTATGTACAGACTGACACGATAACTATTCCTGTCTGCAGCTGAAGAGGCAAGCTTAAAATTCAAACACACTAACAGTACCCTGAAGGTCAGAAGTCCCGGCCAGCTCTCACTGACGCTGGATGACCGGGGCCCCTACATCCTAGAAGTCTACAGAACATGTGGTTCATCTTTTGTAGCTCAACAGGCTCTGAACTGGAACCCCTCTAGCTGTGGGCTTGGCCAAGTCACACTCTGATTTCTAGTCTGCACGTCCCTCCCATCGGGGGACAGCCATCTCCCAAGGCTGCGGGAAGGGTGAGCGAGGTCCATGAGAGTGCCAGGCAGGTGAATGCCAGGTCAGGAGCTGGGAAACCAGCAGGCAGGAAGGGTCAGTGACTTGCTCAAGGCTGCCAGGCCTCTAACTTGGTAGATACTAATTATTCCGGGAACTTCACTCCTTAGTGTGAAATAAGTGGGAGAATGGTAGGCCTATCACACCAGGTGGAGCCAGCGTGCACTCTCTGACAAGGACCAGGCTCCAGCGGGACGCACAGCAGTGCCCAGAGCGACTGTGAGGGCTGTGCCCACACCCATCTCCCAGGGCAGGTGCCCCAGGGCAGCGTTCGGGGCAGGGCCTCCCCTCCGGAAACGGAAACGCCGAGTTGAAGTCCGCCTTGTCACACACTTGGGGAAAGTTAAGGAGCAGATTGTTTTCACTGGGGGTTTAATTATTTCATTACTGCCCCTGTGACTAGACCTAACCCAACAGATGCAGAGGCACTTATAAAACATTGTTAGCACAGCTAAAACAGACATGCTCAGTCCTATGCATATCAACACGGCGGCACATCCTAACTCAGACCCAGGTCCGAGAGGCCTCGCGCTGCACACAAACAGCAGAGACTGAAGCCGCTGCCAGTCGCTCTGCCCCAGCTGTTTACAAGGTACGGAGTGTTTCTCACTTGATGAAGAGCTTAGTGATCACTCAACTAAAAAAAGCATAACTATTTCTTCTTTGAAGTTATGTTTCTTTTTCTACATTAACATGGAGATAAAATCAAACCTGTCTAGCATATTTTTTCCTTTGCACAAAATGTGAGGAATGTGAGTACCCACAAGGGAAAACAGACCGCTTTAAACATAACAGGCAATTTCACTAAACACACATTAGTTTGGAAGAAAAATACATCATGTTACTAAAATGTCATTGTGTGTTCCTAAGTAACAGGATCTCTGTGGTCAAATAAACTTACAATAAACTATCAGCTGATGCAAGAAAATCTTTAAAAAAAATTATTAAATCTATTTGGGTGATATTGGTTAAAAGGATCATATAGATTTCAAGTGTACATTTCTATGATACATGATCTGTATATTGCATTGTGTACCAACAAAGCAAATCTTTTTGTAAGTAAGATTCTGATGAAGGTTCATTTGTTTTGAATGAATTGAAAATTAAGTTCACAATTACCAAATGTATACATGCACTGTCTGAAAGATAAATTAAACTACTACTATGGTACTCAGAATGAAGACTGCACTATAAATTGTAAATCTATTATAGGGCAATAGTTCCTATTTGAAGGATGGACGCCTTTGACGATATCATGAAAACTATAATGAGCCCTCTATACAGAAAAAGACTTTGCATGTTATCAAAAGATTCATATAACCTTTCACAAATTCTCTAAGGATTCATGTACTCTAGGTTAAGAATCCCTTCTAGGGTAACTCCTTAATTAACATAAAATAAGTTTTACATGTAAATATTTAATTAGAGATAAGGATACAACAACGAGTTAAAATTACTTTTAAGGCAAACTGACTTATTTCCAACAATTATTTAGCATTTATTCCCCCTTTATTTAGGAATATTTCTAAAGCCACATAAAAAGTTAAAAGAATTATATAATGAACATCTTCATACTCTTCACCTACATTCACCAATTAATAGTATTTCTCACATTCACTTTATCTTTTTGCACATGCATATATCTATACAGCTACACATACATATGTATGTACTTGCAAGGGATAGGGTCTGGACCATTTGAATGTAAGTTGTAGACATTATAACTATCACTTCCCTAAGAATCTTTTAAGAACATTTTCTTACATAACCATGAGACGATGATCACATCCTTCACATTATGAAACCCAAGAAATTTAACATTAACTATCACCTAACATACAGTCTCTATCAGATTCCCCCAAATATCCCAACCATTTCCTGACTTCCTGTGGTGTGTGTGTCTGTATAATTCAGATCTAACTGAGCTCACATCCTGGCCCTTTCATCTTCGCTAGAGTAGCAATTTCTTAACTTTGTTGAAGGGTCCAAGTCAGCTACATTGTAGAATGTCACTTATCTGCATTTGCCCAATTGTTTCCTCAAGATTAAATTTAATCAAAACATTTTTGGAAAGAATCCTACATAGGTGATGTCAATGTTTCTTTTGCATTATAACATGAGGCTCAAAATGCTGGGCTGGCCTGTTAATGGCGATGCTGAGACGTTAAGGTAAGGTGGTATCTTTATCACCTTGTAATCCTATATATTAAACCCTCCATATGCAAATTGATCAAATGGAGGAACGACCAGTTGCTATGACACATACTGACCACCAGGGGGCAGACGCTCAGCACAGGAGTTGTCCCTTGGGTAGTCAGTGTGCTCCCACAGGGGGACACCACTCAGCCATAGCCAGGCTCATGGCTGGCAAGCACAATGGCAGTGGGGGGAGCCTCTCCTGCCTCTGCTGTAGGTGGGTGGTAAGGAGTGAGGGGGTCCTGGACTGTGAGAGGGCTCAGGCTGTACTGAAAGACTCCCCCCCACCCCTGAGTGCATGGATTTCATGCACCAGGCCTCTAGCTACGAGATAATCTGCAAGGTAAGACTGGATCTCTGTGAATATCTTGCCATCCATATCCTTTCAGCTTCCATTTATTACTTTTGCCTTAATTACTATACTGGAGAGTACACAGAAGTGAGTTTTTCTTTTTCAAGTTTTTATTTATTGATTTTAGAGAGAGAAAACATCCATCTTGTGTAACACTTACTCATGCACTCACTGGCTGGCTTGTGCATGCGCCTGCCCGGGACGGATCCACAACAGGGACTTTGTCCTCCCGTGTTCACCGTCAGCATGCTTCTCCAGGAGCTCGGATTCTTTTCTCTCGTTATTATACAAAAGATTTTGCATCTGACATGTTATAACCCATTACCATTCTTATTTGTCTGTGGGTGTTCAAACTCCCTTCCCAGTTTCCATGTTCTGTTTATACACTACAGCAATCTCCGTTCACTTTCAGGCTTGCTGGCATGCTGAGATGCTTCAAGCATGACTCATACTTTCCTGGCCACACCTGGTCCTTCTAGTGGGAAGCAGTCCCTCACACACACCCCGAAGGCAGACACACTCTCTGCTTTCAGTCTTCTCAGTGGAAGAAACTGGGCAATTTACTTAAAACAAGACCTTGACCTGTAAGCATTCTTCAAAACAAACTAACTTTTCAGGCATCATTTTAAAATTATTATAAATTAATATTATAATATTATTATAATATTATATTATAATATTATAAATCTACATAACATTTTATTTTATTTTATTTTATTTAACTTTTATTTTGGTATTTTTTTAAAATATATTTTATTGATTTTGTACAGAGAGGAAGGGAGAGAGATAGAGAGTTAGAAACATCGACGAGAAAGAGTCATCGATCAGCTGCCTCTTGCACCCCCCCCACTGGGGATATGCCCGCAACCAAGGTACATGCCTTTGACCGGAATCAAACCCGGGACCCTTCAGTCCCCAAGCCGACACTCTATCCATTGAGCCAAACCGGTCTCAGCTCCACAAAACATTTTAAACTAAATTGTATAAGTCCTTCATTCTTCATAAACTCACTTCATTCTAAATGACAATTCATGGCATAAATTTGTTTTCAAGGGAAATCTCCCTCAACTGCGCATCACAGAAGTGAGTGCTCAGCGGCACAGGGCACAGAGGGAGGGGAGCCACGTGAGGGAGGTCACTGCCCTGAGTTGGAATCGTACAGGAATTAAGAACTGTCAGATTGATTTTTGAAGATATTCTGTAAATTTGGATTTTATATAAAATTTCCTGATTTAAAAAACATATATATGCTACAAACAAAACACATCTTTAACCTCCATCCTGCCCATGGCCATGACCTGCAGTACATCATTAATTCATTATGAACCACAAAGCCACCTGGTCCACCCTAAAGGATACCTGAGCAATCCACACCACCCAGAAAACACCATGCAGAAAGTCAAAACCATTCCTTTCAGAAATCTGTGAATGTGTGCTATATACAACCTTGATGTCATGCATAAAGAACACACGTTCTTTACCATATTCTTCCGTGTATAAGATGCCCTTATGTATAAGAGACCCCACACTTTTCAAACCAAAATTAAGAAATCAATATTTGAAAAACAAAATAGAACACATTTAAAAAATATATATATTTTATTGCTTTTGTACAGAGAGGAAGGGAGAGAGATAGTTAGAAACATCGATGATGAGAGTCATCGACCAGCTGCCTCTTGCACACCTCCTACTGGGGATATGCCCACAATCAAGGTACGTGCCCTTGACTGGAATCGAACCCAGGACCTTTCAGTCCCCAAGCCAACACTCTATCCATTGAGCCAAACTGGTTTCGGTGCTAGAATACATTATTATTCAGTAATCACTGCAGGTAATGTTCACGTCCCAGTGCTCTGATATTATGCAGCACATCGCTTGATCCAGCCTTTGCTGCATCACTGCTCTCTTCTTCATCACTGTTAGTTCCAGACATGTCAATTTCTTCAACTTCCATTGTTCACTGCGGTCTTCTGAGTCACTGTCTATACATAGAGATCCTCCTCATAAAATGGTGGCATTTCCTGAGCTAACTTTGTTCATGTTCTCATGGCCAACCCTTCTCTCCTCCTGACATGGAAGCCCCACTTTGCCTCTCCTGTAAAATCAACGCTGTTCATTTTGCTTGCAAACATCCTTGCCTGACACTGAATAAGCGTGGTTGACACACAGAAGCCACTCTGGCGCTGCTCCATAATCCCACTCTGAATCCTCCGCTCCACATTTGCCCATTTTGCTGGTTTTCCTCTTAAGGTCTTCTTCTTTTTTGGCATCGTCAGGAGTTGTTCTTCCTGTTTTCTCCACTGTCTGATCATACTCTCAGTGGGAAGAGGTCCAAATTGTCTCTCTGCATGGAGCTCGTTTGCAGAGCTGATGACAATCAGTTTGAATTTTGCGAAGTAAGACAATCAATTACCAGTATTTAACTTGTTATTTTTTGACAGCTTTATGGGCTCAGAATGCTCAGGTCCCTGTTGCATCTACACAGAGCTCCAATTTCCACCTCCACCTCCAATCAGCTGATGTCAGTAACAATAAGGCTTGTGATTGGAGGAAGCCTGTTAGACAAGGTATAGGCAGCTATGCACCTTCCAGGCTCCCTCCTTAGCTGACTTCTGTGTATAAGATGCCCATCAATTTTTCAGTCTAATGATTTTAGAAAAAATTAGCATCTTATACACAGAAAAATATGGCATATCACAGGAATCAATGGCCTAGAGCAGTGGTTCTCAACCTTCCTAATGCCGCAACTCTTTAATATAGTTCATCAAGTTGTGGTGACCCCCAACCATAAAATTATTATTTTTTTTTTTTTTAATTTTATTTTATTTTATTTTTTTTTTTATTTTACATATTTTATTGATTTTTTTTTTGCCCCCCTCCTTCCCTCCCATGTATCCCCTCCCTCCCCAGAGTTTTATGTCCATTGGTTGTACTTATATGCAGGTATACAAGTCCTTGGGTTGATTTATTGTCTCCCCCAGACCCTCCTCCCCTCCCCGTTGTAATTTGACAATCTGCTTGTTGCTTTACTGTCTCTATATCTATCTTTTGGTTCATCAGTTTATAATGATCTTTATTATCCACAAATGAGTGGGGTCATGTGGTGTTTCTCTTTCATTGATTGGCTTATTTCACTCAGCATGATGTTCTCCAATTCCATCCAGGTTGCTGCAAATGATGAGAATTCCTTCTTTTTTATGGCAGCATAGTATTCCATTGTGTAGATGTACCAAAGTTTTTGGATCCAATCATCAGCTGACGGGCACCTCGGCTGTTTCCAGATTCTGGCTATTGTAGATTGTGCTGCTATGAACATAGGGGTGCATATATCCTTTCTGATTGGTGTTTCTAGTTTCTTGGGATATATTCCAAGAAGTGGGATTACTGGGTCAAATGGGAGTTCCATTCTCAGTTTTTTGAGGAAACTCCACACTGTTCTCCACAGTGGTTGCACCAGTCTGCATTCCCACCAGCAGTGCACGAGGGTTCCTTTTTCTCCGCAACCTCGCCAACACTTGTCGTTTGTTGATTTGTTGATGTTGGCCATTCTGACAGGTGTGAGATGGTACCGCATTGTTGTTTTGATTTGCATCTCTCGGATAATTAGTGACTTTGAGCATGTTTTCATGTGCCTTTTGGCCTTCTTTCTGTCTTCTTTTGTAAATATTCTATTTAGGTCCATTGCCCATTTTTTAATTGGATCATTCATCTTCCTTTTATTTAGTTGTATCAGCTGTCTGTAGATGTTGGAGATTAAACCTTTATCTGTGGTATTATTTGCAAATATATTCTCCCATACCGTGGGCTTTCTTGTTGTTTTGTTGATGGTTTCTTTTGCTGTAAAAAAACTTTTTATTTTGATGTAGTCCCATTTGTTTATTTTCTCTTTAGCTTCCATTGCCCTAGGGGCAGTATCAGTGAAGAAGTTCTTTTGGCATACGTCTGAGATTTTGCTGCCTGCGGATGCTTCTAGTATTTTTATGGTTTCCCGTCTGATGTTTAAGTCCTGTATCCATTTTGAGTTTATTTTTGTGTATGGTGTAAGTTGGTGATCTAGTTTCATTCTTTTGCATGTGTCTACCCAATTTTCCCAACACCATTTATTGAAGAAACTGTCTTGACTCCATTGTATATTCGTGCCTCCTTTGTCAAATATTAATTGAGCATAGTGATTTGGGTTGATATCTGGGTTCTCGATTCTATTCCATTGATCTATATGTCTGTTCTTGTGCCAGTACCAGGCTGTTTTGAGAACAGTGGCTTTGTAATACAGTTTGAAGTCTGGTATTGAGATCCCTCCTACTTTACCCTTCTTTCTCAGGATTGCTGTGGCTATTCGGGGTCTTTTATTGTTCCAAATGAACTTTTGGAGAGTTCTTTCTAGGTCGGTGAAATATGCCGTTGGTATTTTAATGGGGAGTGCATTGAACCTATAGATTGCTTTAGGAAGTATGGACATTTTGATGATGTTGATTCTACCGATCCATGAACATGGTATATTCTTCCATCTCTTTACATCTTCCTCTATCTCTTTTTTCAGTGTCATGTAGTTTTCTGCATATAGGTCCTTTACTTCCTTAGTTAAATTTATTCCTAGGTACCTTAATTTTTTTGGTGCGATGGTAAATGGAATTGCTTTTTTAATCTCTATTTCTATAGTTTCGCTGTTGGTGTATAGAAATGCCGTGGATTTCTTGGCATTAATTTTGTATCCTGCTACATTGCCAAATTCATTTATTAAGTCAATTAGTTTTTTAATGGAGTCTTTTGGGTTTTTTATGTACAGTATCATGTCATCTGCAAATAAGGATAACTTTACTTCTTCTTTTCCAATTTGGATGCCTTTTATTTCCTCCTCTTGTCTAATTGCAATGGCTAGTACTTCCAGTACTATGTCAAACAGGAGTGGCGAGAGTGGGCATCCCTGTCTTGTTCCTGTTCTTAGAGGGAATGGTTTTAGTTTTTGCCCATTGAGTATAATGTTGGCTGTGGGTTTATCATATATAGCTTTTATTATGTTGAGGTATGATCCTTGTACTCCCACCTTGTTAAGAGTTTTTATCAGGAAAGGGTGTTGGATTTTATCAAATGCTTTTTCTGCATCAATTGATATGACTATATGATTTTTATCTTTCAGTTTGTTTATGTGATGTATCACGTTTATTGATTTGCGGATATTGTACCATCCTTGCATTCCTGGAATAAATCCTACTTGGTCATGGTGTATGATCTTTGTGATGTTCATCTGGAGTCTATTTGCTAGAATTTTGTTGAGGATTTTGGCATCTATGTTCATGAGGGATATTGGCCTGTAATTCTCTTTCATTGAGTTGTCTTTATCTGGTTTTGGTATTAGGGTGATGCTGGCTTCATAGAAGGAGTTTGGAAGTGTTCCTTCCTCTTGGATTTTTTGGAATAGTCTGAGGAGGAAAGGTTTTAGTTCTTCCTTGAATGTTTGGTAAAACTCTCCTGTGAAGCCATCAGGCCCTGGGCTTTTGTTTGCTGGAAGCTTTTTGATGACTGTTTCAATTTCTTCCCACGTCACTGGTCTATTAAGATTTTTAGATTCTTCCTGATTGAGTTTTGGAAGGTTGTATTTTTCTAGGAATATGTCCATTTCGTCCAGGTTGTTCAGTTTGTTGGAATAGAGTTGTTCATAGTATTTTGTAACAATCTGTTGTATTTCGGTGGGGTCTGTTGTTATTTCACCTCTTTCATTTCTGATTTTGTTTATTTGGGTCCTCTCTCTTTGTTTCTTGGTTAGCCTGGCTAGAGGTTCATCTATCTTGTTTATTCTTTCAAAAAACCAGCTCTTGGTTTTGTTGATCTTATGTATTGTTTTTTTGGTCTCTATGTCGTTTATCTGTGCTCTGATTTTTGTTATTTCCTTCCTTCTGCTTACACTGGGCTTTTCTTGTTGCTCCTTTTCTAATTCTTTGAGTTGTAGAGTTAGATCATCTGTTACCCTTTTTTCTAGTTTTTTGCAATAGGCTTGTAAGGATATGAACTTCCCTCTCAAAACTGCTTTTGCTGTGTCCCATAGATTTTGGATTGTTGTGTTTTCATTGTCATTTGTTGCCAGGATGTTTTTAATTTCTTCCTTGATTTCTCTGGTAACCCAGTCCTTGTTTAATAGCATGCTGTTTAATCTCCATGTGTTTGATTTCTTTGGATTATTTTTATTGTAGTTAATTTCCAGTTTTATGCCATTATGGTCTGAGAAGATACTTGATACGATTTCTA
Source organism: Pipistrellus nathusii (assembly GCA_963693515.1). Lineage (NCBI taxonomy): Eukaryota > Metazoa > Chordata > Mammalia > Chiroptera > Vespertilionidae > Pipistrellus > Pipistrellus nathusii. The sequence goes on along the minus strand of OY882867.1, from coordinate 68,946,994 downwards.
TCTTCTTAAATTTGAAGAGACTTTGCCTATGTCCCAAAATGTGGTCTATCTTTGAGAATGTCCCATGTGCACTTGAGAAGAATGTATATTCTGCGGCTTTGGGGTGGAGTGTTCTGAAGATGTCAATTAATTCCATCTGGTCTAGTGAGTCATTTAGGATTGATATTTCTTTGCTGATTTTTTGTTTAGATGATTTGTCAAAGGGTGACAGAGGGGTATTAAAATCTCCTACTATGATTGTATTGCTATGAATCTCTCCCTTAATCTCCTCCAGCAGTTTTTTTATGTATTTGGTTGCTCCTGTATTGGGTGCATATATATTTACCAGGGTAATTTCTTCTTGTTGGATTGTTCCCTTTAGAATTATGAAGTGGCCTTCATTATCTCTTATTATGTCCTTCAATCTGAGATCTAATTTGTCAGATATAAGTATTGCTACCCCAGCTTTTTTTTCATTTCCATTTGCCTGGAAAACTTTTTTCCATCCCTTCACCCTCAGTCTGTGTGCATCTTTTTTTCTGAGGTGGGTTTCTTGTAGACAACAGATGTATGGGTCTTGTTTTCTTATCCAATCTGTTACCCTATGTCTTTTTATTGGAGCATTTAAACCATTTACATTTAAAGTTATTAATGATAGGTACTCATTTGATGCCATTTTTAATCTATACCCCTGTGTTCCTTCTTCACTTAATATTTCTTTATTTTTACAGTAGACCCCTTAGCATTTCTTGCATTGCTGGTTTGGTGGAGATAAATTCCTTCAGTCTTTTTTTGTCTGTGAAGCTCCTGATTTCCCCTTCAATTTTGATTGATAGCCTTGCTGGGTACAGTATTCTTGGATTCAGACCCTTTCTTTGCATGACTTTGTATATTTCATCCCATTCCCTTCTGGCCTGATAAGTTTCCGTTGAGAAATCAGTTGCTAGTCTGATGGGGGTTCCTTTGTATGTAACTTTCTGTCTCTCTCTGGCTGCTTTTAAGATTCTTACTTTGTCGTTGTTGTTTGCCAATTTAATTATAATATGCCTTGGAGTCTGTTTTCTGGGATTCATTTTGCTTGGGACTCTGCGAGCATCTTGGATTTGTGTGGGTTTTTTCTTCTCTATTTCAGGAAAGTTTTCTGTCATTATTTCTTGAAATACTTTTTCCATGTCTACCTCAGTTTCCTTTCCTTCTGGAACCCCTATTATTCGAATATTATTTTGTTTTGTATTGTCCCAAAGCTCCCGTAGGCTCTCCTCCTGCTTTTTAATCTTTTTTTCTAGAAGTTGCTCTACTTGGGTATATTTTTCCATCTTATCTTCTAGCTCACTGATGCGGTCCTCTGCTTCATCTAGTCTACTCTTGATGCTTTCTATTGAGTTCTTCATGGTAGCGATGTCATTTTTCATTTCCTCTTGGTTCTTCTTCAATTCCTCGTGGTTCTTCCTCATTTCTTCTTGGTTATTGTCAAATTTCTCTTCCATTCTTTTTAGCCATCCTATGATCATTATTCTGAATTCTTGCTCTGTTAGGCTGGTTGCCTCTGACTCTACTTCCTTTTCTGGTGATGCCTGCTTTTCTTTTATGTGCAGACTATGTTTTTGTCTCCCCATAGCCTCTCTTTTCAGGGTGTCTGGTTATGTGGTGTTCCTTCTGCTGCGTTGATTTAAAGGTACAATATACAACACTACCAGGTACAACACAAGAGGCACTTAACAGGAATGTATTTACAATATTAATAACCTCAAATAAAGGTGACCACTAGAGAAAGGCAACTTAGGGGTTAGGGGAGAAGGAAGAAAGGTAAAAATAAAATAAAGAAAATTTTTTATAAAATTAAAATGTAAAAAAAAATTAAGAAAATAAAATAAAAAAAGAAGGATAAAGAGATATAAAGAGAAGAAAAAAAGTAATGACAAAATAAAGTTGGAAAACAGGGAAAAAAAGAAAGGAGAGAGAGAGAGAGAGAGAGAGAGAAAGAAAGGGAGAGAAGAAGCAAACTAAAAGAGAAATGGGAAACAAACTATATATATGTGGAGAAAATTGCCATAGAACAACTACTGAACCCAGCCAATGCCAGTAACAATACTTGGAGATTAATACAAACTACAATATCCACTATTATTAAGTAAGTCTATGATATACAGAAGTAATAGAAACAAACAAAAACAGAGGATTTTAAAAAAAAATACAATGCAACAATAACAACACAGGAATAAGCATAACCATTTCACTAAAAAGCATAAAAATTCACAATAATCAACCCTCACACAAACAATGCGCAAAGGATAGAGGGGAGAACAGTTTTTGTTTTTTTTTTTAACTAGTTAATATAGTACAGAAATTGGTATTTATACACTTGGATCAGGGGTTGGAACTTAGGTCTATACGTATAGTGAGAGCTTTAGCAAGGGGTATACAGAAAGAATATAGGAAAATCTAGAGCTGGAAAGGGATAGGATAAACCGTTGACTAAAAGGGTAAAGTTTAGTAAGAGAGTGATGGTGTAAAGGTCAAGTTGAGATAGGGTTGAATGATGCTAAAGTAGTGATTAAAATAGAATGGAGGTTATTCCCAATGTAAAATACAGAAAAAAAATAAAATAAAATGGTACTGGAGAGGAAACAAACAGACAAACAAACAAACAAACAAACAAGAAAAAACAAAGAACAAAAAAAAAAAAAAAAAAAAAAAAAAAGGAAAGAAACAAAAATTGCAAAATAGCAGTAGTAATAGTGATGATAAAGATTGAAAAATGTAATAATTGAAAAGGTAAAATGAAGTAAGGAAAAAAATAGAAAAAATTTTTCTTAAGTAAATGCTATAAAAAGTGAAAATTAAATAAAAGATGTAAAAAATGAAAATAAAATAAAGAATAGTAAAATTAGCATAAAAATGTCCAGTAGTGGTCATTCACTTCCTCTGTTAATGTATTTGGCACTCCTGATTCTCAGACCAGACAGTCTTGCAGTCCCCAGCATTCCACTGCACCTGAGTTTTGTAAGGTAAACCTTAATTTTAAGCAGGTTATATCTTAGTTATTTGTGTCCGTTTATTTTTGATTAATAAAAAGAAAAAAGAGAAAAAAAAAAAAAAAAAAAAAAGGCAGTTTGTAATTCGGCTCTTAGGTGTCAGTGTTTCCGGTTTGACCTCCCAGTCTTTTTGGTTGCTCTGGCCTTCTTTCTCTATGGCTCTAGCTGGCTCCAGGACTATGTCTTCTGGCTCCAATCCCTTGTTTCCAGAAGGCAAATTCCCCCTACAATTTCCCCGGCTATGCCCAATTGGGCAGTTCTTCTCTAGTATTCAGAAGCAAGGGGATGAATGGGAACCGGTGCCAAGGTGTCCAGATGTTCCGCCCTTGGCGGGACAGCCGCTATTCTTAACACACTGTCCCTTGTCCCCTGGCGTTTTAAAAAAGCCCCTCTTCTGGGGGGGATTACTTCAAACCCAGCACTAGGTGTCGCTGTAGCCTTCTCTGGGCTCCGCTCCGCCTCCGCGGGCTGTAGTTCGCGCACCCGTCTACAGTGGAGGCAGGGCTGGAGCTCCCCGGCTACCGTAGCAGAGGCGGGCCGGAGCTCCCCGGCTGCCATAGTGGAGGCGGGGCCGGAGCTCGCCGCCGCGGAACCCAGATCCCTTAGGCTATCCCCGCAAACTCTGACCTTTCCGTGGGTGACTGAAGATCTCCCCGGAATCCACGTGTCTGCGCAGCTCTGGGAGTCTCAGCTGCTCGATGGACCTCCGGGCTGTGCGTTTTCCACGCCTCAGAGAAGCTCTTTCCTTCCTGGCAAGACAATGCAGCCCTTCCTCCACGCCCGCAGCCCACCGCACGCTGCCTCCGCTGCCCCCGCCGCTGCTGCTGCTGCTGCTGCTGCTGCTGCTGCTGCTGCCGCGGCCGTCCTGGCCACTTGGTCAGGAAATCCTGTCCAGCGGACTCTCCCTTACCCTCCTTGAGAGCTCCGCTGTCCCTTAGCTGCCAATCAACTCTCCCTGAGCGACTCAGAAGCCCCCTTTATCCGTTCTGGGACCAGAGTCAGAATAGGTCCGACTGTTCGGTCGCCATCTTCAAGCTCCGCCCATAAAATTATTTTTGTTGCTATTTCATAACTGTAATTTTGCTACTGTTATGAATCATAATGTGCTTTCCAATGGTCTTAGGCAACCCTGCTAGCAGTTAACCTGCTGTTCAGTCATTTTGTCGTTAATCGCTAGCAGGGTCGCCTAAGACCATCAGAAAACACAGATATTTACATTACGATTCATTACGGTCCCAGATTGTGAGAGGGATGTCCTGGTTTGGAGAGGGTACAGGCTGGGCTGATGGGACGCCTCCTGCCCTCCTGCACTAGCTCCTAACTGCTCACCTGCCTGCTTGCTTGATCACCCTAACTGTCCCCCCCTGCCAGCCTGATCACCTCTAACCGCCTCTGCCTGCTGGCCGGGTCACCCCTTACTGCCCCCCCACCCCACAGGTCTGGTTGCCCCTTACTGCCCCTCTACTGGCCTGGTCACCCCCAACTGACCCCTTGCTGATCTGGTCATCCCCAACTGCCCCCCCCTGCTGGCCTGGTCACTCCCAACAGCCCTCCCCCGATGGCCTGGTTACCCTCAACTGTCCCATTCCCCCTTCCCCCACAGCAGCCTGGTCGCCCAACGCAACCTGCTGATCAGTCGTTTGGTCATCCCTCACCAACTCCCCTGCTGGCCTGGTCGCCCCATGCAGCCTGCTGGTCAGTCGTTTGGTTATCCCTTACTAACCCTCCTGCCAGCCTGGTTGTAGACAGCCATCTTATGAGAGTGTGAGGGTCAATTTGCATATTACCTCTTTATTATATAGGATAGCTGGAATATTATCAGGCCATGCAAGAAATTTGTGTTTGAAGTTCCCTTTATAGCCATTCATGTCTGTGTTCATAAAATATTAGTACAGAGATAATTACATATTCAGTTTTATAATTTATTTTCCTATTTACCATGTAATAAGGTGCTGATTATTCATGATTCCTAACAATACTGTTTGATATAGTAAAAGTAACTCTGCAATATTTAGAGCAGAGCCTGATGAAGCAAAACCAAAAAATACAAATAACATGTGGGAAGGACCGGACTCTTCCACAGACCCTAGGAGAAACCCAGCAGGACATTTGCTTCTCACACTCTGTTAGGGAAGAGGAGGCACATGGCAGTGTCTGGAACCTGCGAAGCTGTGGAGGGAACTTCAGGTCTTTCCAAATGGAGTCCACGCCTGCTGGGCCATCTCCACAGCGCGAGGGGCAATCCCAAGACTATGGAGGGTATGTGCCCTGGAGGAGTCCCTAGCCACCCTCTCTGCAGATCAGAGGGAATAAACCATCTGCACCACCTGCCAGCATGATGCTGTAGCCCTCTGCCAGATCGAAGCAAGATGCGGGAGGAAGATAAGCTTAGGGCTCGAGAGGGGAGAGAGAAAACGGCTGTCAGGCACCTTTACAAAACCGCTGCCCTCAGGGCCTCCCGGCCCTCAGGCAGACAGGCAGAAGCCACCTGGGGGAGCTGTGCAGGGGACAGGCCGGAAGGGAGAGTGGATGGACACTCGGGGTGAGCAGGAGCCAAGGCAGAGAGAGGGTACACGCTGCACCGAGAGGAAGAGCTGTCTCTCGCCCAGCCCAGCGGTGCCTTGTAAGGAAGGCGCACTGACAGCTTTACTTTGCAAGAGAAGCTGAAGCTTCTAAGTACAGCCATAACGAAACTTCACACACACGAGCCTCAGACAAAGAATGTTCTAATGTCCATAGCTGCCCCACAAATGGGAAAGAACCCAGGTGACTAAATATAAAGTATGTGATTTGAGGCATATTCACACAATAGAACACCACACAATAATGACAATGAACAAATAACTGCTAACCAAACGGACCCGGGGAGGGGGGGAGGGGTCTCAAAACCCCAACGCTGAGTGAAGCAAGCGGCCCGGCAGAGAAAGCGCGGCCTGGCCGCCCTGCCCCGGGACGCCAGCAGGGCTGCATGCGGAGCGGGGCCCTGGGCACAGGAGGCTCGGGGCGCAGGGTGTGAGGTTGAGCCATACCATTATAATGTGCTTATATTTCTGTCAGACATACTTCAGCTGAAAGTTAAAAAAAGACACTGTGCACAACAAATACGATCATGCCCCGGGGCCTCCATCACAGCGACTGCTCTCGTGGAACGCAGGTTAATCAAATCCTACCAACTTCCAAGATGTCACAGCTCGTCAAGGCGCCATGTTTAGTTCAAAAACAAAGCCACGTCTGAACTAAACATAACTGAAGAAACAGAACATAAGCATTCTCACCAAACCAGAAGCCGCCACCCTGTTCTGCAGGCCCGCGGCTCCTGGGGACAGCGCGTGGGACGGTCCAGCTCCAGGCCCAAGAAAAGGAGTTTATTTGGGGGGGGGGGGGGGCTGCACACCTGAGCCACAGCACCCCCCCACCCCCCCCCATAGCTGGAGCTGCCATTTCTCTGGGAGGGAGAGGATGGTCACATCTTCCGGGCAGAAGAACAAACTGCTGACTGGAGGCGCGTTGTGAGGACAGGCCTGCGCACCGGGGCCCGGGCAGCGCCGGGAGCCAGGCATCCAGCACGGAGGGCCTCTCAGCAGGTGCAGGGCAATGTCCTCCTGGAAGGATGCGGCCTTGCTTGATGGAGGAACGGGGCATTCTCTCAGGGTAAGTGGGGAAGGGTATGCTAACAGGGCCTTTCTTCCCCGAGAAGGACGTCTTTCTGCTCCAGAAACCTCCCTAAAGACGGTGTTGTCACAGCTGATATTCTCCTGAAAAGGAAAACACCAGCAGGTGTCACCTGGGCACAGGTGCCTATGCCACGTCAGAACCCACAGGCCGGGAGCGGGGCTCCAGCGGCCTGCAGCAGGGCTCAGCGCCTCGAGAGGAAAGCAGTGGCTTCCGTCAACAGGAGGAACCAGCAGCACGGCTCCTGACACACTCAGATACACTTGGAGTTTAGGTTTATGCTTCAATAATGCTCATATTCTTTACTAAGAATAATTATTATTATAATTACTAAGAAAAATATTTTGTTGGATTATATAGGGTAATTTTTTAAATTGTAATTTGTAAGTATTCATTCAAGAATTTCATGAAGTATTTTTTTCAAATCAGGATTTCTTAATGACTTCATGTACTTCAGTGGCCAGCTGCCATGTATTATTAGTAAGCACTCTTTTCTTCAGAATCTTCCAGTAGACGTCTCAAGTTTAGCTGGAAGTTTTGGCTACAACACAAACAGTGATGGAAAACACATGAGCAGTAACGAGCTTTAATCTCGCTCCTCGGCGCTCACTGGGCTCATCTGTGGAAGCAGCTCAACAGGGGCAGCCCCTCTCCTCTGTGCATGTGACCCCTCCTCCCTCTGCAGAGCACATGAGGACATCCCTGCAGAGGAGCAGTACATGCTGGGAAACCTGACTTCATGAGGACTTGCTCTCTTCTTACAAGGTATGTTTTCATGTGGGGGTTTTTTCATGTTCCAGTAGACAATTACCTTATAATCAATACTAAGGGGACATTAATATTATTAACATAAATGCTTGTAAATTATAGGATAAAGTTTAAAGTTTGTCTAATTTCTTAAAAACCAGTACTTAATTACATAGCAACCTAAAATAACTTTTTGTTTTACATATAATGAATTTATTTCAATATAATTGTGACTTTTTTACAGCTAAGTGAAAACCCATCATTGTGCTTTGCCATAAATGCTAACATAGTTAGTTGTAAAAAATCATTTAAACAAACACCTATATCTTCTTTTAGGAAAATAATATTACCACTTAATAATTAATGATAAGGAAGTTTGAGAATATCATAAATACATTAAATTAAACAGTGAATATTTCTTTTGAAATGTAAATATATATTTTCTAATGTACTTAAAATTATATAAATTATTCAAATTTCATTTTTAGTTAGTTACACATTTGAATGGTCATATTTTCCTTTGATAAATGTCTTCCTTATTCTTAGATGATGAAATGGCACTGTACAATAAAAACAGAAATCTATATAATTTCAAGAAAGAATAATGACCAGCAACAGTTTAACTAGATCTATACTCAACATAAAAAATTAGGAACTTCTTTTCACAAAAATCCATAAAGTCAGAATTTAAAACAAAGTTTTCTTTTGTTCCAAAGTAAATTTTGTATTAAAACTTAGATTTAAGAAAATCAAACAATGTGTTGGGTATTCTACTTCCTCATAATTTACATAGCACAGAGCATTCTTCCTTGTTAACAACTCAGAGGGTGACAACCAGGAGCCGTGGCCACGTGTGTAGGATCAGTCACAGAGAAAGCTGAGAGGTGCAGATCTCTCTAAAAACTGTAAAGTACTTTTACAACTTCATCCCACCAAGAACCACTGAATTGTTTAAAAAAGTAAATCCAAAGCCCACACATATGCAAAAGCATCCTGATATTTTGTTTTCCACGTTTCACACATCGTGTAATGCTAGGAAGATGAGGGGACGTGCAGGCCTCTATTACAACTAGCGACTGCATATTAAAACATAAAACAGAATATTTTATACTTGATCTGAGATTTGAGACAAAACAGACTGATTTAAAGCAAAAGTCTTAAGGAACTATAGGAAACAGCAGAAAAATGATGAAGCTTTTGCTTTTTAAGACAGCAGCTAGATTGCTAGAAGGCATTAAAAAACTGACGGACAAAAATTGGAAAAGCAGCCAACAAGTTCTTTTATCAGATGTTATTTACACTTACAAGGTAACATTACTGTTTCTTTAAGGAAAGTCTAATCTATAAAAGTATCCGTTTCCATGACCAAAAGGTGCTGTGAATAAGATTCCAAATGCATATTTGGATGTCTAACTGACCTTGTTTACACCTGGATTTAGTCTGGATTTCCACCTCTGGATGTGCAGAGTATGTTATGTAACACTGATATATGGCACTTGTGAACTGTTATAAACATTTCAGCCAAAGGGAAAAGTTGCCAAGCATGAAATTTAAAAGCAATAACATGTTTCCCTAATAATAGTGTCTGACAGGAAATACCATTTCACTTAGACAAATTTTCCATTCCAAGTTTGTGGAACACTGAAGTGGAAAACAGGAGCCTTTGCAATTTCAGGCAGACATTTCTCAGGTCTGTTGCCAAATGGGAATCGGGCGAACTTCTCAGCCCGGCCTCTCCTCGGACAGTTGGGTCACTGTCTGGAAGTCACCGGGCCTGGGACTTGGCAGAAGCCAACAGTAGGTGGCCAGTGCAGGAGGGAGAAGGCTGGTCTCAGCTTCTCCAGACACAAAGAGTGTGCCATGGCTCCGTTAATACCAATTATCAGCACATAAAGTATATTCCAAATGTTATTCCAATCTAGGGAAACTTGAAACCAAAATCCACAGCTCTCCATGAGTAAGAAACTCTGGCAAAACTAGTCTATATTGGGAAAATACTGAGTCTTCCTGAGAAAAAGACAAATTTTAGTTTATAAATAATACAATATAAATACCTCCAAAACTAACCAAGCAAGAGCCTAAGCCATCAAAATATTAAATAAGGACAAATAACTAAAAGTCACATCATATTATATGAGAATATTCTCTTATATTCTTTTTGAATAATGGGGGGAGGGGAAATGGCAGGGAGAGAGACATTACTATGCCGTATTCCCTCCTGGACATTCCATATTTTTCTACTGATAAACGGACTTAAGGTTTAGGATCTACAATCACTTGTACTTTATCAAGTCTGTATCACCTCAGATGGGATGTAAATCATGGGTAGGGTACATTCGGTCCGAGGGCTATAGGCCCAAGAAATCATTTGTTCTGGCCCTGCCAAGGTATTGGGGGTGAGTTAATTAAATGTTTGACTAAATGTAGCAGGTTAGTTTTAAGTTGATAATTTTGGATGGCCGCAAATGATATTTTATGTATCCAAATAGCCCCCGGCAGAAAGAAGGTTCCCCACCTCTGCTGTAAATTGTGAATTCCTTGTGGAATCAAGGTTTGCCTGACTTCTCTTTTGAAGTAATCAGAATATGAGAATACAAAAATATAAGATTAATTTTACATGGCTAATAGAAGGCAAAATTAGTAAAGAGAGAGAAATGTGCCAGAAGACATTCTTGGCTTCAACATAAAGAATTTTCTATCAACCCCAGATGTGTGGCTCAGTTGGCTGGGCATTGTCCTGTGCACTGAAAGGTAGCTAGTTCCAATCCTGACCCCCCAGTGGGCATGTGCAGGAGGCAGCTGACCTCTGTGTCACCATCACATTGATGCTTTTCTCTCTCCCTTCCTCAAAGTCAATTAAAAAAAAAAAAAAGTTGCACTTATTGTTCATTATAAAAGTAATTATAAAAAAGAAAAAGACACAAAAAGTCATTCATCATTCTATCACCCAGAGATTATCATCAATTAGGTATATTTGTACCAGAGTTTTTGTTTGTTTGATATGCATAGATTTTTATATTTGTTTTTCCTTAAAAATATTTCATAATTTTAAACATCTGTGCAAATATCTTATAGGTTACAAAGTGTTTTAAGAATATACCATATTTCACATAACTATTTCCATTTAGCCATTTTTAACTTTTTGCTATCCTATACAATAAAAGCCTAATATGCTAAATGTCTGATCGTCTGGTCAGCCATTCAAGTGCAATATGCTAATGATATGCTAAGGCCGCTCAACCATTCACTATGATGTGTACTGACCACCAAGGAGCAGACAGTCGATTGGTGGACCAGTTGCTATGACATTCACTGACCACCAGGGTGTAGGTTAGCTTGCTGCTGGGGTCCAGCTGATAAGAACTGAGTGAGATGGGCCAGATGTGCCCTAGAGCCCTCCCACAGTCCTTCCCTGGCTGACCAACCTCCTGCATCCCTCCCCAACCCTGATCATGCACCAGTGGGATCCCTTAGCCTGGCCCGAGCCCTCTTGCAACCTGGGACCCCTCAGGGGATGTCAGACGATCAGTTTCAGCCCGATGGAGGAGCAACCAATTGCTATGACACACACTGACCATCAAGTGGCATACGCTTAATGTAGGAGCTGCCCCCTGGTGGTCACTGCATTCCCACAGGGGGAGCCCCACTCAGCCAGAAGCTGGGCTCCCCCCTGTGCGGCAGCACTACAGATGTCCGACTGCTCACTTAGGGGGCGCAGGCCTAAGCTGTCAGATATTCCCTGAGAGCTCCCGGGCTGCAAGAGGGCGCAGGCTGGGCTGAGGCCCCCCTCCCTTAATGTAAGAATTTTGTGCACCAGGTCTCTAGTAATATATCCTATATAATAAAGAGGATATATGTAAATTGACCTTCACACTCCCACACAAGATGGCTGCCCCCATGTGGTCACAAGATGGCCACCACAAGATGGCCTGCTGGGGAGTGCAGTTGTGGGCGATTGGGCTGGCAGGGGAGCAGTTAGTCATTGATTAGGCTGGCAGGGGAGTGGTTAGGAGGTGATCAGGCTGGCAGGCAGAAGTGGTTAGAGGCAATCAGGCAGGTGAGCAGTTAGGAGCTAGCAGTCCCGGATTATGAGAGGGATGTCCCAGATTGGAGAGGGTGCAGTCTGGGCTGAGGGACACTACCCCTCCCTCCCAGTGCATGAAGTTCATGCACCAGGCCTCTAGTAATTCTATAATGAACACCTTTATGCACATTAGCATTGCTTCCTGAGATTAGATTCCAAAAGCATAAATACTGGATGAAAAACAAAGATCTTTTAAAAGTTTCGAATGCATACTGCTGAACTACTTTCTAAAAGGTTGCAAAATTTACTCTCACAATGAACAAGAATGACACTTCTGAGAAAAGTTCAGTTGCAGAATTGTGTTTAACTATTAACTTAGTCTTCAATGTCTCCTTAGTCTCAGACTGGCCCCGTACACAAGACAACATGAAGGAGTGTGTGCTCCTAGTTTTCTTGGCTTTGTGCTCTGCCAAACCTTTATTTCGCCCTTCATATATGACGCTGAAGAATGTGATGCTGAAGGACATGGAAGATGAAGGTGATGATGATGCTGATGGTGACAACTCTCTTTTTCCAACAAGAGAGCCAATTAACCCTTTCTTCCCATTCGAACTGTTTTCAACATGTCCGTTTGGATGCCAGTGCTACTCAAGAGTCGTACACTGTTCTGATCTAGGTAAGAACACATCAACTTGTTTTGGAGAATAATCCTATTCTGACAAAATTTAACTTTTAAAAAGTATAACCAACCACAAAGTACATGCAAACTTATTTTGAAAATCAGAGGAAAATCATGAGAATTTCATATATAAACATTTCCTTCTCTTCCCAAATTCGAACCAAAGTGCTTTGATTTCATTTCCTTCAGAAGGAATGGATGTTACTGCAGTTTCTTCACCTTAGGGTACCGGAAGGTTGAGGCTGCTTTCTAGTAAAACTCTACACTAAAAAAACTAATCAACTGCCCAGGACAATAAACAGGTTACAGAGTTGTGACATCTCATTTAAAGACAATTCCCTATTTGTTTTTAGTGATTTGAGTATAGAAATTACATTTTAAAGTCTGTTAAAAATGTGTAATTCTCTTTTATTTTTTTAATACTTTAATGAATGTGTTTCAAATAGAGGGGCACACTCAGACCCTGCTCAAAAGGAGGATGTGATGGGATTTATGTGAAGAGTTGCTGTATTCGGCTATTTCCGAAAGAGAGGTGACTCAAATGTGTCACACTGCAGGAAGTCCCCTCCAGAGGACGGGGCCCTCAGGGCCGCTGCAGAGTGCGTCTGCGGCTACGGCACTTGGGCACCAGTCAAAGCTTGTTACAATCCACTCCAGAGACTGTACAAAGTGTGCTATTAAGGGACAATACGAGAGAGATGAACAAAAGCATTCATTAAGATTATGAACTAGAATCAGTGGGAAAACCTGAATGGAATACACAGGCTAGAAGAAAGTGGTTTTCAGCTCTGCCTCTGGCCTTGCTATGATGGGGATGATAAGATGAGGTAATGTTTGAGGAAAGCTAGTCTGGAAGCACAGCAGCAAGAGTGTGGGACTAGCAGCAGAAAGGACAAACGCAGAAGCTGAGACAGACCCTGTGGTGAGAAAGGACTGTAGCTGAGAATGATCATTTCTAAGCTGCATCCCAGGCAAGCAGCATTGACAGCGGTGGGTGTAAGCCAGGTTGTTCACCGTGGCTATGACTCAGAGGATGCGTGTCCTCAGCACAGCATCCTTAGGCCAAGGACTTCCTTGCCGCTCCCCAGCTCTGCCCAGCACACACCTGTCATCAAAGAGCTGTTTGCAAATAGTCTTCCCCTGACCAGTTAGTTATCTTATAAAATAAAGTCCACTGAACCAATCTGCCCGGGCACAGACCTCACCACAACGACTCCCATTAGCAGCGGACACTGCCTCTCCCAGGACACTGACAACGAAAAGCGTCTGGGTATCTGTCCCTCTTCTCCCTCAGAAAATGGAATTCTAAAATGCACAACAGACCAAAACTTTGCAAAGAACTTGAATGTTCCTCAGCCAAAGTGCACCCACAGAAGCTGGCCTCACAGGGCCTCCTCCACGCCAGGCCCCAGGCAGCAGTCCAGCGGTGACGGCTGGGCCAGCCAGACATCTTGTAAAGATAAATGACTGGAAACGGTCTAGGCCTTTCCAAAGAACAATGTTTTTGTCATACGCTACATGTTAAGTCATCTGTTATTAATGGTAACCATGGACTTTAGCAAGTGCACAGCCTAACATATCAGCTCTCTCCTCTAAGCAAAGAGCGTACATCTTAACGTTTGTTTATTTCTCAGGCTTGTCCTCTGTCCCGAGAAACATTCCATTGGATACTCGAATGATTGACCTTCAAAACAACAAAATTAAGGAAATCAAAGAAAATGATTTTAAAGGACTCACTTCACTTTATGTAAGAATATATGCTCATATTTTCAAATATTTAAGTGAAAATCTCTACCATTGCTAAAATAACCACTCGTATTGTGTTTGTGTAAGTCAGACTTACTTTTCTGTGTGAAGGGGCACAGAAACATGGCTATTCAGTGGTGTTCTGGTTAATGAAAAACTATAGACTTAATCCAAGTGGTGTTTACTGACAACAATCAGGTGAAAGGCAGTGGGCTAAGAATTAACTAAATGGACTTAAATGAGTGTTTACCTATTTCGGTAAACACTAAAACGAATACCATTGAGTTCTTATAGGAACTATTAGCATACAGTGCTAAGGAAATGGGTACACAAACCCATCGTTTTAAGTCTAACAGTGCCACATGCAGTATATCTAATTGACAATATATTTTTTCATGGCTTTTTTCTCTAGACCTTAGAAGATAAAATAAAAAAATTCTTTATTGTATTTATTAACATTTAATTTTCTAAGATTTAAAAGATTTTTATTTCTAATTTTGAGACTAGATTTTAGCGAGTAAAATTTCTCATTTAATTTGCAATGAAGTTTGGAAAGAGCCTGACTCCACATCTCCTCCTGCTGTGCTGAGCGAAGGCATTCAAAGCATGGCAACTGCAGTGAGGTTACAGCGGATCTTCTCTGCACTTCCACCATCTAGGCTCCTGGGGCCTTTCAAACGTACCATGCAGACAGCTCAGATTTGGTTAAGCCCATACATAGCATAGTTTCCAAGGGAGCCGGGGGGGGGGGGGGGGGGGGAGAAACTGGAAGAACATATATATTTATTTTATAACCAAGGTCTCACTTAAATATTAAGACAATCAGAAACAGAAATGGCACAATGGATTCCACCCAGGGTCCATCCAGTCTGCCTGTTTAGGACAACCACAGGAACAGTGGAGGTGGCAAGACCATCATTCTACCCTCATAAGTTGGAAAAAGAGCCTATGAACGCTTCTACCACTTCTTAACCTATTTTCAGCTATATGACCACAAGAATGTTTAATGTCATTTTTAATACCAAAACCATAAAAAGTTTTCAACTTAATTTGTCAGAGCATTATGCATCTTAGGAGCATTCCAGGGACTTCCTCCACATGTAGTCCTGTCTGTCAGGGGGAAGGCAGCACAAGAAGATGGCAGAGCCATCTCAGCCACCGTGGTGGTCTCTTAGGCGCAGTTTCGAGGGGCCACTGTATTGGAGGGTGTGTGCTCCCCAGGCAGGCACAACTGGGCTCACATCTATTGCAAAACATTTATTGAATTACAGTGTCATCAGTACCTGTCTTTAAAGAGAATAAAAATGTTTTTAGATATTCTGTGAATTCTCTATGTTATGCTTCAGCGATTGGTTTAGCATTGTGATTCTTCTACAAGAACAACACAGCATTAGAGAGTGAGATACACACACACACACACATACACACACGTGCGTGTACTCTGCTCCCACGTCACCTCCAGCTCATTGTCACATACACTCATCATAGTGGCTATTTCTAAAAGGCTATATTTTTCTCATTGTCTGGCCTTCCCTAGAGCTATACTGGGTAGGACTCTATAACTGCCCCTTTTGGAATCTATAATAATAAAAGTGTAATATGCTAATTAGACCCGATGACCTTCTGGATGAAGCCATGACTGCAAGGGAAGCCCGGATCCCGGGTGCCTGCAGACGGCTGGAGGGTCCCGGGTGCCAGAGGGAAGCTGGTGCCAGCAATCAGGGGAAGAAAGGGCTGCTCTTGCATGAATTCCGTGTTCCGGGCCTCTAGTTATTATATGAAAGCCAACACTGAAAGTACCACTCCCCTGGAGACAGCTGCTCACCTCACTTGCTGGGGCAGCATTTGACGGCATGCCACAAAACTCTTACCCCTTTGTACCACTTACCCTGCTTTTATGAAGCTCTGACAATGGCATGTCTGGCCCAGGGAGGGGTACAGACCCAGACGTGATGGAGGACCTCTTGAGGCACACGCTCCCTGTGGGCTCTTGGCAGTGAGGCTCAGGAAGTGCACAGACAGGAAGGGAGACCGGAGGGCAGGCAGGCGGGCAGAAAGGAGAGCAGGGAACCGCTTGTCTGCACTGCGTCGTTTCCTTGTCACCACAAGCAGACATAATTTTTGCTAAATTGACCTCAAAGGGTTAAGTGAAGGTTCATCAGGTTGTTAGTCCTCCAGTCGCCCCTCCCTTCCCTGACCGCACACCACAATGTAACCAAATGAAAAGAGAAGAGAGTTATAACTGGCGTCATGCATTCAGAAAGGAGTTCATGTTACCATTTGCTAACAACTGTAGTTTCATTTGTTCTCCTAGCCCTACCTTTTCTCAAGTAAAAATTGTATCAGCACTGTGATGTCTGAAAGAAGAGCAAGTAAAGAGAGAAGCAAAGTGCCTATGATAATAAAGATAATTTAGCTGTCAAGGCATTTATTTGTGTAATAAGAATAACACGAATAACACCAGAAGGGCATGCTAGCTCCGTCTGGAAACCACAGGAAGGCTGTTGTAGATTGGGACCAGGGCCAGCATTCACAAGAGGAGTGCATCTAGAGCAGCCCCTGAAAGAATGGACAGCAGAGGGCAAAGTCCTGAGGAAGCTACACCACCTGCCATCCTCCTGGGGAAACACCCTTGCAAAACCTGGCAGTAAAAGAAGGATTAGGCAAGGTTCATTTTGAAGTGAAAATCATTACTAGGGTGACTGACAAGTTCTGGCTGCCAAAGACTTCCCAGTTTGGGTTCTGAAGTTCCCTTGTCCCAGGGACCTCCATCATAGCAGCTAACACCCTCCTCAGGGCACAATAGGTGAAAAGGGTTGGTTTTTTTCTTGGTTGGGTTAATTTGCATACTCACTCCTGATTGGCTAGGTCACCAAGTGCTTTTACTCTCGGGTTGTTGTCTCCTCTAAAGGATGCTGCCTTGTCACCGGGAGCCATCCCACAGAACTGAGAAAGGGTTAGGCATTCCTCAGGATCCCCACTGTCCCCAGTATCTGAACTATGTCTGAGGGCACTTGTAGTAGCTTATTCTGACAGGTCTATATTCTGGGGGAAATGGTAAAGAGAAGGAAACACAAAAGAAGTGAGGGTAAACTTAATTTTGCAGAGTGAGCCAGTTCTAAGGTAAGATAAAGATAATACAACCAACCACTGCCCTAAAGAGAAAGTGGAAACTAGAGGGGCCTCAACCATGTAACACATCACCTCCTCAAATTAAACCAAAGACACAAAACCACTCATTAAAGCTCTGCACTGTTCCAACTCAGTGTAAATATATACATATTTAGTTTAGATTGGGCTGAGGAATTACTGGCATTGTTAATCAAGTATAGAAAATGATGCAATCTGCATTGACTTCCAGAGTGACTGGCCACTGTGGAGTCCCAACAGGTTAATCTGCTTCCTAATCCGGTGCCACTTTCTATTTTTAATCTAGGCTTTGATCCTGAACAACAACAAGCTAACAAAGATACACCCCAAAGCTTTTCAAACCACAAAGAAGTTGAGAAGATTATATCTGTCCCACAATCAACTAAATGAAATACCACTTAACCTTCCTAAATCGTTAGCAGAACTCAGAATTCATGATAACAAGGTTAAGAAAATACAAAAGGAAACATTCAAAGGAATGAATGCTTTACATGTTCTGGGTAAGTTTTTGCAAGTAAATGAGACATTTAGAAATTATAAGTAATACACGGAGATAGACATTTTTATCATTATTAACCTTTAAGACTGATAATTTCTAAAAAAAAATTTATTCTAATATTCTTTGCCTAGATAAGCCACTTACAAATCAAATAAAATGTAAAACTGTACAGTACCGAAAGATGCCTTTTGTAATACACACACTCATGAACTCTCAGACTCCGCTCTTAAATACGTAGTATGGTTTTTGTTTTCTGATGCTCCCTAATCGGTAAAATCTGTTATCATTAAATTTAAAGGTAGTATTCTAAGTGTATTGTACAAACCACTCAATACAGTACAGAAAGTTCATCCGGATACTGTGTGGAATGTACATCTAACCTCACTCACTGCTTTAAGACACTGAGCTAAGGATTGTTTTTGTTGTGCAGTTGAAATTCCACTCTGTGGTTTTCTAACACCCATGGAGTAACCATGCCATCTCCCCACTCACCCATTCAGGTTCCCAGCCAGCGTTCTCCTTGATGTGTGCCCTTCACTCAGCCAAGCACCTGCCTTCCCGCAGCCTACCTTACTGGCAATGCCTAGGTTATTTTCTGTTAATTAAGTAACAATTTCATACACTAGTAATTTTAAAAGTTTAGGTAACAAATTAATATACACTGGCAAACAATTATTTTGAATTATATGAAGGCTGATCTTTTTTCAACTGTAATATTTCTGCAATGAATCCTTGACCATGCTTATGATTGAAAGAGAATGATAAATTATTGATTTAGTAATTGTTTGCAAAGTGGTAAACATGTTATTATATTCCAACCTACTAAGTTTTACTGAGTCTGACGGAAAAGGAAGGAGACAGCAGCAGATGCACTGAGAACAGCCCAGCACGCTGCTTCCTGGGCTGTGCGTGCTCAAGGCCCCCTTCCCCATACCCGCTAAGCGTGTCCTTCCCCCGCAGAAATGAGCGCCAACCCTCTCGACAACAGCGGGATTGAGCCAGGGGCGTTCGAAGGGGTGACAGTGTTCCATGTCCGAATCGCAGAAGCAAAACTGACCTCAATTCCTAAAGGTTTGTGTTCACTTTGTGTAAAATAACATATTTTTAAATGTCATCCTATTTTTAAAATAACCATTAAATGTAATGTTGTAAACTGTATATACTGAAACCACTGCACTGGCATCAGAATCCTTTCTGCCAGTGTATTGCTCAGTGCAGTATGAAATCGAGTGTTTTCTCATGAACACCATGAAAAGCCATATGTAGTATGAAACCAGAATCTCCACCCCACCGCAGTGAGAACAAACATTAAGAAATAAATGCCTAGTTTTCCTTTCCTTTCCTGATGTTTGCTATCTATACTTTGTTATTCTGTGAAGTACCTGTTTCAGGTAAGAATTCTGTAAAGAAAACGGAGGACATGCACGGAGCCGCAGACTCTTGTCCTGGGCTGGCGCTGTGCGGCCAGGCTGGGCAGACACTGGCCCCGGCAGGGGTGACAGGGCTGCTGTCAGAATAATGAGTCAATTCCCTGAAAGGCCCAGGGCAATGCTGAGGACCCGGGACACGCCCTCTAGTGACATAACTTACCAGAGTGAGTTCCATACTTTACCATGAAGCTGACACCTTACAGTAAAATACTTCTTTTAAAATATATATTTATTCTTATTGATTCAGAGAGGAAGGGAGAGGGAGAGAGAGAAACATCACGAGAGAATCACTAACTAGCTGCCTCCTGCGCACACCACACTGGGATGGAGCTGCACCTTGGCACGTGCCCTGACTAGGAATTGAACCACGACCTCCTGGTTCATAGGTCCATGCTCAATTCCTGGGACACACTGCCCGGGCAGTAAAATACTTAAGTTTGTTAGTGGACTAAGTTGCTAATGCATTACTCCTCTGATGATTACCTGGACAGGACTGCCTTCTCATTCTTGCTTTTCTCACCCTGACATGGGTCTTCTCCCTTCCTGCCCTGATTCCTAACTCTACGATTAATGATATATTTTGCTTTCACTCGGCTCTGCCTTTCAGAATCCACAGTAAAAGCAGCAGCTTCATCATAAACCCTTTTGTACCACCCATCTCACCCAGAAAATAAAACAAATATAAGCTTAGCATTTGAAAGATACAACAGATGCTATTATTAAAGTAGTGATCTTTTGCTTAGAAGAAAAATCATCTGAAGTAAAAAGGGAAAATGTTTTAATACAGGAAAATCAGTTTCATTCAGAACTTCATGATTTAAAAACCATCTTAATTTAGCATTCAAAGAGCGGCTGTTATTCTAAAATGTTACACATATTTACCTTTTCATATTTAGAACAACAGAAGTACACACTCCACGGAACAAGTCACATGCACCCCATTCCTTCCAGGTGCTGGGCTAGCATGGGGTGGGAGGTGGGGGTGCAGGGCGGGCAGGACAGGCTGACCTGAGGCTCTGCGGAGCTAGTGCTGTGGGAGGTGAGGCTCAGATATGGAGCCACTCAAACCATATGGACTGCAAGTCTCTTCAGGTGCAGTGTCTCTTTAAAAGGAAGCTTTTACTTCTCAAGATTCTTCTAAAGCCTAAAGGAAGTTTTTATGTCTTAGGAATTTAAGTTGGAATAAAATCTCTCAACTTACATAACTACTCCTTTGAGATGCCTAGGACATTAACAATCCAGTTAAGTTTTTGTTTTATAAATTATTTGTTGCCGAAACTGGTTTGGCTCAATGGATAGAGCGTCGGCCTGGGGACTGGAAGGTTCCGGGTTTGATTCCGGTCAAGGGCATGTACGTTGGTTGCGGGTACATCCCCAGTGGGGGGTGTGCAGGAGGCAGCTGATCGACGTTTCTCTCTCCAACTCTCTCTTCCTCTCTGTAAGATATCAATAAAATATATATTTTAAAAAATTATTTGTTAAAATGTTAAGGTTAACCCTGGCCGGGTAGCTCAGTCGGTTAGAGCCTTGTCCTGATAGGCCAAGATTGTGGGTACGATCTCTGGTCAGGATACAGGTAAAAAGCAACCAATGAATGCACGGATGACAACAGGATGACAGTAGGGATTAGAGCAGGAAGGGAGAAGTCCCATGTCAGGGTGAGAAAAGCAAGAATGAGAAGGCAGTCCTGTCCAGGTAATCATCAGAGGAGTAATGCATTAGCAACTTAGTCCACTAACAAACTTAAGTATTTTACTGCCTGGGCAGTAAAAGGCAGATTTTATCTGCCTTTCTCTCTGTAAAAAATCAATAAAAACATAGAAAAAAAAAAAAGTAACCAGAATTCAAGAAATTAGAACACTCTTGGTTTAGAATTATTTTCCTGCTCTCTAGTTTATTTTTACAATTCAGTTTCTCTCTCCCCCTTCTTCTCTCTCTCAAATCAATTTTAAAAAATTAAAATGTTAAGGCTGCCAATGGATGTGTCTCACATTGATATTTCTCTCTGTGTGTTTCCCCCCAACCACCGCTCTTCCTCTCTCTCTAAAAATCAATGGAAAATATCCTCAGGTGAGGATTAACAACAACAAAAAGTGAAGGCTGACTGCCTAAATGTTATAATTCAACCCCTTGTGGCAGGATGAACTAGGACCAGTAAGTCCTTACCATATCTGACAAGTTAACATAAAGATAGTGAGAAATGTTTTATTCCTATTCATTTGGAAAATCCTACTTTATAATAAATGGTATTGTGTGGAGGGGAGGAGAGGCTTGTTTAAAGACAGGCTAGGAATAGAAACACCTGTATAAAAGCATGCTGATATTTGTTAGCAGTCAATGAGCCGCTACCCAAATTCATACTTTTGCTCACTTATCCTACAGAGCCTACACTTTTCATTTTGCTTACCTACCTTCTCCCCTTAAGATCTACAAACCTAAGACATTTCCCTGCCTCCTCCACATGAGCAGATATTTCTCTTCTTTGACTCGCTATAAATATTTTAGAGTAGGCTAGCATACACTGTGAACTTTTTCTAATGATTTTTGTATGCATTTGCTTAACTAATGTATAAGGTCTTTAAAAAGAGAACCTTTTCTCTTATATATTGAAGTGAGTATATAGTCATTCCATAAAGTAATTAGGTTCACCCTAACCGGTTTGGCTCAGTGGATAGAGCGTCAGCCTGCGGATAGAAAGGTCCCAAGTTTGATTCCGGTCAAGTGCACATACCTTGGTTGTGGGCACATCCCTAGTAAGGGATGTGCAGGAGGCAGCTGATCGATGTTTCTCTCTCATCGATGTTTCTAACTCTCCCTCTGCCTTTTTCTCTGTAAAAAATCAATAAAAACATAGAAAGAAAAAAAAAGTAACCAGAATTCAAGAAATTAGAACACTCTTGGTTTAGAATTATTTTCCTGCTCTTTATTTATTTTTAAAATTCAGAATAGATTCTGGAATCAACATAAACTCAGCTATAAAGAATATTGATATTTATAAGGATGTTTTAATTACCTTCATAAGTCTTTGCCACCAATATAGGAAGGAATGTTTCAGCAAGAGTTGAAAAATAGAACACCTTTCTCAGCTAGTTAACTAGAACCTTTGGTTGACAAATGATACTTTACATTTTTAATACCAAGTATTACATACAATACTAGGTCTGACATAGAATAAAATAAAATCTAACTTAATTTTCTGGTTGCTATCTTATATTCCAGCTTCAATTAATCTGAGAACACACAGATTGAAGGAGAGAAGGAGCAAGCATTCACAGAGTAGCTGCCATGTGCCAGGTGGCACTTGGCAGAGTAAGAATTACGAGATGCTTCTCTTGCCCTGGCCAGTTTGGCTCAGTGGAAAGAGCACTGGCTTGCAGACTGAAGGGTCCCAAGTTCAATGCAGGTCAAAGGCATGAACCTCAGTTGCAGGCTCAATCCCCAGCCCTGGTCAGGGCACATGTGGGAGGCAACCAGTAGGGTGTCTCTCTCACATTGATGTTTCTCTCTGTCTCTTCCCCTCCTTCCACTCTTTAAAAATCAATGGAAAAATATCCTCAGGTGAGAATTTAAAAAAGAGAGAGATGCTTCTCTTGATTTATGCAAACTACTGCTAATTGAAAATAATTAATATTGTAATGGACCAAATAGAGTAAAAAAACACGTGTTCATAGTGATATTAAAAAAATTCACTGGTCACCTCTGGGCATTGTACTAATTTATTTCTTGAAAGAATCGAGCATTATGCTGCCTTTCCTGTAAAACTGTATCATATAGTAAATAAATAAGGAAAATTCTTTAGAGAAGAATTCCAACTAATAAATGCTTAAAGAATGATAAAATCAGGAAAATCATCATGTTTTAAAAAAAATGTTTTTACTGATTTTAGAGAGAGAGGAAAGGAGAATAGAGAGATAGACACATTATGAGAGAGAAACATCTACTGCCTCCTGCACACCCCTCAGTGGGGATCGAGCGGAAAACCTGGGCATGTGCCCTGACCGGGAATCGAACAACGTTTTCTTGGTCCTAGATTAATGCTTTGCCACTGAGAAGCAATGGCCAGCCCATGTTCCCATTCTTAAAGAAGTAATGGGCCTAGGGGTCACCAATGAATGCTAAGACCATCAGGTGGAAGGCTCCTTCTGAGTCTAATCTGGTTGTCTCTAAATCTCACTACTAAGTCCTAAGGAGTAAGAGTGCTACAGGACCATGATAAACTACCTTGTGGAAGTTGTTAGCCCAACCCACAAATGAGTATCTAAAACAAATCAAATCTGAAATATTCAATAGAAGAGGGAGAATGTAATAGGAAAACAGATTTAAGAACCCAATAAATGTACTTGGTAAACTTTATTAGGATACAAACTTGAACAAATCAACAATATATTTGAGATTATTAGGGAAAGGAATAAAAACAAATAAACTGTTTTTAATAATCAATAATTAGGGAAGAAGGTTGGGGGGCTGTATGAAAAGGTGAAGGGATTAAGCAAAACAAACAAACACTAATGGACACAGACAACAGTATGGTGACTACCAGGGGTAGAGGGGAAGGTAAAAGAGGGTGACAGAAGGTGAACACACAACACAATACCCGGATGTTGTATTATAGAATTGTACAGTTGAAACTGATATTAACCAATGTCACAAAAATTCAATTAGAAATAATAAAAAACTAAAGGAGTAGATAAAACAAGATTGGAAAAATTAAGATAATTGTTGAAAATTGGCAATACCATGGTGGTTCATAATACTAGCCTCCATTTTTGTGTATGTTTGAAAAACAGATCCCTAAAAAATTACCTGTCTATATTGTGATTCTCAACAATTAAATAATCAATGGGCTTGATTTTACTTGATCTAACATACATTTCTTTCCTTATCATTAGAGCTACCGTCAACATTATTAGAGCTTCATTTAGATGATAATAAAATTTCAAAAGTGGAACTCGAGGATTTTAAACGATACAAAGATCTGCAAAGGTAAAAGTTCCCCAAATCCTTACTTGCAAGTGGCAGTCTATGCAACGAATGTGAATGAAGTTTCCTGGAGAATGTGGACAGGGACATAATGAAGTTCGTGTTGTTGCGACTGGAATGTGTGAAGGAAAAGCTGGAAGGAACTGCTACTACTCTGTTGTGGTGATGAAAGAGCACACCAAGTAGAATCACAAGACACTTCACTTTTTTTTTAATCCTTGCTCAAGGAGTGAGGATATTTTTTTCATTGATTTTTAGAGGGAGTGGGAGAGTGAAAGGGAGAGAGGAAGAGGAAAGAGAGAGAGAAGCATCAGTGTGAGAGAGATACATCGATTGGTTGCCTCCTGCACTTCCCTGACTAAGGACAGGGATCAAACCTGCAACTATGTATGTGCCCTTGACCAGGTATTTAACCCTGATTCTCTAGTGTGCAGACTGATGATCTAACCATTAAGCAAAGCTGGCCAGGGAAGATGACACTTTTCAAATGTTCCTTTTTATAAGTATCTATATATATAAAAGCCTAAGTGACCATCGCAACTGAAATAGTCTGTGTGGGGTGACCAGGCCAGCAGGGGGGTTAGTGAGGGATAACCAAACAACAGAGCAGCAGGCTGCTGGGGCGACCAGGCCCTACGGGGGGGAGGGGAAGGCAACTGGAGGTGAGCAGGCCGGTGAGGGGGTAAGGAGGGTAACCAGGCCAACAGAGGGGCAGTTAAGGACAATCAGACAGGCAAGCGGGTGAGCAGTTAGAAACCAGTGGTCCCAGATTGTGAGAGGGATGTCTGACTGCTAGTTTAGACATTCTAAACTAGCAGTCAGACATCCCCCAAGGGCTCCTGGACTGTGAAAGGAGGCAGGCTGGGCTGTAGGACCCCCTCACGCAAAAATTTCATGCGCCAGGCCTCTAGTAATTTACATAAAGAATTTTCTGACAGTGAAGGAGAGGGCTGTTAAATAAAACCATGAAATACCTTTCTCTGAACACAAATATAAAGATAGACTATAGGCCCGGTGCATCAAAATTCATGCACTGGAGAGGAGTGCCTCAGCCCAACCTGCCTCCTCTCACAGTCCAGGAACCCTCAGGTGTGGGAGGAGAGCCGGCAATCAAGGGAAGACAACATCCCATCACACCTCTATTGCTGCCACTACCGGGAGAACAAGCCTCGGCCGGCCCTGGTTACCTGAGCTTCAGGCAGCCCTGGGGGGCTGGGGGGCTGAGAACGCTGGGGGAATACTGGATGCAGGCGTGTGGAGTGGCTGGACCCGTTTGGGGGCAGGCCTGGCCATGCCGCACGCCTGCCGTCCCCGCTGGGATGAGGGGACTGGATGCCACCATTTTGTGGTTGTGGGCGCCGCCATCTTTGAGGGTATGAAGTCAATTATTATAGCACATTTCCTCCTTATTGGCTGTTGGCACTACCACCTTTGTGAGGGCGTGATGGTCAATTAGAATATTCCCTCTTTATTAGATTAGAAAAGGTTTATATTTTTAACTCAGTTGTGTTTTGAGCTGAATTTATCACACTATCTGCTTAAGAGTTGATGAATTTCATATCATTTTTAGGCTGGGCCTAGGAAACAACAGAATCACAGATATCGAAAATGGAAGTCTTGCTAACATACCACGCGTAAGAGAAATACATTTGGAACACAATAAACTAAAAAAAATCCCTTCAGGATTACAGGAGTTGAAATATCTCCAGGTAAAACATTCTACTTGTGTTTTATAGATATGAGTACTTTTGTTTTTATGAAGCACAGACCAAGCAAGTAGCAAGGATAAAGAAAGAGAGCATTAGGAGAATGGTTTCCACAGAAACATCATTAATACACACAGGTACCCATTTCCATCCCGCCTGTTCTCCCGTGGAGACTAAGGCCCAGGGGCAGAGGAGAGCGCATTTCAGGGTTCTGGGATGGCAGCGGCTCTGTAAAGGCAGGACTGCGTGAGAGGAACCCAGGTAGAATCACATATCCTTTCACTCTGGAGACATTTCATGAAGGCAGACCCTGGGGACAAGGTCTTACATATTTTCACTACCAATGCGGTGTTCAATTAGAAGTGTATGCTTCTTAAAAACTTAAGGCTAGACTATAAAAACAAAAGTCCATATTTGGAACATCATAGGTTCACGTTTCTTGTTTTTCATTATTATAAATCTTTTCCCTCTAATTTGGCAACTCTTAACATATGAAAGAGGGGCCACAGAGTCCTTGAAGAATCGAATAAAGATATTCCCAAGAACAAAAATGAAGACAATATTTTGATCAGAATTTTAAAAGTTTCACAGATCTCCCCGAATCTCACCTATGAACCTCAAATTAAGAATCCCTATTTAACCTCATCTCACTTAAGCCCATTTTCTTCATATGCTTTCCTTGCTATAATATACAATGTTCTCACTTTCCAAGAAGCAAAACATGTGGAGGCCAAAACTAGGCTTTGAGCAACTTGCCTCTAGATTTCTTTCCTATTTATCTGTAGACAAGTTTTGTTAACTACACTCCTGTCAGATACAAGCCATCAATATGGAAGTGCTATATGAAGGTGTTCATCTCAAGGTTACCACTTTTGCTTTGAATTTTTCAATGTCTACTGTTAACCAGCGAGTATGACCTGAGTCTTCCCTCTCTTAAGCTGTCCCATCTTTGCCTACTTACTCCATAGCTTTGGTCCCAGCTTCTGGAAGCTCTTAAATCTATGCATACTCTTGCTAGCATTTTAAAAATTGAATAAAATTATAACACACACAGAGAAGAGCACAAGTCATAATGGTACAATTCAGTGAATGTGCACAAAGCTAACAGACCCATGTCCAGTACTTCTTCCCATTCCCAGAGAGACCGGGCTGGGAAAACTACCCCTAGCACTGACACTGAGCTTGGAGAACTGCACAGCTCAGAAAGCATCGTCACAAAATCCCTGAGACACCGGGCACAGGGACTCCAACGCCAAACTGAACGGCTTTAGTAATGCCTCGATTCTCATGCCTAACAGCCAGAACCAATACTTAGCTTGTCCAGCAAAAGGCTCCTATTTTTTTATATGCCAAATGCTATCAGTTAAGTAGACTGTTTTTACATCCCACAAATCTCAGTCCACCTCCCCCCCCAAAAAAGAAAGAATTTAAAGGAATGTTAAGGGAATGAAGGAAAGATTCTATATCGTGCACTCTGAGTAATAATTTAAGTTAAAGACATATACACAGCCTATTAAATTGTATTTCGCCCACTGGTGCAAAGATTCCACTATTGATAATATATTACAGATATGTATGTAAGATGTCAACAGACATGTTTTTCTATAAAATAAACTTACAAAAAAGCGGCTCTATAACTCTTTCCCTTGATCACATAAAATGCTAACAATTCTTCACACTCATATTGCAAGCCTAATTCTTAAGAGCGTTAAACTCCGTTCTAACACTTTAAGCGCACTGCTGCACAGTTGGCACTGAGGCGCCCGCACTCCCTGGCAGCTGTGCCGAGAAGAGTGGTGCCGGGCAGGCGAGTGCTCCCGCCTCGGCGAGTCTGACACCACACTTCACACACATAGAGCACTTCTGTATGTGACGCATGGGCCTGAGCATTAAGTATTTAACAAGCATAAACGAGTACATGTATTTTAAGTGAAATACATTCAAGTCCGTATAAAATAAATCCATGAAATACAGAGTATCTTCTTTTCACATTTACTATGTATTTTAAATGCATCCTTATTCTTACTACAACAGATAATCTTCCTTCATTCGAATTCAATTACGAAAGTGGGAGTGAATGATTTCTGCCCAACAGTGCCAAAGATGAAGAAATCATTATACAGTGCAATAAGTTTATTCAAGAACCCGATGAAGTACTGGGAAGTACAACCAGCAACATTTCGTTGTGTTTTGAGTAGAATGAGTGTTCAGCTTGGGAACTTCAGAAAGTAGGAATTAGCAATGAATAATGTCCATTTAATATAAAATTTAAAAGCTGTTACATTTAGGATATTTGAGCTATATTAATAACGGTGGTATTATGCTCAGAAGCAAAAATCTATTCCCATGTGGTACATTCAGTGACTAGACTTTAGGACAAAAAATTTCATCAGAATTTTGCAAAACTATTGGTACATCTAAATTAAGAGAAACAGCATCAACTGCAGTTTTCTTATGCACACAAATGATTTTGCATAAATCTCATGCTTGAATATTCTCAAAAAAATAAAACATTCAGTATTTAATA
Source organism: Pipistrellus nathusii (assembly GCA_963693515.1). Taxonomy (NCBI): domain Eukaryota; kingdom Metazoa; phylum Chordata; class Mammalia; order Chiroptera; family Vespertilionidae; genus Pipistrellus; species Pipistrellus nathusii. The sequence continues at coordinate 68,918,820 of OY882867.1, read as the reverse complement.
CTTTATTATCAAGTATATTTTAAAAAGAACTGTATTATAAATGGATTGCCTGACGTAGCAAACTCTGTACTCTTTCATTTGTTGTTAAAAATAACACAAAATTAACAAGCAGTGATATGAATAATACAGTATGCTATTCCCATTCTTTCTTTAATAACTTGGGTAGTACTGTAATATTTTCAATAATGGTAAAGTATGGGTTGGTATCATGTATTCAACTTCTCATGTCTTAGAGTCTTACTGTCTTTATGTTTAAAACTAATCCTTTCTAATAAAATTGTTGGTAAGTGCATATGATCAACTCGACTGATGTTGAGCTGGTTTTTGAGCTACAGCACAAGCTTTTCTTTTTTAATTATTATTATTCAATTATGCAACCTCTATGAAATGTGTAGTGCTTATGTAAACTCTGAAACTCAGGTTTTCTATTATCAGTTATTCTAAGCTGTTACAGTATGACAGTGGTTAGGTTGCACAGCATTGGCACCTCAACCCGAAGGAATACTTCCGAGAAGTCCCTCTGTGAGGCCGTGGTTGGGAGAGCCTAGTCACTCTAAACTCTGCACAGTGTGGATGATTCTGAAAACACACCTGGTATAACAAACAGGAGAGCATTCAATGAGACACATAAACTAAATACTCTCAATAAAACCTAAGAGTACTTTATGTAGTTTTTATTGGCATTCAACCTAAGTTAAGTAAACTAGAAAATTGGATAAACATTAAAATTTTGGTTTAAAATAAAATATTTGTGCTTTGCTTTAATTTCTGTTCTCTTACCCAGGAACTATTTGTTAGAAAACTCTAGTTTATATATAATATATTTAGCACAGTTATCAATGCTTATTCTATTGTTTTCACTTAAATTTTATTTTTCAATCACAGTTTATATCTAATAGTAGTAGCCCTGTGCACGAATCCGAGCGCGATAGCTTGCTGCCCCTTGCCTCAGCTGGCCTCCCGCCCACGGCTGCTGGTAGGTTGCTGCCCCGCCCTCCTCAAACTCTCTGCCTCCTGGAGCAACACCCCCCCTGCCCCTCTACCCTCACAGCTTGCTGCCCTGCACCCCCTGTAGCGCTCTGCTGCCCACTTGTAGCTTGTAGTTCGCTGCCCCACCCTCCTGCGGTGGGTTGTTACATCTCATGGCGTAAGGGATAATTAGCATATTCTTCTCTTATTGTACAGGAGGATTATTTGGTATTAGTTTCAGGTGTAGAGCATAATGGTTAGACAATCATATAATTTATAAAGTAAACCCCCAATTATTTCTAATACCCACCTGACACTGTACATAGTTACTATAATACTATTGACTATATTCCCTATGATGTATTTTTCACCCCCCCATGACTATTCTGTTAGCAATGCTTTTTTTAAAAAAATATATTTTATTGATTTTTCTCAGAGAGGAAGGGAGAGGGATAGATAGCTAGAAACATCGATGAGAGAGAAACATCGACCAGTTGCCTCCTGCACACCCCTACCGGGAATGTGCCCACAACCAATGTACATGCCCTTGACCAGATTCTAACCCGGGACCTTTCAGTCCGCAGACCGACACTCTATCCACTGAGCCAAACCGGTTTCGGCAGCAATGCTTATTCTTAATAATAGTACTGAAATATCCCAATTTACGAAATATATGAAATATAATCACCTTTATGTTAAGCTACCTCAAAAGTTAGGTTTTAAGTAATTCAGGGAGAGTAGAAAACATCACAGATGTGTAAGAAGGTGCCTGGATATCCAGGTCAAGAACGGGCAAACAGGCCTTGTTCTTGCCCATGAGGCCCCAACTTTGGCCGTGCTGACACTCTGGGCTGGATCACAGCCTAGAGGGAGCGGGCACCTGTCCTTTGCAGAATGTCTGGCATTCGCTGGTCTCAGCAGGATGCCAATAGCATCTGCAGCCCCACCCCACTGTGCAACAACCAACAATTTCTCCATACATTTGCCAGTGTGTGTGGAGGTGGAGAGGAGAGGGGTGAGAATGGGCTGGTTGAGAACAACTGCTTTGAAGAAAATTTACTTAATTTCTAAAAACAGCTATGTTTATTTGGTAAATTATTGTGATATAACAGAAACAATCCAAGGATACAGAGTTCTGAGTTGGAAAAACATACCATTTAAATCTCAGGCAAATCTCAATCTCTTTGAAACTGCTGCCTCATTTGTAAAGGATAAGATGACAACACTGAGCAATTCTGTTGCTATGAGAACTGAATAATAAAAATATATGTGAAAATGCTTTGAAAACCATAAAAGATTGACTCCTAAAACACGAGTAATTATTATATGGACAATTATTGACTGACAATAAAAATTGTAGGCTATGAAATCCTTAAAAAAAAAAAAAAGAATACACTACAATAACAATCATTCTAAAATTTGAATATTCTAAAGTTCCAATAGTTTTGTGCAATATATCATAAAAAATAAAGCTGTGATATTATAGCACTTATAAGAACATAAGTAGCTGAAACCGGTTTGGCTCAGTGGATAGAGCGTCAGCCTGTAGACTGAAGGGTCCCGGGTTCAATTCCAGGTAAGGGCATGTACCTTGGTTGCGGGCACATCCCCAGTAGGGAATGTGCAAAAGTCAGCTGATCGATGTTTCTCTCTCATCGAGTTTCTAGCCCTCTATCCCTCTCGCTTCCTCTCTATAAAAAAAAAATCAATAAAATATATTTTTAAAAAATAATAAATAAATAAAGAATATAGTTCTTAAACAGCCTAAGTGCCGATTAGCAGATGAGTGGATTAAAAAACTGTTGTACATCTACAGAATGGAATATTACGCCGCTATAAAAAAGTAGGAACTTCTACCATTTGGAGAGAAATAAGCCAGTCGGAGAAAGATAAATATCACATGATCTCACTCATGGGATATAATGATCAACATAATTTGATGAACAAGAATAGATTAGGAGACAAAAGGCAGGGGGGTGGTTAGAGAGCAATCAAAAGACTTATATGCATGCATCTTAGCATAACCAATGGACACAGACACTGGGTGGTGGGGGCCTGCTGGGGAGGGAATGGCTGGAGGAGGTGGGTCAATAGGGAAAAAGGAGACATATGTAAAACTTAGGAAAATAAAAAAAAAGGATATAGTTCTTAAAATTGGTAATTAATTAATAAGATTAATGCTAAGATTAAAATCATCTATATGGATCTGAGTCGTAGAGCTTAGAATGGCTAAGTTAGTCTTTTTCTAAAAAGAAAAGGGGAAAACTTTTTAAATACTGGAAATTACTCCTGAAATCACAGTGATTATTTCCTATAGGTAATGCTTCTATTTTTCTTCCCACAGCTGTTAGTTAACCTTTCTGATTATAATCTTACAAAAAACAAATCACTATAAAAATCATAAATAGCCGAAACCGGTTTGGCTCAATGGTAGAGTGTCGGTCTGCAGACTGAAAGGTCCCAGGTTTGATTCCGGTCAGGGGCATGTACATTGGTTGCGGGCACATCCCCGGTAGGGGGTGTGCAAGAGGCAGCTGGTCGATTCTCTCTTATCGACGTTTCTAGCTCTCTGTCTCTCTCCCTTCCTCTCTGTAAAAAATCAATAAGATGTATTTTAAAAAAATCATAAATAACCAAAACTGCACTAAAGCTTTCTGTTATAAATCCATTTTATGATAAATACAAACTACTACCCACTTGAAAGCAATTAAAGTTTGAAAGCAAACTTTTACAACTTTCTTGGTTTATTAAGGAATTCAAAATAGAAAAAAATCGCAGTGACCATCTATCCCTATTTCCTCTGAATACAATAAAAAATGGTCATTGAATTCATAACCCAAACATCATTCTTTTAGAAAATCACTTGAAGTCAATAAAACTAACATTATTAAGAAATCACTTTGGGGGTATTCCAACATGGCTGCGGAGTAGTTGAAAGCAATACACCCTCCTCCCAGTGCCAAACCTGAACTGCAGCTAGAGTTTAGAGCAATCAACCTAAACAACGGAGAGGCGAACAGGAGGGTGCCAAAGGCCTGGGAAAAGATGCTACACAGAGACTGGCAAGAAGGGGGGGACGTGGAGAGGGCTGGTCCCTGCACCAGGGGAGAGGCTGTGAAGCCAGAGAAATACCGGGGTTGCAAAAGCACCCCCTGGAGGAAAGTGGGGTCTCAATCTCATCCGGGGACCCCAAATCAGAGCACCAGGGCCAAGAAGAAGGCCTGCGTAGCCCCTGGCAGTGAAAATAAGCAGGGACTTTGTCCAGGGGGAACGGGAGGGAGTCTGCCTGAGTCCCGGTGCTCTTCATAGGGCTAACGCACAGGGGCTGGCGCTGGGCCCTCGGCCGGGCTCTGCTGAAGGGAAGGAGACTCAGGGCCGTGGAAGCACAGGAGAAGATCTGGGTGGCATCGCACTGGAGATCTGCAAGGTGGCTCCTGAGGCCCTGGTCCTGAGCTAGCACCCCACATGCCCTCAGATGCATCTCCCAGGGCCCAGCACTTCCCTTCTTACAGCCCCAGCCTGAGAAAGGGCACTAACCCCGTCCTCCAAACACTGCCCTGCTCAAGTCCAGCATAAAGGATGGTTGGCTGCACCCAAAAGGGAGCAGTGGTGTGCGTTTATCCTGGAGAAACTACAGACAGACTCTCAGCCGTTCACAGAACAGAGTGGCTTCGGAACAAGCGCCAATCTTCCTTCCTTCCGCTGGTGAGGCAGCAGCACCCCCAAGGAAGGCTCCCTGGTTATGGCCTCAGGCATCTGGGAGCTAGGGAGAGGCGTGACCCTGTGCCACACCAACAAAAGGCTGCCTGGATTTGCATCTCCAAGTCCTGCTGGGCTCACTCATCCCGTTAAACTCACATCCATGGGGAAAGGGAGCACAATTCAGTTTGGACATGTGTCAGGACCCTCGAGCCCTCTAGCAGGTTCCCTGATGTGCACTGCAGACAGGAGGGGGTGAGCAGCTCTCTTCCCTCCAAAAGGCTGGAGCCACCCCAGGTAGAGCCACCCCAGGCTGCTCTGACCTAGCCCTCCAAGTCCCCCAGGTGTTCTGAATTTCTTAAAAGAACCCGATTAAATAACTGATATGTAAAAAAAAGACAAATGACAAGCTGGAAGACAACAGTTATGAGTCATAGCACTTAAGTCTTATTTCCCTAATATATGAAGAATTCTTAAAAGTCAACCAGAAAGAGACCTACACAACAGGCAAAAAAGTAAAAATTATAGATAGCTTCAGAAAAAGAAGTGTACATGGCTGCAAAATATAAGAAAAAGTCAAACAGGTTCACAGAGAAATGGAAACTCAAACTATAATACCATTTGACCTAGCAGATGGTCACAAATAAAAACTTGATTACTGTCTAGAGGACGATGGAACAGGTGCCCTTGGATCCTCTGTGGAGAGCAGTTCAGATCCCTCATATTTCATCTAAGAATTCTTTCGGGGCAGCGGCTACGCTACGGGGGGCGGCTGTGGTGGTGGCAGCTGAGGCAGTAGCTGAGGTAGCGACAGAGGAAGCAGAAGAAGGCAGATTTTTTTTTTAAGGACTGCCCGTCTACAACAAAAGCAATTTTAGTCGATTTCATGCCAATTCTGTGTGTAAAGCCTCGAATCAACACCCCTCAGTCTATCTGCCCACGGGTGAGTACCCATCTGAACAGATCACGGGGACAGAAAAAGCAAACAGCTTTTCTCGCTACCCCTATCAGCAACGGGGCAAAAAGAACGCTGCCAGGAGACCGGGAGCACGTGGAGCTCGAGGGCGCAAGCTCAGCGCAGGTGAGGTCGCTGAGACTGATCTCCCCATAGCGCCTCCTGTCTTGTCTGCTCCTCACAGCCTACTGTGTGTGAGCATCCTGCCCACCCTCTCCACACCGTTCCACCTCATTGAAGCCAATGTATTTATTTTCTCGAGTGTTTATCTATGCTGCAAAACGTACTGAGCGATGGCTAAAGGGGGTGTTAGACCCAGTTGTGTGATGCTGGTAGATCCTTCTTGAAAAACAAGTTACTCATTATCCCACCCTCCCCTGCTCCCCTCCTCCTGCTCCCCAGTCCTTCTCTGGAGAACCAGAGGGTGTCTTTGAGTGTCTAGAGATAAGCCCTGCTGCACTGGGTGACAGGCATGGGGCCCTTCTCCTCTCCCATCCCTGACCTGGCCTTACAGACGTGGTGCTGACGCTGTCCCACCGGGATCTATTCTGGCCGAGCCCTGATCTGAGCATGCCACAGGAGGAAGTTGGCCCTTTCGGACCATTCTCTTAAGTCACTTTATCATGGCCTGGTGCGTGCTCAGTGTCCACCCCAATAAAAAATCTTTCTTTAAAAAAGAAAAGCTTTCCAAAAATAATGATTTTTTGGTTGATCTATTACCCTCCCCCACCCGCCCATCATCCTCTGCCTTCCCTCTGAGGTTTAGCAGACTGTCCAATGCTTCTATATCTCTGCATCTGTTTTGTTCATCAGTTTACTAGAGGCCTGGTGCACAGAATTTACGCATGGATAGGGTTCCTAGGCCTGGCCGGCAATCAGGGCCGATCAGAGGGATGACCGGTGGGGCAATGGGGGAGAAGGGGGCTTGGCTGGGGGTAGGTAGTTCCTGTATTGAGCATCTACCCCCTGGTGGTCAGTGCACGTCAGAGTGACTCTAGTCATTTCAACAATCATTCCGCCATTTGGTCAATTTGCATATTAGGCTTTTATTATATAGGATGTTGTTCATTACATTCCACAAATAAGTGAGATCATGTGATAGTTATTTTTCTCTGACTGCCTTATTTCGCTTAACATAATGCTCTCCAGATCCATCCAGGCTTCAGGCTGGTAGAGGACAATGGGGAGTAAGAGAGGACATATGTAATATTTCAAAAATGAAAAGTACAAATTAGCAGGTACAGAATAGTCATGGGGATATAAAATACAGCATAAGAAATATAGGCAGCAATATTATAATAACTATGTATAGCGTTAGATGGTATTAGATTTATCAGGACGATCTCTTTGTAAGTTATATAAATGCCTCATCACTGGATTGTGCACTTGAAACTATACTGTATCTCAACTTTTACTGATGAATAGAAAAATATTTTAAAGAAGAAAACCAAAAATAATAATTTTCAAATACTCATATTTGCTTCTAGATGTATAAAGTATCTCTGGAAGGAGTCACACACAGATGACCCTGTGTTCCACTGAATGTCCCAACAGCAGGAAATGTGACCCTGGGGTCATGCAAAGTGGTGGCCCTTACAGGGGCTCCTGGCATGGGACCCGGCGGCTGGGGGTCAGGAGCTGCAGGGTGAGCTTGCATATGACACAAGAAATATACTATATATTAGGTCTCTGCCCCTATTCCTGACACAGAACTCCTAAAATCTTATAATTTCCCAAGTGACAGAAGCAGTGGGTGCTTCTTTTATCCTAATTATTTGGTCTTGGACACTTTTTTTTTAACACAGAGATCCTAAATCTTTTGAAATTTTCTGGATGAAAGGAACATCTTTTGTTCTAAAAAGACTGTTCTTGTGGGTTCATGGGTAACTTCAAGATAGAGGCTGATCCCTGGAAAGACTAAATCACAATTAGGATATTAGAACTTTCAACCACACTCACAATCCTCCAGGGAAGCAGAGGGCATGGAGATGGAGTTAATGATCCTTCATGCCTACATGGTGAAGCCTCCTCAAAGGCCCTAATATACAGGGTTCAGAGACCTTCTAGGTTGTTGTCTTTTAATACATTTTTACTACTTTCAGAGAGGAAGGAAGAGGGCAGGAGAGAGAGAGATAAAAACAACAATGGGAGAGAGAAACATCCACTGAACCACACTACCCGCTGCTTCCAGGTTACAGAACACATCTCCGATCCAGGACACTGCACCCAGTTCGCAGGCACAGAAGCTCCTGCATGCAGGATCTTTCCAGCCCTCACCTTGTGTCCATCTGGCTATCCCCCTGTACACTTGATACTATGCTTTACCAGATGATCAACTTGGTAAACATATCAAGTGTTTCTCCAAGTTCTGTTATAGCAAATTACCCAATCTGAGGAGGGGCTCATGGGAAGATCTGATTTGCAGCCAACTCAGAAGTTGTGGGCAACCTGGAGCCCTACTGCGTACAACTGGTGTCTTAAGGTGCAGGCAGTCTTGTGGAACTGAGCCCTTAGCTTATAGGATGTGGCACCAACTCCAAGTAGACATTGTCAGAATGGAATTAAACTGTAGTGACACCACGATAGTATCAGATCACTGATTGGGGTGGGGGAAAAAGACATCTGTTGTCAAAGTACTATGAGTAGAAATAGCATAGAGGTAATAAAGCTTTTGTTTTCAACTTTTGAGTCATTTAAACATAAAACTGGCTGAATTCTACCCAGACTTGAAGTTTCAAAACCTCCACAGGTGATCCAGATTCCACGTTAATAATAAGAACTACTTATTCTTTCCCTTTCTCTTTTCTGTAGACTTCAGCCTGGATTTTTAAACCAGAAGCCCTAGCAATTCGCATACTGATGAATCTCCCACCACATTTTGGGACGCACTGATTTTGAGGACACCCAAAATTCTGCCTTACATAAAGAATCGGTTAATTTGGAATATGGGAAGAGTAAAGGACGAGGGAAATACACAGAAGTCAGTCGTGCATTCTGGAGTGCACTCTTCAAGCCCTGTGGAGGGGCTGAGTCTCACAAAGGTGGGCTGGGTCTCCGGGGCACATGTGACAGTCAGATCTGGACTATTTCTATAGGGTTGCCTAAACGGTTTTTCTGACAGAAGCTGCTCACCAGCTGGATTTGGTGAGCTGGATTTAGAATGCCAGAAGATGTCCAAGCTATCAGAAACACACAGATCTTGCTAGCCCTGGCTAACTCTATGAGGATACCCCCATATATACTCCTGGATCACTTGGCCCTTGCCTTGGCATCTTTTAAAAAATAATTTTTAGTACCATGATGTAGGCAAGTGGGTTTTTTATACCTAAATCCAACCTAGTACCAGGAATGCTCAGGGCCTACTCAAGAAGGCAAATAATCCTTTCCACTAATATTTACAGGGTAAAATAAGATTGTTTTAGATTATAATAAATTTGACAGTAAAATAGTAGACAAGTTTTCAGGCTGATTTAAATTGGCTAATTGAAGTAAGTGAATATTCTAGAAAAATTAATTGTATTGGACAAAAAGCTGTTCCTAAAGTATTAACTAAATTCTTTATTGTTAGTTCATCTCATGGTAAAATTACATAACATGTAATGAACTTATAGTAGTCATATTTTAGTGCAAAAATTAAAATTTTAAAGCTATCAAGACTACATTATAAAACTTCCAAAAGCCTCCTAATATTTAAATTTAAAAAAGGGGGAGGGGGAATAGTAGAAAAATATCATGTAAGGAAAAATATCCTGAAAGTAAATTATATCTAGAAAAATTTGTACTTTAGAAAATTAACTTTTATTTGTAATGCTAATAGCAAGACACCAATGGAAAACACATATGGTGTCAAAATAAGCCAAAGGAAAATCGTTTGGGCAAAAAATGAAAAAGGATCCCAAGTCAAATTTATAGAAAATATTCTATTATTAACTTTTGGTCAAGAATATGTTTGTATATTTTCAGAAAACAACTCCAAGATCATGTGAATTCCTGCAACAGAAAGGAATTGACAGGACTGTTCCAGCCATGAAGACAGAAGAGAAATAGTTCAGAGATGGAAGATGCTGACGATGCTTTGCCATACTAGCATTCAGCAGTTGTGCATTGCTGCAGATTGCCCAGGACCAAACCAGAAAGCATCAGACCTGCATTACTACCATCATCCAGAACTGAAATATCATTGCTGACATGTACACATAAGGAACTGTTTGACATAGAAATTGGGTTTCAAAAGAACTGTTGAAACTCACTACAGACTGATTCATTTGCCTCCCAGCATAACCATTATTGCTTGTCTCATTTTCGGTTCTTATAAATGTATTTCTTGTATCACATGATCTCACTCATCTAGGAGTAATAATGAACAACATAAACTGATGAACAAAAACAGACCTGGAGACAGGGAAGCATCAATCAGACCATCAAACCTCAGAGGAAAGATAGGAGAGGGTGGGGGAAAAGGGGAGAGATCAACCAAAGGACTTGTATGCATGCATATAAGCCTAACCAGTGGTCACGAACAACAGGCGGGTGGGAACTTACGTGGGGAGGGGTTTGGGATAGGAAGGGGGGGGGGGGGATAGATGAAGACAAATATGTGATACCTTATTCAATAAATTTTTTAAAAAGAATTTTTTAAAAATTTTAAAAAATATCTTTATTGTTCAGAATATTACAGATGTCTCCCCTTCCTCCCCCCTCCAACCTAGTTCCCACGTAGCCTCAGTGCTTCACTACCCCACTGTCTGTGTCCATGGGTAATGCATACATGCAGGTAAGTTCTTTGGTTAATCTCTCCCTGTCCCCACCACCCCACTTTCCTCTGAGATTTGTTAGTCTGTTCCATGTTTCCATGACTCTGGTTCTACTTTATTCATCAGTTTATTTTGTCCTTTGGTAGTTTATTTTTAGACTCAATTGTCGATACGTATTTATTGCCATTTTATTGTTCATATTTCTCCTTCTCCTTCCTCTTCTTAAAGAATACCCATCGATGTGGTCTGAAGCTGTCCACTGGGTGCACTGGCTCTGGGGTCTCCAGGGAGGTACAAAGTCAGCCATTGCCTGAGCCTCCCAACAGGAGTATGGATCAATCCGCAGATGGTTTACTTCTTGTGTTGGGCTTGGAAGTGCCCAGGCAAGGCCAAGCTGTGAAGCAAGGCAAACAGCTGCTAGTGCTGGGTCTTGCTACTGCTTGTTTGAGAGATTTTTGAAAAGTGTGAAGCCTGAGCCAGGACAGGTCATTCATATGAAAAAGCCGCTGCCAACAGCTTGGGTGGGGCTACAAATTGGATGGGGCGGCGTCTCAGGAAATCACCAGTGGAGATATCCCTCCTGAATAAAAAACAAATGTGGGTTTCCGACCATCCCACTCATGTCTCTGCCCCTCCTACCAGCCTCCACGTGCTTTCTTCTTTGCTTCTCTAGTTGTAGGGCTTCCATTCAGTCAGCTTTCAGGGGGTTCTGACTGATGCTGGTTCTGTGTTTTATGATAATTGCAATTTTGATGTGGCTTTGGGAGGCCTGAGTGCCGCGTTTATCTGTGCCACCATCGTGGTTCTCCATGGCATCTTTTGCCTTTCTTATACCACCTTGGCTTACGCCTTCACTGTATGCAGGTATTTGTTAAACTATTCAAAACAGTGACTTCCCTTTTGAAAACTTATTAATAGACTTCATCTTTTAGAGCAGTTTTAGGTTCACAGCAAATCGAGAAGTTACACAGATTTCCTGTATCTCTTCCCTTCTTAACACCTCCTTACTTTTCAGCACAGCAAGATGCTCCAGGCTCAGTCTTAATGTCCCCTGCCCCGATCCTGGGATCAGCCGTTTTACCAAGGATCCCTGGTCTTTTATTCAAGGATGGTTTTAGAAGCCAAGATTTTGATGCTGCGTGTTTGTGTCATTGCTTCCTGGCTCTCTCAGCTCACAGCCTGGAGGAGGATGTGTGTACTCTGGCCCCTGTATGCACACACATCTATAAACACTTCCAGATGTAGCCATCTGCATGTGTCTGAAGCTGAACCTGAGTTCATACTGATGTCTCCAGCTCTGACCCATCACACGTGGGTCATGTCCACTGCCTCCCCTTGTTTATCTGTCACGTCCGCCAGCAGTGAGATGAGGGTCTCTCACTGGCCAGTTATGTAGCCTTCTGCTCCTGCACACCTCACAGTGGTGTCCACACTGTTTCCCCAGCCCCTGTGCGCAGCTGTTTTTACCCCTCTACCTTGCTTTTCTCTTCTCCATTGCACTTCACACCACTGAAATGCTTATTTTCTAATCCCCTCCTCCATGACAACAGAGACTTTCATTGCTGAGTCCCCAACCCCTAAACTGCCTTGAACAAAGAAGGGGCTCAATAAATATGAGCTGAATTATTAAACAAATGAAAAATCTTTATGCTTACTTATTACCATAACTAAGCAAGTCTCAGTCAGGCCTTTCTTATGCAGCAATTAGTTCTTTAGCCTTGAGACACAGTATCTACTTCAATCAAATTATAATTGAGGAGTTGGAGTATTGTCCTGTGCACCAAAAAGTTGCAAGTCAGGGCACACACCTATGTTGTGAGCTCCATCCCCAGTCAGGGCATGTATAGGAAGGAGGCAATCAATGTTCGTCCTTTTTCTTATTAAAAAAAAATGAAAACAAACAAAACAATAAAAACAACTTTGGGTGAGGATTTAAAAATTATAATTGTAGAATATAATTTATACTTTTCACAAATTCAACTGACTTCTCTCCTTAATTGCTTCACTTATAATCACCTAACTGAAACAGCAAACTGTCACAACCACAGCTTCTACTTTTCCTCTAAGGCTTTCCTTGGACCACCCTCCCACCACTTTTTCAAAATTTATCTTTATTGTTTAAAGTATAAGAAATGCCCCCCTTTTTTCCTACTGACCCCTTCCAGCCTGCATTCACCCCCTTTCCCCCATCCCAGGCCTTCACCACATCACATACCCATGGGTTATGCATATATGCATATAAGTGCTTCCTCTGATATTCCACTGTCCCATGTCTCTATGTCCCTGGATCTATTTTGTACATCCATCACTCTTCCTTCCTCCCCCAAACACAAACCTCTTGGACACTGCCAAATTCAGTCAAATTTCATAGACGCTTTGATTCAAGCTATCTATTGGTAAATATTTTTTCACATTTGTTAGGAACGTGAACAATATAATCATTATCATAAATTCAAATCAGAGTAAATGAGGAATTACAGAAAAAGCAAACTGATTGTAAATTAATCTTCCAAAGAACTGTGAGAGCATGAAAATGATTTTTGAAAAAAGTACACATATTTGCTCTCTGCCCTTAGTGTGGAAGCCTGAGGTTTAAGAACAAAGACTAACAGGAAACATATGGAAAAGATCAGTAACAAGATGAAATCTTGGCCCAAATTTGATCAGCCATGTTTTACATACCAGTGTCTCAAATAATAAATGAGAATTTTCAATACTGCCAAAGTATCACTTGTATTATTGTATGCTTTTTTAAAAATCTGAAGTATAACAAAATAGTGTGAATTCTTTGTAAAAACCAATGACAAACATTATTTTGAATGGAAAGCAAAAGCAAAATGAATTCCAGAATTTACTCTACCTTATTACTTTGCATAACCTTGAAAGAATCTCCCAAGGAATGAACTAAAAAAATTCACTGCCAAGAGATACAAGTTAACTATCTTTTTAAAATATGAAAACATTAATATAAAAACATAGGAGAGACAATTCAGTAAATCAGAAAATGTCCTATATCTGCAAAATAAAGGTAGTGGTCATTGGTCAACAGAAGCTTCTAATTCCATCTTATCAATTTTATGAACGTGTTTTTTATACTGCTAATAACAGGCAAACTAGAGATATACTTTCTGAGGGCAAAATACTGAATTCTATAAACTTAGACGTTAATTTTTATTTTGAAAATTATTAGAAGCCATTCTAATGAGTATATTTGGGAGCAAGGTGATAGCTAATAGAAGATATAATTCTTTGTATGAAAAAGTTATATATTTAATCTGCATCACCAATGACAATCTATTTCATTTAAAAAATTAACTAGATGTGAAATACTGTTTCTAATCCTAGTTTGAGTCTTAATGAAAGAAAGCACTGGTATGAGCATTAGGGAATCAGACAAACAAGGTCTCCAAATAATTCTAAGTTCCACCTTAAATTGCTGAGACACTGTGCTCGAGGTTACAGTGGGCCTTAATTTGAAGAATTCTTTGGCATGAAAATGAAAATAAAAACAGTAATCAGTACATGCTGTTTCTTTTAGCTATGTTTGCCCTTCATATTAGAGGAAATTCTTGCCACACCTCAAACCAAACTTAAGGAAAAAAAAAAGAAGTAAGCCACATAAATCTGACCAAGAACACAAGCATCTTAATTTGAATCCACAAAGTTTTGGATAATGAAAAGAAGTACATAATTTTAATTCAACCCAAGTGTTTTCCAGGCAGATTATATTTGCTTAAATTGCAACAGTGATTCAAAAGACAGCCCTCTTTGAGCATACAGTTACTGTGGATTTTTGAGACCGAGTTAAAGACTTTAGGAATTTCTGATTCATTTACAGGATTTGCAAATTCATCAACCCCTGAAAACTAAAGCAAACTCAACAGGTATGATGATAAAATAATTTTCCATTTTTAAAAAAGTATTCCTACTTTTTAAAATAGAAAGTATATTTGATTTGTTTGATGTTAAAATAGATTTGTAACCATCATAAAAGCACAAGTTTTGGAAGCAATGTCTGGTAAAAGCTACATTAAAACTCTGATTAGCGGAATTATTCAGGGAAAAACGTATTATAGTGAATTTTCTAACTTAAGATCTACCCACTATATAATCTTTGTTTATATATATATTTTTGTTTTGAATGAAAGGTTTTAGATTAATGGAATAGTTTCCTGTCTCTCGATGTAAATGACAAACACCTGACAAGTGCCCGAGAGCCACAGACCTGAGCAGTACAGAGGCCGGGGGCAGGGTGCTGGGTGCTGGTACAAGTTTCACTCTCCACCGACAAATCCCTGGTATAAGAATGTTTCTGTTTTCATTTGCCTTTCTCAAAGATATGAGTGCTCTATCTAGTCCTGAAGGATCTAGTTTCTTGAGTTTTGGTTATTTAAGATTAAAATGTGTTAGGGCTAAAAAGAATTTTGAAACTTTTGTATTTTTAATAATAAAAGAGCCTTATTAGGCCTTTGGCTGTAACAGTGATGACATACTAATTCTACAGAGTTAAATTTAAATCTGCTTTAAAAAAATTCTGAATCATATACTAATACTTAGTTTCTTATATTCTAGTTTCTGTGGCATGCCAAGAAAGCAATTAACTCTATTTTAAAATAATAAAATTCTATGAGGCTTTCCAACAACTTTAAACTTTCAAGAACAAAGTCTATCTCGTCTTAGAATGTTCCTGATGAAAGCAGGAGTGCCTTTTTCTAAGTTAGAGAAATGTTATAACATTGAAACTTTTATTGCTATAATATGGAAAATTCACAAAAGATAGTTTTTAAAACTGGTAACTTGTGTTTTACTTTCCTTTTCACATTTGTGATTTTTCTACCACATAATGTAAGAGGAAAATGAAGACTACAATATATTGTGATGGAGACACATTCAATAGACAAGGGAACAGCCACATTCTCTAGGACCATGTTCATTTAAAGAAATATCTGTGATGAAATAAATGCCTAGGAATAATCAACATTAAGAACATTAATGTTCTCAATCAATAGTAATTAATGAGCATTGTTGATGAGATGAAATACATTGATTTGTTAATCCAATCATTCATTCAACAAAATGTTGAGTGTGAACTTTAGTAGGTTCTGTCAAAAATTAGAGGATAGGAAATGAGATGCTTGACAGTGAGTTATAATGTTTTGGTATGAATTATCCTATAGAAAACAAGGCATAAATTATAGAACTTAAAGGTCAAAAGTAGCCAAAGCCAGTTTGGCTCGTGGACAGAGCGTCGGCCTGTGAACTGAAGGGTCCCAGGTTCGATTCCGATCAAGGTTCGATTCCGACCTTGGTTGCGGGCACATCCCCAGTAGGGGGTGTGCAGGAGGCAGCTGATCAATGTTTCTCTCTCATCAATGTTTCTAACTATCTCTCTACCTTCCTCTCTGTAAAAACTCAATAAAATATATTTTTTAAAAAGGGCAAAAGTAATAAAAATATGCTTAGTAAATGACTGAGAAAAGATTCATTGAAATAAGAGATCATTGTAATGGACAATTATTATGGGTGAAGTTGAAAAGGAACAGAAGTAAGAGGAATAGAAGATAATGGGCATATTGATGGAGATAGGCTAGATTTCACACCAGGAAGTTACTGATAGTCACAAGGCTAAGTTCTGGGGCCCCGTTTCTCAAGAAGTAAGGACAATGATGACAAGCTCAGATTTGGGAGAAACCTTAGGTCTTCTTAGGTGGCCAAAGCAGATGCACTAAGAATCG
This sequence comes from Pipistrellus nathusii, assembly GCA_963693515.1. Lineage (NCBI taxonomy): Eukaryota > Metazoa > Chordata > Mammalia > Chiroptera > Vespertilionidae > Pipistrellus > Pipistrellus nathusii. Next base: position 68,902,708 of record OY882867.1, on the reverse strand, counting down.
CTTCATTTCTAGAGAGACCCCATCATCATAAGGTCTTCATTATCATAATTATTGGACAACAGAGTTCTGACTCTGTTAATCAGAGATAATCCTCAAATGTAAGATTACTAATTGATGATTGCTAATATTTTTTCCCATTTCATTGACTTTATTGGGGTGACAGAAGTTAACAAAATTATACAGGTTTCAGGTGCACAAGTCTACAACACACCACCTGTACACTGCATTGTGGTTCACCACGTGTCAAGCCCCCGCCCATCACCATTTATCCTCCCTTACCTCCTCTTCCTCTCCCCCTCCCGCTCCCCACAATCACATTGTTTTCCTTGTCCATGACTTCTCTCTTTTTTTCCCCTTTTTGTTCTATCCATCCACCTCCTTAACACAAAATTCAGAGTTCTGATGAGCACACTCTTTCCAAGGTCCAGCTATGTATCAGTAAGGTTCTGACACTCCTACATGCCATGGCCCATGCAGCTGCATATCTTTGCTGCTACTTCTATCTTCTCTTTCTGGGACACAGCAATCTTATAGAACCCCAACTCCATGGTACAGTGAGACTGACAGGAAGTATGAGAAGTGCTTTGAAAAGTTAACATACTATACTATAATGAGTATAATAAAATACCGTAAGTTTAATACAAAATGTTTAAGTTGTTCTGTATCCATTCCTGTTAACATCCAAATGCCTGGACCAAATGAATATCTATATTAAAGACCTCCCTGTCTCTACCAAGCAGGGCTAAGCCATCAACTGCCACAGCACTAGTGTCTCTTTTGTGAGCCACATTTTCCTCTGCCTGAGAACATGTGTGTTGTGCTGAGTCTCCCCATCCACTAAACTATATACTTTTTGTGGAAGGGACCATGCCTTCACAACTTCATCTCTTCGTTCCCCACCAAGTGCAGTGCCTAGTCCCTAGAAATTCAAGACATTCATTAACTTCAGTTAACCAAACCAAGTAACTGCTAGTAGTTGTGAGATGCTTCCTAACCATGTTCACACACCGCACCAAGCATAAGTCACTAAAGACAGAAGGTGAGGGAGCCCCCACCACCCTTACCCTACCCCCGGGCAGCCAGCAAGTAACTGCCCTCTGGAAGAAGACCACACTCCTGCACGCCTGAGCACTGCTGTGTGAGCGTCATGGCTCAAGGTCACTCTAAATGATGTGCGGGCCCAGAGTGTCAATTCCTCAAGTCAGAACTCAGGTTCTAAGGAGTTTACTGATTTTGGCCCAGACTGAATGTAACAGTTTCACTTCGCTCCTTCAACAGTTAACCACCAGTTTCCCAACACTCCAGCCGTGGCTACTTACATATTTCTGCTCATCTCTTATATCTGGAAATCTTCCCTGTCTCCCTCTATGAGCAACCTGACATTCTTTCAAAGTTTTATTCAAACTGCCACAGCCTCATGAATCCCACAGATAAGAAGGAACAATGAATCAAGTCTAATTAGATTTACAATTAGAAACTTTATGCGTTTCAAAATCACAGTTTAAAATACCAAACCATTACTATTTTGACATTTTCTGTAGATAGGGAAAGATTAGTATATATATTAAATACATTAAACAATTTGTTATCCTATTTCCTGATAAAAAGAAGTAGCAAGGTCATCGAAAATCAGCCAAGGCTCTGGAGGCTTGGCCAGGAGAGAGAAGAGAGTTGCCTAAGCAGATGCTGCTGGCCAGCATTGGACACTCATGAATTTAAAGTTCTACCAGTTGGGCCGGGACGTGTTTGGCTCAGTGGATAGAGCGTCAGCCTGCGGACTGAAAAGTCCCAGGTTTGATTCCGGGTAAGGGCATGTACCTTGGTTGCGGGCACATCCCCAGTAGGGGGTGTGCAGAAGGCAGCTGATCGATAATTCTCTCTTATCGATGTTTCTAACACTATCGCTCTCTCCTCCTCTCTGTGAAAAATCAATAAAATATATTTAAAAAAAAAAAAAAAGTTCTACCAGTTAGCATGGTCCTGGTTTTTCTTGACATATCCACTGCCTGAGTCAGGCTGAAAGAAAATGGAGAACTGGAATAACCAGGAGTATGGAGCTGTAAGGGGCTAGATCGCGCATGGTATGTGCAAAGGAGTGATGGCAGTGGTGCACTGCGGAGCCTAGACTGTCAGAAGGAACTGAGTGTGCTGGGGGTACGGGGAAGGGCAATGAAAACAATAGGGGGCTCAATATACTTTAGGTCACACTGAAACTGGAGGATTATCGCAGTTTAGAGCTCCTACATAGAATAAGTTAAAAAGATAGGAGAGAGCAATCACAATGCCATTCAGCCTGATAATGGCAAGGCCCTTGGGATGGTGCATGGAAAGGAATGAAATAGTGGGGAAGATTGGAGAGAATATAACTGAAAGCAAAGAGATCAAGGGTTCCTGACTCTACTTGATTAACTACTTCAACTCCCAAATACACACATTTAATTCTACAAAGTTTTAGTTTCTATCCCTCACTGGTTTGGTTCAATGGATAGAGCGTCGGCCTGTGGACTGAGGGGTCCTGGGTTCAATCCCAGTCAAGGGCACATGCCTGAGTTGTGAGCTCGATCCCCAATGTGGGGCTTATAGGAGGCAGCTGATCAATGATTCTCTCTCATCATTAATGTTTCTATCTCTCTTTCTCCCTTTCTCTCTAAAATCAATTTCATATATATATATATATATATATATATATATATACTTTTTTTTTTTTTAAGTTTTAGCTTCTAATAAGAAAAGATATCAGGGTCTACAGTAGTCTTTCTAAAATGAGATTCTACCAGAGAAAATTATCTAAGTAACTATTTTTTCAATTATCCCAATGATGAAAAATGGCTAGTACCATTCTACATGAATAGGCGATAACATAATTTAATTCATATAGTAATAATGTGTTAGGACATTAATTCTCTCATAAAACCCTGGATGACAAGGACAGAGAAAAATGGATTCAAAATAAAAGGTATGATTCTTTAAAAAAAAAAAAAAAAAAAAAAAACTTATTATTTCTGAATCATGGTAAGCGGGCAAAATGTATTTCATATGACCCTAACAACTACCAGTAAGATAAGCAGCTAAGCAGTTATTCTTACATTATTGGTGAGGTAAGAGGCAGGTATGTCAAGTAAATTGATCATCAGAAGGAATAGGACTTGCCTGGCCTGTGCAGCTCAGTGACTGTCAACCTACTCTGTTTCCCCGAAAATAAGACAGTGTCTTATATTAATTTTTGCTCCCAAAGATGCACTAGGTCTTATTTTCAGGGGATGTCTTATTTTTCCATGAAGAAGAATATGGTACACATTTATTGTTAAATGAAAATAAAGGAAATTTATTACCTTTATACGGTATGGTAGTACAGTAGTTGTCAACACAAACCAGACAAACTGTGAATCCTACAGCATCAAAAATTTATTCATTTAGTCAATGACAATCATGTCATCATCTTCTGGAACATCATCATAACAATCCAATTCCTGAATTTCCTGGGAATTTCTTATGACTCCATTTCTTTCAGAATCAGTAAACCAAATCTCTCATGTTTAGCCTAGGTGGGGGGGGGGCTTATTTTCGGGGGGCCTTATATTTCACTCTGAAGGAAACCTGTAAGTAGGTCTTATTTTCGGAGGATGTCTTATTTTCGGGGAAACACGTTATGAATCATGGCTGGATTCCTGCTCAGGGTTGCATGTGCCTCAGAGATTAAATGACTGGATTTTGAAAACTGTTTCATGAGGAAAATCTGAAGTCATGGTTAGCCTTGGCAAAATTAAAATTAAAATTAAAAATTAAAAAAAAAAACCACAAAGAGGAAACATGATAGCTGTTTTTAATATCTAAAACTCTCACATAAAAGAAAGTGTTCCATGTCCTCCCGAAGGGCAGAAAAGAGTATCAGCAAACAAGTTGCAGTGGGAAATTTTGCTTAATAATAAGAAAGCATCCATTAGATAAGAGCTCTCTGACTAAAACATAGTGTTTCATCAAGAGACCAAATAGCCATAAGAACACCCAGCATTTACAGTGAAGGAAACACTGACCTGGAGTTGAGAAACATCTTGTTGCAATTGCAAATCTAGTCTAGTAAACTAGCAAGACAAACTAAGATTCTCTTAAAAGATGTTTATTTAGTCTGGTTCGATGCAATATGTGACTTTAAAAAAGACAAAACATCCTTATTGCTACTTACACAACCTTTTTCTCCACCCAGCCCCCATCCCCTCCTCTCCCCTCTGACAGTTGTCGGTCTGTTCCATGCCGCTGGAATTATTTTGTTCGTCAGTTTATTTTATTCATTAGATTCCCATATAAGTGAGATCACATGGTCTTTGCCCTTCTCTGACCGGCTTATTTCATTTAGCATACCTTCTAGGCCCATTTATGCTACTGCAAAAGGTAAGAATTCCTTTTTTTTTATAGCCTCGTAGTATTCCATTGTATAAATGTACAGCTTCTTTATCCAATCACCTACTGATGGGCACTTGGGCTATTTTAATTTTGGCTTGAGTATTTTCTTCATTCTAGACATTCTTTTATATCTATAATATACTAATAAAAGGGTAATATGCTAATTAGACTGACATCTTCTGGACGTTCTTGCAGACAATGCCACAGTGGCAGGGGCTGAGGCACAGGCGGTTAGGGGTGATTAGGCTGGCAGGAAAGGTCAGTTAGGGGGCAATCAGGCCAGCAAGGGAGCAGTCAGGGGGTGATCAGGCCAGCAGGCAGGGAAACAGTTAGGGGGCAATCAGGGCAGCAGGCAGGGGAACAGTTAGGGGCAATCAGGCAGGCAGGCAGGCAAGTGGTTAAGAACCAGTGGTCCCAGATTGCGAGAGGGATACCCAGCTGCTGGTTTAGGCCCAATCCCTGTGGGGTCACAATCCTGAGGGGTCCCAGATTGGAGAGGGTGCAGGCTAGGTGAGGAACCCCACTCCCCCATGCACGAATTTCATGAACCAGGCCTCTAGTATTTCAATAGATACAGATGTGCATCTCTCAACTTATACAAAAAGTTTTCTAAATTTCACTTACTTTTCCCACAATATATTTCCTTTTTTCCTTGCAATAGGACAAAAAGAAACTATGGGCTTTTTAAGTCCAGTGTGCATCCTTTTCTTCTTTCTTGGAGGCAAAGTACATTGTCAATATGAAAGTTATCAATGGGATGAAGATTATGACCAAGAGACAGATGATGTTTACCAACCAGAATTCCATTTTCATCAAAATGTGGACTATCGAGTGCCTTTTCATCCACAGGCTTTAGGCTGTGCCAGTGAATGCTTCTGTCCACCTAACTTTCCATTATCCATGTACTGTGATCATCGCAAACTCCAGCGTATCCCAAATATTCCAGCACACATTCAGCAAGTCTATCTTCAGTTCAATGAAATTGAGGCTGTGACCGCAGACTCATTTATCAATGCAACTCATCTTAAAGAAATCAATCTCAGCCACAACAAAATTAAATCTCAAAAGATTGATCAGGGAGTGTTTGCTAAATTGTCAAATCTACTACAACTTCAACTACAGCATAACAACTTAGAAGAATTTCCATTTCCTCTTCCTAAATCTTTGGAAAGACTTCTTCTTGGTTACAATGCCATCTCCAGACTGCAGACAAATGCCGTGAATGGACTAGTAAACTTGACCATGCTTGATCTCTGTTATAATCATCTTGATGATTCTATGTTACAAGAAACACACCTAGCCAAAATGGAAAAATTAATGCAGCTCAACCTATGTCATAACAGATTAGAATCAATGCCTCCTGGTTTGCCTTCTTCACTTATGTATCTGTCTTTAGAAAATAATTCAATTTCTTCTATACCAGAAGGTTACTTCAATGAGCTTCCAAAACTTCATGCTCTAAGAATGTCCCACAACAAACTACAAGACATCCCATATAACATTTTTAATCTTTCCAACCTTATAGAGCTTAATGTTGGACACAACAAACTGAAGCAAGCATTCTATATTCCAAGAAATTTAGAACACCTGTACCTAGAAAATAATGAAATTGAAAGTACGTAAATTTTCGTTATTTTTTAAAGACATACTTTATGCTTTATACATTGTTGAAAATAGTTGCTTTAAAGTTGGCTAGAAAGCCGAAACTGGTTTGGCTCAGTGGATAAAGCTTTGGCCTGCGGACTAAAAGGTCCCAGCTTTGAATCCGGTCAAGGGAATGTACCTTGGCTGCGGGCACATCCCAGTAGGGGGTGTGCAAGAGGCAACTGATCAATGATTCTCTCTCATCGATGTTTCTAACTCTCTATTCCTCTCTGTAAAAAAATCAATAAAATATATTTTTAAAAATAAATAAATAAATAAATAAATAAATAAAAATAAAGTTGGCTAGGAAAATGGGAGAAACTGGTCCCAGAGAAAGGTATGCTATAAATTTTATATTCTTTTTTTTTTATCACCTTGAACACTAAGAAATAGTACTGTGGAGCATATAAAGAAAAATGAGTATCTTGAGTAGTGTGTCTAGAAAAATGGCATTAAATTGGCCCCAGAGAAAGGTGTAAAATTTATAGTTTTACCTATTAAAGTTTATCATCTTAAACATTGAGAAACAGTACTGTAGCATATATAAAGAAATATGTGTATTCTGAGTAGTGGGACTATAGAAGATTTTTTTTTTTTTGAGACTGTTTCTATAATACTAAGAATTTATTACTTTAATAATTTATTATTTAAATTACTAAGTTTCCAATGAAGTCATTTATTTTAATATAAAATTCATTTATAGACTTATTTTCATTTTATTACTTGAGTAACTGTAAAAATAATTAAACCTAATTCCACTTATAAGTATTCTAATTAATAAAAGTAGATCTGCATAACACTTTAACAAAATCTGATACAGGAGGATGAATGAAATATAGCAAGACTAATTTTTATTTTGTATTTTCAGATATCAATGTTACAGCGATGTGTCCATCTGTTGACCCACTTTATTACCACCATTTAACATACATTCGTGTGGACCAAAACAAGTTAAAAGAGCCAATAAACTCATACATTTCCCTCTGCTTCCCTCATATACATAGTATTTATTATGGTGAACAAAGAAGCACTAATGGTCAAACAATACAGCTGAAGACTCAAGTCTTAGGGAGATTTCAAGATGACCCCGATAGTGAAGAGCATGAGGATAATCCAGAAGACTCAGAACAAGAAGGAACAGAAGGAAATGCTGACCCTTATTATTATGGAAGTCAAGAATGGCCAGAAACTATATAGGTATGCATTCATGGCTTCATAAACTTATAGCTCACGGTAATAGATGAAGAATTATGTGTTAGTATAAAATCAAATACTTGAATTTAAGGTATTGGTATACCATCTGCATAATTATATAGGATTAGAATTTACTCAAAATGATACAAGTCTTAAAAAATATAAATTAGAATAACAAGTGGAAATAAAAAACTAAACTTTAAACATAAAAATTTTATATTGAGAAAAAGTGAGTATGTCCTTTCTATTAACAGTAATTTTTCTAAGAATGATGAAAGAAGAAGCATCAAAAGCTTTGAATTACTAGGAGGACTATTTAAATGCAAACAGGTTACATTCTTGTAATAGGCAGCCATTCACTTAAGGAATACTTTTTTTTTTTATCTGATCTCCAGAAAAGTGTCTTGAAACTTATTACCATCACCGAATCTACCCCTTGGCCCTACCACTTAGTGCTTAAGATGATACTTTTTTCAAAAGATGCCACCCTACTAAGGACCGCAGGCATGGAGATTCATGAAATAAATTAATCCTGTTTTTCCCTCAGAGCTTCAAGCAACAGAATTTTAAATTCTGTGTTTGGTTAACTAAAAAACACCAAATTATCTCATTACAATCTGTACTTAGTAAATTTTAGAAAATTCCAAAACAGTCTTTACTGTGTTCATTTTAACTGGAATAAATGTTTTACAGTAAACTAGGTGCCCAGTGTACAGAATTCATGCACTTGGAGGAGGGGGGGGGCGGTTCCCCTCAGCCCGGATTGCAAGAGGACGCAGGCCAGACCAAGGGACCCCACCGGTGCACGATCTGGGCTGGGGAAGGACCAAAGGAGGGCTCTAGGGCATGTCCGGCCCATCTCACTCAGTTCCGTTTGGCCAGACCCCAGCAGCAAGCTATCCTACCAGTTGGACCATCTGCCCCCTGGTGGTGAGTGCATATCATAACAAGTTGTTGAGTGGCCTTAGAATATCATTAGCATACTATGATTTAATTAGTTGAATGAATGATCTGATAACTAGACACTTAGCATTCACTCAAGAAAGATTTCTTTGTTTTAATTACATAAAGATTTGCTAATAAATAACTATTTTGTACACAAGGTTAATATTAACACAAGAAAGTATATCAACATTAATAAACACTTCTATTTTTCTAGTACAATTAATTAGGAACTTATATGTGCTCTAGCTAATGTTTATTTACATAATGTTAAAGTTGAATAAAGTTCCTTTAAAATTTAAACAGATGGGTTTTGATGTCTTGTTAAAACCTTAAAAATTACCTAGTACCTATAGTATTTTAACTATACCTTAGGATAGAGATGATATACCTGCTGTGATGAACTTTCTTGATTTATTAGGCTAACATTTCATAGAATTCTTCAAATAAGGAATGAACACACAGCCAAAACAGTTTGGCTTAGTGGGTAGAGCGTCGGCCTGAAGACTGAAAGGTCCCAGGTTTGATTCCGGTCAAGGGCATGTACCTTGGTTGCGGGCACATCCCCAGTAGGAGGTGTGCAAGAGGCAGCTGATTGATGTTTCTCTCTCATTGATATTTCTGGCTCTCTATCCCTCTCGCTTCCTCTCTGTAAAAAATCAGTAAGATATATTTAAAAATAATAAAAAAGGAATGAACACACAAACGTGGGGCTATCTATACAGAAAATCCAAAGAATAAACAATTAGGACAATATGCAAAGACCAGACATGTAACACTCTATTTTAGAAGCAATTTTCAAGTTGTCTTTTTTTTTTTTTTTTTGGAAGTGCCAGATTAAATGAAGCCTCTAATGCTCTTTGCATCTGTAAGTTATTAGCAGTTAGCAGAAATAGTACCCACCTGTCCCCAGGAACAAGCTCCACAATAAAAAATGAACAGGCAGCATTCCATTCTTTCCTTTAATTAACATTCCTCAAGTCATTAGGTGGGTAGGCTTAGCAATAAGAGGTCAAGAAATGGAGTACCTATGTGGGACTGAGACACATAAGGTACGGGTGCGAGGGTAAAAGTCAGGGCAAAATGCTGGTGATGTGGGGAAAGCCCACTTTCCATAAAGGTTACAAAGAAATTTAAGGACCACCTACCCCTTTACTGAAATTTTTAAAAATAGGATTATAAATGTAAAAATTTATTATGAGTTAATATGTGGAAAATATTGTGGGTATTTTAAGACACAAGAGATTATAAATAGAGTGTTTCTTACCTAGACTAATTTAAAAATTACTGAAGAGCCATCACAGAACTATCAATGGGAACCACATGAGATACCCGTTCACACACATAGGACAGCTATAATAAAAAGACAAAATACCAAAAGTCAGCAAGGAGGTGGAGAAGAGGAGCCCTCATGCAGCACTGGCAGGGACAGCAAATGGTAAAGCAGCTTTAGAAAGCAGCCTGGCAGATCCTTAAAAAGCCCATCACCTTGACATAGCATTTGGACAATATGCAGGTCCAGATATGTAAAACTCTATTTCCTCAGTGCATACCTAAGAAAAATGAGCACAGGTTCATACAAAAACATGCACAGAAATGTTCGTAGCAGTATTAACCATCAAGAGACACAAAGCACATCTTCATGTCCATTCATTAGAGAAGCCAGGACAGGTAGAACAGGGAAACTTTGGCAGAGAGCGGAACACACTGACAGCGATTTGCAGCAGACACACTAGGTCCCCTCCGCACAGGTGACATCCAGGCTTCAGCTGAATTTCAGCTCCAGACCCAGAAAAGCAGCAAAACCAGGGGGTGACGCCAGGACCAGCTGCGATGACTGACAGCCCCCGCTCCGGCACTGACCAATCAGGGAGACCAGGGTCGGAGGAGCCCGCCTGGAAAGCTGCTGCTATTCTGCTGGAGCCTCCCCTGTGAGACAGAGGACAGACTGTCTCCTCTCGGAGCAGCCCCCAAGTTCCTTCCCTCCACTTCCCCCACAGGCCTGCACCCCCTCACCCTAACGGACCCCACGTCCCAGGCTCACCCTGACCCCTTTCCCAAGGCCCCCTTTCCTCTGCTTCCCAGCCCTCTTGTTTTTTTCTATACTATCAATACTTCCTTTCTTCTTTTACTGCTCCACCTTTAATAAACATCCCCTCATGGTTACCTGGACTCGTGTTGTGAATTTTTTCCTGCACAAATTCAAGAACCTAGACACTACCAGCTAGCCCTGGCAGACTCACCAAGGGCCAGGTCCCCTTTTTGGTAAGCAATTGATGAACAAGATGTGGTATATCCACACAATGAAATATTATTCAGCCAAAATAAGAAATAAAGTAATAATACACACTGCAACATAGATAAACCATGAAAAGATTATGCTAGTGAAAAATTAGTCAGAAAAGGCCACATATTCTATCATTCCTTTTATAGGAAATGTCCAGAATAGGCAACTCTATAAAGACAGAGATTCCTGGCTGCCGGGGCTAGGAGGAAGAGGAACGAGGGAAAGTGGGAGTGACAGCTAATGGGTAGAAGGTTTCTTTATGGGTGATGAAATCTTCTGATTGATTGTGATGATGAAATACTAAAACACTACTGAATTATATACTTTAAAAGGATGAAGTGTATGAGATGTGAATTATCTAAATAAAACTGGTATTAAAAATTTTAAGAACAAACAGAATAATTACATAAAGATTTATTAATATAAGTTAATGATAATTCTGATACAAGGAGGAAAGACATCCAATGCTGACGTGGCAGAAACTATGGAAGTGACGTTGCCGCCAAAGGGTGACCAGGGCGTGGTGGAGAAGCAGAAGGCTTCAGGTGAGTAGGAACTGCCTGGTCTCGTGGTCGGCACACTGCAGCTCGCGAGCCACATGCGGCTCTTTGGCCCCTTGATTGTGGCTCTTCCACAAAATACCACGGCCTGGGAGAGTTTATTTTGAAGAAGTGGCATTAGAAGAAGTTTAAGTTTAAAAAATTTGGCTCTCAAAAGAAATTTCAATTGTTGTATTGTGGGTATTGGCTCTGTTGACTAATGAGTTTGCCAACCACTGGGCTGGTCAGAGTGGAAAAAAAAACATACTTCCAGGGCGAGATGAATATAGAGATGGGGAATTTCTTATTTTACCTCTTCACTCTTAAAAAACAAAACCCTACAATTTTCAGAGTTTTGGAACTTCTATTTTTATAATATCTCATAAACCGATAAAAGAAAATATATTTTCATCTTCAAAGAACAATCTTGGTGAAGAATAAAACTACACAATCTAGCAATTTATAATAAGGAATTTGAAATCAGATGCATCTGGGTAGAAGCCTGACTTCATAGTTCTGAGCTAGCTAACTTCAGAAAATTACTTATTCTAGAAGTTTCCCTTTTTTCATTTCCATAAGGAAGGTGGTTCTCATATAATTGCTTAAGGACAAAGAGAAATAGTGTACATAACAACAACTGTAACAAGCCCATGGCAGTCACAGGTAGCCAGCAAGCCAGAACCAGGATTTCAGCATGTCCGACCAGCACCTGCCGCATCTAGCTGCTCCCCAAAAGTCAGCTGCCTTTCGCACATGTAGGTCTCTCCAAGGCCCTAGAATGGATCAGATCTCTTCGGGTCCCTTCCAAGATTCTATTCATACAAAAGATCAGTGAACAAGAGAGACTTGACTGAAGTTTCCTTAGGGAGACGGGAGGGTGCTTACATCATATACAGGCAACAAATACGTTCTAACAGCCATCTACTGCTCAGCCTTGCAGAGCACTGGACAGCCCGCCAGGCAGGCAGGCACGGTGAAGCCCTTCCAGCGCATCAGGGGGAAGGGTGCGCTCTGCTCGGCTCCCTCCACGGCCTGCACACCCGGACACAGCACAGAGGGCTCCCAGCCACAGGCCCAGGGAAGACAAGCTCACACCCTTCTGTTTTTACTCTAAGAATATCCTGCAAGGAGCCTGCCCCAACTATTTCTCATTAAAACAAAACTAAACAGAAAGGACAAATAACACCCATTGCTTTCTTTAGGAGAAAGTGAAGAATAAAGGACTTCTTCAACTTGCACATCCAAACTGCAGCTACCTACCGGAGCTACAGATAAACCCAGTTGATCTGATATTTATAACAGGAAAGAAAAAGATAAAAATGTATCTACTTCCTTATTAAACCTCAAAGTATTCATTATATAAGCTACTAGGCTGAACTCTATGACTATCAACTAATCCAATCATACCATGAACCCAAGCTTGATTAATAAACATAAAAGTCCAATATCCTTAGAGAAAAGAAATAAAAATGAAGAGTATTTCATAAATTTGCTCACAATAATACTAGCTGAGAATGTTTAGCTTGTGTTTAAATATTACCTGAAATACTATACATTTTGCCTTTATTTCTTAAGAGGAGCCACTAATCTAAAATGGAGACGTATGCATATCATGTAACACACTGACCACCTCCATGGGAACAAAACGGAAGAAATAAATCTCTCTCCTACGTTCTTTCACTATTGCAGAGAATTCATATGACCCCTAAACCAAACTCATTTCCTGATTCCCAGTCTGTTTTGTCTAAACCTTAGAAATAAAACATACTTGCAGCTGGAAACAAAATTAAATCATAGCAGCTAAAAATCCAGTTTTTTTTATATGTTCCAATTGCCTGAATAAGTGTAACTGTGGCTAGAAAATAAGTATCACATGATCATGGACATGTCTGACTTTAAAACCTCAATATGTTGCAAATTCACCATATAAAGATTTATATACTACTGAGACAAATTACACTCACAAATCTGATACATTTTAAAAAAAATATATTTTATTGATTTTTTACAGAGAGGAAGGGAGAGACAGAGAGAGATAGAAACGTCGATGAGAGAGAAACATCTACCAGCTGCCTAATGTACACCCCCCCCTGGGGATGTGCTCGCAACCAAAGTACATGCCCTTGACCGGAATCGAACCCAGGACCCTTCAATCCGCAGGCTGACGCTCTACCACTGAGCCAAACAGGTTTCAGCAAATCTGATACATTTTTGACATGAACTTTATATTGAGTCACACTTCCCTCCTTTTAAAGGTCACCCTGTAGTTTGAGGAGTTCTGGGTTAACCAACTGATTGGACTTCAGGCATAAGCATGAGATCTGAGATGGAGATTCAAACCTTAGATTTCCCATAAAATCGAGTAATGGCCACTCGGTGATTCTCAGCGGGGGTGATTTTGCTCTCCAGGAGACACTTGGCAATGCCTTGAGACAACTGTGCTGTCCTCCACCGAGGTGAGTGGAGGAGTTACTGGCATCTAGTGAGCAGAGGCAGGGAAGCCTTTGGATAAGTGCCTGCTCTTAAGTCTTAGACAACGTCCATCTTTTACTACGGTGCAGAGAAAGCTAAAAGCTTTCTAATAGGATATAACAGTTCTTTGTAGAACAGAAAACAATTTAAATTTCAAACGGTCCAGTAAAGCACAGCAGTCCCTCCCAAAAGAATTATCTGGCCCAGTGGTCCCAACCTTTTGAACCTCACGAACCACCAGTGGTTTGCAGACCACTGTTGGCGACCACTACTCGGGCCCACAATTTCAACAGTACTGAGGCTGAGAAACCCTAGGGGCTAGACTCGAGACCACCAGATAAAGAAGATAAAGCACAAAGAATTAACCAAGATGAAGGGAAGTTAAAAATAGAACAAAACTAATGCTTATGTGAGTTGACTTCTAAATTCAATAAACTTAGAGGATGAAGGAAATAGAGAAAAGATTCTTCAAGCTTGTAGTTTCTGAAATGCAATTCACTTGTTATTTGATACATGTTCTTTGTCAGTAGAACTACCCTGTTTCCCCGAAAATAAGACAGTGTCTTATATTAGTTTTTGCTCCCAAAGATACACCAGGTCTTATTTTCAGGGGATGTCTTATTTTTCCATGAAGAAGAATATGTTACACATTTATTGTTAAATGAAAATAAAGGAAATTTATTCCCTGTATACGGTACAGTAGTACGGTAGTTGTCAACACAAACCAGACAAACTGTGAATCCTACAGCATCAAGAATTTACTCATTTATTCAATGACAATCATGTCATCATCTTCTGGAATATCATCATAACAATCCAATTCCTGAATTTCCTGGTAAATTTCTTGTGACTTCAAAATCAGTGGACCAAATTTCTCATGTTTAGCCTGGGGAAGGGGGGGGCGCCTTATTTTCAGGGGGATGCCTTATATTTCACTCAGAAGGAAACCTGTAAGTAGGTCTTATTTTCGGAGGATGTCTTATTTTCGGGGAAACACGGTAAGCCTCCTCCAAAAAGAAACAACTCTTAGAAAACCCTTGTTTGCAAAACTCAATTCTATTCTATACGTGCCTGCTGCTGAGAAACAATGAGGAAGTAGATCCAAGCGCCCGACAGCGGCACCGAAGGCGACAGGGGCACCAAAAAGAGCTCCACAGAGAGGACTCGCTCAGTTTTGGATAAGTGCCTGCTCTTAAGTCTTAGACAACGTCCATCTTTTACTACGGTGCAGAGAAAGCTAAAAGCTTTCTAATAGGATATAACAGTTCTTTGTAGAACAGAAAACAATATAAATTTCAAACATATTTCATTCTGGGAACTGCACAGTAAAGAACTGTAAACCCATGAGAGGTTTGGGCTTAGCTATTAGCTTTTAGAAGGTAACCAATAACCTTGTTTAGAGTTGGGGTCCTCATATTACATCTTAGGGTGAGCTAGTCATACCCAATATTGGGTTGGGCATGTCAGAAAGAGACTGAAAGATCAGGTGATTCAGGATGGGGACTTTGGGTCATACAATCTGTCAACCTGGATGCTGAGTTCAACCACACAGACAATCAATCATGACCATGTAATAAAGCCCCAATTAAACTCTGAAAAGGGCTTGGGAGCACTTCGATGGTTGGCAAAGTGTGCTGTTTCACATCAAAGCCAGGAGGGTAATGCATCCTGAGAATAATGGAAGCTCTGCACTTTGGAACCCTCCCATACTATGCCTAATGTCTCTCTTCTTGGATGATATCCCAATATATAAAAACCCTGGTCATGACTGAAGGCTCGACCAACTGAAAGTCAGTCCTGCAGCCGGCACTGGGTTGCTATGGCGACCCAGCACTGACTGGGCAAGGGGTCTTCGAATCAGGTTCAAAGAGAGGCACGAAGAGAGAGGCAGGGTCTGATGTATAGCCTCTGTGGAAGCTGTTGTTCAGCACTTGCCTAACTCTTTCTCTCCGGGCCTGGCCAGCAGTTATGCCTTCATTTCTCTCCAGGCCTCCACCAGGGCTGCTAATTAGACCCACCTTTCTGATCAGGCCTCAGTGACAGGCCCTGAGACACTGACTAGCATAGAAACCGACTAATCAGAACCAAATCTGGGTAAAGTGTGAGGAGCCAATGGCTGCCTAGGAGGTGGAGCTTTTGATGCTAACTGACATAGAAACCGACCAATCAGAACCAAATTGGCCAGCAGAGGAGGGCAGGTGAGGCGAGATCAGGCTTACAGGGGCCGGCAGTTGGGGGTGAGATCAGGCCAACAGGGGAGGGCAGTTAGGGGTGATCAGGCAGGAAGAGGCAGTTAGGGGTGATCAAGCCAGCAGGGAAGGGCAGCTGGGGGTAACCAGGACAGAAGGGGAGGGTAGTTGGGGACAAGATCAGGCCAGCAGGGGAGGGCAGTTGGGAGAAACCAAGTCAGCAGGGGAGGGCAGTTGTGGGCAATCGGGCCAACAGGGGAACAGTTGGGTGTTAATCAGGCTGGCAGAGGAGCAGTTAGGAAATGATCAGACTGGCAGGCAGAAGTGGTTAGGGGCAATCAGGCAGGTGAGTTAGGAGCCAGCAGTCCCAGACTGTGAGAGGCGGCCTAAACCGGCAGTCGGACATTCCTCAGCGATCCCAGATTGGAGAGGGTGCAGGCCAGGCTGAGGGACACCCCCCCCCCAATGCACAAATTTCATGCACCAGGCCTCTAGTTTATGTATATAAACCACAACTATAATGGCTTTCAGTGAGCTCCATAAATCCAGCTTCTGTCAAAGTATCGTATGTGAGGGTAGTTTTGGGAACCCCTAATCTTATACTTGGTGTAAGTGAGGATGGTCTTGGGAACTCAGCTCTCAAACTTTGTTTGGCTAACTCTGAGCAAGGAGATATGTTATTTACCAGTACAAGTCTGAATATCTCTGGAATCTTGCCTTGTGTAGTCATTTCTGTGTGGCTGTGACCTCTGACTTGCTTCTAAACAACAGAACATGGCAAAGGTGAAGGCATATATGCGATTATGTGAGCATGATTGCTAAAAAGATGCCATGTCCATCCTCCTGCAAGACTGTCTTCCTTTTTAGCTGTGAAGAAGCAACCTGCCATGTTAGGAGTGGCCTGATGGAGTAGGCGTTGTGGCAAGGAACTAAGGGTGGCCTTCAGCAAGAAACTTGAAGCTCTTAATTCCACATCTGCTGAAGCTTAAGCCAACAACCACATGGGCTCACACGCAAATACTTTACTGGAATCAGCTCTTGAAGTGAGGGTGCAGCCCAGCCAACACCTTAATTGCAGCTTTCAGGTTAGATCCTGAAATAGAGAACCAAGCAAAGCCATGCCTGGACTCCTGACCCACAGAAACTCTGATATAATAAATATATGTTATTTTAAGCCACTAAAGTTTAAATATATAACCAATACAATAAAAAAGTAGTGGTATTCATCATATATGCAAAATTAGTGGGCTATTTCTAAAATGAAAATAGGGTCGTATTACTCACTGGCTAAAATATATATATATATTTTAGTCTCTCACTGCTATAGAATAATGCCCAAATACCTTAGCAAAGTATAACACTCTCCTTAATCTGACCTCTAGTCCCTTATCTGATCTCTTAATATGTGCCACCCACTCACCACTTCTCTCCCTCCCTCCAAGCTCCAGCCACATACAACGAACAAATTTTCTCAAGCATTTACTCTCCCCATCTATGCAATGCTGCTCTTCCTAGAACATCATCCTCTGTCAACATCCCCACTCGTCATCCATTTTCTCTCCGTAGTCAGGCTGGTGCAGCCTCTGTGGCCTCGGCCTCTCAGCTATCGCAGAACTCTGCACATTTCTGGGTAGCAGGTCCCACTGTGCATTCTATGGTTTGTGTGCTGACTTTCCTGCTGACTGACAGACTACAAGTTGCTTGAGAGGAGTTTTTCTCATCTGTAGTTCTGGCAGAGAACGGATGCTCCCTAAACTATTACTAAACAAATAAATGCCAAAGTGTAGTCCTGGTCATAACATTTCAAGGAAAGATATAATCCACAAATATTTTGTAGCACAAAGTATCAAATTGTGTATACCATTAGTAAAACTATGAATCTCTAAGATTCCCTAAATCTGACACTTAATGCATATCCAATTTACTTCTTTACATTCTGTTAAATTTGCAACACAATGTGAAAACAAATCACTATCATGTTTCAATAGATATTTTCAGAAAACAAATCACTATCATGTTTCAATAGATATTTTCAAAGACTTTAAAAATTTTATTGTACTCTATAAGCCATAAAATTGACCATTTTTATTAATCAAACCCAGAAAATATCACAACTAAATTTAAAATAATCCACATTCAAATAAGAACATAAATATCAAGTTTTAGTTTCACCAAGTTTTAATTTAAAAGGACCTTAGACCAGTTTTGAATAGAAAGAGGACAAATTAGTATTCTTTCATTTTCTTTTTTTAATATTTACCCACATCCACATTTACTAATTTTATTTATTTATTATTTATTACTAATTTTTTAGTCTAAAGGAGAAAGAAATGTTACCTTGATTGCTAAATGCACCAAAGAATGATAAAAATAAAAGCAAACCATTAAAGATAGGCATATGGTTATTTAAAATATCACTTGACTCTTTAACCTTAAATTTAATATTAAATATTTATACAGTTTTCCTCATTTAGCAAACAAAAATATTTTTTGTTATCAAACCCCAAATTATAAATCAAACCTACTTTTTAAAAGCTGATTATTGGCACTTGAGTTATTTTATATGTAACTAAAACTAATTTTTACAATAGAAATTGCTTGGTTCTAAACTAACTATAGTCTGGAACAAGATTTTTGCTTCTCATAAAATTAAGATCATACACTATGCTTTAGTTTTCTATTTTATTTCATTCAAAAACATGTTTTATCTCCTGTGAAAACATTAAAATGAAAAGCATGCTTTTATAACTATGTCATCTTCATAAACTAATATTTACAAAACATTAGTATTCATTTTACAAGGTAAAAACAACACAAACTTACAATAATTAGTATAAGCAGGCTGAGTACAACAGTTACAAATAATCTAAGCACAGTTCTCGAGTGTAAGCCATTACATTTCAGCCCAGAGAAAGAATGTTGGCGAAGTTCTCTACCACATGGAAACTGCCTTTAAAGCTGCTGGGCCCTGAAATTCTACTCATCAGTTTAACATCCACCCACAGCTTTCCTCATTCACCTCCCACTTGGGGCTTATGCACAGACATGAACATCTATTGAGGAAAACCACATAAAAAACTTCATACTATCTACAATGGTAGGCTCCCCCCTCCCCAGTATTATTTTAAGTATCATTTAAGATGTGACTCATCTAACAGTCTATCTCTAATTTTTTAATGTTCCAGTTACCTCAAACAATTACTTTTAACTAACACTTCAGTGTACATCATCACATAACTTTAATATCCTAATATCCATTGCAGGCAAGAACACGGAGCTGCAAATATCACCAATGATGTGATTCCTAATTTTTAACCACTGATTTTTGATGAATGGCATTTACAAAACAGCACCAGTAACTCCGTTTGAAATTATTTAAGAAAAAGTCTAAAATGTGTACCACCAGATAAAACCCACCAGTAAGCCTAAATCTTACCTATTACTTTCTCTAACCCTTGATTAAAATTTCTATCTTTTTCTAGTCTACAATACTATTTTTTCACTTTTCATAGTTTAAATTTATAAAGCAATCCTATTAACTAAAAACAGTGATACCTGTGACAATGAAAAAAATAAGAAAATTAAAATTATGGCTTTCTTTATATTTTGTACCACTTTTAAAAGTGTTAATGACTACTTTTTATAATGTTAAATTTAAAGTTTAAACTTTAAAACTTTTCTTAAAACTTGTTTTTGTTCATACCAATACAAACCAAGAGTTTTTATAAAGTAGCAAAGTTGAAATATGATATTTCAAGCTCACATGAGACAGGATCTTGGGCCTTCATGTTAACCATTTATACTACAAGTATTCAAAGACTTCAAGTTCATAAAAGTACTGTGTTCAAGGCACTTAATTAGTAAGAAACTAACATTATCAACATTGCCTGGATTTTTGATAGAAAATAAAACTATTTTCTGAAACTGTTTTACAGAATATCACTAATACATAAAAACTTTCAGCACTGTAATTTAAGATCACTAAGGGTTAAATACTTGTTCTCTGGCCCCTACTGCATGCACTCTGCCAAAAACTCCTCTAAGCTTTTAAATATTGCTTCGATGGTCTGGATTTTACTTCGATGGAAAAAGGAGTATTGTCTTACAGTCAGCAGGCCACTAACTTATTAACTTCCAGTCACCTTAATTTTTGTAAAAATGAAGATTCTGCAGTCTATACTTCTCCTGTTACTGTTTGTGCCTCTGACAAAGCCAGCACAATCAACTCAGAAGAACACTGATAACTTTGAAGAAATTTTATTTACTCGAGATTATGAGGATCAATACCTGGATGGAAAAAATATTAAGGTACCTTATTTCCACTCTAAATTTAACTTCTAAAATAACCTAGCCTATTTTACTGAATGCTTTTGGGTTTTTTTATGTGTCTGATAAGGTAAGAGGAAAGAAAAAGTACTTTGATTCAAATTAATTAAAAATAAGTATCTCTAAGATTATATTTTTAAAGAATGCATGCCTCAATAAATCACATATATTGTAACTAAACAGTATCTTTAGTAACCAACACATAACATTTAAGGAAAACTAAACTTTAAGATAATCCCTGACCAGTTGAAATTTATGGTATTAAGTAGTGTTAAACAAAGTCCTATATTTGGATATTATTTCAAAATAAAATAGGAGGTATGTATTAGAATAAAGATGGATTAACAGCTTAAGGTTTATTATTTTAGGAAGAAGTGGTTCAAGAAAATAAATAGAAGAGTACTGTAATTTTGGAATATATAATATTTCACAAAATTTATAAATGTCAACTATATACAGTACCAGAAATGAAAAACTACTAAATATGGGGCTTTCTGTTTAAACCAGCTTCAACAATTTAAGACTATCAGTTTGTACCAAGCTGAGTTGGTAATCTACCACACCTTTCATACTCCACTTACATGGGCTAAGTGATTATTGTGGTTTTCCTGTCACACATCATAGAAATATCTTTCGCCTGCCTATAGTGTGACACACACACTGAAAAATGAGAAAGACAGCCAAACATTTAACAATGTCGGTCTCTTCAAAGTTCTCTTCCAGTATGAATAAGATGGCAAAGATTTTTAAAGTGACCAGTTCTGTCAGTCCTCCCTTCCTTCTCTCCTTCCTTCCCTCCCTCCCTCCTTCTTTTCATCCTCCCTTCCTCCCTCCTTTCCTCTCTCCCTTCTTTCCATCTTTCCTTCCTTTTCTTTCTTTCTCTCTCGATCTCTCTTTCCTTCTTTCCTCTCTCTCTCTCTCTCTCTCTCTCTCTCACACACACACACACACACACACACACACACACACACACACACACACGAGTAAATGTTAACACCACATTTTCTGTCAACAAAGTTAGTTAATATGCTAGTCTTATTCTTGCTAACAAGAAGACAAAAAAGATACATATAACTAGTTATAGCTTAAAAGTTTGTTTGTTTTTTAAAAAGGCCTATCACAATAATAAACTATTGGCTCACATGTATGATCTGAATCTATCCATCAGTTAAAAGAATACTTTCAAAACTCCCTGGTCCCAAAACATGTAATAAGCAAAAGAAGCTCAGTTTTATTTCTTTATGCTGCTTTAGAAGTCTATCTTAATATTAATACAAACAAAGTGGAGCAGAGTTCAATGGCACTTAATATACAAAGAGAGTGGAGGGGACTGTTCAACCAGAACACAGGAGAGAATGAAGGAGTCGAGATCGAAATTAAAAGTGGGAAATGCTCCTGAGGGTACAGAAGCGAGGGCACCACACAGTGTAGTCCAGTCTAAAGGCGGAGCACGTTCCCTCCCAGAATAGAAAGAGAGTAAATGGTAAAGGCCCCAGGTCTCCTGGAGCTAACAGCCTGGACGGTAGCTGGAGTGTGGAGGGTAGGCTAGAATGAAAGGACTCCCAGGCCTTAATGCACGTGCATATGTGCTTAGGGTCACGTTCAGAAGCGACAAAGAGAGCCTCTCAGGGCTGTCCAGGTAGGACATGACTGGTGCTTAGTACAGGCCAACAAGGCAGAGTATGAATAATTGAAAGAGCTACTTTACATAAAAATACTTTCAAGAGACTATTTTCATTTTAGGTTCCACCTCAGAAAATCTTTAATGACAAAGCATAGAATTCTTCCCTAGTTCCCATTTGGAATTTCAATATATTTGACATTTAGAAAGTATGGAGTTCGGCCTTTGAAGATATAAAATTTGTTTTTAAAAGACCTGGTTCTTTTACTCAAGGAGCCCACAGTATAAGTAAAAACAAGCTAAACAAATATTTACATTATAATAAGTGTATAAAATCCTAATAAAATATAAAGTAAATGCCATTATGTGACTATGAGAAGACAGATATTGTCCATAATCCCTCAGCTCATATGGTGAAAATTAAATTTCTCACACTTGATAATAAATTTTTATTTTTCTAATAGAAAAAAGAATCTATGATGACATCTGATGAGAAAAGTCTTCAATTACAACAAGATGAGAGTTCAACATCATTACCCCTCAAAAAAGAAAATGATGGTAAGTATGAACAGTTTATTACCTGTTTTTTAGAAGCTTTAAAAAAAAAAAGCTTATAATGGAATTTTAGTCTTCATAGTAATCAAAAATGGACTCTGAATACAGTAACCCCAAATAACAGAATTATATCTCCAACAGTGAAGGCCAATAGGCATGTTCGGAGTGCACATCATTCCCACCCCATGTGAGGAGTGAGAAACGGATTAGGAACATGCAAGAACAACCAAAGCTGATGCAGTGTAGCCTCTACAAAGTATGCCTTTCTGTCTCTGTAAAACCAATTCAAGACACAGTTATTAAACACCGATTCATCTCAAACTTAGTCCTCAACTTACATTAAGACTTAATTTTTCAACTTTATAACGGCCCCAAAGTGATTCTCAAAATAAATTACACGAGATGCTCAACACTTTACTGTAAGACGGGTTTTGTGTTGGGCACTTTGCCCAAGTGTAAGCTAATGTAAGAGTACGGAGCACATTTAGGTAGGGAGGCTAGGCTCTGATGTCCGGAGGTCACCCCATCATAAGTCGAGGAGCCTATGTACTATGGATAGACCGAGAACAAGATAAATAAAATGTAACTCCTTCCCTCAAGAAAGTCACAGAAGATGGAGAGATGGCTATGCAGATTGTCACCAACTTATGACAGTTCGACTAACATTTTTTAAAAATATATTTTATTGATTTTTTACAGAAAGGAAGAGAGA
Organism: Pipistrellus nathusii; assembly: GCA_963693515.1. NCBI lineage: Eukaryota > Metazoa > Chordata > Mammalia > Chiroptera > Vespertilionidae > Pipistrellus > Pipistrellus nathusii. The sequence continues at coordinate 68,879,826 of OY882867.1, read as the reverse complement.
GGGATAAAGAGTCAGAAATATCGATGAGAGAGAATCATCGATCAGCTGCCTCCTGCACATCTCCAGCCTGCAACCAAGATACATGCCCTTGACCTGAATCGAACCTGGGACCTTTCAGTCCTCGGGCCAATGCTCCATCCACTGAGCCAAACAGGTTTCGGCTTGACTTATATTTTTTGACTTTATGATGATGCAAAAGCAATATGCATTCAGTAGAAACTATCTAGGCTTAAGCTAAGATGTTCAATAGGTTAGGCATAATAAATGCATTTCCAACTTACGATATTTTCAAGTTTCAGTTTATCGGTGTATAACTCCACCAGTAAGTTGAGGAGCATCTGCATACAATCATGTGCTGCTTAATGAGGGAGATACATGCTGAGACAGGCATCACTAAGTGATGCTGTCATGTAAATGTTGCAGAGTGTACTTACACAAACCTATATGGTATAGCTTACTACACACCTTGGTGCATATAGCCTATTGCTCCTAGGTTACAAGCCTGTAAAGTATGCTACTGTATAAAGCAACACAACATTAAATCAGCCAGAAAAGAAAATGAAGCAATCGAGACACCGAAAACACAAGATGGTTGAGGCTGCTACCAGTGTGACAAAGCATGTAGCTTTACAGTAAACATTTGTTCATTAAGTAGGAGGAATACACACACGCTAACAAAATGTTAAAAATTATACTGTAGTAAATACATAAGTCAGTGACATACTCATTCATTGTGGACATAACTGTATGTGTTAGCTACACTTCTGTGCTGGTGGTTCAATAGGTTTGCATCACCACAAATACATGAGTAATATATTGTACTACACCACTATGCAGATTGTCACCAACTTATGACAATCTTCTTTAGGTGATGGACATTTTGCAGTTCCATTATGACTTGACGGACTCTCATCGTATATGTGGTTTGTCAATGACCAAAACATCAATAGGTGGTGCGTGAGTGTACATAAATAATTAGAATGCACATTTCAATTGAATCAATAGAAAACTTACAAGAAACTACAAAGTCCTATTCAATAGTTCTTATCTGTTTGATTTATTCTCAATCACAGAACATTATTTCACATGACAGTAAAAAAAATCACATATTAATTTCTATATTGCTACAATAATTAAAATGAACTAAAGCAGTTAATATATCTTAAGAGATCTGAAAGTATCAAAGAAAAAATAGACTTGGACAAATGGGAAGATATTCCTTGTGCTTGCCTAAGGTGATTCAATATCATAAAAATGTCAGCTCTTTTAACTTTGTAACAATAAATTTCTTTAAAAATCTGATAAGGTTGATGCTGAAATTCACATGGAAAAAACAAAGCTGTACAAACAGCAAGGGAAATACTGAAAAATGACAAGTAACTGCAGGAATCAGAACAAACATTAGAAGATATTTAAAAGCTCTATACTTTTAAAAGGTGTGATACTGGTGCATGAATAGAATGGAAAGTCCAGAATCAGGCAGAAATTCATGTACAAATTTAGTATATAATAAAGCCAGCATCTAAAACCACTGAAGTAAAGATTATTTATTCATTTATTTTTGTCAATCCTCACCCAAAGGTATTTTTTCCATTGATATTTAGAGAAGACGGGAGGAAGAGGGAGAAAGGTATATAGATTGTTTGCCTCCCACACAAGTGTCCCAACTGGGCCAGGGATCGAACCTGCATACAGGTACATGCTGTTGATCAGATATCAAACCTGAGACCCTTCAGTGCACAGGCCAAGGCTCTAACCACTTAGAAACATCAGCCAGAGTCAAAGATAACATTTTTTTAATGATGCTTGGACAAATGAGTACTCAACTGAAAGGAACTACAATTAGATTTATACCTTACACAGAAAAATAAACTCCAAATAAATTCAGATCTAAATGTAAAAAGTGAAACTATATAAATCCTAGAAAATAAATTGGGTGTGACATACCTCCAAATCCAGAGGCAATAATAGAAAATATCAATGAATTCGACTCCATAAACTGAAATTTACATGGCAAATACATCGTAAGTGAAGTCGAAGACAACTGAAAATTGAAAAAAAGATTTGCAACTTATAGCATGAACAAAGAATTAATACCTCTAAATTATATTTATATTTAAAAATAAAGATCTAGGGAAAAATCTGACTGAAAAAACATTGGAAAAACAGCCAAAAGAGATGTACAGTTAATTCACCAACTGATATAAAAATGATCCTCAAATATAAGAAAATATGTTATATCTCACACAGAGCAATGCAACTTAAAATTACATTGAAATGCCATGTTTCACCTGACTGACAAAAATTAAAAATGTGACAACATATTACTATATTCCACTGGCAAAGCTATAGGGTATCGGACAAGCTCATACATTGTTGGGGGAAATGCAAACTGGTACAACAATTTGGACCAAAATTTGGCAATCCTATATAATAAAGAAGTAATATGCAAATTGACCATCACTCCAACACACAAGATGGCTGTTCCCATGTGGTCAAAAATGGCATCCCCATGTGAATATAAGATGGCCGCTACAAGATGGCCATCAGGGGAGGGCAGTTGTGGGTGATCAGGCCAGCAGGGGAGGGCAGTTGTGGGGAACCCAGGCCTGAAAGGGAGGGCAGTTGTGGACGATCCGGCCAGCAGGGGAAAGCTGTTGGGGGTGATCAGGCCTGCAGGGAAGGGCAGTTAGAGGAGGCCAGGCTAGCAAGTGAGAGCAATTAGGGCGACAAGACTGGCAAGGGAGGGAAGTTAGGGGTGATTGGGCCAGCAGGATAGGGCAGTTGGATGTGACCAGGCCTGCAGGAGAGGACAGTTAGAGGTGATCAGACCAGCAGGGGGGGTTGTTAGGGGTGACCATGCCAGCAGGGGAAGGCGATTAGGAGCAATCAGGCCGGCAGGGGAGCATTTAGGCATCCAACAGGCTGGCAGGGCAGTGGATAGGGGGTGATCAGGCAGGCAGGTGTGAGCCAGTAGTCTTGATTGTGAGAGTGATGTTCCAGATTGGAGAGGGCCCAGGCTGGGCTGAGGGACACACACACACACCCTCCCGTGCACAAATTTCATGCATCGGGCCTCTAGTATCTAATAAAACTAAATCCGAAAGAAAATACATATGCAAAATTGTTCAAGCACTGCTTGCAATGGCAAAATATTGGAAACAATCTAATTGCCCATACATTGGAGAGTATACATATAAAGTACTGTATATTCACACAAGGGAATACTATGCAGTTGTGAAAATAAATTGTCTCTATTGAACTAACATGGAATGATTTCCAGAAAACATATGTGAAGAAAGCAAAGTCTAACAGTACCTACAGTCTGCTGCCTTTCATCTCACAAAGAAGGGGATAGACAGGCAGCAGTTCACTTGTTTCTAAAGAAACACAAGAGGGGTACTAAAAACTGAAACTACATACAGATCACAGATGAGCCAGCAGTGGAAAGTGCAGGGATGGGAAATGAGGGGCTGTGTGAGAGGGTAGTGGCACCTCTCTGTGTACACCTTATTGAGTAATTTTATTTTAGAACAAGGTTATGCTTCACATAAGCAAACGAACAAACAAATACACTGGTAAATAAAATCAACAAGAATAAGATTAAAAAAAACAAAGTGAAATTCAAATGGAAAAATAGAAACTTAATTACATTTCAAATGAATAACGTAAAACACTAAAGGGGAAAATTCTAATCCAAGTAACCCTTCAATGTAATATTTTGACTGCATTCCTTCAGGCAAATATATAAATAGATAAATACAAACATATCTAAATTCCAGTGAGTGGGTTTGTGGCAATAATGAAACTACTTGCTGAAGCCGGTTTGGCCCAGTGGATAGGGCATTGGCCTATGGATTGAAGGGTCCCAGGTTCGATTCTGGTCATGGGCATGTACCTTGGTTGTGGGCACATCCCCAATGGGGGGTGTACAGGAGGCAGCTGGTTAATGTTTCTCTCTCATCAATGTTTCTGTCTATCTCTCTCCTTTCCTCTCTGTAAAAAAATCAATAAAATATGTATTTTTTAAAAATTAAACTACTTAATGCTTGTTCTAAGACTGAGTAATGTAAAGTAAACCCACTGTGTATAATGAGAACTAGGTTCCTCACTGTTAGAGAAGGGTGTTAGAAATATGGAAAGAGGAAAGGCTAGAATAAACACTGTGGACCTAAACTATTATCACCATCAACTCATGGCTTGTAAACAGAGATACAAAAGCAGATAAAGGTCTGTCTCTGTGTAAGCAAGCATGTGTTGTGTAGATATTCGTTTGGTGTGTTTATGTATATACTAGAGGCCCAGGGTCCCTTGGCCTGGCCGGTGATCAGGGCCAATTGGACCTTCTGGCTGACGGCTGGGGCCTCACTTCCCCAGCTATGAGCGAGGGCCTTCCTTTCTTCCGTGCCACTCATAGTGGTCAGCGCACATCAGAGTGAGCAAGCAGTCTCCCGGTCAAACTCCCGCAGTGCCAAATGGCATATTAGGCTTTTATATATATAGATGAGTATACGATGTATGTGCATGTATGTCTATGTGTATATACATATGTATAGTAGAGGCCTGGTGCATGAAATGCATGCACAGGAGGGCGTGCGGGGAAAGATGTCCTTCAGGCCTGCCTGCACCCTCTTGCATCCAGGATCCCTCAGGGTATGTCTGACTGGAATGCAGGTATCAGGCCTAAACTGGCAGTCGGACATCCCCTGAGGGATGTAGCAGTGCGCCGAATGGCAGGCAGTCAGGGAGAAGTCAGAAGTGGGGCTAGGTGCTGCACCACTCATGCTCATCCCAGCACACTATGACTGCGGCCACCACTTGGTAGTGCTGCCACAGAGTTATGAGAGGCTCCTACTGCTGCAGCTGTTATTGCCAACTGAGCCCGATTTCCAGCTGAGTGGGGCTCCCACTGTGGGAGCGTACTTGAATACCAGGAGGAATCTCCTGCCTAGAGAGTCTGCCCCCTGATGGTCAGTGCGCACCATAGCAACTGGTTGACTGGTCATTCCATAGTAAGGATCATTTAGGCTTTTATATATACAGATAGGACATATGTATCCTGTATATATGTGTATTATATAAACTAGAGGCCTGATGCACGAAATTTGTGCACAGGGTGTGTGTCCTCAGCCCAGCCTGCACCCTCTCCAATCTGGGACCCCTTGAAAGATGTCTGACTGCTGTTTAGGCCCGATCCTGATCCCTTCCCTCATTGCTGACTCCAGAGTAACCATCACTCCAGGATCAAACCTAAATGGGCAGTTGGATAACACTTCACAATCCAGATTGCTGGCTCCCAACTGCTCACCTGCCTGCCTTCCTGATTACCCCTAAACACTTCTGTCTGACAGCTCGATCACCCCCTACTCACTCCCCTGCCAGGCTGATTGATGCCTAAATGATCCCCTGCCAGCCTGTTTGCCCCTAACTGTCCTCCCCTGCAGGCCTGGTCCCCCGACCTGCTCTCCCCTGTTGGCCATCTTGTAGTGGCCATCTTGTGTCCACATGGGGGTAGTCATTTTCTGTGTTGGAGTGATGGTCAATTTGCATATTTCTCTTTTATTACATAGGATTAAGAGATAAATACGCATAAATATACAATATTTCCTAGCTCTCTCTGATGGAAAAGCCTAGAAGCAATGAGATTCCAGTAGCAAGGAGCATATCAACACCCAAATCTTGGTTTCTAAATACTATTTTCCATTAAAAGTAACCAGTACTCCTTGAAGAAATACGTAATTTCAGGCTTGGGACAGGGAAAAGGCAAGATTGGACTGGGGGAGAAACCAGAATGGCGGCATAGGGTAGACACCCGAATGCAGCCTACCACAAGAAAGTTGAATTTAGAACTGGAAAACAGGGGAGGCATTGCCCTGAAGCACCGGACGGCTGGCTGAGAGGAGGCCTGCCATCTGGGAAGGAGGGAGAAGGCGCGCTGACCCTGAGAAACTGTGAAGGTACAGAGAACTGTGAGCGTGAAAAGCGCTGGCTTACTCCCGGCGCGCAAAGAGGACAGACAGCTAACGCGCGGCTGGCGTTCTTGTTCGGGAGGAAAACAGAATCAGCTCTGACAGACGGCCCCAGACAGGGAGAGGCCAGACTGTCAGGCAGCGGGCAGAGATCTCTCAGAGGTGTGTGAAGCCAGAGGCCATTACTCCGGGACTTGGGGAGGATCCGACGGGAAAACAGAGCTTGTCTGTACCACCCCGAGACTCTGCCCCATCCAAGCTGAGCACAAAAGCTCTCTCAGAGGCTGGCTTTCTCTAAGGAGGGACTGGCCGGAATCCAAAGCTTGTCTGCACCTTTACCAAAGAGGTGTGCGCTTCTGCAACCAATCTTGCAAGACTCACCACGAACAGGACTTTTCTAAGGCGAGACTGACAAGGAACCAAAGATTGTCTGCGCCATCCTCAGACTCCGCCCTATCCAAGCGGAGTACAGAATCCCTCCTAGCTGAGACACTGCTGATCCTCACAGCCAATTGGCTTGGAGATTAACACTTCTCAGTGATACCAACAATAAGCAAGACTTACCAACAAGACTGCACACACAGCCCACAGGTAACTGGGAAGGCTGTGCTACTGGGCTCTATCAGAACACCTAGCACACAAAACTATTCCATCAAATCAGGGAAACAATTAAAATGCCGACAAGAGGCAGGACACAAAGGAAGGAAATGGAGGAAAAGAAAAGAATGGAAATTGAGTTCAAAACTACAGTTATAAGACTTTTCAAGAATATCCTAAAAAAGGCTGATAAAATAAATGAGACCTATGAGGATATGAAAAGAGATCAACTAGAAATAAAAAGGGATCAACTAGAAATAAAAAGGGATCAACTAGCAATAAAGAAAACATTGTCTGAAATAAAAAAAATATTACACCAAGTACTAAAAACAGACTGGAAGATTGTAAGGATCAAGTCAAAGATTTAGAACACAAAGAGCCGGAGGACACTCCTCTACAGAAACAAGAAGATAAGAGAATCCAGAAAGTAGAAGATAGTGTAAGAAACCTCTGGGACAATTTCAACTGAACCAACATCAGAATTTTGGGTGTCCCAGAAAAAGAGAGAGAGCAAGATACCAAAAGAATACTGGAAGAAATAGTGACAGAAAACTTCCCCTACCTGGTGAAAGAAATAGACTTACAAGTCCAGGAAGCGCACAGAACCCCAAACAAAAGGAATCAAAGAGGACCATACCAAGATACATTATAATTAAAATTCCAAGAGCAAAAGACAAAGAGAGAATATTAAAAGCAGCAAGAGAGAAACAGGTAGTTACCTATAAAGGAGCACCCATACGATTGTCAGCTGATTTCTCAACAGAAACCATGCAGGCCAGATGGGAATGGCAAGAAATATTCAAGGTGATGAATAGCAAGAACCTACAGCCAAAAATACTCTACCCAGCAAAGCTATCACTCAGAATCCAAGAGCTTCACAAATAAAAAAAAGCTAAAGGAGTTCATCACCACCAAACCATAAGTATATGAATTGCTGAAGGGGGTTATTTAGGAAGAGGAATAAGATAAAGATAAAAATTATGAGCAACAAATACGTAACTATCAACAATTGAATCTAAAAACCAAGGGAATTGAAAAAATCTGATGAACAATATTAACTAGAGAATATAATAGAATAGAATCAGAGGTATGGAAGGGGAGTGGACGATTCTCGGGGAAAAGGGGAGTGGGGGTATGGGAAGAAACTGAACAAAAACTGTGCACTTATGGATTAGGACAATGGGGAATGGGTAAAGGACAGAGGATGGGGTGGGAACCTGGTGGAGGGCAGCAATTGAGGGAGTGGGGGAAAAGAGGAACACATGTGTAATAATCTGAACAATAAAGAATATGCAAATTAATAATCTCTCTGTTATACTCACAAGCCATGCCCACAAGCCACACCCACAAACCAATCAGGAGCAAATATGCAACAAAGATGCTATAGCTACAGAGAGCAGGAGGCAGGCTTTGGTTTCCCCAGCAATGGAGGAAGCCAAGCTTTCCTCACACCCTGGCCAGCCCAGGCCTCTGCTTAAGGCTACAAAGTTTCAATTGTAGAAGATATATAAACCCCAGATACCAGGGCTTCCCTTTGGATTGCTAGGGGGTGTGGCCAGCCTACAAACCACCACAGGCAGGCGAGCAGTTGGGAGCCAGCAGTCCTGATGGGATCGGACCTAAATGGGCAGTCAGACATCCCTCAAGGGGTCCCAGATTGGAGAGGGTGCAGGCTGGGCTGAGGGACAACCTCCCCCACCCCCATGCATGATTTTCGTGCACCGGGCCTCTAATCCTATATAATAAAAGCCTAATATGCAAATCGACCAAACAGTGGAACCAGTGGAACCACAAGTTGCTATGATGCGCACTGACCATCGAGGACAGACACTCAAAGCAGGAGCTGGCCCCCGCCTGCAGGCCAGCCACAGCAGGTGCCAGTGCCCCCTGTATTGTCCTGCCCATTACCCCACAGAAGAAGGCAACCAGCGGTGGCGGCGGGGCACAGGCCAGCTTGTGAGCAGGCCAGCACCATATCCTGATCACCCCACCAGTCGCCTCCTGCAGAGGGATGCGACCAGCAGTGGCAGTGGAGCGGCTGGGAGGCAGGGCTGGCCAGTGAGCAGGCAGCACCAGGCCGGACAACGCAGGTGCCAGTGGGGGCCCCTGGATAACTCCGCCAGTTGCCACACAGATCGGCCCTGATCACCGGTCATGTCTAGGGACCCTACCAATGCACTAATTTCGTGCCCTTGGATTCTGGTGAATTATCAGTTATAATACAGGTCTTTAGCAATCACAATCATGGTATCTTTTCTATCACCTGCACCTCTGTAAAATATCTTTTCAAATCAATAATAATATTTGTAATAGCAATAATCTTGCCAGTAAAGGCAAATGTTCTTACTGTTTATACTTTTATGACTTTTTCCAATTAGAAATGCCCACGTGCCTGCTGTGTGTGTGTTTACTTGGCTCTGTATACTGTGAAGAAGTTGACATTGTAACTGTACCACCCTTGCCAAAGGAATCAGCCTATCTTTATGCACGATTCAACAAAATTAAAAAGCTGACTGCCAAAGATTTTGCAGAAATACGTAAGTTAGTTTTAAATAAGATATTAGTCTTAACTCATGCTAATACGTATTTAACTCATACAAACACAAGATTCTAGGTGCTTGTGGCCTCTCACATCTAGGTGGATAGGTGTATTTTAAGCGTGTACCACGTTTCTCAAAAATCCACTGATTTGTTGACGAATCTCCTTTCCATTCAGATATCCTCTGCCATCTTTCTTTACCGGTGTTGTGGTGTCTGTGTTGACAGCCCATTTACCATATAGGCAATCTATGTCTTCTCAACCCCAATACTTCAAGATCCACTTGCTAATCAGAAGCACCAAAATAATCAGGATGCTTCTCCAATAACAATGTTTTATTTTTTGCCTTCACTGTAAAAGCACAGAAACTGCTTTCCCTTCCTTTAACTCGTGGTTCTTAAATCTGACTGCATGATTTAAAATATATGGGAAAGCATTTAAAAATTACCAGGCAAGACCTGGTCAGCGTGGCTCAGTGGTTGAGTGCTGGCCTATTAATCAGGAGATCATGGTGCGATTCCTGGTCAGTGCACATGCTCCAGTGGCGGGCACAATCCCCAGTGAGGGGGTGTGCAGGAGGCAGCCAATAAAGGATTCTATCTCATCACTGATGTTTCTCTTTCTTCCTCTTCCTTTCTCTCTGAAATCAATAAAAATATATTTAAAATACCAGGCAGGCCCTAAGTCCCCAGAGGCTGAGGTGTGGGGAGAGGCCCAGGAATCATCAGATACAACCAAACCCTCAGATGATTCTAGTACAGTCATTCGCAGCCTTGACTTCTGGCGTCCTCTCAAACCAATCATCTGCCTTCTGCAGAGCCCAGCCCCAGTCCTACATAAATTCCCTACATTCCTATGCCGTCAAATGCTTCTGAGGAAAATCACAACAAAGAGTGTACACTGGCCCTGCCCCACTACACATTTACAAGATTAACAATAAATGGATCCACGCCGCTCTGGTGACTCCCAAAGGCTGAAGTACAGTTGTTCCTCACTATTTGTGGTTTCCACATTTTCAAACTCACCGACTTGCTAAAATTTAGTTGTAATCCCAAAAACAGTATTTGCAGCACTTTCATAGTCATTTGCAGACATATGCAGTGGCAAAAACAACTGAGTTAAGCCAATCGAGGTCGAAGGCGATGCTCTGACCTTTTGTTTCTGCTTTCATACTGGGAGAACTGTTCAGTCTACTCAGTGCCACATTTTTCACATTTTGGTGATGTTTACTGTTTAGAATGGCCCCTAAGAGTAATGCTGAAGTGCAATCTAGTTTTCCTAAGTGCAAGAAGGCTGGCTGAGATACGCCTTGTGGAGAAAATATATGCATTAGCGATCTTTTCTTCTTTTAAGTGTGAGCTCCAGTGCTGATGGCTGCTGAATTCAATGTTAATGTATCAATACTATATACTAAAGAAGGCTACAGCCCTGCCTGGTTTGGCTCAGAGGATAGAGCATTGATCTGTAGATTGATGTTTCTATATCTCTTTCCTGGGTACAAATCCAGTGAAGGTCACATGCCCAGGCTTCCGGCTCGATCCCTAGTAGGGGGTGTGCAGGAGGCAGCTGATCAATGATTCTATCTCATCACTGATGTTTCTATCTCTCTCTCCCTGTCCCTTCTTCTCTGAAATCATTTTTTAAAAGAAATCTATAAAAAGAAACACACATGAAATTATGTATTGATTGCTGATGAAAATGTGTGACCAGAGGCTTGAAGGAACCTAGCCCTGCATTTCTCCCAGGAGCCATAATGTTCCAAATTTATTATTCATTGTTTGTGGCAATTTTATACACATGACTGTCCCATATAATGAGAAGCATTTTTGTCTGCTGTCAACCAATAAAGCATAGAACAATTCAGATAACATACCCACAATGACAATGCAACATGCCAGCATAAAATAGTTTGTGATTCTATTCAATCAATTGTATTGCTTATTTTCCAAGATTTGCAACAAGAATTTCTTTCAAACTGCCTGAGCATCCTGAGAATTCAGAAGACAGTAGGACTTTACAAAACTGTTTTCTGAACCTGTCATTCTAGACTCCAGTTAGAAAGGCCACCAGTGTAAGCATAGAATAAATGCTCAGCATTAACTCAACAAAATTTCCTAAGCTACTAATAATAGAACACTAAAAACAAAATATGGCTGAATGACTTGTTAAATACTTTTCTTCAGTCCATACAAATGGAAATTTAACTTTTTATTTTTATATATTTTCTGTATATTTCCCCTTCAAGCTAATTTAAGAAGACTCGATTTTACGGGAAATTTGATTGAAGATATAGAAGACACTACTTTTTCAAAACTTTCTCTGTTAGAAGAACTGACACTAGCTGAAAATCAACTATTGAAACTTCCAGTTCTTCCTCCCAAGCTTACTTTATTTAATGCAAAATACAACAAAATCAAGAGTAAAGGAATCAAAGCAAATACATTCAAAGTAAGTATTTTATAGTATAACTGAACACAGGATCAGTTTTAGACAGCCAGTGATATTATGATAAAAGAAAGAGGAGTTCTGGTCTAGAATTTGATTTTATGTTTTAAGATAATTTTAACTTAATAAATGAAGACATTATTTACATGACAAATAGCCACACCATTCTGTGTATTATAGTTTATGCCTATACCTCACAAAACTATATAATCTTTATCTTACTTCATGGACCACTTTGTGTCTGATGTTTTTTACTTGCTTACAAAGCAAGTATTTATTTATACGGACACTAGAGGCTGGGTGCACAAAACTTAAGCACTGGGGTAGGGGTGGGGGGTTCCCTTAGCTCAGCCTGTGTCCTCTTGCAGTCCAGGATCCCTCTCACAATACAGGACTGCTGGCTCCTAATTGCTCCTCTGCCAGCCTGATTGTCCCTAACCACCTCTGTCTGACTGCCTGATTGCCCCTAACCACCTCTGCCTGACTGCCTGATTGCCCCTAACCACCTCTGCCTGACTGCCTGATTGCCCCTAACTGCTCCTCTGCTGGCCTGATGGCCCCTAACTGCTCCTCTGCTGGCCTGATCACCCCTAACAACCTCTGCTTTGGCCCCCATACCCAGGACCCAGGCTTCTCTCCTCTGGTCAGCCACAGGCACCTGAAATTCTAGAAGTAAACACTAAATTTTAATTTTAACTTTATAAAATTTTATAGATAGCCTTCCTTTTGAATCCCATGATGGCACCGAAACAAAATTATCGATGTAGTAAAAATTACTTTTCTTAATTTAGTATTTCAAGGAAATGTATGTACAGGAAAAGGGGAAGGTGTGTGACTTTGGTAGTCAGACTGTCTTGAAATGCATGGTCTATGGAGAAGTAATGATCTCAGCCCAGGAAGGAACCCCAGATAAAAGATATTGTTACTGTTGACAAGAGAAAACCTCACTCAAAAAGGTTTGTAGCTTGTAATGATAAGCACCTAAAAGTATCAAATATTCATTATCATAAATTTCTGATGATCATACAATATAAAATCTGTCCACAAACATATGTGTCAGAAAATGTAAAAATATCCCACTTTTCTCCTATTTCTGTCTACAATTAAGAAACCCTCTTTCTACTTTAGAGGCATTCTACATACATCAAAGTTTCACAGAATTTAATGGACTTAGAGAACTTTTAAAAAACTAATCTAATTTTAAAAGCAAACAAAAACACCCTAGCTGGTGTGGCTTAATGGATAAGCACTGGCCTGCAGACTGAAAGGTCCTGGGTGCAATTCCAGTTAAGGGCACATGGCTGGGTTGTGGGCTCGATTCCCAGTGCGGGGCGTGCAGAAGGCAGCCGAACAATGATTCCCTCTCATCATTGATGTTTCTATCTCTCTTCCCTCTCGCTAACTCTCTGAAATCAATAAAAATGTTTGAAAGAATAAGTAAATAAATAAATACCCCCTGTAAATTGAAGATAAATAATTCAATCTAGTAAGCCTTTAAATAACTGGCATTTTAAAGACCTACAGGAACTGATCAACATTTCACAAAAGGAACATGTGAATACTTTGCATTTTACACATGCATTACGTAGGGATTCATGACAAGTTGACATGGAAATGATAAACTCAGCTACCTTGCAGTGTGACTTAACAACCTAGGCTTCAAAAGCCACTGGTAAATCAGGTTACTCTAGCCCAGGAGTGGGGAATCTTCTTTCTGCCAGGGGCCATTTGGATATTTGTAACACCGTTTCCCACCACACAAAATTATCAACTTAGTAAACATTAGCCTGCTATGTTTGGTCAGACATTTAATGAACTCTCCCCTAATGCCTTGGCCATATAGGGCCCTCGGGCCAGAGGTGCACACCTTTGCTCTAGCTCAAGTGAAGAGAGCCCCTGGGGAAGACAGGAGCCTGAGGTCCATATGGTGAATGATAAAATGCTAAGAAGTATCAATAACAGCAAATTAGTTTTAAAAAATAAAATTGGAAAATTCTGCTATAGGATGCACATCAGAGATAAGGTAAAAGATTAATCTCAGGGGAAACTCCATCTTGAAATCATTATAAAGTTATACTCAACTAGAGGCCTGGTGCATAAAGTTTGTGCACAGGATAGAGGGTTCCCTCAGCCCAGCCTGCACCCTCTTTCAATCCAGGACTACTGGCTCCTAACTGCTCACCTACCTGTTGATCTGGTCACCCTTAATTGCCCACCCTGCTGGCCTAGCCACCCCTAATTACCCCCCCTGCTGACCTGGTCACCCCTTACTGTCCCCCTGCTGGCTTAGTTGCCCCCAACTACAACCCCTGCCAGCCTGGTTGCCCACAATTGCCCTCCCCTACAGGCCTGGTCGCCCCATGCTACCTGCTGTTCAATTGTTTGGTCATCCCTCACTAACCCCCCTTGCTGGCCTTGTCGCCCCACACAGCCTGCTGTTCAGTCATTACTGTTACCATGATGGTATCCTGGACAATTTGCATATTCCTCTATTATTAGTATAGATAACTGGGTTACTGATCATGAACAGTAATCCAGTATCAAACCCTTAGGGAATTTTTTACTAAAAAAGTATTTAATAAATGGCTTTGAGAAACATCTTACTAGTAAACATATACACCTTTTAGTAATATTCATTTTGCCATAAATTGGAGCTAAAATGGGAAGTTCTGAAGGTTCAAGACAAGTTATGACAGCACCAGGATCCAACTGTAATCATGTATTGGGACTGTCCCATTGGCTGCTCCTAAGACAAACTAAAAGGGCCCCAGACACTGGTATGAGGGCTGAGGCCAGGCACAACTGGGTTTTCAGAGGCTGGATGAGCGGATAGAGCTGGGAATGAGCAGGGATCTACTGTCCTTCATAAGAGACAAATTACACCATTTATGAGGCCAAAAATACCCCAAAGCCAAAACACTATGATTGCAATTGTAAATAGTACGGACAAGTCTCTGTCGGTATCAATATGCATATCCATGTGGACATACATGTGTGGAGAACTGGAACCTTGTGAAGAAATGCACCGACCTCACTAAAATATAATTTCCTTGCAGAAATTGAGTAACCTGTCCTTCCTCTATTTGGACCACAATGCGCTGGAATCCGTGCCTCTTAATTTACCAGAAAGCCTTCGTGTAATTCATCTTCAGGTAGGACTGCTCCTCTCAAACACCTGACTTTAATTTAAATTATAAGGATCAGTCTTATGACTCATTATAAAACGCACATTCACACGTAAATTTTATCACAAGTATCCCTATGAGCCCAATGCACTCTCTGCCCACCAACTCGGGTTCTGTCCAGACCACTTGAGAGGACCAGCAACACCAAGTCGAGGCCTACTCTCAGAGGCATCAGTCCCGAGCTGTGCACAGAGTGTCTCCTAGTTAACCTGCACGTGGATTTGAAGCTGAGGGACACTAAAACCTTGGGCTTAAGTTCTTTCTCTAAATACAATCAATCTTTGCTTTTGAAGCCTTTCCAAGTGACTTTATTGTACAACATCAACTTAAGATAAAAGTGAAGAGAGTATTGAAAAAAACTAAAATTGATCTTCCAGCATCACAAGAATTCCTATTTGTTCTTTTTATTTATTCAAAGGTTATTTAAGGACACAGTGTGCATTTTATGCAACATTAGAATAGGATACATTTTTCCAGCTAGTATAATAGCAAGTTGTCTGTTCTCCCAAGTCATGCTGTAGACTCAAAAATAAAGGCTGAGCTTACATAGAAAGGGTTTTACTACCATGACGATGAATACACAGTATGTCCAATACAGTAGTTTAAAAACAACTTTTTAGATAAAATATTCTGAGATTCCATTGCATGGCATACAAAAGATTGATTTCAGCTATCTGAACACCTTTTCATTTTTTCCCCCCAGTTCAACAACATAACTTCAATTACAGATGATACATTCTGCAAGGCCAATGACACCCATTATATTCGGAACCGCATTGAAGAGATACGCTTGGAGGGAAATCCCATCGCCCTGGGAAAGCATCCCAACAGTTTTACCTGCTTAAAAATATTACCTATAGGCCCATACTTTTAACCTCTGTCAGTGCAGCATGTAAACCAAAGCACACACATACTTATAATCTCTCTCAACAATGTCAAAGGAGCATAAACACCTGCTTAATATTAACTTTGTATCCCACTATGAAGGAATTTTGTGTTTTAAGCAAGTATGTTCAAAAGCTTACATATAAGTAAGAAGAATGAATCTCTAAGTTTAAAGCAAGGCAATGAGAAAATATTTAAATAGTACTACAAAATCTCTGTAGTCCATAATAGAGCACCATTTAAAAAGGTGTGTTTTTATGCAAATACCCAAATTAAAAAGTGTTATTTCTAATACTAATGAAGTAAGAGTTTAAGTCTAAGAAATTTTCAAATGTTTGTCTTTTCTGGCCTTTACAAGATCCCTAAAAGTAGTTAAGGCTGACATTTCAAAAACTGAAAAGCTAAATATTTCCAGTGATCTCCCATTTTTCTTTTATGATTCAGACTTTATTCATTATGAAGGAGAAACTCTTTTCTTTCCATTAAGGCAGCTGTTATCTTTTTCCTTAGCCTGAGAAATAGGGTATAGTCTCATACCTACATAAAACTTTACAAATACAGTATAATTTTACTCTGATAAAGAGCTAATATAGTAATGTTCAATATTATTCTGCTTTGTAGTCACACAGTTAAAGGTTTCAGTAAAACAATATAGAATTTTCTTTCTTCAATATTAACATTCTAAATCTAGTGTAAAATATTTTAAGAAGCCAAGTAGATAAAAATCAGTATGCTTGAGGGGAAAAAGTCTAACCCATTTCTCAGAAAATAGTTATAAAGAGCTTTATTGTAAAGGCTTACAAATATGATAAACTCTGCAAAACATTTTCGTTTTACACTATATGAATGAGAATCTTATCAATAAATTTGTCTGAATGTAAGACATAAAAACAAAATGAATTCCATGGTGTCATTACACACCACTCTCCCATCCATCCCATACACATCCCCATTCACCCAAACAGACCTTATATTCACAAGAAAGCTTCTGAAGAACATTTTCTAAAGTCCATAACAACTAATACATTAAATGGTGAGAATTCTTCTTCAATCTAATAGCGAAGACTTATGATGACACAATGCTGTCAGATTAGTTTCTAACATAAATTTACATTTGTCCAAACCCCATTCAAAAGTCTTTATCTCCACATTATTTTGGGGTTACATACAAAATTATCAGTGCTTCAGAAACATGACTGAACTGTGTATTAAATTACCGGGGGGAAAATTTACTTGCATTGGCCCAGCCCAGTTTGGCTCAGTGGACAGACCATGGCTGTGGACTGAAGGATTCCGGCAGGGCATGTGCCTTGGCTGCAGGCTGGACCCCCAGGCCCTGTGCAGGAGACGATGTCATGTTTCTCTCTCTGCCTCACTTCGACTCTCTAAAAAATCAATGGAAAATAACCCCACTGAGGCTTAACAACAACAAAATTCCTGACAATTGTTTCCAATATAAACTGTACTTAGAATCAAGTTGGTCTCTGTATATTATTCCCAGAACAAACACTTATTCCTATTTTTCAGCATTTTCTTCCATGTTTTCCCTACCTAGAATGACCTCCTATCTGTTTTTCAATTTTTTCCCAATTAGTCAAGGTTGATCCCAAAATAAAACTTTTTCACTAAATCTGTGATCTCTTAAGGCCATAATAATTATATCATAACCTTTATTAATTCATTCATGTATTTTATTTTAGTAACTGATAATTGTGACTATTATACTGTTTTCTCATTATTTTGTATGCATGCCTCATTTTTCAGTGGCTGTAACTCACTGAGAATATAAATATTCCCTTTATACTTTCAAAGTCTTAGAATGATAGAAAGTACATTTAATTGAAGATAAAATAAACAGTGCAAAATAAAATCCATTTAAACAGAAGGACTCTGTTGTATGATATTGGGGGGGGGGGGGGGGGATTCTGTAGGTTATCACAATCCTGACTAAATTAAAGGAAATAAATTGTAAATTTATCTGGAAAAATAAACTTGATGAGAGCTGACTGATGGGGTCAAAAGTAAAGAAAATGGACCTGGGTTGGTGGGCATGGCCCAGAAAGTCAACAGTTCGATTCCTGATCAGGGCAGGACTCGATCCCCATGCAGGAGGTAGCAGATCTATGTTTCTCTTTTACAATGATGTTTCTCTTTCACTCTCAGTTCCTCTTAAAATTAAATAAAAAAGTATTTTTAAAAAAGAACAAAACTGGATGCCCTGGAAGGTTTTGCTCAGTGGTTAAGAGTGTTGGCCCTCGAACCAGAGACTCCTGGGTTCGATTCCTGGTCAAGGTCACGTACCTCAGTTGCAGGTTCAATCCCCAGCCACAGTCAATGTGTCTCTCTCACATTGATATTTCTCACTCATTCTCTCTCTCCCTCCACATCTCCTCCTTTCCATTCTGTCTAAAAATCAACAAAAAATATATATCATTTTTAATGAGGATTAAAAAGAAACAACCAAAACAAAACGACAAAAACTGAAGAAAATGGTCAAAGAAGAGTTCTCTCACATTTCCAAAAGTCAGAAAAATAATATATTCCAACCCTGTCTTCCCCAAAATAAGACAGTGTCTTATATTAATTTTTGCTCCCAAAGATGCGCTAGGTCTTATTTTCAGGGGATGTCTTATTTTTCCATGAAGAAGAATACGGTATACATTTATTGTTAAATGAAAATAAAGGAAATTTATTACCTGAATACGGTACGGTAGTACGGTAGTTGTCAACACAAACGAGACAAACTGTGAATCCTATAGTATCAAGAATTTACTCATTTATTTAAGGACAGTCTGTCAACATCTTCTGGAACATCATCATAATAATCCAATTCCTGAATTTCCTGGTAAATTTCTTGTGACTCCATTTCTTTCAGAATCAGTGGACCAAATCTCTCATGTTTAGCAATAGCATTGTCTTTAAATGAGTACTTCTTGTCAAGGTAGCCTGCTCGCAGAGCATTTGCAATGCAACTGTCAGTGATTTTCTCCCATGAATTCTTCACCCAAGTCACAACTTCTTGCAGTTTAGGTTTCACAAAGTTTCCACACTGATTTCTCT
Organism: Pipistrellus nathusii; assembly: GCA_963693515.1. NCBI lineage: Eukaryota > Metazoa > Chordata > Mammalia > Chiroptera > Vespertilionidae > Pipistrellus > Pipistrellus nathusii. The sequence continues at coordinate 68,861,146 of OY882867.1, read as the reverse complement.
CCATTCTATTTTCAATGTAGTCATTGAAAATAGACTTTGAATGGCTTGTTTATTGCAATATCAAGAGTGTGGAAATAGCCGGCACCGGTTTGGCTCAATGGATAGAGCGTCGGCTTGGGGACTGAAGGGTCCCGGGTTCTATTCCGGTCAAGGGCATGTACCTTGGTTGCGGGCATATCCCCTGTAGGAGGTGTGCAAAAGGCAGCTGGTCGATGATTCTCTCTCATTGACGTTTCTAACTCTCTATCTCTCTCCCTTCCTCTCTGTGAAAAATCAATAAAATATATTAAAAAAGAAAAGAAAAAGAGTGTGGAAATAGGTCGTCATTCCTGCAGGAATCATCATCTGATCTATTTTTCTTTCATGAAGAAATGTCTTCATGTCTTTAGCACTGTGAGTGCTGGCTGCATCCCAGACTAGCAGACCTCTTTGGCTCCCTCACATAACAAGCGGCGGCATTAAATCGACCCACTTCCTTATAACTGCTTGTGTGGCCCAGGCTTTTTCAGTTTCAAGAATAAAAACGCCCAAAACATGTTGAATTTTTCCTTCTTGCCCTTAGAAATGATTAAAGGTGGGATTTTAGTGCCATCCAGACGAATTGCCAAAATACAGGAAACACATGCACTTTCCTAAGCAGTGGAGGGAATGTACACTAAGGAGGCACCCTGCTGTTCAATTGTTGTTTGAGATGATTGGCCCATAAACACTACAGTTTCATCCACAGCAATCATGTTGGAAAGATTGAATTTAGAGAAGTCAGCATCATCAATAAAGGACTTGAATGCAAGTGCTCACTTAATAACTTGAGTATCTTCCAACCTAAACAATGTTGTACTGGTAGATCTTCTTAAAGACAGTTCACTTCGCTGAAGGAAATTATCCAGCCACTGTTGTGATGCTTTGAAGTCTTCGGGGGCTATGTCAAACTGTGGTGCCATTGCAAGGGCAAATTCTTGAATCTGAGCCCTATTCACAACCAAAGCCTTTGCTCTCCTGTCAATAGCCCATTCACAGATCAGGTCTTCCAGCTCGGAAAATAATGGCTGCCGACCTGATCCACACTTGCACTTTTTAGCATTTCCCTTGTCCACTTGTTCAATGAGGTTACCATACTCTGCTCACCATTCTTGGACCAAACAGATACTCAACATCTTCTCTTTGCAGAAAGCAATAAGCTTTTGGCCCCAAGAGTCTTCCACGACTCCTTTCTTGTACTCCACGGAGTAGCTTTTTCTTTCTGTGCTCATTTCTAGGGGTAAAAAAAAGGAATTGGGGTATCAAGGTGGGGAGAGGGGGGTCACTTAAAATGACACAGGGGGGATCAGAAGGAGGAATCAAAATGGCACAGAAGAATCAGAGGGGGGATTACCATTTTAGTAACCCCTTTTGATCCTCCTGTGTCATTTTGATTGCCCCCCCTGATCCTCCTGTGTCACTTTAAGTGATCCCCCTCCCCCCACCCCTGTGCCACGGAACACCTTCACCAGACATCCCCTCTACCTCTTTATCAGACATTTACCCCCTGGGGCCTGCCTGGGGACTGTCACTGGGCTTGCTGGGGCCTGGATCTGGGCTGGAGCAGGGTCTGCCACTGACTGAGAACCTTCAGTCATCATGAGGGCGGCCGCGAGCATCAGGTAGTGTCACCAGAGACAGACCAGCACTCACCACCTTCGCTGTGTCCCATGTGCTCTAATCCTCCTGTTCTTCTACACGCATCTGCGAAAGCCTCCTCCTCTTTCCCGCCCCGCACTCACCGCTCACTCCACCTCCACAAGGCAGTGACATCAGGACTCCGCGTAAAGTCACTGGTTGCTAGACGCCAGTTGGGGCGGCCCTAGCGACCAGTTTACGGTAAATTAATTTTCATTCTGAGACAGAGTCTAGGGGGGGCCTTATTTTTACGGGAATGCCTTATATTTCTCTCAGAAAGAAACCTATAAGTAGGTCTTATTTTCGGAGGATGTTTTATTTTCGGGGAAACACGGTAGATACTTATGATAACTTAGCTAGAAAAAAAACCATAAAATAACTCTCAAATTTTATAGAATTTAAAAGCTAGTAGTTTAGGTAAAATAATTAGGAAAGAGCAATGGTGAAAACTCTTGAGTTATAGAATAATCATTAAAAAATAATGTTGCGCCGGGACCGGTTTGGCTCAATGGATAGAGTGTCGGCTTGGGGACTGAAGGGTCCCGGGTTCGATTCCGGTCAAGGGCATGTACCTTGGTTGCAGGCATATCCCTGGTGGGGTGTGCAAGAGGCAGCTGATCGATGACTCTCATCGATGTTTCTAACTCTCTATCTCTCTCCCTTCTTCTCTGTACAAAATCAATAAAATATATTTAAAATAAATAAATAAATAAATAAATAAATAAATAAATAAATAATGTTGTGCCCTAACTGGTTTGGCTCAGTGGATAGAACATCGGCCTGCAGACTGAAAGGTCCCAAGTTCAATTCCAGGCAAGGGCATGTACCTTGGTTGTGGGCACATCCCCAGTAGGAGGTGAGCAGGAGGCAGCTGATCAATGTTTCTGTCCCATTAATGTTTCTGACTCTCTATCACTCTCCCTTCCTCTCTGTAAAAAAAAAAAAAATCAATAAAAATATATTTTAAAAAATAATAAAAATGTTGAGGCTCTAAAGAAAGAAGACATGAACACTGGGTACCTGACAACCTTCTGTACACCATATGTCACAAATAAAGGAGTGACAGTAAAAACATGTGGTCCCATTGTCTCAAATAGATTGCTTCATTCTTGACATTAATAGTTTAAAAAATTGAGGCTTAAAATTAAAAATATTTTATTCTTACCAACATCCTGGAAGAAACCAAGGAGGTCATGCATAAATGGAAAGACAGCCTGTGTTCATGATTGAAGAGTGAATAGTTATTATGACTCTATTACTCAAAACCATCGGCAGATTCAAAGTCCCAATGACATTTTTTGAAGAAAAGAAACACCCATCCTAACATTCATGTGATCTCAAGACTCCAAGTATACAAACCTGAAAAGAACAACACTGAGGACTCCCACGTGTTCCTTTCAGAATGTAACTACAGAAACACCAATCACAGTGTGGCACTGTGTAAGGACAGACATGGCGACCAATGGAATATTAGAGAGAGCCCAGACACAAACCAAGTGATTTTCAACAAAGGCGCCAAGACCACTTAATAGGGAAAGGACAGTCTCTTCAACAAAAAGTGCTGGCAAACTGAATGAGCCCATGCAAAAGAATGAAGTTGGACCCTTAGCTTACAAACTAAACACCTAAACATAAGAGCTGAACTATGAAACTCTTAGAGAAAATTCTTTATAACATTAAATTTGACAATAATATTTTAAATATGGCATTAAAAATAGATAATTTGGCTTCTTCAAAATTAAAAACTTTTGTGCAACAAGACATTTCAAGAGAATGAAAAGACAATCCAGGGATGGGAGAAAGTATTTACCAATTATCAGATAAGAGATCAATATCTAGAATATATAAAGAACTACAAATCAACAATAAAAACCCAACAATCTGATTCAGTGCAGAAAGGCCTTGCATAGATATTTCTCTAAAGAAGACATACAAATGGCCCATAAGCACATGAAGAGATACTCAACATTGCTAATTATTGAGGAAATGCAAATCGAAACCACAATGAGGCCCTAGCTGATTTGCTCAGTGGACAGAGTGTCAGCTTGTGGACTGGAGAGTCCCGAGTTCGATTCCAGCACACGCTCGGTTGCAGGCTCAATTCCCAGTACAGGAGGCAGCCGAATCAATGATTCTCTCTCATCATTGATGTTTCTATCTCTCCCTCTCCCTTCCTCTCTGAAATCAATAAGAATGTTAAAACATACACACACACACACACACACACACAAAATGAGAATGCCACTTCACACCCATTAGGCTGGCTATGACAAAAAGAGAAAAAAAAACACACCACAAATTGACAACTGCATATGAGGAATTGGAACCCTTGTACACTGATGCTGGAAATATAAAATGGTATAGCTACTGTTGAAACAAACATGCAGTTCTTAAAAAATATTAAAGATAGACTTGCCATATAATCCAGGAATTTCACTTGCAGGTTATACCTCAGAGAACTGAACGCAGGGATTCAAACAGATATAAAGGTTATTATATACCATGCTTCATAGAAGCATTATTCGCAATAGCCAAAAGATAGAAACGGATGGATCAACAAAATGTGATAAAGCACATAAAATGAAGTATTATTCAGCCTTAAAAAGGAATGAAATCATGACATAATCAACAACACAGATTATGTTATGTGAAATAAAACCAGGAAAAGGGCTAATTTTAGGATTCTGCTTTAATGAGGAACCAGAGTAGTCAAATTCATAGAAACAGAAGCTAGAATGCTAGTTCCCAGAAGCTGAAGGAGAAGGAAATAGCAAGTTACCATTTAATGGGGACAGAGTTTCAGTTTGGAATACTGAAAAACTTCTGGAGCTAGATATTGGCATAATGGTACAACAACGTGACTGTTTCTTTCCATTCTAGTAACCTTATCACCGGCTCAGAGAAGTGCTCTGCCTCTACAGGAAAACACACAATTATACTTCACACCTGCATGGAAAGCACCTGGAGGCGGACTGGCTTTGGAAATGGGACTGGTGCTCACATTCCCCACAACCCACTCAAATGTATAAGTAAACAACCACAGTAGGTGATTCATAACTGTAACTGCCAGCATATTCCTCAATCGTTTGTGCAGAAGAACTAAGTAAACAAGAATCTAGAGGACTCCTCAGGGATCACAGTCCAGTACAGGGGTTAGCATGTTTCATTCTAAAGAAAACCAAAGCCTGACAGGTTTGATTAGTTCAACCGAATTGAATGCAAATAACTTATACTAATAAAAGGCTAATGCGCTAATTAGGCAGGACATCTTGCAGACGTCCTTCTGGACAAAGCCACAGTGGCTGTGAGGGCCAAGGCTGGCAGCTGGGAGAGGCGGCTGCGTGAGAGAGGTGTCAGTGCGGGCGGGGCAGCAGGAGGGGGCTGCGCAGTCGGTCCCAGTGCTGCCCCTTCCGCAGAGGCAGCCACAGAGACACATTAGCTAACGAGGTGCGACTTAACGGCCTGGCGCCACGCCTCCACATTAGCTGGACGAGGTGTGACCTGCTATGCCTCAACCTCCCACAGACCCTCCCCCAGCCAGCCTGGCCCCAGATCATCCCCACCCACCAGTGGGCAGGGGGCGGGGCCAATGCTAAGAAGCAAGGACCAGTGGCCAGCAGTTAGATGGCCAGCAGCCTGTCGCAGCAGTCGGCCGGCAGTAGCCAGCAGCAGGGTGATGGGGTGGCGCCTTCCCATGATCAGCCTGGTGGCCTCCTACAGAGGGAAGCCAGACTGCGGCTTAGATCCCCTCTGAGAGGGCCTATGCCATCAGTAGGACATCACTGAGAGCTCCCAGACTGTGAGAGGGGGCAGGCCAGGCTGAATGTACCCTCCCTCCCCCAGTATACAAATTTTCATAGACCGGGCCCTAGTATCAGTACTAGTACTAGTAGTAGTAGTAGTAGTAGTAGTAGTAATAATAATAATAATAATAACAATAATAGAAAACAAGGCAAAGGAGAGTTCATGGCTCTTGAGGAAAACTGAACCTTGAGATCCAACTTAATGCTGGCTCTTTCAGAGCTGGATTTTGTGTGGATCACTGTTGTTAATAATTTAATGCTATCCAGCTAGGTAGAACCTGGGGGATTATAATGCAGCCAAACATAATTCTAGTTATGCCAAAAAACAAATAAAAGGAATAAAAAGAAAGTTTTTAATATATTAGCATCAGATTTAAGAAGCATTACCTAATAAAAATCAGGGTTCAGTATTTAAACTTGAAATATGTGTTAATTAAGAAGATTAAAATACAGCCAAAGCCGGTTTGGCTCAGCGGTAGAGCGTCGGTCTGCAGAATGAAAGGTCCCAGGTTCGATTCCGGTCAAGGGCATGTACATGGCTGCGGGCATATCCCCGGTGTGGGGTGTGCAAGAGGCGGCTGGTTGATGTTTCTCTCTCATCGACGTTTCTAACTCTCTCTCTCCATCTCCCTTCCTCTCTGTAAAAAATCAATAAAATATATTTTTTTTAAAAAGAAGAAGATTAAAATACAAAGGCTAACTCAGGAAATAAAGATCATACTGCTATGTGATAAGCATGCTATGATTTTATGCTTTTTAAAAAACACTTTTTAAATTGACTCTTAGAGAGAGAAGAAGGGAGAGGGGGAGAGAGAGAGAAACATTCACCAGCTGTCTCCTGCCCTAGCAGGCATGCGCCCTCACCGAGAATCAAACAGGCAACCTTTGGTGCACACAGGATGTGGTGCTCAACCAACTAAGCCATGCCAGCTGGGGCTCTTTATTAGCATTTGTCTTTTTAATTCAAGTATCCTTGATAGATTAATTTTTCAAAATGTGTATTATAAAACATTTAAGACTATAACTACACTTCTCTCAAGATATTCCATCATAAAGATTCACTGATTTGGCCGAAACCGGTTTGGCTCAGTGGTAGAGCATCAGTCTGCAGACTGAAAGGTCCCAGATTCGATTCTGGACAAGGGCATCTACTTTGGTTGCAGGCACATTCCCAGTAGGGAATGTGCAGGAGGCAGCTGATCCATGTTTCTCTCTCATCGACCTGGTCGATATTTCTCTTTCATCAACGTTTCTCTCTCTCTCTCTCTCTCTCTCTCTCTCTCTCCCTTCCCTCTGTAAAAAATCAATAAAAAAATAAATAAATAAAAAATAAAAAGATTCACTGATTTGTACAAAAGCATCCCTCGTTCATTTATTCCAAATAATAGTAAATTCCAGAAGTTAATTAAATTTTTCTTGATTATAAACTTTAAGGAAAGAATGTTACATTAAATCTACAAATTAAAATGAGTTTCACTTTTTTATCATATGTTTAAATTTGAAGGCTTTAGACATTACCTTGAAATGTTTAAATGTGCGCTTCCGATATTCACACCATTCCACAAAAAAGTGCAGGCTTCGGAAAAACATAAACAGATCTCTTCTTTCTTCTGCTCTGTAGGAATAAAAAAGATGATGATTAATAAATATTGTTAAATGAGAGGTCCAACCTGGCTTTATTCAATATTCTTTTTTATAGATCTTTCACTAAAGCTAAAGAAAATCTTAGATATATTTCTACATACTGAAGCCTGTACTTTTGAGTGTGTGCTTGCTAATGCAAATTTTTCAGCCTGGAATATCCTTTTCTCCATCTCTAAATCTTTAAATCCTACCCATCTTTCAAAACACCACTCAGATGCCACGTTCTCCTTGGAATTTTATTTGAGAACTGTGGTAGAATAAAAAACATATCTTACTTTGTCCCTAGTTGATGGCACAGAGCTTCAAAAACCCTTAAAAGTTCCAAAACTGGTTTGGCTCAGTGGATAGAGCATTGGCCTGCAGATTGAAAGGTCCTGGGTTTGATTCTGGTCAAGGGCATATACCTTGGTTGAGGGCACATCCCCAGTAGGGGGTGTGCAAGAGGCAGCTGATCGATGATTCTCTCTCATTGATGTTTCTAACTCTCCCTCTCTCTTTCCCTGTGTAAAAAATCAATAAAAGAAAATTAAAAGAAAAATTTAAAAAAGTTCTAAGTGACAGGAGTGCCTTTGTGATGTGAATGACTCAAGGTGAGACCTAGACAGCCTCCAGATAGGGACCAGTCACCAGAATCACCAACCACTTGATCAAAAAGATTGAAACTTTGGGCCAATCAGATCTCCAGGAAGGAGAGAGCGGTGGGAGAAGCTCAATCACGTGGACAATCATTTAATCACCAATAAAAAATCTGGATAACAAGCTCAGTAAAGCTTCCTAGTTGGTGAACACATTGATGTGCTGGAGGCTAATGTGCATGGATTCCACAGGAAAGGGCATAAAGTCTACATATCTCCTCGTACCCCCACCTGTCCCTGCCCCGGATCATGGCCTAATCATTGTTTCCATTTAACTGTTTCTAGGTTGTAACTTTAATAATAAAATCACAACCCTAGGTGGTTTGGCTCAGTGGATGGAGCGTCAGCCCATTGACAGAAGGGTCCCAGGTTCAATTAGGGCCAAGAGCACATACCTGGGATTGCCAGCTTAATCCCCAGTGCAGAAGGCAGCCAATATATGATTCCCTTTCATCATTGATGTTTCTATCTCTCTTTCCCTCCTCTCCCTTCCTCTCTGAAATCAATATAAATATATTAAAAATAATAATAATCTGTATAATAAAAGGATAATATGCAAATTGACCCTAATGGCAAAACCACCAGGAACTATTGGTTGCTATGATGCACACTGACCACCAAGGGGCAGGTGCTCAGCACAGGAGCTGCCGCCTGGTGGTTAGAGTACTCTCCCACAGGGGGAGCTCTGCTCAGCTACAAGCCAGGCTGACAGGGTGAGTGGTGGGAGCCTCTCCCGCCTCCTCCAGAGCACTAAGGATGCTCGACTGTGGCTTAGGCCTGCTCCCATGGGAAGTGGCCTAAGCTAGCAGGTGGACATCCCTTAAGAGGTCCTGGACTGCAAGAGGAGGTAGGCTGGGCTGGGGGATCCTGCCCCTCCTCCCGAGTGTACAAATTTTTGTGCAACTGGCCTCTAATAATAATAATAATAATAATAATAAAATAAGTTTTTAATATAGCATTTTTCAAAGAGTTTCTTGAATCTTAGCAAATTATAAAATCTGAAGGGGCTTGCCCTAGCTGACCTGGCTTAGTGACTAAAGCATCAGCCTGTGGATTAAAGGGTCCTGGGTTCGATTTTAGCAAAGGCCCATGCCAGGGTTGCAGGCTCCATCCTCACTAGGTGGCATGCAGGAGGCAGCTGATCAATGATTCTCTCTCATCATTGATGTTTCCATCTCTCTCTCTCTTTCTTCCTCTTTGAAATCAACAAAAATATATTTTAAAAAATATCTGAGAGGGCTGTGGGAACACTCAAATGATTGCTAAGTAGGTCAGACATGCAGGGGCCCCGGAAACTTGTGCTAACATATGAAATGGAGCAGACTTGTGGAGGATTTTGCCCTTAACCTGTGGGTCAGAAAATGATCTCACCACCATACCACATGTTCTCCTCCAAAACCACTAGAGATAATTTCTGTGCCTACGAGTTTGTGGACTAAAAGGGGCCACATACTAACCTGGCTAACTCAGGGAAGGCCTGGGTGGAGTCTTACAAACTAAGAGATCTAAAGTCAGACCACAGATGTAGAGGAGGAGGAAACGAAGATGGCTGCATAGGTAAACGCCTAACTGCAGCCTCACACAACAATTTCAAAAAACACCACTAAAATATAAAGTGGACATTATCCAGAACTACAGGAAAGTTGACTGACTGGAAATTCTATAACTAGAAGGAAAGAGAAAAACCGGAAGGAAAAATCAGAGGAGCTGTAAAAGCCTAAGGTACAGAGACACAGTGCACATGTGAGGAGAGGACGGAGCTGGAGAGGAGGGGCGGCTGAGTGCCTGGTTGCCGTTCCCTAGTGGGAAGGAGATAAAAGCTCCGGACTGTGCTGAACCCCAGTTCCAACTACATTGAACCCCAGTTCTGGACGAGACCCTGGGATTCCAAGCTCATACAGAGTGAATCTGGGCTGTAAGGCGGAAACTCAGGGAAGCAGCGAAAGGCAGAGCCCCAGAGTCGCACACATTGCATGCAGAGGAGGGACTGTTGACTGTGCCACTAGATTACCCTAGTAGGAAGGAGACAAAAGCTCCAGACTGTGCTGAGCCCCAGTTTCGACTGCACTGAACCCCAGTTCTAGACCAGACACAGGGGACCCAAGCTCATACGGAGGGAATCTAGGCTGTAAGGTGGAAACTCAGGGGAGCAGCAAAAGGCAGAGCCCCAGAGTTGCGCACATTGCGCACATAGGACTGACTGTTGACTGTGCCACTAGATTGCCCTAGCGGGAAAGAGACAAAAACTCCGGACTGCACTGAACCCCACTTCCAACTGCACTGAACCCCAGTTCTGGGCTCATTGGGGGAGAGACTAGACTGGTAGTGGGCAAAACTCAAGGGCACATTTCTGTCAGAGGTGCTTGCAGCGAGTACCAAAGGACACTGAGGAACACAGACTCAGGAACCTCATGGTGGGGGGCTGACTAGAAGCCAAGGCTGTAGGCTCCACCCTGAAACTCCGGCCCATCCAAGCTGAGCACAAAGGCCTTTGAATAAGGCTGTCTCCTGGCATAGACACAGCTGATCCTCACAGCCAATTGGACTGGAGGTCAGTCCCTCCCAGTGATACCAACAACAATTAAGACTTAACTACAAAAGCCTGTACACACAATCCACAAAGAGGTGCACCAAGAGTGTCCACCTCAGATAACTGGGAGGCTAACCCACTGAACCATATAGGGCATCTTAACACACAAAGCCACCCTACAAACTCAGTGAAGCAGTGAAAATGCCGAGACAAGGAAACAGATCACAAACGAAAGAAATGGAGGACAAAAAGCGACTGGATATAGAGTTTAAAACCACGCTTATAAGGTTTTTCAAGAATTTCCTAGAAAAGGCCGATAAAATAAATGAGACCTATGAGGATATGAAAAGGGATCAACTAGAAATAGAGAATAAATTGTCTGAAATAAAAAATATACAGAGTCCTAAAAACAGAATGGAAGATCGCAAGAATCAAGTACAAGATTTGGAACACTAAAACCCAGAGGACACTCCTCTGCAGAAGCAAGAAGACAAGAGAATCCAGAAAGTTGAAGATAGTGTAAGAAACCTCTGGGACAACTTTAAGTGAACCAACATCAGAATTATAGTGGTCCCAGAAGATGAGAGAGAGCAAGATACCGAAAACATATTGAAAGAAATAGTGACAGAAAACTTCCCCCACCTGGTGAAAGAAATAGACTTATGAGTCCAGGAAGCACGCAGAACCCCAAACAAAAGGAATCCAAAGAGGATCACACCAAGACACATCATAATTAAAATTCCAAGAGCAGCAGAAACCGGTTTGGCTCAATGGATAGAGCATCAGCTTGAGGAATAAAAGGTCCCGGGTTCGATTCTGGTCAAAGGCATGTACCTTGGTTGCAGGCATATCCCAGGTAGGGGGTGTGCAAGAGGCAGCTAATCGATGACTCTCTCTCATCGATGTTTCTAACTCTCTATCTCTCTTCCTTCCTCTCTGTACAAAATCAATAAAATATGTTTTTTTAAAAATTAAAAAAAAATAAAATAAAATTCCAAGAGCAAAAGACAAAGAGAGAATATTAAAAACAGCAAGAGCAAAGCAAGTAGTTATCTATAAAGGAGCACCCATACGATTGTCAGCTGATTTCTCAACAGAAACCATGCAGGCCAGACGGGAATGGCAAGAAATATTCAAGGTGATGAATAACAAGAACCTACAGCCAAAAATACTCTATCCAACAAAGCTATCACTCAGAATCGAAGGCCAGATAAAGAACTTCACAAATAAAAAAAAAGCTAAAGGAGTTCATCAACATCAAACCAGAATTATATAAATTACTGAAGGGGGTTCTTTAGGAAGAGGAAGAAAATAAAGATAAAAATTATGAACAACAAATATGTAACTATCAACAAGTGAATCTAAAAACCAAGAGAATTAAAAAACCTGATGAACAATATTAACTGGTGAATATAATAAAATCAGAGGTATGGAAGGGGAATGGACTAACGATTTTTGGGGAAAAGAGGAGTGGGGGTGCGGGAAGAGACTGAACTAAAACTGTGCACCTATGGATGAGGACAATGGGAGGTGGGGAAGGGCAGAGGGTGGGGTGGGAACCTGGTGGAGGGGGAAAAAATGAGGAACTTTTGTAACAATATGAACAATAAAGATTAAAAAAAAAAAAAAAAAGTCCAACCACAAAGGATGGTCGCATGTTTTGACTGTTAACTATCCTAAGTAAAATAAACATGAGTCTATCGTTTTAATTTTTATCCAATCCCAGGGTGGCCATCTTGTGTTGGAGTGATAGTCAACTTGCATATTACCTCTTTGTTATATAAGAGGATTTACTTATTGGGGTTAGGAGAGGTTTAGTGTGAGGCTGGAAAATTTTTTATGCTAGAATATAAGGAAGTGCTAAAAATTATGATGAAAATATATCACTCAAATTCAGGAGCCAACCAAAAGGATTTTCCACTGATCAAGTCTAAGATAATTTGAGCAACAAAATGAACAAGAGGAGTAAGAAATTATAAATCATTAAAAAAATAAGAATGAATAAAATCAAACCTATACTTAATACATATGTACAACACACACATAGTATAGAAGAGAGATTCATTAACTACAAGGCCTAATGCCTATTGAAAAATATACAGGAAGTGCTAGAGTTGAAAATTTATCATTTTGCCGAAACCAGTTTGGCTCAGTGGATAGAGCGTCGGCCTGCGGACTGAAGGGTCCTGGATTCGATTCCGGTCAAGGCCATGTACCTTGGTTGTGGGCACATCCCCAGTAGGGGGTGTGCAAGAAGCAGCTGATCAATGATTCTCTGTCATCGATGTTTCTAACTCTCTATCCCTCTCTCTTCCTCTCTGTAAAAAAATCAATAAAATATATTTTTTTAAAAAAAGAAAATTTATCATTTTGCAACCAACACAGGAAATAGTACCTCAAACAAAAATCATCAAGAGATGCGAAATCTAGTCAAAACCGGTTTGGCTCAGTAGATAGAGCGTCAGTCTGTGGACTGAAAGGTCCCAGGTTTGATTCCGGTCAAGGGCATGTACCTTGGTTGCGGGCAGTAGGGGGTGTGCAAGAGGCAGCTGGTCGATGTTTCTCTCATTGATGTTTCTGACTCTCTATCCCTCTCTCTTTCTCTCTGTAAAAAATCAATAAAATATATATTAAAAAAATATATTGGTTGGTTGGAAAATGGCAATGGATTGAACATAGGTAATTGAATGTAATATCTCTAGATATCCATATGGCCAGTTCTGAGCCCAAGAATTAAAGAGAGAGAGAGAGAGAGAAAGAGAGAGAGAGAGAGAGAGAGAGACGCTAAATCTAGGCAAACATTTTAATGAAGACTAGTATGGTAATAAAGTATCTCCCCAGAGACTACCTACAATTTTAAAATTTGGATAAATATAAGAAATTATCACTTTTCACTTAAGCTTATTAATTTACGTATGATAGTCAAAAGTAAAAATTATAACATCTTATCAGGTTTCCAGTGCACACAAATCATTGTAATTCCTATGAAAACTACAATTGGAAGCAGGGAAGAAAAGGGGCCTATAGTTATAAGGCTTCCAGACTAAACTTGGAATGGCAAAGTATTAAACCTAAGAAAACTTTAAAATTAGGTTATGAATGTTGCAATTCCGCTAGCAGCCAACTAAAAAGGCATACAAGCAGGACAAAAAAAATCAGTAGATAAATTAAAACAGAATACTAAAAGGTCTATATATATAAAAAGCCAGCAACTGGAACTCCATAATGACTGAAACAACCAGTTGCTATCATGCCCACTGCAGCCAGCAAACCGGCTGATCACGGGGTGGGGCCAGCTGGCCAACCTCATGCAGCAACTCCTTGCTGCCAGCCCCACCCATGATCAGCCTCTCCCACCGGCTGGCCAACCCCCCTGTACCTCCTCCCCCTGGCTGGCCCTGGCCCTGATTGCCCCCCTTCCCCATAGGAGGCAGGACCAGCCAGCCAACCTCATGCAGTCCCTGACCCCAGTTGGCCCTGCCCCCAATTGGCTCCACTGCTCCATTGGCTCACAGCCCCTCCCCGAGCTGACCCCACTGCTGATTGCTCCCCCTACGCGAATTGGGAGTGGGGCCAGCCAGACAACTGGCTGCAGCCCCTCCTCCAAGCCTGCCCCACCCCTGATGGGCCCCCACCACCCCTATCATCCTGCAGCTCCTCCTCCTAGCCAGCTCTTCCCTCAATAGGACCATCACTTCAATTAGGGGCAGGGCCAGCTAGCCAACCACCTATGGCTCCTCCCCCAAGCTGCTGGACCCCAACTGCCCCCCCCCCCATTCTGGGGTAGGGACAGCTGGCCCACCATCCACAGCCCCTCCCCTTGGCTAAACCCACCCCCAATCAGCCTCACCACCCCATCAGTCTATGGCCCCTCCCTCCAGCAATTTCTGCCCCTGATCAGCCCCCACCCCCCCAAACACCAAATGGAGCTGGGGCTGGCAGGCCAACCTCTCACAGCCTCTCCCCTGGCCACTGACCCCTCATCAGTCCCTCCACCCCAATCAGAGGTGAGAACTGCCAGCCAACCTCCTATCATCTCCTCCTCCTGATAGGCCCGGCTCTGATCCATCCTGACTGGGGCCAGGCTGGCCCGACCACACCCATGCACAAATTCGTGCACTGGGCATCTAGTATTTAAATAATCCAAAAAAAAAGCAGGAAATGAAAACAAAGTGACAAATGACCAAAGAAGACACCAAGAAAAAAAATAAATAAATTACCACACAGCTACATAAACATAAATTTTGTAGGAAACACTTGAAATTAATGTTAAAACTTACTCCAATATCTATTACAAATACCTTTTTAATGTCTGAGTGAACAAATGAACTCTACAAGGAATACAGGCCTATAATGAGCAGCAGTGAGTTCACTGGAGCTTTCAGGTGAAAGTGACATGATATTTTAATCTCCATCAAACAAGGTAGCCAATTAGGCACCTGATCATGCAGTGAGCGAGTGAGCAGAGAAAAACATCCGATAAACATGGCAATGGCCAAGCATAAATACATACTCACTACAGGCACTCAGAGGGAAGGAAAGAGAAAAGAGACTGCTCTGGGACATAAGTTTTTAAAAGAACTTTACTTAAAAGTGGACTAAGTCACACTTCCTTCAGCCCATCAGCATCTCCATAAAGGGTACTTCATTATATAATCTACAGCTTCCCATTTAAGAAAGAAGTGTGTGTGTGTGGTGTGTGTGTGTGTGTGTGTGTGTGTGTGTGTGTGTTATAGCTGTAAAGAGTTATGGTAATTTATCTATTCTTCCAAAGCATAGTCCAAACTTAACTAATGCAAAACAGATGACAGGGGTTTCTTTCACAAAATGTTGGCAGTGACACATTTCAATTTCCACTAACCAGAAACATAAAATAGACCCAACTGCCTCCTTCTCAGTAATATGGCAAAACAGAAAACTTTAGAATAAAAACCCTAAACTTTTATTTCAAAAACAAACTCCGAGAAATAATAGGCCTAATTCAGGTGATTAACAGAAGATAATGCATTCAAATATTATCAGTAACTTTCACATATAGCTGGTGGGAAAGGACTTAAAATAATTTGGTTGCTCTGACAAAGTTTGTCAGTTTATTATAAATTTAAACATGTCCTAATCACGACTCAGCAATCCCACCTTTGGTTCTGTTTGCTAGAGAAAGAAACCTTACACACACACACAAACCTCACTGTATGTTTACAGCAGCTCTGTTCATAATCACCAAAACAGGCGAGAACCCAAATGTTCTCAGAGGGCAAGTGAATAAACAAATGAGTGTCCAAAGAATGGACCTTCCCTGGAAGTGAAAACATGGATGAATCTCAAAAGCACCGTCCTAAGTGAAGAAGCCAGTTTCAAAAGGTTACACACTGGGGTTTCATTTACTTGACATTTATAAATGGCAAAACTGGACTGATGAAGATCAGAGCAGGTTTTGCCAGGCACTAAGCGTTAGGGGAGGGTGTGACTATAAAGGGAGAACCTGAGAGGTCTGTTGTGTTGATGGAACTATGCAGTATCTTCATTGTGTGGTGAGTATACAGAAACCAGCCAATCTGAAGGGAAAGAAAAGGAACACGTGGGACAATAGCAAGAAGTTTTACGTTTATGTCACCAGAGACCAAGAAGCAGAGGAGAAATGAAGACTAGTATGGTAATAAAGTACCTGTCCCTAACTGTCCTCCATAGACCAAGCAAGAAATATCCTATATAATAAAAGCCTGAAATGCAAATTGGCCATCACTCCAATACACAAGATGTATACCCTCATGTGGTCAAAAATGGCCACCACAGGATGGCCAGCAGGCAACGGCAGTTGGGAGGAACCAGGCCTGCAGGGAAGGACAGTTAGGGGTGACCAGGCCAGCAGAGAAGGGAAGTTGGGGGCAAACAGGCTGGCAGGGGAGCAGTTAGACATCAATCAGGCTGGCAAGGGAGTGGTTATGGGGTGATCAAGCTGGCAGGTATAAGCGGTTAGGGGCAATCAGGCAGGCAGGCAGGCGGGCAAGCAGTTGGAAGCCAGAAGTCCTGGATTGTGAGAGAGATGTCCAACTGCCTGTTTAGGCCCAATCCCACTAGGCTGAGGGAGAAACCTCCCTCCCCCCATGCACAATTTTGTGCACTGGGCCTGTATCATAAAAGGCGTGTCTCACCAGGAGGTGCATTGATGGGTCTCAAGTGCCTAGGACTTCTGGATCCCATGGTGGCCGCAGCAGGCGGGACTTCTGGGTCCTACAGCGGCTGAGGCAGGCAGAACCTGTATGTCCTGCAGCAGCCATGGCAGGCAGGACTTCTGGAGCATCGCAGGGCTCCAGCAGCATCCACAGAGCGACCGTGGCTTTGTGGGGCAGAGGGCATTGCCCTGATGGCAGGTTAGGCCTGAGGGACCCTACCCTCTAGTGCAGTGGTTCTCAACCTTTCTAATGCCGTGACCCTTTAATACAGTTTCTCATGTTGTGGTAAGAAAATTATTTTCATTGCTACTTCATAAGTGTAGTTTTGCTATTGTTATGAATCATAATGTAAATATCTGTGTTTTTGATGGTCTTAGGCGACCCTGCTAGAGGTTCTCAATCTGTGGAGTAAAGTACCATTTAGAGCAGATGGAAACCCAAAACACAGCAGGACTTCATCAGAAAGACTGGGGTCATGGCAGCAACCAGGAGAGAGCTCCCCATAATGGCACAGGCATGAAGAGGCGGACAGCTGCTTCTAGAGCACAAGATGAAGCCAGACTCTTCTACAGAACTCCTCTAGAGTGGGAAGCAAAAACCCTAGCCCATTGAGAAAAAGGGAGTAAGCAAGGGGGGAAAGCCCCTTACTTCTGAGGAAGGACAGAAGTCAAATCCATGTGACTATGGGAGAGGGGCAGTCAAGTGCTGCTACCAAGACAAAGATTCACTACTTCGGGAAGAGGGACATAGGCAAAACCTCTGGCCTTAAATTGTGGCAGGCTGTTAGACAGACGTGTGCAGAGCAAGGAAGATGGGTCAGTTAGGGTATCGCTGGTGATGAGGTTTGGACCCCCTGACCTTTCCTCCCCAAACATAACATCCAGGCCTCAGTTGTATTTCAGCTCCAGGTCCAAAAAAGCAGAAAACCCGACCAGTGACCCCATGGCTGGCCTCAGGACCAGCTGCACTGACTCATGACCACTGGCCCAGGGGCTGCCCACCAACCAGTTAGTGGAGTCCACAGCCCTGAAAGGACACACTTGCAATGCCACCTAATATTCTATTAAGATCTTCCCCTGGAAATTCCCTAAAATCTCCACCCTCAAAACCGTCATGAAGCGGCCCCTCTCTGTGGCATACCCATCTTCCCCTTCCCCCCTCCCAGCCAGCCCAGGCATGTTACCATTGGCTTCCCACTCCAAGCTCCAAGGGCCCTTCCTTTGCCTCTGTAACTTGTTTCCAAGCCCATTTCTTCTAGGAATTACTTCTACTCCTGTGATTAACCAAATAAATGCTCTCTTACAGTTGTGTCTTAGCTCTGAATTCTTTCCTAGCTGGAACCCAAGTACTGAGGTTGCTGAACCCAGGTTTGGTTTGCTCCCTGGAGCCACTGCAGCCACCAACAGAACAAACCCCTTCCAGTATTGGGTCCAGGGTTCTTTTAGGTCAGCATCCAGCAACTTCACTTTCTCGCATCTCATTGCTGCTGAAATGCTGTCACAGGCTAACTTGTTTTCCATTATCCAAATCAACAATTGTTCTACCTCTTCAATAGCCTGTTATCATTGTTTCATGAACACTTTCACACCTTTAGCAAAATCACCATTCTTCATGGCTTCTTTGTTTTAAATTTGTGCTAATCATCCATTTTGCCAGCAACAAATGGAAAAAACAAATATCCATCTCTCTACCTCAGTACCATCATTCTAGTCCAAACTACAAACCTCTGTTGCATGAGCGTCTCACTGGACAGTCATTTACCCTCCTGCATCTACTATTGCACTCCTTCAATCCATTCTCCCTGCAGCACCCAGAATAATCCTCTCTACTAAAAGAGAAACATGAAAATTAACCGTACATTCGCTATACCCACAAGCCATGCCCATTAACCAATCAGGGTGCATATGCAAATTAACCCAACCAAGATGGTGCTTAATTTGCATATGCCGCCATAGCAAAGACTGAAGATACCATAGAAGAAAGCCACACGCGAAGCTGCAGAGAAGCAAGCAAGTGGGGCAGGGAGAATGGAGAAAAGCAGGCAGGGCGGGAGAGAAGGGAGGGAAGCAGGTGGGGCCCCTGCAACGGGCCTCTAGTCTACGTATATAAAAAGCCAGTGGCCCTAACGCCATAATGCCAACACGACCAAACGAACGGTGGCTATTGCAGCAGCAGGGCCGGGCGTGAGATACAAGCAGCAGAGAGCTATGAGCAGTGGAGGGCAAGGCGGAGAGCTACGAGCAGCGGCAGCCAGCTACAAGCAGCAGAGGACTGCGTGCTATGAGCGGCAATGGGCAGGACGGCCAGCTGAAGCAAGTGGAAGTGAGCTATCTGCGCATGATCTCGTGCACACTGGGCCTCTAGTAATTCTTTATAGAAAGGGTGTCGCACTTGTGCCTTCCTTAAGCTCTGCTTAAAACCTTTCAAAGGCTTCACATTGTCCTGGCTGGTTTGGCTCAGTGGATTGAGCTAAATGAAGGGTCCCAGGTTCAATTCCAGTCAGGGACACATGCCCAGTTTGTGGGCCTATCCCTAGTGGGAAGTGTGCAGGAGATAGCTGGTCAATGATTCTCTCTCATCATTGATATTTATCTCTCTCTCTCTCCTTTCTTCTGAAATCAATAATATATATATATATATATATATTATTATTTTTTTTTTTTTTTAAAGCTTCACATTGGGAGGAGGATCCAAGATGACGGCACAGGTAAACACCTAACCGCAGCCGCAAACAACAATTTCAATAAAATACAACTAAAATATAAAATGGACATTACCCAGAACTATAGGAAAGTCGACTGACTGGAAATTCTACAACAAGAAGCAAGGAGAAAACCAGAAGGAAGAGTGGAGGAGCTGTAAAAGCCTAAGGTACGGAGATACGTGGGTGCACGGAGAGAACGGAGCTGGAGAGGAGGGGACGGCTGAGTGCCTGGCTGGCATTCCCTAGCGGGAAGGAGATAAAAGCTCCGGACTGTGCTGGACCCCAGACCCAAAAGGTCTGGCCTAGAACTGAACCCCAGTTCTAGGCCAGACCTTGGGGAACCAGGCTCAAACAAAGGGAGCCTGGGCTGTGAGGCTTAATATCAGGGGAGCGGCAAAAGGCAGAGCCCCCAGAGGCGTGCACATTGCGCGCAGAGGACGGACTGTTGACTCTGCTGCTAGATTGCCCTAACGGGAAGGAGACAAAAGCTCTGGACTGTGCTGAGCCCCAGTTCCGACTGCTCTGAACTCCAGTTCTAGGCCAGACCCCAGGGACCCAGGCTCATACAGAGGGAGACTGGGCTGTAAGGCGGAAAGCCAGGGGGAGCAGCAAAAGTCAGAGCCCCCGGAGGCGAGCACATTGCGCGCAGAGAAGGGACAATTGGCTGTGCCGCGGGATTGCCCTGGCGGGAAGGAGACAAAAGCTCCAGACTGCTCTGAACCCCACTTCCAATCCCACTTCCAACTGAACTGAATCCCAGATCCGGGCTCATTGGAGGAGGGACTAGACTGGTAGCAGGCAAAACTCGAGGGCACCTCGCTCTCAGAGGTGCTTGCAGCAAGTACTGAAGGATCCTGAGAAACACCAAGACTCAGGAGCCGCATAGGGCATGGCTGACACAAGCAAGGCTGTAGGCTCCACTCTGAAACTCCGCCCCATCCAGGCAAAACATGGAGACTTTTAAGGCTACCAACTCAGGGAAGCTGAGAAAATGCTGAGATAAGAAAATGAAAGAAATGGAGGACAAAAAGCGACTGGATATAGAGTTCAAAACCACACTTTTATAAGGTTGTTCAAAAATCTCCTAGAAAAGGCCGATAAAATAAAGGAGACCTATGAGGATATGAAAAGGGATCAACTAGAAATAATAAGGGATCAACAAGAAATAATAAGGAATCAATAAGAAATAAAGAATACATTGTCTGAAATAAAAAATATTATACAGAGTCCTAAAAACAGAATAGAAGATTGCAAGAATCAAGTCAAAGATTTGGAACATAAAGAGCCAGAAGACACTCCTGCGTAGAAGCAAGAAGGCAAGAGAATCCAGAAAGTTGAAGATAATGTAAGAAACCTCTGGGACAACTTCAAGTGAACCAACATCAGAATTATGGGGGTCCCAGAAGATGAGAGAGAGCAAGATACTGAAAACCTACTGGAAGAAATAGTGACAGAAAACTTCCCCCACCTGGTGAAAGAATTACATTTACTAGTCCAGGAAGCACACAGAACCCCAAACAAAAGGAATCCAAAGAAGATCACACCAAGACACATCATAATTAAAATTCCAAGAGCAAAAGACAAAGAGAGAATAAAAAAAGCAGCAAGAGAAAAGCAGGTAGTTACCTATAAAGAAGCACCTATACGATTGTCAGCTGATTTCTCAACAGAAACCATGCAGGCCAGACGGGAATGGCAAGAAATATTCAAGGTGATGAATAACAAGAACCTACAGCCAAAAATACTCTATCCAACAAAGCTATCACTCAGAATCCAAGGCCAGATAAAGAGCTTCACCAATAAAAAAAAAAGCTAAACGAGTTCATCACCACCAAACCAGAATTATATGAATTGCTGAAGGGGGTTATTTAGGAAGAGGAAGAAGATAAAGATAAAAATTATGAACAACAAATACGTAACTATCAACAAGTTAATCTAAAAACCAAAAAAATTTTAAAAAATACCTGATGAACAATATTAACTGGTGAATATAATAGAATCAGAGGTATGGAAGGGGAGTGAACTGACGATTCTCGGGGGGGAAAGAGGGAGAGGGGGGTGTGGGAAGAGACTGAACATAAACTGTGCACCTATGGATGAGAACAATGAGGGGTGGGGAAAGGGCAGAAGGTGGGGTGGGAACCTGGTGGAGGGGAGCAATGGAAGGGGGAGAGGAACATCTGTAATAATATGAACAATAAAGATTTTTTATAAAAAAAAAAAAGCTTC
The DNA here is from genome assembly GCA_963693515.1 of Pipistrellus nathusii. Taxonomy (NCBI): domain Eukaryota; kingdom Metazoa; phylum Chordata; class Mammalia; order Chiroptera; family Vespertilionidae; genus Pipistrellus; species Pipistrellus nathusii. The sequence goes on along the minus strand of OY882867.1, from coordinate 68,839,772 downwards.
ACATTGGGTGGGACTTGTGATCAAACTCCCTACACTAACTCCATTACTTCAAAAGCTTCACCTTATACCACAATCCCTTGCCTTCCCTTCTTTAATCACTTGGGCCTCCTGCCAGCTGCTCACAGATGCCATGGTCCCCCCTAATACAGTGCCTATACACAAGCTATTCTGTTTATGCCTATTCAGTTTTCAGATGTCAGCTCAAGTTTCATAAAATCATGCCATGTTCTCCCTGGAAGTTAAATTCATGATACAGCACTATGCAACTCTTCTTTATAACATTTAGCAGGGATACAATTTTAGATTTATTTCTGTGACTACTTAATACTAGACTTTTCCACTAGGCTACAAATTCCATGAGGAATAAGGCTTACATCTAGTTTTGCTCAGAATTTAATTTTCATGCCTAGCACAGAGTAAATGCATAATAAAATTTTATTGAATAAAAGAATAATAAATATAAAGAATATAGGTTTAAATATAACCCATAAAAATGGTATCATAATTTCAGATATATTTTGATATTTATTTATCAAGAAGGGAGAAAATGTAAACTCAAAACTATACAGTGAAAACAGTCCCTAAAAAAAAAAATTTGTAAATTATCTTACCTAGATACAAATTCACTTAATTCTGAATATGCAGTGGACTCCATTATTATGTTGAGGTCAGTAATAACGGAAGATAAATTGTCCTTGTTCTAAAATTTAAGAAAAGTTAATATATCAGAACACAGTCAACTTTTAAATAAAATAAAAAGACAAAAATAATTTAAAAATTTATGACAAATGTAAGGTTGCCACCTAATAGGAAAAGGTAATCTACAGAAGTTTGTGAAAATATTCCATACTTGTAAAAAGAATAAGACTCAGATCTGTGCTACATATAAAAAAAAAAAAATGAACTATAAATGAATTACTTACTTAAATCTAAAACATAAAATACTAGGAGAAAGTATTTATTTAGCTGGTTACCCAGCAAGGAAGACCTATCCACAAAATGCTAATGGAAAAAAGTAAATAAATTAGGTAAAATATTCAAAATACCTATATAAAAATAATTCTTTTTTAAAAAATATTTTTTATTTATTTTTAACAGAGAGAAAAAGAGAGGGATAGAGAGCTAGAAATATCGATGAGATAGAATCACTGATCAGCTGTCTCCTGCACAACCCCCTACTGGAGATGTGCCCGCAACCAAGGTACATGCCCCCGACCGGAATCGAATCTGGGACCTTTCAGTCCGCAGGCCCGTGCTCTATCCACTGAGCCGAACTGGCTTTGGCATATAAAAATAATTTTCTAAAAGAAAAGCAACAAATTGAAGAAAACTTTTATCATAAACACAACAGATAGGAAAACCAAAAAGAAAAATGCAAAACACATTAACTAAAAACTAGAAGGTAAAAGACAATTCACATGAAGAACCACATTCACTCTCACTACTACTAAAATAAGTGTAAATTAAGCCAAAACCGGTCCCAGGTTCGATTCTGGTCAAGGGCATGTACCTTGGTTGCAGGCACCTCAGTGGTGGGGTGTTCAGGAGGCAGCTGGTCGATGTTTCTCTCTCATCGATGTTTCTAGCTCTCTATCCCTCTCCCTTCTTCTCTGTGAAAAACCAATAAAATATATATTTTTTAAAAGAAATATAATAATCTGGCCACTCAGTGTGTGTGTGTGTGTGTGTGTGTGTGTGTGTGTGTGTGTGTATGCTAGAGGCCCGGTGCATGAATTAATGCATGGGTGAGGTCCAGCCAGCCTAGCCAGGGGGAGGAGCCATGGGCGGTTGGCCGGCTTGACTGCTGGTCAAATTCCTGGTTGAAGGGAAAACTTGTATATTAGCCTTTTATTATATGGATATACAATGAGTGACCAGGTTATTATGCATTCAGAGATCATAATAATCTGGCCACTCAGTGTATATCCAAGAAAACTGAAAATATGTCTACCTAAAAATTTGTACATAAATGTTTACAGCAACATTATTCATAACAGCCAAAAGGTGAGAGAAACTCAAATATCCATCAATTGATAAATGAGTAAACAAAATATGAGATATCTTCAAATATCCTCACACTGGAATATTATTCATCCAAAAACAGAATGAAGTAAGGATACATGCTACTACATGAATAAACCTTGAAAACATTAGGTTAAGTTAAAGAAGCCAATCAAATAAGACCACCTATTATTCCATTTATAATATCTGGATAAGCAGTTCCATAAAGATAGAAAGCAAATTAGTTGATGCTTAGGTCTAGGAAGAAGAATAGGAATTGAGGGGTGTTAAGAAGTACCGAGTTTCTTTTTCAGGTTATAATTTCCTAAAATTGATGTACTGATTGTTATACAATTTTGTGAACATGCTAGAAACTATAGAATGTATTCTATAAATGGATGAATTATATAGCATATGTATTATATCTCAAAGGATCTGTTACACAAACGAAAAAAGAAATCCCAGGGATGCACATATCTGTTGTTGGAGTGTGTGTGGGTGTGTAGATTTGGGCTTTCACACATTAGGAAAGACAAATCCTGAGAGCAGAAAGCGTAGGATTTACTGGCCCCTAGATTTTTATTTTTATTTATTTGTTTATTTATTTATTTATTTATTTATTTATTTTTTGGTGGCGAGGGTGCAGGGGGAGAAGTTCTCGATTCTGTTCAGCCACTAAAAAGCTGACTTCAAGATACTCTTTTCCTATCTCTCTCTGTCTGTCCTACAGCTAACTGGGACATCCTCCCCTATTGGTAAACAAGGAAAGGTAGCAGCTGATAAGCTACTTCAAACACAATGTCTGAGTCTCAGCAGCACATTCACTTCTACCAAGGTGCATTTAACTTCGTCACAAGTTCTCATTCTACCCTACAACCTGAGAATTGTGAGTATGCCCTGGCCAGTTGCTCAGTTGATTTTAGCATGGATTCCTAGTTGGGGCACATTCCTAGCTTTCGGGTTCAATCCCTGATCAGGGCACGTACGAGAGACAACCAGTCAATGTTTCACTCACATTGATGTTTCTCTCTTTCTCTCCTTTCCTCTCACTTTCAAATCAATGAACATATTCTCCAGTGAGGGTTTAAAAAAAAAAAAAAGGACCCTAACTGGTTTGGCTCGGTGAATAGAGCGTCAGCCCACAGACTGAAGAGTCCTGGGTTAGGTCAAGGGCAAGTATCTCAGTTGAAGGATCCATCCCAGGTCCTGGTCAAGGTGTGTGCGGGAAGTAACCAACTGATGTGTCTCTCTTACATAAATGTTTCTCCCCCTCTTTCCTTCTGTCTCTAAAAATCAATGAGAAACATCCTCAGGTGAAGATTAAAATATAAAATTAAAAAATACAAAGAATTGTGGATATATACATTCAAAAAAGGGTCCTGTTAACTTTGCAACATTTATGTCTGTTCTTATTGTGGCCTATATTGGATTTCAGTGTTTTCTTTCATTCACAAATGTCATCAGGTACATTTCGTTTGGAACCTTGTAATACAGAATTTTAATTAAAATTCTAATTTAATTTAATTTTCCCTCGGCAAGAGGGAAGCCAGTGCCAGCAGCCGGAGGAGGGAAGGCCTACTTTTGCACAAAATTCATGCATTGGGCCTCTAGTTTTATTATAACAACATTCTATAGGACAAAAATTATTTAAGTTTTCTGATAGCTAAACATCTCCATCTAGTGGAAATTTTGTTTAAAATAAATGTTTTAGTAAAGAGAAGGTAGCTGTGCCTTCACCATTGTTTATTTATGTCAGTCTCAACTCTAAAAATGTGCTTAACATGTAAAAAGGTAAAAACATTTTAGAAGGCAATTTGGTACTATCCATCAGAATTTATATGTACATCTCCTTTGACATAGCATTCTACTAGAAATGTATTTCTAAAGATACATTTAATTTATAATTATACTAGTGGCCCAGTGCACAAAATTCGTGGCCGGGGATGGGGGTTCCCTCAGCCCAGCTTGCACCCTCTCTAATCAGAGATCCCTTGGCGGATGTCCAACTGCCGGCAGTCAGATATTCCTCTCGCAATCTGGGATCACTGGTTCCCAATCGCTCACCTGCCTGCCTGATTGCCCCTAACTGCAAGCGAACCAACATCAGAATTATGGGGGTCCCAGAAGAAGAGAGAGAGCAAGATACTGAAAACATACTGAAAGAAATCGTGTCAGAAAACTTCCCCCACCTGGTGAAAGAATTAGACTTACAAGTCCAGGAAGTGCACAGAACCCCAAACAAAAGGAATCCAAAGAGGACCACACCAAGACACATCATAATTAAAATTCCAAGAGCAAAAGACAAAGAGAGAATATTAAAAGCAGCAAGAGAACCTAGGACCGATTTGGCTCAGTGGTAGAGTGTCGGCCTGCGGACTGAAAGGTCCCGGGTTCGATTCCGATCAAGGGCATGTACCGTGGTTGCGGGCACGTCCCCAGTAGGGGGTGTGCAAGAGGCAGCTAATCGATGATTCTCTCTCATCGATGTTTCTAACTCTCTATCCCTCTCTCCTTCTCTCTGTGAAAAATCAATAAAATATATTTTAAAAAATAAATAAATAAATAAAAGCAGCAAGAGAAAAGCTGGTAGTTACCTATAAAGGAGCACCCATACAATTGTCAGCTGATTTCTCAACTGAAACCATGCAGGCCAGACGGGAATGGCAAGAAATATTCAAGGTGATGAATAGCAAGAACCTACAGCCAAAAATACTCTACCCAGCAAAACTATCCCTCAGAATCCAAGGCAAGATAAAGAGCTTCACTAATAAAAAAAAAAGCTAAAGGAGTTCATCACCGCCAAACCAGAATTATATGCATTGCTGAAGGGGGTTCTTTAGGAAGAGGAAGAAAATAAAGATAAAAATTATGATCAACAAATACATAACTATCAACAAGTGAATCTAAAATCAAGGGAATTAAAAAATCTGATGAACAATATTAACTGTTGGATATAATAGAATCAGAGGTATGGAAGGGGAGTGAACTGACGATTCTTGGGAAAAGGGGAGTAGGGGGTGCGGGAAGAGACTGAACATAAACTGTGCACTTATGGATGAGGACAATGGGGGGTGGGGTAAAGGCAGAGGGTGGGGTGGGAACCTGGTGGAGGGGAGTGATAGAGGGGGGAAAAATGAGGAACATAGGGTCCTGATTACAGATATCCACCCCTGTCCCATATAAAAAGGGACAACTTGGTGTGTTTTTTTAAGGCTGAGAACAAGGATGAGGAATCCTAGCACATGGCCATAAATGCAAGTAAGCATCCTGCCCATGGGACTTAGGACCTGGTGTAGACTAGTCTGTACCCACTTTGATGATCTGATGTGCTGAAGCCAAGGCAACCTTCCTGCCCTCCTTGCTCCTGTCCTCTTATATAATACATACTCTCTTGGTAGGCCCCACTAGAAAACCAACAGGTTGAAAGAGCTTTTTGCTATCAAAGCATGAATCCCATCCCAGTTAGTTCACAAAATAATGCCTGGATCCCTCTCTCTGAGAGCCAGCCTTTGAAGGTGTCAAACAGAGCCTTATTCTTCCATTCCACCCTTGCCATGTGTTGTGCATTACCATTCTGTCTGCTTCCTAATTTTATGTGAAAATCTTAGTCAAAAGTATCTTCCTCCTGTGCTGTGTCTCAGCAGTCCAGTACAACTTACTGGCATAGCCATGAACTACCTTGGAGTCTAACCTCCAGCCCGGAGCAATGTTTGGGTAGCTGTGGTCCCAGATGACCATAACTTCATGAGAAGCCCTAAGCAAGAACACCCAGCTGAGCTGCCCCCAAATTCCTGACCCACAAGAGACGAGTGATATGATAAATGTGCTTTCTTGCTTTCTTTCTTTCTTTTTTAATATATTTTATTGATTTTTCACAGAGAGGAAGGGAGAGGGACAGAGAGCTAGAAACATCTAGCTCTCTGATGAGAGAGAGAGAAATATCGACCAGCTGCCTCCTGCACACACCCCCACTGTGGATGTGCCCGCAACCAATGTAGATGCCCTTGACCGGAATCGAACCTAGGACCCCTCAGTCTCCAGACCGACACTCTATCCCCTGAGCCAAACCAGTTTCGGCTGTGCTTTCCTTTTGTTGTTGCTTTAAGCCATTAAATTTTGGGGAAATTTGTTAAGCAGAAATAGATAAAAGCTTACAAATGGCTGGCATATCAACAAACTGCTGGAGGCACCCCAGGACTGCTCCCGGCACCTCAGGGTTTGCACTGGGAGCCCTCCAATAAAGTACCGATCCCCCAGCAACAGCCCTCCCCATGCAGTTGTTGCAGTACTGTGTTTATACTTTAAAATTTTTTTGAAGTGGTACCACTTTGCACATTTATGCAACAAGGGGATCCTGGTTCATGAATTGCTCTTCAGTTCAGCCACTGCTGGAGGCTAAGGGAGAGGGCGTTTTATTTCACGGCAATAGAATCTCTATTATCACAACATAATCTTTCATTTACCTGGACTTCCAGAATCTGAAATTCAACTTGAAATGTAATCATGTGGCAATTTCCTGATAATTTGTGTCTTTGCAGAACTTTCTTTACACCTATCAATCAGAAAAACAAATATTTTATTTGCAAATAACAATTTTCTTCAAATATCCATGTAGTTATGTGGTGTGAAGTATGTGTTAGTATTTGCATTGAAAATATCTAGAATAATCTGCACCAAATTGATTTCCTTTGTGAATTAAATCAACTTATACTTCCTAACTCTCAATTATACCAAAAAATTAAGGTAAAGAATATAAATTTCCATGTAACCAGCACTGAGTCAGGATACGTCAATTTTAAAGAACCCCATGAAATTACCTCATGCCCTTTCCCAGGCTATATTCTACCCTCACCCAAGAAATAACCACTATTCTAAATTTATCAACATCTAGATTTGCTAATAACGGTATCTTTAGAACGGTACAATTCTACAGAGAGAAAGAGAAAGAGATGAGAGGAACTTAATTTTAAAGCCTAAAAATCATATGGATGAGCTAATATCACATGGAAAAGAACTGAAGTGGCAGATTTAGGAAAACTAAAACCTCAGCCAGCAATGGGGAAACCTTACAGTCAAATCCATCTATGCACAAAATACCAGGAAAGACATTCTGAATCAGCAGCATCAAGTACATCAATAGATGGAGGTGAGCCGAAACCGGTTTGGCTCAGTGGTAGAACGTCGGTCTGTGGACTGAAAGGTCCCAGGTTCGATTCCAGTCAAGGGCATGTACATTGGCTGCGGGCACATTCCCGGTAGGGGGTGTGCAAGAGGCAGCTGGTCGATGTTTCTCTCTCATCAATGTTTCTAGCTCTCTATCTCTCTCCCTTCCTCTCTGTAAAAAAAATCAATAAAACATATTTAAATAAATATGTTTAAAAAAAAATAGATGGAGGTGAACTTGGGCTCAAAATAAGAAGACTGAGACTTTTGTGCTAATAAGTCTGACACCTGGCCTGACATCACTCTCCATCCTCTGCATTCCATCTCTTCGTTCCAAGAACCTGAAGTGCCTAAATTCCCTCACTCCCTTCTACATGCAACTCAATCTGACATCACTCTCCATCCTCTGCATTCCATCTCTTCGTTCCAAGAACCTGAAGTGCCTAAATTCCCTCACTCCCTTCTACATGCAACTCAATCTTCCCAAGGCTATTTGAGAGTCACCCTCCCTCCTTCCCAGTCTTGAGGGTTATTTTGATGGAAGTCAGGAAGCATTTCCAAAAGTGATTCTTTCTTTAGGGAATGCTACTTTGTTCAAAGGTCCTGACATCCAATTGCACGGGTGAATTAGCTTCCCCTTTCCCGTTAGTGCATCACAGATCCTTGGCAATAAAACTTATTGAGACCAGAAAAACTCTCTTGGGTAAACAGTCCAACTGCTACTTTTTTTTTTTTAAATATATTTTATTGATATTTTACAGAAAGGAAGAGAGAGGGATAGAGAGCCAGAAACATCGATGAGAGAGAATCATCGATCAGCTGCCTCTTGCACACTCCCCACTGGGGATGTGCCCGCAACCACGGTACATGCCCTTGACCGGCATCGAACCCGGGACCTTTCAGTCCGCAGGCCGACGCTCTATCCACTGAGCCAAACCGGTTTCGGCCCAGCTGCTACTTTTATCTTGGCCAAAGACTATGTTCACTAGGAGTACAGTACTAGATGAAGCATCTTTCCGGTCAGCGTGGTGGTGGTGTTCTTACAATCACTTATCTCTGCTACTTGACTATTAAGCTGCTTAAATATTTATCCTTTCATCCTGTTTCCTTTAACATCTATCTCAGGCAGCTTGTAAGAGTATTATGTACACTGTCATATGCAAGACACCCTACAAAACAGCTTTACCACAACCACACATTCAAATTAATTCAACGACACCCCACCCAATTCCTATGCATAACAAGAAAAGCTTCAACACCACTTCTAGATTAAAATTAACACTTACGCCTTTCTGTCAGCTCAGCGCTCACTAAGTTCTCTGTCTTCTTGGAGTACTTTCTGATATTTATACCAGTAAGCGTATTTAGAAATAGAAGTTCTGATTCTAAATTTCCAAGATTACTTCTTAGATCTTTTGAAGTTTCCCATCCTTCAGAATCTGATTGGTAGATTTCTGGAAATGATTTTCTAAAAAAAGCAAATATTGGAAATAATTACTCCAAAAAAGAAACCATCTAATACATACAAATTTCTTCAAACCAGTCCCATTTTGTGTTTCTTATTCTCTTCCCATTAAAAGCAACTCAAAACCAACATGGCTCATTGACACTGCCACCTTTAATCGCAACATAAAATAAACCTAACTAAATTATTTTACCATATTTCTACATATTTGAAGCAACTGTAAAAAAGTATCACAGGAGCCGAAACCGGTTTGGCACAATGGATAAAGCATCGGTTTGGGGACTGAAAGGTCCCGGGTTCGATTCTGGTCAAGGGCATGTACCTTGGTTGCGGGCACATCCCCAGTAGGGGGTGTGCAAGAGGCAGCTGATCGATGACTCTCTCATCGATGTTTCTAACTCTCTATCTCTCTCCCTTCCTCTCTATATAAAATCAATAAAATATATATATTTTTTAAAAAGTATCACAGGAGTATTTTACAGAATCAAAATGTTCATTTAGGTCAAAATGTTTATAATGTTCCCATCTAAATGTCTGATATATCAAGATATCTCAAATTATGTTAAAAGATGTCACAAAACTAAAAACAAAATATATTAGTTAGCTTTAACTTCCAAAACAAGTAAAGTATCAGAGAGCATTGTATTAAGAAAGAGATTCTCAGGAAATCTGAGAATACAAGGGGTAAAAATTCCAAAAGAATAAAACGTAACATAATTTCCTTAACACTGCAATCAGATATTCTGCACTGAGAACATGTAACTCTATTTTCCTGGAAGAACACTAACATTTCAGCTAATATTCAAATTGAATGGTACTTTACTCTGTCATACTACATTGCCTTCATACTCAGCCACATTCTACAGTGCTGACATCAGCCATTGTAAGAAACATCTTCCTTCCATTCTAGAGCATGACTGCCCTACTTCCCAGTTTACATTGTGGGTCCTCCAAATATGTATTGTTCACACTTCAGATCAAAAACTTGTACAAAGTCTGTAGTAACTTTTTTACATGTTACTTTAATTATAATTTGAAATATTAACAAATATATTCTGAGAGACTGTCACATGCTCTTTTGTACTTGCCATCACTGATTGATGAAAAAAGTTACTTTAAATATAGAAAGCTAATGAAAAAGGTGGCAATCTTCATATATAAATGATGAGTTGCTGCCAAATGAATCTATAATAATAAAAGCATAATATGCTAATTATACCAGAGAGTCAAATGACTTTCCGGACATGCTTCCAGATGTCTTTCCAGACAAAGCCACAGCAGCAGGGGCCAAGGCAGAGATGGTTAGGGGCGATCAGGCAGGCAGGCAAGTGATTAGGGGCAATCAGGCAGCCAGGCAAGTGATTAGGGGTGATCAGGCAGGCAGGAAAAGGCGGTTAAAAATGATCAGGCAGGCAAGTAGTTAAGGGTGATGAGGGAGGCAGACGAGTTGTTAGGGGTGAGCAGGCAGGCTGGCAGGCAAGTGGTTAGGAGCCAGCAGTCCCAGATTGGAAGAGGGTGCAGACTGGGCTGAGGGACCCTTCTCCCCATCCCCCATGCATGAACTTCATGCACCGAGCCTCTATGACCAAGTAATGTCACAGCAAACTATGAATGAAATGTCAAGGTATTTCTAATACTGTAATCAATTAAAGGATAGCTACCCTCTCTCCCCGAAAATAAGAGAGTGTCTTATATTAATTTTTGCTCCCAAAGATGTGCTAGGTCTTATTTTCAGGAGATGTCTTATTTTTCCACGAAGAATATGGTACACATTTATTGTTAAATGAAAATAAAAGAAATTTATTACCTGTATACGGTACGGTAGTATGGTAGTTGTCAACACAAACCAGACAAACTGTGAATCCTACAGTATCAAGAATTTACTCATTTAGGAGGATCCAAGATGGCTGCTCAGGTAGACACCTAACCACAGCAGCACACAACAATTTCAATGGAATACAACTAAAATGTAGAGTGGACATTGCCCAGAGCTACAGGTAGTCGACTGACTGAAAATTCTACAAGAAGGAAAGAGAAAACCAGAAGGAAAATCAGAGGAGCTGAAAAAGCCTAAGGTACGGAGACATGCTGCACGCATGCACGCACACACGCGCAGAGAGGACTCAGCCAGAGAGGAGGAGAAGGCTGGGTGCCTGCCTGGCGTTCCCTAGCAGGAAGGAAATAAAAGCCCCAGACTGGGCTGAACCCCAGAACCGGCAGCGCTGAACCCCAGTTATGGGCCAGACCCAGGCTCGGGCAGGGGGAGACGGGGCTGTGAGGCGGAATTCTAGGGGAGCGGCGAAAAGCGGAGGCCCCGAAGTTGCGCACATTGCACGCAGAGGACGGAATGTTGACCCTGATGCTGGATTGCCATGGCGGGAAGAAACAAAACCTCCGGAAGTGCTGAGCCCCACTCCCGACTGCTCTGAACCCCAGTTCTAGGCCAATCCCTGGGGACCCAAGCTCAAGCAGAGGGAGATGGGGCTATGAGGTGGAGTCCTAGGGGAGCGGCGAAAGGCCGAGCCCCTGGAGTCACGCACATTGCGCGCAAGGGAAGGAATGTTGACTCTGATGCTGGATTGCCCTGGCGTGAAGGAAACAGGAGCCCCAGCCGTGCTGGGCCCCTGTTTCGACTGCTCTGAACCCCAGTTCTAGGCCAGACCCTGGGGACCCAGGCTCAGGCAGGGCGAGACGGGACTGTGAGGCGGAATCCCAGGGGAGCAGTGAAAAGCGGAGCCCCCAGACTCGCACACATTGCACGCAGAGGACAGTCTGTTGACTCTGATGCTAGACTCCCTAGTAGGAACGAGAAAAAAAGCTCCAGACTGGGAGGAACGCGACGAGGAGCAGGAGCCCCTGCCGGACACCGGCCAGCCGGGCACCAGCAAGGAGCCGAGCGACCGGGCCCCCAGGGGGGGGGAGGTGCCCCTGGGCCTTCGACCGCTGAGCGCGGGCCACAGAGCCGAGGCCAGGGGCTGCTTCCTGGGCGGCGCCAACCCCAGCAACAGGCTGAAGCCGCACAGGAGCCCGCAGAGAACAAAGGGGTGCCACAGGCCAACCTGCTGAGCTTCCAGGACAAGGAGGAAGAAACCGAAATAAATTTTCAATGTGAAGAAATCAAGTGAGAGCAAAAGATAGTAAAATTAATTAAGAAAGAATACAAAGATCTTGAAAAATCGAAGACTAAGTCAGAACTCAACTCAGCAGCCAACATTGCAACATAAATGCGTTTAAAAATAAAAGGACAGAATGTTGGAATGGCGGCGGCCAGGCCTAGAATGGCCAGGCACAAGGCAGTGGCAGCCAGGCCTGGAGCAGCAACAGCCAGGCCCCAGAGCAGCAGCAACCAAGCCCAAAGCAGCCAGGTCGGGAGCTGCCAGGCCCAGAGCGGCCAGGCCCGGAGTGGCCGGGCCCAGAGCAGCCGGGTCAGGTGCAGCCAGGCCCAGAGCAGCAGCTGCCAGGCTGGGAGCAGCCAGGCCCGGAGCGGCCGGGCCAGAGCAGCCGGGTCCAGAGCAGCCGGGTCGGGAGCAGCCAGGCCCAGAGCAGCAGCAACCAAGCCCAGAGCAGCCAGGTCGGGAGCTGCCAGGCCCGGAGCAGCCGGGCCAGAAGCAGCCGGGTCCAGAGCAGCCAGGCCCAGAGCAGCAGCAACCGAACCCGGAGCAGCCAGGTCGGGAGCAGCCAGGCCCGGAGCAGCAGCTGCCAGGCCAGGAGCGGCCAGGCCCGGAGCAGCCGGGCCTAGAGCGGCCGGGTCGGGTGCGGCCGGGTCGGGTGCGGCCAGGCCCGGAGCAGCAGCTGCCAGGCCGGGAGCGGCCGGGTCCAGAGCAGCCAGGTTGGGTGTGGCCAGACCCGGAGCAGCAGCAGCCATGCCGGGTGCGGCCAGGCCCGAAGCGGCCGGACCCGGAGCAGCCAGGCCCAGAGCAGCCGGGTTGGGTGCAGCCAGGCCTGGAGCAGCAGCTGCCAGGCCGGGAGCGGCAATGGCCAGATCCGGAGCAGCTGGTTGTGGAACGGACCAGAGCAACAGAGGCCAGGCCCAGAACAGCCAGGCCCGGAACAGCTCGCTCCTTGCCTGCTCCCGCCCCAAGGCTGCCTCTCAGACATGGCTGGAAACTTTTGGGGGAACTTGAGGGTCTGCTGATTCAAGTGATGAAGGCTTAGATCTGGATGTGTTGAGTTATATAGTGCTGGGGTGTTGATTTGTGAGTGCCTTGTGTGAGGTCTGGATGAGGTTGGTTGACCTATTTGGAAGTGTCTTTTGTGTGAAGTGTATCCTTGCGCATGTGGAGGTATTATTGATTTGAGAAAATGCTAAGTAACTGACTTACTATCTGAAAAATTTAAAGTTCTGAAAGTTTAAGGTCTCTTGCCAAAAAGAGGTTTCAAAGCTAACACCTTAATTTTAATGGAGAAAGGGGAAGACAAGCCCTTCCCACCCAGAACAGGTAATCCAATTCCAACCAGCACCTATCTTTAAACAATGTGTCCATTTACACTTGAATGGCTACACCTTTTGATAGCCTAAAGGCAAGTTTACATGTAAACAAGTTTGCTTCTCAACTCCCAGGGCAGAAAAAAAACAAGGTTTAAAATTATTAGATTTTAAAATTTATTCTTAGAAGTGTAAAAGTTTATTAATTAAAAAAACAACAACAACAACAAAAAAGGAGATTGAAAAACCTCATGAACAATAATAGCTGTTCACTGTAGTAGAGTCAGAGATAGAGGGGAGTGGACTGACTGTTCTGGGGGGGGAGGGGAGAGTGGTGGAGGGAGGAAGAAACTGAGCATAAACTGTGCACCTATGGATGAGGACAATGGGGGGTGGGGAGGGGGCGGAGGGTGGGGTGGGAACCTGGTGGAGGGGGGAAGAAATGAGGAACCTTGTAATAATATGAACAATAAAGATTGATTTTAAAATATATATATATATAGTACCATCTCACACCTGTCAGAATGGCTATCATCAACAAAGGATATGTGCTGGCAAGAATTCGGAGAAAAGGAACCCTTGTGCACTGCTGGTGGGAATGCAGACTGGTGCAGTCACTGTGGAAAACAGTATGGAGTTACCCCAAAAACTAAAAATGGAATGCCCATCTGACCCAGGAATATATCCCAAGAAACTAGCAACACCAATCAGAAAGGATATATGCACCCTATTCTCATATCAGCACAATTCACCATAGCTAAGATTTGGAAACAGCCTAAAATGTCCATCAGCAGATGAGTGGATTAGAAAACGATGGTACATCTACACAATGGAATACTACGCTGCTATTAAAAAGAAGGAACTTTTACCATTTGCAGTAGCATGGATGGACCTGGAGAGCATTAAGCTAAGTGAAATAAGCCAGGCAATGAAAAGAAAAATACCACATGATCTCACTTATTTATGGAAAATAAATAACATTATAACCTGATGAAAAGATAGAGGCAATAAAGCACCAAACAGAGAAGGTTGGGGAATGTTGGGGGGTGGAGCAGGGAAGAGATCAACCCAGGGACTTGTATGAATGCATATAAGCACAACCTATGGACAGAATGCACTGGGGGAGTGAGATGAGGGCATGCAACAGAGGGTGGGAGAGGCTGGGGAAAGGTCAATGGGGATGGGGGGAAAAAGAAGATATATGTACTACTACATGTAATATCGATACTTTAAACAATATTAAAAAAAAAACAAAAAACATTGATGAGAAACATTAGCTGCCTCCTGCACAACTCCTACTGGGGAATGTGCCCACAAGCGAGGTACGTGCCCTTGACCGGAATCGAACGTGAGACTTTTTAGTCTGAAGGCCAACACTCTATCCACTGAGCCAAACCAGTTAGGGATGTTACAGTTTTCTGGTGGCTGGCTTTTTATATATAAAGATGGGTGTAGTGTTTCAGTTTTACAAGATGAAAAATTACAGAGATGGATCGGGGTGACAATTGCACATTATGAATGTATGTATCACTGACCTGTACACTTAAAAATGATTAAGATGGTAAAAATTATATGTCACACTAAAATAACACATAACACACTCACACTTTGGTGCATTATCAACCCTAACTCATTAGCAGAGAATTCAGACTGAGAGAAGCCCTATAAATAAGAGAATGTGGCAAAGCCTTCCTGCATTCCACAGGCCTTACTTTTAATCAGATAACTCATACTAGAGAGAATCCTCATGAATGTAGAGAATGTGGCAAAGCCTTTTGCAAGACTCAAACTTGACTGATCATCAGAACTCTGAAGGGAAGCTACATGAGTTGGCCACTCCTCAACCTTACTGCACACATCAGAGAGGTCACTGGAGAGGAGCCTTACAAATGTAGAAAAAGTAACATAGCCTTTAATCAGTGTTCCTGCCGAATTGTACAGCAGAGAGTTCATACTTGAGAGAAATATTACAGATATGATTGTCATAAGTCCTTGGCCCAATGAGAACTTACTGAACATCACAGAATTCTGACTGGGAAGAAGCCTTATGAATGTGAAAAATGTAGAAAAGCCTTTAAAAGCCATTCTTGTCTTACTGTAATGAGTCTTCATTCTGAAGAGAAACCTTACAAATTTATAGCATGGGCAAGAGCCTGTACCCACAGCTCAAAATTTAGTGAATATCAGAGGTTTTTATAGTGGTGGGAAGCCTTACACTGCAGAAAGTGTGAGAAAGCACCTGGCTGGCCTCTCATCACTGTTCTCATTGCTCCCTCTTCCTCTCTGCGCCATAGCAATGGCATCTAACCCTCTCCTCTCCCAGGTCAGCCCTCCAGGCCCCTGCAGCTTCTGTTCAGTGGTTTGGAATGTTGCTAATGCTATAACATCAGAATCTGGCAAACCTATTGCTTTATATTCATGAAGCAGGTAGACTACCATACAACTTTTCATGCTGGATTCCATAGTTTTTAATATGAATATTAACTTTTGGAATATAAAAAAATTGGCTTCTCTTTACTTTATAACTGGAATGAAAATAAAAAGCACATACACCAAAAACTTTGATCCCAAATCTTCAGATACCAATCTTCCTTCTCCACGAAAGTGAAAAGAAAGTTCACATTAAATCAAAGTTCACATGGACTCTTCTGACTTCCCCAACTTGACCCCTGAGGAGGTCTAGTCCGCATGCTATCCTGGTCAACAGTAACATCCTGTGGACAGTAAATTATTTTCCTCCACAGAATGACCTGGCACTTCTCAAACTTTCAAGTGTGCATAGAATAGTGCAGGGTCTTGTTATAAAGAGCAGATTCTGACACAGGTCGGGGAGGCCAACATCTGTATTTCTATCCAACTCCAAGTAATACCATTACTTCCCACTTGTGGACACCTGTAGTGCCTGCAGCGCGTGCGTGCGTGCGTGTGTGTGCGTGTGTGCGTGTGTGGCGCACTTGTTCCCCAGGCCTGCGTGTGTGTGTGTGTGTGTGTGTGTGTGGGCGCACTTGTTCCCCAGGCCTGCTTCCCTCTCCCTCCCACCATCCACCGCTTCCTCTGCCTTCAGGATCCCAATGTGCATGCAAACGTCAGCTGCCAGCTCCTCCCTGTGTTCTTGTCCAGTCAGCTCGGGAGAACCTCGTTCTCTGCACCTTGTCAAACAGTCTCGACTGAAAACATGAAGGTAGTTTCTGCTTCCGAGCAGCGTGCCGTTCGAGACGATGGGTTCACACTGTTCACAGCGCACAGCGCTCTCCCCGCGCCCTCAGCAGCGCCTGTGGGGCCGCCATCCCGCCTGGCGCCAGGCTTCCTCTGAGACCTCGGGCAGCACTCAGCTCCCGAACTTCAAGGCCGGGTTCCAGACAGCGCCTGCTTCTGCCCAGGGTCAGGGACCCAGAGGGATGACGCGGGAAGGAAGGGCTGGCACTCGGTCTGTCCTCCAGGCCGCGCCGGGAAGCGCCCCCTCCGCCGCACACAGCGCCCCCGCCCCCGTCCCCGCCCCCGCGGGGCTGCGGACCAGGCGGCCTCCCGCCCTCCCCTCCGCCGCCCCGGCTCCCGGAGCGGCCCGGCGGCACTCGGCGTCCCCCCACGTTCGGTGCCTGGGCCCGGCGGCGGGAGGTGCGCACCCCGAGAGGACACGCTCCGCCCGCCCACGGGGCCTGAGGAGGGCCACGTACCGGACTCGGGCCGCGGCCGCTGCGGGCGCCGGCAGCTCCTCCAACGCCCGTTTCAGGGCCCGGACCTCGGCTTCCAACGCGCGGGCCTCGGCCTGCTCCGCGTCCATGGCGCGGCGCTCCCGGGAGGCAGCCGGCCGGCCCCGCGCCTCGCCCGGCGATTCAAGCCTCGCGCGCTCCGGGCGCGGACCACCGCGGCGCCCGCAGGGGGGTGGCGAGAGCGCGCGCGCGGCGCCGGGGGACGCCCGCGCTGGCACGCGGCCTCGGGCGCTCGGGCGCCCGCGCTCGCGGCAGCCGCTGCTCCCGGCGGTGCCCAGGCTTGGAGAGGGTAGGTTCGCTCCAACCCGAAGCCCCGGGACCGAGCTGCCCCCCACCCGCGCCGGCGGAGTTGGGAGCAACCAGGTGGCGCGTCACGGAGGAGTGGCTTCCGGACGGTGTGCAAGGGAGCGTCTCGTTATTTCCCTTCCGCCCTCACTTCCGCCCGCAGCTGCTCCAGGCGCGGTAAACAGAGGCGGCCGCTCCGAGGTGAGAAGCGTGTGACTACGACTGCAGAGCTCAGAGGACGGCGAGGGCGGGCGGCGGCGGCGAGGGCGGGCGGCGGCGGCGGGAGCGGAGCGGGGGTCGGAACCCTGGGAGGCGGGCGGGCGGGCGGGCGGGGAGGAAGGAATAGCGGCGCCGCTTCGTGGAACACGTGACTGGGAGCCCGGGACTCCGCGGGCCGGCGGCGGGCACCACGCGGTAGGAGTGGGTCTGGCCGTGGAAGAGACCCGGCCGTTTTGCTTCCACTGTCCCTTCTCTTGGGTCTTGGGTCTTCGGGGCAAAAAGCCTGGGTGCGCAGGGGGGGCAGGGAGTCCCCCGGGAAGACGGAGGTCGTGCCTCCCGCCTGGAGCACCAGCCCTGGGTTGGTTCTGGGCCGCTTGGGGGCCCGTGGGAGGGCGTGTCAGCTCCCTGGGAGAGGCGAGTGTAGCCGCGCCCCGGGTGCTACCGGGTTAGAGGTCCCACAGGGGCCTCAGCCTAGTACCTCGGAGAGTTTTCCCGAGTCCTTCAAACACTGCAACCTTCCTAGTATAATTATGCATTACAGGTTCTGGAATTAGACCTGGTTTATAATTCTGGCGTCATTAATTCTCTGAATGACATTGGGAAAGTGATTTAATCTCTCCTGCTCATCTGAAAAACGAGATGAATGTAAACTATGCCATACAAAGCTGACACATACTTAAATTTAAAAAAACAAAACAAAAAACACAGAGCAAGCCTGTATTAGCTATGGTATCGTTGCTCTCTTCGCCTGAACAGGCATCTCCTGTGACAGTAGCTGTCTCTTCTATCCTTTAGCATGTTGACCCGCCACACCTAATTTCTGTCAGCTTTCGTCCAAGTGAATAAAGGAACGTATAAATGATTGAAAGCAAAATGCCTGACTAGGTGGATAAGTAACTGAGGGGTGGAGCACACTTTGGTGCTCATTTTGGGAAAGCATTTCTCCGTGCCTGTGTCTGTGCAGAGGTCCTGGTCCAAAATGGGTTCATGGAGAAAGTGGGTGTAGGGTTTGACCAGAATCTCCAGGGATAAAATTTAGGAACAATATAATAGTGAAAGTTTAGGCAACCAACTTGGCATCAAAGGTTCAAGAAGAGTTTGGGTTGTTTTTGTTGTTTTGAGAAGAACTAATGGAAAGAACTCAAATTATTTTCCCTACCAGAACACACTGAATGTACCCCAGCCTTTATGAAAGCCAACCGAGAAACAAAACGCCTTTTTGTGGGTGGTCTCGGTCAGAGCATTTCTGAGGTGGACCTGCAAAACCAGTTCAGCAGATTTGGAGAAGTTTCTGATGTGGAGATCATCACTCGGAAAGATGACCAAGGTAAGTTTATGGTATTTCGTGGGTAAAGGCAGGTCTAACTCAAGTTAACACAAAATAAAGGGACCGCAAAGGTTAATGTCAGCACCTGTATATCATTGTGTGCTCCACGCCATGCCTGGAGGTGTAATTCATAATGTGGAACTTGCCCAGAATTACATTCCTGAGTTCAAAAATATTCTACATTCTAAAACACCTGATTTCTGAAATCTGTAACTTTCAGTTTTTAGAGCTAAAATTCTAATACTCATTAAATGTCCTATTAAGAAGAATGTCACTAACATAAAGTCATATAACAACATAACATCATAACACAATCAACTGACCATTTGACATTTTTGGGGTTGTTTTTTTTTAATATTTTAATAATCATACTTACAAAATTTCAGTCTTTGAGTCCAGTGAAAAATAAACAAGTTTTTTTCTTTGAAAAAGCTTGTTTCCAAGAGTTCATTTTTTTTTTTTTTTTTTTTTTTTTTTTAGGCTAGTCAAGTGAAGCAGTGGGGGTGGAGAAGGAACAAAGAAATCTGTAACTGGCTGTGATCAATTAATTGTAGATACCACTGCACTCGGACCAGCCCAAGAGTTCATTTTTTAAAATTTATAAATGTAATCACTTATATTGTTTCCTGGATAAGAGTTTAAATAAATATATTTTTCTGTTTTTTAGGAAACCCACAGAAAGTCTTTGCATATATCAACATCAGAGTAGCAGAATCAGACCTGAGAAAATGTAAGATATTCCATATGACTTGCCAGTTTATGTCTGTGTAACTTGGAATAACTTCGCTCTAAATCTTAACAGCCAATTTTTAAGTCATCCAGAGGGACAGCTATGATCAAGAGAATTCCAGCATCCTGTAAATCAGCAGGTTTAGTTTCATACCATTTGGCATCAGCAGACCTGTGGTAACACATTGCTACTGGTATTGCTCAGCAATGGTATTCTAAAGTATTTTGGACAAGAAACAAAGCTTTCATAGAAATTGCCTGTTACACATATCCCACTATGCCATATCCCTCTCCCTTTTCCTTGTGAGTTCATTTCTTAGGAGGTTATTTTCTTGTATTGAAATGCTGTTAGGAGAGGCTGGCTTAGTGTATGCCCTTATAAGACTGTATTCTTGAAATTATAAAATCTCTATCAAGAAGTTTAGTGTATATTAAAACAAACAAACAAACACACACGCATACACAACCAGCTAGTGCGGCTCAGTGGTTGACTATCAACCAGGAGGTCACAGGTTCATTTCCTGATCAGAGACATGCCCGGGTTGTGGGGGGCATACAGGAGACAGGCAATAAATTATGTTTCTCATTGATTTTTTTATTTCTTTATACCTCTCCCTCTCTCGCTTTGAAAAGTTAATTTAAAAAAACATATGGAAAGAGAGAGAAATTTAGTAAAACTGTTCTTCATTGAAAAAGAAAGGGAAGATAATCCATGTTGCCACTGATGCTGTGATGAATTCTCGTTATTTAGAAGCTGAATAGTCAGGTTCTTGTTGTTAATCGGTTACTGTTCTATGACCCTTGACGAGTCATGGTTAAGAACACAGCAGCTTTGACATGTAACCTGTGGCATGTTATTTAAACTTCTAAGCTCCCGTTTGCTTATCCAATGTATAGTAAAGATATTGTTTGCCTTGTGATTTACTGCAAAGATTAAATTGAATAGAATCTTAGTATTTAAAATAGTATCTACCAATATAGTCTTCCTTCTGTTAGTGGTTATTATTAAGGAATCTGATAGCAAATATTTAGTAAAAGCAACTATTAGGGCATAGCATAGTTCAGACACTTGCAGCTAATTTGTTTGGAAGTTACACAGAGGTAACTAGCATGAGGTGAAAAATGAAAGTGGGGAGTTACATAACTCCAGTGTCCTGTGGTTCACCTTGGGAAAATTGCATTGACATTTTATAGTTTTAGTGTCAGAAGTAAAGAAATGTCACTCATTCACCAGAGAGTTCTGGCATTACTTTATAAACAAATAGCTAACAAGTGTTGCTTTATAGTTTACACATTTGCCTCATTCGTATCTTCCAGTCACACTGGGAGGTAGGGAATGTAAGGGCTGTACTAGCAAGTGGTCTAGGTGACACCAGGATCCAATCCCTTTCACTGCTTGTTCTCTGAAAGCTCTCCAGGCAGCTCAGGGCGGACCTGATCTTCAGGTGTGTTTGTAGCTCAGGATCACAGCCTGGTGGAGCCCCGCACCAGGGCTGCACACATGGGAGCTGAGCGGTGACCGAGCTTGGAAGCCCAGTGTGACTTCCCATCAAGGGCTTTGTAGGGAGACTGTGGCTCTTAAGAAAGCATTGGGGAGCCCTAACCAACGGTTAGGCTCAGTGGATAAGCATTGGCCTGCGGACTCAAGGGTCCCAGATTCTATTCCAGTCAAGGACATTTACCTTGATTGCAGGCACATACCCAGTAGAAAGTATGCACAAGGCAGCTGATTGATGTTTCTAACTCTAGCCCTCTCCCCTCTTCTCTGTTAAAAAAAAAAAAAAAAAAAAAAAACTTCCAGGAACCTGGAAACTATAAAGCTTCGTGGCATTGGATGGTAAAGACCAATTTTGTGGTCTGTTTTCTGTTACCATTTCGAAAAATTTATTAGCTGAGGTTGATTGCTCATAGTTGTATAAAGGTAGATAGATCGTACCCTTGGAAGTGTCAGCCTTAAAATATGCTCTTGTGAATTTATTTTTGTTTAAGGCATTAACTTTTATTTGCGTGATTTTTAAAAGAATTACCAGGAATCAGACCCCAAATTTCAGAAACAACTTGTCTTAATAAAGAATTAAAAGTGGGTTGGGGCCCGGCCAGTGTGCTTCAAAAAAAAAAAAAAAGATAAAAATAAAATAAAATTCCTTGTTCTGTTTTCTCTGTATCTCTTCATGATTAACAAGTCTACTTTTCTTGGTATTAAATAATTAGAAGAGGCACATTCTGAAATGTATTTTTGCATTGTGATGTAATAATAACTCTTTACTCTATAGGTATGTCTGTTTTAAATAACACAAAATGGAAAGGTGGAACACTACAAATTCAAATAGCAAAAGAAAGTTTTTTGCACAGGTAAGATTTGTTCTATATGAATTTAAACAGTATCTTTTATTTTGTAAATGGTTTTGTATATTCACTTAATTGATTTAAATCTACTGAGTAATGAATGATATTTATTACTGGATGCCCACCGGTGGGGTCCCTTAGCCTGGCCTACAGGGATCGGGCCGAAACTGGCTCTCTGGCATCCCCCAGGGGGACCTGGATTGCAAGAAGATGGTTCTTGGGTAACACACCCTGGAATCTGGCTCCCTCCTCTCCGGTTCCAGTTCAGGTTTCGGGTGCATAACTGCCAGGTCACCACAGCTGGGCAGCTCCTTTGTTTAGCATCTGCCCCCTGGTGGTCATTGCACATTATAGCTACTGAATAGTCAGCTGGTCGCTTAGACTTTTATTTATATAGACTAGAGGCCTGGTGTATGAAATTTGTGCAAGGATCTCAGCCCTCGTAGCCCAAGCTTCATCCAGAAGGTGGTCCCATAGTTCCACTGTTCAGCCATTCAGTCAGTTTGCATGTTACACTTTTATTATTATAGATGGTATTAGCAAATCCACTCTCAACTGTTTCTCCTCACAACCCAAACTCTACCAATAAAGATAATGCAATGCATTTACATGTGCATATTTTAATCATAATATATGCCTATGTTATATTTTTAATACAATCTTCTGCAGTGATGTAGATCTTCCCAGTTTTCTGTAACTTCTGTTTAGCTCTATTTTGGCAAATAGCTAGCCCACAGTGAAGTTGGCTGTAACTCACTGATGGACATGTAGACGCTGCATAGATGGCTCCTGCATAATGCAAGGCTTCCTCGGGAGTTTGTGTCAACCAGAAGAGTTGCTGAAGTTACATACATTTAAAAATTGTATAATACTAAGTTGCTTATGTTATTTCTGATTGTTAATGCTAGTGTCATACAAAGATAAAGGTAGTAGGGAATTCCTGTATGAGAGGCATAAGATTAGTTTGGTAAGTGATTAAGTACAAGGCATTGCAACAGCTATTTGAGTATTTTATGATTCTGAAGGTATTTTATGTGTAAGTTTGGAAACTTTCAAGAGAAAAAACATAGATTCAATGCACTCTCCATCAAAATACCAATAGCATATTTCACAGACCTAGAAAGAACTCTCCAAAAATTCATCTGGAATAAAAAAAAAAGATCCCAAATAGCCACAGCAATCCTGAGAAAGAAGAATAAAGGGATCTCAATACTAGATTTCAAGTGTATTACAAAGCCACTGTTCTCAAAACAGCCTGGTACTGGCACAAGAACAGACATATAGACCAGTGGAATAGAATAGAGAATCTAGATAGCAACCCAAACCACTTTGCTCAATTAATATTTGACAAAGGAGGCGTGAACATACAATGGAGTTAAGACAGTCTCTTCAATAAATGGTGTGAAAATTGGACAGATACATGCAAAAATACGAAAACAACTTACACCATACACAAAAATAAAATCAAAATGAATACAGGACTAAAAGATAAGGCTTGGAAACCATAAAAATACTAGAGAAATCCACAGACAGCAAAATCTCACACATATGCCAAAAGAACTTCTTCACCTATACTGCCCCTAGGGCAATGGAAGCTAAAGAGAAAATGAACAAATGTGACTACATCAAAATAAAAAGCTTTTGCATAGCAAAAGAAGCTACTAAGAAAATAACAAGAAAGCCCACTGTATGGGAGAACATATTTGCAAATGTTATTACTGATAAAGGTTTAATCTTCAACATCTCTAGGCAGCTTATACAACTTAATAAAAGGAAGATAAATGATCCAATAAAAAAATGGGCAACGGACTAAATAGAATCTTTTCTAAAGAAGACAGAGGGAAGGCCAAGAGACATATGAACACATGCTCAAAGTCACTAATCATCAGAGATGCAAATCAAAATGACAATATAGTATCATCTCACACCGGCCAGAATGGCTATCATCAAATCAACAAACAACAGGTGTTGGCGAGTATGGGGCGGGTGGGGGGGCGTTGCAGGAACTCTTTTACACTGCAGGTGGGAATGCAGACAGGTGCAGCAACTGTGGAGAACAGTTTTAACCTTAAAAAATTAAAAATGGAATTCCCATTTGACCCAGTAATCCCTGTCCTAGGAATATATCCCAAGAAACTAGAAACACCAGTCAGGCTATATGCACCCCTAGATTCATAGCAGCACAATTTACAATAGCTACCGTGTTTCTCCGAAAATAAAACATCCTCCGAAAATAAGACCTACTTACAGGTTTCCTTCTGAGTGAAATATAAGGCATCCCCTCGAAAATACCCCCCCTCCCCCCCCAGGCTCTGTCTCAGAATGAAAATTAATTTACCGTAAACTGGTCGCTAGGGCCGCCCTGACTGGCGTCTAACAATCAGTGACGTTACACAGAGTCCTGACGTCACTGCTGTGTGGAGGCGGAGCAGTGGTCAGAGTGAGCGGTGAGCGTGGGGCGGGAGAGAGGAGGAGACTTTCCCAGATGCTTTAGAAGAACAGGAGGATTAGAGCACATGGGACACGGCGAAGGTGGTGAGTGCTGGTCTGTCTCTGGTGACACTACCTGATGATCCTAGCTGCCCTCATGATGACTGAAGGTTCTCAGTCAGTGGCAGACACTGCTCCAGCCCAGATCCAGGCCCCAGCAAGCCCAGTGACAGTCCCCAGGCAGGCCCCAGGGGGTACATGTCTGATAAAGGGGTAGGGGGGATGTCTGTGAAGGTGTTCCGTGGCACAGGGGTGGGGGGAGGGGGATCACTTAAAATGACACAGGAGGATCAAAAGGGGTTACTAGAAATGAGCGCAAAAAGAAAAAGCTACTTCGTGGAGTACAAGAAAGGAGTTGTGGAAGACTCTTGGGGCCAAAATCTTACTGCTTTCTGCAAAGAGAAGATGTTGAGTATCCGATTGGTCTGAAAATGGCGAGCAGAGTATGGTAACCTCATTGAACAAGTGGACAAGGGAAATGCTAAAAAGTGCAAGTGTGGATCAGGTCGGCAGCCATTATTTTCCGAGCTGGAAGACCTGATCTGTGAATGGGTTGTTGACAGGAAAGCAGAGGCTTTGGTTGTGAATAAGGCTCAGATTCAAGAATTTGCCCTTGCAAAGGCACCACAGTTTGACATAGCCCCCGAAGACTTCAAAGCATCACAACACTGACCGTATAATTTCCTTCAGCGAAGTGAACTGTCTTTAAGAAGATCTACCAGTACAACATTGTTTAGGTTGGAAGATACTCAAGTTATTAAGCGAGCACTTGCATTCAAGCCCTTTATTGATGATGCTGACTTCTCTAAATACAATCTTTCCAACATGATTGCTGTGGATGAAACTGCAGTGTTTATGGGCCAGTCATCTCAAACAACAATTGAACAGCGGGGTGCCTCCTTAGTGTACATTCCCTCCACTGCTTAGGAAAGTGCATGTGTTTCCTGTATTTTGGCAATTCGTCTGGATGGCACTAAAATCCCACCTTTAATCATTTCTAAGGGCAAGAAGGAAAAGATTGAACGTGTTTTGGGCGATTTTATTCTTGAAACTGAAAAAGCCTGTGCCACACAAGCAGTTATAAGGAAGTGGGTCGATTTAATGCTGCCGCTTGTTATGCGAGGGAGCCAAGGAGGTCTGCTAGTCTGGGATGCAGCCAGCACTCACCGTGCTAAAGACATGAAGACATTTCTTCATGAAAGAAAAATAGATCAGATAATGATTCCCTCAGGAATGACAACCTATCTTCAGACTCTTGATATTGCAATAAACAAGCCATTCAAAGACAATTTGCACATGGAAATTAATGACTACATTGAAAATAGAATGGAGAGAAATCAGCGTGGAAACTTTGTGAAACCTAAACTGCAAGAAGTTGTGACTTGGGTGAAGAATTCATGGGAAAAAATCACTGATAGTTTATAATATAATATAATATAATATAATATAATATAATATAATATAATATAATCACTGAGCAGGCTACCTTGACAAGAAGTACTCATTTAAAGACAGTGCTATTGCTAAACGTGAGAGATTTGGTTTACTGATTCTGAAAGAAATGGAGTCACAAGAAATTCACCAGGAAATTCCGGAATTGGATTGTTATGATGTTCCAGAAGATGATGACATGATTGTCATTGAATAAATGAGTAAATTCTTGATACTGTAGGATTCACAGTTTGTCTTCATGGAAAGACAACACTTCTTCATGGAAAAACAACACTTATTTTGTGTTGACAACTACCATACTAATGTGTACTGTATTCTTCTTCATGGAAAAATAAGACATACCCTGAAAATAAGACCTAGCGCATCTTTGGGAGCAAAAAATTAATATAAAGACACTGTCTTATTTTTGGGGAAACAGGGTAGGATTTGAAAACAGCCTAGGTGCCCATCAGCATATGTTTGGGTCAGAAAACTAGTGCATCTACACAATGGAATACTATGCTATCATAAAAAAGAAGGAATTCTCACCATTTGCAGCAACCTGGATGGAATTGGAGAACATTATGCTAAGTGAAATAAGCCAGTCAATGAAAGAAAAATATCACTCATTTGTGGATAATAAAGAACATTATAAACTGATGAACAAAAAGAGATACAGAGGCAGTAAAGCATCAAACAGACTGTCAAATTATAGCTGGAAAGTTAGGGAGAGGTGGGGGAAATATGAGAACAACCGAAGGACTTGTATGCATTCATATAAGAATAACCAATAAATGTAAAACATTGGGGGGTGAGGGCATGAATGGGAGTGGGGTGGGGGAGGGGCAATGGTAACATATGTACACATAATACCTTAATAAAAAGGAAAAGTTTAAAAAAAATTTTAGGAATATACAGATGGAGCAACCAATGTTATTGATAACCTTGTTTATCAAAGAAAAATTAGTCTTAAGGCAAGTGGCAGGCAGGAGGCATGTTTTGAGGGAGTAGTCTGAATGGACAGGTAAGAATTTGATTTTGTTCTTCAGCTAGGAACAGGGAAGTGGTGAGACTTTCATTCATTAGAACTTTGTGTCTACGGGGTACAGGAACTGATGCCCCAGTCCTGAGCAAGGCAAGCACTCAGAGTCCGCTGGCCTGAAGTGCCTGCGGATGTGCCTCAGGAGCATAAATCTGACAGTTGCTCCTGAAGGTGGAATGTTAGAAAACAGGCCAGAGGCAGAGTCCAGCAGTGATTGGTTAGTTCAGTAGTTCAGGCCTACGTAAGGTGAGGAGTTTGAGTCAGTATTCTCTTCATGATGAAGATAGGAAGAATCCCAACTTGGCTGACTAGGCTCTGAAAGACACCTCTTCCTCTGAGGAAAATGGGATTGAGAAGGGACAAAACGCAAAAGTGCATAAATTGAAAGGGAAAATTGAGGGACTCTAAATGATCACTATAAAGTTAAACAGCATTATATTATATTATAAAAATAAAACAGAAGCTCCATTAATAGCATGGTTGATTTATTTATATTTTCTCTTTGATTCAGATTGGCCCGAGAGAGAGAAGCAGCACAAGCAAATAATGAAAAATCAGTAATGAGCAATACCAACTTGTTGGAAAAGATGGGAATGATGGATTTCCATATGAAAGCTGTGCCAGGAACAGAAGTACCAGGGCACAAAGTGAGTCTTTTCTTATAGCCTGACTAGCCCAAGAACCCAATCCTGGGGCCACATGACTGGGTGTCATGTCTAAAGCAGTTGCTATCTAACATACTAGTTAACAAAGACAGTACTTTGAACATAGTAATTTATGGTTTCAAAGTACTTATACAACTCTTGGGCAAGCACAGTTCTCCATTTTATAGAGACAAAACCTGAAACTTAGGAGACAGGTCTCTACTGTCCATATATGGCATTGTGTGCTCACCGCCCAGTCTAGTCTCCCTCTATCACCATATATTGACCCCCTTTACCCTCTTCACCCTCCCCCACCCTTCTTCCCCTCTGATAACACATGAGTTTATGTTTGTTGCTTTTTATGCCCTGTATATGAATGAAATCATACAGTTCTTGATATATCCATGTTGTCCCAAATGTCAGTAGTTCATTCTTTCTTTTGGCTGAACAGTATTCCATTGTATGTATATACATCATCTTTATCTAGTCATTCACCGAAGGATACTTAGATTGTTTCCATGTCTTGGCAACCACGAACAATACTGCAGTGAACATAGGGGTACATACATATTTATAAGCACATTTTCCATTTTTTCTGGAAGGTACCCAGAAGAGGGATTGTAGGGTCATAAGGTAGCTCTATTTTTAATGTTTTGAGGAACTGCGATACTGGTTTTTATAGTGGCTTCACCGGTTTCCATTCCTACCAACAGAAAATGTACTTTTTATCCACGACCTCTCTAACACTTGCTATTGTTTTATTAATAATACTCATTCTAACCAGCGTGGAGTTGTACCTCATTGTAGCTGTGATTTGTATCTGCCTAATACCTGGTAAAGGTGAGAGTCTCGGCCCACTAACTGGCCTGATGGAAGGCGGGCTTGAGCTATTAGCTGGGAAACCGAATCATGGAAAGAAGTTAAAACCTTAGTTGGAGAATGAGCCAAATATAGCCATTCAACAACTCCAGGAGCTGGCCAATTGACCCAGTGGTTTGATGTTGATGGTAATTTAATTTTGCTTATGTCTAAAGACTTCCCCTTTTGTTGGCAGCTGCCTCCAGGCTTTGGTGGCACATACATTTATTTGCTGATAAGCTTACACAGGGTACACTAACTGAACCTGCAAAGCCCCATGAGGTCCGGTGCCCATGAGCATAGTAATTGTAATGGCTGCATGAGCTTGGTTTCTGTTAGCCTGCTCCGCACTAAGCTCTGCCCAGTTAGATTTCCATAATGAGTAATCCCCAGGTGGGAGACAAGCCTTCAAGACAGTATTCCAGTCACTGTGAGCCATAGCTTCCTCAGATACTGTATCTAGTGGCCCCAGCACAATGGGGTAGCCTCGCAAAGATAAAGCAGGAGCAGGGGGATGTCAGTCCATACATAGAACTGGAAGTCTTCAGCGTTTTAAAAGGTATAGACTGATAACCATGGAGCATCTGACCTGGATTCTGAGGATCAGGCTGCTCAAATACAGGATACAAACAGAATCCTGATGTATCTTCCCCAGCCTGCTTGGCCTCATACAGAGTCTGCTGGAGTAGAGACAAAGGCACCGTTCTTTTTTCTGCTTGGATAGCGGGTAGAAGAAGAGGCTTATGAGCAACAGTAAGCTCCTCAAATGTTGGCATCAGACCCCCATCAGCCCAGACCCACCGCGCTGTTACCCTGCTTCTTCCAGTCCTCGCTCATATTTGTGAGGAAGCGCATCCTCCGGAGGGCTCTCTCCCAAAGGAGCTGTAGCCCCAGGGACTGGAGGAGGCAGCGGAGGTGCCAGTGAAGGAGTGGGAAGTCTCTGGCAGCCTTCCCCCATCTGTCTTGATTCCCCTGCCACATTCCTCCACTCCCTTTCTGGATCGGGCTCTAGGCAGCCCCGAATCAGGGATCACAGACTGAAAGTAGAGGCAGGCATTTCCTCTGGACCTTCAGCCAAATAATGATCTTGTCTTGGCAACCACGAACAATACTGCAGTGAACATAGGGGTACATACATATTTATAAGCACATTTTCCGACCTTGAAGTTGTTTTCTGACCTTCTCCCATGCCTCTATATTTACCCCAACCCTTCACGGCTGTCATGTCCATTGGCTATCCTTCACCCATCTTCCCTCTTCCCTACTCGCTCTGACATGCCCCCTTTAGATGTCTCAGTGCATGGATCCCTGGGAGCTGTTTGTGTGTTACACAGGGAACCCTGCTTTGAATTATGGCTGTCCAAAGTCTTGTAAATTCAAGGAGAAGTCCTCTCCTTTTGCCATGCTGCTGGTGTCACTTAACAACTAGTGTCTTTTGTGTAGCTTCCTGTATGCCCCAATTATCCTTTTGGTTTTCTCTCTTCACATACGTGTGTGAGTGTGTGTGTGTGTGTGTGTGTGTGTGAGCTCATTTCATTATCAGAACACTAAACCCAGCAGTAACCATGGCAGACCATGACGTTAATTCTGTTTGAAGTTGTTTTGTGGCCCTAGTGGGTGGCTCAAGTGGGTGGAGTGTCATCCCATACACCAAAAGGTTGCAGGTCTGATTCCTAATCAGGGCACAAGCTGGAGAAAACCGATCCATGTTTCCCTCCCCCCCCCCCTTTCTCGATCTTTTCCTTTCTCCCCTCTCTCTAAAATCAGTAAACCTACCTTCATGTGAAGATTTTTAAAAAGTTATATTTGTCAACCGAAGGACGTTATGTGCATGCATATAAGCACACCAATGGACACAAGATATGGGGTGGGATGAGGGCATGCAACAGGTGGTAGGGGAGACTGAAGGAAGGTCAATGGGGGGGGAAAGGAGATATATGTACTATTTGTAATACTTTAAACAATAAAATTTAAAGTTATATTTGTGAAATGTGGTTAATCTTTTTTATTTGTGACATATATAATAAATACGTGTTTTTTTATTTTTTCAGAATTGGGTTGTGAGTAAATTTGGAAGAGTCTTACCTGTTCTTCATCTAAAGAATCAACATAAACGTAAAATATCCTTTGCAATTGGGTTTCTAGAGTAATTATTATTTAGCACAGTTTTGGCTAATTACCAAAGTTCACTTCCTCTCTTTAGAATTTCACTACCTCTATCAAAAAATCTTTAGATGTTTAACAGTTCTATGTTCCCAACTTCTAGGCAAGGTAAGACCTTACTACCTGCATGAATGGAATAATTAGATAATAATTAGAGAATATAATGAGGTTTTATATGAGTAAGGTATACAACTGATGATTATCAAAGAAACCTTTTCACTTAGTAATTTATATGCCTTTCTCTCACATGACATGGATTCAGAGCCATTGGTGAAAGATCTAACAAGGGGCAGTGGACATGGGGCCATTGTGAAAGAAGGCTTTAGAGGATGTGCAGACACTTTCCTGGGAACGTGATGGGAAGGAGAGTCCAGGAAAGAGGAAAATAGTTTATGGAAACACAGAGATAAGTATGAGAATGGTGGGTGGAGAAGTAGTGTGGGCCCAGAATGCGCCTGTTCCTTTGAGGAAATGAGGTCAGATTGTTAAGACTTTGAATTTCTAGTGTTAAGAACTGCTGGGCGGAGGTGCACTTGTGTATCGCTAACTGTTACAATGTGAGTCAGAGAAGCAGAAGCAGTTCCACGCCTTTCATTCAAAAGGGATGTAATTCATCCAATGCCTTAAAACGTGCTGGAGGAGCTGGGAACTAACTGGTTGCCCAGAGATTACTAAGAAACCGCTGCCACCCTTGGGTTAGAGAGCAGCAAGGCATGTCCTCATCGTTTGAGGATACTGTGCTACTGAGGCCACTAGAGCCTTCCCTGCCAGGGGCACTAAACTCAGAAATGGTGGGACCTTCCTTCCTCTTTCCCTTCTTTCTTTCTACCAATGTTAGCCACTAATAGCAAAGAGTAAGATCTTGAAGGGAACTGAAGCTGCAAGACCATGGACACTTTATGGAAGGCCTCACATACTTAATTACTAAATGAACACAAAACTTCAGAAGTAATAACTTAAAGCAACTTATTATTGCCTGTTCATATGTCTTAGGAAATTGGAAAATGCCAAGTGTCATCACAGCATGTTGACATTAACTAGATCCTTCTTGATAATGTTCGCCACAAAACACATCCAAGTAAAGAGTTACTATCTTTCTGATAAAGACCTACAAGATGTCCTGCAGAGAAAGAGATGTGCGTATTATTGAGCTGAGAGAGTCAGAGCTCAGATAGCTAGAATCAGAGCCAGGCCTGAGGAGGCGGGAGAGCCAAAGGGACTGAGACCCGAGGACACGGGGTCTAGCTGTGCCCCTCGGGGTGCTCCTCTGTTCTCTGCTGTATAGCATCAGCTCCGTGGGTGGGCTTCTCAGATTTACAGAAAACAGTCTTTGGGACTCTATCTAGAATCTAATTTGAATAACTTTGCTGTTGTGTCTACATACAAATATATATTCTGCTGATTAATATTGATGGTGCTTTTCATAATTTTGGGTAGAACTCTCAATTTCAGGGAACTTGGGGTCGCCTAGTGAAATCCTCATTTTGTTGGATAGGAAACTGAGGGTAAGATTAAACAGTTTTGTGTGGTGAATGCCAGGGATGGGGCAGGAGCTGGCTGGAGGGGATCAAAGGGTGGGGGAGAAATGGGGGACATCTGTAATATCCTCAACAATAAAAACAGTTTTTTAAAAAAGATTAAACATTTCTTTTGCTTCACCAGATTGACAGGTTTTTCTAAAACCTAGGCCTTTGTTTTGTTCCTTGACTTATGGAAACATAAAGTATGATCCATCAAAATACTGCCACAACTTAAAAAAAATAGGGGAGGATTTTACAAATGCCATTCCTATATCCAATCTCACTTGGGAATTGGAAGGAGGGAATGATCCTATGAGTAAGAAACGGCAAGGGAAATTTGCTGACATTTTCAGCCCTCCCAAGAAGATAATAAAAATGCAAAAGAATCAGAGTTCCTCTTTGTCTCTGACTATGCGCCCAAGACCCAGCAGGGAGACTCCACACTTCCCACAGCAACAGATCACACAAGAAATGCCTAATGATCCTGTTACTCTTAAATCACCCCACGTACCTGATTCTGAGCGTCAGAAACTTAAAAGTGTATTTTTTCAGACTTCTGGCTTGGAAAACACTGGGAACAAAAATAGCATGTCTAAAGATGATATTGATTCTGAAGATGAATTAATGATCACAAGAGAGGAAAACTTAGAGAGAACTACATGGTCCTCAATAAATGAATATGATTCCTTTGAAATTGTAAGGGATGATTTCAAATCAAATGTTCACAAACTTTGTTCTTTAACAGATTTAGGCAACAAAAATAACGTCTCTTTTGATAGTGAAGATAATGTGGGAGATGATGGCGACGATGATTCAGGAGATGCAGATGACACTGCAATGAATAAAAATGTTGGTAAGATAAAAAAGAGTACAAAATTTTCACAAATGGAAAAGTCTGTATGCAAGAAGAGTTCTCCGAAAAATAGAAAAAAGTGTGAGGTTTCTGATCATTGTACCAAAGTACAAAAAAGAAAAACCAATGTGGAGCTAGCCATAAGTCATGGAGGTAAATCTCTGTCTAACTCCAGTAGCAGTGAAGATGCTGCTTCTCAATCGGAATCAGCCGAGTCTGAGGTAGGTGAGTATAACGCCATGATGGACAACTGTCTCCAGGTGACCCTCTCATTAGCTGATTTGGGACATTTGGCTGGCAGTGATCTGAAGGCTCCAAATGATCCTGAGAGTCATGGCTGGGAAGCCACCTCCCAGTGTGACAGAGCCTCTAAGCGCCATGGGACTTCAGTTGGCCGCCACAGAAGTCGACAATGTATTTATCCCGAAGAGATTGTGGCTTCCCTTTTAGAAGAAGAGAATACCCTTGGGAAGCAGAAACCAAAGGAAAACAACTTAAAGCTTAAATTCCAGGCATTCAGGGGAGTGGGCTGTCTCTATGGAAAGCAGCCAGTGAGAAAATCCTTGGAAGAGAACATTGCCTCTAGCAATGTTCATAAAAATGAGCACTCCTTGAAACTTGAGGATCCTACTAGCATGTCCATGGAAAAGGACTGCCCGAACTGGAATGGCTCGTCAAGCAAACTGACTCCTTTCCAAGGTTCAAAGAAAGCAGATGACCCAAACTGTATCCAACCTCAGAACAAACAGTTTACTTTTAAGACCCAGAATCACAAAGTGCGGTCCCCTAGCGGTTCAGAAAAGGGAAGTAGAAATCCCATTTCAAGTCTGTTGCCATTAACAGATAATGCAGTAAGGCTTGGTGCAGAAAGCTCCGGGAGAGGCTTTGGTGAAGACCGTGGCCACGAGGCGACAAAGACGGGAGAGGACTCTGAAAGGAGTTCTGATCTAACCAGCCACGTGGTTCCTGAGAACTCCCCAGAGGTCTCCAGGATGAACACTCATGGAAGCAAGCCTGACTTCCCACTTTCTCTTAATAGTCCACCCGATGTTTCCGCTAAGGATAAGCATGCTGAAGATAATCAGAAGCGTTTGTCAGCCTTAGAGGCGAGGCGGAAAGCAAAAGAAGTACAAAAGCAGCTGGTTCATAATGCCCTGGCCAATCTGGTGAGTCTGGTTTAATAAGAACTCTAAAATTGCATCCCTTTCCTTTCCATGAAGGTAGGCATGCCCCTTTAGAGGTCAGTATCTTGGCATTCACCAGTTTCTTTCCTTTTTTTACTTTTTTTCTTTTTTTGTCCTTGAGTTGGAAACTTTTATTACCATGTGTATTTAGTATATTCCAACAGAAATGAGGTTAATCTATTTATAAAAACCCCTTTTTGTTTTTATCTTTTTTTTTCATAGTTTCCTATGAAATTAGAACTGGTATGTTTAAGTAAGATATCCTAATATATTTGAATTTACACATCAATCACCTCCCAAGTGATTTATATCTTCCCAAGATTTACTGTAATGAACTTATATTCATTCTTCCAACATGTGCTAAGTACCTCTGAAGTTCTAGGCCTTCACTGTAAGTACTAGATTTATAGAATGAGGTCAAGAAACATAGTTTCTGCCTCAGGTATTGGCTCTGCCTCAGGTATTTGCTCTTAGTGTGTATGCAGAAGGTGACATTTGAGCTCCATATGAGAGAGTGTGCCCATGTGCCTTGACAGCACAGGGAGGCACCAAATGGATCAAGGGAATGAGAATAGGGGGTTTCCTCAGCCTAAACTGAGGCTAGTGAGTGCAGTATACATTGATTGGGCAGAGAAAAAGGTGGAAAGGGAGAGGAAAGACATTTCATGAAGAAGGAGCAATTTATAAAAAAGGGAATGTGTGAGCCAAAACCGGTTTGGCCCAGTGGATAGAGTGTCGGCCTGCGAATTGAAAGGTCCCAGGTTCGATTCCGGTCAAGGGCATGTACCTTGGTTGCAGGCACATCCCCAGTAAGGGGTGTGCAAGAGGCCACTGATCAATGATTCTCATCGATGTTTCTAACTCCCTAACCCTCTCTCATCCTCTCTGTAAAAAATCAATAAAAAATATTTAAAGAGGGAATGTGTGTGACTGAAATGTTTAAAGTATGAAGTGTCGTAAGACTAGAGATGTAAATAGGGGCAGTGAAGAGTCTACAGGGCTTGGACTTCTATTTATTATTTCAGAGAGGAAGGGAGAGAGAGAGAAAGATATCAGTGAGAGAGAAACATCAATCTGCTGCCTCCTGCACACCTCCTACTAGGGATATGCCTGCAACCAAGGTACATGCCCTTGACCAGAATGGAACCTGGGACCCTTGAGTCTGCAGGCTGATGCTCTATCCACATAGCCAAACCAATTAGGGGTTGACTTTATTCTTAAGGCTGTGAAAAGATTAAGTAACTTCAAACAAAAGGGTGAATATTCATTGTGTATATATTGGAACAGGAATTGGCAAACCACAGCTCACAGGCTATGCAGCCCGCAGCCTGTCTTAGTACAGCCTCCAAGCTAAGGAAGGTTTTTACCTTTTTCAAGCATTTTTTTAAAAAGAGTACAGGACAGATCACAGATCCTTTGTGCCCCTTTACAGAAATAGTTTGCAAAACTCAGTTTGGGGAAAGTTATGCAGGCCATGATGATCAAGAATTCAAGTGGCTAATCTGGAACCAGGGACAGCCTTTTGGAAGGTTGTGAGCCTGAACCAAGGCAGTAACAATGGGAATAGATTTAAAAGATACCAAGAAGGTCCAATTGATGGGACTTTGATCAGCTGGATATGCAAAGACAAGTCATAAGTGTCCATCTTGGGAAAATAATTGGGTGATGGCAGTCACTAGACAAGAAAAAGGGATGGGGAGTAGACTTGGCCGGGAATGGAGATGAGGGCTTATCTTATAATGCCTTTGATGACCACTCTAGGATGGTCCGCCAGAGGACAAGCCAACACACATCATCTTTGGTTCTGACAGTGAGATTGAAACCGAGGAGACGTCCATTCGGGAGCAGAGCCATTCGGGAGAGAAACCAATAAAAGTAAGAGTTCAGGCTGTCATTGTGGGCACCACTCTATTTCTGCAGGTCCATTTGCACACCAAGACCTGCAATCAAATGCCAGGCTCAACATAAAGTCCTCTGGGAGCCACAGGGAAAGCCAGGGCTCCCTGGTCACCCCACAGACTACAGCAGTGGTTCTCACCTTCCTAATGCCATGACCCTTTCATACAGCTCCTCATGTTGTGATGACCCCTAACCATAACATTATTTTCATTGCTACTTCATTACTGTAATTTTGCTACTGTTATGAACCGTAACGTAAATACCTGTGTTTTCCGATGATCTTAGGGTCTACAGCAGCGGTTCTCAACCTGTGGGTCACCCACAGGTTGAAAACTGCTAGCAGGGTCCCTTAAGACCATCAGAAAACAAAGATATTTATTTACATTACAATTCATAACAGTAGGAAAATTACAGTAATGAAGTAGCAATGAAAATAATGTTATGGTTGGGGGTCACCACAACATGAGGAGCTGTAGTAAAGGGTCGCGGCATCAGGAAGGTTGAGAACCACTGGACTGCAGGGGCTGGTGATTTTCTCCCGTGAACCTCACCTCCACGTCACCTGCACAGTGGCATCAGTATTAGTGAAACCCCATAGAAATTATCCTCACATTTATAACAACTGCCGTCCTCCCCCCTTCCCTCCCCTTACCCCCCTTTGGGACTGAGTGGGGAGCCTCTACTTGGCCTGAGTCAGGAGGTTCCCATTCTAACCATCACCACCCTTTCGT
Source organism: Pipistrellus nathusii (assembly GCA_963693515.1). Lineage (NCBI taxonomy): Eukaryota > Metazoa > Chordata > Mammalia > Chiroptera > Vespertilionidae > Pipistrellus > Pipistrellus nathusii. Next base: position 68,803,286 of record OY882867.1, on the reverse strand, counting down.
GGGAGAGCCATTGGGTTGTTGGTTGTTAAATGTGAAGGAAGCTCTGATTGTCTTGGCTTTTAATGCATGTTTCTGCTGTTATCCGTGTCACAGGAGTTCCTGAGCCAAGCATCCGGGATACTGTTTGGCAGCAGTGAGGAGGAGTCGGACCCTGAAGAGGACAGGAATAGGTTCAGAATTAAGCCTCAGTTCGAGGGCAGAGCTGGGCAGAAGGTTAGTAAATAATGAAAATGCTAAAACTTGCAACATGTCCTTATTTTTTTTTTACATAATCCTTAAATCTAGGCAAATGCAGGAAGACCTTGACCCACACTCCAGTTTTTAGCTTTGTTTTGGGAGTAAATTCCCCACAGCCACTTCCACTGGCTCATGGGTAGGTGAAGCTATGAAACAGTATCATTCAGGATGGGGGAGGGCACCTGCAAAGTCTTCCTTGGGACCTGCAAAGCGATTTCTTGGGACCGTGGCCATAGTTGTGTGTGTGTTTTGTCTTGGTAGCTCATGAATTTGCAGTCTCGCTTTGGCACTGATGACAGATTCCGCATGGACTCCCGGTTTCTAGAAAGTGACAGTGAAGAAGAACGGGAAGGTAAATGCCTCATTGTCCAAACCATGCTGGTGTCAGAGTTGGGACCCTGAGAAGCCTCCAGCCTAGCTTTCATTTAACAATGGAGAAGCTCTGCAACCAAGACACTGCCTCAGGAAGCTTGCTGTCCAGTGCACAGCTTGTTCAGTGGTTCTTGAGTTCGTGTGCGCATATTAGTTTATTTAGAAAATTTAAATTACTTGAAGCTGACAGAAGAGAGAGGAATAGATGGCATCCACCAGAGGCACCGTCTTTCTCTGTGCCATCTCTGGCACAAGAGAAGAGGTGAGGTCCCTGTCTGGCAGTAGAATTGGAGGTCCAGGGGGGCCATGAAAGACAGTTAAGTCACACTTGACTCTGAAAGAGAGTTCGTCTTCCCTGCTGTGTATGCTGGGTGCGGGCATTTTAAAAAGGAATGTGTTATTGAATGCCATGCTACTTGCATGTGTCTTTATTCGGGTATCTCTGACCGTAATGATGCTATCAGAAGTCTGCTCTCTCACTTCTTTAGCGTCTTCCATAGCAGTGCTTCTAAGCTTTCTCTAGACCTGCTCCTGTCCTCGAGGGAACTCCCTGCTCCCTCTGTAGTCACAGAACTTCTGACTTCACACCGTCCCTTTTTTTTTCCTTCGTGAGTTAACCTAAACTGCATCTTAATCCCTCATTCTTACACCCCACCACCCCCTTTCTCACAGACTTCTTCATCTTCCCTTTCTCGTAGCTCCATTCCTCTTCCTACAGAAAAAGCTCTTATAGGCCCAAGAAGCCATTCCTTCAACCCTGCCAATTTTCGAGCTGCCACTCCCAAGATTTTAGTTCTAAACTTGGGGGGGAAAAAAAAACAAAAAAAAAACTACATCTGATGTAGAACTAGTTGACTACTGAAAAAACAGTGTCATTTGAGTAACACTTTAGTTCTCTGAGCTGCTTATTATGTGATGTACATTACCAAGAACCAGAGTTCAAAGATTAAATTCTCCAGGGTCCACACAAGTTACGCTTCAGAGCTTCTCATTCAAAGGCCCATGTTGACACAGGAATGGACAGGACCTTGGGAGCAGCCTCCATTTAGAAGCCGCAGAGAGGTCACATCCTTAACTTCCGCCCCTTTGGTCTGTCCTAACGCAGGGTCATTTTCTCTAGCTTCAGCCTCTTAGCTGCCCTACAGCTATTGTCATGGTGAAGTGTTCTCTTTGCTTTGCTCTCCGTTATACCACAACTCAGGTGTTCTTTCCTCGGTGTCTAATTCTCCCTTCACTGCCAGGTGTAGGCTCTTCCAGGTTTCTGTAAGTTCTTGTTGCTTTAGCTTCTCTTATTCGAGAAGCTAATTTCCAAATTTGGGTAATCTTTGATTCTGACTGCTCAGCAGAGTCCTATTCCTTCTTTTCTCGGTTCCTGATGGATAGTTCTCACAGACATTCCTAGACCCATGTTAAAATTAAAGTCCCAGCTTCAGTTTCTCTCTCAGCTCCTCCAGACCCTTCTGTTTCTGTTGATCGCACTTCAATTCTTAAGGCATGCAGACACATGTCCTTGTTTGTTTGTTTTCCTTCCCTGCTTTTGAGGCTCATTTCAAGAGAATTGCAAATACTGTTTGCAAGTAGGCAGCACGGCCAGCCTGCAAACACCCTTTTATGTTCTACTGTCTAGTGGTCATTATTAGGTTAAAATTGAAATTGCCATTTTCCAAATCAAAACATGTTGAAGCCCTAGCTGACTTGGCTCAGTGGATAGAACGTCAGCCTGTGGACTGAAGGGTTGCAGATTCAATTGTAGTGAGGGCACATGCTTGGGTTGTGGACTTGATCCCCAATGGGGGGCATGCAGGAGGCAGCCAATCAATGATTCTTTCTCATCATTGATGTTTCTATCTCTCTCTCCCTGTCCCTTCCTCTCTGAAATAAATAAAAATATATTTTAAAAAAAGAAAAGAAAAAGTTGTTGAATTAGTAGTTCATATGGTTCAATCTAATGCAGCATAAAACTCTTTATACTTTTAAAAATATTTGTTTATTTTGTCTTTCCTTACCTGGCACGTGCTCCTCCCAGCACTGTGTCTGTCCTGGTTTATAAAGCATTTCTTGATTTATTTGAACATGATCTATATCTCAGTGGAAGCCTTAGAAAGTTTTGGGGCATCTCTGTTGATAACTTTTTCAAATCAGTGTTTTGTTTTAGATTCTATTTTTTGGGTTATATCCTGAAAAAGTTGAAAGGGTCTTTAAGGCTTATATCTATCATCCAAAGTAGCTGTTTAACTTTCCTCCCTGGTCTTTTTCTGAAACTGAGGGTAACAGCTATCTCCTTCCGTGATGCTGTGCATATGGACCTTGGGCTCTCTTTCTGCAACATTGATAACTGTATCAAAAGCTGACACAGCTATCTACTAACATATATTCGTCAGTAGAATGGCCATCTTTCACTTCTAGATGGAATTTAGATTACATTTTAAAATGTTAATAACTCAGTCTGGAATAACTTTAGTTTTGTAATTGGTATCTTTTTTTTTTTTTTTTTTTGAATGTCAAAACAATAATTTATGATAATTTTCTTTAAAAACAAATTTGAAATAGGAAAAAAATGGCAACAAAGTAGATGGAAGCTACATTGACACACTTTCAGGAGAAAAGTGGAAATACAGCTAAAATACAGAACAGCCATGCTGAATAATGACTAGCTTGAGGGAATCTTTTAACAAAGAGCAGAAAGTGGAGACCTCCTAGAGACTGGTGCAAAGTGCAAAAGTGTGAGAGGACTGGCTGGGATCCCACTGTAATTGGTTTCTTTCTATACATTTGTCAGTTTTTATCTTAAAAACTCAAATGTGCCAATGAAAACTATTAAATCCAGATTCAATTTTTATAATTACAAATAAAAGTGAGAATATTTGTTTGTTGGCCATACAACTCTGGGTACAATGTGGTGTTGAGGGTCTTGGGGATAGGGAGATCATTAGCAAAAAGAGGTTTCACTTTTTTTCTGCCTATCTTAATGTATTTAGGTGATTGATAAGTATTTGATGATTGAGACTCCTCGGGTTATATTTGCCAAGAGATCACTAATTATCCTTTTCCCTTTAAGAGGTAAATGAAGAGAAAACTACTGAGAAAGAAGAGCTCGCTGCAGAAAAGTTGAAAGCCTTGAATATTGTGCAGAGTATTTTGCAAACCAACTTAAGCAATTCTGCAAGCAAAGGATCAGTAGCTGCTAAGAAATTTAAGTATGGCTTATGTCCTGTCCCATTCCACCTTTTTTTTTCTTTGCCATAAATGCCTTCCTGAACTCAGTTTAAAACCAGGCCATTTTAAACTTGCTGAGATGGCCTATGACAGTATGTATCAGATTTAAAAATATGCCTGCCTGCCCTAACTCGTTTGGCTACTGGATAGAGCATTAGTCTGTGGACTGAAAGGTCCTGGGTTCAATTCCGGTAAGGGCATATACCTTGGTTGCATGCTTGATCCCCAGTGGGGGACATTCAGGAGGCAGCTGATTGATGTTTCTCTCTCATCAATGTTTCTTACTCTCTATCTCTCTTCCTTTCTGTAAATATTAATATATATATATATATATATATATATATATATATATATATATATATTCACACACATATACATATAAACACACACACACACACCTGCCTTTGACCCAGTGGTTTAATTTTAAGAAATTAATCTAAAATAATCTCTATACCTATGCTCTTAGATGTCATAGCAGCATTGCTTCCATTAAGTGTTATCAATACAATTCTTTATTATGGACAATTTTAAACATGTAATTTAGAGAAACTAGTGTAATGAAATCCTTGTACACCAGCCTCTATATTATCAACATATGACCAGCTTTTTTTTTTTTTTTAATATTTTATTGATTTTTCACAGAGAGGAAGGGAGAGGGATAGAGAGCTAGAAACATTGATGAGAGAGAGTAATCGACCAGCTGCCTCCTCCACAGCCCCCATTGGGGATGTACCCACAATCAAGGTACATGCCCTTGACCGAAATCAAACCTGGGACCCTTCAGTCCGCAGGCTGACGCTCTATCCAATGAGCCAAACTCGTTTTGGCATGACCAGCTTTACTCACTTTCCTTTGCTTTACCCACTGAAATACTTTATGCAGACTCTAATAGTGTATCATTGGATACACTACCTTTCCCTACCTTTACTCACTTTCCTTTGCTTTACCCACTGAAATACTTTATGCAGACTCCAATAGTGTATCATTAGGTTTAAAATAATTATTAATATTAACAAAAAGGTCTAGGGAAACTTAAAAGTAGATAATTTAAAATATTTCTAATGAGATTTTTCTTTGATATTGTATAGCTTTGTCTTGCTCAAAAATTGGAATGGCTCTGGTGTTGAATTATAATTTGCCATTAACTTTTTGTGTTTGTTTTCTCATTGATCTCTTCCAATTTATCACTCCTTTTTTTAATGTAGGGACATCATACACTATGATCCAACAAGGCATGACCATGCCAATTATGAAAAAAAGAGAGATGATAAACCAAAAGAAAGGTAAGTCAAGCTCCTTCTTTTAGTAGCAGGATTATGTGAATTAATCTCACTGCAAACAATGAGAAAAGTCAATAGTAATCAATACCCCACCCATTGGTCTCCACTGTGTTTCATTTAAGACAGGGGAGAGAAAGGATTGGAATTATGCGTGTGGTGGAAAGAGCCTTACCTTGGACTCAGGAATACCATGCATGTGAAGGATGATGTGTCTCTGCTCTAGCATGGGGCCTCCTGTGCACGCTAGATTCTTGTAGCTGCTGTAACAGATTACCGCAAATTTGGTAGCTGACAACCACAGAAAGTATTTCCTCAGTTCTGAAGGCTAGGATTCTGAAATCACAGTTTTTGGCAGGGCTGCATTCTTTTTGAAGATTCAGGGTGAAATCGTTTCACATCTCTTTCTCTGCCTCAGTGTCTGCCAGAAGTCCATGGTATGCCCTGGCTTATACTTAAATTGCTTCATCTTTTGCCTCCACCCTCACATGGCCTTCTCCTCTTTTCTGTGTGTATGTCATCTTTGTGCCTTATTATACAGATACTTGTGACTGCATTTAGTGCTGACCTGGATAATCCTAAGTAGTCCCTTTGTTACATGGTCCTTAACTACTCTACCAAGTCCTTTTTCCAATGAAGGTAAATCAGTTTGCAGGGTTTAGGCCTGGACATGTCTTCAAGTATCAATAGAACCAACATAAATATTCCCTGCAGTATAAAAATTTGGTATGTTATTTAAAATTATCACAATGATACATAAGTAAGGGATATTTTGTATAATATATTAGTTTTTATTTACATATAGGCTTATCTATTGATGCAAAACAAATTGGTCAAAACTTAGCACCTTTAACCAGAAATATTTATTATCTCAAAGTTTCTCTATGTCCAAAATTTGGGAGCAGCTTCTTTAAGTGGTTCTGGCCAGGGTTTCTCAAGAGGTTGCAGTCAAGCCCTGGCTGGTGTCACTGTGTTGTTTTAGCGTCATCCCACACACCAAAGATTGCCAGCTCGGTTTCTGGTCAGGGCACATGCCCAGGTTGCAGGCTTAATCTCTGGTCAGGGTATGTGCGTGAGGCAGCCAATCGATATTTTTTTCTCACATCGATATTTCTCTCCTTTTCCCTCCCTCTTGCTCTAAAAATTAATAAAAACATTTTTTAAAGGAGGTTACAGTCAAAACATTGCCTGTGACTTTGTTCTCTGAAAGTCTAACTGAGCCTGTAAGGTCTGCTTCCAAGAAAGCTCATTCACATGGCTGTTGGCCGGTTCCTTACTTTGTTGGCCTCTCTAATAGCTTAAGTGCCCTCGTAACATGACAGCTGGCTTCCCCAGACCTTGTGACTGAAAACAGAAGGAGGAAGCCATCAGGTATTTTATTTCCTAGTCTTAGAAGTCACACACTGACATATAAGTCTTATTTAATCTTTTTTATTTATTTATTTTCTTATTTTTACTGATTTCAGAGAGGGAGGAAGGAGAGATAAAAACATTAATGATGAGAGAGAATCATTGATTGACTGCCTCCTGCAAGTCCTACACTTGGGATCGAGCCCGCAATCTGGACATATGCCCTTTATGGAAATCGAACCTTTAGTCCACAGGATGATGCTCTATCCACTGAGCCAAACCGGCTAGGGCTTATTTAATTTTCTTGAACCAAATCACTGTCGTCTGATACTTTCATGGGGAGTTTAAGTGCCATCTCTTGAGGAGAGAAGTATTGAGGAATTTGTGGACATATTTAAAACCAGGACAGTCCACCTTCTGGCCACAAATTGTTTATATTCCTACCACATGCATAATATTTTCTCCTTCTCTCTAGACTCCCTCAACAGTCTCAGCTCTTTACATTATTAGTTTAAAATCCAGGATGTTGTCCTCCAAATAAGATCTAAGTGCAGATCAGGCTTACCTGTTGTTAGTGTAACACCCGAGTGAGCCTATTGATTAGAAGACTGGGAACATGTCACGGTGGGATGAGCATAGATTAACCAGTCCAATGTAAGCACTTCTTCTCAGCGGAGAAAGCAGGAGGCAGAAAGAGTCACTGGCCCATAGGAGCTCTGAAATCTAGGCAGCCAAATGTTGCGAGATCTTTTATTAGAATAATTATCCATGGTTCTTGACTCTGCCTTTTGTGTCATCCTTTTTTTAAAAAAATATATTTTATTGACTTTTTACAGAGAGGAAGGGAGAGAAACAGAGAGCTAGAAATGTCGATGAGAGAGTAACATCGACCAGCTGCCTCTTGCATACCCCCTACCGGGGATGTGCCTGCAACCAAGGTACATGCCCTTGACCGGAATCGAACCCGGGACCTTTCAGTCCGCAGACTGACGCTCTATCCACTGAGCCAAACCAGTTTCCACTGTGTCATCCTTTTATATATATTGATTTGAGAGACAGACATCAATTTATTGTTCTACTATTTTTGCTTTTTTTTTTTTTTTTCCTGTGGTCTTCTGCTAAGAGACATCGTCTTCAAACTCCTTTCAAGGCTTATTGGAACAGCTGAAGTTTCTGGGCTATGTGAAGCTGAAGCTTGTAGGCTGGAATGTAGAATGGAGTGTGCATACTTTTCTGCTAAGGGTCAGATGGTCTGTTGCAGTAAATTCACTCTGCCTTTGTACAAATGAGGGTGCCTGTGTTTCAATAAAACTATGAGAAAGACACGTCTGCTACATATAATTTATGAATGTCACAAAGTCATCTTCTAGTTCTTTTCCCAACCATTTTAAACTATAAAAAATATTCTTAACTTGTGGTTCAGCAACCTGGATTTAGCCCGTGTGCCATAGTTGCCAACAGCTGCTTTAGACTATCTTTTTCTGAGAGTCTTAGATTTGATCTTTGCTTAGAAACCATTTATTAAATTTCATGTCATTTTCTTGAGATCAAGAATCTTCAAAACCATGTGATCCTGGTTCCTGACAAAATTTTTTTCTCTAGTTTCACTGTCTCTGCTCAGATTTTATGGTAAACAGCAAGCAGAAACCAGCAAATGACTTCATCACCTTTCTGAACATCTCCTTAGCTAGATCACCTGTTCATTAAAAAAGCTGACCTCAAAATGATTTCTAATGTGGCTTTTGTCTAACACCCCCAAGAATATTCACAGGAGACTCATGAATATTTTAAGAGGATTATATTAAAATATACACTTCTAGCTACAAGGGATAAGTACAAAGACAGTCAACAACAGAGAGGCTTTCAGACTCCCATATTTCTACAAGTACCCTGCAGGCTGAGACAATTACTCAGCCCTGGCCATGCAGTTCTGTTGGTTAGGATGTTGTCTGGATATGCCAAGGTTTCAGATTCAATGTCCAGTCAGGGCACATACAAAAGATACATGCCCTTGCCTGGAATCGAACCCGGGACCCTTCAGTCCCCAAGCCTATGCTCCATCCATTGAGCCAAACCGTTCTCGGCCCAAAGATCCTTTGATACTTCTTTCTCTAAGATGTGGGATGAATTCCCCTTTTCCTTGAGTGTGGGTTGTACTCCACACCTCTTTACCTAATGAAATAAGACAATTGTGATGGTGAGTGCCTACTGACACTAGGTGCATAGAAGGCTCGTTGATTTTCTCCTTGCTCTTTCCCTTTTCTGGTCACTGCATTTGGGGAACAGCTGCCATGTTTTGGGGGAACTCAAACAGCTAAGTAGAGAGGCCAGCGAGGCAAGGAAGTGAGGCTTCCTACCAACAGCCCTGTGCCTGAACCATCTTGCAAGCAGATCTCAAGCCCTCAGACACTATCGCCCTAGCTGACATCTGACTCCAACTTCGAGAACCCTGAGCCAGAACTCCTACTGGAGCACTCAAATTCCTGGCCAGAGAAATCTGAACCTAACATATGCTTGAGGGCTCAAGCTGTTGAGTTTTGAGACAATTGTTAATACAGCAATACATCACTGGTACAGATTTGGGGACCTGGAAATAGGGTGCTTTTGTAACATAAAGCTAAAATGGGAAAGTGGCTTCAGAGCCCGAGGAATGGGCAGAAACTGGTAGGTCAGTGAGGGTGTTATCAAAAGCCGGAAGAGCCTTAAGAAGACTTACTAGGAACTATATGGGCACTGATAAGGCTGCAGGAAGGTCATGTTGAAAAGTGAGTCTATTGGAAATGCAGGAAAGGAGATCCTCCTATGCAGCGACAGAAAGGTTAGTAACGTCACCTATCTTGGTTGCGGTCATATCCCCAGTAGGGGGTGAGCAGGCAGCTGATCGATGACTGACTCTCATCAATGTTTCTGGCTCTCTATCCCTCTCCCTTCCTCTCTGTACAAAAATCAATAAAATATATTTTTTTAAAAAAGATTTTAAAGGATCTTTGGAACACTTGAAAGCCACTCCATCATAGCTCAATGATAATAACTTAGGACTGTCTTAAGGACGCCATTTTTTATAGTTTGCTTTCATAGGAGGCATAGCCGTCTTAAAATGTAGCTAGATTGGCCAAGACTGGTTTGGCTCAGTGGATAGAGCATTGGCCTGCGTGTGGACTGAAAGGTCCCAGGTTCAATTCTAGTCAAGGGCATGTACCTTGGTTGCGGGCACATCCCAGGTAGGGGGTGTGCAAGAGGCAGCTGATCGATGGTTCTCTCTCATCGATGTTTCTAACTCTCTATTCCTCTCTCTTCCTCTCTGTAAAAAATCAATAAAATATAATTTTTAAAAAATTGTAGCTAGATTAGAAGTATTAAAAATTTCTTACCATGAGATAATCTCCACCAATAAGATGATCATTTAAGACATCTTGTTCATTTACTATTTTAGTAAAATAATTAAAATTTTGGCCCAATATTACTTCTGTTTTATAGAGTCAGCTCTAATAAGAAGAAGGATATTAATATTTATTAGCTAAGAAGTTGATATTTGAAACTGCCGTGTAACTTTAAGATCAAAGAGAAAATTTAAGATCAAAGAGAAAAGCATATTCTTAAATTTAGAGCAGGTCTATGGTAATATACAAATTTCATCCCGAAACAAAGTAGACTTAGCATATTTATAATTCATTTTTAAAACAGAATTATACCTAAATTCTTTTACACCAGTTTTGTAAAAGTTACAGAATTTTAGAACTGGAAAAAGCCCTAGAAGTCACCTGGCTTAACATGTTCATTTTACAGATGAGATAACTGAGGCACAGTAAGTGAGTTTTCTTACTCAAAGCTATTATCGTAGGTGTAATTTCTGAATCGTAGTTGGCAGGTTAAGAGGTAGACTATGGCTGTGTTGTTATAAGTAGACTTGTATATATGTGGGTCCTACTGGTTTTTGGAAGGATGGGAGTTAAAGTAATCCGTGTTGTTTTACTTTCTGGATGCCTGGATGCCCAAAAACTGACTGTTTCATTGTGGTCCACATGTCTATGTCAATGCAGCAAAGCAAAGCGAAAGAAGAAAAGAGAGGAAGCTGAGAAGCTACCGACAGTGTCGAAAGAGATGTATTATAACATCACAACGGACTTAAAAGAAATATTCCAAACCACAAAAGATAACAGTGAACAGAAGGACATGCCCCATGTGGACTGTGAGGAAGAAAAAGCAAAGGAAGTCCATGTCTCTGCAGCTCCAGTGACGGGGGCCGAGCAGCCCAGCGGGTTCACATTTTCCTTTTTTGATTCAGACACAAAAGATGTAAAAGAAGGTATTTTTTTTTCTTTTTTTACTGTTTCATTCTAGGCAGTTTAAACTTAACTGACTGAGCCTACATTAAGTGTAATATAGAAAACTATTCTTTCTTGCACCTAGATAAACAGTAGGTTCTATATCACATGACCATAAATGCAATGTTCCTGGATCTGTATTTAACACAGTAGAACATTGTTTCTGCTTAAAGGGAGCAAACTTCTAGCATCTAAAGGGAAACTAAAGAATAATGTGTAGCATACCTTCTGTTGAAGAGGTATATGCTAAGTCATATATTTAAATAATTTCATATCTTGACCTCGCTGGTTTGGCTCAATGGATAGAGCATCAGCCTGCATACTGAAGGGTCCCAGGTTCAATTCCTGTTAAGGGAACATGCCCAGGTTGTGACTTCTATCCCTATTGTAGGGCATGGAGAAGGCAGTGGATCAGTGATCCCCTCTCATCATCAGTGTTTTTATCTCCCTCTCCCTTCCTCCCTAAAATCAATTTAAAAAAATTTTTTTTAAATAGTTTCATATCTTTTTTTTTTAATATATTTTATTGATTTTGTACAGAGAGGAAGGGAGAGAGATAGAGAGTTAGAAGCATCGATGAGAGAGAGTCATCGATCAGCTGCCTCTTGCACACCACCTAATGGGGATATGCCCACAACTAAGGTACATGCCCTTGACCGGAATCGAACCCGGGACCTTTCAGTCCCCAAGCCAACGCTCTATCCATTGAGCCAAACCAGTTTTGGCAATAGTTTCATATCTTAATTGCATTTGGAGAAGCCATGACTTATTAGGAGAAAGGAAGAAATGGGTAACTTTGGCTTTATGTAAATGTGCTATTTCATGGATATCCCAGTTGTTTCAAATTTTATCCTTCATGATTTGCCAGAACCTAGAGAAAAATACCAGTACCAGTATTGTTATTCCATCTCAGGAGGTTACTGCTGAAGGCCAACATGATACAAAAGTTAAAACCCCTATTCCTTTGCCCTAGCTGGTTTGGCTTAGTATTTAGACTGTCCACCTTGGAACTAAAGGGTACCAGGTTCGATTCTGGTCAAGGGCACTGCCTGGGTTGTGGGCTTGATCCCTAGTAGGATGTGTGCAGGAGGCAGCCAATGTACCTTAGTTGCAGGCTTATCCCCAGTAGGGGTGTGCAGGAGGCAGCTGATTGATGTTTCTCTCTCATCTATATTTCTACCTCTCTATCCCTCTCCTTTCCTCTCTGTAAATAATCAATAAAATATAAAAATTTTTTTTTTTAAAGGTTCTTGCTGTTCATCACTTTGAATATTTCTTGCCACTCCCTTCTGGCCTGCATAGTTTCTGTTGAGAAATCAGTTGACAGTCCTATGGTACTCACTTGTAGATAACTGTTTTTCTCTTGCTGCTTTCAGGATTCTCTCTTTGTCTTTTGCCCTTGACATTTTAATTATGATGTAACTTGGTGTGGTCCTCTTTGGATTCCTCTTGTTTGAGGTTCTGTGCGTTTCCTGAACTTATAAGTCTATTTCTTTCACTGGGTAGGGAAAGTTTCCTGTCATTATTTCTTCCAATAGGCCTTCAATATCCTGTGCTCTCTCTTCTTCTGGATCTTGGTGCACTTAAAGCCAACCCAGTGGCTCCTTACACTATCCTCACACTTTTGGGTTCTTCTTTCTTTCTGCCTCTCTGGTTGGGTGTTTTTTGCTTCCTCATATTCCAGATCTTTGGTTTGACCCTTGGGATATGTTGATCTACAATTTAGTTTCTGTATATTCTTTATTTCAGACAGTGTACATGTAATTTCTGACTGGTCCTTTTCCCTTTTTTTTTTTTTTTTTTTTTTTTTTTTTTTTATTCTCATTAAGTTCCTTGAAGGTCTCTTCAAGTTTCTCAGCGGTTTTTAGAAAATTCTTGAGTAACCTTATGTGATTCTGAACTCTTGTGTTGTCCAGCGGTTTACTTTCCTCCATCTCTCCCATTCGTGGCATGCTTCTTTGTCTCCGCATTTTGGCTGCTGCCCTGTGGTCATGGAGTGGCTTTGTGTGGTCATGACCTATAGGGGCGAGTAACTCAGCTTCCCCAATCACCTGAGGTGGTTGTTCTTGGTACACCCCTTTGTGGGCTGAGGACAAAATCTTGATGTGGTTAAACCTTGATTGCTGTTGGTACACTGGGAGGAATTGACCTCCAGGTCAATTAGCTATGAGAACTCCTTGTGTGTATAATGGAAGAATTACAGTGCTGGAGACACACTTATGCTGCAGGCTTTGTTCATTGGGGTTTTAGTGCTCACTAAGTCCACCTCACGAATGTGTCACATGGATGTAAAGAGTTGAAATCTGGTGTCTCACACTGGCCACTAGGTACACTGGCTTCTGGATCTCCAATGGGGTGCAGTTCAGCTTCTGTCTGAGGCCACCCTATAGGAGCTACAGTCCTCTCCTCCCTGCTTGGAGCTTGGAGGCTTTGGAGCTGTCTGCACCGGGTTGCAAGTTTGCTAGATTAAACTGCAATAGAAAAGGCCTTTCATACGCAAAAGTGTCTGCTTGGAGCTCGGATATGTTTGTAGATTGTGCGGGGCAGGGTCTCGGTGTCACTAGGCTAGGACGTGGCACACAGCGATGGTTGGCAGTGAGCTGTCTTTTGTCTCTCCAGCCACGTCCCCGCGTCTCGTGCCTCAGCACAGCAAACAATTATTCTTGCTCACCACTCTGCAAGCAAGCCACCCTCACTTTCCGACCCAATGGCAGTCAGTCCAGCTTCTCCCCAGAAACTGGATTTTAGAGATTGGGAGCTTGTCTCTCTTCGGATTGAAGAAAGCAATGCTCCCCGCATGCCAAGATCCACCGCCAGCCTGTATTGTGTGTGTGCCGTACCTCAGTTTTTCAGCGCTTATACCAAAATTGTTCTTTTCTCTTTCTGTCTAGTTGTAGAACTTGCACTCAGTAGGCTTTCCCGTGGTTTTGGGTGATAGACGTTTTGTCTTTTAGTTGTACTTTTGAAATTGTTGTGCACAGTAGCAGTTTGAATGTTTACCTATTCCCCCATCTTGGATTTCCTCCGGTACTACCTATTCTTAATGATTAAGATATTGTAAGTGTAGACATATACTAACATGGTGAAAATAATGAAATGAGTGTGTTTACAAATACTTGGTTATTCATTACATCCCTGTCATCTTTTGTGGTCATGGTGATACAGAGACGTATGCAGCTGAGATAGTGAAACCTGGTAAGACTGCCTGGCATGTAGCCCCTTGTTTCCAAGACAGCAGTTCCGAAGAAGAAGATGTTACTGAAGAAACAGATGACAGGAAGTCCAGCCCAGGGTAAGCAAATTGTTTCTTAACAGGTATATTTCCTAATGCAAAATACCTTGAGTTTGATAGGTTTTAGAAATATTTTAGAAAAATTGAAGCTTATTGTTTTAAGACAACTTAATTTTCTCCTCTCAGCTTATTTAGAGGGCTCTGTAGCCTTTTTGTAATGAGCATATTTCTTTTCTTGAAATATGGCTCGTACTGGGTGGAGGTTATGCTATTCACAGGCAAGGGAGCCTAACACTGAAGTCTCTAGTCTGGAAAGAAGATAGTACGGCTGGCTGGCTGCCAATCCATGGAAATATTGATAAATGGAGTAGCTAGCAATGGTAGGATCAACATCCAGGTGGGAAAGGAAGAGTGTGGTATGCTTACACAGTCTTCATCATCAAAGCTTTCAAAAGAAGACAAGAATATTGACTAGAAAGAACATCGGGTTACTTTATCTCAGCAAAATAAGCAAAACACAAATATATTTGAGGAATAGTTAATTTATGTTTTCAGTGTAAATACTTCTCAAATATAGAAATTAACCAATATATGTCTATGTTTCTCTCTCTCTCTCTCTCTCTCTCTCTCTCTCTCTCTCTCTCTGTCTTTCCAGAGAAGTATCATTACCTGCGAAAGAGACGACTAGATTTTTTTTTTTCTCTAATAATGATGAAAGACTTCTCGGTAAGTCAATTTTTTTTAAGTCACCACTGCACATTCTGATACAATCACATGCATCCATATAAGAGCTCTTCAGCACAAAACCTGACTCTCTGCAGTGTCGTCGTGTGGCTTAGCCTTCTCTGTTAGACTGGTGCATGTTGACATTAAAGTTCTACAGGGCTGAGAGTTTCCTTTTATCACCTCCCTCATTTATTATCATCAACAGGTCTTTTTTAGTTTCAAGGATTTGGGAAGATGCTAGACACAGCACTCCTATTATTTTATTACCTAAAAATTCAAGTGAAACCTCATTTCTTTTTTTTTTTTTTCTTTTTTTCTTTTTTTAAAAATATATATATTTTATTGATTTTTTTTTGCAGAGAGGAAAAGAGAGGGATAGAGAGTTAGAAACATCGATGAGAAAGAACCATCAATTAGCTGCCTCTTGCACACTCCCTACTGGGGATGTGCCACAACCAAGGTACATGCCCTTGACCGGAATCAAACCTGGGACCTTTCAGTCCGCAGGTCGATGCTCTATCCACTGAGCCAAACCGGTTTCGACTGAAACCTCATTTCTTAAAGCCTAACACAAACATAAACCATAAAAGTTACATAATAGTAAATAGCATACAAACAATAAAATCCTTACAATTCTACATTTCCGTTTTGTAAAATAAAGACAAAATATTTTTTTAATATTTTGTCTTTATTTTACAAAATGGAAATGCTGTAATTCTTCCAGCTACAGCAGGGACGTGTGCCCAGGGATTCCATGCACTGCCGGGAGTGCAGGAGCTGCCTGAAGGGAGACCCGAATCACACCTATTGTTCTGAGCCAAGTTAGTGGCATAGGTACTCACATCTTCTGACAGCCCTATCTCAGATACAGCTAGACTACAGAATAGCCATCATTCAGAACCCCCTGAAATTTAGTTGAACAGCAGTCCTACAACTAAGGATATAGAGAAGCCACATCAATACTGGTGGCAGGGGTGGAGATAGAATTGGCTGGTCCTACACCCACTTGTGGATAAAAATCTGGAGGAAGCCGAAACTAGTTTAGCTCAGTGAATAGAGCGTCGGCCTGCGGACTAAAAGGTCCCAGGTTCGATTCTGGTCAAGGGCATGTACCTTGGTTGTGGGCACATCCCCAGTAGGGGGTGTGCAAGAGGCAGCTGATCGATGATTCTCTCTCATCGATGTTTCTAACTCTCTGTCCCTCTCTCTTTCTCTCTGTAAAAAATCAATAAAATATATATATTTTTTAAATAAATCTGGAGGAATATTGTAGATGCGGAGGTCCTCCCTTTGGATTGAGGAGTCACAGTCCTGCATCTGACCCCTCAGCCCAGGGTTCTAGTGTTAGGAAGAAAATTCCCCATAACTTAAGCCTTTAAGGGCCAGTAGGGATTGAGACTGAGGCTGCTGGAGATCCTGATAGGTCCACTCTGTTTTCAGGACTCTGTATAATATTTATTATTTCAGACAATGTATTCTTTATTTCTAGTTGATCCCTTTTCATATCCTCAGAGGTCTCGTTTATTTTATTGGCCTTTTCTAAGAAATTCTTGAAAAACCTTATAACCGTGGTTTTGAACTCTACATCCAGTTGATTGTTGTCCATTTCTTTCATTTATGATCTGTTTCCTTGTCTTGGCATTTTCGCTGCTTCCCTGATTTGGTAGGTGGCTTTGTGTGCTAAGGTGTCCTATATGATTCAGTGGGTCAGCCTCCCAGTTATCTGAGGTGGACACTCTTGGTGCACCCCTTTTGGGACTGTGTGTACAGCCTTGTTGTAGTTAAGTCTTGATTGTTGTTGGTATCACTGGGAGGAACTGATCTCCAGGCCAATTCGCTGTGAGCATTAGCTGTGCCAGGAGACAGCCTTATTTGACTAGACTTGGAAAATTGCAAAGGCCTCTGTGCTCAGCTTGGGTGAGGCAGAGTTTCAGGGTGAAGCCTACAGCCCTGGCTTCCCATCCGCCCTATAGGTTCCCGAGTCTCAGTGTTCCTCAGTGTCCTTCAGTACTCACTGCAAGCACCTTTAAGAGAAAGGTGCCCTCAAGTTTTGCCCGCTACCAGACAGTCTAGTCTCTCCCCGAATGAGCCGGGATCTGGGGTTCAGCATAGTCCCGAGCTTTTGTCTCCTTCCCGCTAGGCAATCCAGCGGCACAGTCAACGGCCCTCCTCTGTAAGTATTCACATGCTCACCTCCAGAGCTCTGCCTTTTGCCGCTCCCCTGAGTTTCTGCCTTACAGCCTAGATTCCCTCTGTTTGAGCCTGGAACCCCAGGGTCTTGCCCAGAACTAGGGTTCAATGCAATAGGAAGGGGGTTCAGCACAGTCCGGAGCTTTTATCTCCTTCCCGCTAAGGAACAGCAACCAGGCACTCAGCCTCCCCTGCTCTCCGACTCCATCCTCTCCTCATGTGTGTACCGTGTCTCCATTCCTCAGTCTTTTACAGCTCCTCTGATTTTCCTTCTGGTTTTCTCTTTCCTTCTAGTTGTAGAATTTCCAGTCAGTCAACTTTCCTGTAGTTCTGGGAAATGTCCACTTTATATTTTATTTGTATTTTTTGAAATTGTTTTGTGAGGCTGCAGTTAGGCGTTTACCTATGCCGCTATCTTGGTTCTAAACCCATGTCTTTTTGGTCTAGTTGTATTGTACAAAGGAGGTAAGAGCATACAATGGAGTAAAGATTATCTGACTAATAAATGGTATTGGAAAATTGGATAGGTACACGCAACAACAAAAATATAAGACACCACAAACTTAAACCATACACACGAATATAAACTCATATTCGGTGAAACACTGAAATATAAGACACAAAACCATAAAAATCTTAGAAGCAAACATAGGCAGTAAAATCTCAGACATCTCATGTACCAGAATTTTCACTGGTACATCTACTAAGGCGAGTGAAACAAAGGAAAAAATTAATGGACCATATCAAACAAAACTACATGGCAAAAGAAACCATCCTCAAAATGCAAAGGGAATCAAATGTGAGAACGTACAGGTGTTAGCAGGTTAATTCCCAAAATATATAAAGAACTTTACAAGTCAACAAAAGGAAGGTGGAATGGGTAAAGAACCTGAATATAAACTCTCCAAAGTGGACATATGGATGGCCAAGAAATGTGAAAAAATGCTCAACATCACTAGTCAATGGATTTGAAAATGAAAATGACATTGAGGTATTAACTCACACTTGCAACAGGTTGCAAAAAGTAACAGTTACTGGGGAGGATGTGGAAGAAAGGGAAACTTAGTCCATTGCTGGTGGGAATGCAGACTGGGACAGCCATAGTGGAAAACAGTATGAAATTTCCTTAAAAAACAAAAAATGGAACTGACATTTGACCCAGCTAGCCACTGCTGGGACTATGTCCTAAGAATCCTGAAACTGGCCAAAACAGTTTTGGCTCAGTGGATAGAGTGTCAGTCTGCGGACTGAGGGGTCCCAGTTTCGATTCCGGTCAAGGGCATGTACCTTGGTTGCGGGCACATCCCAGTAGGAGGTGTGCAGGAGGCAGCTGATCGATGACTCTCTCATCGATGTTTCTAACTCTCTATCCCTCTCTCTTCCTCTCTGTAAAAGGTCAATAAAATATATTTTTTTTAAATTAAAAAAAAAAATCCTGAAACAGGAATTAATGAATATGTATCCCTATGTTCATACTAGTGTTGAGCTGGAAACAGCCCAAGTGCCCATCAGTAGATGAGTGGATAAAATAGCTATGGTACATTTACACAATGGAATATTAAGCAGTTGTAAATAAACACGGATCTCCTATTCTTTGTGACAACTTGAATGGACCTGGAGAGTATTATGCTAAGCAAAATAAGCCAGTAAGACAGAGATAAGTATCATGTGACCTCATTTCTATGTGGAATGTAATGAACAAAATACACTGACAAACAAAATAGGTCCAGAGACATGAAAGCATAGAACAGAGTGATGAATCTCAGAGGTAAGGTAAGAGTTTAACCAAATAATGTATATGACTATATAGATGGCCCACAGACAAAGATAGTAGTGTGGTGATTGCCTGGAATGGGACGGGGGCAGGTTTGAGGAGGGAAATGTTGAGAAAATGGAGGACATCTGTAATATGCTCCATAACACCAAAAAGATCCTACAACCAAGATACTCTATCCAGCAAAACTATCATTTAGACTTAAAGGACAGATAAAGAGCTTCTCAAACAAGACCAATATTACATGAAATGTTAAAGGGCTTCTTTAACTAGAGAAAGTTTTTAAAATAAAAAATATGAACAATAAAATGCAATAAATGCATACCAACAATTAATTGAATCTGAAAAACAAAATAAATGAACAAGCAGAACAGAAACAGACTCATAAGTGCTTATAACTCTTTCAATTTGTCCAGCCGGTCTTCCAGCTTTTCCAGAGGCCAAAAAGAAAAGAAAAGAAACAGACTCATAGATGCAGAAAACATTTTGATAGTTGCTAGATGGGATGGATGTTGGGGCAATGTGTGAAATATGTATTACAATATAATCACTGGGATGTAATGTATTTGACACTAGTAACTTTGATGTTAAATGGGTACTTAAGATGTTTTATCAAGATGGTCACTTAAGAAGTTATAGGTCTAATCACCAGGGTATACACTTGAAACTAATATAATGTATGTGAAATGTTATTGAAAAATTAAAAATTACTTAAAAATAATAACAAACTTGAAAAATTAGCATAAATTCATGGTTGTTTCCATAGGTCCTAACTAGAATTAAAGACCTTGAAAATGTCAGCAGTAGAATAGTACCCTTTTTTATAGTAATTTGTTTTCTTATCTTGCTTTATCTTCCCTGAGTAGGTTCTGACTTATTCTGGAGAGGAATGGGAAGTAATATTAGTAGGAATTCTTGGGAGACCAGAACAAACAATCTGCGTATGGTGAGTATTTGTATTTTCGCATTGTCTGCATAAATAGATACTTTGTTATCTTTGTATTAATGTATGCCTTTTGTAAGAATACTGGCATGCCAAAACCGGTTTGGCCCAGTGAATAGAGCATCAGCCTATGGACTGAAGGTTCCAGGTTCGATTCCGGTCAAGGGCATGTACCTTGGTTTTGGGCACATCCCCAATAGGTGGTGTACAGGAAGCAGCTGATTGATGGTTCTAACTCTACATCCCTCTCCCTTCCTTTCTGTAAAAAAATCAATAAAATATATGTTTTTAAATATATTTTATTGCTTTTAAAGAGGAAGGGAGAGGGAGAAAGGGATAGAAACATCAATGATGAGATAGAATCTTTGATTGGCTGCCTCCTGCTTTCCCCCTACTGTTGATCAAGCCTGCAACCCAGGCATGTGCCCTTCAGTCCACAGACTGATGCTCTATTCATTGAGCCAAACCAGCTAGGGCTAGAATATTTAAGAAAAGAAAAGAAAAGAAAAAGAATAATGGCATGAGGTATGAAATCTAATACAAAGAATGACGACTGAAAACATGATTTAAACGCTTAGAATTACAATGCTGGAGGGAACTTTGAGGTTGTTTGATGCCACACACACGATACAAGTGAAGAGACAAGACCGTCTTAATCCAGTCCCTGGTCCGAGTTCCAGGCTTCATTAAGTAGCAGGGAGTCAGGGACTTCTGAAAGACCCTGTGAGTTTCTGATATCACACTTAGCACCCACCGTTTGAATCGTCCCTGTTCATTCCAAGTGAACACTTCCACAATGGTCTCCACAACCATGACACTAACTTTTACTGTATGGTTACTGAACTTCCTGAAAATAACTTACATTTACTTTTATGTTTTTATAGGATTGCCGGAAGAAACATAAAGATGCCAAAAGGAGAGTGAAGCCAAAATAAAAAGTGTAATTATGTGTTTTGATACTGATTGTGAACAAGATTCACCTGTGGAAATTGGGTGACCTAGAAAATAATTTTAGCTAACAAAACCTGGCTAATGGATACCCTTCTGTTTGTTATTGCTATGTTTTTCTGTAGATTTTTCTCTATTTATACCTAAGTACTTCAAAAAAATTAAACTGAACTTTATTTTTTAATGAAGCACATGAGTCCCTCAAAAAGAAGAAAACTTTTTGTATATAATCTTGTTGCCTTCCATCCTCAGTGACGAATGGGCATCTTCTGTTGCAAGGTTTACACAAAGCCTTTTATAAATATATGGCTCAGCCTTGCCAGCGTGGCTCAGGGGTTGAGCGTCAACCTATGAACCAGGAGGTCACAGTTTGGATTCCTGGTCAGGGCGCATGCGGGCTCAGTCCCCAGTGGGGTGTGCAGAAGGTGGCCAATCAATGATTCCTTTTCATCATTGATGTTTCTGTCTGTCTCTACCTCTCCCTTCCTCTCTAAAATCAATAAATATATATTTTTTAAATTATAAAATATATGGGTCAGAGCAATTGTGGTTTTCACGTTAGGTTTTGCGTGAACTTTGGCTACTTGATTATTTTGGATTGTGCCAAGTACACTTTACCTCCATTCTGTGTTTTTTGTTTTAAGAGATTGAACAAAAGTCAAACTTGAGTTTTAAACTTGCTTTCAGGTAAGTAACGAACTGAAATGCAGGACATTCCAGACCAACGTTCTAGGAGAGTTCTGGGAAGACCAGAAAAGGACAGCAAATAGTCTTCCTATCCTTCGCCTCCAGGAATTGATAGAGACAAGCCCATCAATCCCACAATTCTAGTTAGAGCAGAGGCTTATGGGAAATCCAAGTGTTTGAAAGGTATGTAATCACAGGAATAGGACCCTAAGTCCCTATAGGGAGGCAGATTTAATACCTTACTAAACGGGACAAGAATGAAGATTATCCTATCAAACTTGGCTCTGTACAAAAGTATGTTAGCCTTGGCTTGTGTGGCTTAGTTGATTGAACATGGTCTCATGCACCAAAAGGTCTCCATTTGATTCCCTGTCAGGGCACATACCCAGGTTGCAGGTTCGATCCTCAGTCATGATCTAGAAAGGAGGCAACCAATTGATGTCTCCCTCACACCAATGTTTCTCTCCCTTTCTGTCTCTAAAAATCAGTTAAAAATATAACATTAAAAAAAAAAAAAATGTGTTGGCCAAAACCAGTTTGGCTCAGTGGGTAGAGCATCAGCCTGCGGACAGAAAGGTCCCAGGTTCAGTTCCAGTCAAGGGCATGTACATTGGTTGCAGGCATACCTGGTGGGAGGTGTGCAGGAGGCAGCTGGTCAATGTTTCTCTTCCATCGATGTTTCTAACTATATCCCTCTCCCTTCCTCTCTGTAAAAAAAAAAATCAATAAAATATATATTTTTTTAAAAACTATGTATAAATCCCAAGGGATTTTCATTGAATAAACAGGGTCCAAGGAACTAAGAGTCAGTCCTGTGTTTCCAGTATTCAAAATTCACAGGAAATGGAAACAACCACTCAGCAGGATAAAGAATCCAACGTCCACCTTGTGTTGATGTATATTTCATTTACACATTATCTATTCCTGTGTAACAGGTTATCTCCCCAGCAATCACTTACAGAAACCAATTTGGTCAGACTCCTTGGGGACTATTCATCTCCTTGTGGTGTAGTGGGTGTGGCTCTGCTGCAGCCAGTGAGTCCATTTCCAGGATGGCCCATTCGGTGACTATCCTGAGTCTCCGCCTCTCTATTCAAGACCTTAAAGGGCAGGTTAACAAGGTCTTTTTGAAGGGTTTGTGAACCTGTCTCTCTGAAATTTGCAGCATATATTGGGGGTTTATTGGGATATAAAATAGGTGTTCAGAAGGATTCCCTCTGGGCAGGTGGGGTCTGGCAATGAGTCAGTTGATTCTATGGGTACAGAGCCAGTGCCCTGAATTAACCTAATAGTCCAATTTCACATCAGTTTGGGGGACCATGTCAGCATCATCTCTTTGGAGGGCATGGCATGGTCATGAGCTCCTAGCCCAGATGTGCTCCTTCTTCTCTAGGGTGAGAGAGGACAGGATGACACAGACGTCATGCCAGGTCAGGTTATGTACTCAGATTCCTTAGTAAAGGCGGTGGGGTCATGCCTCTCAATCTGTGCGAGGTTGGAAATGGAAAATGGGATGTGTACCTGGACAATTCTCTTGGCTCTGGTCACCTCCCAGAAGGGCAGGACAGAGGACTGGACACTGGGCTGTCTGGGAACAAGCAAGAGGGGGGCTTGGTAAGGAGGAGAGAGAAGGGTAATTGCAGACTGCAAATAAGGCCTGGGGATAGGAGATCTCTGACAACTTCCCATTGCGGTGACAAAAGTTAAGTCCTGGAGAATGTTAAAATCTCTGGCCAGTGTGAATCATGGTCTAACTTATCTTGTGGATAAGGTGCTTTGTCCGGACCTCCATGGGAAGGCTGTTCAGATTATGGAGGAGACATCCCAGAGGAGTGTTTTCTGGGGGGATGGAAAAAAATTCCCTGTGGTGTAAGTTAGGAAGAGGAGGTAAGCAACAAAGGGAGATCAGGGAACAAGACTAGAGGGAGGGCATCCCCATCATCTTGTCAGGCTCTGGAGAGAGGAGAACAGTCTAATCCATGTGGCAGGCGTCCCTTGTGACAAGGAAGACAGTGGGATCTGGTCCCGGGGCGAAGCCAAGCTGAAGAGGATTTCTTGCCTAGCACTATGTCTTTTGAGATGAGAGCAAATCAGAAATCCGGTGGTGTGATCCAATTATCATCTCCCTGAGCGGAAATGAAGCAGTGTTGAGTGGGGGGTCAACAATGGGAAGGAGTGGTCCCCACCTGGCATCTTCCTTGGCTGGTTGAGGAGGGCCTTAGGGGAGGGAGGCCTAATCCAGGCTGGCAATTATGTCACTGAAATATGGTAGCAATCATACTTGGGTAAAAACTACTGTTTGAATTTTAACCCTACTATTCTGACTTTGACCTTCACTTACTTGCTTTGTTCATCGCACAATGGGCTTAGGAGGATGAGTTTAAGTTCTGGGCAAGGTTACAGGCAGAACTTTCTTTTTCATTAAAGAGCCAGCCCTATGTACACTTAGTGGTTATCTCGATGCTGGCCTCGAAAACAATGCTGTTCTGTCCAATTAAGAAAAGTGCACCTGGCATGGTATTGAGATTGTGGGCATATCTGGTCTCTGGCCTGCAAGGTCAGACAGCTAGGTTTGTCTTCATCATTCTTCAAACAGGCTAAAGCAAACTAGAAAGCAACATTTTATCTAGGAAGAACAGCAGAAAATTCCAAACAACAGTTTGTTGTAGAATGGGGGTTTTCCTTCTCAGAACCTTTAAAAATAACTACCTACCCCTAAAGCCTCACAGTTACGTAGGATCCACCTGCGTGTGGTACTCTTACAGCTGCCCTGGCCAGCTCAATAAATCCTTGTTTGCTTTTTAAAATAAATTATCGGCCTCCGGTGGTCTTATTTTGAACCCAGGGTTCGACCCCACAACAGTCACCCAAGTAGGATCTGGAGGTAAGCCCAAGTGGAGCTGCCGCTGCCTACTGCTCTTCGAGTAGCAAACTCAGGGTGATCCAAGCTGGGGCGATGGCTCCCCTTCCCCATGGAACCCTCCCAGGTTTTGGCACCAAATGTTAGGGTCGCCGAAGGAGGAACACAGGAGGCCAAAAGGGGTAAAGAATTGTGAATTTATTAGGTCATCTGGAAACCAGATGGGCTGAGCCCCAAAATGGTGCTAGCCCCCAGGGGTGGGGAGTCCCAAGTTTTAAAGGACTCTAGATGGGCTTTTTCTGGGCAGAAAATTCTCTGGGTGGGTCCTCCGGGGAAAGATAGTGGTTTTAGCAAGTACTGAGCAAAAGGGAATGCTGGTGTAAAGGTCGTTGCCAGGGGAGGGGATATCCATTCAATTATTTAATCAAACCTAACACTCTTGAGGTGGCACTGAAGGACACAAAAGGGGAAGCGTCCCTGGAACACCACTGACCACCCTACTCCAGCTCCTTCCAAACATAGCATAGTGGCTATCGGGAGCGGCTATAGGGCTTAGCCTGGGACTGAGAGATGGCAGAGCCCCAAATAAGTCCCAGCCTGGACGGCAGAGCCCGCTTAGCATAATTAAGCTTGACTTTATGAGCCCCATAGATCCTTCCTGGGTAGCTAATGGGCTGTGGGAGGTGCAGCAAGTGCTGCCAAAACAAGTGAAACTCACGAGAACATTGTAACCATGGTGACCACTACCTTGTTTACCTCTGGCATTTGGATGTCTCTGTGGCCTCATCCAGGCACAGCTGATCCACCTGGACCCAGCTTACTGTCTGTCTTTTCTTTAATCCTTTGCATCCCTCCCTCAGGCTTGCCAAACCCTTGCTGTGCTGGCCCCGCACAAGTGGCCTCCACCTTTTCCCGAGAAACAGCAGGATCTCTTCAGATCAGCGAGTCAGGAATTGGAGTGTGTACCAGGATTGTCCAGCTGCCTGGTGAAGTGCAGCTTTTTTGAAAGGTCGATTTTTAAATTATTCACTTTAGAGATAGAAACATTGGTTTATTATTCCACTTACCTATAAATTCATTGGTTAATTCTTGTCTGTGCTCTGACCAGGGATGGAACCTGTAATGTTAGTTTATGGGGATGAGACTCTAATCAAACCGAGTACCCGGACAGGGCAAAAATGCTGCTTGTTGTGAGCCACCTCCAGAGACAGTTCCGGCAGGCGAACCTGTGTTCCCGCCTCTGCGTTTCCCAGCTCCCGGGGGCGGGGAAGGGCTGCACAGACTGGAGCAGCCTGGAGCCCGGCTGCGTGGAGGTTGAGCTCACAGCCACGGCGCAGCTCCCGAGGCCGCTGCGGGGCGCGGCCGGTCCCTCACCGGGAGGCGAGCACCAAGTGACGACTCCCAGGCGGAGGCAGCATGGAGCTCGGCGTGACTGTCACCGCCGCCCCCCACTGCGGAGTCGCCAGCTGTCTTCCCGGCACGCACCGCGGGGCCTGACAGCGCCTAGGGCTTCCAATCGGCGTTGGGTTTGTTGCCTAGAGCCCTCCCTCACGCGCTGATTGGCCGGTGCGGTGACGCCCTCAGCTCGCGGCACGCCCGGCCTCGCCTCGGACTGCGGGCTCCTCGTGTGCGGCTCCGGCTCCCGGCGGCCTCGGTGCGGCGGTGAGTGTCTCCTGCCGCGCCCAGGTGCGCGCTGCCTGCTCCCGGGAGGACAGCGCGAGGGCTCCGCGGGCGAGGAACGGAGCCGGGCCGCGGTCGCAGCCCTGGGAGCGCCCCTTCGCAGCGGCGCGGCGGCAGCCGGGCGCGGCGGGGAGGGCGGCGGGGAGGGAGGGAGGCACTGGGAAGCCCAGGTCCCGGCGGAACCACGCGCTGCGCGCGGCGCGGCCGGGGCGCGGGCTTGGAGCCGGGAGGAGGCGGCTTCTCCGCTGCGACGGGCTGGGGCCTTGAGCTAATCGGTAGGAGTTGAGGTCTGGGTGTTTGGCACGATAATGCAGTGATTTTTAATCTTTGGGGCAGTAGTAACTTCCTAAACAATGTTACCAAAGTTATGAGCCAACTTCGTAAGTCTCATTTTCTCCAGAAAAAAATAAATAAATAAATGAAAATAAAGGAAGAAAAATCCCTGGCCGGTGGGCCAATGGTCACAGCATCGCCCGGGGACCTGCGGGTTGGGCGCGGACATTCCTGGTCAAGGGCACTTCCCTCCGTTGCTTCGCCTACCCCGCCCCTGCTGGGGTGCCCATGTTTCCCTCTCTGTCTCTCTTTCCCTCCCTTCCCACTTTCTCTAAAAATCAATGGGAAAATATCCTCGGGCGAGGATTTAAAAAAAGAAAAGAAAAAGTTCAGCTAGGCATTCCTGTGGTCAGAACATCTGCAGAGCTCCCCCCCCACACACAGGTACTTGGAATGCCCGGAGGCCTTGTTAGAACACCTGCTGACGCCCCTTCTGAGGGGGCTGCCAGGCTGCTCCAATGGCTCCCACAGACCTGGCAATCAGGGAAGTGACCGGGATAAATGTAGCTAAAGATCTGGTCCTAAGATGAGGTACTGAACAAGTAGGACTCCTTAAGGACCCTGGAGGATCCAAAATGCCTTTAACTTCTGTTTAAGACCCTTTAATGGCACACTCTACTCAGAAAGGGATAGTAAATTAAAGGCTTTCTTTCCCCTCTATAAAACTGTTGCATCTCAAAAATAATGGCAAGAAAAAAAATCTTGTAACAAACGTTTTTTAAAAATATATTTTATTGATTTTTTTACAGAGAGGAAGGGAGAAAGATAGAGAGCTAGAAATGTCAATGAAAGAGAAACATTGATCAGCTGCCTCTTGCACACCCCCCACCGGAGATGTGTCCGCAACCAATGTACATGCCCTGGACCGGAATCGAACCCAGACCTTTTGTCCGCAGACTGATGCTCTACCACTGAGCCAAACCGGCTTCGGCAAACTTTTTGTTTTGATAACATGGCTCAATCTCTGTGATTAGGTTTTGATGTTTTCGGAATTTCTAGTCAGAAACCTCAGACTTCTGTAGTTATTCAGTTGTTAAGGTTTTCCATCTTGTTTTCTCATCGTCACCTATCCTGTTCCCTTCTAATCTGCTGTTGGTTTGGAAATCTGGTCACCAACCTAATTAGGATTATAAAGTAAGACTACTTGGGCCTTGAGGGGGAATGGACGGGAGGATACTCAACCAGA
Organism: Pipistrellus nathusii; assembly: GCA_963693515.1. Classification (NCBI taxonomy): domain Eukaryota; kingdom Metazoa; phylum Chordata; class Mammalia; order Chiroptera; family Vespertilionidae; genus Pipistrellus; species Pipistrellus nathusii. The sequence goes on along the minus strand of OY882867.1, from coordinate 68,775,950 downwards.
TAGTCATGAGATTATTAGCAGAATTCCTTTTTTTTATATATATAGACATATTTTGATTTTTCACAGAGAGGAAGGGAGAGGGATAGAGAGCTAGAAACATCCATGAGAGAGATACATCGACAAGCTGCCTCCTGCACACCCCCCACGGGGGATGTGCCCGCAACCAATGTACATGCCCTTGACCAGAATCGAACTTGGGACCTTTCAGTCCGCAGACTAACGCTCTGTCCATTGAGCCACACCGGTTTCGGCTATTAGCAGAATTCTTATAAGATACTTTTAAGACCTCACTAGAGACTGAATCAGCTAACTGTAAGGTTCATCCTATTTGAAAACCACAAATAGGCAATAAAAAGGATAAAATAGGAAATTGGAATGAGCTGATGATTATTTGAATGTGAGATTCTCATCTTTTAGCTTAAAAAAAATGTGTAGATCTCATTCCTCAATAGCAACTTACTGTGATTGAAGTGGAACAAATGAGATTAAAGAGATGAGGTTATTTCAAAATAGGTGCTTTTTGTCTTGTGATTGTAGGTATTTTTACTATTTTTTAAAATATATATTTTTTGTTAATTTTAGAGAGGAAGGAAGAGAGAGAATGAAAATCAGTGAGAGAATCATTGATCGGCTCTGTCTGCTGGGGACCGCAACACGGGCATGTGCCCTTGAACAAAATCAAGCCTGGAATCTTTCAGTCCATAGGCTGATGCTCCATCCCTGAGGCAAGCCTGCTAAGGCTAATTCTTAACCTATTTTGAGATTTTTAAAATTATTATTGAATTGATATTATCACTAAAGGCCCGGTGCACAAAATCGTGCACTCAGGGGGTCCCTCAGCCCGGCTTGCATACTCTTGCAGTCTGGGAGCCTTCGGGGAGTGGTCCTAAGCCGCTGATCAGCCATCCTTAGCACTCCGGCAGAGGCTCATGCCACCGCCACAGGCTCATGCCACCGCCACTGCGCTCTCCAGCTCTGAGTGGGCTTCTGGCTAAGCAGTGTTCCCCCTCTGGGAGCACACTGACCACCAGGGGGCAGCTCCTGCACTGAGCGCCTGCCACTTGGTGGTTAGTGCATGTCATAGCTACCCGTATCAGTTGTTCTGTCGTTTGGTCAATTTGCATATTAGCCTTTTATTATATAGGATTAGATAGAATTCTCAAGTTGTTGTTTTTCTTTGTTGTTTTTTTAGGGCTATGGTTAGGGTTAGGGCTAAGGCTAGAGTTAGGGTTAGAGTTAGTGTTAGGGCCACGGGTAGGGCTAGGGCTTGGGTTAGGGTTAGGTCTAAGGATCTCCCAAGATTTTTTTGTGTTAACTTTTAGAAGCATATTGTCTACAATTACTAAATGTTATATTGTAGATGAAAAATTGGTGAAGAATGTGATTTGGGCACAAGTTATGCAATAATTAAAAAATAACCATATATCACCATCCCAAGAAATGGAAACAAAAAATTCATCATTCTTATCCTATTCCCAGTCATATTTATTTCTTCTCCAAAATAAAACTTGACTAACTCGTTTTTAAAAAATCCTATATAATAAAAGGCTAATCAGCAACTTGACTGAATGGCTTAATAAATGGCTATGATGCACACAATCACTAGGGGCCAGATGCTCACTGCAGGAGCAGGATTGGTGAGCACAGCAGCTGTGGCGGGAGCCTCTCCAACCTCCATATCTGCGCTAAGGATGTCCGACGGGGGGAGTGGGCCTAAACCATCAGTTGGACATCCCATGAGGGCTTCGGGACTGTGAAAGGGTATGTATTTAGTGGGCTTCTAATAAATAGATAAAATAAAAAGACCAGCCGAAACCAGTTTGGCTCAGTGGATAGAGCGTCGGCCTGCAGACTGAAAGGTCCCTGGTTTGATTCCGATCAAGGGCATGTACCTTGGTTGGGGGCGCATCCCCAGTGGGGGGTGTGCAGGAGGCAGCTGATCGATGATTCTCTCTCATCGATGTTTCTAGCTCTCTGTCCCTCTATCTTCCTTTCTGTAAAAAATCAATAAAATATATTTTTTAAAAATAAAAAGACCTTGTATTCCTATTCTACAGAGTGTATACAAATAATTGGATTAATGCCCTAAATATAGGAGCTAAAAATTAACAACTTTGTTTAAGGTAGTGGTTTCTTTCTTTTTTTAATAATATGTTTTTATTGATTTTCAGAGAGAAAGGAAGAAAGATGGAGAGAGAGGTAGAAATATGAATGAGAGAGAAACCCCGATGGGCTGCCTCCTCCATGACCCTCTACTGGGAATTGAACCTGGGACCTCTGGGTGTATGGATAGATACTCAACTATGAACCACACTGGCAGGAAGGTAGTGGTTTCTTAGACATGACATCGAAAGCTCAAGTAACAACAACAACAAAAAATAGATAAACTAGACTTCTCTAGAATTAAAAGTGTGTGTTTCGGATATCGTGAAAATAAAAAGTCCACAGAATGGGAGAAATTTTTGCAAATTATATAACAGAAGGAGCTTGTGGAATATATAAATATCTTTCAACTTAACAATAAAAAAGACAATTATACATTGGGCAAAAGAATAGACAGCTCTCTAAGGAAATATAAAAAATGCATATTAAACACATGTTTAACATAATCATTAGGAAAATGCAAATGAAACCACAAGAGTTACTACTTCCTATCCAGTAGGATTTCCTATAATGCAATAATAGTAATAAGGAGTGAGGACTTAGAGAAACTGGAATCCTCATTCACTGCTAGAATAACAGAAAATAAGGCAACAGCTATGGAAAAAATTTAGGCAGTTTCTCAAAAAGTTAAACAATTACGATATGTCTTGGCAGTTCCACTCCTAGATGTAAGCTCAAGAGAACTGAAAACATTAGGTCCACACAAGAACATACATTCATATTCATAGCATTCTTCATAACAGCCAGAAAGTGGAAAGAGTCCTAATGAGTGGGCAAACAGAATACGGCATGTTGATACAAAGAAAACTTCAGTATAAAAATAATGATATGTATATTACAACATGGATGAACCTTGAACACACAATTCTACATAAAAGAAGCCAGACAAAATAGGCTGTCATACATGATTCTATTTATATGAATTGTCCAGAACAGGAAAATCTATAGAAGCAGCAGAATTATGGTTGTCCGGGCTGCAAAAAAGGGAATGGAGAGTGACTGCTAATGTGTACAGGTTTTTGGAGGATGGGGAGGGAGCATTGATGAAAAAGCTCTGGAATTAGCATAGTGACAGTTGCACAACTTTGTGAATATACTAAAAATCACTGAATTGTACACTTTAAAAGGGTGAACTTGGTCTTCTGTGAAATTTACCTAAAAAAATAAATTTTGGTTTATTTATTTTTATTAAATATATTTTATTGATTTCTTACAGAGAGGAAGGGAGAAGGATAGAAGTGAGAAACATTGATGAGAGAGAAACATCAATTAGCTGCCTTCAACACACTGCCCATTGGGGATGTGCCGGCAACCAAGATACATGCCCTTGACTGGAGTTGAACTTGGGACCCTTGAGTCCGCAGGCTGATGCTCTATCCACTGAGGCAAACTGGTTATGGCAATCGTAATTATTTTTAAATTAACATATAGTAGCATGGGTAGTAATATGTACACTTATGTTAATGTATGGTAATTTTTTCTAGGCTAGACTTCTCTTTGAGAATAATAAATTTTATTTCTCTTGCAGCAAAAAAATGGTTCAACAAGTTCCAGAAAACATCAATTTTCCTGCTGAAGAAGAGAAAATCTTGCAGTTCTGGTCCGAATTTAATTGTTTTCAAGAATGCCTAAAGCAGTCAAAACATAGGCCAAAGTATGTGAATTTCTTGGAAAAGATAGAGTCCTTAAGACTGGTCATTTCTTAGACTTTGTTCAATTAAGACAGGAACTTTTTATTCACCTTGTGGTACTGGAGACTCCTAGCTCTATATGGTAGATACTCTCAGTTGTAAATATACATTGAATGAATGAGTTCTTAATTATTAGATTAAATTCCGTTTAAGAGTTCTGAATAGATTAACTTGAATGATCTAATGAAATTCCGATGTGAAATGCTATTTAAATTTGGACCACTATTGAATAGAGTTTAGATATCCCACGCTTCTTTCCACTTTTCTCATTAACACCTCATTAATTACTTAGACTAGCCTTCTGTAAGGGTGCCTCCTGCCTATAGTCTCCCTTCACCTAATGACCAGTTTTGTTGTGTTTTTAATCATGTGTCTCCTGCTCAAAAACTGATGAATAGCTTTATCATTTAGCATCAGGATGAATAACCAATGAAGAATGGATGGCCCAATGGTGGCTTCTCCAGCTCCCCCATAACTAGCTTTTTTGAAGGCAGGACCTGCAATAAATGTCTAATCATTTATCTGAATTTATACACTCATCTACTGATGGGCACTTAGCCAGTTTTCAGATCTTAGCTATTGTACATTGTGCTGCTATGAACATAGGGGTGTATGCATTCTTTCTGATTGGTGCTTCCGGTTTCTTGGGATATATTCCTAGAAGTGGGGTCACTGGGTCAAATGGCAGTTCCATATTTAATTTTTTAAGGAAATGCCATACTATTTTCCATAATGGTTGCACCAGACTGCATTCCCACCAGCAGTGTACTAGGGTTCCTTTTTCTCTGCATCCTCACCGGCACTTGTCATTTGTAGATTAGTTGATGGTAACCATCTGACAGGTGTGAGGTGGTACCACATTGTCATTTTAATTTTCATCTCTGATGATGATCAGTGATTTTGAGCATTTTTTCATATATCTCTGGCCATCTGCATGTCCACTTTGGAGAAGTGTCTGTCTATGTCCTTTGTCCATTTTTTAATTGGAATGTTTGTCTTTTGTTAGTTGTGTGAGTTCCTTATATATTTTGGAGATTAACCCTTTATCAGATGTATCATTGCCAAATATGTTCTCCTTTTCATTTTGTCAGTGGTTTCTTTTGCTGGGCAGAAGCTTTTTTTGATGCAGTCCCATTTGTTTATTTTTTCCTTAGTTTCCTTTCCCCGAGAGATGTATCCATAACCGTATTGCTACGAGAGATGTCTGAGATTTTGCTGCCTATGTTTTCTTATAGGATTTTTATGGTTTCACTAAATACATTTAAGTCTTTTATCCATTTTGAGTTTACTCTCGAGTATGGTATAAGTTGGTGGTATCTGTTTTTTGCATGTATCTGTTTAATTTTCCCAGCACCATTTATTGAAGAGACTTCTCTTGGCTCCATTGTTTGCTCTTGCCTCCTTTGTCATATTAATTGAGCATAATTGGTTTGGGTCGATTTTTGGGTTCTCTTTTCTGTTCCATTGATCTGTATGCCTGTTCTTGTGCCAGTACCCAGCTGTTTTGATTATGGTGACTTTGCAGTCTAACTTGGATTCCTCCAACTTTGTTCTTTCTCAAGATTGCTACAAATATTTGGGGTCTTTTTGGTTCCATATAATTTTTGGAGTATTTGTTCTAGATCTGTGAAATATGCAGTTTGTATTTTAATAGGAATTGCATGGAATCTGTAGATTGCTGTGGGTAATATGGACATTTAATGTTAATTCTACCAATCTATGAACATGAAATACTCTTCCACTTGTTCATATATCCCTTTTATCTTTTTTTTTCTCCCAATGTTCTGTATCTTTCCAATTATAAGTCTTTTGCCTTCTTGGTTTATTCTTTAGTTATCTTAATTTTTTTTGTTTTAGTGGTAAATGGGATTGTTTTGTTTAGCTTCTCATTCTGAGAATTCATTATTGGTGTATAAAAAAGCCATAGATGTTTGGTTTTGATTTTGTATTTTGCTACATTGCCAATTTCATGTATTTATCTGAAATCAATTAAAAAAATTTTTTTAAAGATTTTAGTCACACTTTTTATTTTTGTAATATATATTTAAATATATATATTTTTTTTATTTCAGAGAGAAAGGGTGAGGGAGAGATAGAAACATCGGGGGTGAGAGAGAATCTTTGATGGGCTGCTTTGTGCATGCCCCTCATGAGGTATGGAGCCCGCAACCCCGGGCATGTGCCCTGACTGGGCATTAAACCGGGCCCTCCTGATTCATAGGTCTATGCTAAACAGCTGAGCCATGCCAGCCAGGCATTCCCGGGTTTTCTTCCTGAACACTCCACTGAGACAGTTGCCATCTATTAAAAAATGTCCTACATTTTTATTGTTTATTTTAAAGTAATCACATATTTTTATTCTTTTTGTTAGATTTACTTTCTATGATGGACCTCCTTTTGCAACTGGACTGCCTCACTATGGACATATACTTGCAGGGACAATTAAAGACATAGTGACAAGATATGCTCACCAGAGTGGGTTTCATGTTGACAGAAGATTTGGATGGGATTGTCATGGCCTACCTGTGGTATGTTTGAGTCACCAGCCGTATGTTTTCATTTTTTAATAAGCATTAGATTTCATCATATAACCTATATTAATATGATGGAATATTTACTATAATCAGACTTTTTCTTCATTTCTATAATATTTATAGTTCATTTTCTCTATATTTTTTTGAGAACTTATTTTTAAATGTCTTATTTTCTAGAATTCAATTGCATTTTATTTCATAAGGCAGGGTTGTTAACAATGTTATTGTATATTTTCAGGAATATGAAATAGATAAGCTACTAGGAATCAGAGGACCAGAGGATGTAGCCAAAATGGGGATTGTGGAGTACAACAATCAGTGCCGAGCAATTGTGATGAGATATTCTACTGAGTGGAAGGTATGTTCAGTTATTTTCAGTGGAATTGACAAAAACTTCTAGTTTAAATGGATGTTCAAGTGGCTTATGGTCCTTTGTGTATTTTATGATGCTCCCAAAAGTAGGGCTGTCTATGTGAAGTTGTAACTTAAGGTGTCAGCTATTCCTTTTTAAAAGAGTGTTTTCCTTCCACCTCCATCCCTAGTGCATAGACTAGCTTAAACTGAAGCCTCTGTTATTTCTATATGCTTGGTTAATCTTTCATATTTAATCTTTTACCTGTACACAGTATTTGACAGGAATCAGGCTGATCTAGCAATTAGGCTAACTTGAATATTGTAAAATAGAAAAAGAAAATCAAATGTTAAAATCAGTTCTAATTTGGACTCATGGTTACTTGAACTGTAGGTGGTGCTCCCACAGCTGGTACCTGAACCTAACTGTCTAGTGCTGTCAGAGCTCTCCGCTCTTTCTTAAGGGTTTAGGAATACAGGTCCCAAGTTTCTTATTTTCTCCCTGGCCTTTTGATTAATTAGCTTGTGCCACTTAACATTTGATTAATTAGCTTGTGCCACTTAACAGCTTTGTTTTATTTTTTTGACACTTTGATTTCTTAAACTTGCTTTTCTTTAGAACTCACTATTCTGCCAGTAGACTCAGGCTTTTATACATTTATCAAATCTACCACCAAATTCTATCAAGACTTAGCATCTCTTATTTAGTCACTTGTTTTCTTCTTTTTTAAAAATTTTTATTGCATTTTGTACAGAGTGGAAGAGGGAGAGAGTTAGAAACATCAATGAGAGAGAAACATTGATCAGCTGCCTCTTGCACACCCCCTACTGGGGATGTGCCTGCAACCAAGGTACATGTCCTTGATCAGAATTGAACCTGGGACCCTTCAGTCAGCAGGCCAACACTGTATCCACTGAGCCAAACCAGTTAGGGCTAGTCATTTATTTTCATTCCAACAACCTTTCCCTAGTTTCTTGCCTCTTCATTTCTGTAACAATATCCTAATTGGTCTCTTGCTTATGCTCTTTCCCCTCCGCCTGTGAAGTTCTCTCTCCTCTCCCATAGGACTCTGCTCATCTTGCTCTTCTCTCCTCAAAGCATTGAATAGCTTCTCTTCTTTGGTGAATAAAATTTTATATCATGGACCTAAAATATCAAAGCTTCTAAATTTTCTCCTAACTTTCTTTAATCTAACTTTCCTTGCCTGGTTACCAGTAGGGAAAAATACTGATTATAATATTTATATAGGTCTTCACCCACTCCCCCTTATTTTTAAATTGTTCATTGTGAAATAATTCCAGTTTGTTAAAAATTGTGAAGTTGTATCAAGTGTTTTCTTTTATCCTTTACTTATTAGCTAACACCTTCATTAACAATAGAACAATTAACAAAAGCAAATTATCAAAATGAAATGAACATTGATACATTAGACCTTTTTCAAATTTAACCAATTTCACTAATTTTTATTTCTGATCCAAAATACTGTTTAGAAGCAGACCCTGCATTTAGTTTCATACCTCCATAGTCTCCTATAATCTGAAACATGACTTTTATCTTTTTTGTCATTTACGACGTTGCCACCTTTCTAATTTTTAAAAAATATTTTTTAAAGTTTTAAGTTTACATTTTAGAAAGGGGGGAGCAGCAATTTTCTTAACCACTTATTCATGCGTTCATTGGTTGGTTTTGGAGTGTGTTCTGAACCCAAAACCTTTATGTATTTGATGATGATGTTCTAACCAAATGAACTACCCAGCCAGGGCTTGCCCTTATCACTTTTAATAGTACAAACCAGTTATTTTTAAGAAATTCTCTCAATATCTACTGTTTTTCCATGATTCAGTTTAGGATCTACATTTTTGGAAAAAATGTCTCAGAAGTGACATCATAATACCCTTAGTCTGTCATCAGGAGGCCTGTGATACTGATAAGTCCCATTAATTATGTTAACTTTGGTTACTAAGGTGATCTGGTTCAGGCTTCTTTATTGTAAAGTTGGAGTTTTTCCTTTCTCATTAATATTCTGTGGGGTGATGCTTTGCAAATATCCTGTTTTTTATACTTTAATTCAGTAGTTTTAGAATCCATTAATGATTCTTACCAGCAACAGTTACAGCTATAGCGTTTGTCGAATGGTAACTTTGGTAGACTTTAAAGCATATTAATAATTTGCAAATAACATTTTTATATGGGATGAGTGTCAGAAGAATCTGGTGCTTTATCTTACATAGTATGTTGATAGCAATATACTAGATTTACCTCAATCATTGATTGTTCTGTTTTCCCATAATCATTGCATGTGCTGATAAAGTAAAACACAGCCAAATCGGTTTGGCTCAGTGGATAGAGCGTTGGCCTGCGGACTGAAGGGTCCCAGGTTCGATTCCGTTCAAGGGCATGTGCCTTGGTTTCAGGCACATCCCCAATGGGGGAGGGGGTGTGCAGAGGCAGCTGATTGATGACTCTCTCATCAATGTTTCTAACTATCTCTCTCCATTCCTCTCTGTAAAAAATCAATAAAATATATTTTTTTTAAAAAGTAAAACACATTGATTTTCAATAACAAATATTCTCTATCAAATAATATTTATATTTTTTAAGTCTACTGTAACCAGACTTGGCCGATGGATTGACTTTGACAATGACTATAAAACACTCTATCCAGAATTCATGGAATCTGTCTGGTAAGTGTATTTGAAATTGTAAATATAATGAATATTTTTGTCATTCAGGGGTGGACAAAAACAGCTTTCCAGTTTTTCATATAGAAAATACAACTAATGAGGTTAGTTGGTTAGAGTGTTGTCCTAATGTGCCACAGTTTCAGGTTTAATCTCGGTCAGGGCACATACAAGTATTAACGAATGAATGCTCTATCTCAATTCAATAAATTTTAGAAAATAAGGAAAAAAATACAATAATTAGCCGAAACCGGTTTGGCTCAATGGATAGAGCGTCGGCTTGGGGACTGAAAGGTCCCGGGTTCGATTCTGGTCGAGGGCATGTACCTTGGTTGCGGGCATATCTCCAGTAGGGGGTGTGCAGGAGGCAGCTGATCGATGACTCTCATCGATGTTTCTAACTATCTCTCTCCCTTCCTCTCTATACAAAATCAATAAAATATATTTTAAAAAAATACAATACTTAAATAATACAAGAATGAACTGTATTTTGCATACTTGTAACTATCAACCTACTTTTGCCCACCCATGTATTACATAGTAGAGTAATGATGAGTTTGTTTTGGTGTTTAAAGATTTAAAACTTATAATTTTTTGTATAGCATTTTTAGGTTCATAGCAAAACTAATAGCATGGTACAGACATTTCCCGTATGGCCTGTGCCCCCATACACATTGCCTACCCATTATTATGTTCGTTAATATAGAACAGTAGGTTTATTACAACTGAACCTTCATTGACATATAATAATCACCCAAAATCCATAATGTACTTTAGATTTCACTCTTTTTGAACATTCTATGGTTTGGTGTAAATGTGTAATAACATATATGTATCATTTTAGTATCCTGTAGAGATTTGTCTTTGAGTCCCGGTTTAATAAAAGACCATTTATATTTTTTATTCTAGTTAGTGTGAGCAGTTGTATGCACTGATGCAGAAATACCAGTGTATTTGATTACTGCTTGATGCACAATCTTCTGAGGCCATTGTATATGACAAAATACGTAGATACCTTACTATCAAGAATCCAAATTAACTAAATTCAAAACTAACCTCTAAAGGACACTAGAATAATAGGTGCATGTCATTATACATTTACTCCAAAGCATAGAGTATTCAAAAAGAGTAAATGCTAAAGTAAACGATGTAATCATGAAACAACGTACGTTGAATCTGATGTAACCCAAGGACTGCCTGAACTGAAATGTGCAGTTTTGCATAATTGGTACATTACTGTACATTATGGTGTCAGTAATTTTTTCAGTCAACATTAAGTTACATACATGTTTCCACATCAATAGATTTTAGCATGTTTGTGTCTACATAAAGTCTCATTCTAGTCTGTTGTAATTTACCAGTGAATCTTCAGTTGAGAAGAAACATTGTGCTTTCATGTCTTTGGTTGAGACAAAGTGTATAAATAAAACCTGGCATAAATATTTGTCTTTGGGGAAACAGAATTTTGGTTATATAATTAGAGGCCTGGTGCACAACATTTGTGCACTGGGGGGATTGAGGGATCCTCACCCTGGCCTGTCCCCTCTCAGTCCGGAAGCCCTCAGGGGCAGGAGGGGACTTGGCAATCAGGAAGGCAGTGCCTCCATAACACCTCTTCTGCTGCTACTGCCAGCAGTGCAAGCCTTGGGCGAACCTGGGTGGCTTGGCAGCTGCCATCTAAGGTTTGCCTGTGCCTTGGGCCAGCCCTAGGTTGCTGGGCATCCAACATGCGAGGCTTGCCTGAACCTAAGGTGTCAGCTGGGCAGCTGACATCTAAGGCTTGCCTGTGCTTTGGGCCATCCTGGATGGCTGGGGGACTGAGGGGGGTCCAGCCACACTGTGTGCCTGCCACCCCTTTCCCCCAAACCCCCCGGACTGGGCTAAAAGGACTGTGGGACTCCGTGGAACACACAGTGAGTAGTGTGTGGCCACACCGGATGCCTGCCACCCCCCTGGTGGGGCTGAAAGGATTGTAGGACTCGGGCGGAGCTGAGGGGACTGGCCACTGTCATCTTTGTGACAGTGTGACAGTCAATTTGCATATTCCCCCTTTATTAGATAGGATTCTAAAATGTCTCTTTGCTTGATAGGTGGGTCTTCAAACAACTTTATGATAAAGGCCTTGTTTATAGAGGTATGAAAGTCATGCCTTTTTCCACTGCATGCAACACTCCACTTTCCAACTTTGAATCTCACCAGAATTACAAGGTATGTGAAAGCTCCTTGGGCATTAAGTTATGTACATGGAAGGTAAATGGTGTGGTGACTACAGTAATATTCCCAATGTAGAGAGCCTCTGCCTAGGAGGCTTGGTAATTTCATCATTCATCCTGCCTGTTGGTAATGTTGTCAGTCACTGAACTAAGGCTCTTAGAAACTTAAAAACAAGGGATCTCCCCCCCACTTCCCCCCACCCCATGAGATTTGTACGAGGGGTACTCAGCTTTACGAAAATTATAGAAGGGCACACATATGTCAAAAGTTTGGGAAACACTGCCCTATACTGAACATTGTTGACAATTGTAAGGCAATGCTACTAAGTGTAACCGGCAATCAATGGGTCTGTGCTGCCTGTCACTACTTGAGCCAATTAAGCAGAGAGGACTGAATCATATATGAACGTTTATTACAAAGATGCCGACAGTATGAGAAAGCAGCAGGTCCTCCACAAAATTCTGCTCTGCAGCCCCCATAAGCCAGCTGCTTACATAGGGTAGGACAAGGATCATATGGGGAAGTAGGGATTACAGGCCTGGGGAAGTAGGAGGCTGGGGTGGGACTCCGCTGTTGGGGCAACAAGGCCATTAATCTTTCCATGAGGATAGGCAGTTCCTGAATGAGAATGCTTCCAAGGTTGACTCCTAGCAGTCCTAGTTAACAGAGCATGGTTAATATTTCCCACAACCAGAGCTAGTCCTCAATGTTCTATTTTTGCCCCTAACGTAAGTGCTTGTGTAGTACATTGGCTTGTGACCTTAGGAAACCTATGGCATCATTAGCCGAGTCTATAGAATTTCTCGGCTCCATTGTAATCTTAAGGGATCACCACCATCTCTTCAGTCCATTGACCATAATGTTATCATACAATGTATAATTGTTAAAGCTTTTAAAGTATACTAAAAAATACATTTGTAATTTTTTTATTTGTATTTTTTTTATAAATGTGGCAAATGGTTTTTTTAAAAGTTCAATTTACACTGAAAATCTATTTCTTTAGTATTATTTTCTTTTTCTTCAATGTCCATTGTTAGCGATTTTGTTTAAAAAAAAAATACTTTGTTTCATTTTATTTGAGGATGTTCAAGATCCTTCAATATTTGTTACCTTTCCTTTGGTGGAAGATGAAAATATATCTTTGGTTGCTTGGACAACTACTCCCTGGACTCTGCCTAGTAACCTTGCCCTCTGCGTTAATCCAGATATGCAGTATGTAAAGATTAAAGGTAAGTGTGAGCCTGAAGGCTTATGATTAATATGGATATGGTAATTGTTAACATTTTGGGAAAGAGTAAACATTACATTTTTTTTGTGGAGTAAAAAAATAATCTATAAAAGAGTTTTGTTTTAATTTCTAATCTGTTAAAGAACAATATTCAGCCAACTAAATTTAAAGGTCTAATTGGCTTTGATAAGTGGGCAACATCCCATCTATAAGTAGAAGGTTGCTGCTAAGGATAGTACAAAATGATGCATTTTTATAGGAAGAGGGGTGAGGCAAGGAGAGTTATTAGTGAAGGGAAAGAAAGTATTTTTAGACTGGGACATCTGTTTGGTATGTATTTTTTGAGGAAGCTAATAGCAAAGGTATTTATTTATTTGTTTGTTTATTTATTTATTTATTTATTTATTTTATAATTCAGATTCCCTCCTTTTCCTTTGGGGTGGATATGGTCAGAGTCTATAGCACAGACCCACCTCATTAGGTTGATCAGAAAATTCCATACTTGTTGGTTTTTGGGAGAGGTAGAGACAATTAGGTCAAATAATAAACCTGGGTTTGCTATCATGGGCTTTTAGCATGAATGAGGCCAGTTTGGTTCTGTGCTGCTTTTTTCTTTGGCAGATTAAAAATATAGCATATCAAAAAGTAAAATAGAGCAGATATGCTGAAACCGGATTGGCTTAGTGGATAGAGCTTCAGCCTGCGAACTGAAGGGTTCCAGGTTCAATTCCGGTCAAGGGCATATACCTTGGTTGCAGGCACATCCCCAGTAGGGGGTATGCAGGAGGCAATTGGTCGATGTTTCTCTCTCATCGATGTTTCTAACTCTCTTTTTCCTTTCCTCTCTGTAAAAAATCAATAAAATATATTTTTTAAAAATAGAGCAAATATAAAAGTAAATATTACTTTATAATTTTTTGATTTTAGCATACTTTTGTACATCATGCCCCCATTATAGATGAAGTATTGAAGGTTCAGAGAGCTGGCATCTCATCATTTATAGGAATCTCTGATGTGTGTGGGTTGTTCGTTTTTTAATCTTCACTGAGGATGCGTTTAGAGAGCAGAAAAGAGAGAGAAATTGGTCAGTTGCCTCCCATATGCACCTGACTAGGAATGGAACTCAAAACCTTTTGGTGTAAGGGACTATGCTCAACAACAAGACTGTGCACACAGCTCGCACAGGGGCACAGCTAGGGTGTCTAGATTGGGTGACTGAGGAGGCTGAGCCACTGGGTCCTACAGGACACCTAGTACACAGGCCATTCTACCAACTCCAGGAGACACTACATAGAAACAAACACAGGGAAGCAGCCATAATGTGGAGACAAAGAAACTTGTCACAAATGAAGGAAAAGAAAAAAAATCTCCAGAAAAACACTTAAGTAAAATGGAAGCAAATAAACTACTAGATACAAAGTTCAAAACAATGGTTATACGGTTGTTTAAGAATATTAAGCATCAAGGGTCTTAGTGAGACTTTCAAGGATCTTGGTGAGAATTTCAAAGACATGAAAAAGGACCAGTCTGAAATGAAGCATAGCTAAAACTGGTTTGACTCAGTGGATAGAGCGTCAGCCTGCGGACTGAAAGGTCCCAGGTTTGATTCCAGTCAAGGGAATATACCTTGGTTGCGGTCACATCCCCAGTAGGGGATGTGGAAGAGGCAGCTGATTGATGATTCTCTCTCATCAGTATTTCTAACTCTCTATACCTTTCTCTTCCTCTCTGTAAAAAAATCAATAAAATATATTTTAAAAAATAAAAGAAATGAAGCATACACTCACTGAAGTAAATAATTTACAAGGATTCAACAGTATAATAGAGGATGCCTAGAATCAAATCAGCAATTTAGAATATGAGGAAGCAAAAAAGAACCAATTAGAAGAGGAAACGGAAAAAAGAATCTAAAAATATGAAGAAAACATAAGGATCCTGTGGGAAAACTTCAAGTGTACCAACATTCCCTTGGGGTGCCAGAAGAAAAAGAGAGTGAGCAGGATATTGAAAACCTATTTGAAAAAATAACGACAAGCCCTAACTGGTTTGGCTCATTGGATAGAGCATCAGTCTGTGGACGGAAGGGTCCCAAGTTTGATTCTGGTCAAGGGCATATACCCGTATTTTCCGGACTTTTGAAACGAAAAAAAAAGTCAACCGAAAATCGGGGGCAAAAGACCAAAATTGCACAAAAATTACCAGCAGATCTTGACAGCAAAGTAAGTCTTTTCTTTGAAGTGGGGGGTAGTCTTATACAGCGAATATAGGCATAAACCTGTGTTTTACCTGTAAAATTAGGAGGTCGTCTTATATGCCGGAAAATACAGTACCTTGGTTTTGGGCACATCCCCAGTAAGAGGTGTGCAGGAGGCAGCTGGTGGGTATTCTCTCTCATCAATGTTTCTAAATCTCTATAATCTTTCTCCTCTCTAAAAAATCAATAAAATATATTTTAAATTATAAAAATAATGACAAAACTTCTCCTACCTGGTGAAAGAAGTAGACTTACAAATCCAGGAACCACAGAATCCTAACAAGAAAAACCCAAAGAGGCCCTCACCAAGACACATCATAATTAAAATGCCAAGGGCTAAAGACAAAGAATCTTAAAAGCAGCAAGAGAAAATCAGGTAATTACCTACAAGGGAGTGCCTATCTGACTGTCAGCTGATTTCTCAACTGCAACTTCTCAGGCTAGGAGGGAGTGGTAAGAAATATTCAAGGTGATGCAAGAGCCTACAACCAAGATTACTTAGCAAAACTATCATTTAGAATTGAAGGTTAGATAAAGAGCTTCACAGACAAGAAAAAGCCAAACCACTGTTACATGAAATGTTAAAGAATATTCTTTATGAAGGGGGAAAAAATAAAAAACATGAATAATGGTAATGAATACTTATCTCTTGAAAATTGAATCTAAAAATCAAAATAAATGAACAAGGAATCTAATGAACAAAATAAACTAATGAATACATTAGAACCATGATGGAACAGACTGATGAATCTTAGGGAACGGGGGAGAGGTGGTGGAGAGAGATTAACCAAAATCTTACATGGGTCTCTAGGCCTGGCTGGTGATCAGGGCTGATCGGGGCCTTCTGGCTGACAGCCTCGGCCTCCCTTCTCCAGCAGTGGGGGCCTTGCTTCATAGCGCACGGCACACATCATAGTGAGCGATTGAACTTCCCAGGGGACACTGCATATTAGCCTTTTATATGTATAGATATGCATTACCTATGGCAACAGATGATAGGGTGGTGGTGTGTCAGTGAGGGGAAAAGGAATCATCTCTAATAATCAGCAGTAAAGATTTTTTTAAATAGCTTTTGCTGGCAAGAACAACAGATAATAGGAACAAGAGAGGTTGTTGGTCAGAAAACAGGTTTGTTTGTTTTTTATTATTACTTAGCTGTGCCTTGGGAGTGGATAGGACCTAGTGTTGTTTCCTAGGATACTTGCTGGGCAAGAGCTGTTGTTGGTTCAGAGCGTGACTCAGGTGTAAGGAGATGCTTCTCTGTGTACATGTGATAATAGCCATTCTGTAGTGAGCCTGACATCCTTCGGGGCTATCTGGCCGAGAGTTCAATCATGTCACTCCTCTGCCTTTATACCCCTCTTGTACTTGGTGGAACATGTGTCCTGAGTTTTCTTCAGAAATGTATACTCCACTTACATTGAAATTCCTTTGATGTCAGAGTTGGTGAGGGTCAGATTAATTATAGCAGTTAATGAATATATATGTATAATATTTTTTATTGATTTCAGAGAGAGAGAAACATCGATGATGAGAGAGAATCATTAATTAGTTGTCTTCTGCATGTCCCACACTGTGGTTCAAGCACACAACCCCGGGGATATGCCCTTGACCAAATCAAACCCAGGACCCTTCAGACTGCAGGTTGATGCTCTGTCCTCTGAACTAAACCGGCTAGGGCAGTGGACAGCAAACTGTGGCTCTTTGGCCCCTTGAGTGTGGCTCTTCCACAAAATACCATGTGTGAGTGCACATACAATGCAATTGAAACTTTGTGGCCCATGAGCAGAAGTTGGTTTTTGGCCTGGACGAATCTGTTTTGAAGAAGTGGTGTTAGAACACCCAAGGGGCCAAAGAGCTGCACGTGGCTCTCCAGTTGCAGTTTGCTGATCACTGGGGGCTAATTATAGCAGTTTTTTAATGAATTGCAGGGGCCTTCACAATGATTCACAGATTCTCATTTTTCTTACTGTGAACTGTACTGTACGTATGTTATTTGCTCTAGTATAGTGGTTGGCAAACTCATTAGTCAACAGAGCCAAATATCCACAGTACAATGATTGAAATTTCTTTTGAGAGCCAAATTTTTTAAACTTAAACTTATTCTAACGCCACTTCTTCAAAATAGACTTGCTCAGGCCTTGGTATTTTGTGGAAGAGCCACACTCAAGGGGCCAAAGAGCCGCATGTGGCTCACCATCCACAGTTTGGACCACGGTTCTAATAAATTCTTAGATATGTCATACTTCATAGATAGGAGTTTAAGTTAGCCTAAGCTTTGGTAATGCAATTTGCCAGGATCTATTAAATTTTAAATATTGATGTAATTGTTCAGCTTTTCTATTTCTCGAGTTATATAATTCATTTTCAATAAGGGTGCAAATGTGTGAACAGGATACTATTTGGTAGGAGAAAATAAAGATTAATTCACTTTAAATGCTTAGAGCTGCCTGCTGCTTTTTATGCTTTGTCATGTATGTAGAAGGCAGTGTGTCCTAGCCCTATTGGCAGTGCTGCTCCGAGTTCTGGGCACGCTGGCTCAGGTGGCCTGCAGTAGAGCTGAGCTGAGCCTTTAGAGGAAGCCACAGTCTGGCTGTCACTGAAGTCCTCTTTTTCTGTTGCTCTTATAGATGTTGTCAGAGGAAAAACATTCATTTTAATGGAAGCCAGATTACCGGCCCTTTACAAATTGGAGAGTGACTATGAGATTCTTGAAAGGTAAATATACAAATCATTGATTTATGCTTGTGTGTCTTTAGTTTAAAAAAAAAAAAAAAAAAAAAGATACTTTCTTACCCAAAAGTTAATTACTCAAGTTTAGCTTTAAGTATATTACCATTTTAAAGACTAAGTACTTAAGTACTATTTTAAGTACGAGTATGTTTGGTAATCTGTGCCAGCATTAATGACTAAGGAACAAGTAAACTAGAAGGCAGTGGTGACTTCATGTGGGTGCAACCTAACTTCATTGATAATTTGAATCTAATTGTGAGTTTGCATTCCTCCTTTTTCCCTAGATTTCCAGGTTCCTCTCTCCAAGGCAAGAAATACAGGCCCCTGTTTGACTATTTTGTGAAGGTGAGCTTAGGGAGCACTACCACAGTGTTCTCCACCACCCTCTCTGGTACTGATCACTGGGCCAATGGAATGGTAGCCAGTATGGGCTTCACATGGCCAGATTGTTCTGTTTCCCTGAAAGTGCCTGAAGTAACATCTTCTTTAGTGTAAACAGGGTACAGTTCTGTTTGTATTGCATTCTTCTTCTTTTTTTTAATTAAATAAATCTTTATTGCTCAGATTATTACAATTGTTTCTCCCTTTTCCCTCATAGCTCCCTTCCACCCGGTTCCCACCCCACCCTCTGCCCTTACCTCTCCCCCTATTTTCCTCATCCATAGGTGTACGATTTTAGTCCAGTCTCTTCCTGCACCTCCCACACCCCTTTTCCCCTGATAATTATCAATCCACTCCCTTTCTTTGCCCCTGATTCTATTATATTCACCAGTTCATTCTGTTCCTCAGATTTTTAATTCACTTGATTTTTAGATTCACTTGTTGATATATATATATTTGTTGGTGATAATTTTTATCTTTACCTTTTTCTTCTTCTTCCTCTTCTTAAAGAATACCTTTTAGCATTTGATATAATATTGGTTTGGTGGTGATATATTCTTTAACTTTTTCTTGTCTGTGAAGCTCTTTAGCTGACCTTCAATTCTGAATGATAACTTTGCTGGGTAGAGTAATCTTGGTTGTAGGTTCTTGCTATTCATCACTTTGACGATTTCTTGCCACTACCTTCTGGCCTGCATAGTTTCCATTGAAAAAAAATCAGCTGATAATCCTTATGGTGTTCCCTTGTAGGTAACTAACTGTTTTTCTCTTGCTGCTTATAACTTTCTCTGTCTTTTGCCCTTGGCATTTTAATTATGATGTGTCTTGGTGTGGTCCTCTTTGGATTCCTTTTCTTTGGGGTTCTGTGTGCTTCCTGGACTTGTATATTTCTTTTACCAGGTGGGGGAAGTTTTCTGATATTATTTCTTCAAATAGGTTTTCAGTATCTTGCTCTCTCTCTTCTGGCACCCCCATGATTCTGATGTTGATATGTTTGAAGTTGTCCCAGAGGCTTCTTACACTATCTTCAACTTTCTGGATTCTCTTCTTGCTTCTCCAGAGAAGTGTCTTTTGCCTCTTTGTATTCCAAATCTTTCACTTGATTCTTGTGTTCCTCCAGTCTGCTGTTGGGTCTCTGTATAATATTTTTTATTTCCGTCAGCATATATTTAATTTCTAGTTGAACCTTTTTCATACCCTCGAGGGTCTCATTAAATTTATCAGCCTTTTCTGGGAATTCTTGAAAAATCCTATAACTGTGGTTTTGAACTCTATATCCAGACTTTTGTTCTCCTCCATTTCTTTTAAGATCTCTTTCCTTGTCTCAGTATTTTTGCTGCTTCCCTGACTTGGCTTTGTGTGCTTGATGTCCTGTATGGTCTGGTGGGTCAGCCTCCCCAGTTACCTGAGGTAGACACTCTTGGTGCACCCTTTGTGTTGTAGTCAAGTCTTGATTGTTGTTGGTATCACTGGGAGGAATTGACCTGTAGACCTATTGGATGTGAGTATCAGCTGTGTCTACTCTGGGATACCTTCTGTATTGGAAACAGTCTCTTAGGATCAGACTTGCAAAATTGCAAAAGCCTCTGAGCTCAGCTTGAATGGGGCGGAGTGTCTTGGCTTCCCATCAGCCCTGCCCTTGTATGTGTGCCTCAGACCTCTGCCTTCCGTGGCTCTCCTGAGTTTCTGCCTGACAGTCCGGATTACCCTTGTAAGATCGTGGCTGCCCCAGGTGCTCCCCTGGAACTGGGTTTCAGTGCTCAGTGCAGTTCAAGCTGGGGTTTCAGTACAGTTAGGAGCCTCTGACTCCTTCCGTTATGGATAGTCTACAGCAACCTCCGCTGTCAGACCTCTCTGCGTGCACTCACTCGCGCGCTGCGGCTCCCAGCTCCCCCTGCGTCTCCCAGACTCTGAGTCTCCAGGTGCCTTTCTCTTCAGTCTGAGCTTGGGTCCACAGGGTTTTAGCTGGGATTGGGATTCATTGCAGTTGGAACCTGGGGTTCAGTGCAATTGGGGGCTTCCTTTTTCCTCCCATCAGCCAGCACTTGGCTGCCCTTCCTCTCTGCGTGAGCATCTCCCTACCTCAGTGCTTTGCAGCTCCAGATCCAATCCATGAGCCTCTCTCCTTTCTAGTTTTGGATTTCCTGCTCAGCCAGCTTTCCTGTGGTTTTGGATGATGTCCATTCTGTCTTTTAGTTGTTATTTTGAAATTATTGTGCGAGGCAGCAGTTTAGGTGCTTACCTAGGCTGCCATCTTGATTCTCCCTATATTGCCTTCTTGTAATAATTTTAAAAATAGTTTTCTCAAATTATGTAAGAAGTCACTTACATTTCCTAAGATTCACTGTGTATATATTTATTCTTTATGGTCTGCTTATTGCCAAAGAAGAGGAGGGATTGTTGTTGGCTATTTATAAATTTAGGACAGTGCTCGGAATAGACTGTGTGTAAGGTGAACAGTTTACTTCCAGTAAGTGGATCAGGTTAGTCCTTTAAACCTGGGTACCTCAGTACAGTCACACAATAGACACTTGTTGTCTCTCTGAGGAGTCACACAGCTGGGTTTGGGGTTTTTTTGTTTGTTTGGTTTTTAATATATTTTATTGATTTCTTTTTTTACAGAGAGGAAGGGAGAAGTTAGAAACATGGATCAGCTGCCTCCTGCACACCTCCCACTGGGAATGTGCCTGCAACAAGGGTACATGCCCTTGACCTTCGAACCTGGGACCCTTCAGTACGCAGGCTGATGCTCTATCCACTGAGCCAAACTGGTTAGGCTGTTTTATGTGGTTTTCATTTTCTGACAACAGGATTTACAGCTATAATTGCAAACTTAATCACCAACAAAACAACAAGGTCAACAGGAATTGATATTTATTTATAGGTCTTAGAGCAAGCATGTCTTTTATTTAAACGAGGCATGTGGCCCACTGGCTGCTGGTCATCCAATGAATGATTTGACATGCTTGTCATAGAGTAAAATGAAGAGTAACGCCCTCAGAACTGACCTAGCTTGTTATATTATGTAAGAAACATATTCAGCCGAAACCAGTTTAGCTCAGTGGATAGAGAGTCGGCCTGCGGCCTGAAGAGTCCAGGGTTCGATTCCAGTCAGGGGCATATACCTTGGTTGCGGGCACATCCCCAGTAGGGGGCATGCAAGAGGCAGCTGATCAATGTTTCTCTCTCATTTATGTTTCTAGCTTTCTATCCTCTCTCTTCCTCTCTGTAAAAAATCAATAAAATATATTAAATAAAAAAGAAAGAAAGAAAGAAAGATATTCAGCTTGGCATAGAATTAGCAATAAAAAAAAACTGGCATTGCTGCCCAGGATAAAACATGTGCTCATCTCTGTTTTCAATGCAGGAGTGAGTTTGGTTAGCGCAGGTGACCTACGCCATTTGGACTCTGTCCACAGTATTGCTCACATGTTTCTTTCCTTGAGTGCTTCCCCATGTTTTTTGTCTCCTAACTAGCAGCCCTTTCCCTCATTACATGTTGTTCTGGTGGTTATCCCTACGTTTTGCCTCATCTGGTCCCTTCTGTGAGGCTGTAGTCATGTCATTTGCCAGCACATTCCTCGCCAGGTGCTCTCCACTTGACATGAGGCAGATGTGCTTCCTAGTCACATCCCCTAACCTATCTTTTGCCTCAGTCAAACTGCCCCTCCCCCCCTTCTGCCTATCTTTTCATTACATTCTCCTTCTTTTAAAATTTGCTTCACCTTTCTGAAATGGCTTGTATTGGATACCATCTGAAAAACAGTGTTTTCTGAAGTGTCTCTTAGTTGTCTTTGGAATACCATTATTGCATTCTTTTCTCATGCATCTTAACATATTTCGTGTGTTTTTGTTTGTCTTAAAACTCTGACTCTGAGAAGGTCAGTTCTCAACTTTCTGAACTACAGGCCCTATTTAGAGCCTGAGGAAAGCTAAGACCTCTCAGAAAATGCACATGGACACTCTCGATAGGAGCTTTGGGTTAAGTCAGTGAAATATGCACTCAGTATATATATGATAAATAAGATCTACCCGATTCATTTAGTTAACTTCCTGAAATTTCTGGGACCTTCTGTGAATTTCAGACAAAAGCTAAAATTCTTTGACTTAGGACAAAATCATCTGATGTATATCTAAAATACACATGCTCTGAAATATTAAATGGGAGCTGTGAGAATATGTGGGGGCAGCACTCTAGTGCTCTGTGCTGACTGCTGGCCAGCCACAGCAAGGCTTGATCCAGAGCTGCACTCAGAGAGATGGGAACTGAGTGTGGGGTTTTTGGTGTACAGTTTTAAGTAGCAAAATACCTTTGTGTTCCCTGAGGACACACATGTTCTCTCCATCTTTAAGTCTTTGAAGACACACCTCTCAGTACCTGTCGCACCACACCATAAGCATTTACAGGTGATTTAGGTTACAGCAGTTGAAAATCTCTAGTTATTTGTCATGTTTACTTTTAAGCAACTGCCAACAGTTTAAGAGCTGTGAGGTTGTTGTCTGTATTTTGAACTAGAAAGCCTTGTTTCAGGACCCGGCTTCATTATTGCTGGTGTGTGATTTAGGCAAACCATTTCATCAACTTTGTTCTGGGTTCTCCAAGAAACACAAATGCAACCAGAATTTTTTTTTCTTAAATATATTTTATTGATTTTTCACAGAGAGGAAGGGAGAGGGATAGAAAGCTAGAAACATCGATGAGAGAGAAACATCGACCAGCTGCCTCCTGCACACTCCCTACCAGGAATGTGCCTGCAACCAAAGTACATGCCCTTGACCGGAATCGAACCTGGGACCCTGGAGTCCGCAGACGCTCTATCCACTGAGCCAAACCAGTTTCGACAACCAGAATATTTTTAAAACATGAAAATACTAATACATTTTTCACTGTGTAGTTTTAATTGTGAAAGTCATTTCTGAATGTACTTTTTGCAAACGCAGATAGGTAAGAAAGCAGAGGGTTTTAGTTGGGCTAAAACAAACGGCATCTGAAAAGAAATATTAAGAGATGAAGGCAGGAAAATAAGTCTGTAGCTTTATATGTACTAACCTATAGGGATTAAGGGCATGTGTTTTGTTTTGTTTTTAAATATATTTTATTGATATTTTACAGAGAAGAAGGGAGAGAGATAGAGAGCCAGAAATGTCAATGAGAGAGAAACTTCGACCAGCTGCCTCCTATTGGGGATGTGCCCGCAACCAATGTACATGCCCTTGACCGGAATCGAACCTGGGACCTTTCAGTCCGCAGATCAACGCTCTACCACTGAGCCAAATCGGTTTTGGCTAAGGGCACATGTTTTATTGTTGTTAGAAATGAAGTCATATTAGAAACACACATACCCCCCCCCCTCAGGTTACAATGTCTTCAAATAGTATAATACATAGAACTTGTAGCTCTCGGCCCTCTCCCTTTTCTTTCAAAGTTTACGTTTTACAGCTGAACCACTTGAGAAAGAGAAGCAAAGTGTATGCAGTGATTGAAAATACACTTGACCCTCCAATAAGGCCCCGGTTCACTTATACATGGATTTTATTTAACAAACCATGGATAGATAACAGATTTTTTGCATTCCCAACTGCAAATTAAAAATATAGTTTTCAATTTACGCTTGGTTGAATTCAAGGATGGGAAGGGCCAACTTTAGCGTCAAAAGTTACACTCAGGTTTCCATTGTATGGGGTTTGGTGCCCCTATCCCCTGCATTGTTCAAGGGTTAACTATGTACCAGGAAGGGAATAATTTGAGGAGTATGTTTTTTGATACTATGGTAAATAGTATGCTGGGGAGAGGAATTCCGTCCAGGAGAAATAATGAATTTTCACTAAAAAATTTGGACCTATTTCCTGCCACTTCAGATAATTATTTCATTTATTAGGGATGAATTATTCATGATGTGATGTATAGAACTAGCATGTTTCTTTCCAGTCTGAATTATTGCCATTTTCATCGCTGAACATAATTCATGTTAAAAGTTTTTTCGGGCTCTAAAAATGGGTTATCAAATTATGTTATGATATGGTATTGTTTCATCTTTTAATCCTTTTCTTTTCCAGTGGAAAGAGCATGGCGCTTTTACAGTGCTTGTTGACAACTATGTGAAGGAGGAAGAAGGCACTGGAGTGGTGCATCAAGCTCCTTACTTTGGTGCTGTGAGTAGTATATATTTTACCAGTATTATAAAGAAATGTCTTGTGTATGTGTGTTTGCCTGTGGGCATGCATTTTTTGTGTTGGTCACCACTCTTGATTAAGCCATGGAGTCAACCTCTTTTCAAGCTTATAAAACTTGTATCTGCAATGTCTTTTCACCCTGAACTGATTTCTGAAAGTGGTGGGCTAAGGATATTTGGTCTTCAAAGGCATGCTGTGTTTTGATTCATTCATATTTGATTTACATGAGACTTTGGTCTATTTTTTAAAATATATTTTATTGATTTTTTACAGAGAGGAAAAGAGAGGGATAGAGAGTTAGAAACATCAGTGAGAGAGAAACATCATTCAGCTGCCTCCTGCACACTCCCTACTGGGGATGTGCCCATAACCAAGGTATATGCCCTTGGCCAGAATCGAACCTGGGACCCTTGAGTCCGCAGGCCGAGGCTCTGTCACTTGAGCCAAATGAGCCAAACCGGCTAGGGCACTGCTTTGCTCCTTATGATGTACAGTTCTTTGAGTTTTGATGGGGGCATGCAGTCACACAGTCACTTGATAAATCAAGGTTCCCATCACCTCTGCTGTGCTGTTCGCTAAATGCTATATGTTAAGAAGGGAGAATTTGACCTCTCTTTTCAAGGTGGAAGAGTGTGCTAAATTTAAAATTTTGCCCAAAGTAATTTTATGAATATGTAATTCTTTTTTCTTTAATTTTCTTTTTGTTTTCCTTCTTTTTTCTTTCCTTATTTTTCTTTCTTCTTTTTCCAAAATGTAATTCTTTTAATATAATTTGTATATAAATAAAAGAGTATAGGGATTAAGGGCACATCTTTTAGACCAAATCAGACCTCATGTTAAGTCAAAGCTCTGCAATAAATTAGTTGACCTGTCTAGATTTTCTTTTCCTTTCCTGTAGCAGGGTGTTACTACCTGCCTGTCTGGAGACTTGGAAGGATTAAATGGAATCTTCCTGTAGAGGGTGTTTCTGTAGTTTGTGACGCTCGAAAAGCATACACACTGCTGCGAGTGCCACATGCACTGGGCCCTATAGATTCCCCTCAGCTTGATTGTTTTGTCTGTGATAGGAGTGAGCAAAGTAGAGATAGTTTAAGTCCTTATGTTTACATCACCCAGCTGTATTATCAGCATTTTGGGAATTCTGTTTCATCTATCTTAATCCCTCACCTTCCCTCATGGTTTTAATTTAGACCGTTTTGGAGCAAATCCTGAATACCATTTCTTGGTCTGCAAATACTTCGGTACACATCTTTGATTGATAATAAATTTTATTTTTCTATTTTTATTTATTTTTTTAAACCTCACCCAAAGACATGTTTTTATTGATTTTTAGACAGAGGGAAAGGGAAAGAGAAAAACGGATCAATTGCCTCCTGTATACATCCTGATTGGGAATTGAATCCACAACCTTTGGTATACACTCCAACACAGACATTTTATTTTTATGATAACCACCATGCTAATGAACCCAATAAAATGAATGACTTTAAATCACCTAGAACCTGTTCACTATTCTAATTGGGTGGGAGCTCTATTCATCTCCTGCCACAATCACATCAAAATTACAACTAAATTCACAACCACCTGAAGTCTAGCTGTATGGGAGTCCTACAGCTAGAGTAGAAGCTACACCCAGATAGTAGGAGAAGTGGAGCTCCAGGCCAGCTGGTCCCATTCCCCATGTGTCAGGTAAAAATTCGGAAGGATATCTCCTCTGCAAAGGTCCTGCTCTGAGGATTTCTCAACCCCTCACCAGACCTCCCAGCCTAAAGGGTTCTGGTTCCAGTCCTCATAACTTCTGGCTGTGAAAACCAGCTGGAATGAAGGGAAACTATGGCAGCTGGACCCCCAACTATTCTTCTTAAAGGGCCGATGTGGACCAACTCAGACTCACTCTCTTGATCTCCAAGCATTGAGGCAGCAGTTTGAATGACAGCAGAAACACACAGGCCTGGCATCAGTGTGAGAGCTGTGGGGGCAGCCTTTTTCAAGACAGAAATGCTGGCAGAGGCCAGTGTTCCTTTGATGAGCCTTCCCAGCACAGAGTTTTGCAGTCATCATATCTGAGACTCTGTCAACCTGGCTATCAATGTTTCTCCATACCTGGTGATTTTCCAGGCCTACCCAAGTGATTTCCAGTGGCTTATTCATACCAAAAGCCCATGTTAGCTCATGCTTAAGAATTTCCTAAGATTTCTCAAGCAGCATCTGACTTCATTGTGCCCCATATTTCTCATGAAGTGGCCCCAAGCCCCGGCACTAGTCTGCCTTGATGTTTCCCCCTGACCATCTTGATTCCCCGTGCAAGAGCGTGGGTACCCCAGGGGCTCGCCCGGAATTGGTTTGGGTCTCTGTAGTCTGGAGCTTCTGACTCCTTCCGCTATGGAGAGGCCAAGGCAACCTCTGCCGTCAAACCTCTCTGCGCTCACTCACTTTCGTGTGACTGTAGACCCTGCCCACTGCGGCTCCTGGCTCTCCCAGTCCCCAGTCTCAGGTGTCTTTCTCTACAGTCTGGACTCCACCCATATGAGCCTGAGCCTGGGTCCACAGAGTTTCTGCCGGGGTTGGGGTTCAGTGCAGTCAAAAAGGGTTCAGTGCAATCGGGAACTTCCTTTCCCCTCCTGCCAGCCAGGCATTCGGCTGCACTTCCTCTCTGTGCCTGTGTCACCCTACCTCAGCACTTAGTGGATCCCGATCCGATCTGTGAGCCTCTCTTCTTTCTGGTTGTAGATTTCCCACTCTGCCAGCTTTCCTGTAGTTTTGGATGATGTCCATTCTGATTTAAGTTGTTGTTTTAAAATTGTTGTGCGAGGCAGCAGCTTAGCTGCTTGTCTAGGCCGCCATCTTGGTTCTCTCCATGACCTGTCCTTGTGCCATTTTCTCACTTAGTGATAAATACTCATGTATGCAGGGGTCCATGAAATAATGGCTGGTTAGACAAGGCAAGATGATAATTCTCTGCCACTATGATGCTCTGTTAAATTCTCTGTGCAGTCTTTGAATTAACTTTCGTTGGGCGATAATTACAGTGATGAGAGGTTCCTATCAGAATACAGAAAATTATTCCTATACACCTCCCTCCCCATACTGGTCTCTGACTGGTGACTCATAAAGCAACTTGGTGACCTTGGGTTAATCATTGCTAATTGAAAACTGCACTGCCTACTCATACACTTGAACTGTTTTATTGTGATCCCCTTCCCCCCAGGATGACTATCGGGTCTGTATGGACTTCAACATCATTCAGAAAGATTCTGTCCCTGTGTGCCCTGTGGATGCTTCAGGCTGTTTCACAGCAGAAGTGATGGATTTCGTGGGACAGTATGTGAAGGTCTGTGATTGTAAGGCATAGAAAGCTGTTGATTTAATCCTGCTGTTTTTACTAATCAGTTTTTATCAAAAGGCTTCCACATCTGGGGTTTTTTTTGTTTGTTTGTTTTTAGGAAGCTGCTTGTTTTGTTTGGCTTTTAAAATCAGTTAAGCACATAAAATCAGTAAAGGTAGACTTATTATTAGCTGCATTTGAGGATCTAGTATCTTCAAGCAGGCTATAGTTTCAAGGAGTTGGAAAAATGGACTCTGACTGGTGACTCATATAGCAACGTTGTGACCTTGGGGTAGTCATTGCTGATTGAATACTGCACTACCTTAATGATATGGCATGTATTTTAAAAGTGCGTGCAGTTACATGTATTACAAAATACAGTTGCATCATGTATATAATACATTTGTTATTTGTGTCTTTTACTCATATAAAGGTATCCAAATACTGGATTTTATTAATAAATACTCAATTATATCATGTTACTAAATACTGGAGGATATTTTAGTAGCTACATTTTACTTTTTTAACAGGATGCTGACAAAAATATCATCAGGATGCTGAAAGAGCAAGGCCGACTTCTTGTTGCCAGTACCTTCACTCATAGCTACCCTTTCTGCTGGAGGTGAGGAGGGGACTGATTGAGCCAGAGCTTTTGATTTGTGCATATTTTTTGTGCCACTCCGTCAGTTGGTGGTTTCCATCTCATTTGTATTCTTTAGAGCTTGTGTTTGGATAATACCTTCTTGCTCAAAGGAGAATGTTATGAATGCATACAATTATTTCTTTTCTCAGGAGTTATGTTAGAAATACAGGCACAGACTGTAAAGAAAAAACCTAGTTCTTCCCTATTTAGTTTCTTGTTTTTTTGTTGCTGATTTGTTTTTAAAATATATTTTTGTTTATTTCAGAGAGGAAGGAAGAGGAGAGATAGAAACATTGATGATGAGAAAGAACATCACCTGCCTCCTGCACACCACACACTGGGGACCAAGCCGGCAGCCTGGCATGTGCCCTGAGCGGGAATCAAACCGTGATCTGGTTCATAGGTCAACACTCAACCACTGAGCTCTGTTGACTGGGCCCTACTTGTTTTTTTATCCTGTGATCTTCTTTACAACTTAAATAAAACATTTCACTTAAGACATTTTTCAGTCCCCAGATTTTTAGATGTTTTTCCTAGAGGGATCATCAGGTCCCAAGGATTAATCCCTGATAGACAGATGGGCTTCAGTTCAGAGGTTCCCTCTGTCCCCTGCATGGGTTGGTTCAATTTATTTGCTAGTCAGGCTGAGAATTCCAGGAAACACATTTATTGAAGGATGCAAGTAAGCAGCCTTACGGAGAGGTTTAGGAGGGTCCTGTGGGCATAGCATGTATCACATGGAGTTGAGGTGTGTCACCCTCCAATGTATGTATTCATCAACCTGGAAACCGTTAACCCCTGCACTGGCAGATTTTAGGCTTCACCACAAAGGCATGGTCAACCATTAACTCTGTTGTTGGCCCTTCTCAGCAGGATGGAGACGGCTGGAATTCCAAGCTGTCATGGCTTCGTCTTTCCAGTGGCCAACCCCCATCCAGGGGCTCACCCAGCATCACCTCATTAGAACAAAAGACACTCCTGTCACCCAGGAAATGAGAAGGGTTTCAGGAACTCTGTGCCAGGATCCAGGGGCAAAGACATATGTGCATATTTTCTATCATCCTACAGGGACAAATATATTTTGTGGTGGGAGTCACATTTCTCTAGGATGAGAAACATCTCTAAAATTTTCTAATGGAATTAAGTGAGATATATGTGATAAGTTTTAATACAAAATTATAAAGATTTGGGTGAAATGGAATCTTCCATGGTACGTTATGATCTCATTCCTCATTTTTGCCAAGTGTGATATCTGTTTTTTCAATGTTTTTATAAATTTGAGAGAGGAAGAGAAAGAGAGACGGGGGGAGGCGGGGAAAGAAAACAAACATCGGTCAGCTGCTCCTGTAGGCTCCACTGGAGAATCAAGCCCAAAACCAGGAATTGAATTTGTGACCTCTCAGTACATGGATTGATGCTCACCCACTGAGCCATACAAGCTGGGTGAATATGATCTCTTTTCTGGACAGCTGTCCCACATCAGGATAACTATGTATTTTTTCGTGTATTCTTTTACTAGCTTGCCTATCTGGGGTTTGTGGAGGGTGCTGACCAATACTGAGGATGTAGACTTTAGTTTTGCAGAAGGCCAAGTAGGTAGTGGTGACATCAGAGAGACACTAAAGGTGGCTGTCCTGGGTGCCTGCACACCTGACCAGCCGCACCTCCATTCTGCTTTCCTAGGTCGGATACGCCCCTCATTTACAAAGCGGTGCCCAGCTGGTTTGTGCGGGTTGAGCACATGGTGGACCAGCTGATGAGGAACAATGACCTGTGTTACTGGTGAGCAGTAAGATGTGTGTCTTTAGCATGTTCTTTGTCATATAGTTAGTACTGGTTTGCAGTCCCCCAAATCATAATAATTTTAATAGCCATCATTTATTATATATTGTAGTAATATCTATTTTTATTTCTTTTTAGGAAACAAAATTTAAATAAGATATAATAAAGTACCATTTTTTTATTATAAGGCATATATTATTTTTTTTAACTTTATTGATTTTTTACGGAGAGGAAGAGAGAGGGATAGAGAGTTAGAAACATCGATGAGAGAGAAACATTGATCAGCTGCCTCTTGCACACCCACTACTGGGGATGTGCTGGCATCCAAGGTACATGCTCTTGACTAGAATCAAACCTGGGACCTTTCAGTCTGCAGGCTGACAGTCTATCCACTGAGCCAAACCAGTTTCGGCTTTACCGTTTTTTTAAAAGCCAAATGGAAATGAGAAACTGCTGTTTGTTCATTTTACATAATTGGATGACTGAAAAACATCTGGCTGTACTCATAGTGTTCATTAGCCTTAAATAACAGTCATTTTCAGGGTAAACGTTTGTTTATGGATATATCCACCAAAGCTGTTTATGATGACAGTTGGAATTAGGGGCTCGAATGTCTGCCGAGTCACAAATCCGTGTGTAACATAAGAGTCGGCTCTCCACATCTGTGATTTCCCAGCCTTGGCATTGACCCTAAACAGCCCAGGTTTGAACTGTTTGGGTCACTTGAGAAAATTGACATATAATTGGACTCTTGTAGTTCAAACACATGTTCAAGCTATACTATAATATATACTACTTGTGATGGTTGGTGAGCTCCCAGACTGTGGTCTTGTTCAGGCCACTTCACTGAGGGGACAAAAGCTCTTAGCTGATAACGATTGAAAAGACCTATTACAACAATGAAGGAAGACTGGATTTATGTATGCACAAGCATGTTTTTAACTGAGAGTTTGGAGTGCAATCAGTATTTTTAACTCCTGATAAGAACTGAAAGACTGCATTTGATTTTGGAAGAATGGGAGCATCTCAGGGTAGTAAAAGGAAGTGCCTATAGCTTTCTATTTTTTTTTCCAGCGAAGTGATTCTGATTTCTCAAGTAAAAGCTGTTCTTTCATTTTTATACCTAGAACGCTCTAGTTCTCCTAATGTGTGACGTGCTGGATATGGAATATCCATTGTCTTGTGGGAGGTGCCGGCCTATAAACTGACATTTATGATACAGGACTAGGGAACCCTAACTTGGTCTTAAACTTAAGTTTTTCTACAATGCTGAACCTCAAAGGATAGGTGTCTCAATCTGAGAAAGAGAAATTCGGGGGAGGAGTTGCTGATGTGAGTTCCGCCAGGGAAGGTTATCACAGGGGAGGGCTGGTGCTAGCGAGGGCACTGAGGTGAGCAGCGCATTTAAGGAACTTCCTCATTGCGGAGCCCAGTGTACAATGTGCCGTGAGCCTGGGAGGCATCTACCAGCCAACTACTGACACCCTACCTGTTCAGATTCTTATTTTCTAGGTTCGTGGTTGGCAAACTGTGGCTCGCGAACCACAGGTGGCTCTTTGGCCCTTTGAGTGTGGCTCTTCCACAAAATACCACGGCTGGGCAAGTCTATTTTGAAGAAGTGGCGTTAGAAGTTTAAGTTTAAAAAAATTTGGCTCTCAAAAGAAATTTCAGTCGTTGTTCTGTGGATATTTGGCTCTGTGGACTGATGAGTTTGCCAACCACGGGACTAGGTGATGGGAGCCCACACCAGTGAGTTACAGTTAAAGCGCTGTGGTGTGGATGACCCAGAAACTAAATAGGAGCGGGGCCGGGCTAGCTAGCCGGTGGTGACTGTTCAGAGGACTGTGGCCGTGCCCAAGGGAAGGCAGGCAGGGAGGCCTGGTACAGTGATGTTTCCCACAAAGAGCATCTTCACCTGGGAAACCACCTCTCAGGCGGGAGCCCAGCGTCTCCCGGGTGTCTGGTCCTTAACGCCGATGCCAAGGCCGATGCCGGTGCCCTCTCAGATTTCCTCAGTGATGTTCGCAGCTGATCAGTGTCTGACCTGCTCACCCAGGGTCCCGGAGTTTGTGAGAGAAAAGCGGTTTGGAAACTGGCTGAAAGACGCGCGAGACTGGGCAATTTCCAGAAACAGATACTGGGGCACCCCCATCCCGCTGTGGGTCAGCGAGGACTTCGAGGAGGTGAGGCTGGTGGTGTTTTCACATGTTTTTTACTGAAGCCCTTTGTGCTATTGTTCCATCTGAATATGGGGTAAAAGAAGATGGCCTCTGTCTTTTCCTTTGTTGCCCCTTATTTCATGTTTTTCTCATTCCTTCCTATAATAATGACATAAATAAGAATGTTTTTAGAGCTTTAACTTTATTTTGATTCTAATGCTATTTTTAACAATTTCCCTTTGTGTAAAAGTGAATATAACTTGCATTTTTCTCAGGGAAGCCACACATTAAATTGTTTGTGTTGCTCATATCTCTGTTTCCTCTTGTGAGTTATTTATGAACAGAACAGATAATCTGCACTAAGTCATAGCATGTTAAGTCCAACTTAGAGTGATGAAAAAGGAAGACAAAAAAATATTACCTAAGCATTCCAGACCCTTACCTGATAAAACCGAGGGATTCTATTTGAGTGTAGGTCTATGTAAATGTTGTTATATATGTCGGACTTCAGGTGAGGCTCTCTGTCCATCACTGAAAGCTGAGAGCATTAGAGCCACAGCAGTCCAGGGATATCAGTGAATGTCCAGTGAGGCTGCGTCAAGGCTTTCAGGACCAGTCAGGATGGGCGGGCAAAGAGGCCAGGTGCTCCCAGAGAGCGGAGACGCCCCCGCAGCCCCTGTCAGATGGCTTCCCGTGGCAGTGCCTCGCAGGGCCGATCTCAGCTTCCTTACCCAGACATAATTCTAACATCTTGCAATAGGACTCACTATTTTGACTCAGAACAGTAATTTACTTCTAGCGTTCACTTCAGAAGGTTCCAGGTTAAAGAATCAAAGTCAAAAGCTAGTTAGAAACTATGATGCCTTAGAGAATAGTCTAGGACCATAGTCGACAATCCGAGGCTCGAGAGCCACATGCGGCTCTTTGGCCCTTGAGCCTGGCTCTTCCACAAAATACCACGACCTGACAAGTCTATTTTGAAGAAGTGGCATTACAAGTTTAAGTTTAAAAAATTTGGCTTCCCAAAGAAATTTCAATCATTATATAATACTGTAGATATTTGGCTCTGTTGACTAATGAATTTGCTGACAACTATTCTAGGCATTTCAAGTCTGCTGGTCATTTTTGCAACCATTTTGACACAGTAAACCCTCAAAAAATGCTTGTTGAGATGATGGCTGTGAATGTTTAAAATCTCCGTGTAGAGCCTCCTCTAATCTGTGGTCGGTAGCAAGGAAGGGAAATCTGCTCACTTCCTCAGACCTGTCTTTCCTGGGGGTAGCCATGTTGGTGGTTAGTCCTGAAGATCAGTGGTTTCTAAACTAAACACGAATGCTACAGAGATAAACTGTGATCCTTGCCTCTCTGGCACTCTTGCTTTTTAACTTTGTTTTGACAGATAGTATGCATTGGGTCAATGGCAGAACTTGAAGAACTGTCGGGAACAAAGATCTCAGATCTCCACAGAGAGAGGTCAGTTTCTAAGTGTGTGATTCATGTCAGTTCTATCATTAAGAGCTTTGGCCTAGGTTTAGCCTATTAACACATTGCAGACCATAGTTTTATTGCTAGCTTCACCCAGTGGCCAGATAAGTTTCTATTGAACGAGTACAAAAAACATTTTATGTAAATGTTAAAGGCGCGCTTTAACATTAAATGCCCATTGCATTTTGAAGTTACTTATTACATGTTCTTACAAGCTAATATCCTTTTAAAGTATGATACTTTGTAAAGCACTGTATCATGTGAAATGAGAATTCTCATGGTCTGTCCTCAATGTGTTAAGATGTGGTCTCTCTAGCAGATACAAGAGCTGCATATAGAAGTCAAACTAGTTTGCTGAAGTACATTGTTGATAACTTGTATCATAATGAGGAATAGTGGCTTCAGTCCTTGAGGTGGAGCACTGTGGGTGCTCTCTGAAAGCCTATGAGAATTGCGGTATTTTTATTCACATGAAGAGCTTTCAGGAGATTGTGTTTCCTACTGGCAATTAAACTGCAAGTTCTGTTGTGCTTAACACGTTTTTGTTTATTAGCATTGACCATCTGACCATCCCTTCACGCTGTGGGAAGGGATTGCTGCGTCGCATCTCTGAAGTGTTTGACTGTTGGTTTGAGAGTGGCAGCATGCCCTATGCTCAAGTTCATTATCCTTTTGAAAATAAGAAGGAGTTTGAAGATGCATTTCCTGCAGACTTCATTGCTGAAGGCATTGATCAAACCAGAGGATGGTATGTTTCTTGTTCTTTTAAGTGTTTTGTTGATTTCATTTTATTTAGAAACTAATTTACTGAGCACATGGTCTTTATCAGCTGTGTGCAGGGAAGACTGTGTCAGGGAGAGAGGCTCTTCTGCCCACGGCTCCTTATACCAAGCAGCCCGTTAGCGTCTTGAGTAGGTGTCTCTCCCCATGGGAGGCTGTAGTTTTAGAGTTGCAGTTATTTCACTGATATCACTGATACCTTGGAGTATAGAGATTTGTTTCACTGGAACTAAGTGATAAAACCATGTGTGGTGATCATAGCTGTGTACTTCTCAGTACACCTTTACTCAAATGTGTAATGAGTATTTTCTAGTAAATACAGGATAAAGAGTGGGATACTACAAATGAAAAAGGGATGTTTGGAAATATGCTTAGATGTTAGACTAGCTTTACAAAATTAACATTCTAAAACATCTAGAATTTAAAAGATCATGGGGAGAGAATTTGGGTATTGGTTTTACCTGGTGTCTTATTTAAAGCCATACCCTTGCCCTCTTAATTACAAAAAAGTTTAGTTACCTTCTTTTTGTTGATGATCTTGGTTGGTCCAGGTTCTAATTATATTTTCATTAGTAATGCTTTTACAGGAGTGTTTAAGGAATTTTGGTGGTGGTTTCTGCTTTTTACAAATTGCATTAGTCATCACAAACTGATTAAATTCCAGCCTGATGTTTCGGGATGTGCTGTTTTCAACTTCCAATCCATGTACCTGTAGGAACTGTCCCAGGCACAACTCCTCTTCCCAGGGAGTTTCTCAGAGGAGTGGTGGCATCTGGCAGCTGGTAGCAGTCCTTAGGGAATGGGATGTCCTGTCGGTTGCTCATGTAGCCAGGGGTCTGGTCTCCAGCCTCATCTGCTCATGTCCTGGGATCTTCTTGGAGTGCAAATCCGCTTAGAGGTGACACGAGCCTCACTTATCGGGACAGCTTACAGGGATGTGACGCAGTCCTTTTAGGAAACAATCTAGCAAGCAAAATAAACAACATATTTGGTATCTGACTGACAGAATACATACTCTCTCTGCTCCTGTTGTCTATCTTTTGACGTTTGAATGAGAGATATGTTGCTTTTGGGGGAGAGGGGCTGGTTTGTTTTTTGTCATAAGACTGTCTCATATGGCCCTGTGCTAAAGGTGATATCTCTTGATTCTTGATTTTCAGTTTTGTATTTTGGGGCGGTCCTGAGAGACCTCTCCTCTCTGACCTCTGCCTCTTAGCTGTCCGGCTGGCTTCCCGAGGAGAGGGCTCGTGCTGTCCTCTGCTGGCCAGCACCTGGCTCCAGGCCTTTGTTCGCTCTCAGTAACACAGTTCATTTTCTGATCAGGACCTGTTCTGCAGTGGGTCCTGGGTATAATTTTTTCCAGTGATCCTGACATGATTTAATAAGTTACCAAAATTAAGAACCTTTGCTTTATGTGCTTATCAAGAAGTGTTACAGATCCAAAATAGAAATTCAGTTCAACAAAGTAAACATAGTTTTTCCTTATGTTGGATTTCTTTTCTTGTTTTGTTTCTTAACTCTTTCTTTGTGTTATTTTTTCCAGGTTTTATACTCTGCTAGTGCTGGCCACAGCTCTCTTTGGACAACCACCTTTCAGGAATGTGATTGTGAATGGGCTCGTCCTTGCAAGGCAGGTGCACTCCTGTGTAATGACGACGTTCTCCGTTCCTTAATCATCCTTTGGGAATAGAGGAATTCAGGAATGCCCCAATTCTGTTCCTACTATTTCCTCTCTGCTTTTTATATTTTTTCTGTACTTTTCATCCAACTCCTGTCCTGTGCACTTGTCCATCTTTTGCATTCTGTCTCCGCCCACTCCCCTTTGTCTTAGGAAGCGGGGCTGGGTTGAGTACTCAGCCTAATGGAAGCGGAGGTCTTTTCTGGGATCTTTTAGTGATAAAATGATGTGTGTGTGTGTTTAAAATTTCATGAAGCTCTTTTGCTTATAGCTCATAATTTAATCTATACACTGGTCCTTTAATATAGATTTTTGTTGTCTTTTTAACATGATGAAATTAATGGGTTATAGAGGTTTCTAGTATTGCACAGGAGTCTTACTCTTCTTTTCCCTATTCTTCCTTGTTATTAAAAGTGAAACAAATAAAAATAAGAAATTAAGAATGTTCACATAGGTGCCCAGCTTTATGTGCAGTGAGGGGGGTGGCAGTAGGCCCTTTTGTGAGCTATTACACATCTTCGCACACTTAACCTGCAGAGTTCTTCTGACATTTGAGGAATTGAAGTTCAGGAAAAGTAACTAACTTGCCCAAAGTCACACAATAAATAAGTGGTAAATTCAAGTACCCAGGCAGTCTGGCTGTACTGGCTGTGCTTTTTCACATTTTAAGTTGAAAATTTTATTGAATTGTAGATTTGCATGCAATTGTGAAAAATAACAGAGGCACCTTTTGAGTTTTCCCAGTTTCCTTCCCCTCGTGGTCACATTTTTTAAAACTATAATACATGATCACAACCAGGACGTTGATGCAATCCACCAATCCTAGTCAGGTTTCCCCATTTTACGTGTACTGATTTGTGTGTGTTTAGTTGCATATAGCTTTATCACATGTAGATTCCTTTATCCACCAGCACAGCCAAGATATTTAACCCTTTGAACATCTCACGGTCCCTTTGTTGCCTTTTCACTACTACACCCATATCCTTTTGCCCTTTCAGCCTCCTCCCCAACCCCTGGCAAACCACTGATCAGTTCTCCATCTCTGAAATGGTGTCATTTCAAGTCTGTTGTGTAAATAGATTCCTACCACGTGTAACTTTTTGAGATTGGCTTTTCTGCTCAGTGTTACTCCCTGGAGGGTGCCGGGGCTTGTGTATCTGTGGCTCCTTCCTTTTCTTTGACGAGCATATGGGTGACCCAGTGTTTGACTCTTCACCTGCTCAAGTGAGTTGTTTCCAGTGTTTGTTGACAATGAATAAAGCTGTCAACTTTGTTGTAAGGTTTATAGATTTTCATTTCTGTAAGGTAAATGCCTCATCTGTATTTTTAACTGTTCCACTATAATGTCTTCCTTTATTTCTCCTGAAACTTCTCTGTTGACTCAACACAGTATTTGAAAAGATACTGACAGACAGCTTGTTGTACTTAACATTGGCTGTATGCCCTTTGCACTTATGTGCTCCAGTTGAAAATAGCTGTAACCATATATAAAGGTAAACTGTGACATTGACTTTTGTTTTTCAAGTGATGGCCAGAAAATGAGCAAACGAAAAAAGAATTATCCAGATCCACTTTCCATCATTCATAAATATGGTGCTGACGCCCTCAGGTAAACGCCCATGCTTTGCCCCGTGTGTTTGTCGTCTTTTTCTTTTCTTTTCTTTCTTTTTTTTACATTTAATCACATCTATTTATTTTTGTTTGTTTGTTTGTTTGTTTGTTTTTGTTAGTCCTCACCTGCGGATATATTTCCATTGATTTTTAGAGAGAGGGAGAGTGAGAGAAACATTGATGTGAGAGAAACCATCGATTGGTTGCCTCCTGCAGGAGCCCTGACCAGGGTCGGGGCCAGAGAGGAACCTGCAACCAAGGTACATGCCCTTAACCAAGGTACATGCCTTTGACCGAAGTCAAAGCCTGGACCCTTTGGTCCACAGGCTGATGCTCTGTTCACTGAGCCAGACCTGCTAGGGTATGTTTGTCATTTTTATGTAAGCATTTCTCATTCTGTTAGTCATGTTTCTTAGATGTGGTTTAGAATTTGCTTTTTAAAAAGCAAATTTCACACCCTGTTTCACAGCCATGCTCACTTCCTCCTATTAATCTTTGCTACAGAGGGAGCTAAATTTGTATGATGTTGACTCAAACTCCCCCCAAAGTGGTTTTTAAAATAATGATGACATTTTCAAATCTAGAGATCATTAAGTGTTCAAATTAAAAGCCTTCCAGCCAAAACCGGTTTAGCTCAGTGGTTAGAGCGTCGACCTGCGGACTGAAAGGTCCCAGGTTCAATTCCGGTCAAGGGCATGTATGTTGGTTGCAGGCACATCCCTATTGGGGGGTGTGCAGGAGGCAGCTGGTCGATGATTCTCTCTCATCGATGTTTCTAGCTCTCTATCTCTTTCCCTTCCTCTCTCTGAAAAATCAATAAAATATATTTAAAAAAAAAAAAAAGCCCTCCAGCCATCTGCCCTGGCAGAACATACACAGCTGCTCCTGTGTGAGTTTTTGGTGCCTGCATTGTCCTGGGAGGAGGGCCTGGCCACCGCCTTTGGGTTCTGCTACACCCACCACCAGTGGCCTGTACTGGGCTTATATCTCCTTTTATAATGTGCATGGCCCCATGCATGTAACAGTAAGAGTTTTATCAGTTTAAAATAGACCATGAGAAGATTATTCATAAGTACCCCTTTTGTAGAAGAAATGGCAATTTTGGTGTTGCCCTGTCAAATGTCACGTAATAATAGTTGGCTATCTATGTTTCTTTTTGGTGTGATTTTTCTCTTCCAGATTGTATCTGATTAACTCCCCTGTGGTGAGAGCGGAAAACCTCCGCTTTAAGGAGGAAGGTGTTCGTGATGTTCTGAAGGACGTGCTACTCCCTTGGTACAACGCCTATCGCTTCTTCATCCAGAATGTCCTGAGGCTGCAAAAGGTGTGGACTGCGGTGCTGTGGTCGAGCTCTGCCTTTCCAGCTGGGTTGAGCTGGGTTTGCACAGTCCCTATGATGTGGAGGGTCCGAGACTCTTGGGAGGCCATTGGTGAAGTTATCTGGGGCCCTTGTAGCAAACAGCAGCCTCCCCTGTAGAAGAGTTGCATTGGATATTCATTTAGCTAGCCAGTTCCCCTCTCTTCGTGGGACCAGTGAGGGTAGGGTATGGCAGAGCCAGTAAAGGGTCATATACTGTCTCCGAGTAAAGGCCCTCAATGGGTGCCTATGGGCTGATACTCGTGAGTGAAAGAAATTTCATTGGGGTCTTAGGACTTAAAGTAATGATTGTGATGTATATGCAAGTGCCTTCCAAGTATGTCCTGCTGCCCAGCAGCATTCTGGGAGAAGTCTGCACTTCCAGGACTCCATTGGGGTTAGGGCCTAAGACCACTGATCTTTTTACCTCCAGCATCTTACAAGTAGAATGCTTAGTAAGTTACTGTTGACTAGCAACTTCTGCTTCTTGCTTTTCTAGGTCTGAATAAAGCTTCCCAGGCGCCATTTTCCCCTATGTTTGAGAAAGGCAGCCATTTTCCACTGTCCCTCTTGCTCCTGGCTTTTTGTTCCAACCACCTTTTTGGGCCCACAGTTCTTAGGCAGGTCCACGTTGCAATCTCTGTCGGTGTGGACCCTGGTCTGGGCATGGCAGCAAGACACCGGCTCTACCATCAGGCGCATAAATTTGGGCAAGGATTAGCATTACCACCATTCTGCCACTGGTGGTGACACTGTGTGTGTAGGGACAGATGAGGTGGGCCTTCACAATTGAGGAAGATTTTGCAAAGGGAAATCAGGTGAAATAAAACATTCTAGGTAAAATTAATAATATAAGCTGAGACATTAATTCTTAGTGCTCATTTTTAATTTGTAGACAGTCATCCAGAGCTTGCAAATTTTACTGTCTTTCCTTCCTCAGATTTAAAGTAATTATATAGTTATTGACAATATTTTAGAATGTTTCTCAATTCATACTCATTCTTTGCTGCAGAAGAGTAATTATTTTCCCAAATTCTCCTCTCAAAAATGTAATTTATTAATTGAGGACTTAATATCCCAAGTTTAGAGCTTATCCTGAAAATACTATTGGAAATTAGAAATTTAGATTGCCAATGGGCCTGGATTGGGGTAGGCAGGGCGTGGTATTGGCTATTTCAGTTTAAGTGCTTAAACAGCTCATTGCTTCACATGAATTTCCCTAAGCAAACAGAATATTTCAATAATTGTCAATTCCTAGGAGGAAGAAATGGAATTCCTCTACAATGAGAACACGGTTAAAGAAAGTGCCAACATCACAGACCGGTGGGTCCTGTCCTTCATGCAGTCGCTCATTGCCTTCTTTGAGACTGAAATGGCAGGTGTGTCTCTCTTTGACCCTCCTCCCAGGGACTAAGGACTCAATCTTTATGACTGCTCTTTAACTTTTCATTTACAAACAAAGGATATTTTATGTAAATTTTAAGAGATAAATAGTGGATAAATAGTTATTTCTTTCAGCACTTAAATATAATTTTGTCCAGGCTAGTTATAGAAGATGCTGTTCCAAGGATGTCCAGTGGCTTCATCCCTTCACAGGCTCAGTGCTGGGTGACTCTGTGCCTGTCCCCTAGTTTCTTTGTGAAAAACACCTGGTTAGAGTTATTCTAATGCTCTAATAGAGATCATGTACATCAAGTAGCTGGTAGGTAGTAGGTACTCACTAAGTAGTACTTGTTAGTAGGTCCTTTATTTTGTTACTAGTGCTCTGGTGCACAGATGCATGCACATTGAAAGGAAATTAATTAGAAGATGGTCGGCAGGGCCAGACTGGGCTAAACAGGCTGGATACTCCTTGGAGCCAACCTCCAGCAGTTCCTCCCTGGCCGACTACACCTGGGGTGGCACCTGCGGCTCAGAAGGAGTCTGCGTAGTGAGTAGGGTCCCTCTGGCAGGTAGGGTCCTTCAGTCTGGCCTGCGGGAATCGGGCCAAAACCAGCTCTCCGACATTCCATGAGGGGTCCCAGATTGTAAAAGGGTGGTTCTCAGATCATGCACCCCAGAATCAGGCTACCTCCTCTATGGGTGCATCACCCGAGAACCCCGCTGCCAAGTCACCTCAACTCAGCAGCTCTTGTGTTGAGCTGCTGCCTGCTGGTGGTTAGTGGACATCATAGCTACCAATCAGAGTGTCTGCCCCCTGGTGATCACTCTCATAGCTACCAGTTGGGAGGTTGCTCAGCCTTTTATGTTTATAGATTTTTTAAATTTCTTTTTAAAAAATATATATTTTACCGAAACCGGTTTGGCTCAGTGGTGGAGCGTCGGTCTGCGGACTGAAAGGTCCCGGGTTCAATTCCAGTCAAGGGCATGTACATTGGTTGCGGGCACATCTCCGGAGGGGGGTGTGCAAGGGGCTTTGTTTCTCTCTCATTGACGTTTCTAGCTCTCTATCTCTCTCCCTTCCTCTCTGTAAAAAATCAATAAAATATATTTAAAAATAAAATAAAAATAAAAAATATATATTTTATTGCTTTTTATACAGAGAGAAAGGGTGAGAGATAGAGAGCCAGAAATATCTATGAGAAATATCAGCTGCCTCCCGCACACCCTGGGGATGTGCCTGCAACCAAGGTACATGCTCTTAATTGGAATCGAACCTGAGACCCTTCAGTCCGCAGGTTGACGCTCTATCCATTGAGCCAAACCGGTTTCAGCTTTTAAATTTCTGTTTATTGTCAAGTCTACTTTATTAAATGAAGTAGTCTACAAAAATTAGGAAATACAGGAAAGCAGTACTGAAGTACACATTTTCCTATATTTCTATTACATACAGCAATGAATTTGGTTTGTATAGCGGTTGGGAGGTAGGTTATGATGGTTTCCTCGAGGTTGGAGATGGAACAACCAGAAGTCAGGGTGGAAAATTCTAGAAAGCATTAACTCAGATACTTGAGATGGGTGGGTCTGATAAAGTGGGTGGGCTTCCCAGTGCTGCACGCCTTAGCAAGGTTGACCTGCCTTCCTTAGCACCTGTTGGTGCCAGGGGCTGCCGTGCAGGTTCAGTGCTTAGGGATTCAAGGAGAAGAGCCACCTTTTGGTGCAGACAGAGGCCTGCCGTCCTCAGCTGGTGCATTTCTCCTCTGGAGTAGGTGCCTTTAATCCTGGCACAAAGGACAGTGAGCCCAGGAATTTCCACACGCTCACCAGTCATCCTGACGGACCATGTCTGCCCCTTTAAACATAGGATCATATGACTGCCAAGCTGTTGGACAGAAGTGATGATGGAAATGAGTATGGGAAGCAGATTACTGAGTGGGATTTCACCAGGCTCCCAGGACACGGGCTCACAGCCATGCTCACTTCCTCCTGAGTGATGTGAATGGGAGGAAAGCCCTGCTGGGGCTTATTGCTTGGCGCTTCTGCATCTTTAGACAGCTGTGCCCTCCTGAAGAGTGTGCCCAGTCTGACTGGGTGCGTAGGTTAGGCAGCTTATGCACATCAGCTTAGTGGTAAGGAAAAGCCAGGTGTGAAAGGTCAGCTTGTGCCCTCAGCCCCCTCGTGAACAGAGTTTGAAGTAGCATCCTTGAAGCATGACACTTTTATAGTGATCTCAGCGATACTTGCTACTGCTGCTGTTTATTGTGTGCTCATTCCATATGGGCTTCATCTTTCTAAGCTAAAACCTGAATATAGAAAGTAGGTTGTGATGGCTTCCTAGAAGATGAAAAGTGTAAAGAACACTAAGAATAACTTAGTCCTCTTTCTTTTATTTTTTAAATTAACTTTTTCTTAATTTTGCTCATATTTTTAATGACACTTGTTTCTTTTTAAAAAAAAATATGTATTTTATTGATTTTTTACAGAGAGGAAGGGAGAGGGATAGAAAGCTAGAAACTCGATGAGAGAGAAACATCGACCAGCTCCCTCCTGCACAGCCCCTACTGGGGATGTGCCCGCAACCAAGGTACATGCCCTTGACCACAGTCAAATCTGGGACCCCTCAGTCCGCAGGCCGACACACTAACCACTGAGCCAAACCAGTTTTAGCAATCTTTCCTTCATCTTTATTCCTGCTCAGTGATCAGGGTGGTGGTAGCTGTGTCAAAAAAAATTTTTTTAATTGGCCAACAATGAAGTTTGCTGCAACAATGAAGTTTGCTGCAAAAAAGTTGACTTTTTCTTTCGTGAGCAGTTTCTCTATAGCATGGAATGCTGTTTGATAGTATTTTACCCACAGTAGACATTCTTTGAAAATTAGAGTCAGTTTCACACCCTGTTGCTGCTTCACCAACTAAGTTTATGTAATACTCTAAATCCTTTGTTGTCATTATAACAGTCTTCACAGCATCTTCACCAGGAGTAATTGTGCGGCTCTTCTTTCACTTGAGCACTTGGAGGCCATTGTA
Source organism: Pipistrellus nathusii (assembly GCA_963693515.1). Classification (NCBI taxonomy): domain Eukaryota; kingdom Metazoa; phylum Chordata; class Mammalia; order Chiroptera; family Vespertilionidae; genus Pipistrellus; species Pipistrellus nathusii. The sequence continues at coordinate 68,732,319 of OY882867.1, read as the reverse complement.
GTTTTATTAATTGCCCTAATTTCAGTGTTGTTGTATCTCAGGAAGTGGAGAGGCCTGAGGAGCAGGAGAGAGAGAGGGGAATGGCCAATCATTGGAGCAATTGGAACACACAACACATATCGATTGAGTTTGAAATGCTTTGTGGGGATAATTCGTGGTACCCCAAAACAGTTGTAATAGTAACATCAATGACCACTGACCAAAGATCATCATAACAAATATAGTAATGAAATAGTTTGAAATATTGAAAGAACCAAGCCAGACACAAGCAAACAAATGATGTTGGAAAAATGGTGCTGATTAACTTTGGTTTGTATTTTAAAAAATCTGAACGCAATAAATACAGTAAAATGAAGTATGTTCATATTTTGATGTTCAGAAAGCCGATTCTATTTTATTCATGGTTCTTGCTAAGTTTCTCAGTGGCTTCATGAAGGATAGCTTGTGCTTGTGGGTTCTCTGGTGGGGCTGGGCTGTGTGTTATATGATGTTGAGCAGCAGGTATCCCTAGGGTCCCTTAGCAAGATGCATGGAGCACCCACATGTTCAATTATGACAAGGACGTCTCCAGGCATTGCCAGTGTCCCCTGTGGGACAGAGTGGCTCTGGTTGAGAAATGCTGACCTATGCTATGCCCTTTAACATCTAATTAGGACTTTCTGAGTGTCAGTCTTGGTTGATGTACAGAACAGCACATCTCCAGGTAAACCTGTCTCCTGGTGTCGTGTGCTGGGCAGTGTTGGCCTCTTGTCCACACATACAGCATATCCTCTCTCTGACAGTGGCTCACAGTGCAGTTGTGTGTGCCCCAAGACACTTTATGGTCATTGCTTCCCTTTGTTCCTTTCTGTCTCAACAAGCATGGGGACCCTTGGATGACAGGGCTACTCATTCTTGTGTTCATTCCTTCCCCAAGTATCCCAAATGCTCAGTCTATTCTCAGTTCCTGATTGATTGCTCTTACTTTTAGCTTACAGGCTTTATACTGTGGTACCCCGCCTGGTCAAGTTTGTCGACGTTCTGACCAATTGGTATGTCAGGATGAACCGCCGAAGATTAAAGGTAAGGCCAGGCTGTTTTTCAGAAGAGCAGGAAGTGTGAAAATGAGTACAGCCTAATGCCGTAATATTTTGACGCAATTTTTTAATTTTACATTGCATATTAACTCTATTTATCGCCATTTGATGGATAGGGACCTATAAATTTTAAAAGTCATGGTGCATATTTTCAGAACACAGTTATGGACATGCCATATTGGAGGGAGGCTCAGGGCCATGGAGGAGTCAACTAAGCATACCTCTTAAAACCCAAAACAAGTTTTGCCAATATTTTCAAATGTCATACAACTGTGATCTCCAGAGTGTCAGTGACTAATAAAACTCTTCCTTGAGCATCTTGGGGACTTTAATGAGTGAAAAATAAGTCCTGTCTCAAGACTTAAGCCATTCATAAACAATCTTCTGTCTATATATATAAAAGCCTAAGTGACTCTTCATCTGATAGCAATGACCATTGGGGACAGATGCTCAAAAGCACAGGCATAGAAACATGGAACAGACTGGTGGATCTCAAAGGGGAGGAGGAGGAAGGAGGGAAGAGATTAATTAAAGATCTTATATGCATGCTAGAGGCCCAGTGCATGGATTCATGCACCAGTAGGTCCCTAGACCTGGCCTGCAGGGATCAAGCCAAAACCGGCTCTCTGACATCCCCTGAGGGGTACTAGATTTCTATCAATGTATATGTGCTCTTGACCAAAGCGAATCCAGGACCCTTCAGTCCTTAGACCAATGCTATATCCATTGAGCCAAACCAGCTAGGGCTGGATTATCTTTTTAGTAAATTTCTTACTTGGTTTTAACAGTTCAGCATGTGTCTCTTTTTCATCCACCAGGGTGAAAACGGGATGGAGGATTGTGTGAGGGCTCTGGAAACTTTGTTCAGTGTTCTGCTTTCCCTGTGCAGACTGATGGTAAGATTCTTGGCCCCGTTCCGACTGGTCCTGGGGCTGCTCACTGTGCCCTGATGCTTTAGTGTCTTCTGTCTTTGTTCCTTATTGGTCCACCAGAAATAGAAATTGAGTTTTAAAGCAACTTAAATCTCTATTTCCTTTTCAGAAATCTTTCATGTGTTAAGTAAGGACTAAGCAATAGTTTCAAAGTTGGATTTTTGTGGTGATTTCAGGGGGAGAGTGATGGGGAAGTGGAAGAAGAGTATAAGGGGGATAAATGGTGATGGGAAAATTAAAGTATAGGTAGTGAAAAGTCAATACTAGAAAATAATTGGATATTTTTTCTTTTCACCACTGGAGTATGTTTCAGGTTCTCGCATCTAGATTGAATTGCCTAAGTTCCCCCTAAACATCAGACCACTTCTTCACTATCATTGTAACAGTGAAGTTCTTGAACTAATATCTCGCCAAACATATTACAAACAGTATTTTACTTGACACGTATTCCTACCAATTAAAATATTAATTAAGTAATATACAGTATATTTGTACTTGTTTTAATTCCTCATATCCTATTTAGGCTACTCCATTGTCAATTATAAGCCTTCTGTATATTTCCTAAACACACACAGAATGAGAGCCTGCATTGTGTGATGTTTCCTGCCTGGTCCTGCACATCTATTCTCATTCATTTTACCCTATGAGGCAGGTTGTATTCTTCCAGGTTGAAGATAAGGTTCTAACTTTTGGAGATATTGAGTTCTTTTTATATTGCCTTTGCTAATACCTGGTCAGTGACTCCTTTTTGTTGTTGTTGTTGTTAATTAATTTACAGGGGTGACGTTGATTATTAAAACCATACAGATTTCAAGTGTACAGTTTTATGACACATCCTATCTGTATATTCCACTGTGTGCTCACCACCCAGTCAAATCTTCTGTCACCGTCTATTTGATACCTCCCTTCTTACCCCCTTTCCTCCAGTGACAACTATATAGTTACCCGTGTCTGTGAGTTTTTATTTTTCTTGTTTGTTCAGTTGTTTTCGATTTTATATCCCACATATGAGTGAAATCATATGGTTTTAGATTTTTCTGTCTGACTTAATTTTGCTTCCATGATACTCTCAAGATCCATCCATGTTGTTACAAGTGACAGTTTTCATCTTCCAGCCGAGTAGTATTCCATTTTATATATGTACCACATCCTTGATCCAGTCATTCATCGGACACTTTGGTTGTTTTAATGTCTTGTCCACCATGAATCTGCTACATAGAACCTAGGGATGCATATATCTTTGCAAATAAATGTTTTCAAATTTTTCCACTAGATACCAGAATGGGGTTGTTGATTATATAGTAATTATTCTTAACAAATTTGAAGAACCTCCATACTGTTTCTGTTTTTCATATTTGCTGTAACAGTTTACATTCCCATCAACAATGAATGATTTTTTTTTTTCCTAACCTCTTCAACACTTGTTATTGCTTTCTTATTGATTATAACATTCTAAGAAGTGTGAGGCGGTATCTCATTCTAGTTTTGATTCACATTTTTCTAATAGCTGATGCAGTTGAGCATCTTTTCATATATCTGTTGGCCATTTCTATGTCTTCTTGGGAGAAGTGTCCAGGTTTCTGCCCCTTTTGTAATTGGATTATTTCTTCAGTGTTGTGTTCTTAATATATTTTGGATATTAAGTGCTTGTCAGAGCTATTGTTTGCAAATATTTTCTCCTATTCTTTTATTGTTTGTTTTTGTTGTTGTTCATGGTGTCTTGCTGTTTAGAAGTTTTTAGTTTGATACAGTCCTATTCATTTATTTTTGCTTTTACTTCCCTTACTTTTGGCATCAAAGTCATAGAATTCTCTGTAAGACCAAGGTCCATAATTTAGTACCTAAGTTTTAATATATATGGATAAACACTAGCTTGCTTCTTTTGCATTTGGCTTTCTAATGTCCCCAGCATCATTTATTAAAAAGTCTTTTTCCCCCCATTGTATGTTTTGAGTTCCTTTGCAAAAATCATTTGCCCACATACATGTGGGTTTGTTTCTGGGCTCAGCTCGTGATTCTATTTCCTTGAATTTCGTGTCTGCTTTTCTGCTATTATCATGCTGTTTTTATTATTGTTGCTTTGCATAATGTGAAGTCAGGGAATTTGATACCTTCAGTTTTGTTCTTTTTTCTCAGAATTGTTTTGGGTGTTTGGGGTCTTTTGTGGTTCAATACAAATGTGATGATTTTGTGTCCTATTTCTTAAGTGCCATAGGGATTTTGATGGGCAATTGCATTAAATCTGTATATTGCTTTGGATAATATATCTATTGTAACTGTTGTAATTCTTCCAGTTCATAAATATGGAATACCTTTCCAGTTTACTGTGTCTTTTTCAAACTGCAATTTTCAGTGTACAGGCTCTTCACACCCTTTGTTCAATTTATTCCCAGGTATTCTACTCTTTTTGTTGCAATTGCAAAAAGATTTTTTTTAGTTTATTTTTGAAATCTCATTGTTAGTATATACGAAAGCAGAGCAGTGTATTTTTATATATTAACTTTGTATCCTGCCACTTACTGTTATTGTTTATTGTGTCTAATAGTTTTTTGGTGGTGTCTTTAGAGTTTTCTATATAAAGAATCATGCCATCTGCAAATGGTGGCACTTTACTTCTTCATTCCCAAATTAGATGCCTTTTATTTTATTTCTCTTGCCTTTTATTTCTTTCTCTTGCCTGATTATTCTGGCTAGGACTTCATTACTATTTCATACTAGAGGTCTGGTGCACTGACCTGTGCCCTCTTGCAATCTGGGAGCCTTCGGGGGATGTCCGATTGCCACAGAGGTGGAGAGGCTCCGACCACTGCTACTTTGCTCGCCTGCTGTGAGCCCAGCTTCTGGCCAAGTGGTGCTCCCCCTGTGGGCGTGCACTGACCACCAGGGAACAGCTCCTACATTGAGTGTTGCCCCCTGGTGGTCAGTGCACATCGTAGCGACTGGTCAATATTAGCCTTTTATGCCTTAGGAATCATGCCGTAATTGACTCTTTAAAATCCCCCTAGGGTTCCCGGATTATAAGAGGATGCAGGCCAGGCTGAGGGACCCCACAATCAGGGCTGGGTAGAGATGTGGGAGGTTGGCCATCCAGGGAGGGATCAGGGAAGGGCTCCAGGGCATGTCCGGCCATCTTGCTCAGTCCCAATCAGCCAGACCCCAGCAGCAAGCTAACTTACCAGTCGGAGTGTCTGACCCCTAATGGTCAGTGAATATTATAGTGATTGGTTGACCAGTTGACTGTTTGTCCCCCTGGTGGTCAGTGCATGTCATATAGAGCAGTTGAGTGGCCTTCTTTGATTGGTTAAATTGATGACCAGACACTTAGCATAATAGGCTTTTATGCTAATTATCTGACTGATTGCTATGAAGCACACTGACCACCAGAGGTCAGATGCTCAATGGACTGGCCATTTAAAGAGAAATGGCACCGTGGACCTGGTGCCCACAAAGCAACACTTGGTTTCTCCCAAGTAGGACACAGGCCACACCACCACCCCAGAGCGACAGACCACCAAATCACAGCTGATGCTGCCAAGACTCCATGCACAAAATGCAGCCCACAGCAAAACTCGGAAATGGTTGGTGTGGGCATTGGGTAATGATATCACATAGCAATGCCTGGCTTCCTTTCCCTAGTGATGACTAGCCTCCTTGCAGTTTCTTCTGCTCAGTAACACAGCTTGCTTTATAGCCAGGTGCAAACATTTCAAACTCTAAATGTCTGTGAAGAGTTTTCCCATGCTTCATCTCATTTGATCTTCACAGAAGTCCTGGTATAGGTATAAAGGAGACTTGGTGGGATTCTATTTTCTTTTCATTAGCCAGAAAGCAGAAACTTAGAAAGTTTAGAAACCTGATTGAAAAGAAGGAAGAAATGGTGGATCTTGAAAATAACTTCAGGTTTTCTCACTGCACAGAATATAGTAAACATAGCTGCAGTTAAATATTTTACCTTTTGTTCTCCGTGCGTGATCTACAATAATAATCTGCTTGGTGTTGATATTTACTGCTGTGTTATTGACAATTACCTGAAAGAGAAGTTGGGGTGCCTCACTGGGCTGGGAAAAATTTAGCTACATCAGAAAGCAGGTCTAATTAAACAAGTTTATTCTGTATATATAAAAGATTAAGTTGATTTAGCCTTTTTGTATTGGGCTGCTATTTGTATTGGGCTTGGAGGTGCCCAGACAAAGCCCAGCTGTAAAGCAAGGCAGGCTGCTGCTAGTGCTGCATCTTGGGCTTCTTATTAAGAGGTATGGAGCATGCTGATGCCAGCTTCTGCTTGTTTTAGCTATTTTAGGAAAGACTGAAGCCTGAGCAAGGACAGGCCATTCATATGGAAAAGTCACTACAAACAACCTGGGTGGGATGGGGTTTTAAAATCGCCAGGGTGGAGCAATATAAGCAAGGTTGATGGAGACTCAGATATGACACCAGTCAGTCAGCTCTGAGACAGGAAGTGTTAGGGGGACGGGCTCAGCATGGGAACCATGAACGCTATGAGCATCCCTTTCTGGGAGAAAGCCACATTCTAGTTCTTGCTCTGCTGCCAGACAATCCATTTCCTTCCCCTATGTCCCTGGATCCCCCCAGGCCACTGCCCCAGCGCTGGAGCTAAGAGGGAGTGAGTCTGAATATGTCTGTGTATCGTCCCTTTAAGAGGAACTGCTGGGACTCCATGCCACTTAACCTCAATCTCTGCTGGTTTTTATATCCTAAAATTGTGGGGACTTCTCTTCCCAGTACTGGAAACCTAGACTGAGTGATCTGGTGTGTGGCATGTGCTTTTTTATTTACTTCTGTAGTTGCGGGACTTCCATTCAGCCAGATCTCGACTGGGTCTAAATGATGATGTTTTGTATTTTATATTATGTATTTAAATCATGTTTATTATTCCTTGTTGTTGTTTTTTAATTTTTATTTCATAGAAGGGAGAGAGAGAGAGAGAGGGAGAGATAGAAATATCAATGATGAGAGGGAATCATTGATCAGCCGCCTCCTCCACATCCCCTACTGGGGATTGAGCCTACAACTCAGGCATGTGCCCTTGACGGGAATCAAACCCATGACCCTTCAGTCCCCAGGCCAACACTCTAACCATTGAGCAAAACCATCTAGGGCTTTAGTTATAATTTTGATGTGGTTGTGGGAGGCAACAAGTACTGGTATTTACCTCAGTCACCATCTTGGTTCACTCTTCGAATTTTTTGTTTTGTTTTTGTTTTTTTAAAATATATTTTATTGATTTTTGTACAGAGAAGAAGAGAGAGAGATAGAGAGTTAGAAACATCAATGAGAGAGAGTCATTGATCAGCTGCCTCTTGCACACCCCCCACTGGGGATATGCCCGCAACCAAGGTACATGCCCTTGACCGGAATCGAACCCGGGGCCCTTCAGTCCCCAAGCCGACGCTCTATCCATTGAGCCAAACCGGTCCCGGCCAAATTTTCTGTTTTTTATTGATTTTTAGATAGCTAGAAACATTGCTGAGAGAGAAGCATTAATTGGTTGCCTTCTACACACGCCCTCCTGGGGACACTAGGAGATTTTTTTCCCCTTTTATTTTTATTTATTTTTTAATTTAATAAATATTTATTGTTCAAATTATTACAATTGTTTCTCCTCCCCCCCCCCCCCATAGCTCCCCTCACCCGGTCCCCACCCTATCCTCTGCCCTTACCTTCCCGCTTCTTATCCCCCCACACCCCGTCCTCATCCATAGGTATATGATTTTTGTCCAATCTCTTCACGTACTCCCCACTCGGACACCACTTTCCACCTGAGAATTATCAATCTTCTCCCATTTTATGCCCTTGTTTCTATTATATTTACCACTTTATTCTGTTACTCAGATTTTTAATTCACTTGACTTTTAGATTGACTTGTTGATAGATATATATTTGTTCATAATTTTTTTTGAAAATTCTATTTTATTCAAGAGTAATTTCTAAGCCACCTTTAGAAAGTTTCCTTTAAAAATCATTTTTCTTCTTTACACCAAGCAACCTACATGTTTGCTTGTTTGTTTGTTTGTTTTTGATCTATTTATTCATAATTTTTATCTTTTTTTCTTCTTTTTCCTCTTTTTAAAGAACACCTTTTAGCATTTCATATAATACTGGTTTGGTGGTGATGAACACCTTTAGCTTTTTCTTATCTGTGAAGCTCTTTATCTGGCCTTCAATTCTGAATGATAACTTTGCTGGGTAGAGTAATCTTGGTTGTAGTTTCTTGCTATTTATCACTTTGAGGATTTCTTGCCACTCTCTTCTGGCCTGCATAGTTTCTGTTGAGAAATCAGCTGTAGGTAACTAACTGTTTTTCTCTTCCTGCTTGTAGCAGTCTGTGTCTTTTGCTCTTGCATTTTAATTACGATGTGCCTTGGTGTGGTCCTCTTTGGATTCCTTTTGTTTGGGGTTCTCTGCACTTCTTGGACTTGTAAGTCTTTTTCTTTCACCAGGTCGGGGAAGATTTTAGTCATTATTTCTTCAAATAGGTTTTCAGTGTCTTGCTCTCTCTCTCTCTTCTGACACCCCCCATAATTCTGATGTTGGTTTGCTTGAAGTTGTCTCAGAGCTTTTTACACTCTCTTCAATTTTCTGGATTCTTTTCTCTTTCTGCTTCTCTGGAGGAGTGTCCTTTGCCTCTTTGTATTCCAAATCTTTCACTTGATTCTTGTGTTCTTCCAGTCTGCTGTTGGGTCTCTGTATAATATTTTTTATTTCATTCAATGTATGTTTAATTTCTAGTTGGTCCTTTTTCACATCCTTGAGGGTCTTGTTAAATATACCAGCCTTATCTAGGAAATTCTTGAAAAAGCTTATAACCGTGGTTTTAAACTCTGTGTCCAGTCATTTGTGATCCTTTTCCCTGTGTCCTCATTTTCACTGCTTCCTTGAGTTGGTAGGATAGCTTTGTGTGCTGTGTGTCCTAATGGAGCCAGTGGCTCGGCCTCCCCAGTTACCTGGGGTGGACACTCTTGGTGCATCCCTTTGTGGACTTTGTGTACAGCCTTGTTATAGTTACGTCTTGATTGTTGTTGGTGTCACTGGGAGGAATTGACCTCCAGGCCAATTGTCTATAATGGAAGAATTGCTGTGCTGGAGACATGTTTATGGGGCAGGACTTGTTCCAGTAGGGCTTTGGTGCTCACTGAATCTTCCTCTTGAGTGTGTCCCTTTTAAGAGTAGTTGAAATCTGGTGGTGTCCCACACCAACTACTACATATACTAGTTTCTCTGGATCTTCAATAGAGTGCAGTTTAGCTACTGTCAGCCCACCCAGCAGGAGCTACAGCAAGAACTACAGTTTTTTCCTCTTTGCTTGGGATTAGGCAGTTTTGGAGCAGTCTGATTGGAGCTGCAGTTTATTTCCAACTCCCCACGCTCCAGCGCAGTAAACAATGATTGCTGCGCGCACCTCTCCAAAAAAATCACCCTCACTTTCGGACCCAATGGCCAACAGACCAGCTTCTCCTCTTAGGCATCTGGGTCCCCTGCGTGGCACCAGAAACTGGATTTCAAAGTGATTGGGAGCTTGTTTCCCTTTGGGTTGAAAAAAGCCATGCACCCTGTCGCCCGCCACCAGCCCGATTCACATGCCTCCATACTTCAGCTTTTCAGCGCTTATGCTCCATTCATCTAGCTTTCCTGTGGTTCTGGGTGATAGACATTTTGTCTTTTAGTTGTAGTTTTGAAATTGTTGTTGGAGGCGGCAGATTAGTTGTTTACCTTTGCCGCCATCTTGGTTTCTCCACTAGATTTTTTATGGTTCTTTCCATTTCCTCACTGTTAGTCTATTTAGACATTTCCAATTCTTTGAGATTCAGTGTAAGAGGGTTTTATATCTCTAGCAACTTGTTCATTTCTTTCAAGTTATTGAATTTGGTGATCTATTTTAGTTTGATCCTCTGTGATGTTTGTGGTAACTTCTCTTTCATTTCTTATCTTGCTTATTTCTCTCTATTTTATGTAATGAGTGTAGCCAGAATTTGTCAATTTTGTTAATCTTTTTATATAAAGGCAGCTCTTCATTGCATTAATTTTTTTAAATACATATTTCATTGTTTTTTTTTGCAGAGAGGAAGGGAGAAGGATAGAAAGCTAGAAACACTGATGAGAGAGAAACATCAATCAGCTGCCTCCTGCAAAAGGTATATGCCCTTGCCCGGAATTGAACCTGGCACCTTTCAGTCTGCAGGCCGGCACTCTATCCACTGAGCCAAACTGGTTAGGGCTGTTGCATTAATTTTTTTGTGTAGTATTTTAGTTCTCTACTTCATTTTATTCTGCTCTAATTTTTATTTTCTTCTGGAACTTGGGCTACTTTTGTTTTGTTTGTTTTTTTCCTAGATCTTTAAGACTAATGTTGTTTACTTGGAATTCTTCTTTCCTGTCTAGACATAGGACAATCACTCTTTTTTTTATTGCAGAAATCCTCCAGGATGCTTTGGGTCCTGGCTGTACTCCACTGTGCTTCATAGGAAGTTCCTTTCTCCAAAGTCAAAATGAGGTCCTTTGTGTTGCATAGTACATGTTTATTTACCTCATATCCACTTCTGTGCAAATATCTGTTTTTCTTGGAAATGTTTTGTTCCCATTTTCCACTAAAGTCAGCTAATGATGGTTGCATATGAATGATATGATGTTTTCTGTCCTTACATAGGCCCCGTATACACCTTTTCTCACTGAATTGATGTACCAGAATCTTAAGATGCTGATTGACCCTGTTTCTGTCCAGGACAAGGACACACTCAGCATCCACTACCTCATGCTGCCCCGTGTTCGGTAAGAATCTAATATAGCCCTGGTTAGAGCGTATGTCGAACACACCCATAACCCTCGGTTCCAGGTTTGATCTCTGGCCCCAGTTGGGGTACGTGCAGAAAGCAATATCTCTCGTATCGATGTTTCTCTCTGTATCTGTCTCTCTCCCTCTCCCTCTCTCTCTCTTTCTCTCTCCACTGCCTCTCCCTTCCTTACTTACACTCTAAAAAGCAAAGGGAAAAATATCCTCAGTTGAAGATTAACAAGAAAAAACAAAACAGAAGAATCAAATCTATGTAAGCCTCACCAGGACCATGGAAGGGACGTTGCCAAATATGCACTGGCGTGGGGGCCCTAGTTGGCCCCTTGGTTCCCTGCCTCTCCCCTGAGCTGCTCTTGAGGGTACAGAATAGGCAGAAGTGGGGATGCATAGCGGGTAACCACTTTTAGCGCTGCAGCATGTGTGCTATGAGCAGGTGGTTAAAGTCACCATGGGAAGCAGCTGGGTACTTACTGACCAGGAGACTCTAGCTTGCCGCCTACTTCTTGCCACGTACCCCCAAGACCCGCACACACTGTCCTTCCCCAAGGGCCCAGTAGGCCTAGCCACCCCATCCTATCTTTAACGTGTCCTCCTTTCTTTTGTAGGCATGCCTCTTGTTTGGGATTTTTCCCTTTAAACTTAATACCTTTTATTTCCCTGCTTCTTCTAATCAGAGAGGAATTGATTGACAAGAAAACCGAGAGTGCAGTATCTAGAATGCAGTCTGTGATTGAACTTGGGCGAGTGATTCGTGACCGCAAAACTATTCCAATAAAGGTTTGAAATTTTATTTATTTTACATTGCACAGACCTAAATAAAGTCTTTGAGTATTTTCTTTGTATAGAGAGCTACCAGCAGTGGCGTTAAGTGTTTATTCATTTCTACAGTACTGGTATGGATGACTTAATACAAGTTGAGCCTAGTTATTCTTGGAACCTGACATTAGGTTAAAACATTTAACATTCCATTTTTCTCTGGTTGTGAGGATTGGTTTCCTAGTGAACTCGTTTTTATCTTTTCTTCCTAGTATCCTTTGAAAGAAATTGTCATTATTCATCAAGATCCGGAAGCTCTTGACAGTATCAGGTCTTTGGAGAAGTACATTATTGAGGTAAGGCATGTGATTTGTCTCTAGGTCTAAACAGACTTCTTTCGTTGAGAAGATTATTTTGATTAGGAGTCTCCAATAAACTACACTTTGAGTGTATAATTTATCCTTTTTTATTTTTTATTTACACAATTTAACTCTCAAATTTTCCTTGCTGCTAAGAATCATCATCAGTTTTTACACTGTTATTTTAATTCTCTATACCTTATTTCAAGGTTGTCCTGGCAGCTCAGTGATTAGAGCATCATCCCTTGCACTGAATGGTTGTGGGTTCAAATCCTCATTCCAGATCAAGGGCACATACTTGGGTTGTGGGTTCACGACCCACCCCTGGTCAGGTTTTGTGTGGGCGGAAACCAGTTGATGTGTCTCTTGCATCAATGTTTCTCTCATCCCCTCTCTTCTTCTTTCTTACTCTCTGAAAAGCAATGCAAAAAATTTTCCTAGGTAAGGATTCACAAAAAGATTTCAAGGTCAATTAATTTCCTTGCCTTTATTGGATCATTCATACACTTTAGAACTTACTCTCTGATGATTAACAAAATAACTTTGTTCCTTTAGATTATATCAGGTTATAAATGTACAAGTGAACATGTTAGTTGTAAACAGTTCAAACTCTAGCATAGTCCTTCCCATCCCATTTGCTCCCTGGAATCTCACTCCCTCCCAAGCATGCTCACTAGGCTGTCTTCTGCCTGGGTTGTCCTTAGCATTTTATACACCTATTCACACATTAAAGTACAACTTAGATTAAAATATACAGATGTACTTTATTCTTTTTTTTTTTTTAATATATTTTTATTGATTTTACACAGAGAGGAATTGAGAGGGAGAGTTAGAAATGTCGATGAGAGAGAAACATCGACCAGCTGCCTCTTGCACACCCCCCACTGGGGATGTGCCCGCAACCAAGGTACATGCCCTTGACCGGAATCGAACCCGGGACCTTTCAGTCCGCAGGTCGACGCTCTATCCACTGAGCCAAACCGGTCCCTGCTACTTTATTCTTTTTACAGCTGCATCATATTTACTTTCTGGTTGTATCATAATTGCTTTCTCTCCTATTGTTGGAAATTTAGGTTTCTTATTACAAACAAAAGGTTTGTATGTATCTTTGTGCCTGTGTCAGAGTATGGACCTTGGATAGATTCCTAGAAGGGGAGATTTTAGATCAAATAGTTTAAAGTAGTGTCAGTTACCTTACAAAAAAGTTTTATTCCATGATGATTTACAAATATATATATTGTAGAAAATATACTATTTACTAGATGCCCGTTGCACAAAATTTGTGCACTGGGAGTGTAGGGGTTAGAGTGTCCCTCAGCCCAGTTGGCACCCTCTAAAATCTGGGACCCCTTGGGGGATGTCTGACTGCCCTCTCACAATCCAAGACTGCTGGCTTCCAACTGCTCGCCTGCCTGCCTTCCTGATTGCCCCTAACTGCTTCTGCCTGCCAGCCTGATCACCCCCTAATCACTCCCCTGCCAGCCTGATCGACATCTAACTGCTCCCCTTCCAATCCCCAATTGCCCTCCCCTAACAACCTGGTCACCCCCAAATACCCTCCCCTGCATATTCCCTCTTTATTAGATAGGGTTTTTTCTTTAACATATTGGACAGCCCTAACAGGTTTGGCTAGATGAATGGAGCATCAGCCTGCAGACTCAAGGGTCCCAGGTTTGATTCTGGTCAAGGGCATGTACTTTGGGGGCACAAACCCAGTGGGGGGTATGCAGGAGGCAGCTGATTGATGTTTCTCTCATAGGTGTTTCTAGCTCTCTATCCCTTTCCCTTCCTCTCTGTAAAAAATCAACTTTATACATATATATATATATATATATATATATATATATATATTTTTTTTTTTTTTAGAAAAGAAACATTTAAGATTCCTCCATATCTGCCTGGCTGGTGTGACTCAGTGGTTGAGACTCCAGGCTGCTGCCCCTAGCAGGGAATTGCGTGTGGGGAGTGAGATTGTTTTATTTTTCATAAAGGATCTTCACAGCATTCCTCAGGCCACTTTGTAAGCTCTTGTGGCAGCCCTACCTGAGACTGGGAGACTCCAGTGGGGCTGAGAGGACTGGGTGCCACCATCTTGTGGCTATGGGCACCGCCATTTTGTTGTGGAGTGATGGTTAATTTGCATAGACAGACTATTGCTAGAGAATTACAGAAAATATTAGAAAGTAAAGAGTTAAAAATTTTGTAAGTAATGCTTGCAGATGTGGATAAAAATAGAATATATTTAAATAGAACATCTTTTTTTTTTTTTAATATATTTTATTGACTTTGTACAGAGAGGAAGGGAAAGAGATAGAGAGTTAAAATCATCGATGAGAGAGAGTCATCGATCAGCTGCCTCCTGCACACCCCCAACTGGGGATATGCCCGCAACCAAGGCACATGCCCCTGACCGTAATCAAACCGGGACCTTCCAGTCCCCAAGCCGACGCTCTATCCATTGAGCCAAACCGGTTTCGGCTAAATAGAACATCTTAATCACTATAATAAGGTTTATAACACAGTTATGTATAATAGAAAAACTAGAACACTTCCTTACAATTTGCTTCGGTTACATTTCTTGTGCTGTCGTCAGCTTCGGTTTCATTAGTGATAATAGCATGATGGAGGCACGAAATGTTTTGGTTAACTGATTCTTCTTATTGGTTAACCTGTGGTGCTCTGAAATGGCTTGAGCAAAGACTATCTACCCTTGAGAGATAGAACCTTTTTCTAGAGTTGTTTTTAGTTGATTTTATGCTAAACTATTTTGAGCAGGACAGGAAACGTTATTTCATATCTTTCATTTCAGTGGGTTCTAATATGAATTTATAGAGTTGTGAAACTAATCATCACAATTTTAGAACATTTTCACCTCCACATAAAGAAGTCCTGTATCCTTTAAATTAATGCACCGTTTCTCCTCAACATCCCACCCTCCTTGTCAACCACACACCTGCTTTCTGTCCCTGGACATTTCCTGCAAATAGAGTCATATGATACATGGTCTTTTGTATCTGACATCTTCCACTTTATTCATGTTTAGATGAGTTAGTGCTTCGTTTCTTTATATTATTTAATAAGAATCCATTGTATGGATATACCACATTAAATATATGTATGTCTTTTTGATTTCAGAAAGGAAAGGAGATGGAGAGAGAGAGAAGAATCAGTGATGAGAGAGAATCATTGATTGGCTGCTTCTTGCATGTCCCCTATTGGGGATTGAGTGCATAACTGAGCATGTGCCCTTGACCAGAATTGAACCCGGGACCCTTTAGTCTGCAGGTCGACAGTCTATCCACTGAGCCAAACCAGCTCAGACTGGATAGATGACATTTTTTATCTGTGTTCATAGTTGATGGACATTTGAGGTTGTCCACTTTTTTTTTTTTTGACAGTATTTTCTAAACTGTGTTCATAGCTGATGGACATTTGAGGTTGTCTACTTTTTGTTTATTGTGAATAATGTTACTATCAAAATTTATGAGCACTTTTTTGTTGACATTTATGTCATTTCACTTGTTTTTTTATCTTGTCTACCAATCATAGGAGTTGAATGTTCGAAAGGTTACCCTGTCTACAGATAAAAACAAGTATGGTATTCGCCTAAGGGCAGAGCCAGATCACATGATCCTGGGGAAGCGGCTGAAGGGAGCCTTCAAAGCAGTGATGACATCCATCAAGCAGCTGAGCAGTGAGGAGCTGGAGCAGTTCCAGAAGCGTGGTGAGTGTCACTGATGGTGCCTCGGCTCAGGGAGGCTTTTGGTTGGCATTCACTGTCATAAAATGCTATTTCAGTACCTGTCTAATTTGCCTTTATAAGGATACCTGATAATGGTTTTACTCAATCTATTATTATTGGTGCCTTATGTTTTTTTCATTCTTTTTAATACTATGTTATATTTCAATGAATGTTTTCCTTGGACTAAATTTCTAGGTAGAAATTACAGGATCAGATGGTTACCATTGAATTCTACAGATGTTAATGTGGGCCCAGATAATCTGCCCTCGTCAAAAAGAAAGCAGAACCCTTGAGGGTGCGATTGGGAGGAGGGGGGAAAGATGATGACTTAAGTCAGAACCTGTCACAGTTTCTCTAACATTTCTATAATCCACATATTGGCCTCAACTGGCCAAGGCTGGCTCTATTCACTCAGCAAATATTTTTAAAGGCCTTCTGTTTGGTTAGCACTGGCAGCATAGAGTTTAACAGTAATAAGACAGACGTTGTCCTCGCTCTCATTGTGCTTGCTGGTGGACGTGGAAGACTTATGGAGGCAATTGTTGTTCTAGTAAGTGCTGGGATAGAAACCTGTGGGACATTGAGAGGAGTTTAGGAAAGGAGTCGGCTCTGTCTTCTCTCCCATCCATGGATTCAGAAGTTGCCGAAACCGGTTTGGCTCAGTGGTAGAGCGTTGGTCTGTGGACTGAAAGGTCCCAGGTTCGATTCCAGTCAAGGGCATGTACATTGGTTGCAGGCACATCCCCGATAGGGGGTGTGCAAGAGGCAGCTGGTCAATGTTTCTCTCTCATTGACATTTTTAGCTCTCTATCTCTCTCCTTTCCTTTCTGTAAAAAATCAATAAAATATATTTTAAAAAAAGAAAAGTTATCGGCTCTGCCGTGATTACAGTCATGATTGGCCTTCTGACAGCTGCTTAGCATCAGCAGCTGTCCTGGGACGCAAGCTGTTAAGGGCTCCCTTGAAAGTAGAAAATCATAAGCACAGAGATGACATGGAAAGATGTTTAGACTCAGCTCAAATGAGTGATTATGGAAATTGATGGAAATGTCCTTAAGAATTTTCAAATTGTTTGATAAAATTTATCTGGAGATCTTATATGAGAAGCTAGCAACTAAAAGTTGAGTCGTAACTAATTTAACTTGCTACATTAAGTGAAAATCTTTGATCAACTTTCCAGTTAAGGATGTAAGTTGTAGGTAGCCAAAATGTCAAAAATTTCTGAAATACATATTTGAAACCAAAAGGTAGCCATTTTTATACTGTAGATTCTGAATAGACTGATCTGCACTGATGGAAAGCAAAATAGTTTTGAGATCCCAATGACAAGAAGTGAGAACAGCAGCCCAGTGCTCAGAGACCAAGAGCATGATGGTAACCACACGGCTTTCTGAAGATGGGCATTGCCAGCTTCCTCCACTTGGGCTGGCAGGGATGACACTGTTCACCTCATCTAACTTTCCTGATGGCACGCTGCTCGGCACACAATGGGACCGAGGCCCTCCCATCATTGAGGGCTGGGCCTAAGTTTGATTTGACTCAAAAGACTGTATCTTACATTACATTCTGAAGTCTGTATTTATGGTGGGGATTCACGGCCTCCTGGCATGTCTTTGGACCTGGGAGTTTATATACAGCTGGAGACATTGGGTTAGGAGGACTTGATATTATAAAACCTTTATAGATTAGTACTACGAATATTTTTTAAATACATTTTATTGATTTTTTACAGGGAGGAAGGGAGAGGGCTAGAGAGTTAGAAACATCAATGAGAGAGAAACATCGATCAGCTGCCTCCTGCACACCTTCTATTGGGGATATGCCTGTAACCAAGGTTCATGCCCTTGACCGGAATTGAGCCTGGGTCCTTTCGGTCTGCAGGCCAAAGCTCTATCCACTGACCCAAACCGGTTAGGGCTGCTACGAATATTTTATCAAAAAGTGGCACAATGTACTTGTAGCAGGGCGTTTTGTGGAGCAAGAGGGACTGATGAACCGTGGCAATTGCATCTGCACTAGGGACCATCGTTGTGGAAGGCCATGAATTGCATGAAGATGACATTCGCCTCTTGTACACTTTTGATCAAGCAACAGTTGAGACAACGCAGTTTGAAGCACACTCGGATGCTCAGGTATTTTCCATTCCCTAGAGCATTTCTCAATCAAAGGATAAGACCATAGTGGAGAAATTATACTGTACCTGTGCCTTTCCTGAAAGTGTTTGCAGCTGTCTTGGTGTTAAATAAACCAGTTATTCATTTTACATTGGCTTATTAAACTCTTCTTTGATATGCTCCGTACATATACCTTTTAACCAGTGCATAAATAGATATTTTGTGACTTCTACATGGGAGTACTTGTCCTAAGTGTGAGGTTATAGTAAAATGAGTCAGATGTTATCCCACTCTTTAAGGAATAAGCCAGTCATGGAGACAAGAGAGTGAGCCATATTTTATTTTGTCTGATAAATGATCTGGTAGAGCTTCTAGCCAGTGTGGCCAGATGGCTAGGAAGTGCGGGCAGTTTTGGATTCTGGGGTTGACGTTTTTGTTGGAGTACAGCATCTCCTTTCACTCCTGATCAGACTTCTCAAGATCAATAGGTTGTTGGGGCTCCATTGTGGGAGTGGGGGCTTGATGGAGGCCCTCTGTGGCTAACATGCCAGATGAGGGGAGGGAAGGAGTATTTGGGCTGAAGAGGTCAGCCTTCTCAAGCCTTTGAACCGGCCTTAGGCTAGATGTAGACAACATGTAGGCAGACTGGTTCAGAGCCAAAAGTGAGGGACCAGAAGGGCAGAGAGTAGTGTGAACGCAGTGGGCGCAGTCCTGGGCTCTAGCCAGTGGGGGGGAGGGCCTGAAGTCATCGGTGTAGGCCAGGGGGCCCGACTCCTCATCCATTTCCAGTACTGGTTTCTGCACCTTTGCAAAGTTTAACTTCTCTGATTGAGTTTCCTTTATGATAAATGGTGATCTTACCTCCTTTGCAAGTATATTCCCCTCTAATCGAAGTTATACTTACATTAGTACATCATCGACAACCTTCAGAATAGGTGAGAGAGAAAAGTTGACAAAGTTGACAAGAAGGTGGCAATTTAAAGTCATAAAAACAACTGTGTCCATTGTAGAACTTGCTTCTTGACTCCCACTAATCAACCAAAGAATAAAAAGGGGTCATGGCTTAAGAAAATAGCAGGTAGGGCCTTTAATTCATTTGTTTGTGGTAGATCCATTTGGAAAGCTGTTCTTCAGGCTTTATGCTACTGATGTTTTTATTAGAAGAGTTGACACTATTCATTAAACAGGCCAGAAGAGCAGAGCTGAGAGACTAATAGATGGGCTCACCGTCTCCTGTGAGCACATCCTGCAGAAGAAAAGGGAAAGCTGCCCTCTCTCCAGATCTGCAGGATCGCTGGTTACAAGCAGGAATCAAACTAGAAAGAAACTAGATTAATTGTGTCCTTTGCTTAGTTTTGTGAATAAAAAGTGCTGCATATCAGACTTCCCAGAATTTAGTTTTAAATCGCATTTTGCTAAGTTTGAAAAAACTTTTTCTCTACTCGGTTGTCATGGTTTGCTCTGCTAATTCCTGCAGGCTCTGGTTCTCTTAGATGTCACCCCTGACCAGGCGATGGTGGATGAAGGGGTGGCTCGTGAGGTCATCAATCGCATCCAGAAACTTCGCAAAAAGGTTTGTCACATGGAGAGCAAGCTGCCGATTTGGAGTTCTGTTTGTTTTGTCTTATGTGTTGGGGAGGATGGGAGAGGTAGGTAGTATAGTCCAAGGTAATTGATGAAACTTAGTTTATTCGTCCAGGAAAAGCTGAGTGCGGGTGTTTGGTTTCTCTAACTGGAGCTTTCAGCCAGCCTGTGCCCCTTTTCCTCCTGTTTCCACTTCCCTGGGCTTCTCCAAAACCATCTTCTGGATTCATTGCCCTCCCAAGGGGTGCAGAAGGCCGGCAGAGGACCGTTAGGGTCTGAGAAGGGGAGAGGTGCAGTCAGGTCAGCATCAAATGGCTTCTCGTTCAGGGGAGATAGTGCTTTATCTGGACAGAAGGATTGATTCTTCCTTGTTCAGGAGCTGGGAGCCAGAACGGGGACTTAGCCCATTGCCTGCCCTCACCAGGTGAGAGAGCCAGGGAGCTATTATCCCAAGGTGGGCACCCACTGACCCTCCTCAGGAGGCCAGGTTTGAAACCTGTAGTTCAGGATCTGAGGGGTCTGCTTCCAACTCGGGGCTAGCGCAGAGCTCAGAGTGGCTCTCACTGCGCCACGCCTTCGCCTTAGTTTCCGGGGTGGGCAGGACAGAGGCTGGGCCCTCCCCCCATGACTCAGCATGGAATTGTCAGCCCGTGTTCCACAGCACCGGACCTGCTGACTAATCAAGTGCTTCCCATTTTACTTTTTCCCTATGTGCTTTCAGTGCAATTTGGTTCCCACTGAGGAAATAACAGTTTATTACACAGCAAAATCGGAAGGAAATTATCTGAACACCATTATTGAAAGCCACATGGAGTTCATATTTGCCACTATAAAGGCTCCCTTGAAACCATATCCAGTCCCTACATCAGATAAAATCCTTATTCAAGAAAAAATGCAGGTGAGTTCTGTGAAACTATTAAGAGATTCAGTTTTAAATTTTATGTTAAGTTTATGTGCTCACATCTTGATAATTCAGTCTCCCCAGTAGCAATGGCTCTGGCCGGCAGTCAGGAGGGTCAGAGAGATGACGTCCAGAACAGGAGAGGGGAAGGAAGGCAGCCAGGATTTACAATTGTGTCTAAACTACACAAGTCAGTGTTGTGTGTTTTGAGAATAGATATTAAACTGCAGTTAACTTTTAAGGTAGTAGGTTATACATAAAACTAAAATTTCATTTTCTGTTGGTACATTTTAGAGGTGACTATGGAAATCTGATAACAAGGCACAGCCAGAAGTTGGTCATTTATAATAGGGGAAGAAAATCTGTTAGTAATTTATTTAATCGTTTGCTTCTTATCTTGTTCCTACGTGGTTTAGGACAACTAAGATAGACAGGTATGGGCTGAAAATGACTATCTTTTCAGTGGGGCAGTTTACAAGATGGTTTCATTGTCTGTTTTGTATATTTTGAACAAACAAGGTAAAAAGAAGAAGGGGGGAATGTAGCCCTTGACTGTTTTAATGATGGCATTGAATATGCTCTCAGAATTGTAGAAAGTTCTTCTCTTAAAGAAATGGTTGCTGCATTATTAGTGCCCTGTGGTCAGCTGCTGCAGTTTTGCAATCACCTCTTTCTGTTGTTCAGTTAAAGGGGTCTGACCTGGAAATCACACTCACCAGGGGATCCTCCGTACTTGGCCCTGCTTGTGCATATGTCAATCTTCACATTTGTGCAAATGGCAGTGAGCAAGGTAAGAGTAAGTAATTCCATGGTCTGTATTTTATTTTTTACTTAAACCTATGAATATCTTTGAAGCTATTATAATAGAACTAGAGGTCTGGTACACGAAATTGGTACACAGGGGTAGGGGCGTCTCTCAGCCTGGTCACCCTCTCCAGTCCAGACCCCCTGGGGGATGTCCGACTGCCTTTCACAATCCAGGACTGCTGGCTCCTAACCGCTCACTGCCTGCCTGATCACCCCTAATTGTCTCTGCCTTGCCCTGCACCTGGGACCCAGGATTCCCTCCAGCCAGCCGCTGGCACTCAGGACCTGGGCTGGCTGCAGCCGCAGGGGACCATAGGTGGGAGGCTGCACCCAGGACGATGGCACAGACAGCTTGTTCCTCTCCTGGAGCCGGCCTGACTGGTCCCCGTTCCTCTCTCTAAAGCATTGGGAAAGAAAACAGTAGTTCAAATGTCAGTTACTGAAATAACCACAGTCCCTAAAGCAAGGGAGCCGCAGTGCAGGGGCTCAGTCTGGCTTTGTCCAGTCAAGTGGCTGGCGACGTGTGTGTTGACGTGTGTGTTGGGCGCAGCTGTCTTTGAAATGGACTCCTAGGCAAACAAAGCTTAAGTCCGGCACTTGCCTTACAAACAAGAAAAGTGCAGCTTACATTTCCAAGACCCTCCTAAGTGCAGGGAAGAAGGCACACCAGCCAAGGACCGAGGGACCAAGCCGCCAAACAGCGCTGTGTTCTCTGGGTTTTCTTTTGCCTCCAGACTTGGAGTGGAAGAAGCTGGCAGTCTGAAAATGCCAGTGAGCGTGAACAGAAAGACTCGGGCAAAATCCTGCAGCCCAGCAAGTCAGAAAACTTTTAGACAATTGTCTTCCTGCGAACATAGCAGAACATTTTGTAACCTCACTGCTCATACTAATCAAGGCCAAGTGGGGAACCTAGACTCCTGCCTCTGCCAAGCTGCGGAGCTCCCAGCCACCGCCGTGGTGGTGGCAGAGACCAGGCGGGCAGCTCGGACTTCCGTCCCACCTGGTTGCCAGCCAGCCCTCTGCCAGGCATGTGCACTAGGGCATCTCTTCCCCAGGGCTGTGAGGCCACAAGCTAGCATGGAAGCCTTTCGGAGAGCAGTGAGGAGGCCATTCAGTTCTTCGCAGCCAGAAAGGCTTGTCACTGAAAGCCCGGAGAAAAGAGAACTCCCTGTCACGTCACTGTCCCCGTGCCCAGCAGGGACAGGGAGTGTCAGTGACCGGGAACTGGACTTAGCTGCCACTAAGCAGCAGTGAAGCAGTACCGCCTTTCCCCTGGCATTGCGATGTCAGACAAGGTCAGCTAAAATGGATTTAATTAAGAGCCGGGCTCATAAAACCTACCATGTCCAGGTTTTAACTGAAATTTAGGCATCATACCAAGAACTGAGAAGATCTTTTTTGTTTTAGAACAAATACCTTGGTTACCTGAGCTAAGATGGGCGGGATTTAATGCCTGGTAGTACTGCAGCTCTCTGCCCTCAGCTCACAGCCCTTTGTGTGTGTGGCCTGGTCTGGAGCGATGCAGGCTACAAGCTCGCCTGCGGGCACTGCTTCTCGAGAAGACTGCTGCTTGTGGATTCTTTTTCCTTCATCACATTTCTTCTGAATTTTCTGTGATCATTTTTTGTTTTAAAACTCTTCCTCTTAGGAGTCAGCTTGGCCCCCTTGCGGCCCAGGGCAGTGCCCAGTGGGACTCTCACCACTGTTGGATCAGTGTGCTGTCAGCAAGCACGGCGCAGCTCTTTACCGGGGTTTGGTGCGGAGGCTGGTGGTTGGGAGGCCGGTGGGCGCCTTGTGGACAACATCAGCAATCCTTGCTCTGCGAGCCCCAGAAGAAGTTGCCCAACCCAGCCTCCCAGAACTTGGACTGTGTATGCGGTGGGGTCCAATCTCAGTGTTGGCAGCGGGGTATCCCAGCTCACATTTTCGCTACTTGTCAGACAAGGCTTTTTCTTGCTCCCAGTCTTGCGGCACTTGTGCCAGTTGTCCCGAGAGATAACCCATGGCTCGGTGCTAAATTTAAAAAATTTTAAGAAGTAATATATGTGAATGAACATTTAAGATAACAGAAATGTTAAAAATTATTCGACAATATAAAGCAGCCATGATAAAAATGCTTCCCAAAATAATTATGAACACAGTAGGAAAAAATGAAAAGTAGAGTCTCGGCAAATAAACGAAAAATCAAACAAAAATTTTAAAACTGAAAAATACTACTAAAGTACAAAAACTCAATGGATGAGGTAAACAACATTTTCAAGGAGATGGGAAAGAATCTGTGGACTGGAGATAGAATAATAGAAATTACCCATTCTGATACACAGACAGTAAAACTTGGTTTCTTTTTGTTTTTGTTTTTTTAAATGGTTCCCTAACCAGTTTGGCTCAGTAGATACAGCATCAGCCTGGGACTCAAGGGTCCCAGGTTCGATTTGTCAAGGGCATGTACCTTGGATGCAGGCACATCCCCAGTTGGGAGTGTACAGGAGGCAGCTGATTGATGTTTCTCTCTCATCAATGTTTCTAACTCTCTATCCTTTCTCCTTGTAAAAAATCAATAAAATACATTTTTTTTTTTTTTAATGCCTGTAGCCAGTTTGACTCAGTGGATAGAGCATCAGCCTACAGACTAAAGGGTCCTTTCGATTTTGGACAAGGGTGCATGCAAGAGGAGCCAATCCATGATCCCCTCTCATTGATGTTTCTGTCTCGTCTCTCCCTATCCCTTCTTCTCTGAAATCAATTGAAATGTTTAAAAAAAAAAAAAAATGCAGCCCTGCCCAAGTGGCTCAGTTGGTTAGGGTTATCCTGTGCACCAAAGGGTTCCGGGTTCAATTCCCAGTCAGGGCACATAACCCAATTTATGGGTTTAGTCTAAGGTGACCAGATCGTCCCGCTTTTCAACAATTTTTTCCACGTCCTGTGGCGTTTTAAAAAAAGTCCCAATTTTTGGAATCTTTCCAATCTTTCCAAAAATCAGGACTTTTTTTTAAAAACGCCGCGGGACAAATTGTTAAAAATCGAGACTGTCCCACCAAAAGCGGGAAGATCTGGTCACCTTAGTTTAGTCCCCATTCTGGGTGTTAATACCTACAGGAAGCAACAGATCAATATTTTTTTCTCTCCCTTTTCTTTTTCTAAATAAAAATCGTCCTCAGGTGAGAATTAAAAATGATACTATAATAAATTTAAAAGGCTTTTTAAAAAGACATTGGAAGAAAGAGATCCTGTCTCCAGCTGTGTGACACTGTTCCTCTGTAACCCCTCAGGACATGTGAGGACGCCCCTGCGCCGCCTGTGGCGCATCCCGCTTCTGTTATATACCTCACCCCATGGGCTCCGGGCGGGAGTGGTTATAAACCCAGAATGAGAGTTTATGTAATCCTCACCAGAGAATGGATCCATTTGTCAGAAAGAGTAAGGGGGAGAATATGACACTGACTGGGTGGACTCCACCACCTAGGTGTATGCCGTGGCCGGGAATTGAACCTGCAGCCTTTTGGGGTGTGGGACAGTGCTCCACAAACAGAGCCTCAAGCACCTGTAGGGCAGTAAAAGTTCAATCTTGTCCATGAATTCTGGGAGAAAGTAAAGAAGAGACAAAACTAACAAAATACAGACATGGCTAACAACTTCCTACATTTGATAAAACTCATAAGCTACAAATTCAAGAAGTTGAGGAAACTGCATATACGAAAAACCCCAAAAGAATCTTCATCAAGAGAGCGTAGTCAAATTTCAGAGATTTTATGGTTAAGAAAACATCTTAAAAGCAGAAGGATGTGTGCCATAACCGGTTTGGATCAGTGGATAGAGCATTGGCCTGCGGACTAAAAGGTCCCGGGTTTGATTTCTGTGAAGGGCATGTACCTTGGTTGCGGGCACATCCCCAGTGGGGGTGTGGATAGAGCATTGGCCTGCGGACTGAAAGGTCCCGGGTTTGATTTCTGTCAAGGGCATGTACCTTGGTTGCGGGCACATCCCCAGTGGGGGTGTGGATAGAGCATTGGCCTGCGGACTGAAAGGTCCCGGGTTTGATTTCTGTCAAGGGCATGTACCTTGGTTGCGGGCACATCCCCAGTTGGGGTGTGTGCAAGAGGCAGCTGGTCGATGACTCTCTCTCATCGACGTTTCTAACTATCTCTCTTAATTCCTCTCTGTGTAAAATCAATAAAATATATTTAAAAAAAAAAAAAAAAAAAAAGCAGAGGGATGTGCAACACCTAACTTAGATGGAGAGTTTTGAGCCGAAACTGGTTTGGCTCAGCAGATAGAGCGTCGGCCTGCGGACTGAAAGGTCCCGGGTTCGATTCCGGTCAAGGGCATGTAGGCACATTCCCAGTGGGGGGTGTGCAGGATGCAGCTAATCGGTGATTCTCTCTTATCGATGTTTCTCTCTATCCCTCTCTCTTTCTCTCTGTAAAATATCAATAAAATAAAATAAAAATCTTAAAAAAAGGGGGGAGGTTTGAATAATACTGAAGTTTTTATCAGAACCCATTAAGGCACGAAGGCTTAAGGACATTTCTCAAATGTTAAAAGTTGTATACTTTCTACCCATGATTATATCAAGCAAAAATATCTTTAACAAAGAAGAATAAATCAACACATTCTCAAACGAAGGGAACTGATTTGTTGCTGTGTATTGTGTACCACCTACTGCATCCAGGAAAAGAGCCTATCCCAGGAGGCCCACACAGAAATGCCTGGCTTCCCGGGCACCTGCCCGCCCGCCCGCCAAAGGGCGGCGGCTTGATTCCTGGTCAGGACCCGTTCACAGGTTGCATTTCTCTGGTGATAGTGGCATGGAGCATTTTTTTATGTCAAACAGTCCAATTTAAAATTGGGCAAAGGACCTGAATAAATGAATAAACACTTCTCCAAAGAGATGGCTAAAGGCTTTCTGAGAACGAAGAAAAAGCAATTCAGTTGAATCTTTTCGTGCAATGAGATCTTCCTACACAAGAAAATATCCTGACCTTAGTTTTACATCTTATACAGAAATTAGCTCAAATTGATCACACACACACTTAAAATGCAATCTGTTAAACTGTCTTTAGAATTTAGGGATAGGTAAACCATTGATCAGCACAACAATCTGCAGAGATCAGTGCCAAGTGTAAAAAGTCGATCACAAAAGTGTACATACTGTGTGATTCTATTTATACCGCATTCCTGAAATGATACTATTTCAGAAATAGTAGATTGTTTGCTAGCAGTTATTAAATAGGGAGTTGAGGGAACTAGGGGTAGACTTATTTAAATTGACTTTTGAGAGAAATTTCTGTTGGTGCCTCCTTCATGGGCTCTGATCAGGGATTAAATTTGCAACTTGGGTGTGTGCCCTGACTGGGAATCCAGCCCTCACATTTTGGTGTGCAGGACAAAGCTCCACCCCACTGAGCCACTTTGGCCAGAACAGATGTAGATTTTAAAGGGCAATACAATGAGTTCTCTTGGTGATTGAACTGTTCTGTGTCTTCGGGTGTTGCTTTTTTAAATATAGTTTTATTGATTTCAGAGAGGAAGGGAGAGGGCAGGGGATAGAAACATCAATGACAAGAGAGAACCATTGATTGGTTGCCTCCTGCACACCCCATACTGGGGATTGAGCCCGAAACCTGGACATGTGCCCTGACCGGGAATCAAATCATGACCTCCTGGTTCATAGGTCAATGCTCAACCACTGGGCCACACCAGTTGGGCTGAACTATTGTGTTTTGATTGTGTTAATGTCAGTCCCTGAGTATGATATTATATGATAGCTTTATGTTAATGGTGATAAACTGACTGGTTAAAGGGCCCGGTTTAATGATTCTTTAATTATCTCAAAATACATAAAACAGATCAGTAAAGTAAGTATCTGTAGTTAAATCTCAGGTATAGATTAATAAGTATGAAGGATCATTTGAGGATATTGTGTTTAAATTAGATAGTATTTTTACCACTCTGAACCCTAGGGATCCATAAATGCTGCAACATCAAATAGGATCATAAAGACAAAAGATTGTATTTAGAAAATAATTTCTTGAAGGAGTTTCCCCTAGAATAGACCCACCAGGACTGCCCACATGCATCCTGAGAGCGCATGGTGGAAGGTGCTCGAAAAGAAAGAAAGGCCAGCTGAACACTCTGTGCCCTTTGCATTCAAATTTACCTTTTTCTTCAGATTTACTTATATTTTTGGCTTTTCAGGTGGAGTACTGCTTCTGGAAAATCCAAAAGGCGATAACCGGTTAGACCTCCTAAAGCTGAAGAGTGCTGTTACTAGCATCTTTGGTGTGAAGAATTCAGAGCTGGCGCTCTTCCTCGGAGAAACAGGTGAGCAGAAGGGAGAAAGATATCCATGGCCTTTGACCAGGCAGAGGGTGAATCAGCCTGGCTCTTCAGCAGTGCCTGCCTGTGCCTGTGGCAGCAAGAACACCATCCCTCTCGGAGATGGAAGCTCCCCCTACTTGCACTGTTAGCCAGGTGCAGGATTCTGAGCTTCACAGACTTTGCTGGGGTGTTTGAACTTTCTTAAACATAGTGGCTGCATCTTGCTAAATCCAGATTCTCGGGAAGATAAGTCCAAATAGAATTTTTTAAAGATCTATGTACATTCTCTCCCACTGTCACAGGTTTAAATATGAGACCAATCCACCAAAAAAGAAAGAAAGTAAAAAGAAACATTGAAGTCTTTACCCACAGTACCATGGGCCTTCTTTGCAAATAAGGTTGTTGCAGAGGTAGTTGCATTAGGTGCGGTAGGCCCTGCTCCGTATGACTGGTGTCCTTGTGGGAAGACATGGAGACCTTGTATGATGGCAGGCCTAGACAGGAGCTGTGCAGATGCAAGCGGAGAAACAGCACGGATTGCTAGGGCCTTCCGAAGCTGGAGGAGGGGAGGGTTCCCCTAAGGCCGACTGACACCTGATCTCAGGCTTCTTGCCTCAAACTGAGACAATACATTTCTGTTGTTTTAAGTCCCCTAATTTATGTTTCTCAGATGTAGGAAACTATTCGTTTTTTTAACCTGAATGCTTATTTTAAGAACTTTTAAATAGCCTAAAAGAGAAAATCAAGTGGTCAGTAACTAAAGGAATACCTGCTGAACCTCAATAGTAAAAACCACAATGTGGTACAATTACTTGATACCAGATTGGCAAAGACTAGAAAAATTTCACAGCCTTAAATGTCGACAAAGGTGTTGTGTCATAGGAACTCCCCTTCCCTGCTGGGTGTAAATGGAGAGAGAGAACCACCATGGAAAACCACGAGGGGAAGAGCTCAGCAAGCACAGGCTGGAGCTCCTCTCTGTCGACACAGCTAACTAGGCCCTGCAGAAGCAGCTTGGCAAGTGAGTTGCTGTGCCCCTGGCCTGGACGTTGGGTGAGCACCGAGTGCAGGCCGGTTGCTGTCCCCTCTGACTCTGTGGCAGGAACTGAACGCTGAGTGGTCTGGGCCCCACATGGACTTTTGGAACAGTGGCTGTAAATAAAATCCTGCGTACTTTTCTCTGGTCAGCCCTAACCCAATCCAGGACAGTCAGAAAGTTCTGGGGAACTTAGCTAAGTGAGCAGAGTTAAATCACCATCCACCCCTTGTGACTTAGGCATCTGTACATGGCTCTGTAAACCACATCTGACTTTCAGGTAAAGCAGTATTTCCATCTGAAGTTGAGAATGCGAAAATACTGTTTCTGATTCCTTAGGTGCAAAACCAGTGTATGGAAAGGGCCTACTGTGTTTATTGAAAAAATCTGCATTCTTCCCCATTTTCAAAAGTCAACTATACAGGGGAAAATCTAAAGGGAAACAAAATAGTTTGCATTTTAGGTTGTGAATATTATGCCATCTATTTTGCACCAATAACATTTCCTACTAATTGCATGTGATTTTATAGAAAAGGCAGTGTCTTTTCATAAACAAGCTGAAAGTATCACTGTAAAGATATCCATATGGTAGTTTAATAAATATGGAAAAGTGA
The DNA here is from genome assembly GCA_963693515.1 of Pipistrellus nathusii. Taxonomy (NCBI): domain Eukaryota; kingdom Metazoa; phylum Chordata; class Mammalia; order Chiroptera; family Vespertilionidae; genus Pipistrellus; species Pipistrellus nathusii. The sequence continues at coordinate 68,703,271 of OY882867.1, read as the reverse complement.
ATGACTTCAGGTCTATAAACTATCTGCCCCTGAAAGAATGATGTCTTATTACTATTTTTTGTTATTTGTAGAAATACAAAACCAAACCAACTTACTGAGTCTTAGTGGAAAGATGCTGCGTGTGACTGCAGGAGCAGCTCCCTCTGTGATTGACAGTCCTAGTACTCTTCTCTGCCAGTATATCAACTTACAGCTCCTGAATGCAAACCCACAAGGTACATGCCTTCCCTAGTTGTAAACATCTTCTGCCAGGTGAGTGGTGGGGCGTTGGATGGTAAGGTTCCCTTTAATTGTCAACCTCTGACTTCTGTGGGCTTTTCACATTGGCTTTAATGTAGTAATTTAAATGAACATACACAGGCTTAGAAACACTCTCATCCATCTGGTACGGAAAGGAAATGAGGTAAATTGAGTAGGTAAAAGTTACAGCTAAATGAAGCTGAATTGCTTGAATGCCAACACATTTTAATTCAGCCTTATTTTTGCTTCTTGGGAAATGTTTTGAAAACTTAGTTTTTCCAGTTGTTTGGTGTTCTCATTGTGCTCTTCATGACACTTTTGCTGAATGACTTTTTTCCAAGCTGCAGGGCTTTTTGTACTGATCGGTTTTCTTTTTCTCCTTTCCCTTTCCCTCTGGGAGATGTTTGAGACGTTTCTGCATACTGTACAGCTGTCTCACTGGCGCCCTGCACTCATGGCTGCCTTTCCAAGCTTGCTGTCGTCCCCCTTCCTTACGGATGCTGTAGCTTGATGGTGTGGACCTTCAGGGTTTAATCCAGTCTGTTCTTTCTTCCTAGAGTGTTTAATGGGAACAGTGGGTACCCTCCTGCTAGAAAACCCACGTGGGCAGAATGGACTCACCTATGAAGGTCTTCTGTGTGAAGCAGCCAAGATGTTTGGCCTTCGCAGCAGGAAGCTAAAGCTGTTTCTGAATGAGTCTCAAATGGACGGTGAGATTGTAGAACATGCTAAGTTTTTGTTTTTTATTTTTCTTTTGTTGCATTATTTTCTATATGAACAACTGTAGACCTACTTTTGCCCCACCCTCAATATGCTTCTAGGAAAATTAGTATGTTCTAAATTTGTTGATTCTAAATTGTTCTCTTACCCAGGATCAAAATGATTCCAGTATTTATATATCTATATCTATCTACCTATCTATCTATATCTATGTCTATATCTATCTACTTCTCTCTCTCTCTCTCTCTCTCTCTCTCTCTCTCTCTCTCTATATATATATATATATATATATATATATATATATACACACACACACACACACACACACACACACAGCTAATATGCTAAATGTTCCCTTGGAAGTTCGATCGCTCACTATGAGGTGCACTGATCATCAGGAGATGGCACGAAATAAAGGAAGGCCCTGATCACCAGCCACTCTACCCTCTGCACAAATTACATGCACTGGGCCTCTATTATTATATAATAAAAGCCTAATATGTTGCCCAGTGGATAGAGCATCGGCCTGCGGATTCAAGGGTCCCATGTTAAATTCCAGTCAAGGGCATGTACCTTGATTGTGGGCACATTCCCAGTGGGGGGTGTGCAGGAGACAGCTGATCGATGTTTCTCTCTCATTAATGTTTCTAACTCTCTATCCCTCTCCCATCCTCTCTGTAAAAAGTCAATAATATATACGTATTTTAAAAAGCCTAATATGCTAAATGTCTGGTCATTTGGTCAGCCATTCATCCAATCAAAGCGTAATATGCTAATGATATCCTAAAGCTGCTCAACTGCTTGCTATGACATGCACTGACCACCAGGGGGCAGATATTCCAAATTGTAGGTTAGCTTATTGCTGGGGTCCAGCATGTTGGGACTGAGTTAGATGGGCCAGCCATGCCCTGGAGCACTCCCAATCCCTCCCTGGCTGGCCAACCTCCCATGTCCCTCCATGGCCCCAATCATGCACCAGAGGGGTCCCTCGGCCTGACCTCCATCATTTTGCAATCTGGGCTGAGGGACACACCCTCCCCGTCCAGTTCCCTCCCTCCAGTGTATGAATTCGTGCACTTGGCCTCTAGTTGTAAAATAATAGTGGAAAGTTATATAACTGACATGACCGGGAGTGACTGCCTAGCACACTTGCTTTTCAACCTGAAGGATTCCCTTTACCACGTTTAGTGGAAATGATCTCCCTTAACTTTTCTTTTTTGGGGAATCTACACTAATAAAAGAGTAAGATGCAAATTGACTGGACCATCGCAATGCCCACCAGCCAATCAGTGTGGGGGAGCAGGATGGGGCACAGGCGTTCTGCACCGCCCCAGCCACTCCAGGCCTCTGGGCAGTGTGGGAAGGCAGAAAGGCAGCCTGAGCGAAGGCGGTGCCTGCAGCCAGGGTAAGGAAGGCCCATTCTTGCACGAATCTTCCTGCATCGGGCCTCTAGTGCGTTAATAACTTCTTAATTTTGAAGAACAGTTTTGCCAGATAGAGTTTTTATGTTTATAATTTTTTAGTATTTTAAATATGTTATTCCACACTACCTTGACTTCCATGGTTTCTGATTGGAAATTGGCTATTCATTAGTATCCCTGTCATTTGGCTTCTCTTTTGTTGCTTTTAAGATTTGGTCACTATTTCTTCAAATGTTCTTTCTACCTTTTCTTCTCCTTCCAAAACTCCCCTAATGTATATGTTAGTCCATTTGAACTGTATTATTTCAAATGTTTTATTTCAAGAACACTGGCTTTTTTGCCTGCTCAAATCGGCTATTTCCTAGTAGCTCCTCTTATGATCTTATTTCGGTTTTTCTTTTCTCTTTTTTTTTTTTTTTTTTTTTTAAATCAATCTTTATTGTTCATATTATTACAAAGGTTCCTCATTTCTTCCCCCCTCCACCCGGTTCCCACCCCACCCTCTGCCCCCTCCCCATCCCCCATTGTCCTCATCCATAGGTGCAGTTTATGTTCAGTCTCTTCTTCCCTCAATTTCCCCAATAGTAAATCCCTTTTCAGATAGTAAATCAGTTACTTAGCATTTTCTCATATCAATAATACCTCCACATGCCCAATGATACACTTCACACAAAAGACATTTCCCACTAGGTCAACCAGCCTCATCCAGGCCCCACCCAAGGCACTCACAGATCAACACCCCAGTCCTAAACTAACTCAACACATCCAGATCTAAGCCTTCATCACTTGATTCAGCAGACCCTCAAGTTCCCACGAAAGTTTCCAGCCATGTCTGAGAAGCAGCCGTGGGGCAGGGGCAGGCAAGGAGCGAGCTGTTCTGGGCCTGGCTGCTCAGGGCCTGGCCTCTGTTGCTCTGGTTCATTCCACAACCAGCTGCTCCGGGTCTGGTCACTGCCGCTCCCGACCTAGTTGCTCTGGACTTGGCTGCTGCTGCTCCGGGCCTGGTCGCTCCCAGCCTGGCAGCCGCTGCTCCGGGCCTGGCCGCACCCGACCCGGCTGCTCCCCCGGGCCTGGCCGCTCCCAGCCTGGCAGCCGCTGCTCCGGGCCTGGCCGCACCCGACCTGCCCGGTTTTTCTTTTCTGCCTCAGAATCTCTATTTGGTCTTTTATACTTTCTCTATTGATATTCTTAGTTTGTTGATACATTTCTTTCTTGGATTTCTTTATTTGCGGCTTCAATTGACCTTTCCATTAGTTCGTGGTTTTCCATTTAAGAGAGTTACTATAGAGTGTAAATTCAAATATTTGCATTTCCTAAAGGACAGATTCTGTCCATTTAACTCTTTCTCTGACTGTGCCATAACTTTTCTGCTTCTTGTGATATTTTTAATGTTGAAAGTTGCACATTTGAATTTAGGCTCTCCCCCTTCCCAGGGTGTGCTATTTCTGTGCTTTTTCACTTGATTTCATGTAGAAGGTCAAGGGAGAGAGGATCGAAACATCAGTAATGAGAGAGAATCCTTGATTGGCTGCCTCCTACACGCCCCCTACTGGGGATGGAGCCTGCAACCAGGCATGTGCCCTGACCAGGGTCAAACCTGGGACCCTTCAGCCGAAATCGGTTTGGCTCAGTGGATAGAGTGTCGGCCTGTGGACTGCAAGGTCTCAAGTTCAATTCCAGTCAAGGGCATGTTCCTTTGTTGCAGGCACATCCCCTGTAAGGGGGTATACAGGCGGCAGCTGATCGCCGTTTCTCTCTCATCGATGTTTCTAACTCTCTATCCCTCTCCCTTCCTCTAAGTAAAACTCAGTAAAATACATTTATTTAAAAAAAAAAAAAAAACCAACCTGGGACCCTTCAGTCCACAGGCTGACGCTCTATCCACTGAGCCAAATTGGCTAGGGCTATTTCTGATTTTTGAAAGCTGTAATTGTTCATTTGTTTTATGACTTTGCCAAACACTGTCTCCAACCCCTGGCGAAAACTGTATTCCTTGTTGTGTGTAATCACTTCGGTCTCTGTTCCCTTAGCTTGTTTACAACTACTGTTTGACAGATTATCTTGACCTCCAGGCATTAAAAGCTTAACGACAAAATACCCACCTGTCAGTCTTTGGAGATTGGCTCATTCAGCACAGCCAAGCTATTTATAGCTCTGCCTCCATCTTCACCTTCGGTTTGCACTGAGCCTAAAGAGCAGCCAGAATTAGCCAGAAAAGCCTTTTACTGTATTCGGAATTGAAAACTTTGGATCTTCTCGGGTGTTTTCTGTCCCTACATCTGGGCCAGGGCATACATGTAGCTTTCAAAAATTACTCAGGATGCTGTTAAAGGCCCAATTACCCAAAGAATCTCTCTCGTACTTTTCCTCCTAGGCCTTAGGTATGTTTCAGTGATAATCTTCTATTCCACACAGCTGTGGGTTTTTTGTTTGCCTTACAATGTCTTACCTACCACTTTCTGCCCTGACCGAGTTCCAAGTTAGGCAGACAGAGACAAGTGCCTTACGGAAGCCCCTCAGAGAGGGGGAACAAACAGCATTTCTGCTCCTCTGTCCTCCTAGAAATGGTGCCAGGCCCCACCCTGGGCCCCGGGGCTGCTGTCGTTACGCCCCCACCCAGACAGCAGGTGGCGACACACGCTGGCATCTTTGGCCTCACTTTCACTGTATTTTTTTCTCTAAAAATTGTCTTTCATAAAGTATTAATGCTTTGGTAAATAGAAGGATCACATAATGCTCACAGTTTTAAAAACTCACCGATGCATTCTTGCTTATTCCACTAGATTCTAAATGTCATCTCCAGATCTTGGAGTTACTATCTGTTAAGGAGGCAGCTTTGAGAGTATTTTTACATTCAGGATTCCTGCTTGGACAGAGCCATTTTTTTTTTTTTTTAAATATATATTTTATTGATTTTGTACAGAGAGGAAGGGAGAGAGATAGAGAGTTAGAAACATCAATGAGAGAGAGTCATCAATCAGCTGCCTCTTGCACACCCCCTACTGGGAATGTGCCCGCAACCAAGGTACATGCCCTGGACCGGAATCGAACCCGGGACCTTTCAGTCCCCAAGCCGACGCTCTATCCATTGAGCCAAACCGGTCTCAGCGGGACAGAGCCATTTTTATTTTTTATTTATTTATTTTATTTTCCAGAATCAGAATTGTTTTATTTGCTCTCAAAACATGCATCAAACACTATTAATACTATACCACCTTTTACAAATACAGTTTTGACAGCATCCAGAATTGTTTGACATTAATGGCTAAAATCATTTCCGCAGTGTCTGTGGAGTGGAATTATCTCTACATCTCATTTTGTGGATGTGATTGTCCTCCTTTGTGGAAATCCATTTCAAACAGAAAAGTCAGAGCCATTTTTAAAGAAAGTTGATTTCTTCTTTGAATTCAGATCTGGGTAGAAGCAAAATGTACCAAAGTAGGCGAAGAGCTTTTTAAATTTTTCTTTTGTCACTCTTTCTGAGTGTTTACATATTTGGTGTTAATTGCATTTGTGTTACACTTTACATACTGCAATCTTTTATCTTTGGCCATATTGGGTCCTATATTCTTTGACACGAGTCCTTCCGTTGTAGAAAAGTTCCTGTTATCAGTGTGGTTCAACAAAACCAGTTCTTGTTTTCTGGCATTTCCTAGGTTTACCACGTACTCTTATTTCCCGAGACCTGGAAATAGCTGTTCTTCCCATTACTGGAAGTTAATGTTTAGAAACCACCAATCTGGGCTACTGGCTTGGTTTTGCTTTAGGCCTTTTCTGTGTATGTAGGAAGTGCCTTTGGTCTGATGTGGAAAGTGGCATTACTTCCATTGGGGCACAGCCCTTCAAAGGTTAAAGAGTGAACCCTCAGTATAAGCAGTCAGGGTCCAACTACAGACGTGGAGGAAGGGCTTCCTACAAGGCCCTGTCACTTCGGGCACCAACTGCCACTCGGGTTTGATAATACGTTAGCGGGTTTCATAGGACTCGCTGGAAGTGTTTGCATTCATGACTACGTTTAGTCCAGGGAAAGGAATAAGTGAATGTGTAGGGCCGAATTTGAGAGCTGTGCAGACGCAGAGCTTCAGCTGTCCTCTCCCAGGAGTCATAGACAGTTCCTTCTCCTGACCCTGGTGCATGCTAGTGTACAGGTTCCTCGCAGAAGCTCACCCCCGGTGCCTGGCTTTGTATTGAAGCTTTATTACATAGGCATGATTGAGTCCTTGCCCACATGGTTAACTTACTTTTACCTTGAATTATATGGTTGGTCTTTCTGGTGTGGCTTCCTCCCCCCAAGTTAGCTGTCTCCCTTGCATTAATTATCAGGTGAAAGGTCAAACCTCTCTTGGGGTGAGGCCAAATTTATTGCTTACTCAAGCTGCTGACATTTTTATGGTATGCACAATAGGAAGAAAAAAAAATTTTTTTTCATCTCTTTTCACTCTAGAAATTACAGAAGAAATTCCCTTGAAGACTTTGAATACGAAGACTGTGTATGTTTCTGTATTTCCAACAACGGCTGACTTCTAACTTCCTGTTACCAGTGTGGTTCAGTCAACCTTTACACACACACACACACACACACACACACACACACACACTTACATATTCTTGTGTTGAAAATATTCCTTTCAGGTATATTTGGTCTAAATGTGCTGCTTTTGGCCCAAATGTGATGTGGTATTGGTTCCTCAAGAAGCTTAAATCTTCACAGCAATATTCACATAACCTTAAGCACCTATGTAGTCATGTTGGGAGAAGATTGCAATGTTACCTCAACACTAGAGTTTATTTCTGTACTTGAATTCCTTACGTATAGGGGGAGAAAGTTATTAAAGTGGCATAATGTTTATCCTTTTATGGTCTTTTAAAATATACTTAAAACCTTGAAGAAATTGATAATTATCTGGATTTCCTTGGATAATTTGATGGAATATGTTCCATTAAAGCAAGAAAAATAAACAAGATTTCTCAGATAATAAATATGTTAAAACCAATTCATTCTCTATTTATTGAAATTTGAAAGGTATAATCTTCAATATAGTGACTTCTGTATTAAGATAGTAGACCAAGCCGAAACCGGTTTGGCTCAATGGTAGAGCGTCGGTCTGCAGAATGAAAGGTCCCAAGTTCGATTCCGGTCAAGGGCATGTACGTTGGTTGCGGGCACATCCCTGGTAGGGGGTGTGCAAGAGGCAACTGGTCGGTATTTCTCTCTCATTGACGTTTCTAGCTCTCTATCTCTCTCCCTCTCTATAAAAAATCAATAAAATATATTATTAAAAAATTTAAAAAACAAAAAGACAGTGGACTAAGCCCTGGCCATTATCTCAGTTGGTTAGAGCATCATCCAGTAGGCCAAGGTTGCAAGTTTGATCCCTCATCAGGGCACATAAAAGAATTAACCAATGAATGTATAAATAAGTGGAACAACAAGTCTCTCTCTCCCCACTTCCTCCCTCTCTCCCTCTCTCTCTCAAAAGTATTTTTTAAAAGATTTATTTAAAAACATAATGTACTAAATATCTTACTTCTTCCCAAAACCCTAAGTTTACAGATGCCTAAACAGAATTATATGTATAAGATTGGGGGGGGACACACACATAAAGGAAACGGGGCAGGGGGTGAAACATGGTAGAGGGAACCTTCAGGCTACCATGAAGGTTTGACACCTATGAAATTTAAGAAGAAAGAAGGAAGATTGATTAGAGAAAGGTGAGACTGTATTGCAACACTCAGAAAACCTTGCTCAGGCTAATCCAGAGTCCCTAGGCAAAGAGTCCAAACCAAAGAATCCAGATTTGGGTAGCTGTTCTCCACATCTGCCTTATCTACCAGCAACCTCTCATGTACAGGGTAATACCCAATCACACTCACCAGGGCAAAGTCCACACTTTTAAGTGTCATTGATTAGAATATCAGATGTTATAAACATAAGTTTGCTTGTTTATGGCCTCAGTTACACAGTCAACGGTGGTTCAAAAATAATGCACAAGATTTTTGTTTGTTTTTAAAATACCTTTTTGTTGAATTAAGAGAGAGGGAAACATCGGTCAGCTGCCTTCTGCATGCCCCTGCTGGGGATTGACATGAGGCCACACAGACCAGGGCCGCAGGGTCTGAGGAGAGCTTGCCATCTGCAGCACCACGGATGGCCCTGCCACGCACTGTGCTAAGTGAATCAGAGTGAGACAGGTGTATGATTTCACTTGGATATGGAATCTAAATAATCAGAAATAGAACATTTTGATGGCTGCCCTTTGGGAGGGGGTCAAGGGTTGGTAAGAAGTATAAATGGGGTTACAGAAGAGTGACCGGGATGTAAGTACAGCATAGGGAATATATAGTGAAGAATGCGGTAACGTGCCAGATGGGTAATAGACTCGGGATCACATTTTACCTTTCATAAATGTCTAATCACTGTGTTGTACACCTGAAACTGATATACTGCATGTCAGCTGTAATTAAAAGTAACATTTTTTTAAAGTCATCTTTAAATTGCACATAGTCTGAGCCAAAACCGGTTTGGCTCAGTGGATAGAGCGTCGGCCTGCGGACCCAAAGGTCCTGGGTTCGATTCCAGTCAAGGGCATTTTAAAAATATATATATATTTTTTTAAATTGACTAGAGAAAGTTTTTGAAATACAAAAGGAAAAAAACCTTGAAATACCGATAGAGCAGAAATATGGTAAATACAATGGATTACCCAGTAGGGGATGTGCAAGAGGCAGCTGATTGATGTTTCTCTCTCATCGATGTTTCTAACTCTATCCTTCTCTCTTCCTCTCTGTAAAAAATCAATAAAACACATTTTTAAATAAATAAATAAATTGCACATTGTCTGAGAAGGTGATGAATCTTGAGCTGTTCTCCATTCTTGCTAGTATGTGAATCATCCCTTTGTTCAGAATATCCATCCATGTTTTAGACACTACCTGCCTATTAGAATCCAGAAACTAGTGGCACAATATTTTGTAAGGGGGAGGAAAAAACAAACTGAACTATAAATTCCCTGTACTTCAATAATGAAGGAGTAAAAAAATATATTTTCAGACAATTATAACTAAAATAATTTGTCACTGGAAGACCTACTGTTAAAAATTGGCTAGAGGAAGCCAAAACTGGTTTGGCTCAGTGGATAGAGCGTCAACCTGCAGACTGAAGGGTCCTAGGTTCGATTCTGGTCAAGGGCATGTACCTTGGTTGCGGGCACATCCCGAGAGGGGGTGTGCAAGAGGCAGCTGATCGATGATTCTCTCATAAATATTTCTAACTCTCTATGCCTCTCTCTTCCTCTGTAAAAAAAAAATCAATAAAATATATATATTTTTTTTAAATTGACTAGAGAAAGTTTTTGAAATACAAAAGGAAAAAAACCTTGAAATACCGATAGAGCAGAAATATGGTAAATACAATGGATTACCCTTTTCTTATGTTTATAACATCTGATATTCTAATCAATGACACTTAAAAGTGTGGACTTTGCCCTGGTGAGTGTGATTGGGTATTACCCTGTACACGAGAGGTTGCTGGTTCTTGATCCCAGTGACCGAGGCAGGGATAAAGGACAGAGGTGTGGCCAGATTTTTGACCATCAGCATTCCAGAGAGAACCTGACTGCCTCTCCTCCGCCTCCCAGAGCCATCAGCAGGCCCCAGAAGAAGCTGTAGCAGTGATGGCACATCTGAAATTTTTTCCCTGAGTGACAGGCTCAATGTAACTAATCCCAGGGTAGGGTGGAGACATGGAGGTGATGCCACAGATGTCTGCCAGTCAACATATACTGGGAAAGCAAAGCAACAAAGGAAGTGACCAAATTCTCCCAGTTCACTTCACACCAACAGATGACAGCTTCTCCGTCGACAGTGCTTGGCATTTCACGGATTTGGAACCCCAGTGGCCACTACATTCATTCCCCGGGGGGATTTGTTTTCTGAGACCAAGATGAACCCCACCCACATCTGAAATGCCAGGGAGGTGGTAGAAACTTAAAGATTTTGCTTCAGCACCACCTATTGTAAAGCAATAGGAAGACTGTCTATTCGAGGAGTGCCATTCATACAGATATCTAGAGCGAGGAGGAATCCATCAAATACCATGAACAACCAAGGTAACATGGCAGCCTAGAAAGAAAGCAGAAATTGTCCCAAAAATAAATGGAAATATGTGATTTAAAATGTCAGTGGTCGCTGAAACCGGTTTGGTTCAGCGGTAGAGCGTCGGTCTGCAGACTGAAAGGTCCCAGGTTCGATTCCGGTCAAGGGCATGTACCTTGGTTGCAGGCACATCCCCGGTAGGGGGTGTGCAAGAGGCAGCTGGTCGGTGTTTCTCTCTCATCAACATTTCTAGCTCTCTATCTCTCTCCCTTCCTCTCTGTAAAAAATTGAAATATATTTTTAAAAAAATAAAAAATAAAATGTCAGTGGTCAACAACCTTTCAGACCTCACAGACCACCGCTTGGTGACGGCTGATTTTAATGACAGAGAATTAGGGATTTCAGTTCTCAGAAACAAGATACAAGAAAACAGACAATTTAATGAACTCAAAGTCAACTAACTAAATTAGTACTTTGGAGATCCAAGATGACGGTGTAGGTAAACACCTAAACTGCTGCTGTGCACGACAATTTCAAAACTGCAACTAAAAGACTATCTCCCAGATAGTCTGGCTTCCCAGAACCTTCCCTTCCACTCAGTAGGCTTTCCCAGAACCACGGGAAAGCCTACTGAGTGGAAGTTCTACAACTAGACGGAAAGAGAAAAGAGCATTCAGGGCACAAGCACTGAAAAACAGGTACGTGAGCACACACAAAACAGGCTGGCTGCGGATCCCGACTGGCGGTGGGCATTGCTTTCTTCAACCCGAAGAGAGACAAGTTTCTGATCTCTGAAATCTAATTTCTGTGGAGAAGCTGGACTGTCTGCTATCAGGTCTGAAAGTGAGGGTGGCTGGCTTGCCAGGAGGATGAGCGGGAGCTGTGTGCTGCTGGCTTTCGTTCCGGCGGAGGACTTTGGGCAGGCCCTGGGCAGCTGCAGTCAGCTCACTCCCAGGCCATCGGCTCCCCTAAGATCCTCCCGGTGTCCTGGCACGACGTGGGCGGGCTGCAGGAGGTGAAGAAGGAGATCCTGGAGACCGTCCAGCTCCCTCTAGAGCACCCTGAGCTGCTGAGCCTGGGCCTGAGGCCCTCAGGCCTCCTGCTCCACGGGCCTCCCGGCACCGGCAAGCTCCTCCTGGCCAAGGCAGTGGCCACTGAGTGCAGCCTCACCTTCCTCAGTGTGAAGGGGCCAGAGCTCATCAACATGTACGTGGGCCTAAGTGAGGAGAATGTACGGGAAGTGTTTGCCAGGGCCCGGGCCGTGGCTCCCTGCATTATCTTCTTTGATGAACTGGACTCCTTGGCCCCACGCCGGGGCAAAGTGGAGACTCTGGAGGTGTGATGGACAGTGTGGTGTCTCAGCTCCTGGCTGAGCTGGACAGGCTTCATAGCACTCAGGATGTGTTTGTGATCAGAGCCACAAACAGAGCAGACCTCCTGGACCCTGCCCTCCTGCGGCCTGGCAGATTTGACAAGCCAGGGTTTATGGGGGTGAGCGAGGAGCATGCCTCCCAGCTCCGTGTTCTGAGCGCCATCACATGCAAGCTCAAGCTGGAGCCCTCCGTGAGCCTGGTGACGGTACTGGATCACTGCCCGTCCCCTCTGACGTGTGCGGACCTCTACTCCCTCTGTTCTGATGCCATGACAGCTGCCCTCAAAGGCAGGGTTTGGGACCTGGAAGAAGGGCTGGAGCCCGGGAGCTCAGCACTGCTGCTCACCATGAGGACCTGCTGCAGGCCGCCGCCTGCCTGGAGCCCTCAGTACAAGCTCATCCAGCGCAAGTTTCCCACCTGCTAGGGGCCTCCTGCAGTCCGGGACCCACCGCACCCACAGTGGCTAAAGCTACCTGGGGGTCGCCACAGACCTGAGAGAGCAAAGGGCTCTGTCTCAGGCTGCCATTACCGCCTGAAGGCTGTCTGCCTCCAGGAGATCCCCTGGGAGCCAGGGGGAAGAGGCCTGGGAGAATTCAAGAGGCATCCCACCCCATTTTCCCAGGCCGCCCCAACACTGAGGCCCATCTGCTCAGGAAGTGGGGTGGGGACCTGGAGTTCTGGTAATTGGGCACTGAGGGGGCCAGGTGGGTAACAAAAAATAAAGTGTATGCTGCCCTCTAAAAAAAACTAAAAAATTAAAAATAATCAAATAAATAAATAATTACATACCACGACCAAGTGGTATTTATTCCATGGATGCAAGGTTTGTACAATATTTGCAAATCAACAAATGTGACACATCACAAAGAAATTTATTTTTTAATATGTTTTATTGATTTTTTTATAGAGAGGAAGGGAGAGAGAGAAACATCGATCAGCTGCCTCCTACAGTGGGGGGTGTACCCACAACCAAGGTACATGCTCTTGACCAGAATTGAACCTTGGACCTTCAGTCTGCAGGCTGACGCTCTACCCATTGACCCAAACCAATCTTGGCCACATAAAAAAATTTAAAGACAAAAGCACATGATTGTATCAATAAGTGCAAAAAAAAAGCATTTGACAAAGTCCAACATCCGCTTTTGATAAAAACTCAGCATAGTAGGAAGAGAGCATATCTCAATGTGATAAAGGCCATATATGACAAACCTATAGTAAACAACATACTCAATGGGCAAAACTAAAACCATTTCACCCAAGAACGGGAACAAGAGAGGAATAATTTCACCACTTTTTTTTTTTTTTTTTTTTTTTTTTTTTTTTTTTTTTTTTTTTTTTTCCCCAGAGAGGAAGGGAGAGGAACAGAGAGTTAGAAACACCGATCAGCTGCCTCCTGCACACATCCTACTGCGGATGTGCCCACAACCAAGGTTCAAGCCCCTAACTGGAATCCAATCCGGGACCCTTCAGTCTGCAGGTCGACGCTCTATCCACTGAGCCAAACTGGTCAGGGCTATTTTCACCACTCTTATTCAACCTAGTCATGGAAGTCCTGGCCACAGTGACCAGACAAAAAGAAGAAATAAAAGGCATCCAAATTGGAAAGGAGGAAATAAAACTGTCATTATTAGCAAATGACATGATATTGCACGTAGAAAACCCTACAGACTCCATAAAAAAACTATTAGATTTCAACGAGGAGGAGGCGACACAGCGTGGCCACCAAATAGCAGTATAACAAATTAACACCCAGGAATGAATGGCTCCTTTTATAACATATTTTTATTAATTTCAGAGAGGAAGAGAAAGATAAAAACATCAATGATGAGGGAGAATCATTGAATGGCTGCCTCTTGCACATCCCATCCTGGGAATCAAACCCACAACTTGGGCATGTGCCATGACTGGGAATCGAACCATGACCTCCTGGTTGAGGTCAACACTCAACCACTGAGCCACACCGGACAGGCATCAGTAGCTTTTTTTATACATAAATAATGAATTTTCAGAAAGAGAAACTAAGACAATCCTATTTATCATTGCAACAAGAAAAATTAAGATAAGAGTAAACCAAGGAAGTAAAAAACTTGTACTTGGAAAGATACAGTACATTGAAAAAATGGTAAAGGAAGATGTAAACAAGTGGAAGAGTATTACATATTCATCATCAAATTGTCCATACTACCCAAGGCAATCTGCAGATTCCATGCAATCCCTATTAAAATACAAACTGCATATTTCACAGATCTAGAACAAATTTATATATGGTACCAAAAAGACCCGTAATATCTGCAGCAATCTTGAGAAAGAAGAACAAAGTTGGAGGAATCACAATATCATATATCAAGTTATATTACAAAGCCACCATAATCAAAAGAATCTGGTACTGGCATAAAAACAAGCATATAGATCAATGGAACAGAACAGAGACCCCAAGCCATTTTGCTCAATTAATATTTGACAGAGGAGGCAAGAGCATACAATGGAATCAAGAAAGTCTCTTCAATAAATGGTGTTGGGAGAATTGGACAGACACATATAAAAGAATGAAACTAGATCACCAACTTACACCACATACCAAAATAAACTCAAAATGGATAAAAGACTTAAATGTATGTGATAAAACCATAAAAATTCTACAAAAAACACATACGTAACAAAATCTCAGACATCTCTCATAGCAATATAGTTACAGATACATCTCCTAGGACAAAGGAAACTAAGGAGAAAATAAACAAATGAGACTACATCAAAATAACAAGCTGCACAGAAAAAGAAACCATCAACAAAATGAAAACAGAGTCCCTTTCTGGGAGAACCTATTTGGCAATGATACATCTGATAAAGGGTTACATAATATCCAAAATATATAAGAAACTCACACATCTTAACAAAAGGAAGCCACACAATTAAAAAATGGGCAAAGGACCTAAATAGACACTTCTCCTAAGTGGACATACAGATGGCCACGGGACAGATGAAAAAAATGATCAAAGTTACTGATCATCAGAGAGATGCAAATTAAAACAACAATGAAGTATCACCTCTCACCTGTCAGAATGGCTGCCATCAACAAATCAACAAATGACAGGTGCTGGTGAGGATGCAGAGAAAAGGAACCCTAGTGCACTGCTGGTGGGAGTGCAGCCATTAGGGAAAACAGTACGGAGTTTCCTCAAAAAATTAAATATGGAACTGCCATTTCATTCCGCAATTTCACATCTTGCAATATATCATAAGAAACCCAAACACCAATCAGAAAGCATGTATGACCCCTATGTTCATAGAAGCACAGTTTACAATCGCTGAAATCTGGAAACAGCCCAAGTGCCCATCAGCAGAGGAGTGGATAGAAAGCTGAGGTACATTTACACCAGGGAACACTGCAGCTGTAAAAAAGCAGGATCTCTTACCCTTTGAGACAGCATGGAGGGACCTGGAGAGAATTATGCTAAATGAAATAATCCAATCAGAGAAAGTATTTCATGATCTCACTCATATGTAGAATCTAATGAACAAAATAAACTGATGGGGAAAAAAAATAGATCCAGAGACACAGAAACATCGAACAGACTGCGAAATCTCAGAGGGAAGATGGAAAAGGTGGGGAAGTGTGGGAAGAGTCAATCTAAGAACTTGTTTGCATATGTGCATAGCCCATGGACACAGACAATATGGTGGTGAAGGCCTGGGACTGGGGGGCGGTGGGCTAGAAGGGGTCAATGGAGGAAAAAAGGGGACATATGTAATACTTTCAATAATAAAGATTAATTAAAAATATTTTTTAAAGAATAAAAAAGGAAGAAGGAAGGAAGGAAAGAAGGAACAGACAAAAAGAGATAAAGTGGCTATAGGGGATCATTATACATAAATTAACACAATTGGTTCTAACCAGTTTGGCTCAGTGGATAGAGCATCGGCCTCTAGACTGAAATGTCCCAGGTTCGATTCCAGTCGAGGGCATGTACCTTGGTTGCGGGTGCATATCAAGTGTGCAGGAAGCAGCTGATTGGTGTTCCTCTCTCATCGATGTTTCTATTCCTCTCCCTTCCTCTCAGTGAAAATTCAATAAAATATATTTTAAAAATAAATTAATACAATTGTAAGTGGACTAAATTCACCAATGGAATGACACAGTAGCAGATATAATAAAAAAGCAAAACCCAAGCTTGGCGAGTGTCACTCCAGAGAGGAAGGGAGAGGGAGAAATAGAAACATCCATGAGGAGAGAGAATCATTGACTGGCTGCCTCATACACACCCTCTACTAGGTTGCAAGCTTGATCCCTAGTAGTGGGTGTGTATGAGGCAGCCGATCAATGATTCTCTCTCCTCATGGATGTTTCTATCTCTCCCTCTCTCTTCCTCTCTGAAATCAATACAAAAATATGTATTTAAAAAATCTACCAAATGCTGTCTTCTGATGCCACATTTAAGTTGCAAAGACATATATGGACTCAAAATGAAAGGGTGCAAAATGATTCTCCAAGAAAATAATACCCATAGAAAAGCAGGTATAGCCATATGTATATCTAACAAAATAGTAAAGAGAATAAAGGTAACAAGAGACAAAGATGGACATTTTATAATGATAAGAGGAAAACTACATCAAGAAGATATAATACTTCTCAATATATATACACCCAATCATGGAGAACCAAAATATATATAGCAATTGCTAACAGAAGTAAAGAGAAGATACAGACAAAAATAATCATAGAATGATCCCTAAATATTCTATTAACAGATTTAGATGAATCATTGAAACAAAATCAATAAAGAAATATTGGCCTTAAATGACACGTTAGACCAAATATACATTACTGACATCCCAAAAATATCAGATTGTATATACTTCTCCAGTGCACATGGAACATTTTCAAGAAAAGACCATTAATTGGGACTCAAAACTCATCTCAACTATGTTGGCCCAAAGTGCCTCACCGCTCCAAGAACTACACAAAGGTGCCAGGAGTACGGCTGAAAGCAAGCCCCTGGGCTGGCCACTCACAGGCCCCGATTGCCGTACACTCACTAGTGCTGCTGTTCCAGTGCGGGCTGAGCAATGCCCAATGAGCCAGAAGGCTAGGAAGGGCACCGCGTGCACAACAGACTGATGGAGGCCGGGGTCGGCGCCCTGTCCCCCCCGGGAAAGACCCCTGTGTCCCCCCCCAGAAAGACCCCTGTGTCCCCCCCGGGAAAGACCCCTGTGTCCCTGTCCCCCCTGGGAAAGACCCCTGTGTCCCCCCTGGAAAGACCCCTGTGTCCCCCCCGGGAAAGACCCCTGTGTCCCTGTCCCCCCCCCGGGAAAGACCCCTGTGTCCCTGTCCCCCCGGGAAAGACCCCTGTGTCCCTGTCCCCCCGGGAAAAACCCCTGTGTCCCTGTCCCCCCCCCCCCGGAAAGACCCCTGTGTCCCTGTCCCCCCGGGAAAGACCCCTGTGTCCCTGTCCCCCCGGGAAAAACCCCTGTGTCCCTGTCCCCCCCCGGAAAGACCCCTGTGTCCCTCCCGGGAAAGACCCCTGTGTCCCTGTCCCTCCCCAGAAAGACCCCTGTGTCCCTGTCCCCCCCGGAAAGACCCCTGTGTCCCCCCCGGGAAAGACCCCTGTGTCCCCCCCCCGGAAAGACCCCTGTGTCCCTGTCCCCCCCAGAAAGACCCCTGTGTCCCCCCGGAAAGATCCCTGTGTCCCCCCCGGGAAAGACCCCTGTGTCCCCCCCGGAAAGACCCCTGTGTCCCCCCCGGAAAGACCCCTGTGTCCCCCCCAGGAAAGACCCCTGTGTCCCTGTCCCCCCCGGAAAGACCCCTGTGTCCCTGTACAAAAACCTGGGACGGAGGGTTTCAGGCCAGTTCCGGATTTGAGAGACATCAACAAGAGGGTAGAGACTATAAACCAAAATCGGTTTGGCTCAGTGGATAGAGCGTCGGTCTGCAGACTGAAGGGTCCTGGGTTCGATTCTGGTCAAGGGCATGTACATTAGTTGCGGGCACATCCCTGGTGGGGGATGTGCAGGAGGCAGCTGGTCGATGTTTCTCTCTCATCAATGTTCCTGGCTTTCTATCCCTCCCCTTTCCTCCCTATAAAAAATCAATAAAAAAAAAAATATATAAAAGAGGGTAGAGACTATATACCCAACAGTACCAACCCTCACACCCTCCTAAGCCTATTTCCGCCGAGTCATCAAATACACACAGTCCTGGACTTGAAGGAGGCCTTGTTCTCCTTGCCACTCGCCCCATCCATCCAGCCCATGTTTGCATTTGAGTGGACGGACCCTGAAAAAGGGGAATCGCAGGAGGAACGAAGATGGCGGCATAGGTAAACACTCCTAAACAGCTGCCAGGCACAACAAGTTAAGAAAAAAACAGCAACACTATAAAACAAACGTCTACCTCCCAAAAACCAAAAGAAAGCTGGCTGAGAGGAAGCCCTACATGTAGACTGAAAGAGAAAGAGGAGAATCCAGGGCACAAGCCCTGAAAAACTGAGGTGGGGGGCGAGGACTCGATAAGGGCTGGGGGTGGATCCTGGCTGGCGGAGGGCGGTGCTTTCTTCAGCTCGAAGAGAGACAAGCTCCAGATCTCTCTGAAATCCAGTTTCTGGGGAGAGGCTACACTGTCTGCCATCGGGTCAGAAAGTGAGGCTGGCTGGCTTGCAGAGCTGAGATTGTTTGCTGTGCTGTGGTGTGAGACGTGGGGAGACACGGGGACGCCATCAGAGTGGCAGTGGCCTGCAGCCATCACTGTTGGCCACACCCCAGCCTAATGGCTCTGCCCTGAGACTCCAACCCTCACAACACATCCAAGCTCCAAGCAGCAGACTTTGCATATGAATGGCCCTTTCTATTGCAGTTTAGCAAAATTGCAACCTGGGGCAAACAGATCCAAGGAGGACAGGACTGTGGTTCACACCGTAGCTCCTGCGACAGTACTGGCCTCAGACAGTAGCTGAGCTGCACCTCACTGAGACCCAGAAACCAGAGTTCTAATGCTCAGTTTCAATCCCTCACACCCATAAGCGACACATTCGGGAGAGGTCTCAGTGAGCACCAAAGCCCCACTGAAACAAGGTGTGTCTCCAGCACAGCAGTTCTTCCTTTATAGACACAGCGGCTCCTCACAGACAATTGGCCTGGAGGTCAATTCCTCCCAGATACCAACAGCAATCAAGGCTTAATTACACCAAGACTTTGCACTAAGCCCACAAAGGGATATAGCAAAAGCGACCACCTCAGGTGATTGGGGAAGCTGAGCTACTGACCCCTACAGGTCACCGACCACAAAAAGCCACAACACAGGGAGGCAGCCAAAATGAGGAAACAGAGGAGCATGACACGAATGGGAGAGATGGAGGAGAGTAAACTCATGGATGACACACAGTTCAGAATCACATTTATAAGATTACTCAAGAATCTGCTAAAAACATTTGAGAAACTTGATGAGACCTCCAAGAAGCTTGGTGAGATCTTCAAGGACCTTAATGAGAATACCAAAAAAAAAAAATTTAAAAAAAAAAAATGGAAAAGGACCAGCCAGAAATTAGGCATACAAAGTCTGAAATAAAGAATATACAGCCGAAACCGGTTTGGCTCAATGGATAGGGCGTCGGCTTGGGGACTGAAGGGTCCCGGGTTCGATTCCGGTCAAGGACATGTACCTTGGTTGCGGGCATATCCCCAGTAGGGGGTGTGCAAGAGGCAGCTGATTGATGACTCTCTCTCATCAATGTTTCTAACTCTATCTCTCTCCCTTCCTCTCTGTACAAAATCAATAAAATATATTAAAAAAAAAAAAAAAAGAAAGAATATACAGAAACTCAACTATAGATCAACATGCCCCAAGAATCAAACCAAAGATCTGGAATATAAGAAAGCAAAAATCACCCAACCAGAGAGGCAAAAAGAAAGAAGAATCCAAAAGTGTGAGGATAGTGTAAGGAGCCTCCAGGACGGCTTAAAGTGTACCAACATCTGGATTTTTGGGGTGACAGAGGAAGAGAGCAAGCAGAATATTGAAGGCTTAATGGAAGAAATAATACAGAAAACTTTCCCTACCTGGTGAAAGAAATAGACCTCAAGTTCAGGAAGCTCACAGGACCCCAAACAGGAGGAATCCAAAGAGGACCACACCAAGACACATCATAATTAAAATGCCAAGAGCAAAAGACAAAGAGAGAATCTTGAAAGCAACAAGAGAAAAACCACTACCCTGTTTCCCCGAAAATAAGACATTTCTTATATCAATTTTTGCTCCCAAAGATGCGCTAGGTCTTATTTTCAGGAGATGTCTTATTTTTCCATGAAGAAGAATACGGTACACATTTATTGTTAAATAAAAATAAAGGAAATTTATTACCTGTATACGGTACAGTAGTACAGTAGTTGTCAACACAAACCAGACAAACTGTGAATCCTACAGTATCAAGAATTTACTCATTTATTCAATGACAATCATGTCATCATCTTCTGGAACATCATCATAACAATCCAATTCCTGTATTTCCTGGTGAATTTCTTGTGACTCCATTTCTTTCAGAATCAGTGGACCAAATCTCTCATGTTTAGTCTAGGGGGGCCTTATTTTCAGGGGGATGCCTTATATTTCACTCAGAAGGAAACCTGTAAGTAGGTCTTATTTTTGGAGGATGACTTATTTTCGGGAAAACACGGTAGTTACCTACAAGGGAGTACCCATATGACTGTCAGCTGATTTCTCAACAGAAACTATGCAGGCCAGAAGGGAGTGGCAAGAAATATTCAAAATGATGAACAATAAGAACCTACAATGAAGATTACTCTACCCAGCAAAGCTATCATTCAGAATTGAAGGTCATATAAAGAGCTTCACAGATCAGAAAAAGCTAAAGGAGTTCATCTCCACCAAACCAGGATTACATGAAATGTTGAAGGGTATTCTTTAAGAAGAGGAAGAAGAAAAAGGTAAAGGTAAAAAATTATGAGCAACAAAAAGACATCAAATACATACCTACCAACAAGTGAATCTAAAAATCAAGAGAATAAAAAAAAAAATCTGAAGAACAGAATGGACTGGTGAATATAATTGAATCAGGGACATAGAAGGAGTGGACTGACAATTCTCAGGAGGAAAAGGGTCCGAGAGGGGCAGGAAGAGATTGGACAAAAATCTTACATCTATGGATGAGGACAGTGGCAGGGGTAAGGGTGTGGGGTGGGATGGGGAATCAGGTGGAGGGGAGCTAAGGGGGAAGGAGAGGAACACCTGTAATAATATGAATAAAGATTTATAAAAATAATAATAGTAATAAATAAATAAAAATAGATGGAAAAATGCACACACACACACACACACACACACAAAAAGAGGGAGAATCTGGACAGCTGATCTGGACCTGGTTGCCCGGGGATTTAAAAACTCTCCTACTCTGTTTGTTGAGGCTCCAGCTGGAGCTTCGACACGTTCTGGTAAGAACATCCGGAGCCACCCTTCTCCGATGTGTGGACGGCCTCCTCCTTGCCGCGGGTCTCAGCGCACCTGCCGGGAAGCCTCTGAGACCCTGATAAGAACTATAGACAAATTGGGGTACCGGGGTCCACTGGATGGGACTGCCATAGGTCACACCACGACCCCAGGGCCCTGCCCCATAGAGACTGGCTTTGCCGATTATTTGGGGAAACTTGGAGAAAGCCGCCAGAAAGCAATACCCACTGCATTTCCCCAGAAGCCCATGGGGCATATTCTATAGAGATAAGTTACGGGTATGGCACCCTCATCTCAGAACGAGGACTTTGGCGAACTCAGCATTACGCCTGCCCAGCCGAAGGCAGCCCTGAATGTGGAGCTGACGGGGACTATTTTGTGCCCGATGGGGTTGTGAGACTATGGCCTGGACTAACAGAGACCCCGCCATCCGGTTCAAGAGAATAGTCTGCCCAGGGGCCCCTTCCAATAACTGTATGATAGGAGACTGAAATCCTGTCCCAAAACTAGTGGAAGAAATACTGGGGTGTAGGAAAAACTGGGGACTGAGACTGTCTGTAGCTGGAAGGGATCCCGCGTCCTCTTCATCCTCCAGAGAACCCAGCGGACCCGAAGGAAGAACCCCATCGGGCCTTTAAGATGCTTAGAGCCAGCGCTGCCTCCAGGACAGCCACGTAGGCCCGTCCCACACCACCACCTGCTCCGGAACAGTCCTGAGCTAACTCCTCTGACCACGGTGACGGTGACCTACGACTCACACTACAAACCAGGCCGGAGACCTCTCCTGGACACTGTGGGTGTTGGTTTTAACTTTTTAACTCAGAACTCCCCAAATGCCACCAGAGACTGTTGGCTGTGTTTAAACCCAGAACCCCCCTACTGCGTTGGAATAGGGGCAAATGCTACCATTGGTTCAGATTCATCAGACATTAGAAATGTCTCAATTACAAACCCCCACAAGTGGAGTGCAGACGGGGGCAAACCCCAAGATTAACCCTTGGGGATTTCCAGGGACGAGGTACTGTGTTATGTCCTCAGAGTTTGACTTATCAAAATCCCCCTACAGTAAATCCTGTTCCTCAGACTGAGATTCGGTCAGGACAATGAAGAGGAGACAGACCGGTACCTAGTGGCCCCTGAAGGCACTGGTTCGTGTGCACCATAGCAATCACCCCTGTGTCTCTCCTCTGACGCTGATGCCCCCACACAAGCCTTCCTTATGTACCTTGGCTCAAATCCTACCCCAGGGGAATTCCTATTCTGGGGAAGGAGGGCTTGAGCCCCTGGGCCTAGCCCCTGGGAGAGTTCGTAGAGCCCCGGTAATTGTCCCCCTGCTGGTCGGTCTGAGAATAGCCGGATCGTGCAATAGGCACTGCAGCGCTGGTCCCGGGGACAAAACCTTTAAGGAACTTAGCAGCCATTTAGACGATAGCACCCTAGAGGAGAATGTACACCGCCTGGAGGATTCCCTCAGTTCGTTAGCAGAAGTAGTCCTACAAAATAGAAGGGTTTAGACTTACTGTTCATGAAGCAAGGAGGACTCTGTGTGGCCTTAGAGAAACTTGCTGTTTTTATACCGACCATTCCGGGGTCATCAGAGAGAGCCTAAGTCAACTCAGAAAGAGACTCCAAGAAAGAGAGGAAAGGCAAAGAACGGAGGGAAACTGGTATGAAAATCCATCCTCTTGGTCCCCATGGCTGACAACACTCCTGACATCTCTAGCGGGACCTTTGATTTCATCGCTAATAGCAGCAGCATTTGGGCCCTGTCTTATCAATAGCCTCACCAACTACGTACAAAGGCCAATACGCGCAGAAAAGCTGATGGTCCTGTGTACTCACTGTCATCATGTCTGTGCTGGTGATGGAGAAACAATGATGATTCTCCCACAAAGCCAGTGGGGAATGTTGGGGAGTGGGACTTTTTGAGCATTCTGGAGAGGCCGTGGACTATGCCCCAGACGGGTTATCAGTGCTGACACCAGGCCAGGCCTTGAGATACGGTCTCATGGCCCCTTCCCCTTGCCCCTCACAAAGCAGCCTTGCAGGATAGAACCCTGTCAGCTCTCTGAAGAACAGGATGACCCTGTGAGTAACATGTCATCATTGGCATGATCCTGATGTTACTTGGGAAAAACTGTTTGTCTTGGGTTACCTGTTCTGCAAGAACAGGATGTGGTTAATGTGTTTCAAAGTGGTCTTGCACAAAGGGCCGGGCTGCTCTCTGACTCCCTGTCTGAAGGCAGAACAGCCGCCGGCCGGCCATGAAAGCTCCCAAATTTTAATCTGGTTCGGACTCCAGTGCTCTTTACTCACATTCACTCCACAACAATGCTGAAGTCACAAAACACATATTCACATGCAAAAGAATGACACTGCAATTATACCTGACACTATATATAAAAATTAATGAAAGCTGGGTCTAAAACCTAAATGTAAGAGGTAAAATTATAAAACTATTAGAAGAAAAGATACGGGTAAACCTTCATAACTTGAATTTGGTAATGGATTCTTAGATATGACACCAAATGCACAAATAAATTTTTAAAATAAACTGAATTTCATAAAAATTAAAACTTTTGCTCACAAAAAATACTATCAAGAAAGTAGAAAAACAAGCTATAGAATGGAGAGAAAATATTTGCAAACCATATATCTGAAAAGAGTCTAGTATCTAGAAAAAAAAACTCTTACAGCTCAATAACAAACATCCTAATAAAAAAACGGGCTATAGACTTGAAGAGATACTTTTTTCCCCCCAAAGAAAATATACAAATGGCAAACAAGCACATTAAAAAATACTCAGTCATGGAGAAACCAAGATGGCGGCCTAGGGTAGACACCCGAATGCAGCCTACCACAACAAATTTGAAATTAGAACTGAAAAACAGGGGAAACATCGCCCTGAAGCGCGGGACGGCTGGCTGAGAGGAGGCTCTACCACCTGGGAAGGAGAAAGAAGGCACACTGAGCCTCAGGAACTGTGAAGGTGCGGAGAACTGTGCCAAGAAAAGGCAGCCGCAGAGTTCGCTGCAGGCTTGCTTGCAGAGAGGGTGGGTCGAGTTTGCGCAATTGGCTTACTTCCTGCGAGCGAAGAGGGTGGACAGCTAATGCGCAGCTGGCTTTCTTGTTCGGGAGGAAAACAGAACCACCCTATTGTGCTGATAGACGGCCCCAGACAGGGAGAGGCCAGACTGTCAGGCAGTAGGCAGAGATCTCTCGGAGGTGTGTGAAGCCAGCGGCCATTACTGCGGGACTCAGAAACCAGACCTTCGTAGGGAGGGGCTGAATAAAGCTTGTCTGCACCACCCAAGACTCTGCCCCATCCAAGCGGAGCACAGAAGCCCTTCCAGGGGCTAGCTTCCTCGTTCGCTGCTAATAGGACTCTCCTAGGGAGGGGCAGGCAGGAATCTAAAGCTTGTCTGCAACCAATTGTGCGAGATTCACCAAAGCTTGGCTGTGCCACCCCGAAACTCCGCCCCATTTAAGCGGAATACAGAAACCTTCCTAGCTGAGACACTTATGATCCTCATAGCCAATTGGCTTGGAGATCAACACTTCCCAGTGATACCAACAACAAGCAAGGCTTAACAACAAGACTGCACACACAGCCCACAAAGGGCTACACCAAGACTGTCCACCTCAGGTAACTGGGAGGCTGACTCACTGAACCATATAGGACATCTTAGCACACAAAGCCACCCTACCAACTCAGGGAAGCTGTGAAAATGCCAAGACAAGGAAACAGATCACAAACAAAAGGAATGGAGGACAAAAAGCGACTGGATATAGAGTT
Source organism: Pipistrellus nathusii (assembly GCA_963693515.1). Lineage (NCBI taxonomy): Eukaryota > Metazoa > Chordata > Mammalia > Chiroptera > Vespertilionidae > Pipistrellus > Pipistrellus nathusii. The sequence continues at coordinate 68,678,173 of OY882867.1, read as the reverse complement.
CAAAACCACGCTTATAAGGTTTTTCAAGAATTTCCTAGAAAAGGTTGATAAGACCTATGAGGAGATGGAAAGGGATCAACAAGAACTAATAAGGGATCAACAAGAAATAAAGAATACATTGTCTGAAATTAAAAATATTATACAGAGTCCTAAAAACAGAATGGAAGATTGCAAGAATCAAGTCAAAGATTTGGAACATAAAGAGCCAGAAGACACTCCTCCGCAGAAGCAAGAAGACAAGAGAATCCAGAAAGTTGAAGATAATGTAAGAAACCTCTGGGACAACTTCAAGTGAACCAACATCAGAATGATGGGGGCCCAAAAGATGAGAGAGAGCAAGATATTGAAAACATATTGAAAGAAATAGTGACAGAAAACTTCCCCCACCTGGTGAAAGAATTAGACTTACAAGTCCAGGAAGAGCACAGAACTCCAAACAAAAGGAATCCAAAGAAGACCACACCAAGACACATCATAATTAAAATTCCAAGAGCAAAAGACAGAGAATATTAAAAGCAGCAAGAGAAAATCAGGTAGTTACCTATAAAGGAGCACCCATACGATTGTCAGTTGATTTCTCAACAGAAACCATGCAGGCCAGACGGGCATGGCAAGAAATATTCAAGGTGATGAATAGCAAGAACCTACAGCCAAAAATAACCTACCCAGCAAAGCTATCACTCATAATCGAAGGCCAGATAAAGAGCTTCACTAATATAAAAAGGAGTTCATCACTGCCAAACCAGAATTATATGAATTGCTGAAGGGGATTCTTTCAGAAGAGAGAAAATAAAGATAAAAACTATGAACAACAAATACGTAACTATCAACAAGTGAATCTAAAAACCAAGGGAATTTTTAAAAATCTGATGAACAATATTAACTGTTGAATATAATAGAATCAGAGGTATAGAAGGGGAGTGAACTGATGATTCTCGGGGGAAAAGGGGAGAGGGGGGTGTGGGAAGAGACTGAACATAAACTGTGCACTTATGGATGAGGACAATGGGAGGTGGGGAAAGGGCAGAGGGTGGGGTGGGAATCTGGTGGAGGGGAGCAATGGAGGGGGGGATGGAAATGAACATTTGTAATAATATGAACAATAAAGATTTATTTTTAAAAAATAGTCATTAGTCACTAGGAAAATGAAAGTCAAAGCCACAATGATATATCACTTTAAACCTACTAGACTGTCTATCAACAACAAAACAGAAATAAGGAAGTGTTGGCAAAGAGATGGAGAAACTGAAGGCTCCTGCATTGCAGAGGGATGTACAGTGAGCAGTCACTGTGAGGAAGTGTGACACAAAGCTCACACTAACCCCGAATTTCCAGCCCCTGGCACACACCGAGGAAGACCACAAAGATGTTCAAGCAAAGACTCAGGACAAGCAGGCTCACAGTGGCGTTATTAATGCTGGTCTAAAAATGGAACCGGGCCGAAACCGGTTTGGCTCAATGGCTAGAGCGTCGGTTTGGGGCCTGAAAGGTCCCGGGTTCGATTCCAGTCAAGGGCATGTACCTTGGTTGTGGGCATATCCCTGGTAGGGGGTGTGCAAGAGGCAGCTGATCGATGACTCTCTCTCATCGATGTTTCTAACTCTCTATCTCTCTCCCTTCCTCTCTGTACAAAATCAATAAAAATATATTAAAAAAAAAAAGTGGAACTGCCCATATGCCCACTGACATCTGAACGACAAGTTATCAATTGGTAAATGAATAAAGAAAATGTGGGGTATGCATACAATGGAGTACTATTCAACTTTAAAAAGGAAAAACAGGTGTCCTGGCCAGTGTGGCTCAATGGTTACAGTGTCAGCTTGTGTACCAAATGGTCACAGGTTCAATTCCTGGTCAAGTATCTGGGTTGTTGGTTTGTTCCCCCCCCTCCTCTCAGGGCATGTGTGTGAGGCAACCAGTCCATGTGGTTTGATATGGTTCTCTCACATCAATGTTTCTCTTTCTCCCTCACTTGCTTCACTATCTCTGAAAAAGCAATGGAAAAAAACATATGTTCAGGTCAAGATTAAAAATAATTTTTAAAGGGAAGAAAATTTGCCGCATGCTGCAACATAGATGAGCCTTGAAAAACACACTAATATGTTGAAAGAAGCTAGATACAAAAGATCACACATTGAATGATTCCATTTATATGAAATGTCCAAAGTAGGCAAATACACAGACAGAAAGTATATTATTGATTGCCAGGGGACAGGGGAAGGAGGAATTAATAGTGATTGCTAATGGTTAATGGGTTTCTTTTTTGAAATGATAGAAATGTTCTGGAGTCAGATATTAGATGCACAACCATATGGATGAGCTAAAAACTAATGAATAGTACACTTTGAAATGGTTCAAATGGTGAATTTTATCTCAATTTTAGGAACCTACCTAACTGGGTACACCAAAAAAATGCCGTTTGTGATATTGGGTAAAGAAACTCCAATTCTGATAAACAGTGGTAAAGAAAAATGATGCTGTGAGAGTATTTTTAAAATACTGGCAAATGATACACTTTATTTTTAAGTAGTTCTGTGGCATTAAACACAGTCACAGGATTGCGCAACCATTCTCACCATCCGTTTTCAGAACTTTTCTCATCGTACAGAACGGGAACTCTGCCCGTTCACTCACTTCCCGGCCCTGTCCTGGCCGCCGCTCTCTGTGTCTCCTTGAACCTGAGTAGATACTTCAGAGCGTGGACTCGTACAGCACTTGTCCTCTTGTGACTGGCTCAGTTGGCTTAGCATAAAGTCTTCCAAGTGCGTTCCTGTTGTATGTGGCATGTATCAGATTCCCTTTCTTGCTCAGGCCGAGTCAGTTCCACCGAGGACAGCCCCCTGGTTAGGAGACCCCCCTGCGGCCGGGAGCAGGGGCGACCGCCACTCCGGCTGCTTCCTGCTGCCAGTGCGTGTGGGGAGCGGCCGGCCAGGGGTCCGTGGGAAGGCAGGCACCTCCGCCTGGGCTGCATTGGGGTTTACAGCTTCTCTGGGAGAAGAAGTAAGACGTACGGTGTTAGGAGGTTTAACAAGCTAAGGCCACAGATGAGCAATAGAAATGGCCAAAGGCTGATGAGAAGGACCAATCAGCCTCTCAGAGGGGTTATTTCCTTTGTGTTCAGTCCTTATGGAAAGACACCTGGGCTGGCTGGGCCCAAACTGCCCTGCCACTGCCTGGCAGGAGCCGGACCTGGCTGGCTGGACCCTGGGTCTTTTGTAGAAGAAGGGGGGCAAGATGGCTTAGGTGTGCTCTGGGGGCTGGTAGGTCCCAGCGCCTGCTCAGGGGTTGACTCTCTAGCATTGTTTTGGGTTAAGGCTGTCCAGAGCTAGGGTTCAATGTTGCGTTGCTGACATAATTTTTGATTTTTTCTTAAAGAAAGCCTGGATATATGAGAGCATTAATACTTTTCCTCCCCTCATATAGAAAAATTTTAATTGTAAGACAGTATTAGGAATTAATACTCCCTCTGGGGGCTAATCTACCAGTTGATGTGGAGGCCAGGTTTGGGCACAAAAGAAAATCAGGCGTTTCTTCTGAAGGGCTAAGATACAGCCCGGGGGCTGTCTGCCGGTGTGGACGCAGCTGTCCCCGTGGGCGAGCAGAGCGCGCGTCCTGTCCGCGGTGGCCTCCTCGGTTTGGGTGCCCCCGGGAGCGAGCGGTGATGCTGCCCTGTGTGCACCCGCCGCCCCTCGGGGCCACATGGGGGCCAGGAAGACTGTCCCCAGCTGTGCGCCCGCCCGGGGTGGCCTCAGGCACCATCCTGCTCCAGAGGTGCTGGGCCTGGGCTACCCCGTGTCCTGACTGAAAGGGTCTGAGATGGCCCCATGTTTCTGAAGATCCCATCACGCTTCCTGGGGGAGTTCACCCTGAGGGACTCCAGGCCGCGGTTCCAAGAGTTCTGCCGCCAGCAGGGAGCGGGCCAGCCCCGCCGCTCCGGCCTCATCCCCCTGTGCCCCGGCCTCACCCCCCTGTGCCCCCGCCTCAACCCCCTGTGCCCCGGCCTCACCCCCCACCCCCGTGCCCCGGCCTCACCCCCTGTGCCCCGGCCTCACCCCCGTGCCCCGGCCTCACCCCCCACCCCCGTGCCCCGGCCTCACCCCCTGTGCCCCGGCCTCACCCCCGTGCCCCGGCCTCACCCCCCACCCCCGTGCCCCGGCCTCACCCCTGTGCCCCGGCCTCACCCCCTGTGCCCCGGCCTCACCCCTGTGCCCCGGCCTCACCCCTGAGCCCCGGCCTCACCCCCTGTGCCCCGGCCTCACCCCTGTGCCCCGGCCTCACCCCTGAGCCCCGGCCTCACCCCCTGTGCCCCGGCCTCACCCCCGTGCCCCGGCCTCACCCCCCTGTGCCCCGGCCTCACCCCTGTGCCCCGGCCTCACCCCTGAGCCCCGGCCTCACCCCCTGTGCCCCGGCCTCACCCCCGTGCCCTGGCCTCACCCCCCTGTGCCCCGGCCTCACCCCTGTGCCCCGGCCTCACCCCCTGTGCCCCGGCCTCACCCCCGTGCCCCGGCCTCACCCCCGAGCCCCGGCCTCACCCCCCCGGGCCCCGGCCTCACCCCCCTGTGCTCCGGCCTCACCCCCCTGTGCTCCGGCCTCACCCCCCTGTGCCCCGGCCTCACCCCCCTGAGCCCCGGCCTCACCCCCCTGTGCCCCGGCCTCACCCCCCTGTGCCCCGGCCTCACCCCCCTGAGCCCCGGCCTCACCCCCCTGAGCCCCGGCCTCACCCCCCTGTGCCCCGGCCTCATCCCCCCCGTGCCCCGGCCTCACCCCCCTATGCCCCGGCCTCACCCCCCTGAGCCCCGGCCTCACCCCCCTGAGCCCCGACCTCACCCCCTGTGCCCCGGCCTCACCCCCTGTGCCCCGGCCTCACCCCCTGTGCCCCGGCCTCACCCCCCTGTGCCCCGGCCTCACCCCCCTGTGCCCCGGCCTCACCCCTGAGCCCCGGCCTCACCCCCTGTGCCCCGGCCTTACCCCCTGTGCCCCGGCCTCACCCCCGTGCCCCGGCCTCACCCCTGTGCCCCGGCCTCACCCCCGTGCCCCGGCCTCACCCCCGGGCCCCGCTAGGAAGCTGCCTTCATTCTGCTCTCCTTGTCTGTGGGGGCGAGGGCCCAGGAAGGGAGGAGGGGACCCCAGCCAAGCCTGGGGCTTCACTCCGGTGCTGAGGCTCTCCGCGGTGACTGTGCCAGCTGTGGCTCTCCTGGGGACACGCAGGCGCTGCCAACACCTGCCCTCCCTCCCCAGCTCTCCGCTCCACCTGCTTTTCGCAGGAAAGACAAAGTCCTCACCTCCAGGGCCTCTGCCTCTGGCAATGGGAAGCACGCAGGCCTGAGCGGGCAGCCCCTGGCTCCCCGAGAATCCTGGGAAGGAGTGGGCTTCCTCAGACTCGCACAGTCCAAGGCTCGCTTCTTCACAGTCAAACCCTGGGAAGGTTGTTAAACTTATTTGACCAAAAGGTTATCTATAAAACACAATTTTCCGCTGAAGCCGGTTTGGCTCAGTGGATAGAGCGCCGGCCTGTGGACTGAAAGGTCCGGGGTTCTATTCCGGTCAAGGGCATGTACCTTGGTTGGGGGCACATCCTCAGTGGGAGGTGTGTAGGAGGCAGCTGATCGATGATTCTTTCATCGATGTTTCTAACTCTCTATCCCTCTCTCTTCCTCTCTGTAAAAACCAAAACAAAACACACACACACACACAATAAAATATATTAAAAATCAAACAAACAAACAAAAAAAACACCACAATTTTCCTTTTAACAGACTGGAAAAGGACTACACAAATCCCACATTTCTTAGAGCTAAGAAATCCTTGTTCTCAGCCAGAGCGAGGAGGCCCAGCCGGAGGAGGTGGCCACGGTGTTCCCCGTGTGCGACGGGGGCTGGTAACAGGTAGAAACAAACTGAACAAGAATCTTGATGAGTGGTCCGGTGAAAGGAGTGTTTAGTGCTCAGTGATCCAGGGTAAAGGATGGAAGAAAGCAAGGATGAGTCTGGACAGCTGCAGCTAAACATCCAAGAAAATTAGACAAACTTAGGATTCGGTTCAATTCATAGGTGAAAGAAAAAACTTCAAACAATTAATTGGAATCAGCTCACAACTGTGTAGTATAGAGTCTGCTGAAACATGATTTCCTCCCTAATTTACTCTTATTTTTATTGAAGACCGATGCATTTATTGTATTGCCCAGTTGCGTTTGGCTGGGGTTGGATGAATACAGTAGGAACAGTAACCAGCTGTATAGGCTCCTGCAGAATCCACGGCCGAGCTCAGTGAGCCCCTCAGGGCAGAGAGCAGACTGCGGGTGTGTGTGTGTGTGTGTGTGTGTGTGTGTGTGTGTGTGTGTCCGAGGCACCCTACACGCCCGTCTGTAGGTCTTAAACAGCTCCTTTGAATGTTCTAATGCAGCTCAGTCCCTGAGCGGAAGTCAGGAGACGCACCTGGCAGTTACCTGCCCTGAGGCTGGCGGCCTCCTGCCCAGGAGTGAGCCCTGTTTCTCCTCTCCGGCCCCTCCTTCTGCCGGCGTTTCTGCTTGTTTGTTTGCGTTTTGCTGTGTCCTGGGCCTGAGAGGATTACAAGCTGGCTGCAAATGGCCACCCTGTTTGGCTTTAATTTCCTGTTAACATTTTTTCTTATAAATCTTCTCTAATTTTTACAAACCTTTTCTACAACCTTTAGGAATAGTTTCCAAAATGCATCTCTAAGCACCATGCCTTTTATTACCAAAATCACCTAATTTCCAATTAATAATTCTTACAAGCCTCAATCCTCAAAAACCAAGCAAAGCAAACAGCTGGCATTCCTTCGATGGGCCCTTCGGAGCACACCGAAGCCTGGGGCACAGGAAGTGTGCAAGGCAGGGTCCCTAGGCCTGGCCAGAGATCAGGGCCCATCTGTGGGGCGTCCAGCGGGTGGGGTGATGGAGGGGGCCCTCGATGGCACCTGCCTTGGCTGGAGGCCTAGCGCCCTTCGCTCACTGACCCCGAACCCTCTGCAGGGTGACTGGCAGGATGGGCAAACTGGGGGCCCCCGCGGGCACTTGCCTTGGCTGGCAGCCTGGCGCTGCCCACTCTCAGGCCGGACCAGGGGCAGCTCCTGCATTGAGCGTCTGCCCCCTGGTGGTCAGTCGTACCCCTGGTCAGTCAGCCATTCAGTCGATTTTGCATATTAGGGATTTATTACATAGGATTTTAAACATAGTTTGAAAGCACATTCTCAACAAAGCCAAAGACATTTTAACAGACTTTAAGCAACAAAGACGGTCCGGGCGGTCCGCAGGGAAAGCTGTGATGGGTTAACTTGATCTGCTCGTGGCTGCGTTTTCCCCAGAAACTATCTTTAAAGGCGGCCAGGCTGGTGTCTGACCAGGCGCTTGCATTTCAGAGGTCCCGGAACCACAGGGGACACCGCAGAGAACATGTTCCACATTCAAACCTGCATCCTCCTCCGTCCTGTCTGGTGATCGACTGCCCTTGAGGATGGACCCGCCCTGACCCACCTCCCCTCCCACTGTGAATGCTCCCAGCCCTTGGCGTGGGGTGAACACCAGGGCAGCCTAGGCGAGGGCATTCCCTCCCTGGCCCCCTGGCATTCTATTGAAGACCCCACCCCCTCGGGGCCCCACAAGGCCACCGCCAGGAGCTGGTCCGAGGAGGCATCGAGGGGATGGGGGAATCCGCTCATGGCTGGGCCCAACTTGGCAGGGGACACAGAGAGGCAGACCCGTCGGCCGGGCCAGGATCCCAAGAACTTAGTGTCCTCGGGCGGAGGAGGAAAGAGGCAGGGACGTCCAAGCAGATCTCGGCACCAGGAACCCTAACCGGGGACGAGGCTGGGTTGGGCTGGGTGTGTCCAAGTGTGCTGCTGCGGTCCCCCCAGGGTGCTGGTCCCTTCCCTCCTCTGCCCTCAGTCCTCCCTCGGCCATCTAAAACAGCCGCGAGGACCCCGGGCTCAGAGTGACCAGCTCCTACGTGCACCCCCTGGACGGGTCAGAGTTCAGTTACAGCTGTATTCTCAGTTCCTGAGGCCCCTGCACGTCTTAGGTCCAACCAGACACCTCCACACGGTCCTTACTCACGTAGGGACATTTGAGATTCTCAAACGGGGCGGGGGCGGCGGGGGGGTGGGGGGGTGCGGTACCTGCCTCTGACCTTCGGAGCCTGGGGCGGCGGGGGCGGCAGCGGGGACTGCCTCTTTGACCTAAGGAGCCTGGGCAAAGACCAGGCACTGGTCATTGGTCGGACTTGTCTCGCAGCTGGTGGGAAGCCTACTGCTTTCTAACTGGGCCCTCCGACAGCCCTTCACCTCCAGGGGAGCCTTTTTTCCCCAAATATATTTTATTGATTTTTTTACAGAGAGGAAGGGAGAGGGATAGTCAGAAACATTGATGAGAGAGAAACATCGACCAGCTGCCTCCTGCACACCGCCTACTGGGGATGTGCCTGCAACCAAGGTACATGCCCTTGACCGGAATCGAACCCGGGACCTTTCAGTCTGCAGGCAAACGCTCTATCCACTGAGCCAAACCGGTTCCGGCAAGGGGAGCCTTTTTATGTGGCAGCCTCCGGAATGGCTTTAGGTGGCGGGCCCAAGCCCGGTTTTAGATGGGCCGAAGGCCGAAGACGCCCACTGGAGACAGGCTCCCTTTATGTGGAGAGGCTGGGCCTGGACCAGGCCACACAGCTGAGCCCTGAGCCGGAGCCGCGCAGTTTTCCAGGGTCGGTGCTCAACGCCAAGTAAGCTCCACAGACCAGAGGACGTGAGCACAAGTGGGAGTTTGAACCAGCAGACCCAGACTCCCGTGTGGGCAAGGCCAGGGAGGGGCTGCCGTGAGCCTGGTGGCCCAGGTGTACATTTGCTACAAGCCTGCTCCTGCATCTCTCCGCGCTGTCCCTCGGCGGCTCCCACCAGCACGGACTGAACTCCCGTTTGTTCTCCCTGTTCCTGTGCGGCTACACCTTGTGCTGCAGCCTCCCGCTCCGGTCCAGAGGCGCCTCTCACTCTGCCCGGTGGCTCTGTGGTCAGGCTGCTGCACACCCTCCTGTGCCCCGTGTCCCCACCGGCCTGCCGGCCCGCCTGCCCACATGGCCAGTTAATCCTTCCACATGGACCAGATAACAGGGTGGTTAAGGCCTGGGGTGGGAACTGGGTGGAGGGGGCAATGAGGAAGGGGCAATGAGGAAGGGGCAATGGGGACATTTGTAAGTCTCAACAATAAAGATTAAAAAATTAGTGATGATGTTACTAAAGGGAGCTTTTAAGGAAGTTTATTAAAAATTAAACTTTGAAAATACACATACATTTTGCATTAGCTTAAAAGTTAGCAATTTATTTTAGTAGAAAGCCATCCAAAAGAGAACCCAAAGATCAATGGCACTATTTACTTTAAAGAAGCACAAAAGACATAAAAGTACCCAGTACAAATTTATTGTGCATTAGGAAGCTTAACTTAAAACCAACAGCATAATAAAAAGAGATGTCATTTTTGTTCATAGTAGAACAGATTTCAAAATATATTTTCTTTTAAATGTATTCAAGCAGTACATAATCCTTTATAAAAGTTACATATATATTTTTGTCAATACCTTCATTACATTTATAAATACTAGATTTGCACAGCACTCCATCAAAAAATTTAAAACCCCTCAAAAAAGATGTACATAGATCTCAAATCTATAAACCCTCCACAGGGCTCTGTTCAAGGTGGGCCTAGCGAAGGGTTCATGGTGCAAAATGCATGTAAATCTGTAGTTTTCTTTGTCTGTAAAACATCTTGAAAAATTAGCAAGACACTTACTGTGAAACAGTTTCCTAAACCATCATATTGTAGGAAGAATTCGATGTGCATATTCCCATGGGATTCAATGTCAGACACACAGGGGAGAGAGACCTGCTGAGAACAGCCACTTACAGAGCAGTGACGGCAGAGGTGATGACTGAGACAAGGACGGGCGTGGGAGGAACAGTCCTGCGGCCGAGTCTGTGCCGGGTTCCTCCCGGCACGGGGTCCCTCCCGGCACGGGGTCCCTCCCGGCACGGCGTCCCTCCCGGCACAGGGTCCCTCCCGGCACGGGGTCCCTCCCGGCACAGGGTCCCTCCCGGCACGGGGTCCCTCCCGGCACGGGGTCCCTCCCGGCACGGGGTCCCTCCCGGCACGGCGTCCCTCCCGGCACGGGGTCCCTCCCGGCACGGGGTCCCTCCCGGCACGGGCTCCCCACTCCCCAGGAATGCTGCGGCTGAACACCTGCAGAAGCACCTCCCGCCCAGTGCCGCACCAGACGCGTGGTGTGTGTTTCTTCTGTAAAATCACCTTGAATCCACCAAGACACTAGGTCAAGGAATCTGAATTGCTATTTCTTCAATATTTAAACTTGTAGAAAAATTCTCTTCACTGGTGAAGGACACCACGGTCAGTATCATGAACACCCAGTGTGTGTGCTGGGTCTCATTCCAGCCACGAACGTGAAGCGGAGGCAAGAGCAGGGCAGTGAGCCCGGCTGTGACCTGAGAACGAAGGCAGCAGGTCCCCGTGCTGAGTGGCTCCGGGGCCGCCTGCTCCTCACACCTGTGGGCCACTGGCACTTTCCATAGAAGCAGGACGAGGGAGGCAGAGGGTTCTGCTCCGTGAATCTGGCCAGTCCTGCAGCTTCCACGGAGCAGGACCTGGGGCTGCTGCCCTCGGCCCTGGAGGTGAGAGAGGAAAGACACCAAAGCCGGAACTCCAGATAACTCTGAGAGCTGCGCACTATTTGCAGCAACGTATTTCAAATCCTAACTTGTTCCAATGCACAACCTGAAAGGAAAGGAATGGAGGAGGAGGAAGAGGAGGAGGAAGTGGGGGGCAGAGGGTTACTTATCACACGTGGCCCTAAAGGGGCCACTCATCTCCCCTCCAGCACCGAGTCTCCCGGGGGTCCGCTGCGCTCACAGCTCGGTGCACTGGCTCGCCGGCTCCCCGAAGGGGGCCAGGCCCCAGGCGCTGCCGCTCGGCAGCAGGGGCTCCATGTCCTCGTCGCTGTCGCGCCCCGGCGTGTCGGTCACGGTGCCGCTGAGGCTGTTGCTATGCTTCTCAGCCCCGTGACTGCATTCCGGGATGAACAAGGCCACCAGGAAAGAGAAAAGAACTATGCACGCCCCAAATAAAAACGGCGGGCCTGGGATGAGGGCTCCCTGTGGGTGTGGAAACAAGCAGAGATGAAGAGTTTGGTTAGTCTCCTCAATGCAGAACGAGCTCTGGGTGACCCAGACCCCACACCACCCCCGGAGAATCACTCCCTGCACAAAGGGTCCTGCGTGCCAGGCAAGCGCCCCGGGCCGAGCCCAGCCTGTGAGGACAGTGCTTTATCTCTAATCTTACCCTCTGGGCCCAGGCCATGCATTCTGCCCTTGAACATTCCAATTCCAAAATCTCTATTAAAGATTGCTTAGAAGGAGAGAGGGAAAATACTAAATAAAGAATAGGAAACAGACTCTAGTTCAATTTCTGGCTGGAATTGTAGGTAATTTTATACTTTATCTGGCTTGGGTTTCCCCAGAAGACAGGGTTACACTGAACAGAGCTACTGTGTAGGTGAGAACAGAATCTGAACAAATTAAAATAAACCTTTTACATGAGACACTGAGTCACCGAAACCGGGAGCACTGAGTGCGGCCTCCCTACTGGTAGGTCCAACAGTCTGTTTCTTGTACAAACGAGGACGCGCCACCTCTGCGGTCAGAGCGCTCCTGCAGTCAGACATCTTCCCGGTGACAACACTAGACTATCACCAATCACCTGCAAAGCAGCACTGGGAGAACTCGGTTTCGGTTCCACGTCCGTCAGCTCCACGTGGAACATGTAGAATATGAAGCCGTACAGCGCCGGCCCCAGGCCGTTACACAGCCCTCGGATTCCAGTTATGATCCCCTGGGCAACTCCTGAGTGAGAACAAAGAAGGCAGTCTTCTCAGAAAGGCACGTGGGGAAAAAGAGGAATAACTGTAATGCTCTGAACAATAAAGATTTATTAAAAGGAAAAAAACGAGCCAAAGAGGACTCAGTCCATGACAGGGAGGCGGCCTGCCGGCACCGAGCAGCGCGGCTCGCAGGGCCTTCGCCTCCGCGCTGTGCGGCAGGGGTGTCCACGGCAGGGACGCAGTCTGCGGTCACTATTTTGGTTTTTTATTATTTTTTAAAAATATTTTTATTTACCTCTTCCTAAATGCAGCTCATGCCTCAGAGGGAGTCCAAACTAAACAAGTTCCAGTGACAGTGAGGAGACAAAAAGCTCGCTGTTTTGCTAACTAGTCTGTCATCATTAACAGACATCTGCTACAGTCCAGTTACTTCCTGTGGCGCCACAATGAAGAGCAGTCACCACGAAAAAGAGGAAACAGTCCCATTTCTATTTCTGAGCGTTCTGAGCTGCTGAGTGCACGTTAACAACATGAGGATGATTCAGAGCAGGACGGACAGCAGACAGACGTGCCACTGCGGAGGGAGCACGCGGGGAGGAGGCTGAGCTGCGCGGCTGCCGGGAGGGAACCGAGCGGACGGTGCTCTCACCTTGCTGGTCGGACTCCGCGTTCTGAGAGACCAGGGCACTGACCGCCGGGAAGGTGATGCTGGACGCGGCGGCCACGGCTGCTGCGGCCCACACCATCCTGCAGGGACAGGGCAGGTCAGGGCGGGCCGGGCTGGGCGCTGGCGAGCCATGGGGCGGAGCACGCGGTGCTGTCTGTCCCCCCAGGTCGCCTCGTATTTAATCTTTCCTCTTTACAAAGGGTTTTTTTTTTTTTTTTTTTTTTTAACCTGGAAAGTTATTCGTCACTTCATAGGCTGGGAGTTTCCTTTACTTTATTTCACCTCTTTCAAAACCTGTTCTGCTTGATTTCCCTCTAGCACCGTTAGATGCAAGCCCAATGCAGCTGGAATGGCTTTGTTTTTGTTTCCACAAATGCCACCTGTCCCCCGGACCCCGCCTGTTCTGGGTGAGAGGCCGAAGCTGCTCCTCTGGCTGCCCTCCGGCAGAGAAGCCGGCGTGCAGGACGACACCTGCGGGCCCCAACCGCGCCCTCTGGACCGAGCCTGTCGCACGCCGCCTGGCCCAGCCAGCTCAGCCAGGCCCGCCCCGCGGCCCTTCCTTAAACTGGTCCTTCCTCACTGAGGGAACCTGAGTGGGAATCAGCAGCAGGCTTCTGTGAGGGAGGCAGGCGCACCTGGGTGAACCCTCTTGGCCACACCAGAGGACATGCACACCCTAAGGAAAGAGCCTCGGACGCAGCTCCGCAGCCCGAGTCCATGGCACTGAATCCCACGAACAAGAACCACCTGCTGACCTCTACGCACCTCTCGTGTCTCTGTTATGTCATGCATGCAAAATGAGTAACTAATATTTAGAGACAGGACCCCTGGATTTGATAGCCAGCATTGGGGACACTAGCCACATCACAGAACAGCACTCGGGACTGTCATTTCTCCTGGCTCAGGGCTTATTCTGGCCTTCCTGCTAGGGGACTAGACTATGCCAGCAGAGTCCCTGCCCCAGGATACACATGGTTTTGGAAGAGATCTTAGGATTCATCTATTTCAAGTTCTTATGTTTAAAGTCACGCAGCTAATTACAGCGATGAGCCTGCTATCAATTTTCCTTGCCTTTTTGTTTTGGAGCATATTTGATGTCCCTAAGAACTGAAAAAATATGTTTAAAATACAGACATAACATTTCTGAGGGGCTGGAGAAAGCACACACATTTAATTAACAACTCACCGACAGCCACGAAGGTGAAGACAGTTTTTACAAATGATCCTGCCACCTCACTCAGCTTTCCCAAAGCTAAGTCCAAACTGGTCAGTGGCCTCTGCTGCCTTCACCCCACCCGTCATTCCTGCTCCCCCAGAAGCGGGTCTTCCTGGTCGGTGAGGCCCGGAAGGCTTACCAGGCCTGCGATCCGAGCCCGTACCAGGCCAGCTGGAGCCCCTGCAGGCCCAGGCCCAGGAGCACCGTCTTCTTCTTCCCCAGCGACCGCATGGCGACAGGGAGCAGGGCTGTCTGCAAAGCCAAGGAGAGCTGAGGAGACGGACACCGCAGGGCTCGGGGAGGGGCCCAGGCAGGGACCACACGGAGCTGGGAGCTGACGCAGGGCCCTCGGCTCCTCCCCACGCTGGCACCTCCCCAGGGAGGTGAGAGCCATTCACCGGCTGTCGTGCCGAGGGACACGGCCTCAGTCTTTTCTGAGAAACGCCAGTCCCTTGCCCACCAGAGACGAGCAAGCCCTGCTGAACAGTACAGAATGTGGGGAATTTTGCTGGAGGTTAGCAGCTTTGCAAAGTTGGACTGATTATGGATTTGATTTTAGCACAGACGTACTCTGTTAAAAAACAATTTCAAATGGTCTGGGCCAAGGACCAGAGCTAACATACCCTCCACCCCCCACCCGCCTGCCAAATGATGAGCAACTGGAAGTGTAAGGTAATGTACATTTGCTGGTATAACTGGACGGAAACAAACACAGGCCTTTGTCTGATGCGTTCCCGGAGCCTTGTCAATGAGAACACGGAGGCGACACAGCCCTGCAGCCTCCTTCCCGGGCCCAGCGCGCCGCCCCGTGCCCGCAGCAGCCCGGAGCCCAAGGACACGGGCGGCTGCAGGGGAGCAGGCACAGCGCAGCCTGCGTGGCCTGGATGTGACAGAGCAGGAATCCAGCCTCTTCACTCATCACGCTGCCCCATTTCTTGGAGCAGAGGTCAGAACAGATGCCGATTTCCATTCCTGCTTTTCACTTCCACTCACTTCTCAGCATTAAAGTGACGCGGAAGCATTCTCCTGGCATTATGTCTCTGGCTAGCTGGAGTCCGTGTCAGTCCCTGGGCCTGCTACTGCACCGTGGACACGTCTCTGCCACGGCAGGGGAACGGAGGCAGGCGGGCGGGAGACATTCGAGAACGCTTCCTACAGCTTCCGAATAAAAATGTTTTAAAAAGAAATGAGAAAAATGACACTCACCTGAGCCACAATAGACAGAATTCCTAGCACAGCTATGAACTCTGCAATTTTAACAGATCCAAAACCTATGATCTGTGAAACAGAAGGGGAGGGGTAGAAACACTATTGTTAATATAGATATCATAAAAATAAGAAATGTTATATTTTAGTAAGGCTATAGGACAAAATAGTTGGGAAAAGTTAATAAAACCTTGATTATGGCAAATTAAGGCAGTGCTGAAAGTTGAACCTATTTAATCAGAAAATTTACATCTAAATATGATTTTAAAAAACCATTACAAGTAAGCATAACTTAACAAACATTTTAAAGATATTTTTTATTACAGACCTATCGTTTCATATTCCTTCCCATCCCCAACCGACCGAAAAACAAAGATGTTATCAAGCATTAGAGAAATATAAAGAACACAGCCTGACTTCTGATGCAGAATTGGAATTTACTCATTAGCACGTCCAGTGTCTAACAGCGTTGGCTGCACATTAAAATCACGTGGGCCTGAGGGGAAGGAGGGGGCGGGAACAGTGAGACTCTGCAACCATGGAGACCAACTGGGCAGTCTCAAGCCTCCACACAGGCATGTTCCACAAGCTTCACCTCAACAGCTCTGATATGCCAAAAACTATTCGTTTTAAATACCAAGTTTTTAAAAAATATATCTTTATTGATTTCCTGGAGAACGGAAGAAGGCAAGAGATAGAAACACCAATAAGAGACAGTCATTGCTCTGCTGCCTCCTCCATGATCTCTACTGGGCATGTGCCCTTGACCAGAGTTGAACCTGGACCCTTCAGTCTACAGGCCGACGCTCTATCCACTGAGCCAAACTGGCTAGGGCTCTTAAACACATTTTACAGATCAGGAACAAGTCAAGGATGTCCACTCTTGCCATTTTATTTGATACTAGAGGCTCGGTGCACAAAATTTGTTCACTGGGTGCGGGGTCCCCTCAGCCCGGCCTCTGCCCTTTCACAGTCCGGGAGCCCTCGGGGACGTTCGACTGATGGCTTCGGCCCCTCAGTCAGACTTCCTGAGCACTGCCACAGAGGCAGGAGAGGCTGCCGCCACCGCTGCTGTGCTTGCAGCCATGAGCCGGCTTCCGGCTGCGCAGCGCTCCCTCTGTGGGAGCCCACTGACCACCCGAGGGTGTCTCCTGCATTGAGCATCTGCCCCCCTGGTGGTCAGTGTGCATAACAGCAACTGGTTGTTCCATCGTTCGGTCAATTTGCATATTAGCTTTTTATTATATAGGACTAGAGGCCTGGTGCACAAAATTCGTGCTCAGGTAGGGTCCCTAGGCCTGGCTGGCGAATAGGACTGGCCAGGGCCTTCCTTTACTGGCTGCTGGCTGCCAGCTGGGGCCTTTCTTCCCCTGGCTGCTGGCTGAGGCCTTCCTTTGGTCATATTGTCCCCTGGTGGTCAGCACACATTAGAGCAAGGGGTTGAACTCCTGGTCAGTCAAACTCCCAAGGGGACAATTTGCATATTAGCCTTTTATTATATAGGATAGTATTGGTAGTTCTAGCAGCAGCAAAGAGGCAAGAAAAAGAAATAAAATGTATCCACATTGGAAGTGAAGAAGTGAAACTGCCTGGCTGGCGTGACTCAGTGGCGTGACTTTGAGCGTTGACCTATGAACCAGAAGGTCATTTGATTCCCGGACAGGTCACAGGCATGATCCCCAGTTTGTGGTGTGCAGGAGGCAGCCGATCAATGATTCTCTCTTCACTGATGTTTTCATCTCTCCCCCCCTCTTTTCATCTCTGAAATCAATAAAAATATATTAAAAAACAAAAAAAAAGAATAAAATACCTAGGAACAGTCTTAACAAAGGAAGTGAAGATTGTATTCTGTACTCTGAAAATTACAAGACGTTGAAGGAAGCAGAAAACAGCTATTCTGTGTTCATGGATTGGAAGAATTAACATTGTTAAAATGGCCCTGATTAGTCAAAGCACTCTTAAAAAAAAAAAAAAAAAAAAAAAAATATATATATATATATATATATATATATATGTATATATATATAATTGAGGGACAGAAAGCTAGAAACATTGATGAGAGAGAAACATCGACCAGCTGCCTCCTGCACACCCACCACTGGGGATGTGCCCGCAACCAATGCACATGCCCATGACCGGAATAGAATCCGGGACCCTTCAGTCCGCAGGCTGACGCTCTCTCCACTGAGCCAAACCGTATACAGCAGTCAAAGCACTCTTGAGGAAGAACACCGCTGCAGGCATCACACCACCTAATTTCAAATTATCTTACAAAATTATAGTAATTAAAGCAATCTGATACTGGCATAGAAACAGACATGGATTAAAGAAACCAATTAGAAATACACTCATGCATATACAGTCAATAAATTTATGATAAAGGAGCCCAGAATATACAATGGGGAGAAGACAGTGTCTTCAGTAAATAGTGTTGGAAAAACTGGACAGCCATGCAAAACAATGAAACTAGACCACCAACTGACACCAAACAAAGTAAAGTAACGGAAGTGGATTAAGGACATGAATGTAGAGCCAGAACCATAAAACTCCTAGGAGAAAACATAGGTGGTGAGCTCCTTGACTTAGATCTTGGAGATGATTTTGTGAATCTAACACCAAAAGCAAAAGCAAAAGCAGAAACAAGGAAGTGGGACTCTATCAAACTAAAAAGGATATCATCAAAATGAAAAAGCAATGTACTGAATGGGAAGAAATCACTGGGTGTCATACATTGGATAAGGGACCAATATCCAAAATATCGGGTCTAGTAATAATTAATGTCGTTTTTAAATATTTAAAATCTTGCTTGGCGTTGACTTGTATTGACATAACCTTCAAACACGTGGTATCTACAGAACGTGTGAAGTGCAATTAACAAGTTTTGCTTGAAAAAGTTTGTGTTTGGTTTGGTTTTTGTTGCAAAACTAGGGCTAAGAAGATGGCGGATGAAGAGCATATTTGGCACTGCATGCTTTACGAGTTCCAATTAGGAAGAAAAGCAAGTGAGGCTGCAAAAAACATCTGTAGTGCTCTTGGTCAAGATGCAGTTAGCGCCAGAAAATGCCAGCGTTGGTTTGAGAAATTTCGCGAGGGAAATTTTTCGTTAGATGACAAGAGTGGTCGAGGCTGTGTGTCCAATTTTTATCAAGAACCTCTTCAAGCTCTTTTGGTGCAAAAGCCTTAAATTACCCAACAAGAGCTTGCGACAACTTTAAATTGTTCACAAAAAACAATTTCCAATCAATTGCGTGCACTTGGCAAAGTCCAAAAGTTTGGAAAATGGGTTCCTCAGGAGTTGACCGACAACCGTAATCAAAGAGTCACAATTTGCAGTTCGCTCCTCTCTCGTCAAAACCGTTTGCCGTTTTTAGAGCAAATTGTTACCGGAGATGAAAAATGGGTGCTGTATGTTAATCTGAAAAGGCGGCCTCAATGGTTGGACAAAAATGAGGCTCCGCAGCCCACGCCAAAACCTGACTTGCATGCGAAAAAAGTGATGTTGTGTGTTTGGTGGAATTTTAAAGGAATTCTTCATTATGAACTTTTACCATCTAACCAAACCATTACAAGTGCAGTGTATAGTGCCCAATTGGAAAGGTTAGTCCAAGCTTTAAGAGAAAAAGAACCCGCGCTGATTAATCGGAAGGGCGTAATTCTTCACCACGATAACGCACGACCGCATACTGCAAGAATCACTGCTGAAAAACTGCGCCAGTTGGAATGGGAAGTCTCCCTCAACCTGCATATTCTCCTGATATTGCCCCTTCCGATTACCATTTGTTTCGTTCTTTGCAAAACTTTCTTCTTGGAAAAAAATTTAATAATGAAGAATGCCTCAAAAATGCATTGACCGAATTTTTTGCATCAAAATCACAAGAATTTTACAACAGAGGGATTAAAATGCTTCCTGAGCGTTGGGCACAAGTAGTAGAAAACAACGGCAACTATACTGTTGATTAAATTTTGTTGTATTGTTTAAATAAATTCGATTTAAAAAAGGTATTAGAAAACGACATTAATTATTACTAGACCTAATATATCAGGAATTCATGTAACTCAGTAGCAACAAGCAAACAAACAATCCAATTTAAAATATGGGCATAAAACTGAACAGGCATTTTTCCAAAGAAGACATACAGATGGCCAATAGGTACATGAAAAGATGCTGAAACCACTAATCATCGGAGAAGTGCAGTATCACCTCACACTAGTTCAATGGCTATTTCCACAATTACAAGTGCTGGTGAGGATGTGGAGGAAGGGAACGGATATCCCGTTGGCAGGACTGTAAATGGTGCAGCCACTAAGCAGCCAGGCGGTCTGCACACGGCGGCAGGTGTTAGGACAGACATGAGCGGAGCGAGGCGACGGCTGCACGGGTCAGCGGGGAAAGCCCAGGAGCCAAACTATAGACAATGGTAGGGAGGAACCTTGACCCAGGGTGACCTTTCCGCCCCTAGCATTTTGCTAGTTACCCAGTTTGACCCTCTGATCTTAGAGGGAACACGGAGGCCTCAGTTATATTTCAGCACTGGGCCCAGGAAGGCGGCAAAACCAGACCAGTGACACCCAGGACCAGCTGCAATGGCTAATGGGTGGTCTCTGCCCTGGACCGACCGACCCTGCAAGGACACCCGGGAAGCTGCTGGACCTGCCCTGCTACTCCCCTGGCCCTCCCCACAGCCGCCACCCTCTCCCTCCGCCCCCTCTCCTTCCCTCTCCCCCTGCCCCCTGCATCCACCTCATCATCAGCCTCCGTTGCCCAGGTTCTTCATCAGCGCCCAGTTGGCAGACAGAAACCCTCTCCTGCAGGGCTTTGGGGTGGAGTCAGACATGGTGGGCAGGCCGGTGAGCTGTTTTTTAAAAAGCAGAAGCTGCCCTGGCCTGGTCTGGCTCAGTGGTAGAGCCTCGGTCTGCGGACTGAAAGGTCCCAGGTTCGATTCAGGTCAAGGGCATGTGCATTGGCTGCGGGCACATCACTGATGGGAGGTGTGCAAGAGGCAGCTGGTTGATGTTTCTCTCTCATCGATGTTTCTAGCTCTCTATCCCTCTCCCTTCCTCTCTGTGAAAAATCAATAAAATATTTTAAAAAGTAAAAAATAAAAAAATAAAAAGCAGGAGCTGGAGGAGCTGGAGGGCTCTGGCAGAGGCAGCCCGAGGGCCAGAAAGCCCCTTTAAAGCCTGGAGGTGAGGCCCCTGGTCTGTCTGTCTATCTACCTCCAAGGAGCACACCCGTGCCATTCCTCCCCTCCCCCCAAGCATGGAGCCAACCTCTAAGGGACCCATGGGACCTGCAACCAAGGAAGACGCGGGCAGCTGTGCTGGTCCTGGGCTGAGCCCTGAGCCCGACTGACTCCAGTGAGCGAGGGCGGCGCCTGTCTCCTCCACTGCCTGCTCCGGCCACACTGACACTGCCCCCTGCCGCCGCCCGTGCCCGCTCCCTCTCCCTCTCTCATGGCCCCTCCTCATTTGGAAAGTATCTTCAATAAGCCCCACTTTGCTTTACTTTTATTTTTGTTGACCGTAAAATCTTTTCTACATCAACAAAAAGAACCAAAGTCCTAGCCAGTAACTCCAATCAGTAACACCCCCATATAAAGCGTTATTTACTATAAAGATAACGTACCAACCTAAGTGTCCATTGCTGAGTACATGGATAAAGAAATACGGTATCTATAATATGGGATGTTATTCTCCCATAAAAAAGTGCCTATTGGTGGGTGCATTGGTAAAGATGTGACACACTCACACGCACAGAGAAATAACATCCTTATAATAAAGAGTTAAATATGCTAATTAGACCCAACAGCAGAATGACCTTCCTTTGCACGAATTTTGTGCATCAGGCCTCTAGCTCATCAACAAAACAAAATGAAATCTTGCCATTTGCAACATGGATGCACCTAGAGGGTATTAAGTGAAATAAATCAGACAGAGACAAATACCGTATGAATTCACTTATATGTGGAATCTCACCAAAAAAAAAAAAAAAAAAAAAAAAGTTCATGAATACAGAACTTATTGATAGCGGCCAGAGGCAGCTGGGGTGGGTAATAGAAATTGGTAAACTTTTTAAATTTGAATACATTGAAAAGAAAAATACAAAACACACTTGGAGATAAAAAGGTCAAGTGGACTAGAGGCCTGGTGCACAAAATTCATGCAATAGCAGAAAAGAAAAATTAAAGAGAAATATTATCCTTCCAAAAGATGCATCTTAGAATAAGACATTTTCAGACACAAGAGTGAGGTGAGATGGTTGAACAAAATTACTTTAAAGAGCAAAGGAGCAATTCTTAGCAACAAAACAGAATGCATGAGACAAAAAGGAAAAATTATTGTGTACATTATACATTCTTCTCATTTCATGTCACACAACTTTAGCTGAAAAATGAACTAGAGCTAGATCCTGCTTCTAAATCAGTGTTGTTGACATTCACATTTTTAGCTGCTAATCAAATGCAATTAAAAAATTAGAAACAAAAAATGTGAACTTTAAGGATATTTCTTTGCCTACCATTTGTAAATAAGTATATATTTTTATTTTTTTTATTAAGGTATTATATGTGTACATATCTTTCCACTGACCCCCCCATTCCCATACATGCCCTCCCCCCAATAAGTATATTTTTAAACGTTTTACTGATACAATATAAATGCCACACAATTCACCCATCAGAAGTGCACGTTCAATGGCTTTGTGTGTTCAGAGTTGGACAGTGACCTGTGAAAGAAAAGAGCCACATGCTAACCTGACAAGATCAGGGGAGGCCTGTGTGGCAGTCTTGCAAACTTAGAGACCTACAATAACCACAAAAGATGGTTTGAAAATTAAATATCTAACTACAAACAGGTTATAGTGGATAGAAAATTAAATATCTAACTATAAACAGGTTATAGTGGATATATTGATCAACTTCGATCCTCTTCACTGAGCCCATTTGCCTTTTTGCCTCTAAGATAACAACATATCTATGAGATGTTTGGGTAACTTGTAACTTCCCTCCCCCACCCCCCTCCCCCAGCCCCTGGTGGGCGCCAGGACAGATGCCTCAAATTCCTTCGTTATCATGTTAATTGTTCCTGCACTCACCTGAGTACAAGTCCATCATTTTACTTTTTATCCAATCCCAGGGGTTTCCCACTGCTTTGCTTTCTCCCGCCTCCTTACTCCATCACCAATGAATTTCATGTAACCCACCTGTGTCCCTCCTCTGATTTCAATGTATAAATAGAAATGTAACCCGCCATTCTTCGGAGCATTATCTCAATCCTTTGAGGTTCTGCTCCCCGGCATATGTCAATAGTTTGACTCAAATAAACTCACAAAAATTCTTCACAGGTTTCAATGTTTTTCCCCATTAACAGACCACACCATCAACTGCAGAAGGTCTCCACTCCTCCGAGAAACATCCCTAACCCTAACCCTAACCCTAACTCGCCCCCACTCCCCCCAACTGGGTGGGGAAAGAAGGCGCTCAGAGACCTGAGCTTCAAAATGTGTGAACTGCTAGGTCAGGCAACCTGCTGATCACCAACCTCAGACAAGGTTATGACCAACCCCAAGAATGTTATGAAAGCAGAATTCTTTTAAATATATTTTTATTGATTTCAGAGAGGAAGGAGGAGGGAGAGATAGACCCATAATGATGTGAAAGAATTATAGATTGGCTGCCTCCTGCATGCTCACCATCGGGGATTGAGCCTGCAACCCCAGGCATGCGCCCTTGACCAGAATCTAACTGGACCCTCTGGTCCACATGCTGATGCTCTATCCACTGAGCCAAACCAGCTAGGGCAAGGCAGAATTCTTTGAAAGGACGACTCTGGACCTGGCAAGGCATGTGTCTGCACGTAGATTAAAAAGCCCACGCTTCTTCTCGCCACGGGTTCCTGGCATCTCTGTGGAGCACATTCTTGCACCCGCGCAGCGTATGCAGTGTGGGATTCCATACATGGATTCAGACTTTCATTCACTTGGATGCTGAACTACACCACAAGAACATGGAACGGAAGCAGGACTGGCTTCCCTCAATAAACTTTGCTTCTGCTAATTGTTTCTGTATGTGAGTCCATTTTTCAGTTCTCAACAAACTCGGACTCAAACATCCCACATTTGGTTTCAGTATACACAGTGTACGGTCCTGGCTTCTTTCATTTACTCACTCACATGGAGTGTTCTCAGTGCCTCACCGCTTTTTATCGCCAAATAATGACTCTCCATTGTAGGGACACACCACCTCTGTTGACCCATTGCATGAGTTGATAGCTCCTGCTTTTAGGCTGTTATGGACAGTAACCTGCATAGAAGTTTCTGTATAGACATTTTTTTTTTTTTTTTCATTTCTCTTGGGTATGTCCCTAAGATTCGCTTTGATTGGAACCCTACACTGAGCACTGTCAGGACTGGCCAGACTCCTTCGCCCAGAGCCTGCATCATTTCACATTCCCACTAGCATGTGAAGTTCCGGTTCCTCTATATCCTTCTTTGATTAAAGCCATCTTAGCAGGTGTAAAGTTGTTTTGATTTGCATTTCCCTGAGGCTAATGATGTTAAACATCTTTTTGTGTGCTTACTAGTCATTTATATTGATAGATCCTCCCTTCCCCCAGCTGGAGGGCAGAGAATGACATAACCTGCACTGCAGCAGGACATTCCTGAGCACCTAACCGGGCACCTTACATGGACTGTACACTGAGCCACCAATCAGCACCTGCCAAATACCCTAAACCCCGATTCCTAAGTCCCTAGGTCCCTAATCATGTGCCTTCTATGAAACCACCAATCAGCTGGTGCCAAGTGCCCTCAACCCCGTCCCTTCCCTTTCCTGCCCTCAAAGGCGCCTTCACCCCTGCACGTGTGCTCTTCCTCCTTGGAAGGCAGCCGGGAGGGTATTCTCCTCCAGTAAAGCCTGTGTGCTGGTCTCTGGCCCCCTGCCTCATATATATCCTCCTTGGAGAAATATCTACTTAAAATTCTGTGCTGGCCAAGACCGATTTGGCTCAATGGATAGAGCGTTGGCTTGGGGACTGAAAGGTCCCGGGTTCGATTCTGGTCAAGGGCATGTACCTTGGTTTCGGGCATATTCCCAGTAGGGGGTGTGCAAGAGGCAGCTGATCGATGACTCTCTCTCATCGATGTTTCTAACTCTCTATCTCTCTCCCTTCCTCTCTGTACAAATTCAATAAAAACATTTTAAAAAAATATGTTAAAATTCTGTGCTGATTTTTTTCAGCTGAGTTCATTGTTTTCGTCATTGAGTTGTAAGAGTTCTACGTATAGCTCTGCTCAGGTTGCTAGTTTGTTGGAGCATCACCCTGTACACCAAAAGTTGCGAGTTCGGTCCCTGGTTGGAAACATATGAAAGGCAGGTGATCTCTCATTCTCTTTCTCTAATCAGTAAATACATATCATTGGGTGAGAATTTTAAAAAGATCTACAAATATACTATCTATAAATTCCTTATCAAATATATGATTTACAAATATCAAATGCAATTTTAATTAAAATGTGTGTATGTTAACTTCTTGTAAATCAAGCACAAATACAAAATAAAAATGATTCTGTCATATGGCAGTGGTGGTGGTGTTGACATAAAAATATATATAGTCCTAACTGGTTTGGCTCAGTGGATAGAGCGGCGGCCTGTGAACTGAAACGTGCCAGGTTCGATTGCAGCAAGGGCATGTACCTTGGCTGTGGGCACATCCCCAGTAGGGAGTGTGCAGGATTGATATTTTTCTCTCTCAACGATGTTTCTAACTCTCTATTCCTTTTCTTTCCTCTCTGTAAAAGATCAATAAAATATATTTTTTAAAAGTAATTTCTAAAATTATATATAGGAAAAAGGGAAAGAAAAAAATTAAGTTGTTTTTATACACATGAAGGGATAAGATATGCTTTTACTTTCTTCTTTAGGCTTTCCCATATTTCCCACATTAAATGCATACTTAATTCCATGGATAATTTAATTACCACCACTCTCCCCTCTAAATCTCTAGCATCCACCCACCAAAAATGAGCACAACAAAATAAAGCTGTTTTAAAATGGTTTACTTACATGCCACCATAATATTAGTGGCACAATCTCAGAAACTATGAGAATTTAACAAATTTCATTTAAAAACATCGCCAACATAGAGGACTCTACTCAGGAGGCTGCTGCCCACCCTGCGTGAGCCACGCAGACTCCCAGGGAGCCAGGGCAGGCCTGCAGGCGGGACGGTAACGGAGGGCAGCTCAGGGTGATACGGGTGGTCCCTCCTTTGGAAAACTGCTGTTTGAACTATGCTGTCATTTTTAGATGGTCTCTTATTCTATAAAATATAACTGTTTTTTAGCTTGAATAATAAAAAAGAAAAGATAAACTTTACTGTCTGACCCTACAAGCTAGCCATCTAACATAAGGGCTGAAACTAATGCCAGGTGTCTGTATGATATGAAATGTTCCCAAGGTTACAGGTATAGATATGTATGCACTCAAGGTTACAAGTTGTCTGTATAGATATGACAGGTGTTTGTTAGATATGATATGTACTCAAGGATACAAACTGTCTGGAAAAATAACTTACACACGGACCTAAAAGATATAAAAAGAGAACGCTCCCTCCTTTGGGGGTTCAGAATGTGACAGAGGTAATTTGCTCTAAACCTGCGCACAATAAACATGACTCCTAACTATTGGCTCACTAGGCGTTTTGTCCAGCTCGCTGATTTGCGATACAAGGTCCCAACGACCTGAAACCACATCTGGAAAAAGGAACTTATAGGGCAAATGTCTTTTGTGGGGACAAAGTAAAGTTTACATTTTTAAGAGGAAAGAAATCAGGAGAAACAGTATTATTTTCGTGTTACTGTGAGCCTCCTCCGGTCTACAGCAGGGTGCTTCTGAAGTCAACGTTTCCTTTGCAAAACTTAATGGGCATCAACGATTTAAAACATGATGATGAATTGCTTCTGCTAATTCTCTATAGTTCTCCAGGTAATTTCCCACAGTAAACACTTCACTGCATTTTAAAACACCACCGTATTAAAGGTTTCTGCCTACTCATCGCACGTCAGCACCTTCATTTATAACTTGAAGCAAGTTGACACATTTTTTTTTTTCTCGACACTCTTTTCCCCCAAATATTTTTAGACAGATGCCAATCCTTGCTTTTTCCTTTTGTTCGAAAGCTACTAGGTACCCGCTACACACCTGTCTGAGGTAGAGAAAAAAACTTGAGTACTGCCCCGCTTCAGGAAGGTAAGAAAGAAACACAGTGATGCAGATGAGCAGCACGGTAGGATCTTTTCCAACTTTCTTCAGGGGCTAAGAAAAAGCAGAAAGATGAAAGAAGAAATAGTCAGATGGGTCCGAAATTCATTGGACAATCATTTAGTAAGTTCTATAATGTCTAACCACTGGATGCACACCGAAAACTAATATAATATTAGATGACAACTGTAATTGAAAAATAAAAAGCAGCCAACAGAGACTGACGTCAGATATTCTTCCACACTGGCGTCAATGTTTTCATCTATTGAGGTACAGTAACAACTGTTGATTGGACTATAAAAGGAAGTGAATCTTCACATGATATCGATCACCATCTCTCTATGGAGGTTACAAGTCCTCATTTCTGATATATGTGTTTCAAATATTACAGCATAAATACACACAGACACACACGTTTGCTCCTGTTTACTTAACAACATTGCTTCACAACCTGAAACAGACCCTGAACATCCTAGAAACACCCTGTAAACATGTTACTCCAGAAATTTTTAAGAAAAATCTGCCCTAACCGGTTTGGCTCAGTGGATAGAGCGTCAGCCTGTGGACTGAAGGGTCCCAGGTTCGATTCCGGTTAAGGGCATTTACCTTAGTTGTGGGCACATCCCCTATAGGGAGTGTGCAGGAGGCAGCTGATTGCTGTTTCTCCCTCATTGATGTTTCTAACTCTCTATCCTTCTCCCTTCCTCTCTGTAAAAGATCAATAAAATATATTAAAAAAAGAAAAAAAGAAAAAAAAAGAAAAATCTGATCTCTCTTTTTCATTCACAACATAACTTATTTAAAGCCATAAACAGTATAGGCATTTCGTTACATATAAATTCACTCTTTAAAATGTTAGCATTCAATTCTTTAAAATGTTAGCATTCAATTTGCCTGTAAATTGATCAACAAGGTAGTGGTGGGAGGCCTGCCTGCGTCCGGTGTGCCTGGTCTCCTTTCCCCACATGGCACACACGGATGGGCGCACCGCCACAGGCAGGTCCCAGGCCAAGCCCCAAGGAAGGTTTTTGGAAAAGAATTTCTCATGAGTTATTTTCTTATTACATATATTTTCCTAAAGGGTAGACTGGGAGGATAAAAAACAAGTATCAACTCCCTGGTTAGTTTTTTTTTCTGTACATATTTTCTTCAAGAACAGTTTCAAATCAAGAGGGGGAACTAAAGTTCTTCTTCTGAGTACTTTTTTGAGTTTTTAATGGAATTCTCCGATGCAAAAAAAAAAAAAATATATATATATATATATATATGTGTGTGTGTGTGTGTGTGTGTGTGTGTGTATATATATATATATATATTTTTTTTTTTTTTTAAAGAAAGAAAACCAAGAATCTAATCTATAAAATACAAGTTCAAAGCCTCTGGTCTAAATGGATGTATTTCTACAACTTAGAAAATAACTACTTTAGTCAGATCTCATATTTTTGTCCTTTTTTAATTTAGCAAGTGAAAACAACTACTTTAAATGGCCACCTTCATTTCTTTGTTAAAAAATGAATATAAAACACCATGCAAAACCAAAAAAAATTTTTTCCCTCATAGGAATTAAACTAGACATTTTTTTCTCTTTCGTTGTGATAATCGCACGCATGACTTAAAAAATACCAACTCTATATATTCCTTGATGTACACTCTACCTCAGTCCCTTCCTTGCCATTAATTTTTTTTCTCTTACTGGAGGCAGAAATGGATTAACAATCGCGGGGATGCTTCAGTTTGCAGAAATATTCTCTTATTTGCATGGCTTAGAAAGATACTTAGAAAAATAATGTTTTCAGCTTTTTATTTACCGCAAAAGGATCTGCTTGTTTCCAAGAAACCTGAGCTCCCCAGGAGAGTGGTCTCATTTTCTCTGGCAAGGATTCTGGAACAGCCAATAGGATGAAGCAGATGTCCAGAAGAGCAACCACCGTGGCCACCAGCACAACGAGGCCGTCTCCGTAGCTCGCTGAGAGGTACGCTCCAATGGCTGGGCTGCTGACCAGACTGGCTGCAAAGGTGGCTGAGACCTGCGGAAAAGGCACTCTCCCAGCGTCCCACCTGCAGCAGGTGCACACCTACAGCCATCCTCCCTCGGTTTTATTTATTTATTTTTTAAAATATATTTTATTGATTTTGTACAGAGAGGAACAGAGAAAGATAGAGAGCTAGAAACATCAATGAGAGAGAGAGTCATCGACCAACTGCCTCTTGCACACCCCCTACTGGGGATATGCCCGCAACCAAGGTGCATGCCCTTGACTGGAATCGAACCCGGGACCTTTCAGTCCCCAAGCCGACGCTCTATCCATTGAGCCAAACCAGTCTTGGCATCCCTCGGTTTTAAACAAGACAAAGGAATGTGCTGCACACAAATTTTAAGAAACAACGAGAATTAAGGTCATTTTGTTTTAAGAATTTTTTCATCCACTACTAACTAATTGGAGATATTGTGTAAAGCTATAAGAGCAAAAAACAAAAGTAATTAAAAATAAAAATTGTGGCCCTGGCCAGTGTGACTCAGTGGGCCACAGCATCATTCCGTACAAAGAAAGGTTGTGAAGTTGATCCAGGGTTGGGGTACATACAAGGCAATGATGAATGTTTCTCTCCCACAGTGATGTCTCCCCCCCACTTCCCTCTCTCTAAAATCAATGAAAAAAATATCCTCTGGTGAGGATGGAAAAAAATAAAGATTGTGCAAATCTTCCTTATAAAGAAAACACACATGTTTTTGTCTTATTTAATTGAGAAATAGAGCTGTGGGAAGAAAGTTTTTTAAAAAAATGCCCACTGGCATACGATAAAAACTACCCAGGGACTGTACTTGATTTTATCTCTCAGAAATATGCACTATTTGAGCTTCCGGTCAAGATGGCTGAGTAGGAAAACGCAGTCCTTGCCTTCTCCCACAACCAAACAAAAATTACAACTAAATTACAAAGCAATCATCATTAAGGACCTCCTAGAGATCAGAGGGGCGGAGACCCAGAATGGGCTGGCCCCACACCCATATGTGGAGTTAAATCAGGACCGAGCCTCAGCTGCGGAGGCCCCCAGCTCAGGGTACCAGTGCCAGGCCTTACGTAACTGGAGTCTTGTGGGGCTCAGCAGAGGGATCTTCCTGATCACTTCAGCTAGGTGTTCCAGAAAAGTCTCTCGGGTGGGTTATGTGAGCCCTCCTGTTGTAGTGGCGTCATGACTGCTGTCAGCCCATCTGTGAGTGGACTAACACCCAGGCAGGCTGACTATAAGGACCAAACCTGACCACAGTGTGTAAGTCACTGGTGGGACCTCCCTCTTGAATTAGAGTTGGCCCCAGAAGGAAATAGGGACTGCTGAGATCTCTCTGTGAATGTGCCACTTGTGTGGTTGGTCTCTGGTTTGGTCTGAAGCCCACCTGTGGTTGTGCTGGTTCTGAGTCCATTTTGGGAGGAACTCTGGTGCAGGTGACTGTCGGAGGCTGCCTGCACCTGGCTTTGGACTACCTGTGTGGAGCTGCCATGTAATCCAGTTAGTGACTGCCTCCGCTGCGTCTGGGTGTGTGCAGGAATAGACAAGCTGTGTACCAAGGTCGGCTTCGGAAACTCCAAGCCTGGGGCCAATCAATAAAAGGCCTGAGGTACTCGGAGATCAGCCTCCTGGCAGCTGCTCCACCACCCCAAGGTTGCCTGGACTTCTTCCAGAGTCGTTTGAATGAAGTCCGCAGTGTGGGCCCAAGCTGGTGGTAGCCCACAAGGTGTGAGCTCAGCAGGGCATGGCCACCAGGGACCGAACAGGGCTGGTGGGTCTCCTGTTTGGGGGTGGTACAGGACAGGCGCTCAGCGGGGAAAGTGGTCCCTACCCCAGAACCACAGCACTCAGTCACTGCATGAGTCTCTAGCAGAGGATCCTTAAAAAAGAGTCACTGCAGGCCCAGACTGGGTGCAAGAAACAGACTTTTCTGAAGGACATAAGCTTGGCAGGGCAAGGCCACAGAGCTTGGGAGGCTGGGTCTAGGGGTCTCCTGGTGATGGATAGCACCAGTGGTGCACAGTGGGCGGAAATACCCTCTGCCTCCACATAACCCAGTGCCTGTCTCAGTTGCCAACAGGAGATCTTCAAGAGAAACCAAGATGGCGGCAAAGGTAAACACTAGACTGCTGCCTCACACAACAATTTAAAAACTGCAACTGGAAGACAGAGCGGACATCGTCCAGAACCACTGGAAAGCTGGCTGAGTGGAAAATCTACAACTAGAAGGAAAGAGAAAAGGACACTGAGACTCAGAGGAGCTATGGAGGGGTGGGCAGCTGAATACTCGGCTGGCTTACTCGCTGCGCATGGAGAGGGCAGGCAGCAAATGCAAGGGTAGCTTTCTCGTCGGGAGGAAAACAAAACCTTCCGACTGCACTGAAATCCAGCTCTGGGTGAGACTTTGGGTATCAGACTCATTCAGGGAGAAATTGGACTATCTGGCAGTGGGCAAAACTTGAGAGCAGCCTTCGCTCAGCAGCATTGCCGCAGGACACTAAGAACAGGGCCCTTTTAGGGTAGGGCTGATGGGAAACCAAAGCTTGTCTGAACCACCCTGAGACTCCGCCCCATCCAAGCTGCCCTCCCAGTGGAAACACTGCAGGTCCTCACAGCTAATGGCCTGGAGGTCAACTCCCCCCAGTGATACCAACTACAATCAAGGCTTAACTACAAGACTGCACACACAGCCCACTAAGGGGTGCACCAAGAGTGTCCACCTCAGGTAACTGGGGAGGCCAAGCCCCTGGGCCCTACTAGGACACCAAGCACACAAAGCCACTCCACCAACTCAGGGAAGAAGCTAAAATGCGGTGACAAAGAGGCAGGCCACAAATGAAGGAAATGGAGGAAAGCAAACCACTGGATATAAAGTTCAAAACCACGGTTATAAGATTTTTCAAGAATTTCCTAAAAAAAGCTGATAAATTTAATGAGACCCTCGAGGATATGAAAAAGGACCAACTAGAAATGAAGCATACACTGAATGAAATAAAAAATAGAATCCAAAAAGTTGAAGATAGTTTAAGAAGCCTCTGGGACAACTTCAAGCGTACCAACATCATAATTATGGAGGTCCCAGAAAAAACTATTTGAAGAAATAATGACTGAAAACTTCCCCACCCGGTGAAAGAAATAGACTTACAAGTCCAGGAAGTGCAGAGCACCCCAAATAAAAGGAATCCAAAGAGGACCACACCAAGACACATCATAATTAAAATGCCAAGAGCGCCAAAGCTGGTTTGGCTTTTCCGGCGTATAAGACGACCCTTGAAACGAAAAAAAGTCAACCGAAAATCGGGGGCAAAAGACCAAAATTGCACAAAAATTACCTGCAGATCTTGATGGCAAAGTAATTCTTTTCTTTGAAGTAGGGGGTAGTCTTATACAGCGAATATAGGCCTAAACCTATGTTTTAACTGTAAAATTAGGGGGTCGTCTTATACGCCGGAAAATACGATAGTGGATAGAGCATCGGTCTGCGGACTGAAGGGTCCCGGGTTCAATTCCGGTCAAGGGCATGTATATTGGTTGAGAGCACATCCCTGACAGGGGGTGTGCAGGAGGCAGCTGGTCGATGTTTCTCTCTCATCGATGTTTGGAGCTCTCTATCCCTCTTCCTTCCTCTCTGTGGAAAATCAATAAAATAAAATAAAAATGCCAAGAGCAAAAGACAAAGAGAGAATATTAAAAGCAGTAAGAGAAAAACAGTTAATTACCTACAAGGGAGCACCCATATGACTGTCAGCTGATTTCTTAACAGAAACTATTCAGGCCAGAAGGGAGTAGCAAGAAATATTCAAAATGATGAACAACAAAAACCTACAACAAAGAGTACTCTACCCAACAAAGCTATCATTTAGAATTGAAGGTCAGATAAAGAGCTACACATATAAGTCAAAGCTAAAGGAGTTCATCACCACCAAACCAGAATTATATAAAATGCTAAAAGGTATTCTTTAAGAAGAGGAAAAAGAAAAAGATAAAAATTATGAACAAGATATACATATCTATCAATAAGTGAACTTAAAAACCAAGTGAATAAAAAAATCTGATGAACAGAACAAACTGGTGAATATAATAGAATCAGGGGCATGGAAAGGGAGTGAATTGACGATTCTTGGGGGAAAAGGGATTGGGAGTGGGGGGAAGAGACTGAACAAAAAGCATACACCTATGGATGAGGACAGTGGGGGAAAGTAAGGGCAGAGGGAGGGGTATTATCTGGTGGAGGGGAGCTAGGGGGGGACAAAAGAGGAACAATTGTAATAATCTGAACAATAAAGATTAAATTAAAAAAAGAGATCCTCAAGAAAAATAAAAAGCACACCACTGCTCCAGGTGGATCCAGCCAACAGTCTTTTCTGCAGGGCATTAATTAGCTCAGCAGGGAGCATCCACTAGGAGTCAAAGAACAAGGCTATACGTCTCCTACAGGGGGATGGCACCAGTGGCATGCAGGGAGGTGGGAGGTAAATGGCCACCACTCCAAAGCCACATAATCAGTGTCTGGCCTAGTCTTCAACTAGTTTTCCAAGAAAAAGGACACCACAGGTGCAGGCAAGTTGCAGCCAGCAGACTTTTGTGCAGGATGCAAGCTCAGCAGGGTGGAGACACTGTGAGTCAGAATGAGGAGACTTGTGGGTCTCCTTTAGGGAGATGGGCACCAGGGGCCATAGGGAGGGAAAAATGACTCCTGTTCTGGAGCCACAGCACTCAGTGTCTCTGTCTCTACCAAAATCTCAAGAAACAAAAATCGCACCAAAGGTCCCACTGGGTAGTCATCCAATGTGAGGTCAGCACAGTGCGGCCACTGGGAATTGGAGGGACAGGTTTGGGGTCTCCTAGTGGCTGACAGCACCAGTAGTGGGCAGGGTGGAAACATGGCCCACCATTCCAGAGTCACATAGTTCACCAACTGCCCTAGTCTCCAGCAACTACTGTGGTTGCCTGAATATTACCGGTAATTATTCCACAGGCAGAATGCACTGTGCCCAAGCTGCAACAGCCCTTTCTGCAGGTCATGAGCTCTGCCAGGTGTGGGTGCCAAGAGCTGGAGGACTGGGTCAGTCCACTCCCCCAGGCTGGTGCTATGAGGACAGAAATGCTTGACCCAGGGATGATGGCACCTGTGGGCCTCCAGATGAAGCAGGTGACCAAATAAGCAATTTGAAGACATGGTGGCAGAAAATATCCAATCATAGCAGCAACAAGAAAAAAAAATTAAAGTAAAAATAGTTTAAGGGACCTCTGGGACAATAGGAAGTGTAACAACAACCCTTACAATAGCCAAGATGTGGAAGCAAACCAAATGCCTATCAATTGATGAGTGGATAAAAAAAGTTGTGGTATAGCCCTGCTGGTATAGCTCAGTGGATAGAGCATCAGCCTGAGACTAAAGGAACTTGGGTTCGATTCCAGTCAAGGGCACATGCCTGGGTTGTAGGTTCGATTCCCAGTAGGGGGCGTGCAGGAGGCAGCCAATTGATGATTCTCTCTCATCACTGCCAATTGGCCTGGAGGTCAGTTCCCCCCAGTGATACCAACAACAATCAAGACTTAACTACAACAAGGCTGTACACACAGTCCACAAAGGGGTGCACCAAGAGTGTCCACCTCAGGTAACTGGGGAGGTCGAGCCACTGACCCATATAGGTCACCTAGCACACAAAGCTACCCTACCAACTCAGGGAAGCAGCGAAAATACAGAGACAAAGAAACAGATCAAACGAAAGAAATGGAGGAAAATAAACGGCTAGAGATAGAGTTCAAAACCACGGTTATAAGGTTTTTCAATAATTTCCTAGAAAAGGCCAATAACTTTAGTGAGACCCTCAAGGATATGAGAGAGACTCTCGAGGATATGAAAAAGGACCAAATAGAAATTAAACATACACTGACTAAAATAATAAATATTATACAGAGACCCAACAGCAAACCAGAGGAACGCAAGAATCAAGTCAAAGATTTGGAATACAAAGAGGCAAAGGATACTCCTCCGGAGAAGCAAGAAGAGAGGAGAATCCAGCAAGTTAAAGATAGTGAAAGGAGCCTCTGAGAGAACTTCAAGCGTATCAACATCAGAATTATGGGGGAGCCAGAAGAAGAGAGAGAGCAAGATACTGAAAACCTATTTAAAGAAATAATGACTGAAAATTTTCCCCACCTGGTGAAAGAAACAAACTTACAAGTCCAGGAAGTGCAGAGGACCCCAAACAAAAAAAATCCAAAGAGGACCACAACAAGGCACATAATAATTAAAATACCAAGAGCAAAAGACAAAGAGAGAATATTAAAAGCAGCAAGAGAAGGGAGCACCTATACAATTATCAGCTGATTTCTCAACAGAAACTATTCAGGCCAGAAGGGAGTGGCAAGAAATAGTCAAAGTGATGAATAGCAAGAACCTACAACCAAGATTACTCTCTCTAGCCAAGCTGACATTCAGAATTGAAGGTTAGTTAAAAAGCTTCACAGATGAGAAAAAGTTAAAGGAGTTCATCGCCACCAAACCAGTATTATATGAAATGCTGAAACGTATTCTTTAAGAAGAGGAAAAAGAAAAAGATAAAGATAAAAATTATGAACAAGAAATACATATTAACAAGTGAATCTAAAAATCAAGTGAATTAAAAATCTGATGAACAGCCAAAACCGGTTTGGCTCAGTGGATAGAGCATCGGCCTGCGGACTGAAAGGTCCCAGGTTCGATTCTGGTCAAGGGCATGTACCTTAGTTGCAGGCACATCCCCAGTAGGGGGTGTGCAAGAGGCAGCTGATCGATGATTCTCTCTCATCGATGTTTCTAACTCTCTATCCCTCTCTCTTCCTCTCTGTAAAAAAATCAATAAAATATATTTTTTTAAAAATCTGATGAACAGAATAAACTGGTGAATATAATAGAATCAGGGGCATAGAATGGGAGTGGACTGACAACTCTCAGGGGGAAAGGGGTGTGGGGTGCAGGAAGAGACTGGATAAAAATCATACACCTATGGATGAGGACAGTGATGGGGGGAGGTAAGAGAAGAGGATAGGATGGGAACCAGGTGGAGGGGAGCTATTGGGGAGGGGGAAGGAAAGAGGAACAAATGTAATAATCTGAACAATAAAGATTTATTAAGTTAAAAAATTTTAATTATTAAGTCAGTCAAAGTACCAGAAGGTTTAAGATGGAACAATTCTCCCTCTCCAACAACACCCACACATGCCAAGGGGAGTGCACACCGAACACATGCTCACACGCCCTCTTTCCCCTGGAACCAGGGGAGCAGCTCTCAGAGGTGGGATACTCTGGCATCAACGGATTCAGCCTGTCATCTACAATCTTTCTTCGCTACACAACCACAATGCCATTCTCAGGCCAGGAAAATTAGAAATGATTGTCCAATATTCAAATATCCAGAAAGAAAAAGTCTCTTACAACTTTTGCAATGCAATCAAACATTATTTGCTGAATGAATGTGTGATCCTTTTCTGCAATATTAGATTAAAAAAAAATGTCTGAGCCACACACCAAATAATATAGTTGGATTAACATGGCTGAGGTTTTAACACCTCTCCAATTCAAAACAGGTGCACAAGGATTTGTAACTTGCCTATTTATGACCTGTCAAGGAATAAGCTAACAAGAAACAAGTCAACTTTTAAAAAACTTTACAACTGATAATCCATACATTCCAACCTTAAAACAAGAGAATAGAATAGCAAATTCTAGCTTGCTATTTTTAACATTTTTTAAAAATGAAGGGAGAGGGAGAGAGAGAGAGAAACATCAGTGATTGGCTGCCTCTTGTACACCCCCAAATGGGATCCAGCCCACAACCCAGGCATGTGCCCTGACCGGGAATCGAACCATGACCTGCTGGTTTATGGGTCAATGCTCAACCACTGAGCCACAATGATCAGGCTATTTTTAAATCTCTTTATAAATTTCAATTCTTTAAATTTTCCTTTATATGTCAATATTTACTACATATTTTAAATCTCACTTTTCAGTGACCTTTCAACAGAATGTTAATTTTTTCTCTGTTAAAAAAAAACAAACTGCCAAAACCGGTTTGGCTCAGTGGATAGAGCGTCGGCCGGGGGACTGAAAGGTCCCAGGTTTGATTCCGGTCAAGGGCATGTACTTTGGTTGCAGGCACATCCTCAGTAGGGGGCGTGCAAGAGGCAGCTGATCAATGACTCTCTCTCATCGATGTTTCTAACTCTCTACTCTGTATCTCTCTCCCTTCCTCTCTGTAAAAAATCAATAAAATATATATATTTTAAAATAAATAAAATTAAAAAAAACCAAACTATTATCTTACCCATCCATAAGCAGTACTTCGCTCATGCTCCTGAGTGACATCAGCTACATAGGCAAATATCACAGAGAATGTGACTGAGAAGACTCCAGACACAGAAATCATTGCAAAATACCACCTATAAAAAGATATTTCAGTTACCCAGGAGAAAGGTAGTGTATGTACATTTTCATAACCACAAAGACATGTAGATTATAAACAAAAAAATAAATTTTATTTATATGCATATATAAGGACAACAAAACTATAACCGCATGGTGGGAAAGAAATAGAAACATACTAATTCTGTCACTGCTCAAACGAAGTAAGTACATGAAGTTTAAATACAGTTAGCCCGGCCAGTGTGGCTCAGTGGTTGAGCATCCACCCATGAACCAGGAAGTCAGGGTTCGATTCCAGACAAGGCACTTTTCCAAGTTGTAGGCTCAATCCCTAGTATGGGGCGTGCTGATCAATGACTCTCATCATTTATGTTTCTATCTCTTTTTCACTCTCCCTTCCTCTCTGAAATCAATTAAAATAAATTTTTAAAAAACTAAGTAAAGTTATAGTTTTAAAGGAAGCTAAAATAAGAGAAACATAAACTATCTAAATTCCCTAGATCTAGTTAAACATAAGGTTTATTCCAGATATAATAATGTTTCAATATTAGAAAATATATGAATACTAGAGGCCTGGTGCATGAAATTCATGCACAGGGGTGGGGGGATGTCCCTCAGCCCAGCCTGCACCCTCTCCAATCTGGGACCCCTCGAGGGATGTACAACTGCCCGTTTAGGCCAGTAGGATTGGGCCTAAATGGACAGTCAGACATCCCTCTCACAATCCAGGACTGCTGGTTCCCAAATGCTCACCTGCCTGCCTTTCTAATTGCCCCTAACTGCTTCTGCCTGCCAGCCTGATCAACCCCTAACCACTCCCCTGCCAGCCTGAATGATGCTTAACTGCTCCCCTGCCAGCCTGATCACCCCCCAACTGCTCCCCTGCCAGCCCAATTGCCCTTAACTGCCCTCCCCTGCTGGCCTGGTCCCCCCAATGCCCTCCCTTGCAGGCCTGGTTCCTCCCAACTGACCTCCCCTGCAAGCCATCCTGTGGCAGCCTTCTTATGTTCACATGGGGGCAGCCACCTTGTGTGTTGGAGTAACTGTCAATTTGCATAATATTCTTTTATTAGGTAGAATAGAGGCCTGGTGCATGGGTGTGGGTCAACTAGTTTGCACTGAAGGGTGTCCCAGATCAGGGTGGGTGTTCCCTTGGGGTGTGGGGCCTGTGGTGGTTTGCAGGTCTTATTTATCTTCTATAATTAAAACTTTGTAGCCTTGAGTGGAGGCCAGGGCAGGCCAGGGCAGGCAGGAAGCTTGGCTTCCTCCATCGCTGGAGGCAACCCAAGCCTCCTGCTCATTCCAGCTCCATGGCAGCCACCATCTTAGTTGGGTTAATTTGCATACTCTCTCTGACTGGCTGGTGGTCATAG
This sequence comes from Pipistrellus nathusii, assembly GCA_963693515.1. Taxonomy (NCBI): domain Eukaryota; kingdom Metazoa; phylum Chordata; class Mammalia; order Chiroptera; family Vespertilionidae; genus Pipistrellus; species Pipistrellus nathusii. The sequence goes on along the minus strand of OY882867.1, from coordinate 68,640,145 downwards.
CAAAGTGATGGTCAATTTGCATATTTCTCTGTTATTAGTGTAGATAATTCATTATGGTAACAGATTCCAGGAGAAAAATGAAATGATCTCCACTGATGCAAAAAATGCATCTAAAAAAATTTGGCACCCAATCTTGATTTTAAGAAAGAAAATCTCTGCATAAAATAAAAATTAGTATTTTTCAATCTAAAAGCTAACTTATAAAAGCTAGCTTAACACTTCATGATAAAACTTTACAATGTTTTCTTTATGAGGGAGGTAAGTTTATAATCATCACTTCTATTTATCATTATTCACACAATTAGCAAAAGCAATATCAAGAAAACTAGAAGAGGTAAAATCATTTAAAGGCCTATAAAACATTTTTAATGTATTCAAAGAACATTAAAAAAGCTATAAATCACTGGAAAAGTAGTACATTCTTTGAATGAAAGGCTTAATACCAAGAAGTAGCTTCTTTAAATTCTTCATCTGGTAGGAAATAAAATGCTCCAGTATGGTTATAAATTTAGAACATGATGATAATCTATACTAATAAAAGGGTAAGATGCTAACTAGACTGGGAGACCTTCTGGACATCCTTCCAGACAAAACCATGATGGCGGGGCCAAGGCAGAGACAGTTAGGGGTGATCAGGCTAGGAGGGGAGGTTAGTTGGGGGCGATCAGACCAGTGGTGGGGGAGGCAGTTGGGGGCAAGTAGGCCAGTTGTGGGGAGCAGTTGGGGATGAGCAGGTTGGTGGTGGGGGGCAGTTGGGGGTGAAAAGGCCAACAGGGGGACCCAGGCTTGCAAGGGAGAGAAGTTGGGGGGAGACCAGCCCTGCAGAGGAGGGCAGTTGGGGGGAGGAATCAGGCCTGTTGGGAAGGGCAGTTAGGGGCAATTAGGCTAGCAGGCAGAAGTGGTTAGGGGCAATCAAGAAGGAAGGCAGGTGAGCAGTTGGGAGAGGGATGTCTGACTGACATTAGGCCTTACTGGGATTGGGCCTAAACAGGCAGTCGAACATCCCTCGAGAACCAAATTTTTTAAACTTAAACTTCTAATACCACTTGTTCAAAATAGACTCGCCCAGGCTGTGGTATTTTATGGAAGAGCCACACTCAAGGGACCAAGAGCCGCATGTGGCTTGCGAGCCAAAATTTGCCAACCACAGCCCTAGACCAATGAGCTGACTAAAACAATTACATTCCCAAAGGAAACTGAGCCTCGGGAGCAAGTGGGACCCCCAGAGCCCCTTTCCCCCAAGACCCAAATCCTGTAACTGACCTCATGACGACTACAGCTTTTATTCTCATTCTTTACCTCGGTGTCAATTATGTAATCTCTTCATCTCCCAATTATAATACGGGCAAGATAGCAATGCCCAAACTGGCTTTCAGTATTAGCAAAGAGATCGAATAAAAACCAGATACAACCACTTTAAATTGTTACAAAGGACTCACAGATGTATTATTCATACGTGACACAAGACAATGGGGATGACACCAGGCTGAGCACTCACCACGGGCTGACGGTCATCAGGGGGATGGGGAAGCAGGTGAAGAAGACGGTGCCCAGGAGGAAGGGCTTCCTCCCCCACACGTCGGACAGGGCGCCGATGAGCGGGGCGCTCAGGAAGGAGAGCAGGCCCTGGAGAAGAAAGCAGAGGCAAAGTCAGAGTTACGATACAACCCCCCAATTATAGCACTGGTAATTCTCATCTTCTAAATGAATTTTAAATGCTGCCATTCCTTCCTTGGCCCCCAAACAGAATAACTTGAAATATTAAATATAAACGATCGTTTTTAAGAATTCTAACAAAATTTCTAAATCTGCTGGAAAAGAAAGAGAGGGGTAAGGGCTTGTTTTCTGGGACAAGTTGAAAAGGTGATATGAAATATATTTATACCCACAGTTGGTCTTAAGATGAGCATTAATAAATTCATTTAAATAAATATGCACAGCATATCTATTATGTACAAAGCTGTGAATTAACTGATGTTATTATATAAAGACACCCAAACAAATACACACCTGCTACTCTCAAACTGCTTGTAAGCGAATAGAGATAAACAGAAAAATTTCATAAGAAAAGCAAAGACCTATGTTCCCGATTGAGAGTTGCCCAGATGACAGCAAAGTGGGAGAGGAAAACTGAAGGCTACGCAAGGGACTGAGGTGCCAGCATGGAGTCATCTGAAGAAATTAAAGACTGAAGTGGAAGCTACTTCTTCAATCATGTTCCTGCTCATGCTAGCATCTGTAAGCTTCCAGTCTTCTGCAAAGTCATGTGCAGCAAATCCAAGGACTCTGAGTAAATCTACACCAGCAACAAAAGAGACTCATTTAGTAGCTAAAAATAATAATATGTCCAAAAACAAAAATTAAAAAAAGACCTATGTTCCTGTTGAAGTTAGGAAGAAGATAATGCAACTTGACAACAGGATTGAGGCTAAGGAGAAGCAAGAAACAGGAACACCAGACATAAGCACAGGAAGTACAGAAACTCACACTAATTACTTGGCAGTCACCATTAGCTGGTACTTTCATAATAATTTCCTTTTTGACTCAGGGTCCTCTGAGGTGGCCACAGGTCTGACCCGCAGACCCTGCTGGTGGCACAGTGCTCACTTCACATGCCAACCAACCAACCAAAAACAACAAAACAAAACACCCAATGCTAAAATTGGAGAATTCACAGAATGATTGTTACTCTTGTGTCCTTTCTTGATGCTTATCTAAAATCTAAACCTTCTCTTCTATGCATTGTAATAATGAACTTACAAAGTAAAAGTTAACTGAAAAAAATCTACCAAGATGAACACAAGATGTAATAAAGGAAACTAAAAATCATCCATGAATTCATACACTTGCAAACTTCAGGTGCTTCCTTTTTAATTCCTAACATTCCCAACAACCTGTTACATACATGTATTTTGGGATTGAGAAAAATTAAAGCCATCTATAATAATAAAAGAATAATATACTAATTAGACTGGACAGCCAAACAGCAGAACTACTGTCCAGACGACCTTCTAGATGAAGTCAGAGCTTGAGGGCTGAGCTCCTCGCACAAATTTCATGCATCGGGCCTCCAGTTCTATATAATAAAAGGCTAATATGTAAATCAACCGAATGGCAGAATGACAGGTTGCTATTACGTGCACTGATCACTAGGGGGTAGACGCTCCATGCATAAACTGGCGCCTGGTAGTCAGTGCGATCCCACAGGGAGCCAGAAGCTGGGCTCATGGCTGGCGAGCAGAGCGGTGGTGGCAGGAACCTCTCCCACCTCCACGGCAGCACTGAGGATGTCTGACTGCCGGCTCCCACAGGAAGTGGGCCTGAGCCGGCAGTTGGACATCCCCTGAAGGCTCTCAGACTGCAAGAGGGCGCAGGGTGGGCTAAGGACCTGCTCCCTCCAGAGTGCACAAATCTCTGCACTGGGCCACTAGGATTGTATAGTTTTCTATTCTTTTCTGTTGCACTTACATGATGTTCTTAAAAATGTGTTTCTTTTTTTCCTGTTTTTAATCTTCACCTGAGTGCATTTTTCCATTGGTTTTTAGAGAGTGGAAGGGAAAGGGAGAGATGGAGAAAACATGGCAAACCAAGGTTTGTACCCTTGACTGGAATTGAACCCAGGACCCTTCAGTCTGCAGGTGGCTACTCTATGCACTGAGCCAAACTGACCAGGGTCAAAATGTGTTCTTTATATCATATAGAGGCCCGATGCACAAAGATTCATGCAAGAATGGGGCTTCCTTCCCTTGGCGCTGACACCACCTTCACTTCGGCCGAAGCCTTGCTTCTGCTCTGGCCCGGAGCCCACCTTTCCACCTTCCCATGCTGCCCAGAGGCCTGGAGTGGCTGTGTTGTTGTGGAATGTGTACATCAGCAATGATGCAAGCATCCCACCCCACCTGGCCACTAGGTGCCTACCTATGCAAATTAACCCACCATATTTGTTGGGTTAATTTTCATACTCACTCCCGATAGGCTGGTGGGTGTCGCAAAGGTACGGTCTATTAGCATGTTACTTTTTAAAATATATATATTTTATTGATTTTTTACAGAGAGGAAGAGAGAGGGATAGAGAGTTAGAAACATCGATGAGAATCATTGATTAGCTGCCTCTTGCACACTGCAAACCCTCTACTGGGGATGTGCCCGCAACCAAGGTACATGCCCTTGACCAGAATAAAACCTGGGACCCTTTCAGTCCGCAGTCCAATACTCTATCCACTGAGCCAAACCAGTTTCGGCTAGCATGTTACTCTTTTATTAGTTTGGATAGCTGTCCCACAACATATTCTTTTAATTTTATTTCCATGTTTACTATAACAAACAACCCTGTATTGGAATCTCTCAATAAATCTATTTGACTAGAACAATTTTTTAGAAATAAAAACTACTTTTCTAGTAATTACTTTATTAAAATACTAGAGGCCCGGTGCACAAAATTTGTGCACAGGGGGGTGTGTACCTCAGCTCAGCTTGCACCCTTTCCAATCTGGGACCCCTGTCACAATCCAGGACTGCTGGCTTCCAACTGCTTGCCTGCTTGCTTTCCTCATTGCTCCTAACTGTGGGGAGTTGCCCTGAATGCAGGGGTCCTATATGCCTGAATACAGGCATGGGTGTAGGACACAGCTCTCCATGTGCCCCCCTTTTCCATGAACCTCAGTGGAAAATTACTACTCCCCCTAGGAATGCTGCTAACTGCAGATGTCTTTGCTTTAGGGTAAAACAATTGATAGGAGCCTGCTGACACAGAAGGAGCTGTAAAAGGAGTTGTAAAAGGTCAGGTGGTTGTAAAAGGTCCGGTGCTGAAGGAACTTATCTGTACAGGAACTCATCATGTTAGCAGAAACGGCCATGATTGTCTGAAATAAATATTTCCTCCTTCAGAATTGTATTTAAAGGTTGGAAAAATAAAATTCGGGACTGCAGACTTCAGTCTCAGTCCTCCCAACCCCATCTTTTCTTGTCTTTCTTTTTTCTCATCTTCATCCCTCAATCAGGTACTGTTCGTTGCCGGCAGGTTCTGGCACCTAACCACTTCTGCCTGCCAGCCTGATTGATGCCTAACTGCTCCCCTGTCAGCCTGATTGCCCCTAACTGCCCTCCCATGCAGGCCCAGTCACCCCCAACTTCCCTCCTCTGCTAGCCTGGTCCCTCCCAACTGCCCTTCCCTACTGGCCATCTTGTGTCCATGTGGGGACAGCCATCTTCAACCACATAGAGGCAGCCATCTTGTGTGTTGGAGTGATAGTTTATTTGCATATTACTCTTTTATTAGATAGGATATATAAACTAATGTCCTGGTGCATGAAATGAATGCATGGTGGTGGTGTTGGGGGGTGCTCCTCAGGCCAGCCTGCACCCTCTCCAATCTGGGACCCCTTGGAGGATGTCCGACACCCTGAAGACATCCCTCTCCCAATCCTGAACCACTGGCTCCTACTTCTCACCTGCTTGCCTGCCTGATCCCCCATAACCACTTTGCCTGCAGTTCTGCTCACGCCCAACTTTCCCCTCTTTCCCCCATCCTTCTTGACCCCAACTTTCCCCTCTTGCCAATCTGATTGCTCCCAACTGCCCCCCACTGCTGGCCTGCTTACCCCCAAATACCCTCCCCTCTTAGCCTGATTGTCCCTAACTGCCTCTGCCTCAGCCTTGCCACCATGGCTTTGTCCAGAAGGACATCCAGAAGGTCTCCTGGTCTAATTAGTATAATACCTTTTATTAGTATAGACTAGAGGCCTGGTATATAAAATTAATGCAGTTAGGGGGTGTTCCTCAGTCTGGCCTGCACCCTCTTGCAGTCCGGGAGACCCCTTGGGGGCCTAAGCTGTCAGTTGGACATCCTTAGCACTGCCATGGAGGCAAGAGAGGCTCTCACTAGCACCCTGTGCTCGCCAGCCGTGAGCGTGGCTTCTGGATGAGTGGCACTCCTCTGTGGCACTGAACTGACCACCAGGAGGCCAGTTGAATGTCAGCCCCATGGTGGTCAGTGTGAGTCATAGACACTAATCATTCCGCCTTTTAGTTGATTTGCAAATTACTTTTTATTATATACTAGAGGCCCGATCACAAAATTCGGGCAAGAGTAGGCTTTCGTTCTGCCAGCACCAGCTTCTCTCTGGCCGCTTGCAGGCACCTAGGACCCGGGCAGCCCCAGCTTCGTCCAGAAGGTCATCCAGAAGGACATCCAGTCTAATTGGCACATTGTGGTTTTATTATTATAGAGGACACTAGAGGCCTGGAGCACAAAATGTGTGCACAGGTAGGGTCCCTAAACCTGGCCAGCGATCAGGGCTCATCGGGGCTGCAAGCTGGGGCCTACTTTAGTTCCACACTGCCGCCTGGTTGTCAGTGTACATCATAGAAAACGAACAAGTTCCCGGTCTCCTGGTCAAATTCCCAAGGTGAATCTTTGCATATTAGCCTTTTATATGTATAGATTATACATATAAGTCCCAGTGCATGAAAATCGAGCACAGAGATGTGTGTCCCTCAGCTCAGCCTGCACCCTCTCCAATATGGGACCCCTCAAAGAATGCCTGCCTGCCCCTTTAGGCCTGATCCTGGTAGGCCTGGGTCCCCCCCCTTCCCCCGAACTGTCCTCCCTGCAGGGCCAGTCGCCCAACAAGACAAAACAGATATCATCCAGTACCACAGGAAGGCTGGCTGGGTGGAAATTCTACAACTAGAAGGAAAGAGAAAAGCACATTAAGATTTAGAAGAGCTGCGGAAATAAAATGCAGAGGTACAGAGGCGCGCGCAAGGAGAAAGCTGGCAAGTCAGTAATTTTGCGACTGTCTTTTTCAATTGGGAGGGAGACACAAGCTCCCGACTGCTCTGAACTCCAGTTCTGGGCGAGAATCTGGGGACTCATACTCATTCTGGGAGAAACTGGACTGTCTGGCATAGGGCAGAACTCAAGGGCAGCTTTCACTCAGAGGTGCTTGCAGTGGTTACTGAGGGACACTGAGACCCAGGGGCCTCTTAGGACAGGGCCAAAGTTCAGCTACTGCTGTTTGCTCTGCCCTGAGACCCACCCGCACCCAAGCTGTGCATAGAGGTTTTTGCATATGAATAGCCTGGTCCTTTAAAATCTAAAATTACCTAACAAACTGCAGCTGAGTCAGAGAGACCCAGAACATCCAAAAGAAGGCCCAAGCAATGGAAGAAGCCAAGTTTCCGTAGCCCTGGCCTGCCTTGGCCTTCACTCAAGGCTATAACATTTCAATTATAGAAGATAAATAAATCCCATTTTCCAGAGCCTCCACTTGGGTCGCCAGGGTGCGTGACCATCCTGAAAACCACAATAGGCCCTCACCCATGCACCAGGCCTCTATCCTAGCTAATAAAAGAGAAATATGCAAATTGACCATCACTCCAACACACAAGATGGCTTTCTCCATGTGGTCAAAGAAGGCTGCCCCCATGTGGACACAAGATGGCCACCACCAGGTGGCCAGCAGGGGCAGACAGTTGGGAGGGACCAGGCCTGCAAGGGAGGGCAGTTGGGGTTGATCAAACCTGCAGGGGAGGGTAGTTAGGGGTGACCAGGCCAGCAGAGGAGGGAAGTTGGGGGTGACCAGGCCTGGAGTAAGGGCAGTTGGCAGGACCCAAGCCTGCAGGAGAGAGCACTTGAGGGAGACTAGGCCTACAGGGGAGTGCAGTTGGGGAAATAAGCTGGCAGGGGAGCAATTACCATATTTTCCGGCATATAAGACAACCCCCTAATTTTACAGTTAAAACATAGGTTGCCCACTTCCGAGGCAACACCAGTTCTTTTTATTAATAGACCGCCTCTCTGACTCTGGCCAATCTGAGCAGGCTTTTTACTAGAACACAGTGGAACTGGTGTTGCCTCGGGAGTGGGGGGTAGTCTTATACAGCGAATATAGGCATAAATCTATGTTTTAACTGTAAAATTAGGGGGTTGTCTTATATGCCGGAAAATACGGTAGGCATCAATCAGGCTGGCAAGGGAGTGATTAGGGAGTGATCAGGCTGGCAACTAGAAGCAGTTGGGGCAATCATGGAGGCAGACAAGCGAGCAGTTGAGAGCCAGCAGTCCTGGATTTTGAGAGGGATGCTCCGATTGCCCGTTTAGGCCTGATCCTACTGGAAGTTGGGGGCGATCTGAGGAGTTGTAATCTGGATGGTCCTACTCTGATCCTCAGTCCATAAGGGACACACTCGGGGGTGAGGGGGGGCAGAATTAGTGAGCACCAAAGCCCCAGTGAAACAAGTCTTGCCCCATAGGAGTGTCACCAGCACAGAAGTTTTCCCATCGTAAACAAAATTGATCTTCACTCTCAATTGGCCTGGCAGTCAATTCCTCCCAGTGATACCAATAACAATCAAGGCTTAACTACAACAAAACTGTGCACACAGCCCACAAAGGGGTGCACAAAGAATGTCCATCTCAAGTAACTGGGGAGGCTGAGCCATTGAGCTCTATAGGACACCTAGGACACAAAGCCACTCTATCAACTCAGGGTAGCAGCCAAAATGGGGAGACAAAAAAGCACGTCAGAAATGAAAGAAGTGGAGGAAAGCAAATGACTGGATATAGAGTTCAAAAACACGGTTATATGGATTTCCTAGAAAGCACCAATAAATTTAGTTAGACCCTTGAGGATATGAAAAAGGACCAACTAAAAATTAAGCATACACTGACTGAAATGAAGAATAATATACAGAGATCCAACAGTAGACTAGAGGATAGCAAGAATCAAGTCAAAGACTTGAAATACAAAGAAGCAAAAAACACCCAACCAAAAGAGCAAAAAGAAAAAAGAATCCCAAAATATGAAGATAGTGTAAGGAGCCTTTGGAACAACTTCAAGCATATCAACATCAGAATTATGAGGGTGCTAGAAGAAGAGAGAGACAGTAAGATACTAAAAACCTATTTGAAGAAATAATGACTGAAAATTTCCCCCATCTGATAAAAGAAATAGACTTACAAGTCCAGGAAATGCAGAGAACCCCAAACAAAAGGAATCCAAAGAGGACCACATCAAGACACATCATAATCAAAATGCCAAGAGCAAAAGACAAAGAGAGAATATTAAAAGCAGCAAGAGAAAAACAGTTAATTACCTACAAGGGAGCACCCATAAGACTGTCAAATGATTTCTCAACAGAAACTATGCAGGCCAGAAGGGAGTGGCAAGAAATAGTCAAAGTGATGAATAGCAAAAACCTACAACCAAGATAACTCTACCCAGCAAAGTTATCATTCAGAATTGAAAGTCAGATAAAGAGTTTCACAGATAAGTAAAAGCTAAAGGAGTTCATCACCACCAAACCAATATTAGATGAATGCTGAGCGGTATTCTTTAAGAAGAGGAAGAAGAAGCCGAAACCGGTTTGGCTCAGTGGTAGAGCATTGGTCTGCGGACTGAAGGGTCCCAGGTTCAATTCTGATCAAGGGAATGTACATTGATTGCGGGCACATCCCTGGTGAGGGGTGTGCAGGAAGCGGCTGGTCGGTGTTTCTCTCTCATCAATATTTCTAGCTCTCTGTCTCTCTCTCCTCCTCTCTGTAAAAAATCAATAAAATATATTTAAAATAAAAAAAGAAGAGGAAGAAGAAAACAATAAAGATAAAAATTATGAACAACAAATACATATCAACAAGTGAATCTAAAAATCAAGGGAATAAAAAAATCTGATGAACAGAATAAACTGGTGAATATAATAGAATCAGAGGTATAGAATGGGAGTGGACTGACAATCCTCAGGGGAAAAGGGGTATGGAGTGTGGGAAGAGACTGGACTAAAATCGTACACCTATAGATGAGGACAATGGGGGTGGGGGTAAGGGCGAGGGTGGGGTAGAAACAGGGTAGAGGGAAACTATGGGGGGGAAAAAAGAGAAACAAATGTAATAATATGAACAATAAAGATTTATTTAAAAAAAGAAAAAGAAACATTCAAACCTCTGAAGAAGTTTTGTGAGTTCATTTGAGCCAAGCTGTTGACAAGTACCAGGAAGCAAAATTTGGACAGATTGAGATAATGCTATAGAGAATAGCAGTCTTGCAACTTATCTATACTAATAAAAGACTAGGTAGCCCTTGCATGGCGCCTTCATGTCATCACAAGATGGCCAGCAGGGGAGGGCAGTTGTGGGTGACCAGGCCCGCAGGGGAGGGCAGTTTGGGGCGATCAGGCCTGCAGAAGAGCAGTTAGGCATCAATCAAGCCAGCAGGGGATCAACTAGAGGGTGTTCAGAATGGCAGGAGGAAGCATTTAGGGGCAATCAGGCAGGTGAGTGGTTAAGAGCCAGCAGTCCTGGATTGTGAGAGGGGTCCCAGATTGGATAGGGTGCAGGCTGGGCTGAGGGACTGTTGGAGACAGGGTGTAAGCTCACAAGTTCCTTGCATTCGAGGGGGCTAGCAAGGCTGGTCCCCTACCCACACAGTTTTCCCAGACTTGTTTGGATGGCGACTATCAGTAGAATAAGAGCAACCTTTCATGGCTTGCCAAGAAGCCTGTAATTATTTACTGAGATCTGCTGTACTAAGAATTTGTCCTTCGGCTCTATCTCTCCTTTAGAGATTAAGAGGAACAAAGAATACATTCCTCTTGACAGACCTCCTATTCAGTGATTTGTGTATAAAAAGCATTGCGCAGTTAATAAACCTGCTACAGTCGGTCAGTGGCTACCGTAGTCCTCCCGACACCGCTTTCCTGTCTTTCTTTTCTCAATTCCCACCTCTCTACCTCAGCCTGGTTCACCTGCCAGGCTGGCCCTGGCAAGGGACACCCTCCCTCTGCACCATGCACAAATTTTGTGCACTGGGCCTCTACTCCTATATAATAAAACTATGCAAGTTGACCGAACAGTGGAACAACTGTTTGCTATGATACACACTGACTACCAAGGGGCAGATGCTCAATGCCAGAGCTGCCCCCTGGTGGTTAGTGCCAGAAGCCCAGTTCATGGCTGCGAACTTCTCCTGCCTCTGAGGCAGTGCTAAGGATCCCTCAAGGTCCCAAACTGCAAGAGGGCACAGGCTGGGCTGAGGGATCCTCCCACCCTGTGCACAAATTTAGCAAATTATTAGGGCATAACTTTAAGTGCACAGTTCAATACAAAGCACAGATTTATATGATCTAAGCTGGGAAGGGAAAATTAGTATATGTATATACTTTACTATGAAGTCTAACTGGAGTATAGCATTATCTTCATCATTTTATTTAAATGAAAAATTCTTATAAGCTGTTATAATAGCGCATTAAAATTCAAACAATAAAGGCTAATTATGTTAAGAGGTTGAGAACTCAAAAAGTGTGGCTAGGACCTGTAACATATTATGCTGAACAAAATAAGCCACTTAGAGAAAGACAAATATGACATCTCATATGTGAAATCTAATGAACAAAATAAATTGCCAAACAAAATAGGTCCAGAGGCATGGAAGCCTGGACCAGACTGACAGATCTCAGAGGAAAAGGGGTTGAAAGGGATGGTTAGAGATTAACCAAAGAATATATATGCATATATGCATAACCCATGGACCCAGACAATAGGGCAGGGAAAGCCTCAGGTGGAGAAGGGTTAAGGGGGGAAATGGGAGACATCTGCAATACTGACAACTACCAGCCTTGCCAAAAGTCTATATACCCAACTAAATCTTAATTCTTCTTCCTCAATCTAAAAGTATTTCTCAAAAGAAGATAGCACTTGCCCATTATATTCTGCTGATAGGTAGAGAAATCAAAAGTTTACAAAATGGAACCCTCTATAAACTGCAATGTACATGTTAATAAAAACAGTCTTTCATTTACCAGTAAATCATTTTATGCCTTACTGATTTGGATGGTATTTTATTTTGACTTTGATAATCCAGCTAAAATTTTAAATTTAGGTCTACAAAACAAATAATAACTGTTTTCCTAAATCCTATCTAAACTTCCAGAGTTAAACTGCTAAGAATTCCTGGCTTCATTCACAATTATTCTTACCTTTACACCTTGAATGAGACCATTCATGAGGAATGTGTGTTGAGGAAATGTTTCATGTAGAACCTAAAAAAAGCAAACAAAGATCAAAGCAAATTCAAAAGCAAATTAAAGGAAAATATTTCTGCTTCTGTTAATGGCAGGCTAGGTAAGTTAGATGGAACCATGTAATGAATAATTTTTAAGTATAGATGAAATGTAAAAAGTTAACAAAATAGTGAGACAGAAACCTAAATAAGAGCCAAAAAGGCACTTCAGTCACGCGGTTGCTTTGTTACGAAAGCACCTGCAGTAAAAAATAAACTATTAATTAGATACCCCCTCAATCACCAACAATTTTAAGAAGGTACCACATGGTTACACAAACCCCAGTTGGATCTGCAGCCCAGTTTTACGTCACTGAGACAACCAAGGAAACAGCAGCCTTACATGTGGATTATAGTGACTCCAGACTGATAACCTCCTTATGTCTAACAGGGAAAAATCTGAAGTCTAGACTTTAAACCAACCATACATATATATTTTTTTCAAGTATAATAAATGGTACATAATCAAAGGAAATCAGGTAGAAAAAGAAGACACCATGCACAAAACATAGCTACAGACAAACAAATAAATACACAAACTTCCCTACCCTGGTGAAAGACAAAGACCCACCAGTGAAGGAAGCACAGAGAGTTCCAATCAAGATGAACCCTAAGAAACCAACAATAAAACACATAATTATTATAATGGCAAAGGTTAAATATGAAGAGGTGATCTTAAAGGCTTCAAGAGAGAAACAGTTATCTACAAAGAAGTTCCCATCAGTGTATTAACTGATTTTCAACAGAAAGACTTCAAGCCAGAGGGGATTAACAAAATAATGAAAAGCAAGGACTTGAAACCAAGGCTACTCTACCCAGCAAGGCTATCATTTCAAATTGGTGAAATAAAAAGCTTCCAAGAATAATAGTAACTAAAAAAAAAAGGTTAAAGAGTTAATTACCACCAAACCAACATTGCAATAAATGCAAAAAGGAGTGCTTTAAGAAGAAAAAGACTGAGACAGGACATTGGTATAAAGAAAAAAATGGCAGTAAATGATACCTGTCAATAATAACCTTAAATGTAAATGGATTAAATGCTCCAATAAAAAAGACACAAGGTAGCTGAATGGATAAGAAAACATGACCCAATTATTTGCTATCTATAAGAGACCCACCTCAGTACAATAGATTCACACAGGTTGAAAGTGAAGGGTATAAAAAAATATTCCATGGAAACAAACAAACAAACAAACAAACAAACTAACTAACAAAAGCTGGGGTAGAAATACTCACACCAGACAAAACAGACTTCAGAACAAAGGCCATAACAAGAGGAAAAGGTCACTACATAATACTACAGGGACTGCTTCAACAAGAGGATGTAACTCTGGTAAATATAAGAGCAAATAAATCCTATCTAATAAAAGGCTAATAAGCAAATTGACTTAATAGCAGAACAACCGAGCTATGACACTATGACATGCACTGACCACCAGGGGGCAGATGCTCAATACAGGAGCTGTCCACTGATGGTCAGTGTGTTCCCACAGGGGGAGCAATTCAGCCAGAAGTTGGGCTCATAACTAGTAAGTGCAGCAGCAGTGGTGGGACCCCACCTTCAAGTCAAAGCTAAGGATGAACGACTGCCCACTGGGAGCCCCAGACTGCGAGAGGGCACAGTCCGGGCTGAGGGGACCCCTCCTCCTACCCCCTAGTGCAGGAATTTTGTGCACCGGGCCTCTAGTAAATATGTATTATTTCTAAAAAAAAAAAATTGTGAGACTTAAAGGGAGAGATCCACAGCAATACAGCCATAGTAGGGGGCTTTAACATCCCACTGAATTTGTTAAATACATCTTCTAGACAAAAAACCCAACAAGGAAACAGTGATATTAAGTGACACACTTGATCAGATCGATTTAATTGGCATTTACACAACATTTCATCCAAAAGTTGCAGAATGTAAACTCTTCTCAGGTGCACATAGGACATTCAAAGGTAGAGCATGTGTTAGAACACAATACAATTCTCTGCAAGTTCAAGAAAATTAAAATCATATCAAGTATCTTCTCGGATCACAATATCATGAATTGGAAATCAACTACAGTAAAACACTCAAAAACATTCAAACACATGGAAGTTAAACAGGATGTTATTAAACACTGGGTTACCAATGAAATCAAGAAAAAAATAAAAAAAACTTCCAGGATACAAATGAAAATGAACACAAAACAATCCAAAAACTCTGGGACACATCAAAAGCATTTAGATAGGAAAGTTCACAGCACTGCAGGCCTACCTGAAAAAACAAAAATAAACAAACAAAAATATTTAATAACTATCTAACCCTACAAATTAAAGAATTAAAAAGAGGCCAAAACCAGTTTGGCTCAGTGGATAGTTGGCTTGTGGACTGAACGGTCCCAGGTTTGATTGTGATCAAAGGCATGTACCTTGGTTGCGGGCACATCCCCAGTAGGGGGTGTGCAGGAGGCAGCTGATCAATGTTTCTCTTTCATTAATGTCTTTAACTCTCTATTCCTCTCTGTAAAAAAATCAATAAAAATATATTAAAGAAAAAAAAATGAAAGAGATGAAGTAAAGTAACACAGAAATACAAAGGATTGTAAGAAAATACTATAAACAACTATCTGCCAACAAGCTGGCAAAATATGGATGAAATGAACGAATTTCTACAAAAAATATGATCTTCCAAAACTGAGTAAGAAAACCTGAATAGGCCAATAACAACTGATAAAATTGAAGCTATAATAAAAAATCTCCCAACAAACAAAAGCCTTGTTCCAGATGGCTTCACAGGGGAGTTTTATCAAACATTCAAAGAAGAACTAACACCTATACTCCTCAAACTATTTCAAAAACTCTAAGGAAGAAACACTTACAAGCTCTTTTTATGTGGCCAACATTATCCTAATTCCGAAACCTGATAAAGGCATTACAAAGAAAGAGAATTACAAGCTAATATCCCTGATGGAGGCTAAAATCCTAAACAAAAAATTAGCATATTGGATCCCAGAACATATTAAAAGAATTATACACCATGATCAAGTGGGATTTATTCCAGGGATCCAAGATTAGCACCATATTTGCAAATCAATAAACGTGATATGTCACATAAATTGAAAGGAAAAAAATCACATGATCATATCAATAGATGCAGAAAAAACATTTTTAAAAAAACCAACACCCATCCTATCTAATAAAAGAGCAATATGCAAATTGACCATACCTCCGCTACAACCACCAGCCAATCAGGAGCAAATATGCAAATAAACCCAATCAAGCTAGCTACAGCCACAGAGAGCAGGAGGGAGGCTTGGGTTTCCCCAGCAATGAAGGAACCAACCTTTCCACCTGGCCTTGTTGGCCTAGGCCTCCACTCAATGCTAGAAAATTTCAATTATAGAAGGTAAATAAATCCCAACAGAAATGGCGGCAGCCACAGAGCTGGAAGAGCAGGAGGCCAGGGTGGCCCCCTGCAATGGAGGAAGCCAAACTTTTACAGCCCTGGCCAACCTAGGCCTTCGCTCTAGGCTACAAAGTTTCAATTACAGAAAATAAATAAATCCCAACAGAAATGGCTGCTGCCACTGAGCGAGCAGAAGGCTTGGCTCTGCTCCAAGGCTACAAATTTTCAATTGTAGAATATAAATAAATCCCAGATACCAGGGCCTCAGCTGGGGTCACCAAGGGGGTGAGGGGGGACGGTGTGTACGGCCTGCAAACCACCACCCTCACCCATGCATGCACCAGGCCTCTAATATAGCTAATAAAAGAGAAATACGCAAATTGACCAGGCCTTCAGGGGAGAGCAGTTAGGGGTGACCAATTTTGCAGGGGAGGGCAGTTAGGGGCAAACAGGCTGGCAGGGGAGCAGTTAGGCATCAATTAGGCTGACATGGGAGTGGTTAGGGGGTGATCAGGCTGGCAGGCAGAAGCGGTTAGAGGCAATCAGGAAGGCAGGCAAGTGAGCCAGCAGTCCTGGATTGTGAAAGGGTTGTCCTAGATCGGAGAGGGTGCAGGCTGAGCTAAGGGGCACCCCAGCCATGCACGAATTTCATGCACCAGGCCTCTAGTTTTTAATAAAAACCTCTGAGCAACGTGAGAATACAGGGATCATATCTCAATATAATAAAGGCCATATGTGACAAACCTATAGCCAACATCAAAAACAGGGATGCCTACATTCACCTCTCTTATTCAACACAGTATTGTAAGTCTTAGACATAGCTATCACACAAGAAGAAGAGATAAAAGGCATCCAAAATTGGAAAGGAAAAAGTAAAACTGTCATTATTCACATGTGACATGATATTGTACATAGAAAACCCTAGACTCAACAACAACAACAAAAAAATACTAGATTTAATAAATGAATCTGGCAATGTAGCAGGATATAAAATTAACTCCCAGAAATTGATGGCATTTTTATACGTCAATAATGAATTATCAGAGAAACTAAAAAAAAAAAAAAAAAATCTCATTTACCATTGCAACAACAACAAAAATTAACATACTTAGCAATAAACTTAACAAAGGAGATAAAAGTCCTGTACTCAGAAAACTATAGGACATTTTAAAGAGATAGAAAGAGATATAAACAAGTGGAAAAATATACTGTCTCCCTAGATTGGTAGAATCAACATTAAAATGTCCATATTACCTAAAACAATCTATAGATTCAATGCAATCCCAACAGCAAACTTCACAGAACTAGAACAAATATTCCAAAAATGTATATGGAACCAAATAAGACCCCAAATAGCCACAGCAATCTTGAGAAAGAAGAATAAAGCTGGAGGAATCACAATACCGGATATTAAGCTAAACTACAAAGCCACTTTAAAACAGCCTGGTATTGCTGAAGCTGGTTTGGTACAGTGGATAAAGCATCGGCCTGCAGACTGAAAGGTCCCGGGTTCGATTCTGGTCAAGGGCATGTACCTTGGTTGCGGACACATCCCCGGGGGGATGTGCAAGAGGCAGCTGGTCGATGTATCTCTCTTATGGACATTTCTAACTCTCTATCCCTCTCAATTCCTCTCTGTGTAAAAATCAATAAAATATATTTTAAAAATAAATAAATAAAATAAAATAAATAAAACAGCTTGGTACTGGCACAAGAACAGGCACACACACCAATGGAACAGAACAGAGATCCCAGAAATTGATCCAGCCATTACTCTCAATTACTATTTGACAAAGGAGGCAAGAGCATACAGTGAATAAAGACAATAAATGGTGTTGGAAAATTGGACAGATACATGAAAAAAAAATCAAACTAGCCCACCAACTTACACCATACACAAGTCTAAACTCAAAATGGATAAAAGACTTAAATGTATGTAGTGAAACCATAAAAATCCTAGAATATATAGGCAGCATAATCTCTGACAGCTCTCGTAGCAATATGTTTGTTGACACATCTCCTAGGGCAAAGGAAACTAAAGAGAAAACAAACAAATGGGACTACATCAAAAGAAACCATCATCAAAATGAAGAGAGCCTACTGTACGGGAGAACATATTTGGTAACAGTTCATCTGATAAGAGGTTATCTCCCAACTACAGGGTGGGGTAAAATTAGATTTACAGTTTTGAGTATGAGATACATAGTATATCCTTATATCATTACACACACACACACACACATACACATATATATATAATTAATTTTTTACAGAGAAGAAGGGAGAGGAATAGAGAGTGAGAGACAAACATTGATCAGCTGCCTCCTGAACACCTCCTACTGGGGATGTGCCTGCAACCAAGGTACATGCCCTTGACTGGAATTCAACCTGGGACCCTTGAGTCTGCAGGCTGACGCTCTATCCACTGAGCCAAACCGGTTAGGGCTCATTACTTATTTCTTATTGTATTATTTTCCATATGAACAATTGTTAACCTACTTTTACCCCACGCTGTATATAAAAAATTAATACATCTCAACACCAGGAAGACAGACAATCCAAGTTAAAAATGAGCAAAGAACCTGAATACACACTTCTCCAAAGAAGACATACAGATGTTCAATAGCCATTTGAAAAAAATACTCAAGCGCACTAATTATCAAGGAGATGCAAATTAAAAGTACAGTGAGGGAGAAACCAAGATGGCGCCATAGGTAAACGCCTAACTGCAACCTCACACAACAATTTTGAAAAATACAACTAAAATATTATATAAAGTGGACATTATCCAGAACTACAGGAAAGTTGACTGACTGGAAATTCTACAACTAGAAGGAAAGAGAAAACCAGAAGGAAAATCAGAGGAGCTGTAAAAGCCTAAGGTACAGAGACACGGTAAGCATATGGGGAGAGGATGGAGCCAGAGAGAGGGGAAGCTGAGTGCCTGGCTGGCATTCCCTAGCGGGAAGGAGATAAAAGCTCCGAACTGTGCTGAACCCCAGTTCCGACTGCACTGACCCCAGTTCTGGGCCAGACTCTAGGGTCCCAGGCTCATACAGAGGGAATCTGGGCTGTAAGGTGGAAACTCAGGGGAGCGGCGAAATGCAGAGTCCCGGAGGCACGTACATTGCATGCAGAGGTGGAACTGTTGACTGTGCTGTTGGATTGCCCTAGCAGGAAGGAAACAAAAGCTCTGGACTGCTCTTAACCCCACTTCCAATTGCACTGAACCCCAGTTCCGGGCTCATTGTGGGAGACTAGACTGCCTGGTAGCAGGCGAAACTGGAGAGCACCTTTCTCTCAGAGGTGCTTGCAGCAAGTACTGAAGGACACTGAGGAACACTGAGACTCAGGAACCTCATAGGGTGGGGCTGAGTAGAAGCCAAAGCTGTAGGCTCCACCCTGAAACTCCACACCATCCAAGCTGAGCACAGAGGCTTTTGCAACTTTCCAAGTCCAGTCGAATAAGGCTGTCTCCCAGCATAGACACAGCTGATCCTCACAGCCGATTGGCCTGGAGGCCAGTTCCTCCCAGTGATACCAACAAAAATCAAGACTTAACTACAACAAGGCTGTACACACAGCCCACAAAGGGGTGCACCAAGAGTGTCCACCTCAGGTAACTGGGAGGCTGACCCACTCAACCATATAGGACACCTTAACACACAAAGCCACCCTACCAACTCAGGGAAGCTGTAAAAATGCAGGGACAAGAAAACAGATCACAAAGAAAAAAAATGGAGGACAAGAAGTGACTGGATATAGAGTTCAAAACCACGGTTATAAGGTTTATCAAGAATTTCCTAGAAAAGGCCGATAAAATAAATGAGACCTATTAGGATATGAAAAGGGATCAACTAGAAATAAAGAATACATTGTTTGAAATAAAAAAATATTATACAGAGTCCTAAAAACAGAATGGAAGATTGCAAGAATCAAATCAAAGATTTGAAACATAAAGAACCAGAGGACACTCCTCCGCAGAAGCAAGAAGACAAGAGAATACAGAAAGTTGAAGATAGTGTAAAAAACCTCTGGGACAACTTCAAGTGAACCAACATCAGAATTATGTGGGTCCCAGAAGAAGAGAGAGAGCAAGATATTGAAAACATATTGAAAGAAATAGTGACAGAAAACTTCCCCCACATGGGGAAAGAAATAGACTTACAAGTCCAGGAAGAGCACAGAACTCCAAACAAAAGGAACCCAAAGAAGACCACACCAAGACACATCATAATTAAAATGCCAAGAGCAAAAGACAGAGAGAGAATATTAAAAGCAGCAAGAGAAAAGCAGGTAGTTACCTACAAAGGAGCACCCATAAGATTGTCAGCTGATTTCTCAAAAGAAACCATGCAGGCCAGACAGGAATGGCAAGAAAAAACACTCTACCCAGCAAAGCTATCACTCAGGGTCAAAGGACAGATAAATAGCTTCACAAAAAAAAAAAAAAAAAAAAAAAAAAAAAAAAGCTAAAGGAGTTCACTGCCAAACCAGAATTATATGCATTGTTGAAGGGGGTTATTTAGGAAGAGGAAGAAGATAAAGATAAAAATTATGATCAACACATACGTAACTATAAACAAATGAAACTAAAAGTCAAGGGAATTAAAAATCCTGAACAATATTAACTGGTGAATATAATAAAATCAGAGGTATGGAAGGGGAGTGGACTGATGATTCTCGGGGAAAAGGGAAGTGGGGGGTGCGGGAAGAGCCCGAACATAAACTATGCACCTCTGGATGAGGACAATGTGGGGTGGGGAAAGGGCAGAGGGTGGGTTGGGAACTTGGTGGAGGGGAGCAAAGGAGGGGGAAAAAAAAATGAGGAACATTTGTAATAATATGAACAATAGAGATTTTAAAAAAATAAAAGTACAGTAAGGTATTACCTCACAACTGTCAGAATAGCTGCCATCAATAAACCAACAAACAAGTGTTTAAAAAAAAAAAAAAAAAAAAGCCGAAACCGGTTTGGCTCAGTGGATAGAGCGTCGGCCTGAGGACTGAAAGGTCCCGGGTTCCATTCCAGTCAAGGGCATGTACCTTGGTTGCGGGCACATCCCCAGTAAGGGGTGTGCAAGAGGCAGCTGATCGATGACTCTCTCTCATCGATATTTCTAACTCTCTATCCCTCTCTCTTCCTCTTTGTAAAATATTAATAAAATATATTTAAAAAACAACAACAACAAGTGTTGGCAAGGATGTGGAGAAGGGAGAACCCTCCTGCACGGCTAGTGGGAATGACTCCTGGTGCAGTCACTGTGGAAAGCAATAATTTCATAAGAATCCTAAAGCATCAATCAGAAAGAATATATGTGCCGCTGTGCTCATAGTAGTGTTGTTTCCAATAGCTAGATCTGGAAACAGCCAGATCTAGCTATTGGAAAGCTCTTTATCCATTCATCAGTAGGTGAGTGGATAAAAAGCTGTGGTACATGTACATCGTGGAATGCTAAGCCGCTGTAAAAACAAACGAACAAAACAAAACAACCACCATGGATGGACCTGGAAAGAGAAAAGACAAATACCATATTATCTCACTAATATATGGAATCTACTAAGCAAAAGGAACTGGTGAACAAAACAGAAGCAGAGGCCTGGATACAGGAAACAGCCTGAGGAATGTCAGCGTGGAGAAGGATGGTGGTGATGGAGAAGAGAGGAGACGGGAGGAGCTAAAGAACATGCATGCACATGCCACGGACCAGACAACAGCGTGGCGAGGGCATAAGGAGGGGGAGATGTAGGTGGGCAATGTGGAGAGAGTAGGAGGAAATCTACAGTGGTGTCAACAATATAAATTAAAGACATACAAATGAATATTAGAACTGTTTAATAATTTATTTTGTCACACACATCATAAAAATGTGGTGAAACGGCAAAACAAGAAATCAGTATATTTTTAAAAGTGCTTTCTGGCTGAAACTAGTTTGGCTCAGTGGATAGAGAGTCGGCCTGCAAACTGAAGGGTCCCAGGTTCGATTCCGGTCAAGGGCATGTACCTTGGTTGCGAGCACATCCCCGATAGGGGGTGTGCAGGAGGCAGCTGATCGATGATTCTCTCTCATCGATGTTTCTAACTCTCTGTCCCCCTCTCTTCCTTTCTGTAAAAAATCAATAAAATACATATATATATATTTTTAAAGTGTTTCTCTGATCCAGGGAGTGATACTCTCTCAACCTCCTCTTTTCCCTTCTATCTGTCAGAGCAAGGCTGAGAGCTTAAAGACACTTCTTTTTTCTTTTAAATATATATTTTAGATTTTTTAAAATAAGTATATTTTATTGATTTTTTACAGAGAGGAGGGAGAGAGATAGAGAGCTAGAAACATAGATGAGAGAAACATCGACCAGCTGCCTCCTGCACACCCCCTACTGGGGATGTGCCCACAACCAATGTACATGCCCTTCACTAGACTGATGCTCTACCACAGAGCCAAACCAGCTTCAGCTATTTTATTGATTTTTTACAGAGAGGAAGAGAGAGGGATAGAGAGCCAGAAACATCTATAAGAGAGAAACAGGGACCAACTGCTTCCTGCACACCCCCCACCGGGGATGTGCCCGCAGGCAATGTACATACCCTTGATCAGAATTGAACCTGGGACCTTTCAGTCAGCAAGCCGAGGCTCTATCAACTAGGCCAAACTGGTTTCGGCTTAAAGACACTTCTGCCTCTCTTGACTGCAGGCTTTCTCACAGCCTCTGCCACTAGGGGGAGTGCGGAGAGCACCCAAAACTCCAGGTGACCCTCATGCGGTTGAAGGGGCAGCAGTGCTGGTCCGAGGCCCCCAGCTGTCTTCACACTCCTGACCCTTTAGATCCCCTAAAACAATTCTACACTCAAAATGATCCAAACATGCATTCCCCGATGCAGATATTGCTCTCTAGGAATAAGAGATAACCTTTTAAATTTGGTAAAACCATAACCATGCATGGATGACAGTCTATGCTTTCTAATTTCTGACAGTCTGAGTGACCATTTCTGGGTAACAGCCATGATGCAGGCTGTTCCTCTAAAGGTTTTCTATCTATGCTTTTTAAAACTTTTCTAATTTTCTCTACTAAAAAAAGAGAGAAGGAAACAGTAAAATCTTATAGGAGGGATCAATAAAAGAAGGCAATAATTGTTTTTAAAGCTAATGACTTAACCTCCATAAAATAAAGTATCTGTAAAGAAAACAGCAATATTCAAACTTTTTACGATAGTCAAAGAAATTAAAGATATAAATAAATTGAACTACAAAAGACAACTGTTACCATAATAAAGTAAACCTAATTTAAGAAGTATATTAATATCTCAGATAAGGCCAAAGTTTTCATTTTTTCAAACAGCTTTCACATTAAAAATCTCAGGGATCCCTGGTGGTGTGGATGGTGGTCGAGTGTCACCTTGTGCTGTGATTCCTGGTCAGGGTGCACATCCAGGTTGTGCATTCTGTCCCCAGCAGGGGGCATGCAGGAGGCAGCCAAACATTCATCGCTGTTTGTCTAGCTCCCTCTCTCTAAAATCAATTAAAACATATTAAGAAATAAAAACTCAAGAAAGATATCGCCTTTATTCTTGGGAAGGGCTATTGTAAACATAAAAGTTATGTTTATCACTTTAAAAACATATTTTAGAAAACTTGGAGAAATTATTTCCTGTACAATATCTGCGTGTATGTGAGCTTATGTGGTTGAGCAAAAGTAGATTTACAGTTGTTAATATGGAAAATACAACGATGTAGGAGAACCTCAGTTCTCGAACTTAACTTGTTCCAGAAGGATGTTCGAGAAGATTTGTTTGAAAACCGAATCATTTTTCCCCATTAGAAATAATGTAGATTGGATTAATTCACCCAGATCCCCAGATTGTTCTAACCTTTCTTACATACAGCACATTTCATCTGTAAACAAACACTTTCTTAAATTTGTCGAACCACCTCCTATTCGCCTTAAACTTGCAGCCTCACTCCAGCACGCAGCATCTTCCCTGCTGTCACAGGCTGACTGCTTTTCATTCCTCCACAACAGTCAACAGCAGTTTCTTACCTCTTCCATTGCCTGTGGTCATTATTGTTTTCACACCATTAGAAATACCAGCACTCCTTTTTTCTAGATTCTTTATTGATTAAGGTATTACTGTGTGTCCTTATCCCCCCAACCCCCACTCGTGCACTCACTCTGTCTCTGTTGTCTGTGTCCACTGGTTAGGCTCACATGCATGCACACAAGTCCTTGGTTGATCTCTTCCCTTTACCCCCACCCTCCCCTACCTTCTCTCTGAGGTTTGACAGTCTGATCAATGTTTCTCTGTCTTTGGATTTGTTTTTTGTTCTTTTTTTTTTTTTTAAATATATTTTATTGATTTTTCACAGAGAGGAAGGGAGAGAGATAGAGAGCTAGAAACATCGATGAGAGAAAATCATCGATCAGCTGCCTCCTGCACACCCCCTACTGGGGATGTGCCCGCAACCACGGTACATGCCCTTGACCGGAATCAAACCCAGGACCCTTCAGTCCGCAGGCCGACGCTCTATCCACTGAGCCAAACCAGTCCCGGCTGTTTTTTGTTCTTTTGTTCATCAGTTTGTGTTGTTCATTAGAAATGCCAGCATACCTGCTGACCTCTTTTATGCCTTAACATTGTGGTAATCATCCATTTTGCCAGCAAAAACCCCCACAAATATTCACAGATGTGAATTGGTAAACTGAAACATAGTAGCCCATTCTCTCCTTTGTTTAAAAAAATATCTATAGTTGAAAGGGTCAATAAAAGGTTATGAAATAAGCTCCTGGAATCTTACTCTCAAATCTGCGGAGCTACAGCTGTGGTCAGCGGGTTGCATATTTGATCCCCAGTCTGGTCAGGGTTTCTACAGGAGGCAACCAATTGATATAATTGATATGCCTCTCTTACATTGATGTTTTTTTCTCTCTCTCTGTTGTAGGTGGTTCCATCTGGCACAGCATAAACCCCATGGAATAAGCAGTCTTTAAATTGCTGTCAAAAACTACTCTCAAACACATATGTAGACATATGGTCCTGCAAACATAGACTTAAACACTTCTCTTTGGCTCGTATAAATGAGGACTCAGTTCAGCAATACTTACAGTTAGCATTGGAGTTGTCAACAGGCCCCAAGCAAAGAATTCAAGGAAAATTACAATTGCAGCATGGTACACACTTGGTCGGCCAAAGCCTTCTTGCTAAAAAAGGAAGAAAATTATTATTAAAAAAGAGTAGAGAAATTTTTAAAATCCATTATCCTAAAATGGCATCTAACACACATACACAGTATAAATTTAAAACCTATCCTATACAATAATCCTATGTAATAAAAGGCTAATATGCAAATCAACCAAAACAGCAGAACAACAGGTCACTATGACATGCACTGACCACCAGGGGGCAGATGCTCAATGCAGGAGCTGCCCCCTGGCAGTCAGTGCACTCCCACAGGGAAAGTGCCGCTCAGCCAGCAGCAGGGCTTATGGTCTGGCGCAACTGTAGCAAGGACCTCTCGGGGGATGTCCGATTCCTGGCTTAGGGCCGGGTCCCAGACTGCAAGAGGGCACAGGCCAGGCTGAGGGATCCCCGTGTCCTCCCAGTGCAGGAATGTCATGCAATGGGCCTCTAGTCCCATTAAGATAAAACTTCATTCTGCAGTATCCTAATTCTTTCACCTTCCCTAATTATAGGACATACCATGATTATAGACTTTCTACTCATCCCATCAATACAAATCACTGGAGCTTTGATAAAAAATCAACTGATTCTTCAAGGGACTGAAATTCCAGGACCTCACTATTCTGTCTCTTAATTATGTGTTGTTTTTCAGCATCTTGGCCTCTATAGATCTAAAGTTCCTCTAGCCCAGTGGTTGGCAAACTGCAGCTCACAAGCCACATGCGGCTCTCTTGAGTGTGGCTAATTAGGGTACTCTAATTAAGTTAATAACAATATACCTACCTATATAGTTTAAGTTTAAAAAAATTGGCTCTCAAGAGAAATTTCAATCGTTGTACTGTTGATATTTGGCTCTGTTGACTAATGAGTTTGCGACCACTGTTCTAGCTAGCCACATAAGGAAACGTAGGCACTGGGGTCAGTCATATGCTCAAAAGCTTCAGGGAAGTGATGATGTAATTCAGTGGTTAGGGGAAGAAACATCCTCCATACTGAAAGTGCCAAAATTCTGTTTTCAGTTTCTGTTTTAAGACAGCCTATTCTGCTAGTTTCCTGCAGTTTTTGACTTCCAGAGAGGAAATCTGAAACTCTGCTTAACTGAATGTTCTCTGGCTCTGTTACAATGCTTCCTATGAGATCAGGTGCTGTTAGCACTTAGGAGGCCTCCAAGCGAACTGACAAAAGACTGTAAAACCCACAGGATTCCTATGTTTACCTTTTCAAGCCTTCAAAAGGCACATTTACATCTGCATTATTTAACTAGGATCTAATCATAACAAAAGATCAGACAAATCCAGACTGTGAGACATTCAATAAGACAGCTAGCCTAGTCTCCTTAAAAATCTCAATGTTATAAAAGACAGAAGTAAATGTAGGAAGACCACAGGCATAACAACCAAAATAATGCCATTTTTCTGGTCTTTAAATAGCAAAACCTAGAATGTGGAAAATTTTGAAACAAATGGACCAGTTTCTTCAACAAAGAAATGTATAGATAAAGAAAAGAAAAAAGGAGGGAGAAGTATGTTAGTATACAGATTTAAGAAATACGTGGACTTTTGAGTTTTGACTTAAATAAACTGGAAAAAAAAAGAGACAATTTTAAGTCAATCATGAATATTTTAAAATACATTGGATATTAGATGATAACAAAAGTAGGAGATAGGGCCGAGACCGGTTTGGCTCAATCGACTTGGGGACTGAAGGGTCCCGGGTTCGATTCCGGTCAAGGGCATGTATAATACCTTGGTTGCGGGCATATCCCCAGTAGGGGGTGTGCAAGAGGCAGCTGATCAATGACTCTCATCGATGTTTCTAACTCTCTATCTCCCTTACTCTCTGTACAAAATCAATAAAACATATTTTTTTAAAAAAAATAGGAGATAGGGTGGCAAAAGAATACATTTTTAAAAAGTAAATAGCCTATATTCTTTTACTGATAATTTCATAATTACTCGGTTAAAAATTCTGATAGTCACTCACTGTATACTGCAAAGTAAACTCTTCTAAGCAGTCAAACAGTGTGAATGTCAATAAACAGCCTATTCCTCTCGAACCATTTGCTCTATTTATCAAGCAGCATGCATGTAAGAATCTCAAAAACACTCTCAGAAGCAGCCACAAGCAGAAGCACAGGAAGATACCCAGTTTTACTCGCAGTTTCTGGGATTTGGTGCTCTTTCCCAGGCAGTGAGCTTTATTTATGGAGACCAACAGATAGAAACTATGTTGCTGCAATGCTGATTAAATATTTTTAAGATGCACATTTTATTCTGTGTGTACATTTCTTCATGCTATTTTTAATACCTTGCAAAAAAAATCAAACACACAGACGACCCACCTTTTTGTTCACACATTATATATTTTTAAAGTAAAAATTTAAAAAATAAACATCTTTTAAAATGCAAATGTTACATTATTCTCTTCTCTACATAAATTACTTTAAATATATATATATATATATATATATATATATTTTATTGATTTTCTACAGAAATGAAGAGAGAGGGATAGTTAGAAACATCGATGAGAGAGAATCATCAATCAGCTGCCTCCTGCACCCTCCCCCCCTCCCCCCACTGGCCCCCGACTGGGATCAAACCTGGGACCCTTCAGTCCGCAGGCCGAAGCTCTGTCCACTGAGCCAAACCGGTTTCGGCATACATAAGTTACTTTAATTGTACTATCATTTACAATTACAATAACAGTGACATATGAGAAAAATGCAACAGGCAGGCCTTGATATGATGGAAACTTGGTGTAAGCAATCAGACAAAAGGTAAATCTTCTTTACTTCCAATTATTTCTAAGTTCTTGGGGCCCAATATGCTAAGAAAAACAGTGTCATATATTTACTTCTCCTTTAAGTTATCTGAGCTAATTAGAAAGGCTTTATAAAACTTAACCAATTATTGCCCTGGCAGCGTGGTTCCATAGGTTGGAGCATTGTCTCATACACCAAAAGGTTGTGGGCCCATACCTAGGTTGCAAGACTGATCACATATGTGAGGCAACCATTTGGCGTTTCTCTCTCACATCAATGTTTCACTCGTGCTCTAAAAAAAATAATAAATGAATAAATATAACACACTTGAGTGAGGATTAAAAAACCAATTATACCCAGTTGAGCCTGATCTAGTACTGCCTCTTTCAATCAGTGCAGTATCCCCTTTTCATTTTGTTGCCTTTTTATAAATTACTAATGGTCCCATGCACCTGTCCCTCAGCCCAGCCTGTACCCTCTCCAATCTGGGACCCTTCGAGGGACATCCCTCTCACAATCTAGGACTGCTGGCTCCAATCTGCTCACTTGCCTGCCTTCCTGACTGCCCGTAACTGCTTCTGCCTGCCAGCCTGGTCACCTCCTAACCACTCTCCTGCCAGCTGGTTTGCCCCTAACTGCTCTCCCCTGCAGGCCTGGATCCCCCCCCCAACTGCCCTCCCCTGCTGGCCTGGTCCCGACTATCCTCCCTGTAGGCCTAGTCACACCCAACCTCCCTCTGCTAGCTTGGTCACCCCTAACTGCCCTCCCCTGCAGGCTTGATCGCCCCCAACTCCCCTCCCCTGCTAGCCATCTTGTGTCCACATAGGGGCAGGATCTTTGACCACATGGGGACAGCAATCTTGTGTGTTGGAGTGATGGTCAATCTGCATATCACTTTTATTAGATAGGATAAAGGCCTGGTGCATGAGTGGGGGCTGGCTGGTTTGCCCTGAAGGGTGTCCCAGATCAGGGTGGGAGTTCCCTTGGGGCATAGGGCAGCCTGGGTGAGGGGCCTATGACAGTTTACAGGCCGGCCACGCCTCCCCCCCCCCCCCCCCCACCAATCTGGGATTTATTTATCTTCTACAATTGAAACTTTGTAGCCTGGAGTGGAGCCAAGCCTTCTGCTTGCTCCATGGAGGTAGCCATTTCTGTTGGGATTTATATATCTTCTATAATTGAAACTTTGTAGCCTTAAACATAGGCCTGGACCGGCCAGGGTGTGCAGAAAGCTTGGCTTCCTCCATTGCCAGGGAAATCCAAGCCTCCCTCCTGCTCTCTGTGACCGTAGCCATCTTGGTTAGGTTTATTTGCATATATGCTCCTGATTGGCTGGTGGACATAGCCAAGTAATGGTTAATTTGCATATTACTCATTAATTAGATAGGATTACAGAACATCTTGAGACATTTGAAAGCAGACAATGAAGAATGAGTGTGACCAGCTGACCTTGCTCAGAAGTTCAGTGTCAATCTATGAACCAGAAAGTCTCAGTTCGATTCTGGTCAGGGCACATGCCTGGGTTGCGTGCTCAGTCCCCAGTAGGAGGGTGCAGGAGGCAGCCAATGATTCTCATCATTGATGTTTCTGTCTCCTTCTACCTTTTTGTTGATATCAATTTTAAAAATGTTTAAATAAGTGTGTTGTGATGCCTTCATACACTCTCTTTACCATCTCTCCCATAGCTTTGGAATCCTGATTACTGATGCCTAGATTCAGCAGCGAACAGCCATCACCCAGTGCCTGACTCCTCTTCCCTGCCCCTTTGACACTACACTCAGAGTGATCATCTAAAACACAACTCTCACCGAAACCGGTTTGGCTCAGTGGTAGAGTGTCCGTCTGCGGACTGAAAGGTCCCGGGTTCGATTCCGGTCTAGGGCATGTATCTTGGTTGCAGGCACATTCCGCTAGGGGGTGTGCAAGAGGCAGCTGGTCGATGTTTCTCTCATCGACGTTTCTAGCTCTCTATCTCTCTCTCCCTTCCTCTCTGTAAAATATCAATAAAAATATATTATTAAAACAAAAAC
Source organism: Pipistrellus nathusii (assembly GCA_963693515.1). Classification (NCBI taxonomy): domain Eukaryota; kingdom Metazoa; phylum Chordata; class Mammalia; order Chiroptera; family Vespertilionidae; genus Pipistrellus; species Pipistrellus nathusii. Next base: position 68,610,747 of record OY882867.1, on the reverse strand, counting down.
AAAAAACACAACTCTCATCCTGTTGCTCCTGCACAGGACTACAAAACCGCCCACAATTCCTCCAATTCCTGTATACCAACATTTTGGCAACATAACTGTGCTGCCGATTCCATCAATAGGTGGAGTTATTTGTCCACTTCCTGGACTGGAGCTGGCTTAACCAACAGATGTCAGGTGAAGTGACAAGATGGACTTCTGAACCTTGACCCCGAGAGGCCTTCAATACCAAGTGGAGAAATCCCTTAGAGACACAGGAGAATGAGAGCAGTTTAAGCCCTCCCAATTGATGTCCCTTAGACCCAGCAGTGACAGCCATCCCCCATAGCCTGACAAAAGGAGCAAGGCCATCTTAAGTCACCCTACAAATGACTACAGTATCTGCCATCTAATCCAGTGATGAGCCCTGGCTGAACACAGCCCAAACTGCTGATCCCCCAACTATCGTGAAAAGCCACTAATTTGGGAGTAGTTTCTTATGCATTTTTTAAAATTTTCTTTATTGATTAAGGTATCACATATTTGTCCTCATCCCCCATTTCCATCCCACGTCCCAGTTTCATATGTATTAACTAGAGGCCTCGTGCATGAAAATTCATGACCGGAGGGGGTTCCTTCAGCCTAGCCCATCCCCTTATAGTCCAGGAGCCCTCAGGGGCGGAGGCGACCCAGTGATCACGGAAGGTGACGCCCCTATCACACCTCTGCTGCTGGCACTGCCGGCAGCGCGAGCCTCAGCCAGCCCTAGTTACTGAGCCTCAGGCAGCCCTGGGTGGCTGGGCAGCAGCCATCTGAGGCTTGCCTGCACCACAGGCCGGCCTTGGGCAGCTGGGGAGCTGAGGGGACTGGGGGACTCTGGAGGCAGGTATGTGGAGTGGGAACTGGGACCCGCCCTCTTTGAGGACCTGGCAGTCAATTAGCATATTCCCTCATTGGCTGTGGGTGGCAACACCTTTGAGGGCGGGGCAGTCAATTAGCATAATACCTTCTTATTGGCTGTGGGTGCTGCCATCTTTGAGGGAAGAGCAGTCAATTAGCTTATTTCCTCCTTATTGGCTGTGGGCGCGGTCATCTTTGTGATGGTGTGAGGGTCAATTAGCATATCCCCTCTTTACTGGATATGATTATTAAGTGATATAAATACCCTCCTTTTGCCCTCATGATTAGGTTTAAACTCTTAAGACTGCTTTGAGGTTCCTTTTGTAACTCTCCAATCTTATCCCTCAGTTCAAACATAACTTGATAAAATATTTGTGAGATTAAAGAATAATATTCACACAAACCATTTTTTGATATTTTATTATAAAAATATACTAGTTAGGTATTATAGTCAGTTGTAGACAGAAAGAGCAACAAGAATTCCTGAAAGCCCAGCTGGTGTTGCTCAGTGGTTAAGCACAGACCCATGATCCAGGAGGTCATGGTTCAATTCCTGGTCAGGGCACATGCGCCGGTTGCAGGCTCAGTCCCCAGTAGCAGGTATGCAGGAGGCAGCCAATTCTTTCTCATCATTGTTTCTATCTCCCTCTCCATTTCCCTTTTTCTCTCAAATCAATAAAAATAAACTTTAAAAAAAGAATAAAAATACTTACCATGGTTGGTGTTTCTCAATGGTTAGAGCATCAGCCCACACACTGAAAGGATCAAGATCAGGGGCACATACCTGGGTTGCAGGTTCAACGCCTGGCCCTTGTCAGGTGTGCAGGAGGCAACCAATCGATGTGTCTCTCTCACATCGATGTTTCTCTTTCTCTCTCTTTCTTTTACCCTTTCTAAAAATCAATGGGAAAAATATCCTTGGGTAAGGATTAACAACATAAATAAATGAAAATAAAATGGGTTCCCAAAAACTGGGGTTTATTTAAAAAAAGAAAAAGAATAAAAGTACTCAACTCCAACTGATTAGTTGCTTGCTGAGCTCTATCTACATGTCAGCTAGATGCCGGGGACAATACTAGCAACCAGAGAAATTATTCCCGCTCCCATTTCATGGATGTAATATTTAAAAGGAAATGAATACTTTGAAGGATAAGAACAAAGAATCCTGATCTATACCCAGGCAAAACAGGGTCCTGGGACAGTGGCCACAGACACTATGCCACACACTGATCACACACGCTACACTTTTGAGATAGTAACTATTATTAACCCCTAATTTTATAGATGACAAAACTCAGATGGAGAATTTACTTGTAACTTGCCCAACTGAAACGGTTAGTAACTGCCTAAGCTGGTATTCCATCCAGAGTCAGATACCTCCAGAGTGTGTTACCACTGTATCACTTACACTGCCTTTTTCTTAGCCCAAACTTCTCCCCAAATGGAATTAGCACAGATACAAGGCAGGCAGCCTGGACTGCAGCAAACTGAGTAAGAGGCAAATAGGAGTCAAATGTAGAGAGCTCCTTAAGCAAAGCACAGCAGACCTTTCCCCACACGAAGGAATCTGGCAAAGGGACAATCTCTACTAACCCCTCACCTGCTGTTTCACTGTGACCTGCAGAGTTCAGATAAAGTAGGGTATACGGCTTTTATCAATCAGGTCATCTGTTGCCAGTTGGAAAAAGATAAGGTTAAAAATTACTCCCACTAGTTTCACACAGGATCCCAGTAAACATCAGTGACCTGTCAATATGGAAGCAAAAGACAGAGAGGCCATCATACAAACCAACTGAATAAAAAGGAGAGTCCACAAACAAAGCATGTATGCATGTCCAGCTGATTTTGGGCAACAGTGCCAATCCCATTCAGTGGGGAAAGAACAACTGCTTCAACAAGGAGAGCTGAGAAAATTGAATTTCCACTGATAAGGAATAAAGCTGGACCCTACCTCACACCATATATAAAAAGTAACTTATGCGGGCACATCCCCAGTAGGGGGTGTGCAAAAGGCAGCTGATCAATGTTTCTCTCTCATTGACATTTCTAGCTCTCTATCTCTCTCCCTTCCTCTCTGTAAAAAATCAATAAAATATATTTTTTTTAAAAAGTAACTTAAAATGAATGAATGACCTTAGCTAAAACCACAAAACTCCTCACAGGAAACATAGATGTAAATCTTGGATTTAGTAATGAATGCTTAGATATGATTCCAAACTATAAGCAGCAAAAGAAAAAACAGATATGGGCTTCCTCAAAATTACAAACTTTAATTGGACTTTATCAAAATTTAAAACTTCTATAAGTCAAAAGAAAATCAACAGAATGAAAAGGCAACTTGTGGAGCTGTGGAAGAAATATTTGTAAAACACATATCTGATGAGCTAATATCCGGAATATATTAGAAACTTCTACAACGCAAAAAAAAAAAAAAAAAAACAAAAAAAAACATATACATACACACACACACACACACACACACACACACACACACACACGCGCACCACCCCCCAAATAACCAGATTTAAAAACGGGCAAAGGACTTGAGTTGACATTTCTCCAAAGAAGATATACAAACAAACATAGGGAAACATATGGGAATATATGGCCAATAAACATGGAAAGATGCTCAACACCATTCATTATTAGATGAGTGCAAAATATAAAACATGAAACATCACCTCACACCCATCATCAAAAACAAAAAACAACAGAAAACAATGTTGGCAAGGATGTAAAGAAATAAGAACCCTGGTACACTGTTGGCAGGAAAGTAAAAGGTTGCAGCCATTTGAGAAATTTTATGGCACATGCTCAGATAATTAAAAATAGAATTACTTGGTGATCCCACAATCCCATTTCTGGATAGATATTCAGAACTGAAAGCAGGACCTCAAAAAAGGTATTTGTATACTCATGTTCCAGCAGCATTATTCACAACAGCAAAAAGACAGAAGCAACCCAAGTACTCATCAACAGATAAATGGAGAAACAAAAAGTGGTATATATACATAAAATGAAATACTATGCAGTATTAAAAGGAAGAAAATTATGACACATGCCACACGTCCTTTCAACAGTATTGATGACAACATGTATCAACAACCCTGAGGACATCACGTCTAAGTAAAATAAGCTAGTCACAAAAAGACAAACAGTAGATGGCTTCACTTATATGAGGTATCTAGAGGAGTCAAACTGAGAGGCTGAATGCAGAATGGTGGTTACCAGGGGATTTGTGATGGAGTCAATGGGAGTTGCTATTTAATGGATATATAGAGTCTCAGTTTTACAAGATAAAAAAGTTATGAAAATTGATGATAAAACAATGTGAACATAATTAACACTAATGAACTACTTAAAATAGTTAAAATGGTAAATTTTGTTAAATATGGCTATTATAAATATTTCTTAAATCAACTTATTTCCATATATTAGCAGTAAATAATTGTGAATTTAATTTTTTTAAAAGAATTTACGTTTGTGCTGAAACCGGTTTGGCACAGTGGATAGAGCATCGGCCTGCAGACTGAAAGGTCCTGGGTTCGATTTTGGTCAAGGCATGTACCTTGGTTGCAGGCACATCCCCAGAAGGGGTGTGCAAGAGGCAGCTGATTGATGATTCTCTCCCATTGATGTTTCTAATTCTCTATCCCTCTCTCTTCCTCCCTGTAAAAAAATCAATAAAATATATATATTTAAAAAAATTTACATTTGTATTATATTTACATTCATGTACAATAGCACCAAAATATGAAATAGGGAATAATCTGACAACTGTTGTGGAAGAATTATATATTGAAAACTACAAAACACAGCTGAGAGAAATGAAATAAGATCTAAAATAAATGGAGAGAGAATGCATTCATGGATCAGAACACTCAATATTGTTTTTATTTCTCACCAAACTTATCTTCAGAATCAACACCATCCCATTGAAAATGCTAGCAGGGCCCTAGCAGGTTTGGCTCAGAGGATAGAGCGACGGCCTGTGGACTGAAGGTCCCAGGTTCAATTCTGGCTAAGGGCACATGCCCAGGTTGTGGGCTTGATTTCCAATAGGAGGTGTGCAGAAAGCAGCTGATCGATAATTGACATTTCTATCTCTCTCTCTCCCCTTCTCCCTTCCTCTGTTAAATCAATAAGGAAATATTCACTGAGTGACCAGATTATTATTATGATCTCTGAAAGCATAATAATCAGGCCATTCAGTGTGTGTGTGTGTGTGTAAATATATATATATTAGAGGCCTAGTGCATGAATATGTGCCTGGGTGGGGTCCAGCCAGCCTGGCCAGGGGTAGGGGACATGGTCAGTTGGCTGGCCTACCTGCTAGGTGACATGGTCAGTTGGCTGGCCTACCTCCTAGTCGGGACAATTTGCCTATTAGCCTTCTATTTTATAGGATGTACAATGAGTGGCCAGATTATTATGCATTCAGAGATCATAATAATCTGGCCACTCAGTGTATATATACTAGAGGCCTAATGCATGAAGATTCATGCAAGAATGGCCTTCCTTCCCCTGGCTGCTGGAGCCGCCTTTCCACACTGCCCAGAGACCCAGAGTATCCCGCCCCCAGCTGCTTAGTGCCTGTGTTTGCAAATTAACTCACCATCTTTGTTGGGTCAATTTGCATACTCATGCCTGATTGACTGGTGAGTATCAGGAAGGTACAGTCAATTTGCATCTTACTCTTGTATTAGTGTAGTCTAGAGGCCTGGTGCATGAAATTCATGCATGGGGGGGGGGTCCTCTCAGCCTAGCCTGCACCCTCTCCAATCCGGGACCCCTTGGGGGATGTCCATTTAGGCCCTATCCCAGCAGTCAGACATCCCTCTCACAATCTGGGACCACTGGCTCCTAACTGCTCACTTACCTGCCTGCCAGCCTGATTGCCCCTAACTGCCCCCCTGCCAACCTGATTGCCCCTTACTGCCCCCCCTGCTGGCCTGATTACCCTAACTGCCCCCCCTGCTGGCCCCCACCTTCCCTCCCACCACCAACATGGTTGCCTCCAATTGCTCCCCCTATGGCCACCCCTGGGTTGCAGCTTCAGTTCTGGTGCTGGGTGGGGGGCGCAGCCTCAGGTTGTGGCATGACAGTGTGACAACCATTTGCATGTTAGCTCTTATTATATAGGATAAAAAAGAAAATACCACCAGGCTTTTTGGTATAAATTTATAAAGCTGATTCAATTACTTCTAAAATGCAGACCCCAGAATAGCCAAAACAATTTTAACAGAGAACAAAGTCATAGTACTAACTCTCATTTGTTTTGTCTTATGAACTTCCAGTAACAGAGACTGAATAGTGTTAATGTAAAGATAAACAAATAGATCAATGAAAGAGAATCCAGAATAGACTAATATTTTGACAAGGCTACAAAAGCAAGTCAGTGAATAAAAACGCCTTTTCAACAAATGATATAGCAACTGGTTATCTACTATGTGCAGAAAGAACTTCCATTCACATGCTGCACCAGATAAAAAATTAATGCACCCTCCCTTTCATAGAAAGCAATGCTCACTTGGTTCCCTTCTATTATTCAGGTTAACATCTCCTTGTCAATATCATTTTTAGGTCAATATACCTCTGGGCCAAACAAGGTATAAAAAGGCAGCAGCCTCTTCCTTAGCGCAGTAACATGGGCAGAACCCAACGCCATGAAGTCAAGCTCTTGGGAAATTCTAACACATTAAAATAAAACTACGTCCTGGGACCCGCAGTGACACGCTAGCAAACAGAAACTGCAAGCAGGGATACACTTTGGAGGCACTGGCTATGCCTTAACAGACCGGACTACAGGCACCACTGCTCTCAGCCACACGCCCCCCTCCACACGGGCCACGGGCGCCGGCTCTCACTGCATCAGCACCAGGCACTCCCTTCCTCTCTCGCCGCAATGTGTTAACACGTAGTGACTCTGCCTTCAGAGAAAAGGGAGGCCTGAACATGAAAATCTACTTGTGCCCAAACTACCTTCAGGGTTCAGAGAAGGAATCTGGGAATAAATTGCCTAGGTTTCTTTAAGTAAACATACCTCAAAAGTTCCTGCTCTAACACCTAATTAACAATTTTAATCTTCAGAGTGGGTTCTAGTTCCTGTATAGATTAGTAAAATAGAGAGAACTGAATACTCATTAATCAGGGACCCCTTATAGAATCTGACCAACCATTCATGCCAAAAATATTGAGAAATAAGAAAAATAGCCGAAGCCGGTTTCGTTCAGCGGTAGAGCGTCGGTCTGCGGACCGAAAGGTCCCGGGTTCGATTCCGGCCAAGGGCATGTACACTGGTTGCGGGCACATCCCCGGTAGGGGGTGTGCAGGAGGCAGCTGGTTGATGTTTCTCTCTCATCGATGTTTCTAGCTCTATATCCCTCTCCCTTCCTCTCTGTAAAAAATCAATAAGATATATTTTTTTAAAAAGAAAAATAACAGCTAATATTACTGAGGGCTCACTAGGTGCAGGCGATGGTACCCTCACGATCTCTGAGGTAAATATTCCTATTACTTCAGGGAGGTTGCGCCACTCGCCCAAGTTATGTGAACTAAGGCGGCGACTGGATTCCAGGCGCGCCGTCCCCCAGCGCGGTGCTCCGCCGGCGGGCCCTTCCCACCCCGGGCGCAGCCAGGGCCCTGCTGGCCTCTGGGGTCACAGCAACACCCAGTGCGGAGGCAGCCGCCGTGTGGTAAGCAAGACAGTCAAATCTAGGTCAAAAATGCCGAGGAACGGGCCGGGGCCGCGGGAAGCCGACCTGCGCCTTCCCCCGCGGAGCCCAGGCGGCCGGCGGGGCGGGGCGGGGCGGGAGGCGGGCCCGGCCATCGGAGCCGGCAGAGGGCTGCGCTCTCCCCCACCAGAAAGCAGGGAGGAAGCCCGGCCCCTCCCGCCACCGCGGGGATGCCGTGGGGATGGGGACGCTCAGCCTTTTCCAGACCAGCCCCGGCGCGGGCTGTGCGGAGGCCGCCCGGTTCCCGCCGGGCTTCGCCCCGGACAGCTCCCGGCCCTCCACCGGCGGGCAGCCGGCCCGGGGGCTGTGCGGCTCCCGCCCGGCCCCTCCTCCGGGAGAGACCCCTCCTCCGGGAGAGAGACCCCTCCTCCGGGAGAGAGACCCCTCCTCGGATGCTCCCGGGAGTTCCCCGGTCCCGGCGGGCGGGCGGGCGGCGGGAAAGGTCTTCCCGACAAGACAGGCCCCGCGAGGTGCCGCCGAGACGCCGTGGCCCCTCCGCCCGCACCGCGCCGTCCGGCTGCAGCGCACGCACCTCCCGCAGAGCCGGCCCGGCCCCGGCCCGCGGGCTGCCCGCCCGGAGCCCGCCAACCCGCCGCCGCCGCTGAGGGGAAACCTGAGCGCCGGCCTCTGGGCGCCGAGGCCCCGCTCACCCCGCTTCCGCCGGCGGCCCGCACGGCCGCGCGCTCCTCCGCCATGACTCCCGCCGCGGGCTCCTCGCTCAGGCCGCGCCGGCTCCGGCTCCCGGCGCCCCGGCAGGACTGCGCCGCCCGCCCGCGCCTTCATGGGCTCCGCACCGGCGCCTGCGGGCCCACGGCCCAGGCGGAGGCGGCGGAGGAGGTCTGAGGGCCCGCGCCCGCCGCCCCGCCCCGCGCCCGCCGCCCCGCCCCGCGCCCGCCGCCCCGCCCCGCGCCCGCCGCCCCGCCCCGCCCCGCGCCCGCCGCCCCGCCCCGCGCCCGCCGCCCCGCGCCCTCCCGGAAGTACGTCACGGCCGGGGCGGTTCTTCCCGGAAATGGAGGGAATGGGGAAGTGGAGGCTCCGCGGGTGGCGCGGTCCTGCGCGGGAAGGTCCGGGAGCCGGCGCCCGGTGAAGGCGGATGTAGCGCCGTAATCAATAAAGAAATTAAAAAGCAGGGAGAACGGCACGGCGATGGCGGGCACGGCGACGGGCGGTAAAGGGCCACGGACCCCCTGCCGCCGCGCTCCGCGTAGCCACCAGGCGTGAGGGCCCACACGGGCTGGAGGCCTTTGAACTGGAAGGTTCCCAGGGTTGTCCTCGCCGCCCCGTCCCTGTGGGTCTGAGGTCACGCCGGGCCCTGCGGCTCCCTCCTACCGAGATGCCGGCAGCCACCGCGCAGGGGGACGGACCCACGTGGACCCCGCGGGGGCGCCTGTGCTGGGTCTCCGGTAACCTCTGCTTCCCGCTCCGGTGCCGGCGGACAGTGAGCCCGGATCTGGTCCAAAACCGCTGTCACACGGGCGCTGGCCCGGAGATTCTCTGTAACAGGCTGCCCTCCTCGCCGAGTGGTGCGCAGCCACGGGTTCGGCCTCTTTTCGGTCTCTTTTAGGATTCTGGAGGCGGACGGCCGCCCGCCAGCCACTTACACTTGGCTTCCGTCTAAAACCTGGCATCTCTCTCCTCCCCTCTCCCCTCTCCCCTCTCCTTTCTCTCCCTATCTCCCTCTCCTCTCCCTTCTCCTCCCCCTCTCCCTCCCTCTTTCCCTCCCCCTTCCCCCCCCCCCCCCCCCGCCTTTCTGGATGTATTCTCCAGGGCCAAAACCAGAGCGGGCATGGTCGGTCAGGTAGTCTCCCGGAGGATGAACTGGTGCCGGTCCGGTTAGAGCATTGGGCCCCGCCCATCACCAGATAAAGCCCAGCCACGGACTGAGTGCTGGACCTCTGCCCGGCATCTCTTCCCCGGCTCAGCATCCCCAACGTCCTTACGAGGACACCGGACCTCGCAGGGGGGGAGTGTGCCTGGGTTGTTGAACCCTAACAGACGGCAGGGGCCTCTGCGTGCAGTTAAACTCTGGCCCGGGGGATGCACACAGGCTGGGCACTGGCACCGGGTCCGCGGCTGTCTAGGCAGCTGGGAGAGACTGAGGCACGGTTCCCAGAGCAGCACACCTTTGACCCTCCACACGTCCACGCCCGCCCAGGCCCACACAGGCTTAACGGGAGAGTCCCTGCCTGTGCTTGTGCTCTGCCCAGCAGGCCCATAGCATCCGGCCAAGCCCGCCGCCCCCCGGTGCAGACCCACTAAGCTTCACTCCGAAGCCTCCATGGTGCAGGCCTCCATGGTGAGGGGCCTGGGAAACTGCTAGGCAAGAGTTGGGAGAGGAGGGCCAGCCAGCTGTGTCCACCTGCAGAAGCTCCAGCCGGTCAGAGGGTCAGCGTGACCGCAGCCGGCTGCTCAGCTGGCGCGTTAAGTGCTGGTGACGCCTCGCCTCCATGGGGATTCTGTGAAGCGGTCGCCCGCTCTGGGAGCATTCTTAAGTCTCGTTTTGCCAGGTTTTCCCTCCGGGTCCGCTGGAAGTGTGGGAAGGTGAGTTAGGGACGCTCCAGGGACTTCCCCATGCCCACGCGAGGAAAGGCTGTTCGAAGGCGGGCGCCCCACTGCCTCTAGGCGGCCCTGGGCCCGGGCCCACCTCTCCATGATGCTGGGAACAGCCCGGACAGGCTTTTTTCTGGAAAACGGCGGAAATGGCACCAGGGGAATGCAAACCATCGGGCGAACCACATGGCAACATGGTCCGCTGGTTAATGCTGAGGTTCTGGGGGCGGCCCCAAGGCCGGAGGAGAGACGCTGCTTCTAACGGGCCTTGTGAAGTCTGGATGTGCGCCCTGTGAACGCTGTGCAGGAGGGTCCCGTTACCGTCTCCTGAGGGTGTGAATCCGTCCGTGAGAAGACGGGAACCGTCCCAATTTGCCGGGCCCGCAGCTGGCAGACCGGGGGACCGGTGGCGGGTCTGAACCCTGAGAGTCTGTGACAGCACGGGTCACTGAGTGCGGGGTGTCCGCTCCTCCATGGAGATGGGGGCACCCTGTCCTGTGAAGGCTCCTGTCCTCAGAGCCAGAGGCTGTTCCACGAGGCTGGGATCGTGAAACTCTGAGGTGGATTTTAAGTGTGAATGACTCCTGGGGAAAGGAAAAGAGAGCCCTTGCACTCAGACAAGCCTCTTCCGGTTCCAAAGGCAATGGCATCCGTAAAGCCCCTCCCCGCAGCACTTCCGGTAACGGGGGGGGGGGGGGGGAGGTGGGGGGGGGGCGGCGAGTGTCCGCCCTGGCCGTGGGGACTATCAAGCCTACAAGGGAGGGCAGTTAGGGGCAAACAGGCTGGCAGGAGAGCAGTTAGGCATCAATCAGGCTGGCAGGGGAGTGGTTAGAGGGTGATCAGGCTGGCAGGCAGAAGCGGTTAGGGGCAATCAGGAAGGCAGACAGGCAAGAAATTGGGAGCCAGCTGTTCTGGATTGTGAGGGGTATCCAACTGCCTGTTTAGGCCTGATCCTACATCCCTCAAGGGGTCCCAGATTGGAGAGGGTGCAGGCTGGGCTGAGGGATAGCTCCCCTCCCCATGCACAAATTTCATGCATTGAGCCTCTAGTTTAAAATAAAGAGTCCTTTCCAGGGATCTCTCAGAAGATGTAACATTTTAATAAATGTATTATAACAAAATAGAGATTGTCTCTAAATGGGAAAACAAACACACACACCTTAAAATGACATGGTTATGTTATAGGCACCAGAGAGGTGTTCCCGGGCAGGACAGTCCTCTGAGCCAGAGGGAGAGGGCTGTCCCCAACCCTGACCCTTGTTCTCATGCAAAGGAGCTTATAGGATAGACCGTGGCTGCATTTGAAAACCTGTGTTAAAGCGGTTGGAGCATGCACCTTTATTGAAAAAGCAAAGCGAGGAAACCTTTTCATCTGGCTCATGAAGCATAGAAGGTCTCAGCTCATCGGAAGAGCAGGCTGGGTGGGGTCAGGGCTCTATGTACCCTCGGGTCTATAGCTCTCAAAATTCCTTTAGTAACTCTCAAGGCCCTTGTTTCCTTTGTTGAGGCCTTCCCAGAACACAGGAGAGGCACCTGGCAATGCTACCTTGTCAAGCTTGAGACTGCGGGCTTCTCTGCTTAGGGAGGAAAGCTGCCCTTTTCCCGCGCCCTCCCCCTCCTCCTCCCCAACCATCTCCTTAGGGAGGCTTTTAACCATTTGCTGTGCCCTGGGCTGGGGAAGAAAATGGCTTTTAGTTACAAGCTGGCTGCAAATGGCCCACCCTGTGTGGCCTTATCTTAACTTTCCTGCCTCGGTTTCCCTATTCCTCCTGCCCTGGAATCCTTTAATAGTTATAGATCTAACTAGAGGCCCAGTGCACTACACTGGGAGGGTGTTGGGAGGGACGGTGGATCCCTCAGCTCAGCCTGTGCCCTCTGGTAGTATGGGAGCCCTTGGGGGATGTCCAACTAACAGCTTAGGTCTGCTGCCCATGGAGTGGATCTAAATGCAGTTAGACATCCTCAGAGCTGCTGCGGAGGCAGGAGAAGCTTCTGCCACCACCACTGTTCTTGCAGTCATCAGCCTGGCTTGTGGCTGAGCAGCACTACCCCCCTCCCCTCCGTGGAAGTGCACGGATCACCAGGAGGCAGCTCCTGCATTGAGCATCTGCCCCCTGGTGGTCAGTGTGTATCATAGAGACTGGTCGTTCCACCCTTTGGTCCATTTGCATATTAACTTTTTAAAAAACATATATATATATTTTATTGATTTTTTACAGAGAGGAAGGGAGAGGGATAGAGAGTCAGAAACATCGATGGGAGAGAAACATCGATCAGCTGTCTCCTGCACACCTCCTACTGGGAATGTGCCTGCAACCAAGGTACATGCCCTTGACTGGAATCGAACCTGGGACCCTTCAGTCTGCAGGCCGACGCTCTATCCATTGAGCCAAACCAGTTAGGGCTGCATATATCAATTACATTATAACCCTTTTAATCTTATAGGGTTATAATGTAATTGACACCTAATCATGTTCTTTCTGTAAGAGACAACATTCCAGAATAACAATCAGTTATAAATGAAAGTCTCAGAATTTATAGACTCTTGGAGATTTTTATATAATCTCTAGATCATTTTAATGTGGTTATGATTTCTTATTTGATAAAACATCCCACGTACCTTAAGTATAAATTTTTTCCTTCATAAGGAGAGAAAAGAAACCCTTTTTTTCAACAGAGCATCTATGCATGCATAGCACATGTGTGTGAGGGAGTGTGTATACTCCCAACCTCTCTTTGTAAAACAAATGGCAGCACATGGTAAGCTTGCTCTGCACTTGGTTTTGACCTTAATATGTTCTGGAATTCACTCCATGTCCGTCAACACAAGGTCCTCTCTCTTCTGCAGAGGGGCCACTATATCATATAATAGATCATTTTTTAGCTCACAGAAGTTGACATTACTGATGAATGATGTCTGTGAGCTAAAAATAACATGAGAAGATTAAAGAAGGAAGGGAAAAGGGTGGACAGCCTTTGTCTTTGTGTTTGCTAGCCAGCTTCATCCACTGCCTGCGGGCACCCCTTTCACGTCCCGCATGGTCCAGGGTTCCTGTTCAAGGTTCCGGTTCTAGAGGAGGCTGCACACAAATGTAAGAGACTAGAAAAGTATTAATTTGGGAATATTGGGGGCCAGGTGGGAGCCTACCTCTACGGGAAGGACTACTCCTCACTCTGGCCTTGCAATCCCTTTTATTAAGGTTTGGTATCCACCCATAGTCAGTAATAGCCAATCAGCAAGGATTTACATAAGATTGACAGGTGAAAGTTGCTTCAGCTACCAATGACTCAATCAGAGGACAATGGGTGGTTTCCGACAACTGCCTCTTTAAAAAAGTTTTTAAAATTGATTTTTAATTTATTTTTTAATTGATTTAGAGAGGGGATTAAGGAGAAAGAGAGAAACATTGATCAACATGAGAGAAAAACATCGATCAGCTGCCTCCTGGACACCCCCTACCAAGGACTGAGCCTGCAACCCGGGCCTGTGCCTTGACCTGGAATCAAACTGGCAACCTTTCAGTGCATGGGATGATGCCCAACCAACTCAGCCACACTGGCCAGCGCCATCCCCATGGGAGGTCATGCAGGAGGCAGCTGATCAATGATTCACTCTCATCATTGATGCTTCTATCTCTCCCTCTCTTCCTCTCTCAAATCAATAAAAATATATTTTAAAATGTTAAAGAATACACTCGGCATAAAGCATAAGTGGGCATCTTAGCTATTCTGAATGCCCCATTTGGTTTCTTTTCCCCTTTCAGGTTGCAAGATTCCTTTGCTGGATAGCCTAGATTTCAAGGTCCCCTTTTTACATTGTTGTGGCTTTTCCCAGAATTTATGAGAACATCTGTTGATTTTATTTTGGCAAGTCCCAAGACTGCTGACTTCTTTTCCCCTTTCCCTCCACCTGCCCTTGCAGCTATCTCTCCTGCTTACCATTCCCACCTCATGTGATATCATCCAAATGCTTTTGGGGGTTGAGGGATGGCAGTCAGTTTTCCTTATCTACTTCCTGTTGATTGAGGACATAGAGCTGGGTGGCATCACTTGTCTTGCCAGACATTACTAGTGTATGTATGTGTTAGACACACCTGCCCTTGTAAGCTCAGGCAAATGAGAAAAAGATTTAAAGACCCCCGTTGTATGAGGTTACACTGTTGGAAAGTGCTTAAACTGGGGAGTCTCCCCCAGACCTATCCGACCCCAAAGTAGATTCTGGGGTAAAGAGTTTGAATTTTATCCTGGGAACACAGCCACTGAATGATGGGAGATCAAGGAGTCACTATCAGATGGTTTGTTAAGAGGTCATTTTGGACAATAGAAAGATTTGAGGAAGCAAGGGTTTAAAATACAGGCAGTGGCAGTGACTGAAATAAAGGAAAGGATTTGGAACCATCTGGGAAGTAGAATATAATAGAATTACTTGGTGACTAGATGTGGAGAAAGAAGTGAAGAGGTGAGGCTAAAATTGCCATTAGATTTATGACATGGGGATTGAGTAGGTAGCTATAGATAGAGAATACAGAATGAGAAATAGGTTTGCAGAGGATATTGTCTCTGTAAGTGAAATATCAAAATGGAACTCTCTGGTTGTAAGTTGGCTATGTTCATTTTGTGATATTACAACTTTTATATCACAAACCAAAGAAAGTGATTAGGAAAATTTCTTGAAGTTCACATGCTAAGAATATCATATTTTTTTGTTGATTGATTTCATTGGACAACATGGAATCTATGGTTTGTTAAATGAAGCATCCTATATAAAAATAAAACTGTTAATAAAAAACATTTAAAATTGTATTGTCATTATATTTTCTAAAAAGTAATTGAAGCCCAACTGATGTGGCTTGGTGGTTGAGCATTGACTGATGAACCAGGAGATCACGGTTTGATTCCTAGTCAGGTCACGTGCCTGAATTTCGGGCTTGGATTCCAGTGTGGGGCATGCAAAAGGCAGTAAATTGATGATTCTCTCTCATCACTGATGTTTGTATCTCTCTCCCTCTCTCTTCCTCTCTGAAATCAATACAAATATATTTTAAAAAGTAAAAAGTAATGGAATGCCCTGACCAGTTTGGCTCAGTAGATAGAGAGTCAACCTGTAGACTAAAGGGTCCCAGGTTCGATTCTTGGTTGCAGGCACATTCCCAGTAGGGGGTGTGCAAGAGGCAGCTGTTTCTCATAGATGTTTCTAACTCTCTATCCCTCTCTCTTCCTCTCTATAAAAGATCAATAAAATATATATATTTTTAAAAAGTAATGGAAGCCATGGCCATAGAAGTGATTACTTTGAGAAGATCTATAATATAAAAACCTAAGTGACCATCACAACCGAACCAAAAAGCTGTGTGGGGTGACTAGGCTGGCAGGGGGGTTAGTGAGAAATGACCAAACAACTGAACATTAGGCTATATGAGGTGATCAGGCCAGCAGTGGGGTTAGTGAGGGGTGACCAAATGATTGAGCAGCAGGCTGCGTGGGGCAACCAGGCCAGCAGTGAGAACAGTTGGGGGCAACCAGGCCAGCAGGGGGCACAGTGAGGAGTGACCAGGCTGGCAGAGGGGGGCAGTTTGGGTGATCAGGCTGGCGGGGGGGGGGGGCAGTTTGGGTGATCAGGCTGGCGGGGGGGGGGGGCAGTTGGGGGCAACCAGGCTGTTAGTGAGGGCATTTAGGGGTGACTAGACTGGGGGGGGGGGAGTTGGGGGTGACCAGGCCAGCATGGGGGGAAGATAGGGGTGAGCAGGCAGGCAGGTGAGCAGTTAGGAGCCAGTGGTCCCAGGTCGTCAGAGGGATTGCCGGTTTATGCCTGATCCCCAGGATTAAGCCAAAACCAGCAGTTGAATATCCCCGAGGGGTCATGGGTTGCAGAGGATGCAGGCTGGGTGGAGGGAACTGCCCCCCCCCCCCCCCCGCCATGCACAAATTTCATGCACCGGGCCTCTGGTATATATAATAAGAAAGAAAAAAAGAAAGAAAACTAATTCTTGCAGAAAAGGGGATTTAAGTGGCATTTAAGTGAATGTTGCAGAGATGAGCAGTGGATATCAAGGGACTTGCGTGTTATCAGGAATGACTGAACTTATGAGGCAGGAATCTCATCTGCCTTATAATATTGACAATATCTCCTATGCTGTACTTTACATCCCATGTCTGTTCAGATTTTCTGTTTCATGATTCAATTTGGAAGGTGGTTAAGTCCTAGGAATTTATCCATTTCTTTCAGATTATCCAATCAGTTGGCATATATTTGTTTGTGATATCCAAATCTATTAACAGGGTGATATGCAAATTAACCATCACTCCATCACAAAGATGGTGGCTCCATAGCCACAAGATGGTGGCACCCAGTTCTTTCAGCCCTGCCAGAGTCCCCCAATCCCGGGGGGTGAAAGGAAGGCAGCCACTGAGATCGGGCAGCATGAGCGGCCTTCCTTACCTGGTTGTGGATGGACCTCTGGATAGGCTCGGGCATGGAATGTTTGTCACCCAGGCAACGAGGCAAGCATTTTGCATCTGGCCGCGGATGGGCCTCGGGCCATGGAGAGCCTTTGGGAAGCTGGTGTGGAGTGGCCAGGCCCTGCAGAGAGCTACTGGTGCACAAATTTGTGTGCAGGGCTACTAGTTTTCTTTCTTTTTTTTAAAAAAAATTAAATACATTTTATTGATTTTTTTTACAGAGAGGAAGGGAGAGGGATAGAGAGTCAGAAACATTGATGAGAGAGAAACTTCAATCAGCTGCCTCCTGCACATACTGAGATGTGCCCACAACCAAGGTACATGCCCTCGACTGGAATTGAACCTGGCACCCTTGAGTCTGCAGGCCGATGCTCTATCCACTGAGCTAAGTCGGTTAGGCCACTACTAGTTTTCTTATAATCTTTTGTATTTCTGTAATGCAATTTATTATTTTTCTTTTATTTCTGATTTTATTTATTTGGGTACTTTCTCTTATTTTCTAGATAAGTCTGCTTAAAATTTTTATCAGTCTTATCATTTTAATGAAACAGCTCTTGGTTTCATTTGTCCTTTGTGTTGTGTTTTATTTTTTAAAATATATTTTTATTGATTTAAGAGAGGCAGGGTGAGCCAAAACCAGTTTGGCTCAGTGGATAGAGCGTCAGTCTGCGGACCGAAAAGTCCCGGGTTCAATTCCAGTCTGGAGCATGTACCTTGGTTGCAGGCACATCCCTGGTGGGAGGTGTGCAAGAGGCAGCTGATGGATGATTCTCTTCATTGATGTTTTTAACTCTCTATCCCTCTCTTTTCCTCTCTAAAAAATCAATAAAATATTTTTTTTTTAAAAAATAAGAGAGGCAGGGTGAGAGATAGAAACATCGATGATGATAGGAATAAAACCTGGGGACCCTTCAGTCCACAGGCCGATGATCTATCCACTGAGCACAACTGGCTAGTGCAGTTTTCTCATTTTAATTTGTCTCAAAATATCTGATTTTCTCCCCTTGACCTCATTGCTAAGCCACTCATTGTTTATAACATGTTACTGAGCTTCCATGAATTTATTTTTCAGTGTTTTTTTTTTCCTTCCGGTTTTTTCCTTGTAATTAATTTCTAGTATCATATCATACAATGGTGATCAGAGAAGATGCCTATTTGAGTTCCATTGTGCCATGCCAGCACAGCCAAGGGTTCGGTGAGCCTGAGGGAGGGCCAGTGAAGGATGAAGAAAAGACAGACAAAGAGAATAAACTGGGTCTAGGTGACACCACAAATAAACTGTGCCTAGCTGACACCACAAAACAGATCCAGATGGCAAGCTGAGCCTTTATTTTATAATCAGAGGTAAACAAGGTAGTGGTCACCATAGTTACAATGTTCTTGTGAGTTTCACTTGTTTTAGCAGCACTTGCTGCACCTCCCACAGTCCATTAGGTACCCAGGAAGGATCTAGGGAGCATCATAAGGTCAAGCTTAATTATACTAAGAGGTCCGTACCCTCTAAGCTAGGACTTGTTTGTGGCTTTGCCAGCAGTTCAGTCCAAGACCTGACCCTATAACTGCTCCCTACATCTCGCCCTTTTATTTTTAAGCTACTATAATGAAAGTAAAACTTAAACATCAAGAACAAAGTGATGACTATTAAAATACTAACAAAAGCCGAAATCGGTTTGGCTCGGTGGATAGAGCATCGGCCTGCAGACTGAAAGGTCCCAGGTTCAATTCCGGTCAAGGGCATGTACCTTGGTTGCGGGCACATCCCCAGTGGGGTGTGTGCAAGAGGCAGCTGATCGATGATTCTCTTTCATCGATGTTTCTAACTCTCTATCCCTGTCTGTAAAAAATCAATAAACTATATTAAAAAAATACTAACAAAACAATGCCAATGCAAAACTCAATAACAAAACAACGCCAATGCAACACAACAATAATAGAGAAATCAAACTACAGTAACATTTTTCTACTAAATGAAAGTTTCTTTTGCTGACTTACTCAGAGTCCTCAGACTTGGCTGTGCAAGATTTTACAGAAGACTGGCAGCTAACCAATGTAGCATGGCCAGAAACATGGTTGAGATTAGCTTCCATTTCCTGCTTTTCTACCATCTGCTGGGCCTCAGTTGTTAACTTCTTCAACTGACCCCATGTTGGCACCTTGGTCTCTTGCATAGACTTCATCATCTTCCTTTTCTGCTTTACTGTCATCAGGGCAACTCTCAGTCTTTTGAATGAAGGGACAAGGAGCTTCTCTGGGTCTATTGTGGTGATGTACGTGACCCTCTAACACCCAAATATGCTGTGCTCCTCTTTCTGGAAAGATACAAACACAACCTCTTCCCAACATCATTACTGGATCTGGTCTAAACCATTGTCCAGTTTGTGCATTCTTCCATCGGGCTAACCCACGGAGGCTATTGTACAGGAGGCCCAATGCCTTTCAACTGCTGTATGACCCTCTGCATCGTAATTCAAAAATTTAAAGTATGAAGAGCATGACCGAGTTTGTTTTGAAATGACACATACATCCGTCTCCCCCTTTCTGTTTTAGTAATTGCATTTTAAGAGTACGATTTGCTCTTTCCACTATTGCTTGACCTTGAGGGTTGTAAGGGACACCAGTTTTAGGACAAATTTGATATTGCTGACAAAAAATGTTGAAAAGCAGAATAGTGTATGCAGGTTCATTGTCTGTCTTTAACTCTAAGGGAGGGCCTCATACTGCAAAGGCAGCTAGGCAATGATTAATTACCTTTGGGGAGTCGCAAAGATAAAGTGGGACTAGGTATCTACATTAACATGTACCCATCTTTGCTTACCAAACTCTGGGTGACATTCATTTGCCAGATTGGATTAGGTTTAAGACCCCTAGGATTAATCCCCAACGATTGCACGGGGCAATGAATTACACACTGAGGGCACTGGTTAACAATTTGATGAGCTTGCTCCCTAGTAATATGGAATTGTCTGCATAAGGCAGCAACATTTTGATGATGCAAGTATGGGAGGGCTGGGCAAGATAAAATGGGGTGGCCTCTTGCATTACAGCAAGGAGGTGATTAATAGCGTAATTGCCTATAGCTAATGGACGAGGGAATGAGATCGGATATGACTGAGAAAGCAGGGAAACTGTGGTTCTCTAATGACCTTTTGAAGGTTGAAAAATAAATGGAAGAGTTCCTCCGGATTAGTGTGTCCTATAGTAGCCGTTTCAATTAGTTTGGCCAGGATGTGAGGGTGATCTGGCTGCGACATCTGTCACCCCATTGATCGCCAGGGTTGATTCAGCTGATCTGGCTGGCTAGGTTGGTGTCCTCCTCCTCCCTCACCATCCATGTGCTGGGTTGATTCGGCTGATCTGGCTGGCTAGGCTGGTGTCCCCCTCCTCCCTCACTGATCCATCCCTCCCGAAGCTGCGCGCTCGGTCGAAGAGGACGACTTTCCCCCAAGAGAAGAGGACCGGTCTTTGGTCAAGGGTATACAAGTAGCTGCGCTCCCCTGCTAGAACCTCCAAACCAGCACTGAATTAGTTTGGCCATACTTACCACATAGGCACTATCACTATATAGGTTAATGGGCGCCAAGGCAGTCTGTCAAGGCATAGGTAAGAGCTTGTGTTTCTACCTGTTGTGCTGAAATATAAGGGGTTTGAAGGACCCTTGCTTCCCTGCTTCAGTAGATCCAGCCTTTCCAGAACTGGATCCACCTGTAAAAATGGTTAGTGCCTGGGTTATGGGTTGTGACTTCACTGTCTTTGGGAAGGTAAAGGTAGTGACTGAGAGAAACTGTAAAACCTTATTTACTGGTAATGGTTACCAACCTGTCCGGAGAAATTAGCAAGTGCAACTTGCCAACTTGTTGGTCGTTGCCAGAGCCGGTCTTGCTGAATAGCAGTAAATGGCATTACAGTAAGGTCAAGGTCTCGGTCCACTAACTGGCCTGATCAAAGGCGGGCTTGAGCTATTAGCTGGGAAACCGAATCATGGAAAGAAGTTAATATCTTAGTTGGAGAATGAGCCAAAATATAGCCATTCAACAACTCCAGGAGCTGGCCAAATGACTCCAGTAGGTGTATGTGTTGTAGGGGAAATTAAAAGAAGGGAGTAATCAATCCTATTAAGTTGTGCTGAGTTACAATATCCTCAACTATATGTAAGGCTGCCTTGGCTTCCTCTGCCAAGAAGCGTGGGAATGACGGAGATGAATCTCCCCTTAGTATATGAAATAAAGGGCTTAAATCAGCAGCGGTTCATTTTAAAGCAGGTCAAACCCAGTTAACATCTCCTAATAATTTTTAGAATTCATTTAATGTAAGTAAAGTGTCAGTCCGAATTTGAATTTTCTGAGGTTTTATTGTTTTTCCCTCAATAATGCTGCCAAGATAAGAAAAAGGAAATGTCCTTTGAACTGTTTTGGGTGCTATGCAAAATCCAGCACAATGCAGGGAATCCTGTAAATTTATACAGATATAATTTGGATGTGTTTCACTTTCATGAGCTAAGAGAATGTCATCCATATAATGAATAATATAAGCCTCAGGATATTTTTTCCTTATAGGATGTATGGCTGCAGCCACAAAATCCTGACATAAGGTAGGACTATTGGCCATGCCCTGAGGCAATACTTTAGCATATCTCCACCCCCATCTTACTTCCTCCAATCCTCGCTCATATTTGTGAGGAAGCACATCCTCTGGAGGGCTCTCTCCCACAGGAGCTGTGGCCCCAGGGACCGGAGGCGCCAATGGAGGAGTTGGAAGTCTCTGGCAGCCTTCCCCCATCTGTCTTGATTCCCCTGCCACATTCCTCCACTCCCTTTCTGAATTGGGCTCTAGGCAGCCCCAAATCAGGGACCACAGACTGAAAGTAGAGGCAGGCATTTCCTCTGGATCTCAAAGTTGTTTTCTTACCTTCTCCCATGCCTCTATATTTACCTCTCCTTTCTCAGAAAACCACAGGCAGGTTTTACTCACAAATTCCAACAAATGGAAAAGCTGTTCATACCTCACAGAATAGCTCCTTGTTTGGAGCATAGCCTTAAACATAGATACCCATACATCCTTTCCCTGCAATTCTGAATTTCCCATGTCTTACACCTAGCTGAGAGGGCAGGGCGGGGCGAGGATGAGCTCCCGACTCCACCCCGCAGGGCGGAGTTATCCCTAGCCCTCACCCAACCAATCAGGGTTAGCCGAGGCAGTGACATCACCACTGACCGGAGTAAAACCCCTGGACTGGGCGAAATTCGCTCTCTCTTCCGCCATGCTGCCGGCGTGAGTGGGACAGAGCCCATGCTAGCATGGAAAAGGCTCTTTTGTTTATTGCATCGGACTCGGCTCCCTGGTGGTCCTTGGGGATCACGAAGTCTGGGCATCACAAGCTAGTACTAAACTGTGCTCCTTACCTCCCTTTTTGCTTTCTGGACGTACTTCACTGGAATGTTCTTTCACCTGACAATTGCAGTTCCCTCATACTCAGGCCCACATTGAGTACCACTTGGGTTGAACTCAGTCCCACGCTGGGCACCACTTGTGCTGTGCCAGCAGAGCCAAGGGTTTGGCAAACCTGAGGGAGGCCAGCAAAGGATGAAGAAAAGACGGAGAATAAGCTGGGTCTAGGTGGATCTTCTGTGCCTGGTTGAAATCACAGAAAAGATCCAGATGGCAAGCTGAGACTTTATTTTATAATCAGAGGTAAACAAGGTAGAGGTCACCATAGTTACAATGTTCTCGAGAGTTTCACTTGTTTTGGCAGCACTTACTGTACCTCCCACAGTCCATTAGGTACCCA
The DNA here is from genome assembly GCA_963693515.1 of Pipistrellus nathusii. Lineage (NCBI taxonomy): Eukaryota > Metazoa > Chordata > Mammalia > Chiroptera > Vespertilionidae > Pipistrellus > Pipistrellus nathusii. The sequence goes on along the minus strand of OY882867.1, from coordinate 68,588,343 downwards.
GGAAGGATCTAGGGAACATCATAAGGTCAAGCTTACTTATGCTAAGAGGGCTGTGCCCTCCAGGCTGGAACTTGTTTCTGGCTTTGCCAGCAGGTCAGTCCGAGGCTTAACCCTGTAACCGCTCCCTACATTCAATCTTAAATTTATTGAGATTCGTTTTGTATTTTTTTAAAAAAATTTATTTTATTGATTTTTCACAGAGGAAGAGAGAGGGATAGAGAGTTAGAAACGTCTATGAGAGAGAATCATCGACCAGCTGCCTCTTGCACACCCCCTACTGGGGATGTGCCTGCAACCAAGGTACATGCCCTTGACCGGAATCGAACCTGGGACCTTTCAGTTCATAGGCTGACGTTCTATCCACTGAGCCAAACCGGTGCCGGCTCGTTTTGTATCTTAACATGTTGTGTATACTAGGAAATGTTTCACATGCAGGTAAAATAATTATTTTTGCTGCTTTAGATTAAATGCTTTGAAAATATTGATTAAATCCATCTCGTTTAGCATCATGTTTTTGACTTCTGGCCTTGTGTGTCTTTTTCCTTCACCAGGTTTAGGAAATTTTCAGTCAGTTTCTTTAAATAAGTTATCAGTCTCTTATTCTATCTTTTCTCATTCTTATAACCTCATAATCTTTTTTTTTTTTTTTGACCTCACTCATTTATAGATAATAAAGAACATTATAAACTGATGAACCAAAAGATAGCTATGGAGACAGTAAAGTAACAAGCAGACTGTCAAATTACAGTGAGGAGGGGAGGGAGATCTGGGGGAGATAAAAGTCCACTGATTTAAAGGTTAATCTTGCTCAAACCAGTTTGGCTCAGTGGATAGAGCATCAGCCTGCGGACTGAAAGATCCCAGGTTCGATTCCAGTCAAGGGCATGTAACTTGGTTGCAGGCACATTCTCAGTAGGGGGTGTGCAAGAGGCAGCTGGTCGATGATTCTCTCTCATCGATGTTTCTAACTCTCTATCCCTTTCTCTTCCTCTCTGGAAAAAAATCAATAAAATATATTTAAAAAATAAAATAAAGGTTAATTTTACCTGAAAACACCTTCGGAGACACGCCTAGAATAACGTTTAACCAAGTATCTGGGCAACCCATGTGGCCCAGTCAAATTAACACATAAAATTAACCATCACCTCTGGCTCCCAGTTCGTTCGGTCAATGGGAGGCACTCACAGATGGAAGACAAAAGAAGAGTGAGTCTGGGGAATTTATTTCTCGGCTTCCTCTGTTCTAGGTTCCCATGGATTGTGTGCATCTGCCTACGGAAACCCACAGCTCCTCCAGGCTGCTCTCTGCACAGCTCTCTCTCTGCCTTCAGGGTCTGGAAACAGCTCCCCTCAGTGCCCCGTAGGGCCTGGTGGGAACAGCTCCCTGCTATTGCTAGCCCGTAGATTCTGCGTTATCCCACTGACCCTTTCTTGTTGTAAGTCCATTTTATTTTTTATTTATTTATTTTTTTTTTTACATGTCTAGAAGCATATTTTTATTTGGGTTATTATTTGACAATGGACAGACAATCCAATTACCAATCCTCTTTAATGTGTCTATGTTTTTAAGTCTATAGGGAAAATTTAAATGATTATATTTTTAAAATTTGTATTTTATTTAATTGAAATGTGCATTAGACTTCTTGCATTCATTAAACTGGAATATATATATTTACAGAGAATAACAAAAATACGTTAATTGAAAAATATTTAACTATATTATTTCTTAGAGGTTTTTTTTTTTTTTTCCAGTTAAGCAAACTACCCATGTGCTTAGACTAGGAGATCATACATAAGCATCCATCAGAGTACATTCTGTTACTATTGTTTAACATTACCTATCAAATTTTTATCTATTTGGTGCTTATATCACCAGGCAGATTCCAAGTAAAAGGTGAGTAAGGTGCTTTAAAAGTAGCTTTGAAATGCAGCTCTGGCAACACTCCCTCCCCTTCACTGCAGACCTTTGGACCTACATGGTTAACAACACCTGACAGTAAGCCACCTGCAACAGATGCCTGGCATTCTGCCATGAGATGTTTATTCTTTGAGATTAAGGCAAATATGCAAATACTGCTGGTCAGCTTGGAGTTGGAATAGGAGGAAAGGTAATGCATTAAATATTTATTAGTGATGCATATATTAGTGTGAATTTTTTTTTTAATCAATCTTTATTGTTCATATTATTACAAAGGTTCCTCATTTCTTCCCCCCTCCACCAGGTTCCCTCCCCACCCTCCATCCCCCCCCCCATTGTCCTCATCCATAGATGCAGTTTATGTTCAGTCTCTTCTTCCCTCAATTTCCCCAATAGTAAATCCCTTTTCAGATAGTAAATCAGTTATTTAGCATTTTCTCATATCAATAATACCTCCACATGCCCAATGATACACTTCACACAAAAGACATTTCCCTCTAGGTCAACCAGCCTCATCCAGGCCCCACCCAAGGCACTCACAGATCAACACCCCAGTCCTAAACTAACTCAACACATCCAGATCTAAGCCTTCATCACTTGATTCAGCAGACCCTCAAGTTCCCACGAAAGTTTCCAGCCATGTCTGAGAAGCAGCCGTGGGGCAGGGGCAGGCAAGGAGCGAGCTGTTCTGGGCCTGGCTGCTCAGGGCCTGGCCTCTGTTGCTCTGGTTCATTCCACAATCAGCTGCTCCGGGTCTGGTCACTGCCGCTCCCGACCTAGTTGCTCTGGACTTGGTTGCTGCTGCTCCGGGCCTAGCCGCTCCCAGCCTGGCAGCCGCTGCTCCGGGCCTGGCCGCACCAGCCCCGCCTGCTCCCCCGGGCCTGGCCGCTCCCAGCCTGGCAGCCGCTGCTCCGGGCCTGGCCGCACCCGACCCGCCTGCTCCCCCGGGCCTGGCCGCTCCCAGCCTGGCAGCCGCTGCTCCGGGCCTGGCCGCACCCGACCCGCCTGCTCCCCGGGCCTGGCCGCTCCCAGCCTGGCAGCCGCTGCTCCGGGCCTGGCCGCACCCGATAAGTCCATTTTATTAAATGTTTCTCCACTTGCCCAGTATGAAGACTGCATGCCCTCTGTTTTCTGAATGGACCCCTGATGGATATTAGATAGCGTGCACTATGGGTCAGGCACTGTTCCAAGTGCTTTGTATGTGCAAACTTTTTTTTTTTTTTTTTTTTTTTAATAGATTGAGGTTTCTTTTCTTTTCTTTAATATACTTTATTGATTTTTTATAGAGAGGAAAGGAGAGAGATAGATAGCTAGAAACGTCGATGAGAGAGAAACATTGACCAGCTGCCTCTTGCACACCCCCTACTGGGGAAGTGCCCGCAACCAAGGTACATGCCCTTGACCGGAATCAAACCCGGGACCTTTCAGTCCGCAGACCGACGCTCTACCACTGAGCCAAACTGGTTTCGGCTGTATGTGCAAACTTTCCAAAAAACGGTAATATAAATATTGTCATCATCCTGACCTTGCAGAGGAGAAACTGAGGTACAGAGGGTTTAGAATGACTTCCTCAAAGTCACAGTGTGACTCAGTTATAACCTCATAATCTTGATGTTACTTTATATTGTCCCAAATGTTCCTTAAACTCCCATAATTTATTTTTATATATATCTGCTACTCTAATTGAGTCTTTTCTGCTAGCTAGACTTCCAAATTGCTGATTCAATTTTATGCTTAATTAAACCTAATTTTTGCAATGTATTATTTATTTCAGATATTGTATTATTATATGTATTATTTGTTCGGTTAATCCTCACCTGAAGATATTTTTTCCATAGATTTTTATTTATTATTTTATATATTTTTTATTGATTTCTTAGAGATTTTATTTTTTAATAAATCTTTATTGTTCAGATTATTACAATTGTTTCTCCTTTTTCTCCCCATAGCTCCGTTCCACTAAGTTCCCATCCCACCCTCTGCCTTTATCCCCCCGCACCTTCCCCCCAGCCCCATGATGGTCCTCATCCACAGGTGTGTGATTTTTCTCCAGTCTCTTCCTGCACCCCACACTCCCTTCCCCCCAAGGATTGTCAGTCCACTCCCTTTCTATGCCCCTGATTCTGTTCTATTCACCAGTTTATTCTCTTCATCAGATTTTTTATTCACTTGATTTTTAAATTCACTTGTTGATAGATATGTATTTATTGATCATAATTTTTATCTTTACTTTTTTCTTCCTCTTTTTTTAAAGGAAAACTTCATTTTATTTTTGTTATTTTATTTTTATTTTTTAAATTTATTTTTACATATTTTGATTTTTTTTGCCCCCCTCCTTCCCTCGCACATATCCCCTCCCTCCCCAGAGTTTTCTGTCCATTGGTTGTACTTATATGCATGTATACAAGTCCTTGGGTTGATTTATTATCTCCCCCAGACCCTCCTCCCCTCCTCGCTGTAATTTGACAATCTGCTTGTTGCTTTACTGTTTCTATATCTATCTTTTGGTTCATCAGTTTATAATGTTCTTTATTATCCACAAATGAGTGGGGTCATGTGGTATTTCTCTTTCATTGATTGGCTTATTTCACTCAGCATGATGTTCTCCAATTCCATCCAGGTTGCTGCAAATGATGAGAATTCCTTCTTTTTTATGGCAGCATAGTATTCCATTGTGTAGATGTAACATAGTTTTTGGATCCAATCATCAGCTGACGGGCACCTAGGCTGTTTCCAGATTCTGGCTATTGTAGATTGTGCTGCTACAAACATAGGGGTGCATATATCCTTTCTGATTGGTGTTTCTAGTTTCTTGGGATATATTCCTAGAAGTGGGATTACTGGGTCAAATGGGAGTTCCATTCTCAGTTTTTTGAGGAAACTCCACACTGTTCTCCACAGTGGTTGCACCAGTCTGCATTCCCACCAGCAGTGCATGAGGGTTCCTTTTTCTCCGCAACCTCGCCAACACTTGTAGTTTGTTGATTTGTTGATGTTGGCCATTCTGACAGGTGTGAGATGGTACCGCATTTTGTTTTGATTTGCATCTCTCGGATAATTAGTGACTTTGAGCATGTTTTCATGTGCCTTTTGGCCTTCCTTCTGTCTTCTTTTGTAAATATTCTATTTAGGTCCATTGCCCATTTTTTAATTGGATCATTCATCTTCCTTTTATTTAGTTGTATCAGCTGACTGTAGATGTTGGAGATTAAACCTTTATCAGTTGTGTTATTTGCAAATATGTTCTCCCACACCATGGGCTTTCTTGTTGTTTTGTTGATGGTTTCTTTTGCTGTAAAAAAACTTTTTATTTTGATGTAGTCCCATGTGTTTATTTTCTCTTTAGCTTTCCTTGCCCTAGGGGCAGTATCAGTGAAGAAGTTCTTTTGGCATACGTCTGAGATTTTGCTGCCTGTGGATGCTTCTAGAATTTTTATGGTTTCTCGTCTGATGTTTAAGTCCTGTATCCATTTTGAGTTTATTTTTGTGTATGGTGTAAGTTGGTGATCTAGTTTCATTCTTTTGCATGTGTCTGCCCAATTTTCCCAACACCATTTATTGAAGAAACTTTCTTGACTCCATTGTATATTCGTGCCTCCTTTGTCAAATATTAACTGAGCATAGTGATTTGGGTTGATATCTGGGTTCTCGATTCTATTCCATTGATCTATATGTCTGTTCTTGTGCCAGTACCAGGCTGTTTTGAGAACAGTGGCTTTGTAATACAGTTTGAAGTCTGGTATTGAGATCCCTCCTACTTTACCCTTCTTTCTCAGGATTGCTGTGGCTATTCAGGGTCTTTTATTGTTCCAAATGAACTTTTGCAGAGTTCTTTCTAGGTCGGTGAAATAGGCCTTTGGTATTTTAATGGGAGTGCATTGAACCTATAGATTGCTTTAGGAAGTATGGACATTTTGATGATGTTGATTCTACCAATCCATGAACATGGTATATTCTTCCATCTCTTTACATCTTCCTCTATCTCTTTTTTCAGTGTCGTGTAGTTTTCTGCATATAGGTCCTTTACTTCCTTAGTTAAATTTATTCCTAGGTAACTTAATTTTTTTGGTGCGATGGTAAATGGAATTGCTTTTTTAGTCTCTGTTTCTATAGTTTCGCTGTTGGTGTATAGAAGTGCCATGGATTTCTTGGCATTAATTTTGTATCCTGCTACATTGCCAAATTCATTTATTAAGTCAATTAGTTTTTTAATGGAGTCTTGAAAACTTCATTTAAAAAATATATATATATTTCATTGATTTTGTACAGAGAGGAAGGGAGATAGTTAGAAACATCGATGAGAGAGCGTCATCGATCAGCTGCCTCTTGCACACCCCACTGGGGAAGTGCCCGCAACCAAGGTACATGCCCTTGACTGGAATCGAACCCGGGACCTTTCAGTCCCCAAGCCGACACTCTATCCATTGAGCCAAACCGGTCTCAGTTTCTTCCTCTTCTTAAAGAATACCTTTCACATTTCATGTAATCCTGGTTTGGTGGTGATGAACTCCTTTAGTTTTTTTCTTATCTGTGAAGCTCTTTATCTGTCCTTCTCTTCTTCTGGCACCCCATAATTCTGATGTTGGTACTCTTGAAGTTGTCCTTACACTATCTTCATATTTTTGGATGCTTTTTTCTTGTTGCTATTTTGGTTGGGTGATTTTTTGCTTTTTTGTATTTCAAATCTTTGACTTGATTCTTGTGATCCTCTAGTCTGCTGTTGGATCTCTGTATTCTTTATTTCAGTCAGTGTATGATTAATTTCTAGTTGGTCCTTTTAAAAAATATATTTTGATTTTTTTAGAGAGGGAGAGGGATAGAAAGTTAGAAACATCGATGAGAGAGAAACATTTATCAGATGCCTCCTGCATGCCCCCACTGGGAATGTGCTCGCAACCAGGGCACATGCCCTTGACTGGAATCGAACCTGGGACCCTTCAGTCCACAGGCCGATGCTCTATTCATCAGGCCAAACTGGTTAGGGCTCTAGTTGGTCCTTTTTCATATCCTTGAGGGTTTCACTAAATTTATTGGTGCTTTCTAGAAAATTCTTGAAAAACCTTATAACTGTGGTTTTAAACTCTAAAACCAATCATTTGCAACCTGTTTGTCTCTGAATTTTGGCTGCTTCCTTGAGTTGACAGAGTGGCTTTGTATGCTAGGTGTCCTATAGGGCCCAGTGACTCAGCCTCCCAAGTTACTTGAGATGGATACTTTGTGGGCTGTGTGCAGTGTTGTTTTAGTTAAGCCTTGATTGTTGTTGGTATCACTGGGAGGAACTGAGCTCCAGGTTGTGTCTACGATGGGAGAACTTCTGTGCTGGTGACCCTTATGGGACAAGACTTAACTTCAGTAGGGCTTTGGTGCTCACTGAGTCTGCCCCCTGAGTGTGTCCCTTATGGATCTGAGGAATTGTAATCTGGATGGTCCCACTCTGATCACTGGGTACGCTGGCTCTTGTATCTCCAAAGAGGTGCTAATTTAGTCTCTGCCTAAGATCACCACGCAGGAGCTACAGGGAGATCTACAGATTCCTCCTCTTTGTTTTGGGTTTGGAGGTGCTCAGATGAGGCCAAGCTGAAAAGCAATGCAAGCTGCTGTGGGGCCTTGGGCCTTCTTTTGGATGTTCTGGGGCTCTCTGACTCAGCTGCAGTTTGTTAGGTAATTTTAGATTTCAAAGGACCAGGCTATTCATATGCAAAAACCTCTGTGCACAGCTTGGGTGCGGGTGGGTCTCAGGGCAGAGCAAACAGCAATGGTTGGCCACTGGCCCTGCCCTAAAAGGCCCCTGGGTCTCAGTGTCCCTCAGTAACCACTGCAAGCACCTCTGAGTGAAAGCTGCCCTTGAGTTCCGCCCTATGCCAGACAGTCCAGTTTCTCCCAGAATGAGTCTAAACCCCCCGAGACTTGCCTGGAACTGGAGTTCAGAGCAGTTGGGAGTTTGTGTCTCCCAACTGAAAAAGACAGCAGCAAAATTACTCACTTGCCTCTCCTCGTGCGCGCCTCCGTACTTCTGCACTTTATTTCCGCAGCTCTTCTGAGTCTCAGTGTGCTTTTCTCTTTCCTTCTAGTTGTAGAATTTCCACTCAGCCAGCCTTCCTGTGGTTCTGGATGATGTCTGTTTTGTCTTTTAGTTTTTTTAAAAAATATATATTTTATTGATTTTGTACAGAGAGGAAGGGAGAGAGATAGAGAATTAGAAAGATCGATGAGTCATCATCGATCAGCTGCCTCTTGCACATTCCCTACTGGGGATATGCCTGCAACCAAGGTACATGCCCTTGACCGGAATCGGGACCTTTCAGTCCCCAAGCCGACGCTCTATCCATTGAGCCAAACCAGTTTCGGCTGTTTTGTCTTTTAGTTTTGAAGTGGTTATGTGAAGCAGCAATTTCAGGTGTTTACCTATGCCGCCATCTTGGTTTCTCTCTGTCCATGGATTTTTAGAGAATGGAAAGGCGAGTGAGACACAGAGAGAAACATTGATGTGAGAGAGGCACATCAATTGGTTGCCTCCTCCATGCACCTTGATCAGGACTGGGGATTGAGCCTGAAACCAAGGTATGTACCCTTGACTGAAATCCTTCTGTGGGTCAATGCTCTATTCACTGAGCCAAAACAGTTAGATTGAATATTATATTCTTTTATTTTTGGTTCTTTTCTTATGGTATCCATGTCCTTTTATATGCTATTTGTTCTCATTAACCATTTTAACCATTGCTTTGAACTCTCTTGTAGATAGCTTGCTTCCATTACATTTAGGGTTTTTTTTTTCCTTGGAGATTTCTTACTATTTGATTTGGGACGTGTTTCTCAGTCTCCCCATTTTGGTTGCCTCTCTGTTTTGCTGTTGCTGTGTATTAGGTAGATCTGCTAGCCTTAATAGGGTAGATTTACAGAGTAGACATGCAGTGGTATCCAGTGACATAGTGTCACTGGCCACCTGCACATAGTGCACCAGGAATGTTTCTTGTGTAGGTTACATTTGCCCCGGCTCGGCTCTCCAGATATGTCCCCATCCCGCTAGTTCCCCAAACATCCTCCACCTCACAGGTCGTCCTCCTGCAGGCCCTCAGCGTTACCCAAGCAAGCCAATCACATCCTCCTGTGGAACCAGGGCTTACTCCAGCCTCCGGTCACAAGCCTTCCCCCCCGCCCGCCACTCCAGCACCTGTGGTCTGAGAGCATACTTTGTATAACTTCCATTTTTAAGAAATTGTCAAGGTGTGTTTTATGGCCTAAAAATGTGGCTGTCTTGAGGAATGTTCTGTAAGCTTGAGGCATACATTTTGAAATAATTTAGGAATGTCAATTTGATGTTCAGTTCAGCCATGTCCCTGCTGAGCTTCTGTCTCCCTGCTCACATTGTCCAGCTGTTCTCTCATGTGTCCACTGTCTACATTAGATTCCTTGGTAGATTAATCCTAGTTGTTTAAATTCCCAGCCTGGTAATTCCAACATTGCTGCCCAATCTGTCTGATGATGCTCTGATTTTTTTTGTCTTTTAGTACACTGTATTTTTTTTTGTTAAAAGGTGCACATGATGAACTTACAAAAAGACTGACAGCAAAAGAAAAATAAAAAATGTAAAATGCTGTATTTTTAATATTAACGATTATATTTTAAAAAATATCATTCACATCTAAAGATAACAATGCCATAAATCTATAGCTTACAGTAGGAAATACAGGTGTAAATAGCCTATGTACACTTTGCATTATTGATACAATTTTATACACATCACTCTATACAATACCCGATAAGCTTCAGAGAAAACACCTACAAACCCACTTGTCTGGACAGCAGAGAATAGTTTTTTAAAAAGAGACAAAAACAAATGATTCTTATTTCTCAGCTGCACGTGATGCAGCTGTACATGTATGGAGATGAAGTCCGAGGTATTTATCACAAGAAGATATTTAACTTTGCTCCATGCCAGCCATGAGGGACAGTGCTAGAGACTCCACTGTGGGAAGAATAAAGTTAAAAAATTGGTTTAAGTATTTGATAATGTATGAGTAAGGCTTTAATCAATTCAAAAATGAAAAATATTTAAAGACATTTTCCATTTTTATTGATTGCAGAGAGGAAGGGAGATGGAAATATCAACAATGAGAGAGAATTACTGGCTGCCTCCTGCACACCTGCTACTGGGGATTAAGCCTGCAACCCAGCCATGTGCTCTAGACCTGAACAGAACCCAGTCTCCATTGAGCCAAACCTGCTAGAGCCACATTTTCCATTTTTAACTAAAATGGTGATTATTTTTAACATATAATAAAGATAATCTTCATTTATTAAATATAAATTTAAAAAAGTATGATTTATTTTTATTCACTTCATTTTAATTTTGAAAATAAACAAATCTGGACATTTCACAAAATAAATCGTATTTGTTCCACATGTCAGAAACTTTGGAGTCTGTTCATAACAAAATGCCAAGTTCTAACCTACAATGACCCAATTAAAAAATGGACAAATGGTCTGACTGATGTGGCCCAGTGAGAGCACTGACCTATGAACCAGGAGGTCATAGTTCAATTCCCAATCAGGGCACATGACAGGGTTTTGGGCTTGATCCCCAGTGTGGATGTGCAGGAGGCAGCTGATCAATGATTCTTATCACTGATGTTTCTCTCTCAGTTCCTCTTTGAGATAAATAAAAATATATTTAAAGAAAATGAACAAATGCATCAATATTTCTAACACAGTGTTTTAAAAAATGTTCATGGTTCTTTTTTTAAAATATACTAAATTATGCAGATATTCCAAAAATTAAGACACTTAAAAAAATTTATCCTAATTTATTTCAGAGAGGGAGGGAGAGAGAAAAACATCAATGATGAGAGAATCATTGATTGGCTGCCTCTTGCACGCTTCCTTCGGGGGATCAACTTAATAACTCGGGCATGTGCCCTGACCAGGAATCAAACAATGACGCTCAACCACTGAGCCACATGGGCCAAAGCAGTTCAGCCATTCTTAATGAAGAGATCACAGTTTGAATATGCAGAAACAGGGAAGAGATTAACCCTGAATATTTCCCCCAAAAAGCTGTGGAAAGAAATACGACTTAGTCCTTTGTTTCTGCAAATTAAACATCTCTCTGCCTGCTTCACTGTGTGTCAGAACTTTTAAAATTGTTAAAGAAACCCTCCCCCATCTTTTGAAAAGGAATAGTTACAAAAGCTGCACATGATCGAAAGTTACTGAGCCCAGCCAGTGTGGCTCAGTGGTTGAGCATCAACTTATGAATCAGGAGGTCATGGTTCGATTCCCGTCAGGGCACATGCTTGGGTTGAGAGCTTGATCCCCAGAGAAGGGTGTGCAGGAGGCAGCCGATCATCTATTTTGTTTTCTGCTTTTCAGAATCCACTAGTGTAACAAATGACATACTAGGAAGCAAAATCTTTAGTAACCGTGTTTGATCTTTGATATTCATTCATCCTATAGTAATTCTGAAAACAAAACACACACACACACCCCACAATTCAGAGCATGGTTCAGCTGCTGACAGACTTTCCAGGTTGAAATAATTCGTCATGAGATCAGTATCAAAGTAGGAACATGAGCTTTTGTACAAGGAAATAGAAAGGCAGTAAGATTTTAGCATGTATACTCACGATGCGGAAAGGATCCCCTACAGACGGCTTTGTTTAAAATGGTGACAAGAAACATATGGCAGTTTTTAAAATCAGACTCCATTTTCTCTATAGATTCCATCCTAGGAAAGAAAGTACATTTCAACTTAACTAAGTGCATCTGGAATAATTTCTTTATTTTATTTTTATAAAATTATTATCTATTATCTGTGTACATATCTTACCATTGTCTCCTCTCCCCATACATACCCTGGTACATATCTTACCATTGCCCCCCCCCCCCACCATACATATAAGTACAACCAATGGACACAAAAGTTTTGTGTCCATTGGTTGTACTTATATGCATGTATACAAGTCCTTCGGTTGATCTATTATCTTCCCCTAGAATCTCAAGTATAAAGACAGAAAATATAAAATTTCTTGCCTCACTTTTTAATATATTTTATTTATTTTGTACAGAGAGGAAGGGAGAGAGATAGAGAGTTAGAAACATCGATGAGAGAGAGTCATCGATCAGCTGCCTCTTGCACACCCCCTACTGGGGATATGCCCGCAACCAAGGTACATGCCCTTGACCGGAATCGAACCCGGGACCTTTCAGTCCCCAAGCCGACGCTCTATCCATTGAGCCAAACCGGTCCCGGCTTGCCTCACTTTTTAAAGAATATTTTTATTTTTTGCCATTTAATCCTTTTTTTTATTTTTCAATTACAGTTGACATACAATGTTGTGTTTCAGATGTACAGTCCAGTGATTAGGCATTTTAGAACTTACTAAGTGGTCATCCCAATAAGTCTTGTACCCATCTGACACAACACCTTAGAATACTGACTGTATTCCCTATGCTGTCCATTACTCCATGATTCTCCAACCCATTCGTACTTTTCTAAAAAAATCATTTTTAGCATTTATTATAGTTATTAAATTTAAAGACAATAAATTCCATGCTAAATATTAAAATTTTGATAACACAATTGAAGATAATATATTCTTTATACTATTTTTTTTGCCAATTTTTCTTTTTCTTTTTTTTTGATTATGGTATCACATAATTGTCCTCACCCCCCATTCCCATCCCAAACCACTCCCCACATATGCCCCACCCCCCTGTTGTCCATGGCCACTGACTAGGCCCATATGCATGCACACAGTCCTTTGGTTGGTTTCTTCCCCTTACCCCTACCTCCCCTACTTTCCCTCTGAGGTTTGAAAGTCTGGTCGCTGCTTCTCTTTCTCTGGGTCTGTTTTTGTTCAACAGTCTATGTTGTTCATTATTTCCTCTAGATGTGTAAGATCATGTGATCCAAGAAATACCCTTGTAAGAACCGACCATTCGTACTTCTTAATCCTTTAATTTTTTTGTCCAGATCCCCAACCCCATCAAGCAACTGTCAAAATGTTCTGTTATTATGAGTCTGTTTCTGTTCCACTTGTTCGTTTATTTTGATTTTTAGATTCAATTGTTGATATGTATTTATTGTCATTTTATTGTTAACATTTAAAAAAACATATTTTATTGAGTTTTTACAGAGAGGAAGGAAGAGAGATAGAGAGTTAGAAACATCGATGAGAGAATCATCTATCAGCTGCCTCCTGCACACTCCCTACTGGGGTTGTGCCCGCAACCAAGGTACATGCCCTTGACCAGAATCAAACCTGGGACCCTTCAGTCTGCAGTCCGCAGCTCTATCCACTGAGCCAAACCAGTTTCGGCTATTGTTCATATTTTTAACCAATTTTTTTCTTATCATCCTTAAAGAAGACCCTGTCATATTTCATATTATACTAGTTTGATAGTGATTTACCACTTTAGCTTTTTCTTATCTGGGAAGCTCTTTGTCTGTCCTTCAGTTCTGAAAGAGAGCCTTGCTGAATAATCTTCATTGTAGGTCCTGCTTTTCACCACTTTGCATATTTTCTGCCACTTCCTCTGGCCTGAAAAGTTTCTGTTAAAAATTATCAACAATTGTATGGGTGCTCCCTTGTAGGTAACTAATTGCTTTTAATTAAATGTCTTTGGCATTTTAATTATGTTGTGTCTTGGTGTGGGCCTCTTTGGGTTTGTCTTGTTTGAGACTCTGTGCTTTCTGGGCTTGGGTGTTTATTTCCTTTACCAGATTGGGGAAGTTTCCTATTATTATATTTTCAAATAGGTTTTCCATTTCTTGCTCTCCATTCTCCATTGATGCAAATGTTGGTATGCCTGAAGTTGTCCCAGAGGCTCCTTACACTATCTTTATTTTTTTAAAACTTCTTTTTCTTTCTGCTTTCTGATTGGGTGTTTTTCTCTTCCTTAATTCCAAATCACTGATTTGATTCTCAGCTTCATCTACTCTGTTGACTCCCTGTAAATTATTTCAGTTAGTGTGTGCATCATCTCTGATTGGTTCCCTTTATGACTTCTATGACCTTTTCCCATGTTGTTAAAGTCCTTACCGAGTCCTTGAGCATTCTTATAACCATTGTTTTGAACTCTGTATTTGCTAGTTTGCTTGCCTGCATTTCATTTAGTTCTTTTTTGAGGGGGAGGGGGGAGCTTTCTCATGTTATTTCGTTTGGGACATGTTTTGTTTCTTTGTCTCTGCATTTTGGCTGCTTCCCTGTGTTTTTTTTTCTATGTATTATATAGAGCTGTTATGTCTCCCAAAATTGGTAGAGTGGCCTTGGACAGTAGGTGTCCTGTAGGGACCAGTGGCTGAGCCTCCCCAGTCACCTGAGCTGGACATTCCAGGTACATCCCTGTATGCACTGCCCTGTTGTAGTTGAGCTTTAATTCCTGTTGGTGTCACATAATTGTCCTCACCCTCCTATTGACACCCAGACCGAGCTATGAGGAGCAGCAGTGACTACAGTGGAGAAGCTGCTGTGTAGGAGACACACTTATGGAGGACTTGCTTCAGTGGGGCTTTGGTGCTCACTGAATCTGCCCTTGACTGTAACTCATGGAGATCGTAGTGATGTAATCTGGCAAGGTCTGAAGCTGTTGACTAGGTGCACTGGCTCTGCGACCTCCCAGGAATTGCAAGGTCAGTCACCACCTGTGCCCTGCCTGGGGTCACCTAGCAGGAGCTACAGAGCAATCTGCAGATGGCTGCCATTTGTACTGGGTGTGGAAGTGTCAAGGAGAGGCCAGGGTGCACACCAAGGCTGGCTGCCACTAGTGCTGTGCATGAGGCCACTTACTTATCAAGAGGGATGGGGCATGCTGAGCCCAAATGCTGCTTGTTTGCAATTTGTGAACCTTTGAGAAATTTCAATAAAGTCTGCAGCAGGAGCCAAGACTGACAGGTAATATGGGAAAGCCACTGCCTGTTTGGCTCAATGGATAGAGTGTCGGCCTTTAGACTGAAGGGTACCAAGTCTCACTTAGGTTAAGGGCACAGACCTCAGTTGCAGGCTCAATCCCTGGCCCTGGTCAGGGCACATGCAGGAGGATCTTTAACATCAATGTTTCTCTCTGACTCTCCCCCTTCCTTCTACAATCTCTAAAAATCAACGGAAAAGTATTCTCGGGGAGGAGAACAAAGATGGTGGCCTAGGTAAGCGCCTAAACTACTGCCTAACACAATTTCAAAACAACAACTAAAAGACAGAACGGACATCACCCAAAACCACAGGAAAGCTGGGGGAGTGGGAAATCTACAACTAGAAAGAAGGAGAGAGGCTCACGGATCAGGGGAGCCACAAAGCACTGAGAGAGGGAGACGCGCGCAGAGAGGAAGGGCGGCCGAGTGCCGGGCTGGCGGGAGGGGAAAGGAAGCCCCCGACTGCACTGCACTCCAGTTCCGACTGCACTGAACCACAACCCTGGCTGAAATCCTGTGGACCCAGGCTCATATGGGTGGAGTTTCGACTGTAGAAAAAGGCACCTGGAGACTCAGAGACTGGGAGGCTCAGGGAAGCTGGGAGCCGCAGCAGGCAGGGTCTAGAGTCGTTTTCCAGTGAGCACAGAGTGGTCTGACTGCGGAGGCTCCAGCAGCCTCTCCATAGCAGAAAGAGTCGGAAGCGTCTGACTGCACTGAACCCAGTTCCGACTGCACTGAGCACGGAAACCCAGTTCAGGGTGAGCCCCTGGAGGACCCACGCTCTTACAAGGGGAATCTGGACTGTCAGGCGGAAACTCAGAGGATCCATGGAAGGCAGAGCTCTGAGGCATGCACACAAGTGCAGGGCTGACGGGAAGCCAAGACTGTTGGCTCAGCCCTGAGACTCCGCTTCATCCAAGCTGAGTGCAGAGGCTTTTGTAATTTTGCAAGTCTGATCCTATAAGACTGTCTCCAATACAGAAGGTATCCTGGTGTAGACACCAGCTGATACTCACATCCAATTGGCCTGGAGGTCAGTTCCTCCCAGTGATACCAACAACAATCAAGACTTAACTACAGCCTAAACCGGTTTGGCTCAATGGATAGAGCGTTGGCTTGCGGACTGAAAGGTCCCAGGTTTGATTCCGGTCAAGGGCATGTTCCATGGTTTCCGGCACATCCCCAGTAGGGAGTGCACAAGAGGCAGCTGATCGATGATTCTCTTTCATTGAAGTTTCTCTCTATCCCTCTCTCTTCCTCTCTGTAAAAAATCAATAAAATATATTAAAAAAAACAAACAAAAAAACTTAACGACAACAAGGCTGTACTCGCAGTACACAAAGGGGAGTGCCAAGAGTGTCCACCTCAGATAACTGGGGAGGCTGATCCACCAGATCATATAGGACACCTAACACACAAAGCCACCCTACCAACTCAGGGAAGCAGCGAAAATGGGGAGACAAAGAAAACAGATCTCAAATGAAAGAAATGGAGAATAAAAGACTGGATATAGAGTTCAAAACCACGGTTATAAGGTTTTTCAAGAATTTCCTAGATAAGGCTGATAAATTTAGTGAGACCCTCCAGGATATGGAAAAGGACAAACTAGAAATTAAACATACACTGACTGAAATAAAAAAAATTATTCAGAGACCCAACAGCAGACTAGAGGAATGCAAGAATCAAGTCAAAGATTTGGAATACAAAGAGCAAAGGATACTCCTCTGGAGAAGCAAGAAGAAAAGAGAATCCAAAAAGTTGAAGGAGCCTCTGGGACAACTTCAAGCGTACCAACATCAGAATTATGGGGGTGCCAGAAGAAGAGTGAGAGCAAGATACTGAAAACCCATTTGAAGAAATAATGTCAGAAAACTTCCCCCACCTGGTGAAAGAAATAGACCTACAAATCCAGGAAGCCACAGAACCTCAAACAAAAGGAATCCAAAGAGGACTACACCAAGACACATCATAATTAAAATGCCAAGGGCAAAAGACAAAGAGAGAATCTTATAAGCAGCAAGAGAAAAATAGTTAGTTACCTGTAAGGGAGCACCCATACGACTATCAGCTGATTTCTCAATAGAAACTATGCAGTCCAAACGGGAGTGGCAAGAAATATTCAAAGTGATGCAAGAACCTACAACCAAGATTACTCTACCCAGCAAAGCTATCATTCAGAATTGAAGGGCAGATAAAGAGCTTCACAGATAAGGAAAAGCTAAAGGAGTTCATAACCACCAAACCAGTATTTTATGAAATGCTGAAAGGTATTCTTTAAGAAGTGGAAGAAGAAAAAGGTAAAGATAAAAATTATGATCAACAAATAATTATATATCAACAAGTGAATCTAAAATTCAAGTGAATTGAAAATCTGAGGAACAGAATAAACTGGTGAATATAATAGAATCAGGGGCAAAGAAAGGCAGTGGATTGATAATTATCAGGGGGAAAGTGGTGTGGGGGGTGCAGGAAGAAACTAGACTAAAACTGTACACCTCTATAGATGAGGACAATGGGGGGGGTAGGGTAGAGGAGGGATAAGGGCAGAGGGTGGGGTGGGAACCAGGAGCTATGGGGCAAAAAGGAGAAACTGTAATAATCTGAGCAATAAAGATTTATTAAATTAAAAAAAAAATAAAGTCTCTTAAAAAAGAAAAAAAAAGAAAATTATCCTTGGATGAGGATTAACAACAAAAAAGAAAAGCGACTGTAAAGAGCTTGGATGGCCCCAGAAATTGGGTGGGTTGTCTCTGTTTCACAGAGCCATACTCCCTGCTGGTTTTTAAATTTAAAAAAAAATATTTTGTTGATTTTGTACAGATAGGAAGGGAGAGAGATAGTTAGAAACATTGATGAGAGAGAGTCATTGATTAGCTGCCTCTTGCACACCCCCTACTGGGGATATGCCCGCAACCAAGGTACATGCCCTTGACCGGAATCGAACCCGGGACCTTTCAGTCCCCAAAGCTGATGCTCTATCCACTGAGCCAAACCGGTTTCGGCTGGTTTTTTAATCTTTTATTGATTTTTTTTACACAAAGGGATAGAGCTAGAAACATCAATGAGAGCGAAACATCGACCAGCTGTTTCCTGCACACCCCCTACCAGGGATGTGCCCACAACCAAGGTTGATAGGAATCGAACCTGGGACCCTTCAGTCCGCAGGCTGATGCTCTATCCACTAAGCCAAACCAGTTTTGGCTCCCTGCTGGGTTTTACAACCAGAAGTTATGGGTACTCTTCTTACCTGGGCTGTGGGGCCTAGTGTGAGCTTGTGAATTTTGGCTCCTCAGGGGAGGATAGGGGTGGGGGGTGTCAACAGGAGAGGAATCCTTGTTTTTATCTGCCACCATGTATGTGGGACCAGCCTGTTCTGGGTCTCTGCCCCTCCTACCAGCTTCAGTGTGGCTATTTCTTTAGGCCCGAGTTACAGTGCTTCCAATCAGCTATATTAGTATGCGGTTTGCAGGAGGCTGCTAATCAATGAGTCTCATCATTGATGTTTCTGTCTCTTTCTCCCTGTCTCTGAAATCAATAAAACATATTAAACATATTAAAGAAAAAAGACAAAGAGAAAAATCTTAAGGGCAGGAAGAAAGAGACAATTACTTATACGGGGGATCCCATAATTTCTCAACAGAAACACTACAGGCCAGAAGGGAACAACAATTCAAAGTAATGAAAAGCTAGGATCTGAATTAATACTACTCTTTTTAAAAAATTGATTTCAGAAAGGAAGAGAGAGGGAGAAAGAGTTAGAAACATAAACAACGAGAGAGAATCATTGATTGGCTGCCTCCGGATGTCCCCTACTGGGAATCGAGCCCACAACCAGGACATGTGCTCTGACCAGGGATTGAACTGTGACTTAGTGGTTCATAGGTTGATGCTCAACCACTGAGTCACACCAGCCAGGCCCAAGAGAAAGAGAGGAAGGGGAAGAGAGAGAGACAGCAAGCAAGCGAGTGAACATTGATAAGATCCCTCTTGTATGCGCCCCCAATTGGGGATCAAATTCGAAATCTTTCAGTACACAGTATGGTGCTCCAACTGAGCCACCCAGCCAGGGCACCTCTGTTTTTTTCTTACAATCGGGTGGTTGAAAAAATGGCAACTGTTCAATTTTAGGCAAAGCATATGCAGCATGTTTTTTCCCCACCCCAGTTACATAGGAAGAGAAATATGCTTTACATACTCTGAGATGGCAATAATGAAGTCAGTAAGACTTCCATTTCCATGCCTATGATCATGGATTTTACTTGCTATCTTAGTTTGTATAGTCAAAGTATTCTGATATAGCCACAGGCCAAGATTTAAAATGGATCTGCACTACAACAACCTCTCATCTCACAAGTTAAGGATAAGCTGTTACCACAACAACCAGGCAATGGGACTTGCACTTTTCATTTAGGGAAGTAAAGGCGGCAGCATTACATTGGGGATGATCAATTTATAAGGTATACAAATGTCAACCAGTATGCAGTACACCTGAAACAAACATAATGTTGAAGGTCAACTGTAATTGAAAAATAAGTAATTGCAGCATAACACTGACTTTATGAATAAGGCAGAGAGAAACTCACTGCTCAGCTGTACACCTGAGCTCACGGTGAGGCCGTGGCAGGGCGCCCAGCAGGGGGGCTCCTGGTCCTCCGCTCTCTGCTCGCAGGGTGCTTGCCCTCCATGTGCTGCCGTGAGGCAGGAACACCCCACACATTGAATACAGAATCCTTCTTCTAGGGCTCATTTCAAATACAACTTGGGACTACAGTGTAGCATGGCTTCTAGAATTTGCTTTAAAATCCATTCAGTGTGAGAGGATGAATAGTAAGCAGAACTAGTTACAGCTGGCGCTTGCTGAGGGCGCTTTGGGTCCGTTCTGTCCTTTTCTCTCTACTTCTATGTATGCTTTAAGCATCGACAATAAACATTTAACAAACCTACACAAAAAACATGAATGTAATCTAAGGCTATTTGTCCTCATTAAAAGACTTCAAATTTCTTATTATTTTACTGCTCACAAAAGAATCACACAGTCCTGACGTTGTCTGGTTTAGGTGAGCAGATTCTTCATTTTTTCCTTAAATATGTGGTATGTGATGTGCTGCCAAGATGTAAAAAACCCTCAGGATGGAGCCAATGAAAACACTGCAGCGCAGAGCTCCATAGCCACATACTTACTGCCACGCCCCAAGGCCGGCCTGCCAGCCATCCGCAAACATGAGAGCCAAGTTCAGCACCTTCATGATGGCTTCCTTCACAAAGCTGACCTGCAGATAAAACATGGCAGATCACTGTCTTGGTACCTACGTTTGGACACTGACACCAAAGCTCTTACCTCACTCAGTCACCAAGCAAATCCCTCAGCACAACTGCGTGCTGCGCAGGAGAAGGGTGCCTGGCTCGGAACGGCGCACTGGGCCCAGCCACACACACAGAAACACACAGGCCAGAAGGGAACCACACACACGGCGTCTGCAGCACAGGTGGCGGCAGCACAATCCGACCCCTTTCCTGGGGCAGTCGCTGAAATTCACCAGCGAAACGAGGCAAGCATTTCCAATGGCTGTAAGAGGATCTCACCCCAATATTCACACTAAGGTGGGCGCACTTCCCGAATAAAGCACTCTTATGTCTTTATTTTATAAAAATTTCCAACTGACTCTATGCGCAGCGCAGGTGAGGCCAGGCTGGCAACAGAATTCTCACTGTTTCTCTAAATCTGTAACCTCATGTGGTCTGGTCTTTCATTAAAGAATGTTCTACAGAACAGAAACATAATAACTAGAACATTCCAAAGCCAAGAGGCAACCTCCCTTGGCCAGCCTCATTCCCGCCTCAGTGGACAATATTACAGGTGACTTCCCGTCTCACGTACCTTTTCTCTCAGCAGGCATCGATCATGAATGGTTGACAAATATCTATAGTGAATTTTAATCAACTGATCTAAATCCTTGGCTTCTTCGATTTGATGTTGAAATTCCAACCCTGTACTGTGAAGAATCTTGGAAGAGAAAGATGAAAGTATAATCAGACTTCTTCTTGGAAAACTTGTGTAACCCCACACAAAACTTTCTTGTATTTAAAAAATATTATTGGTTTCAGAGAAGAAGGGAAAAGGAGAGGTAGAAACATCTCATGAGTCTTCTTGATTGGCTACCCCCTACACTCCCCCTACTGGGGATCAAGCCTGCAACCTAAATACATGTCCTTAACTGGAACCTAACCTGGGACCCCTCAGTGCACAGGCTGATATGCTATCCTCCGTGCCAAAGTGGCTAGGGCTGCACTAATTTTTTGAAATATAAAAATTAAATTTTTTTTTATCGGTAAATTGAACAAGTTTTTCTAAGTTCCATTGTCTATATAGAGGTGGGCAAAGTAAGTTTACAGTTGTATTATAAATAAATGCTATAATAATTAATAAATAATAATACAGGAATAAACTGCTTCCTGTACTCACATCTGCACACCTGATCCATTCCTGCCGCTTCCTCAGCATGGAGGCTGAGGCCAGTGCTCAGAAGGCCACGCTGCAGGCCCAGGAGGCAGTGAGTGCAGGAGGTCTGACATGGAGGCTGGGAGGACTCACTTCCCCCAGACTGGGTTTAGAACTAGAGATAGTGTGACTAGAAGTGTTTTTGGCAACCACCTGTTACAGCTGTCGTTCAAACAGCTGAGGCCTCACTCTTCCTCTTGAGCTGGTTCTAAGACGTGTAAGAAACATTTGCACTGTAGCTAAGTTTCTTGTTTTGAAGAAAAGAAAAGAGGATGGATCTGGTGGTTTCTTCCTCCTGACACTCACACTGGCCTGACAGACTCTGGCTGCTACCCAAAGGTGAAGCGATTTCCAGGGGCCGCTGTCAACACGGTCAAGTTCGGAGGCTCCTGCAGCAGTTAGGAGGCAACTCCCAAAGAGGGCGCTGGCTGTGCCCGTTCTGGGGGACAGGAGGGCCGATGGCACACACGTCTCAAAAACAGCCCCTCCCTACCCTACCCCACTGCCACAGATTCATGACCAAAGTTTTTCTAGAGGCTATTTCTACATTTACAGTCTATGAGAATGTGGGGGCTCCTTTGGGTGTATGACTGTTGAAAGGATCTTACCTAATAATAAACATGTAAATTGACCGTACCTCGGCTATTCCTACAGCCAATCAGAGTGAGTATGCAAATTAGAAGGCCAAAGATGGCGACTGCCCAGATGCTCCAGGCACAGAGTGTCCAGGCTGGGCAGGATGCCTGCTATGAGAGGGAGGGTGGGGAGTGGAGGGGCGGAGGGGGGGGGGAGGCTAAGGGATCTACAGGAGTGGAGTGCTGCAGCAAACATAAGACTGCAGACTCCGACCAGAGTCTGCAGTGAAGATGAAGGAGGCAGACTCTGGCCGGAGCGAAGGCCTGGGTCCCGGGTGCCAGAGGAAAACCGGTGCTGGAAGCCAAGGGAAGGAAGACCTATTGCACAAATCTCTTTGTGCAACGGGCCTCTAGTCCTATGTAATAAAAGGGTAACATGCAAATTGACTGAACGGCAGAAAGACTGGCTGCTATTGACACACACTGACCACCAGGGAGCAGACACTCAAGGCAGGAGTTACCCACTGGTGGTCAGTGTACTCCTTAGCCACAAGCAGGGCAGATGGCTAGAGAGTGCAGCAGCTTGCCTCCATGGTAGTGCTAAGGATGTTCAACTGTGGGGAGCGGGCCTAAGCCGTCAGTCAGACATCTCCGGAGGGCTCCCAGACTGTGAAAGAGTGCAGACCTGGCCGAGAGACACCCCCCCCCCACCCGCCCATGCACAAATGTCATGCAGCAGGCCTGTAGTTCTCTATAAACAGATACAAACCCTGGTCATGATGTAGTTGTGTAAGCTGTTTACAAAGTGCATGAGTTTCACACGCAAGAGGAACATACGATGAATCTGCTGCCTCATTGGTTTCTTCTGTGGTCCAAACTGGGCAGCCATTTCCTGTCCACACAAAAGCCCGTCCTGCAGTGGTGGCTGTCCAGCTAGTTCTGTAAAGGATTCAAAGAGCAGTGTGGGATATGAGCTCCACTCTAAGCTGACCCACCTGCTCAGGGCAGGTCCTTGGCCCGTGGTCACCATGTGCACGGCAGGAATCCCCTTTCAGAGTCTCTTAAGCTCTGAGAAGTTTTCGTATCACCTGGATGATTGCTGTTATCAAAAATGTACATGCAAAGTCCCAGGAACTTGTCATTAGAATTTTCACATTACCTAAGATGAACTATTATTCTGGTTACATTCCAAGTCAAATTGTTGTATTTCAGGTTAACTGTATATATGTCTGGTATTTCATTCCGGGACATTAATTCTGACATCTGTTAAAATGCTGCTATGAATACATGTCATTTTAGTAGTTGTATATATCAACCACTTTTCAGGGCTAAAATTAAATGATACTTTATCTGCTGAAAACAAATCTTACCACCAAATAGTAAAACATCCAGACTGTATTTTGCCCATTTTATTTGCAGTAAGAGAAGGAACACCTGGTTATAAATTTTTTGACATTCTGAACTTATAACAATGTCCACAGGCCACGGGACCTGCAAAAACAAGAGCAGAACATTAGGACATAAAGTGTTCTATGAGGTGTGTTCTCATCAACAGAAAGCAATGTCTCACAAGGAGGACAGCTACCTTATAGCTCAGCGTCAGGCCGTCTAAAATGTGAACGGGGAGTTTCTTCTTGGCTGTGTCCACATTTTCAAAAGCTATAGACAGACTAGATGAAAGAAATTTAGTTTTAGTTTGTGAAAATATTACGCTCATATAAAAATAGTCTTTAAAAAAATCCTTATCACTTTAACATTTACTTTATTTACATTTTATTCCAAAAAAATAAATAAAAGTATTTCATAAAAGGAGTGCAAATATTCCAAGAAAGGATTTTCTGACATGTATTCCAGAATAGGAATTTGGCTTTGGAAATAAGAGGGAAAAGTTTTCAAATACTGCGTTTAAATATAAAAAAGAGACACTTCACAGTGGCGGCAGGTTAGTTAAAAAGAGACGAAGACAGGGTGTTTAATTCTGAAAAAAAACGCAGGCAACGGGCTCAGAAGCAAACCTCTGCTCACTGTGTTTGTGTGTGTGTGTGTGTGTGAGTGAAGTGGGGTCTGACTCTAAAGCACGGTGTCATGCTCATTTTATCCACTCATTCCTAACACTGGTTCGAATGTGGCTCTCGAGTTGCAGCAAGAACTGCTCCTTCCCCAGAGAAGTCCCACACATCTGTCCTAAGGACACAGTGAGGGGCTGTGTTTGAGGGTGCAGGTGCTGCTGGCTTATGCAGTAACTGGTGGCTTGTGGGATCAAATGGAAGGGGAGAAGCTAAGAGCTGTCAGGAGGCATCAGAGAGAAGCTTTCAGATGAGCAGCACTGAAGACACAGGGATATGTGACATCGAGCAGTCAAAAGTATTGGCTGTGCAAACTCTTGGGCAAAACCACTGATTTCCAGGTCGTTAGGGGTGGAAGAAGCCGTCAATAGGGAAGGGACTTGCCCAGGAACGAGTGCGGAGGGAGGAGGGCAAGGGGCCTCTGGCGGGCTGGGGAGGAGTGCGAGGTGGGAACAGCCTTGGCTTTGATGCTGAACCCAGGAGATTTTCCCTGGGACTCAGGAAGCCTGAGGGGTAGACAGACATGTAGAGTGCATGGAAGCAATAGCAGGAAGGGTGGGCGGCTCCTTGCCCTGAGTTAACCTATGAATAAATGCAATCTCAAAAAAGAAAAAATGCCCTAGCAGGTTTGGCTTAGTGGATAGAGCTTTGGCCTGCGCACTGAAGGGTTCCAGGGGACATGCAGGAGGCAGCCAATCAATGAGTCTCTCTCATCATTGATGTTTCTCCCTCACCATCTCCCTTCCTCTCTGAAATCAATTTAAAAAATGGCATCTAGGTTTATGTTTTTGTAGAGCCAGACACTTGAAGGTAAAGTGCATTTAGAAAAATAAATAAGCAAAAATAGCCAGGAAAATCCTATTAAAACAAAATGCAATGTGCACATAAATAAAAAGAACAATGAAATAGAATGAAAAATCTAGAAAGAGGCCCAAATACATATGAAAATTTAAAGATAAAAGAGTACATCAAATAAATGAGGGAAAGATTCATTTTGCATTTTTTTAAAAAAAAGAAATAAGTGATGAGAACCAACCAGTCATTTGGAAAAAAGATTAAGCTGGATCTATTTATCCTATTTAGCTGGATAACTTCCAAATGAATCAATATATAAATGTAAAAAAACAATTCAAACATTGGAACAGGGTGAATTTAAATATAATTGGAAGGGAGTAAAACCTTCTTAACTACGACTCAAAACCCAGGAGTAATAAGAGAAAGACTGTTACGTTATAAAACTAAAACTAAAAAAAAATAAATAAATAAAATAAAATAAAAAATCTGCATGACTATATGCGACAAAAATGATTATATGACAAGCAGGAAAAAAAGACCAATGTCAAAGTGGGAGACCACGAATCCAAGATGGTGGCTTAGGCAAACACACCTAAACTGCTGCCATGCACAACAATTTCAAAACTATACCTAAAAGACAAAATGTCTATCACCCAGAACCACGGGAAAGCTGGCTGAGTGGAATCTCTACAACAAGACTGAAAGAGAAAGGAAACAAGCGCTGAAAAACTGAGTTTAACTTAGCAAACTTGCAACCTGGTGCAGACAGCTCCAAAGACTCCAAGCTCCAAGCGGGAAGGAGAGGACTATGGTTTTCGCTGTAGCTCCTGCAGGGTGGCCTCAGACAGTAGCTGAACTGCACCCCATTGGAGATCCAGAAGCCAGTGTACCTAGTGGCCAGTGTGAGACACCAGATTTCAACTCCTCACATCCTAAGTGACACATTCGGGAGGTAGACCCAGTGAGCACCAAAGTCCCACTGAAACCAGGCCTGCACCATAAGCATGTCTCCAGCACAGCAGTTCTTCCATTATACACACAGCGGGTCCTCACAGCCAATTGGCCTGGAGGTCAATCTCTCCCAGTGTACCAACAGCAATCAAGGCTTAACTACACCAAGACATTGTACTAAGCTCACAAAGGGGTTTACCAAGAGCAACCACCTCGGGTCATTGGGGAAGCTGAGCTACTGGCCCCTATAAGTCACCTACCACACAAAGCCACTCCATCAACACAGGGAGGCAACCAAAATGTGGACACACAGAAGCATGTCACAAATGGGAGAAATGGAGTAAAGTAAAGTACTGGACAACACAAGAGTTCAGAATCACATTCATAAGGTTACTGTACTCAAGAATCTTCTGAAAACAGCTGAGAAACTTGAAGAGACCTTCAAGGACCTTAATAAGAATACCAAAAAAATGGAAAAGGACCAGTCAGAAATTAAGTATACACTGTTTGAAATAAAGAATATATAGAAACTCAACTCTAGATCAACGTACCCCAAGAGTCAAACCAAAGACTGGAATATGAGAAAACAAAAAACACCCAACCAGAGAGTCAGAAAGAAAGAAGAATCCAAAGTGTGAGGATAGTGTAAGGAGCCTCTGGGATGGCTTTAAGCATACCAACACCCAGATTTTTGAGGTACCAGAAGAGAGAGAGCAGGATATTGAAGGCTTATTGGAAAAAATAATGATAGAAAACTTTCCCTACCTGGTGAAAGAAATACTTATAAGTTCAGAAAGTGCACAGAACCCCAAACAAGAGGAATCCAAAGAGGACCACGCTAAGACACATCATTATTAAAATGTCAAGGGCAAAAGACAAAGAGAGAATCTTACAAGCAGCAAGAGAAAAACAGTTAGTGACTTCCAGGTTCTGCGAGCACTTCTGGGTCGGTGGCCTAGTTCTGCGGTTTCTGCTGCGGTGGGAGAGGGGGTGGGAGCCTCCTTCTGGGCTCCTGGTGGTGCTGATCCTGTCTGCTCCGCGGTGGGAAGTGCCTTGCCCACAGGACATCAATGCAAGACTGAATAAGAAAAAGTTCCTTTCTTCTAAGCCATGGCATATTAGTTATATAGAAATACCACTTTGGGAACCGTCTTCAGGAACACCTCGAGGAGCTCATACAGTTTCAAGAGATCACCCCCAACTTACCCTTCAAGTTCTACTCCAGTTTGATAAGGCTATAAATTCAGCATTGGCTCAAAGGGTCAGGAACAGTGTCAATTTCAGGGGCTCTCTAAATACATACAGATTCTGCGATAATGTGTGGACTTTTGTATTGAATGATGTTAAATTCAGAGAGGTGACAGAACTTATTAAAGTGGATAAAGTGAAAATTGTAGCCTGTGATGGTAAAAATACTGGTTCCAATCCTACAGAATGAATAGAAAAATGGCTCTTTTATGCCATCTTCTGTTATTATTCATCACTTTTTAAAGAGAAGCATAGAAGAGACTTTATTCTAGCATTGCAGAAACGACTACACTGTGCTATACTATCAGAGAATCCAGTAGCAAGATGCTTGTAATTCTGTAGCCTCTTACATTACCTATATTCTGCAGCATGAAGAAAAAGACTTTTTTTTAATGACAAATCAAACGTTGTTGCCTTCCTAATAATATTCTTTTTTTTTTTAAATATATATTTTTTATTGATTTTTCACAGAGAGGAAGAGAGAGGGACAGAGAGCCAGAAACATCGATGCGAGAGAATCATCGACCAGCTGCCTCTTGCACACCCCGCACTGGGGATGTGCCTGCAACCAAGGTACATGCCCTTGACCTGAATTAAACCCGGGACCCTTCAGTCCACAGGCCGACGCTCTATCCACTGAGCCAAACCGGTCCCGGCCCTAATAATATTCTTTAATAAATTCATTTTAAAACTCAAAAAAAAAAAAAAAAAAAAAAAAAGAAAAAAGAAAAAAAAAAGAAAAATGGTAACCTACAAGGGAGCACCCATACGACTGTCAGCTGATTTCTCAACAGAAACCAGGCAGGCCAGAAGCGAGTGGCCAGAAATATTCAAAGTGATGAATAGCAAGAATCTACAACCAAGATTACTCTACCCAGCAAAGCTGTCATTCAGAATTGAAAGTCAGATAAAGAGTTTCACAGCTAAGAAAAAGCTAAAGGAGTTCATCACCACCAAACCAGGATTACATGAAATGCTGAAGGGTATTCTTTAAGAAGAGGAAGAAAAAGAAAATGGTAAAGGTAAAAACTATGAACAACAAAAAGACATCAAATACATACCTACCAACAAGTGAATCTAAAAATCAAGTGAATAAAAAATCTTAAGAACAGAAAGGACTGGTGAATATAATAGAATCAGGGACATAGGAAGGGAGTGGACTGACAATTCTCAGGGGGAAGGGAGACTGAGGAGTGCGGGAAGAGACTGGACAAAAATCTTACACCTATGGATGAAGACAGTGGTGGGGGTAAGGGCATGGGGTGGGGTGGGGAATCAGTTAGAGGGAGCTATGGGGGGAAAAAGAGGAACACCTGTAATAATCTCAAGAATTAAGATTTTTTTTTAAAATATATATTTTATTGATTTTTTATAGAGAGGAAGGGAGAGAGATAGAAAGCTAGAAACATCGATGAGAGAGAAACACCGACCAGCTGCCTCTTGCACACCCCCAACCGGAGATGTGCCCACAACCAATGTACATGCCCCTGACCGGAATCGAACCCGGGACCTTTCAGTCTGCAGACCGACGCTCTACCGCTGAGCCAAACCGGTTTCGGCAGAATTAAGATTTTTTTATTAAAACAAATAAACAAACAAACAGTGGGAGACCAAACTGAAGAGCTCCTAAATGTAGAACAAGATGATAAAGACCGACAACCGGATGCTGACAGAAATCGTGTTAAAGACATGAACAGCTGTTCTAAGAGAAACGCAAAAATAAACACTTGGAAAGATGACAAAGCTCACTCATATTTAAAAAATGTGAATTAAAACTACACTGAGATATCATTTCTCACCGTCAGATGGCAAAAGTGAGGACACACTGTGAGGGCGAAGCTGTGGGAAAGCCCTGTGCGCACTGCTGGGAGCGGAGGGGGCCGCCTGTGGGAGCAGGGCCTGGTGGGACCAGCGGAGTCACACACACATTCACTCCTTGCCACAATCCCATTCTAGAAATCTATCTCCGAGTCACACTGAGGTGAACTGTGCAAGGCCAGCCCCGCACAGACGCACAGCGAGAATCAGAACCCGTGCCCCCCATGGCGCAGGGGCTGATGGACATGCGAAGCCAGAAACCAGTCTGTGGGAAAGGACGCCTCGCCTGGCCTGTGTGGAGGACTGAGTCTGCAACGTGTTGTTTACGTAAGAAACACCAAGCAGGTGTGAGGGTGTGGGCTGTGCTGCCTTTCATGTAACATGCAAAGAGGAAAAGGAATACATACACACGTTTTTGGTCCAAAAAGTAAACATATCGATAACAAGGATAAAAGAAAATCTAATAAAAATGATTAGCTACAGGGAAGGCAGACACAGAAGCCAGGTGTCCCTAAAAGTACCTTTGCACCAGTGATTTCAATTTAAGAACGCATAGCTGTTTTACCTAATTCAAAAACAAAATGGGACTGCCCTGGCTGGTGTTGCTCAATGGTTAGCGTCGGCAATACACACTGAAGGGTCACCGGTTTGATTCCCAGCCAAGGGCACATACCTGTGTTGCAGGTTTGATTCCTGGCCCTGGCCCATTGATGTGTCTCTACATGGATGTTTCTCTCTCTCCCCCGCTACCCTTTTCCCTCCTTTCCACTCTCTCTAAAAATCAATGAAAAAAATACCCTTGGTTGAGAATTAACAAAAACAAAAAACAAAAAAAGGAACTAAAGTGGGAGGAAGCAATTCTTGGGAGTAGAAAATAAACTGTAACCCTCTGTCAATGCTGGTCTAATCACAGGAAGAGCTATTCCAATCGACCTTGAAATGCAGATGACTGGAAGTACAAGAAAACAATCCCAAGCATGTTTTGGGGGGCTTGTTGTTACTTTGGAACTATTACTATTTATTATAGAACAAAACCCCCAAGGCCTGTCCCCATAATGTGTTACGCCATTCAAAGGAAATAAAAATGAAATCTATTATCTTAGCATACACTGAAAATATCGGTAAGAGCTTTTCTCACGTGTCTCCTAGCGCTGTCCACCCTGAGCCTAGAGTGGTGACCGCCCAGGCCGGCCGATGTGCTCCAGCCCCAGCTGAGGCTTCCGAAGTGCAGTGAGGGCCACTGGGTCTGGGCAGGGTGAGCCTGGACAGGCTGCAGCCCTGGCAGCTGGCTCAGCCAGCTGGGCGCCATCCCGTACACAGGGTGCACAGGCCTAGTGTTGAGCTCAATCCCCATAGGGGGTGTGCAGGGTCAACGTTTCTCTCTTCTTCTTCCTTCCTGTCTACGAATATTTAGAAAAATGAATGTCATAGATAAAAAGTTATTAAAAATAGCAAAATTCATGGGTTTCTATTGATATTGAAAAACATAATAAACTTCTTTGGGGGTGCTGGGCACTAATTTCTCATCTGGAAAAGAACTGAGCAGTTATCCTGCTTTTACTAACTACATTACTGAAGAAATCCTGTTTTTATGGAAGGATCAAAGGTAATAAGAGAGCCAGGACCGGTTTGGCTCAGTGGATAGAGTGTCGGCCTGCGGACTGAAAGGTCCCGGGTTCGATTCCGGACAAGGGCATGTACCTTCGTTGCGGGCACATTCCCAGTGGGGGGTGTGCAAAGGCAGCTGATTGATGATTCTCTCTCATTGATGTTTCTAACTCTCTATCCCTCTCTCTTCCTCTCTGTGAAAAATCAATAAAATATATTATAAAAAAAAAAGGTAATAAGAGAATGAAGTAAAAACAAAAGGAATTATTCCATCTACTACCAGCAATAGGTGGTCAGTAACCAGCATGGCTGTGAGAAAAATAATGCCTTAAAAGTGACACGCAGCCCACGTTAACCATTAGCGTTATTTATTTCAAAGGGAAGTGAGAAAGGGACTGAGCACGATGGGGTGGATGGGATCCCTGTGCTACGAAGACTTGGCAGCACTGATCCCCAGACCTGGCCCAGCTGCTCCGGAGGAAGGAAGAGCTGAAACATACAACTCTGCTCATCAGTGATGGCATCTCCTTCTCATCCTGAGCCGGGCTGGCCTGTGATTTGGCCCGAGCAGTGTGAGGCAGGAGTGAGGACCATGAGGCCGGAGCTCCCATAGGCCACCTGAGACTGTCACGGAGGAGGCCAGGGCAGACGGCTAGAGGGACAGCCGCTAGGCAGGGAGGTGGCACGGCCCACAGAAGCACAGCCTGACAGCCGAACAGTCCCATCTTGTCATCCCCATTTGTTTAGTGGGCAAGTCACTTAGTTTCCTGCTGCCTTGGTTTTCCAATATGTAAAATAACAGTAGTAAAATAACAGTAGGGTTAGTGTGAAAATTAACTAATACACACAAAAATTCACAGAAGGGTTCATGGCATGTGGTTTACTTTGTAATACTGAAAATGAAAGGTGCCTCTTATAATTTACCGTGAACTGTCTTCAGGATAACGCTGTCCTACTGCTTCTTGGAGCTGGACGTTAAGAAAAGACACATTTTGCCAGGTTTCCTTCTCTCTTATTTTGTCAAAAATTGATGTGTAGAAGTCATACATGGTATCTCCACCCTCCATTAAAAAAAAATTTCTCATGGCCTGCAAGTACTCCACCAACCTGAATGGAGAGAAAATAGGATTCTCTATCAGTAACAGGTTTGTACACTACCACTTTCAGTGAAACAGGCTTACATCCCACAATGACTAAAATCAGAAAAACTAACACTTCTTAAGTAGATTGTTAATAATAAAAATAGCATGTGCTTTAATGGTCAGAAAGTTATTTTTCCATCACGTAGAACACTCGGCAGGCACAAAAGTGTAATAAAAAAACAGTGAGTCCAGCCCTGGCTGGAGTGGCATCATCCCATACACTGAAAGGGTGCAGGTTTGATCACCAGTTGGGGCACATACAGGAGGCAACCAATCAATGTTTCTCTCTCTCTTTGGGTCTTTCTCTCTCCTTCCCTCATCTAAAAAAAAATCAATGAAAACATATCCTTGGGTGAAAAAAAAAAAAAGCGAATCCAAATCCTACTATTCATAGTGAATTTCCACTGTTAATATTTGGGGTGTTTCTTCCCAGTCTTTTTGCTATGCATTAAAAAAATATAGTCCTTATTATATAAGACTAGAGGCCTGATGCATGAAATTCGTACAAGAGTAGATCCTCACAGCCCCGGCTTTGTCCAGAAGGTGGTCCAGATGTTTTGCTGTTTGGCCATTTGGATGATTTGCATATTACGCTTTTATTATTATAGATATCCTGCTTTTAAAATTTTAAGAACAAACTATGTTATTAAATATTCTGTATAAACATTATTTGTATGAACTTTGTTAAATATACACATGATATGAATATGGCATATTTATAGATATGCCATAATTTAAAGACCTGGTAATTTTATGTTTTTCACTCTGATAGCAAATTTTATGATGGGCATTTTGTGTAACAAACGTTATCTTTCTTTTGGGATAGCATCTCAGAAACAAAAATTAAATTTCACAACATAGTTAAGAAAAAAATGGTTAATTGATTCTTTCAAAAGAAAACTGTTTACTGCATAGTTATCGGGACTAGTAATAAGTAATGTCGTTTTTAAACATTCGTTTAAAATCTTGCTTGGTGTTGACTTGTATTGACATAACCTTCAAACACGTGGTATCTACAGAACGTGTGAAGTGCAATTAACAAGTTTTGCTTGAAAAAGTTTGTGTTTGGTTTGGTTTTTGTTGCAAAACTAGGGCTAAGAAGATGGCGGATGAAGAGCATATTCGGCACTGCATGCTTTACGAGTTCCAATTAGGAAGAAAAGCAAGTGAGGCTGCAAAAAACAACTGCATCTTGGTCAAGATGCAGTTAGCGCCAGAAAATGCCAGCGTTGGTTTGAGAAATTTCGCGAGGGAAATTTTTCGTTAGATGACAAGAGTGGTCGAGGCCGTGTGTCCAATTTTGATCAAGAAGCTCTTCAAGCTCTTTTGGTGCAAAATCCTCAAATTACCCAGCAAGAGCTTGCGACAACTTTAAATTGTTCACAAAAAACAATTTCCAATCAATTGTGTGCACTTGGCAAAGTCCAAAAGTTTGGAAAATGGGTTCCTCATGAGTTGACCGACAACGACCATAATCAAAGAGTCACAATTTGCAGTTCACTCCTCTCTCGTCAAAACCGTTTGCCGTTTTTAGAGCAAATTGTTACCAGAGATGAAAAATGGGTGCTGTCTGTTAATTTGAAAAGGCGGCCTCAATGGTTGGACAAAAATGAGGCTCCGCAGCCCACGCCAAAACCTGACTTGCATGCGAAAAAAGTGATGTTGTGTGTTTGGTGGAATTTTAAAGGAATTCTTCATTAGGAACTTTTGCCATCTAACCAAACCATTACAAGTGCAGTGTATAGTGCCCAATTGGAAAGGTTAGCCCAAGCTTTAAGAGAAAAAGAACCCGCGCTGATTAATCGGAAGGGCGTAATTCTTCACCAGGATAACGCACGACCGCATACTGCAAGAATCACTGCTGAAAAACTGCGCCAGTTGGAATGGGAAGTTCTCCCTCAACCTGCATATTCTCCTGATATTGCTCCTTCCGATTACCATTTGTTTTGTTCTTTGCAAAACTTTCTTCTTGGAAAAAAAGTTAATAATGAAGAATGCTTCAAAAATGCACTGACCAAATTTTTTGCATCAAAATCACAAGAATTTTACAACAGAGGGATTAAAATGCTTCCTGAGCGTTGGGCACAAGTAGTAGAAAACAACGGCAACTATATTGTTGATTAAATTTTGTTGTATTGTTTAAATAAATTCGATTAAAAAAAAAAAAAAGGTATTAGAAAACGACATTAATTATTACTAGACCTAATATTTCCAACTCTAATAGAACTTAAGTTGAAATACAGGTTTTAAAATAGCCTCAACTGTTCTTAAGTACAATAAACTACAGACTACTTCCGAAATGAATTCCTTCATACCTGTAATCTGTTTTCAGCGTTTGCATGAGGTCTCCACAGCAATCTAGATACTGCTTGTCAATATGGGGGTAGAGGCAAGATCTCAGCGTTAACTCAAACGTCTGGCACGTCACAGATTCCGATGATCTAGCCATATACACCTCTCCACCAGCAAACTTCTCGTGAAAGTCACTCTGTTCCAAATACAACCTTTCCACACACAAAAAAATGAGCCTTCTTCTTAAGAGCAGCCGTCAACAGAATTCTCTTAAATTCCAGAGTACAATTTTAATGGTTAAGTCTTTAAATTACCAACTATTACAAAAAGAGAAAATCTTTTTCCTCAAAATATACTTTGAGTGGCCCTAGCTGGTAGCTCAATGATTAGAGTGTGGACCCATGGACTGCAGAGTTGAAGGTTCGATTCCAGTCAAGGACATGTGCCTCAGTTGTGGGCTCGATCCCGGGCCCTGATCCAGACTTGTGCAGGAGGCAACCAATATGTCTTTCTCACATCCATGTTTTTTTCTCTCCCTCTCCATTTCACTCTCTCTCTCTTTAAAAAAAAAAAAAAAGAAAAAAATCATCGAAAAAATATTCTTGGGTGAGGATAAACAAAACAAAATGAAATGCTTTGGGTGGATCAGTTTTCAAAGTCACTTTTGTCTTTAGGATCAAGTACTTGCAGCCATTTGGCTGCTGGTAGTGAGTGATGGCCATCAGATGATGAGGGCACTGTGTTGGTTTAATACCTAAATGCTTCAAAAGGTTAGGGTGCATTCTGCACATAAGGAAGGCCTGACTCAATAGGTCTGATGTCTGTCCACAACCCAGACTTAAAAAAAATTTAATTTAATTCTCACCCAAGGACATGCATAGAGGAAGGGAGTGGGAGGGTACCACTGATGTGAGAGAAACATCAATGGGTTGCCTTCCAAACATGCTGTGACTGGGAATCAAACCGGCAACCTTCCTGTGCACAGTACAATGCTCAATCAACTGAGCCTCTCGCCATGCAGAACCTTTTTTTAAAAAAATATATTTTATTGACTTTTTACAGAGAGGAAGAGAGAGGGACAGAGAGTCAGAAACATCGATGAGAGAGAATCATCGATCAGCTGCCTCCTGCACACCCCCTACTGAGGATGTGCACACAACCAAGGTACATGCTCTTGACCGGAATCGAACCTGGGACCTTTCAGTCCTCAGGCCCACACTCTATCCACAGAGCCAAACTGGTTTCAGCCAGAACCCCGACTTTTTAGAGCATCTCCAGTTCCAGTGGCAGTACTCCTAGGCCTAGGGCATGTGATAATCTGTGGACCTGCACCAACATGGAGGCCAAATAAGACACCTGAAATAAGTGAACCCAGTATCCTGCATTCCATCATGTAGGAGAGGCTACAGTTTTTTTTTTTTAAGGCTGAAAAGCCCCACCTGCCAGAAATAAACATTACTGAATAGTGCACAGATTCTGCTGTTTCTACCATCATTGATATTGCAGTGGGATTTCACCTAGCAAAGTTGACTGCCAGCAGGGGGTCGTGAGCATCATCCAGCTCCAGGTGTCTTTCCGCAATGGACTGCATCCTAATGAAGGTCCCTCGGGCTGCCTGCTGCTTGGTGAGGGGCTGTGTTTGGGCTTCTTCTCCATGTCGAAGGCGTGACTGCACAGATTCCAGAAAGAGGCTATACAAGCCTTTTCTTCCTGCATCTAAAACAAAGAGATATGTCAAGTTACTTAATGTTATTAGCCATGTTCTAGTAAATAATATTAAGTAACATTCAGAATTATTATGTTATTTTATCTAAATACAGCCTGGTATTTTTCCTTTGGATTATGAGGGTCTATTCCTGTTTTGTTACCTTTAAAATACAGTGCCACTAAGCATTTTTACATCTTGTCAGACAACTGCAAGATACCTGGTGAAACATTAAAGTGTAACCTATTTTTTTTTTTCTGAACAAGGTAATACCTCTAAGCAGGATGCTTGATAATTAAGTTACCATGATACTGTATAGCACTTTGATAATAACATTAAGGGAAGTCTTAATTTCATTGGAAAAAACACTTCTAACAGTGACTCTGAAAAGCTCAAGACATTTTACTACTCATTCAAAGGAGAAATATTATAAAGTGAAAATTCTATTAAAGGACATAAAAGATATGAGATTTCTGATCAAGATGCTGGTAAATACAGTACTTGTTGCCTCCCACAACCACATAAAAATTACAACTAAAATACAGAATCACCATCATTCAGAACCACCTGAAAGCTGGCTGCATGGAAGTCCTACAACTGAGGATAAAAGAAAGCACGTGGAGGCTGGTAGGAGGGACAGAGCCACAGAACACCCATGTGTGGTATTCTTTTAATCAGGAGGGATATTTTGGTGGAGGTCTATGTGAGAAGCAAGGTGTCCCAGCCCCACACCAGGGCCCTCAGCTAAGGGTTCCAGAGCTGGGAAGAGCATCCCTGTAACTTCAGGCTGTAAAACCATTGGAGATTGAGGCTGAGTGACAGAGGCTGCTGGTCTCACAGGTGTTCCTCCTAAAGGTTCAGCACATGAACTTAAACTGACTTGCTGCCTCTTAGCTCCAGTGCTGGGGCAGTAGCTTGAAAGGTGCAGGGAATATGGGGAGGAACTGAACTGTCTGATATCAGGGTGAGAACTGGGGGGGCAGCATTCTCCTAGAGAGGGGTACTGTCATTGTTCCTTTGCTGAGCCCTCCCGCCAGAGCCTGCAGGTAGGCGCCATATCCGAGTCTCCATCCATCTGGCTCACACTCTTCGCCTACTCTGGTGACTCCCTGAGATATGACCCCACACAATTTGCAGCCTGAACCGAAGCTATTGCAGAGGTCTTGTCATATGAATAGGTTCTCTTGGCTCAGACTTTGCTAAAATCTCCCAAACAAGCAGCAGCATGTCCCATACCTCTCAATAATAGGCCTGGCACTAGCAGCCATCTGCAGATCACTCCACAGCTCATGCCAGGTGGTCCTAGGCAGAGCATAGGCAGTAGCTGACTTTGCATTTCCCTGGAGGCCCGGAGCCAGTGCATCCTACAGTGGACAGCTTCAGACCATAGATTACAACTCTACAATCTACGAGTGACACACTCAAGGGGCAGACTCAGTGAGCACCAAAGCTCCACTGAAGCAAGTCCTGCTCCTTAGGGTGCCTCCTGCACAGCAGCTCTCCCACTGTAACTGCAGCTGGTCCTCAGAGCCTATAGGCCTGGAAGGAGGTCAACTCCTCCCAGTGATGCCAACAACAATCAAGGCTCAACTACAGGGAGTGCCTACCTAGAGTGCCCAGCTCAGGTGGCTGGGGAGGCTGAGCCACTGGGCCCTAAGGACACCCATTACACAAGGCCACTCTACCAACTCCAGGAGACACAGCAGCTTTACCTAATACATAGAAACAAACCCAGGGAAGCAGCCAAAATGCAGACACAAAGAAACATGTAACAAAAACAAGGAACCTACTGAATACAAAACTGAGTTCAAAACCACAGTTATAAGGTTAGTCAAGGATTTTTATGAGACTTTCAAGGCTCTTAGTGAGAATGTCAAACACATGAAAAAGGACCAATCAGAAATGAAGCATACACTCATTGAAATAAAGAATAATTTACATGCATTCAACCGTAGAGTAGAAGATTCCAAGAATTAAATAAACAATTTGGAATATGTGGAAGCAAAAACTCCCAATCTAAAGAGCAAAAAGAAAAACGAATCCAAAAATATGAAGATAGTGTTAAAGAGCCCGTGGGACAACTTCAAGCCTACCAACATTCACATAAGGGGGAGCCAGAAGAAGATGAGACAGAGCAAGATATTGAAAACCTATTTGAAGAAATGGCAAAAAATTTCCCCTACTTGTATATATATATATAAAAAAAGTCCAGGAAGCAGAGTCCCAAACAAGAGGAACCTAGAGAGGGCCACACCAAAACACACCGTAATTAGAATGCCAAGGGTTAAAGACAGAGAAAAATCTTAAAAACTGAAAGAGAAATTCAGTTAGTTTTCTACAAGGGAACTTCCATAATACTGTCAGCTGATTTCTCAACAGAAACTTTGCAGACCAGAGAGAGTGGCAAGAGATATTCAAAGTGATGAACAGTAAGGACCAACAACCAAGATTATTCTACCCAGCAAAACTCTCATTTAGAATTGAGGGTCAAAAGGAGAAACCAAGATGGTAGCATGAACACCTAAACTGCTGCCTTGCACATCAATTTCAAAACTACAACTAAAAGACAAAACAAACATCATCCAGAACCATAGGAAGGCTGGCTGAGTGTAAATTCTACAACTAGAAGGAAAGCGGAAAGCACACGGAGAATCAGAGGAGCTGTAAAAGGCTGAGGTACAGAGACACACGTATGGGTGGCTGAGTATCTGGCTGGCTTTCTCCAGTGGAAAGGAGACAGCGCTGAACCCCATTCCAACTGCACCGAACCCCAGTTCCAGGCAAGACACGGGGGACCCAGGCTTACAGGGGAGCCGTGAAAGGCAGAGGTCTGGAGGCACGTGCTTGAGTGCATGCAGAGAGGGCTGACTGCTGAGTGCGCTGCTGGCTTTCTCTAGTGGGTGAGAAACAGAAACTCTCCACTGTGTTGAATTCCATTTCCAGGAGAGAATCTGGGAATCCAAATTCATTGAGGGAGAAACTGGACCGTCTGGCAGTGGGTGAAACTTGAGGGCAGATTACTCTTAGAGGTGCTTGCAGTAATTACCAAGGGACACTGAGACCCAGGGGCCTCATAGGGCAGGGATGCTGCTAGGCCAAGACTATCTGCTCATCCAAGCTGAGCACAGAGGCCTTTGCAATTTTGCAAGTCTGGTGCCATAAGGCTGTCTCCATCACAGAAGTTCTCCCGGTGTAGGCACAGGTGATTCTCACAATCAATTGGCCTGGAGGTCAATTCTTCCCAGTGATACCAACAATAATTAAGACTTAACTATAGCAAGGCTGTACACATGGTCCACAAAGGGGGCACCAAGAGTGTCCACCTCAGGTAAACGGGAAGGCTGAGCCTTGGGCCCATATAGAACACACAGCACACAAAGCTACCCTACCAACTCAGGGAAGCAACGAAAATGTGGATACAAAGAAACAGATCACAAATGAAAGAAATGGAGGAAAACAAACGACTGGATATAGAGTTCAAAACTATGGTTATAATGTTTTTCAAGAATTTCCTAGAAAAGGTCAACAAATTAGTGAGATCCTCAAGGATATAAAAAAAGACCAACTAAAAATTAAACATACACTGTCTGGACTAAAAAATATACAGAGACCTAAAAACAGACTAGAGGAACACAAGAATCAAGTCAAAGATTTGAAATACAAAGAAGCAAAAAACACTCAATGGTTAAAGCATAAAAGAAAAAAGAATTAAAAAAAAATTGGGACAACTTCAAGCATACCAACATCAGAATAATGGGGGTGCCAGAAGAGAGTGAGCA
Organism: Pipistrellus nathusii; assembly: GCA_963693515.1. NCBI lineage: Eukaryota > Metazoa > Chordata > Mammalia > Chiroptera > Vespertilionidae > Pipistrellus > Pipistrellus nathusii. The sequence continues at coordinate 68,549,038 of OY882867.1, read as the reverse complement.
ATAGAGTGAAAACCTATTTGAAAAAATAATGACAGAAAACTTCCCTCACCTGATAAAAGAAATAGACTTACAAGTCCAGGAAGTGCAGAGAACCACAAACAAAAGGAATCCAAACAGGACCACACCAGGACACATCATTATTAAAATGCCAAGAGCAATGTCAGAGAGAATCTTAAAAGCAGCAAGAGAAAAAGTTAGTTACCTACAAGGGAGTATCTATATGATTGTCAGCTGATTTCTCAAACAGAAACTATGCAGGCCAGACGGGAGTGGCAAGAAATATTCAAAGTGATGAATAGTAAGAACCTACAAGCAAGATTACTCTACCCAGTAAAGCTATCATTCAGAAATGAAGGTCAGATAAAGAGCTTCATTGATAAGAAAAAGTTAAAGGAGTTCAAAAACCAAACCAGTATTATATGAAATGCTGAAAGGTATTCTTTAAGAAGAGGAAGAAGAAAAAGGTAAAGATAAAAATTATGAACAAATACATATCAATCAACAAGTGAATCTAAAAATCAAGTGACACAATCTACAATAGCTAGAATTTGGAAACAGCCTAGGTGCCCGTCAGCAGATGATTGGATCAAAAAACTATGGTACATCTACACAATGGAATACTATGCTGCCATAAAAAAGAAGGAATTCTCATCATTTGCAGCAACCTGAATAGAATTAGAGAACATCATGCTGAGTGAAATAAGCCAGTCAATGAAAGAGAAATACCACATGACCTCACCCATTTATGGATATTAAAGAACATTATAAACTGATGAACCAAAAGACAGATATAAAGACAGTAAAGCAACAAGCATACTGTTAAATTATACCTGGGAGGGTAGGGAGATCTGGGGAAGATAAGAGATCAACCGAAAGACTTGTATACATGCATATAAGTACAACCAATGGACACAAAACTCTGGGGAGGGAGGGTATGTATGGAGGGGGCAATGTTAAAATATGTACACAGATAATAATTTAATAAAAAAAAAAGATTATACATGAAAAAAAAAAAATCAAGTGAATTAAGTATCTAAAAATCAAGTGAATTAAGCCCTAACTGGTTTGGCTCAGTGGATAGAGCGTCAATCTGCAGACTGAAAGGTCCCAGATTCGATTCCGGTCAGGAGCATGTACCTTGGTTGCGGGCACATCCTCAGTGGGAGGCGTGCAGGAGGCAGCTGATCAATGTTTCTCTCTCATCGATCTTTCTAACTCTCTATCCCCCTCTCTTCTTCTCTGTAAAAAAGCAATAAAATATATTTTAAAAAATCTGATGTACAGAAGAAATTGCTAAATATAATAGAATCAGTGGCATAGAAAGGGAGTGGACTGAAAATTCTCAGGGGGAAAGGGATGTGGGGGGTGCAGGAAGAGACTGGACAAAAACTGTACACTTATGGATGAGGACAGTGGCGGGGGGTAAGGGCAGAGGATGGGGTGGGAACCGGGTGGAGGGGAGCTATGGGGGAAAAAAAGAGGAACAATTGTAATAATCTGAACAATAAAGATTTACTAAATTTAAAAAAAAAAAGAAAAAGAATTGCGGGTCAAATAAATTGCTTCCCAAACAAGAAAAGACTAAAAGAGTTCACCACCACCAAACCAGAGGTACATGAAATAGTGAAGGGCATTTAAAAAATAAACAGACTTCTTTTTTCCACAACAGGTTTGCTGCCAGAACACAGATGTTGTGAAAACCACCATTAACTCAAACCCAAGATGTGAAAGGAGGAGACTCACATCAACATTGTCGTCATTAGACACATGGATTCTGGGACATCCAGATGACAACTACTGGCCATCTGATATAAATGTGGTGGGATCGACAAAAGAACTATCGAGAAATCTGAGGAGGCTGCTGAGATGGAAGGGCTCCTTCAGGTATGCCCATGTCTGGGATAAACTGAAAGCTGAACGGGAGTGAGGTATCACCATTGATATCTCCTGTGGAAATTTGAGACCAGCAAATATTATGTGATCATCACTGATGACCAGGACACAGAGATTTCATAAAAAACATGATTACAGGCACATCTCAGGCTGACTGCTGTCCTGATTAGTTGCTGCTGATGCTGGTGAATTTGAAACAGGCATCTCTTAAGAATGGGCAGACCCGTGAGCATGCCCTCCTGGCCTACATACTGGGTGTGAGACAGCTGATTGTTGATGTTAACAAAATGAATTCCAATGAGCCATCCTACAGCCAGAAAAGATATGAGGAAATTGTTAAAGAAGTCAGCACCTATATTAAGAAAATTTGCTACAACTCTGACACTGTAGCATTTGAGCCAATTTCTGGTTGGAATGGTGACATGCTGGAGCCAAGTGCTAATTTGCCTTGGTTCAAGAGATCGAAGGGCACCCGTAAAGATGGCAGTGCCAGTGGAACCACGCTGGATTGCATCCTGCCACCAACTCCTCCACCTGACAAGCCCCTGAGTCTGCCTCTCCAGGATGTCTACAAAATTAGAGGTATTGGAACTGTCCCTGTGGGCACAGTGGGGACTGGTGTTCGCAAGCTCAGCATGGTGGTGACCTTTGCTCCAGTCAACGTTACAACTGAAGTGAAGTCTGTTGAAATGCACCATGAAGCTTTGGGTGAAGCTCTTCCTGGGGACAATGTGGGCCTCAACGTCAAGAACGTGTTTGTCCAACATATTCACTATGGCAATGTGGCTGGTGACTGCAAAAATGACCCACTCATGGGAGCAGCTGGCTTCATAGCTCAGGTGATTATCCTGAACCACCCAGACTATGTCAGGCCGGATATGCACCTGTGCTGGACTGGCACACAGCTCCCACTGCTTGCAGATTTGCTGAGCCGAAGGAGAAGATCGACTATCACTCTGGAAAAAAGCTGGAAGATGGCCCCAAGTTTTTGAAACTGGTGATGCTTCCATCGTTGATATGGTTCCTGGCAAGGCCCTGTGTGTTGAGAGCTTCTCTGACTACCCTCCTCTGGGCCGTTTTGCTGTGGGTATCATCAAAGCAGTGGACAAGAAGGCATCTGGAGCTGGCAAAGTCACCAAGCCTGCCCAGAAAGCTCAGAGGTTAAATTAGTATTAACCCCAACACCTGCCATCCCAGCCTTACTCAGTGGTGGAAGAAGGTCTCAGAACTGTTTGTCTCAATTGGCTATTTAAGTTTAATAGTAAAAATCTGGTGAATGACTACAAATGCATCATAAAACCTTCACAAGGAAAGGAGAATGTTTTGTGGACCATATGGTTTTTTTTGTGTGTGTGGCAGTTTTTAAAACCAGTACTTTTTAATGGAAACAACATGACCAAAAATCTGTCACAGAATTTTAAGACCCATTAAAATAACAAAGTTTAATGAGAAAAAAACCCAAAACTTTATTGTTGAGATTATTACAGATGTCCTCCCCCTCCCCAGTAGTTCCCCTCCACTCCAGGTCCTCCCCACCTTATTGTCTATATCTGTACATGCATATAAGATCTATGTCTAATTTCTTCCTGCATCATCCCCCTCCCCTCTTCCCTCTGAGAATCGTCAGGAGGCAGCTGATCAATGATTCTCTCATTATTGATGCCTCTATCTCTCTATTCCTCTCCCTTCCTCTCTGAAAGCAATAAAAATATATTAAAAACAAAAAAAGAAGAGGAAGAGGAGAAGGAAGAAAAGGAAGAGATTAAAAATATGAACAATAAAATGGCAACAAATACATATCTATCAACAATTGAATCTAAAAATCAAAATAAATGAACAAGAAATCTAAGGAATAAAATAAATTAGGGAATAAAAAAATCACAGGTAGGGAAGCATGGAACAGACTGACAAATCTCAGAGGGAATGGAGGTGTGGCAAGAGGTTAATCAAAGATCTTACCTACGGACACAGACAGTAGTGTGGTGAAGGCCTGGGGTAGGGTGGGAACTGGGTGGAGTGGGGCAATGGGGTAAAAACAGGGACATCTATAATTATCTCAAGAATAAAGATTTAAAAACAATAAAACAATTCCCAATGAGGACAAACTTTTTTCAATCAGGAGTAGCATAATCTATTCACTTGATCATGGTGAAAATTTCCATGTAACTAGAAATCTTTGATGATTTTCAAACTACACCATTATGTATCTCGGATGACAAGAATCAAGAAAACAACCACCCCAATGCTGCAAGAGAGGCACAAGGAAAGGGCCTCACCTCTGGCCGTGGCCTGGGACATGGTGCTGTCCCCAACCTGCAGGTGTTTGAGCAGCTGCATGGACTTGCCAGCCATGATGATCTGCTTCAGGACGGGTCTGAGGAAGGACACCATGGTGTGCTGTCGGCTGGAGGGCCCTTGGTCACTGCCAGAACTTGCACTGGCATTATCACTCATCTTTTCTTCATTTTCTGTCCTTTCTGATATACTGTATAGTGTGTACGTTGCATACCAAAAGTCTCTGTGATTTACTGGAACATTTTTGTTTCTATAGAGATTCAAAATAATATAAATGTTAATTCCCCCCTCCCAAAAAACACAAAAACACACACACAAAAAACAGTATATCTGTTCTAGCTTAGTAATATCATCTAGACATTCTAAAACATAGTAATAGCAATTATAGCTAAAATGAAGTAATGTCCATCAATAACAGGGGATATTTTACCTGACTTCAGTTTAATATGGAAAAGTGGATAAATACACGGAAGGGCAGAGGTAAAATATAACTAAGTAGAAAGTTTCCTGAATTAGAACTAAACAAACTATGATGAATTTGTTAATCTCCTGTGAGAGTAATCTTCAGATTCCACATCTCTTTTTCCCCACATAGATTCTTAACTGAGCTTTAAAAAAATTTTTTTTTAAATACTCACCCAAGGATATATTTTCTATTGATTTTTAGAGAAAATTGAAGGGAGAGGGGAAAAGACAGAAAGAAACATTGATGGGGGAGAGACAGAGATACACTGATGAGAGAGAGAGAGACACATCAATGGTTGCCTCCTGCAGGCCCTCAGAATAAAGCTGGAAGCCTACGGGCCCTTAACTGGAATCAAACCCAGGACTCTTTAGTCCACAGGCCAATGCTCTATCCACTAAGCCAAACCGGCTATGGCTAGACGGCTTAGGCTTATAATAATGATAGATACTCATCATCATCTAATAGTCACATTTTAACAAAAATTGTCAAGTAAGAAAGATGAAACAGGACAGAAGGGACATGAGATGGACTTGAGGAAGGCTGGCTCCTTTATCTTGGCACTGGAAACAGGCCACTATTCCAGAGCTCTGAGGAATCACAGTTGCCCTTCCTGCCCAGGGAAATGAACAGGTGTCAATCAAACCTAAGCACAGTGCACAACTTCAGAGTTGAGATGCGGACGGTTCCACCTGGCAGATTCTATTTAGAAAAACCAATTAATTGAAGGGTAGCTAATTTGGAAAAATAAACATATAAGAGGCCAATTCTGTAATATTGTCATACTTTTCTTACTGATGACTTCTATTGGAATGACTGAAGCCTACTGGTTGTTAGCTGAACACATTTTATGAAAACTAGTGTGCATTTACCAGACCAGCTCTTCATAAACACACTATTACTCAAAAAATGTGATTTGCAAAGAAAAGCTGTGAACTGATATAAACTTGGAAAAATACATTTTGGGGCTGGGGCTGACCCTGCGATAGCTGCAGTCACCTCTGGATGATGAATTCCCGGGCGCAGTCGCATAGGTGGCCGTGCACAATCCACTCGTCCACAATCTGCAGGTACGGTCTCACGGTTTCCACCCAGAGAGAGAAGAGCAGTGAGACCTGTGGAGACAGCGTGCACAGCCCACACTCACCTCGGCATGAAATGAGTTGCAAACATTTCTGAAACACTGTTTTTAAAATCACCAAATTTCTGTTTTTTGGAAAAAAAAAATTAAAAATTAGAAACATATGACAAAAAACTCACCTACATGTGAGATGAGCACATATCTCTAGTCCATACCAGGACCCTCCGGAGTGATGGCTACCCAGGGACCATAGGGATACAGTTCCCCTACCTAAATAGGGCAATTAGAAAGATGCCCATTAAGAATGAGGAAGTGCCCTAGCTGGTTTGGCTCAGTGGACAGAGCATCGGTTTGTGACTGAAGGGCCCCATGTTCAATTCCAGTCAAGGGCATATGCCCAGGTGAGGGCTTGGTCCGCAGTAGGGGGCGTTCAGGAGGCAGCCAACCGATGATCCTCTCTCATCATTGATGTTTCTATCTCTCTTCCCTCTCCCTTACGCTCTGAAATAAATTAAAACACACACACGTATATATAAAAAATGAGGAAAGATTTCATTTTACTATACAAAAAATTACATAGCAGAAAGAAATAAGTTGCCTTTGCATTAAGCTGCAGCACAAATATGTTGAGAAGACGGTATACCAACAAACTAGAAAATATACCTAAAATATGCACTACCATCCTACTTTCTGTTTCTAAGAATCTGACTGTTCTAGGTGCCTGATATTATAGATTTGCATTTCTGAAAAAATATTTTTAAAAAAATGTAACTTCAGAGAGGAAGGAAGAGGAAGAGAGAAACAGAAACATCAATGATGAGAAAGGGCTATTCACTGGCTATCTCTTGCATGCTCCTGACTGGGGATGAAGCCCAGAGCACAGGCAGATACTCTGGTCAGGAGTTGAACTAAGCGCTCCGGGTTTATAGATCGACATTCAACGATTGAGCCATGTGAGCTGGGTTGCAATTTTATTTAGAAAGGATTATGCAAGATAAAAAATGGTGGCAGAGTTAAATGGGTGCTACACTGATATGCTCCTAGGACCATACTGGAATTACAACTAAAGTAAAAAAAAGAAATCACCCTGAATAATCAATTGAAGAGCAGCTGGAGAGGACCCTGATAACCGAGGCTAGAAAGTGGAGACCACATAGAGACTGGTAGGAAGGGCCAAGGGGCAGAAGGCCTCGCCAGGCTCCCACAGCGAACAGCTGAAGGTCTGGAGAGAGAGCTCAGCTGTGGGGGGGTTGCCGCTGGGAACTCTGGGTTTACCTCAAACTGGGCCCAGCAGAGCGCACGGAACTGAGAAAGGCGCCCACATAACATCCCACTGTGAAAAGGGGAGGGTTGCTATCTATCAGGGAGATATGGCTGGAAATGCAGGCACCCTCTTAAAGGGCCAGCACACAGAATTCCATGTGCAGCCACTCACCTTGCGCTCCAGCACAGGGAGGACAGAGTGGATTAGAGCTTTGTGAGCAGAAGCCAGGGTTGGGGAGTTAGGGGTTAGAGCTTGGAAGGCAGACACCCTGGCTTCCTGTGCTGAGTCATCCCCTCATGCTGTGGAGGTCATCGTTCCCAGCAAATCTTTGCTATTCAATAGTTTTGCTATTGGAAAACACCATGCCCCATGTGTGGAGTTTCCGAGGTCCATTATGAGACTGAGAATAACAATAAGCCTCCAGGCAGAAGCAATTGCCCCACCTTGTTGAGAAACCTCTCGTCCCACCTCTGGATGACTGACTGAGGGCTACTCAAGACTGAACCCAATCAGTCTGCAAGCAGAGAAGAGCCTCTGGAGGCTTTGCATCTTTGTCTGATCTAACCAGTCAGAAACAGCATCTGACACTGTCCTGCACAAGAGACTGAGAGGCGTAGCAGATATACCTCATACATAGTCACAAACCTAAATAGGGAGTCTGAAAAACAACCCCCAAATGAAAGAATAAGAGAATTCTCCAGAAGAAAAGATAATTGAAATGGAGATAAGAAACTTATCTGGGCCCTAACTGGTTTGGTTCAGTGGATAAAGCTTCGGCCTGCAGACTCAAGGGTCCCAGGTTCAATTCTGGTCAAGGGCATGTACCTTGGTTGCAGGCACATCTCCAGTAGGGAGTGTGCAAGAGGCAGCTAATCCATGTTTCTCTCTCATAGATGTTTCTAACTGTCTATCCCTCTCTAAAAAACCAATAAAATATATTAAGAAACTTATCTGGGAGAAACCAAGATGGCAGCATAGGTAAACACCTGAAATTGCTGCCTCGCACAACCACTTCAAAACTACAACTAAAAGACAAAACAGACATCATCCAGAACCACTGAAAGGCTGGCTGAGTGGAAATTCTACAACTAGAAGGAAAGAGAAAAGCTCACTGAGATTAGAAGAGCTGCAGAAATAAAATGCAGAGGTACGGAGGCGCATGCGAGGAGAGGGCTGCAACTGAGTACGCAGGCAACTATCTTTCTCAATTGGGAGGGAGACACAAGCTCCCAACTGCTCTGAACTCTGGGGACCCAAACTCATATGGGGAGATACTGGACTGTCTGGCATTGGGGAGAAACTGGACTGTCTGGCATTTTATACAAAAGAATATTTTAATTTTTGTCCTTAGAAACTATAAAGACTATACATGATTTGGAAATGAGAGTATATCAAACACTGGTCAAAGAAGAATGGTCTGCTCTATGCTTTCTCTTTTGTCTGGTCACTCAGAAATATAATGTTATCAGCAATGATTACTGTTGCTTGTCGCCTCACATTATTTTTATCCATATATTCACCATAGTCTATTTTCCACATCTCTGAGGCCTGGTCGGAATACTGAAATCCTGTGCCGTGTTGTCTTTTGACTGACGTCATCCATTTGGTATGTTTCACTGTCTCCTGATTTCCACATGTCATTTGTGACTGGGTTTTTCCCTTCCACTTCTTTCAATGACAAGATCCTGACCAATTCGACCCAATAACTGCAGACGATTCAGAGATCTTTCCATAACCAAGCTGCTTGCTACTTCAGACTCATGTCTTACAAGTTTATGAAACACCTGCAATACAGGTATTCGAAACATTGCTTCTACTTTTTCTACAATCTGATCTTTAGTCCTTTCTGGACGCTTCAGCCATATGAGCTCCAAGCCCAGAGGACACTTCCCACATCTTGCTTTATGTTTTGCTTTGTCCTTTCCTTACCCTTTTGGTGATCATGCAGTTATAATTTAGATCCTCATTTAAAATCCCTGCAGTGTCTGATAGCTGTGCACCACTCCTTTAGCTGGGCAGAATGGAGCCACACACTTTAGACTAGAGGAGGGCCCACTTACGGTTTGCTCAGAGGCTTCTCCAACATCGTCATATTCAAGAATGGCCTTGTACAGGGTGTTAAGCAGGTGAGATGCCCGCACAACATTCCGAGTGTCTGGTGGGACTTCTGCTATCCCAGTGCTGAAGACTTTGTGCAGAACCTTCAGCTGAGCCAGTCGAGGCGACAACTTGTCCACTACTATGGCAAGAGTTATTGTCGTATCTGCAAATATCAAGAAATCAAACTCATTAGCCAGGAAAAATATGCTTTCAAATGTGTTCATCCACTTAGGGTAAGGCAGAGCCAACAGAGGATGCTGGGTTTTCATCTTATATCACAAAAGATTCATATTCCTAAAGAAAGTACGTCCTAAAGGGAAAGAAAAAGCAGAAAAAGAATGTATAAAGGAACTGACAGAAAAAGAAACACAAGTGATTCTTAAACATATAGAAAGATACTCGATCTCACTTGTAATAAAATAATGCAAATTAAAACTACATGGTGGGCCAAAACCGGTTTGGCTCAGTGGATAGAGAGTCAGCCTATGGACTGAAAGGTCCTGGGTTCAATTCCGGTCAAGGGCATGTACTTTGGTTGTGGGCACATCCCTAGTAGGGGGTGTACAAGAGGCAACTGATTGATGTTTCTTTCTTTCTTTCTTTTTTTAAAAAAAATATATTTTATTGATTTTTTTTACAGAGAGGAAGGGAGAGAAATAGAGAGCTAGAAACGTCGATAAAAGAGAAACATCGACCAGCTGCCTGTTGCACACTCCCTACTGGGGATGTGCCCGCAACCAAGGTACATGCCCTTAACCGGAATCGAACCTGGGACCTTTCAGTCTGCAGACCGATGCTCTACGCTGAGCCAAACCGGTTTCGGCTCTCATCTAACTCTCTATCTCTCTCTCTTCCTTTCTGTAAAAAATCAATAAAATATATTTTAAAAAAACAAACCCACAAAAACTACATGGTGGGAGAAAAAATGAGGAGAGGGGGACTGACTGACTACAAAGGGGGAGCAAGAGCAAGTTCCTTTGTGGGGAATGGCACAACTCTGAGTTCCCAACATGGAGGTGATTTCGTGAATGTGCACATGTGACAAAATGTCACCTATCTGCATACAGGTATTACTTGCCCTCTCCCCCTCCCAACAAAACAGCAAGTACCTGCAAAACTGGTGAAACCCACATCAGGTCTGTAGACTAATCAATATGCCATGTCAATTTCCTAGTTTGGTAACAGATGTAGCTATGTAACCCATTGGGGATGTGGGGTGATGGGGACACAGGAGTCAGCATTACTTTGTCAGTAGTTGTAAGTAAAATTGAGGAGGAAACCAACACTGAGTTGGATCACCATTTCACACCTGTCACATTGGTGGGTAAAAGTTTGAGAACACACCATTGGCAAGACTATGAGGAAACGGGTATTCATATACACTGCCTGCAAGAATGAAGTCTGTACCTATCCAACAATGTGGCAGAATCTATCAAAATTACACATGCCATCACTCCTCCTTGGCCCAGCACTTCCACACTTACACATTGTAGACCAGTAATTTTATTGCTAACTTTACCTAGTGGCCAGATAAGTTTCTACTGAAGAGTACAAAAAACATCCTATATAATAAAGAGCTAATATGCAAATGGTCATCATACCTTCATGCCCTCGTGCTAGAACTGCTCAGACACTTAACAATAGGGAGAGAGGATTAGGGACCAGCCACGCACAAATGAGCTGGGCAGAGCAGAATGGGGACTACTCAGACACTAATGAGCTTCTGAGAGAGGAATGGGGACCAGCCAGCCTGCATCCTGGGAGGGGAACAAGCAGCCCATCCCGTGGCCTTGGGCACCTGCAGCTGTGGCCTGGGCTGGGTGAAGCAGGCCTGGGTCTTGGGTGCCTGCAGCCAGCCAGAAGAAGAGAAGCATGGGTCCCGGGTGCAGGGCGAGGCAGAGGTGGTTAGGGGTGACCAGGTCAGCAGGGGAGCAGTTAGGGGTGATCAGGCCGGTAGGGGGATCAGTCACGCAGGCAAAGGTGGTTAGGGGTGATCAGGCAGGCAAACAGTTAGGAGTCAGAGGTCCCAGATTGCAAGAGGCAGCTGGATATACCCCAAGGGGTCCTGAATTGGAGAGGATGCAGGCTGGGCTGAGGGAACATCCCCCTGTGCATGAATTTCATGCACTGGGCCTCTAGTTTTACATGAATATTAAAGGCAAGCTTTAAAAAATTAAATATCCATTGCATTTTGAAGTTATTGATTACATGTTTTTACAAGCTAATATCTTTTTCAAGTATGATACTTTGTAAAACACTGTGTAATATAATATGAAAACACGAGAATTCCCATGATCCGTCTGTAATACATTAAGAATTTATGCTGCACACGTGCAATGCATAGATAATTTGCTGCACACGTGCACTGTGAATTATGCGTAAGAGGTTATCACTGCAGCAGTTGGCAATAGCAAAAAATCAGAAACAACCTAAATGCCTACGAAAAGGGGCCCTGGCTAGTAGCTCCGTTGGTTAGAGCATTGTCCTGATACACCAACATTACAGTTCGATCTCTAGTCAGGGCATATACAAGAAGCAACCAACAAATGCATGGATGGCTGAAACAACAAATTAATGTCTCTCTCTCTCTTCCCCCCCCCCCCCCCTCAAATCAATATATTAAAAAAAAAAAAATGAGGAGGCTCTTTATATACTTACTAGAAGTCCAGTGCATGGATTCATGGACAGGTGGGGTCTCTCTGGCCTAAACCAGCTCTCAAACATCCCGTGAGGGGTCCTGGATTGTGAGAGGGCAGTTCTCGGGGGATGCACCCTGGAATCAGGTTCTCTCCTCTCTGGTTCTGAGTGCGTCATCTGAGAACTGCAGCTGCCAAGTCACTGTAGCTCTGCAGCTTCTGCATTGAAAGTCTGCTTTCTGGTGGTCAGTGTGCATTATAGCTATTGATTGAATGGTTATATGTATCCAGTAACTTAGGTATACACACACACACACACACACACACACACACACACACACACACTAGAGGCCTGGTGCAGGAAATTTGTGCACAGGGAGTGTGTGTGTCCCTCAGCCCAGCCTGCACCCTCTGATCTGAGACCCCTCAAGGGAGATGTCCAACTGCCCGTTTAGGGCCAATCTTATGAGGATTGGGCCTAAACCGACAGTCGAACATCCCTCTCATAACCAGGACTGCTGGCTCCCAACTGCTCGCCTGCCTGCTTTCTTGATCGCTCCTAACCGCTTTAACCTGCCAGCCTGATCACTCCTAACCACTCCCCTGCCAGCCTATTTGCCCTTAACTGCCCTCCCCTGGAGGCCTGGTCACCCCCAACTGCCTCCCCTGCTGGCCATCTTGTGTTCACATGGGAGCAGATCTTTGACCACATGGGGGAAACAATCTTGTGTGTTGGAATGATGGTCAATCTGCATATTACTCTTTTATTAGATAGGATAGAGGCCTAGTTTACAGGTGGGAACCAGGTGGTTTGCCCTGAAGAATGTCCTAGATCAGGGTGACGGTTTGCTTGGAGCATGGGGTGGCTTGGGTGAGGGGCCTATAATGGTTTGTGGACTAGCCACACCCCTCGGTGACCCAAGCAGAGGCCCTGATATCTGGGATTTATTTATCTACAATTGAAACTTTGTAGTCTTAACTGGAGGCCTTGGCCAGCCAGGGTGTGCAGAAAGCTTCGCTTCCTTCATTGCAGGGGAAACCCAAACCTCCTGCTCACTTCTTGGCTGTAGCCATCTTGGTTGGGTTAATTTGCATACTTGCTCCTGATTGGCTGGTGGGCGTGGCTGGTTGGTGTAGCAGAGGTGTGGTCAATTTACATATTATCCTTTTTATCACATAGGATAGATAAGGTAGCAATCTTTTTTCTTAAATTTATATATTTTTTATTTCAGAGAGAGGAAGGAAGGGGGAGAAAGATAGAAACATCAATGATGAGAAAGAATCATTGGCTCCCCCCTTCCCCCCCCCCCCCACACACACACTCCCTTAATGGGATCAAGCCCACAACCTGGGCATGTGCCCTGACTGGGAATCGAACTGTGACCTCCTGGTTCATAGGTCGATGCTCAACCACTGAGCCATGCTGGCTTGGTGTAAGCTAGCAACCCTAAAAATTTAAATAAGAAATGATTTGAAGGGGCAGTTAATAGACGTCTAGGTATAAGCATACAAACAGGCATGGACTGCATGTGTCTAAGTTCTCTCAGGGAGGGTGCACCAGACATTGATCACTTGGCTGCCTCTGTGGAGGGGAACTGAGTACTCATCTGGACAATTGGAGCAGGAGGAAAAATTTTCAGTTTTTCGTTACTGTTTGTATTTTTAAAGATATGAACAGCTTAAATATAAATGTAAAATAATTAAAAAAATGAATGTACTAATAACAATTATTTGCAATGTCATTTTGAAACTTTGTATCAATTAACAACTTAAATGGCATTCAAAGTATGTTGTGTGTCAAAGGGAAGAACATTTAAATACCGTTATTGATGATACACTTCTCAATTTCTGTAAGTTCTTCTTTGAAAGTAATAAAGTATTTGTATAGAGCCCACATGAAAGCCTGGTAAGTTCGAAAGGGAGCTTCCGTCAGCTTCTTAAGGATGGATCCATTCCCAGGAAGCGTGTGCTCGGAGCTGTGCCCCATGACTTCATCGATGAACTCCTGGAGTTGGAACACAACCTGGCCATATGCTGCTATCTGCTCCAGCACTGACCGCAAACAGCTCTGTAGTCAGATGAAATGAGAATTAAAAACTGCAATTATTAAAGTCAGTCTCTGTAAGCACTCAAATTCATATCCCCCTCACTGTAAAATATTTCTTCCATGACAAACTAATAAAGTAAATATTTAGATTCAAAGGATACTGTGAGCATTAATTTCTACAGAATATAGAATTATGGCTTCTACTTTTTAAAAACACATTTCTGGTAAATGCAACACCATCCAAAAAATTGCAGTATACAGCTTTCCCAATACACAAATGACAAATAAAAAAGAGAAAACACAAATTAAAACTAAATGTAATATCACAAACAATAATAAAGAATTCTCTAAGCACTGTTAAGATGCAGTTAAATTTGCCTTTTAGATCTTAAATATATTTAATAATTTTAATAATGAAAAATGTTCTAAAGTTATATAAAAATGATCTATATAAATCCTATCATTTAATTGTAACTATAATAAATACAAATCACTTACATGTGTCAGATGGGTCACTATTATATTGTTTCTCACAGTTACCTTCCCATCTATCAACTGAAATATAAAGAGCTTTTTGACTCCTGAAAGTAACCTGAAATGAAATAAAAAAATAAGTATTTTAGTGTAGAAAAACATTCACTCCCACTGGTGATGGACATTCCTTCAGCCAGGGACCATTTGGATATTTATAACATCATTTGCAGCCATACGTAATCATCATCTTAAACATTAGCCTGTTCTATTTGGTCAAACATTTAATTAGCTCTCCCTTAATGCCTCGGTGGGGCCAGACAGAATGATTTCTCAGGCCTTATATGGCCTTCAGAGAGCGGTTCCCCAGCACTACAGTAATAATACAAAAATTTAACAAAAGACTCAGAATTGGGTGGGGGAAGCAGAGGTCAGATAACTGGAAAACAGAAGACATCAATCTTTTAATATGACTACCTTATCACTCAAGATAATCTCAATTCTGTCTTAGAGAGAAGTTCAACACTGTTATCCAAGCCTTTCCGCCAAGAGGAGAAGGCCAGCATCCCCCTCTGCAGAGGAAGAACTGGAGATCTCCGCAGCGACTGTGCTGCCTGCAACTGTGCTACTGCTGAGCTTTCATCTGTTTGTGTGACACCATCGGATTTCTCAGGTTCCTGGTGTGCAGGCCTGAGGCACAGGCGAGCTTTCACTGATCCTCTGCCTGTTAAAAGTGGTAAGCAGCAAAGTAGGAACCTTGCTTTGAACTCTGATATTAGAAAAGTGATGGCTTATTCTAATTAAATCAGATAGTAAGCTATTCAAAATAAAAAAGAATACATCAAAACCATCATCTCCATGGCTGAAAATGCAGTGTGGGTTTCCCGAGTCCAGGTGTCCAGTGAGGACTCTTTAGGATTCATATCTAACGGCCTGTTTCTAGGTCATAGATGAAAAAAACCTGGAACACTTTTCTTCAAAAGTGCAACATTTCGCTTCTCACTAATAAAGTCTTCTAGACTATTAACTGGGTGAACAGGACTCACCATAGGGTTTCCCGAATAACCTGTGTCTCAGTAACAAAAACTCTGTCATCGGGAACATACAACGGGTCACTGCTGTACAAGTGCTGGTCCCTATTAGAAAGCAAACAGCAAACGTCAATGAAAAAGTTTCTCATTTAGTAAAATTACCTCTCAAAGAATATATGCAATTTAGTGGTAATTTAATCAGTGATCAATAAACAAGTAAACCCATTACAAGCTGTAAATACCCTCCATATTAATTTTCACAAATCAACTAAAATACTCTTGAAGAAGCACTTTCAGAGCAATCCCAATTGTTATGTTTATTGCTGATTCAACCAAATATTTAAAGTATGTATTGTTTGTGGTTTTTTTGGTCAAAATGGCAATGGTACTTTTATTAACATCCAAGTTTTTAAAAATAATTATTTTCCAAAAGACAGGTCAACAAAGCCTAAACTTTATTTCACCAGTCAGCCTGACGTTGCAATTTAAAATCTTCGAGGCCCACACAAATAGCATTCAGACTTCCTTCTTCCAGGGAACAGAGGGAGCAGAGGTCAGCCTCAGGCTATGTGCTGACAGTACTTTTCTCTGCTGGTCTGTTACATAGTCCTAGCCAAGTTTCTTCTTTTTGAATTGGTTATTTATTTATTTATCTACCTACCTACCTACCTACCTACCTACCACCTACCTATTTTGAGGACATGCTTAGAGAGAGGAAGGGGGGAGTGAGTAAGAGAGAAAGAGAAAGAGACAGAGATAGAGCAGAGACAGAGACTTCAATTGGCTGCCTCTTGCGTGCACACTGACTAGAGATTGAGCCCACAACCTGGGCACATGTGCCTTGACCAGAACTGGAACCTGCATTGTTTCAGTATGTGGAATGATGCTCAAACAACTGAGCCATACCAGGCAGGGCTGGCCAAACTTCTTATTCAGCCAGAGAATGGATTTCTGTCTCAGTGAATGGCAAGAAGATGCACAAACCTGTGGTGAGAGTGTCCTGGGTCCCCTTCAGGGTAAGCTGGGCTGGATATATATATATTTTTTAATTTAATAAATTTTTATTGCTCAGATTATTACATTTGTTTCTCCCCCTCCCCTCCCCATAGCTCCCTTCCACCCGGTTCCCACCCCACCCTCAGCGCTCACTCCCCGCCCCATTGTCCTCATCCATAGGTCTATGATTTTAGTCCAGTCTCTTCCTGCATCTCCCACACCACTTTCCCCCTGATAATTATCAACCCACTCCCTTTCTTTGCCCCTAATTCTATTATATTCACCAGTTTATTCTGTTCCTCATTTTTAATTCACTTGATTTTTAGATTCACTTCTTGACATATATGTATTTATTGATCATAATTTTTATCTTTACTTTTTTCTTCTTCCTTTTCTTAAAGAATACCTTTCAGCATTTCATGTAATACAGGTTTGGCTTCCTTTAGCTTTTTCTTATCTGTGAAGCTCTTTATCTGCCCTTCAATTCTGAATGATAACTTTGCTGGGTAGAGTAATCTTTGTTGTAGATTCTTACTATTCATCGCTCCCTCTTGCCACAGGGGTGAGCAGAACCTGGACCTAACAGTGTAGCCAATTAGGTTAGATTTCAGACAAAAAACCAATTCTCCTTGAGTAGCCACTTTTCCCCCTGCCTTCTCTGTGAGACAGCACAGAAGCTTTATATGTGTTGCTGCGCCAGCTCTGTGCAGTGCAGGATGGTCTCAGCCTGGGGTGACTGCATTCTGAGATTCTGTGGTCATAGGCAATAAAATTTGCTTAAAAATAGATATGTGGCCGAAAACTGGTTAAGCTCAGTGGATGGAGCGTCGGCCTGTGGACTGAAGGGTCCCAGGTTCGATTCCGGTCAAGGGCATGTACCTTGGTTACAGGCACATCAGTGATTCTCTCTTCCTCTCTGTAAAGAATCAATAAAATATATGTTAAAAAAAAAATAGACGTGTGTATATAAATAGATAATTTTGCTGGTGAGAAATAAATCCATCACACAACTTTCCTAAATTCCTCCTTCAAAAAAGACTTCACAAAGGGTTTTATGCATCTCGTGTGCATGAAGAGCTGTGGGTGTGGGCCTTCCTGGATTCTAGGAGCAGCTCACATACCACTAAGAGAGGAAAGAGTTTTTGATAGAGCTTAATTCACCTTGATCATGTGCAGCACCTCCATTCACAAATATCCAGCCCAGGGGAAAACCAAGATGGCAGCCTAGGTAAGCACCTAAATTACCTCGCACAACAATTTTTTTTCTTTTTAAAATATATTTTATTGATTTTTTTACAGAGAGGAAAGGGGAGAGATAGCTAGAAACATGATGGAGTGGGGACAAGAAGCATTTCTCAGTCTCTGTGGGTGCAGCTTTTCAAAGCCCCACAGAGCCTGGAGCAGCACCGGAGGGGCAGTGCTGACAGCCCGGAAGGGAACACTGTGTCTGCAGAACATCAGCCCAGGAACTAGGGGCACAACACAGCCCAATTCCTATCACCAAAGTAAAAGACTGTACTCTGCTGAAGGTGCCAGCCAGTGAGGCAGAAAGGTAGCCAGAGGCAGGGCAGCCCCTCTGTGATGCTGGCTCCGGACAGGGGATATCCCAGAGCAAAATCCTACTGTCCTCACGGCATGGAAGACATACAGAGTCCTCTGGGGGAGGCAGCAATACAGATGATATGCTTAGAGAGCGCTGGGTATGAATTCAGTGCCATCTGCCGAGCGAGGTGCCAAGCCAAGCCTTGACACAGAAGTCTTTGCCACCCCTGACAGCGTGTGTGCCAGAGCCAGGACATGCACAGGAGTACTCTGCCATTGTGTGCATCTCACACAACCTGTTGACAGGGAGTGTCTCCTTCTTATCCAGCTCCCACAACTCAATAGCATCTTACTGGAAGCTACTAGAATGCCTCTGTCCCCTCCCAGGTGAGGTCAGTTACTGGCCTGAGTGCACTGCAGTGGAGCAGAAGCGTTCACTGGGGTAGAACAAGGGCCTTGAGAAGCCAGAGGGAGCCAGCTCAGCTGCAGCCGCTCAGGCTGGGGTCTAGGGCAGGAGTGCCCCATCTGACTGCTACCACAGACTCCCACGGCCACTTGGTACAGAGGGTGTGGTAGGGAGAAGGTTCCAGCCACACTAGGGAAGGTGTGGCTCCTTCTGCATCTTTACTGTGCCAATTACAACGCAGACCTAAACTGGATATCCACAGAGATTTAAATCTGGCAGTCCATAATCAAAATTTCTTCTATTAACACATTAAGTGATAAATGGAGTTTCTTACCAGACAGCAGCTAAATTGGAGTGCAAATGCAAACTATGAGGAAACCTCGAGGACTGAGTTGTCCAGTATTGACAGACCACGTGCTGCTCCAGCCAGCTTCGGGGGTTTGGCTCATCCACTAAAGGAAATGTAACATATTTAAGTTATGAGTTAACAAAAAAACACTTGATTAACTTTGTCACAATACCTGAACTTACAAGTCCCTTCAAATATTCAACAGAAAGAGGCTCTTTAAAATATCAACTACCACCTTGGCTGTTGAGATTGCAGGCTCGATTCCCAGTCAAAGCACATAGCTAGGCTGTGGGTTCAATCCTAACAGACAAAATACGTACAAAAGGCAACGGATCAATGTATCTCTCTCACATTGATGTTTCTCCTTCTCTCTCCCCCTCTCTGCCTCTCTCTCCCTCTCACTCTCTCCCTTCCTCCCTCTCTCCAAAATCAATAAAACATATTCTCAGGTGACAAAAAACATAGCAGCTACCTGACATTTGTATATATAATTATTTATTTCAAACCATAAATATTAAAACATAGCTAACCCTAGTTCAGGTCAAGATGGCAAAGTAGGTAAACACTGTGCTAATGTCCTCCCCCAACCACATTAAAATTACAACTAAATGTACAGAACAGCCATCATTGAGAACTGCCTGACATCTAGAGGAACAGAAGTTCTAAGAAAGAAGAAGTCACTCAAGACTGGCGAGAGCAGCAGAGACAAGAAACCCACATGTGGCAGCTGACAATCATGGGATATCTGAGGCAGAGACCCCCCCTGAGGTCAAGGAGTCCCAGCTCCCCACCAGGCTCCCCAGCCCAGGGTTCCATCGCCAGGAAGAGGAGACCTTACAATGTCTGGCTATGAAAACTAGCGGGGATTCTGTCCATCCAGGTAAGATGAGAGCCTGCTAGAATACAAGGCACCCACTTAAAGAACCTATGCATAGACTCACTTGCCAAGATACAGAAGCACCCTAAGTTGTCCACTGATAGACAACTGGATAAAGAAGTGGTACAGATGCCCTACCAGTTTGGCTCTGTGGATAGAGCATCAGCCTGGGCACCGAAGGGTCGCGGGTTCGATTCTGGTCAAGGGCATGTACCCAGTAGGGGATGTGCAGGAGGCAGCTGGTCGATGTTTCTCTCTCATTGATGTTTCTGGCTCTCTATTCCTCTCCCTTCCTCTTGTAAAAAAAAAAAAAAAAAAAAAAAAATCAATAAAATATATATATATAAAAAAAAAGTGGTACAGATATATACAATGAAATAGTTCTCAGCCATAAAAAAAGAATGAAATCTTACCATTTTTGACATGGGTGGCAATATGCTAAATGGAGTAAGTCATATAAACACCCATATGATTTCACTTATATGTGGAATCTAGAAAACAAAGTAAATGAACAAAACAAAAACTAGACTCATAGATACAGAGAACAGGGTGATGGTAGCCAGATGGGAAGGGATTAAGAAGTAGAAATTAGTAGTTACAAAATAGTCGCAGGGAGTGTAAAACACAGCATAGGAAATACAGTACAAAATATTGTATTAGATCAACCAAAGAACTTTTGAACTTACGTGAGCCTAATCAGCGGTCAAGGACAATAGGGGAGGTGGGGACATGAGTGGAGGTGGGGTGGGAGATTGGAATGGGGGGTTGAGGACAAATATGTGATATCTTAATCAATAAAAAAATTAAAACAAATATTATATTGACTACGTATGGTGTCAACTGTGTTCAAAACTTATGAGGGACAGATTCTAAAATGGCGGCAGAGTAGGTGAATGCTCATGGACATGCTCCCAGGACCAAACTGAAATTACAACTAAAATACAGAATAACTTCCTGAATAACCAACTGAGGACAGCTGGAGAGAACCCTGATCACCAAGGACAGAGTGGAGACACAGAGACAGGCAGGAGGGGCGGGGGCTGCCGGGCTCCCACAGACAGCAGCCGAAGGTCTGCAGAGAGGTCTCAGCTGGGGGAGAGGGGTTGCCACTGAGAACTCTGGGGTCTAGACCCTAAGCTGGGCTCCCCTGCGCACAGACCACAACTGAGAAGGGTGCCCACATAACATCTGGCCGTGAAAAGCAACAGGATTGCTGTCTGCAGGGAGAGACAGCTAGAAATGCAGGCACCCTCTTAAAGGGCCAACACACAAAATCCTGTGTGTAGCCACTCACCTTGGGCTCTGGCAGAGGGGGGGCAGAGTGCCTGGAGCTGAGTGAGCAGAAGCCAGGGTTGGGGCTCTGTGGCTAGACCTCAGAGGCAGACACTCTGGTTTCCTGTGCTGAGTCTCATTTCCTCATGTGCGGGGTCATCTTTCTCTAGCAGACCATTGCCATCCGAGTGATTTTTGCCTGGGGGGTGATGGTGGGTGGGAAGGCAGTTGCCCTATCTATTGGAAAACCCTTTGCCCACTCCGTGGAGTTTCTGAGGCCCATTGCAAGACTGAAAATAACTATCAGCATGCAGGCAGAAGCAACTGCCCCACCCTGTCGGGAAGACATCTTGCTCCTGCCCTGTGATCCACAGTCTGAGATTAACCAAGAATGAACACAGGAGGAGAAACCAATGGCGGCATAGGGCAGACACCCGAATGCAGCCTACCAGAACAAATTTGAATTTAGAACTGGAAAACAGGGGAAACATCACCCTGAAGTGCCGGACGGCTGCCTGAGAGGAGGCTCTGCCATCTGGGAAGGAGAGAAAAGGCACGCTGACCCTCAGGAACTGTGAAGGTGCGGAGAACTGTGTGTGCAAAAAGGCGGCCTTCACTGCTGGCAGGCTTGCGGAGCACGGAGAGGGCGAGCCAGGCTGAGTTCCCTACTGGCTTACTCCCTGAACGTGGAGAGGGCGGATAGCTAATGTGCAGCTAGCTTTCTTGTTCAGGAGGAAAACAGAACCACCCTACTGCTCTGACAGATGGCCCCAGACAGGGAGAGGCCAGACTGTCGGGCAGTGGGCAGAGATCTCTCGGAGGTGTGTGAAGCCAGCGGCCATTACTGTGGGACTCAGAAACCAGACCCTCGTAGGGAGGGGCTGATTATAGTTTGTCTGCACCACCTGAGACTCCACCCTATCCAAGAGGAGCACAGAAGCCCTTCCAGTGGCTAGCTTTCTCAGTTGTCGTGAATAGGACTCTTCTAGGGAGGAACAGACAGGAATCCAAAGCTTGTCTGTGCCTATACCAAAGAGTTGTGTGCGCGCCTGCAACCAATCTTGCGGGATTCAACAAAGTTTGTCTGTGCCACCCCAAGACTCCACCCCATTCAAGCGGAATACAGATACCCTCCTAGCTGAGACACTTCTGATCCTCCTAGCCAATTGGATCAGAAGTGTCTCAACGCTTCCCAGTGATACCAACAACAAGCAAGGCTTAACAATAAGACTGCACACACAGCCCACAAAGGGCTACACCAAGACTGTCCACCTCAGGTAACTGGGAGGCTGACCCACGCAACCATATAGGACACCTTAGCACAAAAGCCACCCTGCCAACTCAGGGAAGCAGTGAAAATGCCGAGACAAGGAAACAGATCACAAACGAAAGAAATGGAGGACAAGAAACAGCTGGATATAGAGTTCAAAAGCACGCTTATAAGGTTTTTCAAGAATTTCCTAGAAAAGGACAATAAAATAAACTAGACCTATGAGGATATGAAAAGGGATCAACTAGAAATAAAGAATATACTGTCTGAAATAAAAAAAATATTATACAGAGTCCTAAAAACAGAATGGAAGATTGCAACAATCAAGTCAAAGATTTGGAAAATAAAGAGCCAGAGGACACTCCTCCGCAGAAGCAAGAAGACAAGAGAATCCAGAAAGTTGAAGATAGTGTAAGAAACCTCTGGGACAATTTCAAATGAACCAACATCAGAATTATGGGGGTCCCAGAAGAAGAGAGAGAGCAAGATACCGAAAGAATACTGGAAGAAATAGTGAAAGAAAATTTCCCCTACCTGGGGAAAGAATTAGACTTACAAGTCTAGGAAGCGCACAGAACCCCAAACAAAAGGAATCCAAAGTGGACCACACCAAGACACATCATAATTAAAATACCAAGAGCAAAAGACAAAGAGAGAATATTAAAAGCAGCAAGAGCAAAGCAGGTAGTTACCTATAAAGGAGCACCCATACGATTGTCAGCTGATTTCTCAACAGAAACCATGCAGGCCAGATGGGAATGGCAAGAAATATTCAAGATGAATAGCAAGAACCTACAGCCAAAAACACTCTACCCAGCAAAGCTATCACTCATAATCGAAGGACAGATAAAGAACTTCACAAATAAAAAAAAGCTAAAGGAGTTCATCACCGCCAAACCAGAATTATATGCATTTCTGAAGGGGGTTCTTTAGGAAGAGGAAGAAGATAAAGATAAAAATTATAATCAACAAATACGTAACTATCAACAAGTGAAACTAAAAGCCAAGGGAATTAAAAATCCTGATGAACAATATTAACTAGTGAATATAATAGAATCCGAGGTATGGAAGGGGAGTGTACTGACGATTCTCAGGAAAAAGGGGAGTGGGGGGTGCGGGAAGAGCCTGAACAAAAACTGTGCACCTATGGATGAGAACAATGGGGGGTGGGGAAAGGGCAGAGGATGGGAACCTGGTAGAGGGGAGCAATTGGGGGAGGGAGGGAAAGATTTATATAAAAAAGATTTATATAAAAAAAATAATGAATGAATACAATCAGACTGCAGGCAGTGGAAGGTCTCTGAAGGAATTGAGATTTTGCCTGATCTGATTTTGGACTCGGGGCTCAGCAAATCAGATCTTCATGTACACCTTGATCCTTCCCAAAGGCACCCAGCCTCAGCAGAGGAGCCACAACCTATGGATTGCTGATAGGTCCAAATAGGGGAATTAGGGCCAGTTACACACAGCATCTGATCCGGTCCTGCACTAGAGATTGGGAGGCATAGCAGGTCTACCTAATTCACAGACACAAACCCAAACAGGCAGCCAAAATGGGGAGATATAATAAAACAAGCCCAAAATGAAAGGACAAGAGAATCTTTCAGAAGAAGAGCTAAATAAATGGAAATAAGAAATGTATCACAGGGTTCAGAATAATGATGGCAAAGATGCTCAACAGCATGAGAAAAGATATTTATGAAGATAACTATAAAGAATGATATAGCACTAATAACAAATCATTTGCAAGGAATCAACAGTAGAGGATTCTCAGAATCAAATCAATAATTTGGAACATGAAGAACCAAAAAACATCTAATCAGAACATCAAGAATATAAAAGTATGAGGATAGTATAAGGAGCCTCTCGGACAACTTCAAGCATACCAATATTCGCATTAATAGGGGTGCCAGAAGGAAGGGAGAGGAAGAGAGGGAGAGAGGGAGAGGGGAGGGAGGGGAAGAGAGCGAGAGAGAGAGAGAGAGAGAGAGAGAGAGAGAGAGAGAGAGAGAGAAGAGAAAGATACTGAAAATATATTTGAAGAAATAACAACAGAAAACTTCCTCTATCTGGGAAAAGAAAGAGACTTACAAGTCCAGAAAGTGCAGAAAGTCCCAAACAAGAGGAACCCAAAAGAGGCCCACAGCAAGGCACATCATAATTAAAATGCCAAGGGCTAAAGACAAAAAGAGAAGCAGTTAGTTACCTACAGGGGAACTCCCATATGACTGTCAGCTGACTTCTCAGCAGAAACTATGCAGGCTAGAGGGAGTGGCAAGAAATATTCAAAGTGATGTATAATAGCAAGAACCTACAACCGAGATTACTCTACCCAGCAAAGCTCTCATTTACACTGAAGGCCAGATGAAGAGCTTCACAAACAAGAAAAAGCTAAAGGAGTTCATCACCACCAAACCAGTATTATATGAAATGTTGAAGGGTACTGAAGAAAGAAGAAAGGAGAAAAAAAACAGAAAAATATGAATAAGATGACAAAAAATAGATATCTATCAACAACTGAATCTAAAACTCAAAATATACAACCAAGAAATCTAATGAAAAAAATGAATTGATGAATAAAATAGAAGCAGAGGCATGGGAACAGAAAGATAAAATTCAGAGGGAAGGAGTGAGGGGAGTTGGGGAGAGATTAATCAGAAATTGTATACTAGAGGCCCGGTGCATGAAATTCGTGCACAGGGGCGAGGAGGAGGAGGAGGAGGAGGAGGAGGAGGAGGAGGAGGAGGAGGAGGAGGAGGAGGAGGGGGTTGTCCCTCAGCCTCTCCAATCTGGGACATCCCTCTCACAATCCAGGACTGCTGGCTCCCAATTGCTTACCTGTCTGCCTTCCTGATAGCTCCTAACCACTTTTGCCTGTCAGCCTGATCACCCCTAACCACTCCCCTGCCAGCCTGATTGATGTCTAACTGCTCCCCTGCCAGCCTGTTTGCCCCCAACTTCTCACTTCTGCCAGCCTGGTCACCCCTAATTGCCCTCCCCTGCAGGTTTGATCACTCCCAACTATCCTCCCTTGCAGGCCTGGTGCCTCCCAACTACCCTCCCCTGCTAACCATCTTGTGGTGGCCATCTTGTGTCCACATGGGGGCAGGATCTTTAACCACATGGGGGCAGCTATTGCGTGTTGGAGTAATGGTCAATCTGCATATCACTCTTTTATTAGATAGGATAGAGGCCTAGTGCATGGGAGGGGGCCAGCTGGTTTGCCCAGAAGGGTGTCCTGGATCGGGGTGGGGGTTCCCTTGGGGTGTGGGGCAGCCTGAGTGAGGGGCCTGTGGTGGTTTTCAGGCCGGCCACAGCCCCCTGATAACCCAAGGAGAGGCCCTGGTATCTGGGATTTATTTATCTTCTATAATTGAAACTTTGTAGCCTGGAGCGGAGCCAAACCCCCTGTTTGCTCCATTGCGACAGCCATTTCTGTTTGGGATTTATGTATCTTGTATAATTGAAACTTTGTAGCCCGGAGTGGAGGCTTAGGGCTCCTAAGGAAGGCGGAAAGCTTGGCTTCCTCCATTGTCAATAGGAACTCAAGGCTCTGTGGCCGCAGCCATCTTGGTTGGGGTTAATTTGCATACATGCTAATTGTCTGGTGGTCGTTTGTGGAGCGGAGTGATGGTTAATTTACATATTACTCTTTTATTAGGTAGGACTAGAGGCCCAGTGCACAAAATTCAGGCATGGGGGGAGTGTCTCTCAGCCCTGCCTGTACTCTCTCCAATGTGGACCCCTTGAGGGATGTCCAACTGCCTGTTTAGAATTGGGCCTAAACGGGCAATTGGACATCCCTCTCACAATCCAGGATTGCTGGCTCCCAATCACTCGCCTGACTGCCTGATCACCCCCTAACCACTCCCTTGCCAACCTGCTCAACGCCTAACTGCTCCCCTGCAGGCTTGGTCACCCCCAACTGCCCTCACCTGCTGGCCTGGTCACCCCTAACTGCCCTCTTTTGCCATCCTGGTTGCCCCTAACTGCCCTTCCCTGCTGACCTAGTCACCCCTAACTGTCCCCCCTTGCCAGTCTGGCTGCCCCAATCTGCCTTCCCCTGCCAGCCTGGTCACCTCTAATTCTCCTCCCCTGCTGGCTTGGTCGCCCCTAATTGTCCTCTCCTGCAGGCCAGGTCACCCCTAACTGCCCTCTTTTGCAACCCTGGTTCCCCCTAACTGCCCTCCCCTGCTGGCCTGGTCGCCCCTAACTGTACTCCCTTGCAGGTCTGGTTGTCCCAACTGCCCTCTCCTGCTTGCTTGGTCATCCCTAACTGCCCTCCCTTGACACTTGGTTGCCCCCAACTGCCCTTCCCTGCAGGCCCGGTCACCCCCAACTTCCCTCCTCTGTTGTCCTGGTCCCTCCCAACTGCCCTTCCCTGCTGGCCATCTGTGTCCATATGGAGGCAGGATCTTTGACCACATGGGGACAGCAATCTTGTGTGTTGGAGTGATGGTCAATCTGCATATTATCTTTTATTAGATAGGATAGAGGCCTGGTGCATGGGTGGGGGCCAGCTGGTTTGCCCTGAAGGGTGTCCTGAATCAGGGTGGGGATTCCCTTGGGACGTAGGGCAGCCTGGGCGAGGGGCCTGTGGAGGTTTGCATGCCAGCCACGCCCCTTGGTGACTCAAGCAGAGGCCCTGGTATTTGGGGTTTATTTTTTACAATTGAAACTTTGTAGCCTAGAGCAGAGCCAAGCCTTCTGCTTGCTCCGTGGCAGCAGCCTTTTCTGCTGGGGATTATATATCTTCCATAATTGAAACTTTGTAGCCTTAAGTGGAGGCCAGGGCAGGCCAGGGTGTGTGAAAAGCTTGGCTTCCTCCATTGCTCGGGCAACCCTAGTCTCCTGCTCTTTCCAGCTCTGTGGCTGCTGCCATTTATGTTTGGATTTGTTTACCTTCCTTCTATAAGTGAAACTCTGTAGCCTTGAGCGGAGGCCTAGGCCAGCAAGGGCAGGCAGAAAGCTTGGCTTCCTCCATTGCCTGGGAAATCCAAGCCTCCCTCCTGCTCTCTGTGGCTGTAGCCATCTTAGTTGGGTTTATTTGCATACTTGCTCTGATTGGCTTATGGACATGGCCTGTGGGTGTAGCGGAGCGATGGTTAATTTGCATATTACT
The DNA here is from genome assembly GCA_963693515.1 of Pipistrellus nathusii. Classification (NCBI taxonomy): domain Eukaryota; kingdom Metazoa; phylum Chordata; class Mammalia; order Chiroptera; family Vespertilionidae; genus Pipistrellus; species Pipistrellus nathusii. The sequence goes on along the minus strand of OY882867.1, from coordinate 68,521,923 downwards.
CTTTTATTAGATAGGATATGCATTACCTATTGACAGAAAAAAAGGGTAATAAGGCCTGTGGCAGCGAGGGAACCAGGTGGAGTGGGGCAATGGGAGGAAAAAAGGAAACACCTGTAAACTCTCAACAATAAAGATTTAAGAAAACCATATGGGGGATCTCTGTACAAGTTATATACATGTCTAACCACTATGCTATATACCTGAGTAACAAAATTTTGAACAGTTAACCCAATCCAATAATGAAATAAAAACAAACAGCATGATCAAGGAATTATAGTTCAGGAATTCAAGAATGATTCACTATCAAAAAATCTATCAATGCAATAGTAAAGTAAAAAAGAAAAATTACAGGATTCTCTCTCAAATAAAGAATAGCATTTGATAGAGTTCAATATCTAGTCATGATTAAAGACATCTAGAAAAATAGAAGGAAATTGTCTCAATTTGATAAAGGTCCCAAAACCTATAACCCAAGCCCATTATACTTCATGAAAGAAGTTCAGATGCAGCCCGCTAAGGATGAAACCCACCAACTTCTACTGCCCTTGCTTCCTCTGCAGACTAGAGGGCTGGCCAGAAAAAAAGACACTGTTAACATGTCTTTTTTATTTTTTTATTTTTATTGATTTGAGAAAGAGAGGAAGAGAGAAGGAGGGAGAGATAAAAACAACAATGAGAATCACTGATCTGTCGTCTCCTGCACACCCTTCCTGGGAATAGAGCTCACAACTCAAGCATGTGTCCTGCCCAGGAATCAAACTAGCAACCTCTTGGTTCATGGGTCAATGCTCAACCACTGAGTGACACCAGCTGGGTGGTTAACATGTCTTGAAGAAAACATAACATATAAGAACCAGCAGAAGGAGATAAAATTGTCAGTATTTGTAGGCAGTGTGCGCTAGTGGGGTCCCTCAGCCTGGCCTGCTCCCTCTCTCGATCCAGGACCCCTCGGAAGATGTAGTACTGGGTGTGGGCACCGTGCTGCTCCCACTCTCCCAGCTCTACTGCACCTGCTGTGTGTACCACTGCCGCCTGCTAATGCGGAGGTGGAAGAGGCTTATGCCGCTGCAGCTGTACTTGCCAGCTGTGAGCCCAGTGTATGGCACCTGTCAGTCAGCTGAGTGGCGTTCCTGCATTGAGTGTCCGGCCCCTGGTGGTCAGTGTGCATCATAGCAATTGGTCTTTCAGTTGCTTAGGCTTTTATTTATATATTAGAGGCCAGTGCATGAAATTCATGCTCTGGGGTGTGTGTGTGTGAGGGTGTTCCTCAGCCCAGCACCTCTTCAATCTGGGATCCCTTTCACAACTGGGACTGCTAGCTACCAACTGCTTGTCTGCTGCATGCCTGATTGCTCCTAACTGCTTCTGCCTGCCAGACTAATCACCCCCTGACCACTCCCCTTCCAGCATGATCAACGCCTAACTGCCCTCCCCTGCTGGTCTGATCACCCCCACTGCCCTCTCCAGCCAGCCCGATCACCCCTACCTGCCCTCCCCTACAGGTCTGGTCCCCCCAACTGCCCTCCCCTGCAGGCCTGTTCACGCCCAACTGCCCTCCCCTGCAGGACTGGTTCCCCCCAACTGTCTTTTCCTGCTGGCCTGGTTGCTCCTAACTGCCATCCCCTGCCAGCCATCTTCTGATCTTGTGCGAGGGTGTGATAGTTACTTTGCATATTACCTCTTTATTATATAGGATTAGAGGCCCAGTGCATGAAGTTTATGCACGGGTACTGTCCCTAAGCCTAGTCTGTGATCAGGGCCATCTTCCCCAGCTGCCAGCCCCCTTCCCCGCTGCCACGCACCCTGGTTCCCAGTTTGCTATATCAGGCGATTGGAGCCTGAAGGCCAGGGGAGGAGGGACCGAGAGGTCAGCCGGTCCCACCTGCTTGTGGCCCTGTCCCGCTAACGGGTCACCCTCTGTGTGAGGGGTGACCAGCAAGGCAGGGGCCTTTTCCTGGTGCTTCGCACACTCCTCGCTTTGCACCCCCAGGTCTGTTTGCCATCAGGAGATGGGAGCCAGCCGGCCTGGGAAAGGGACTGAGAGGTGGTCAGTACACCTCACAGTGATTGGTCAAGCAGTCGTTCTGTCATTTTGGTCACTGGGCTTTTATTATATAGGACTAGAGACCCAGCATTGTGTATGTGTAGGGTCCAGGAGGCCTAGCTGCCATAAGGGCCATTTCTGCTGCCCCAAGACACCTTGCATACTCCGCGGATGCTGCCGGCACCCAAGGGGTGGGGTTGCGGGGAGGGCCCAAGAGGTGCTCCATGAATCTCATGGTGACTGGTCTTTTGGTCATTTCAGTCATGAAGCCTCTGGCCTTTTATTATTATGACAGATGAAAGTCCAGCAATGTTGGATATTAAGAACTATTTATAAAATCCAATAGTGTGCCCTGATCGGTTTGGCTCAGTGGATAGAGTGTCGGCCTGCAGACTGAAGGGTCCCAGGTTTAATTCTAGTCAAGGGCATGTACCTTGATTGCGAGCACATTCCCAATGGAGGGTGGGGAAGGCAGCTGATCGATGTTTCTCTCTCATCGATGTTTTTAACTCTCTATCCCTCTCCCTTCCTCTCTGTAAAGAGTCAATAAAAAAGGACATTATTTGAAGGATATCATGCAAAATGTTAATAAGAAAAGATCATTATAATGTCTAAAACTTAGGAATTAATATCTAGATATCCAAAAAGGTCTGAAGGGTCAGGTTGGGCAGATAGGACATGATACTCAAAAAAACAAGCAAATGAGTCAATAATACTATGTACAGTGCCAGGTGGTACTAGAAATATCAGAAGGGACCACTTTGTAAAGTATATGATTGTCTAACTGGTATGCTGTACACCTGAAACTCATACAAAATAATACTGAATGTAAACTGTAATTGAAAAAGAAAAACAAGCAAAAGATGTCATAGAAGGGGCTATACTGAGGGACCTTAGGAATCACAAACACTTGTAACCTCACACAAATGCAAACAAAAATAGACTCCAAACAGAGGAGAGGATTTTACAAACCATAATGGGTGGGGTACTGGGCAGAGAAGGCCAGGCAGCTCAGGACACCACTAACAAAAATGTGGGGGTACGAAGCACAGCATCCCCCACAGTTGTTGGGAGAAACAGAAGAAATGTTCACAGCTGAGACCGGTTTGGCTCAATGGATAGAGCGTCGGGTTGGGGATGAAAGGTCCCAGGTTCGATTCGGGTCAAGGACATGTACCTTGGTTGCGGGCATATCCCCAGTAGGGGGTATGCAAGAGGCAGCTGATCGATGACTCTCTCTCATTGATGTTTCTAACTCTCTATCTCTCTCCCTTCATCTCTGTACAAAATCAATAAAATATATTTAAAAAAAAAAGAAAAAAAAGAAGAAATGTTCACAGAGTGATATGGGCAGATTTCACCCAGAGTTCAATGCAAAGAAAAACAAAGTTTACACATAGTATCACAGTTGCATATAGTTTAAAATCAGAACCCACCCACCAACATAATCCTATCTAATAAAAGATTAATATGCAGATTGACCATCACTCCAACACAAAAGATGGCTGCCCCCATGTAGACACAAGATGGCCAGCAGGGGAGAAGAGTTGGGGGGACCAGGCCTGAAGGGAAGGGCAGTTGAGGGGGACCAGGCCTGCAAGGAAGCAGTTGGGGACGATCAACCCTGCAGGGGAGGGCAGTTAGGGGTGACCAGGTCGGCAGAGGGAAGTTGGGGGCAAACAGGCTGGCAGGGGAGCAGTTAGACATCAATCAGGCTGACATGGGAGTGGTTAGGGGGTGATCAGGCTGGCAGGCAGAAGCAGTTAGGGGCAATCAGGAAGACAGGCAGGTGAGCATTTGGGAGCCAGCAGTCCTGGACTGTGAGAAGGATGTTCAACTGCCCATTTAAACGAGCAGTCGGACATCCCTTGAGGGGTCCCAGATTGGAGAGGGTGCAGGCTGGGCTGAGGGACACTTTCCCCTGCCCCCCCCTCCCCCCCGTGCACGAATTCCGTGTACCGGGCCTCTAGTGTACCTTATAAGAAAGTGACATATGTGAGAACACACAGACCTGCTCCATCAGAACAGGTGTCTATATCTAGGGGACAAGGGAGAATGAAAGACACAAAGAGAAGAAATATGCAGAGGGCCCTGAACACACCAGTGACAGCGTGCTCTTTAATCTTCGCTCTGCCCTGAACGTCCCCATCAAGAATTAGAAAGTAAGGGGAGGAAAGAGAAAATCATTAGGAAGCTAAAATCAGCTTTAACTCCATTGTGTTCACTGGGCAAGGTTCAAGTACAGCGCACAGGGCCTGGGCACAGATCCCAGCCTCTGGGGCTTGTGTCTCAGCAGTGCAGCCATGGCAAAACCATGTAGCCAGGCTGCTGCTTCCTTATCTATAAAATGAGGAGGAGGATTCAATAACCTAATCTATAAGGTTGTTTCCAGCTCTTTCTAGATTCTATGAGTTCACAGTTCTTCAATGAACATTAAAAAGCAGACACCCAAATTGAAAATTAAATGGTATAGATCTTTTCCTTTTATTTATTTATTTATTTTTTTAAATTTTTTAAATTGATTTTATACAGAGAGGAAGGGAGAGAGATAGAGAGTTAGAAACATAGATGAGAGAGAGTCATCAATCAGCTGCCCCCTGCACACCCCCTACTGGGGATATGCCTGCAACCAAGGTACATGCCCCTGACCGGAATCGAACCCGGGACCCCTCAGTCCCCAAGCCGACGCTCCATCCATTGAGCCAAACCGGTCCTGGCAGATCTTTTCCTTTAGTTACCAACTTTAGCAAAGGAAATCCTTCTCCAATAAAAATAAACTAAAAATATTCAGGACCAACACAATTCTCAGAACTATGAGAAAATAACAAAATTGCAGTCTAAATCCCCTTTCAACATTAATTCTATAGCGCTACTTCTTAGAGAATTATAGACCTAGTGATAAAAAGATGTGTTTTTTAAGGATGGCAGAGCTTGCCAATATTTTAAATGACATAGATGAGTCTCAAAGCTGGTCTTTCCTTCTAGAGAATTCTTCCATTAGAGGAAGATGCCGACATCCAAGAACACAATACCTTTCCAGCTGACACATGGCCCCAGCTTTCTGTTGTTATTTTGCTCCTCTAATGGAGTCCTGTCCACCTGAATCCCAGAGTCCTCTCTGCTCCAGGGCCGAGGATCATCTTCATCCTCACTATCTTCAGACCAATTCTGATGAAGAAAGGAAAAACACATATCCTTAGAAGGTGTAACAATGGAAGCTAGCACTTATATTAAAAGATTAGGAAAATTTCAGAGGAAAAGCAGAAACTATATCAAATAAAACTTTTTCTAAATGTCTTGAATGTATGGAATTATTTTCAGTGGCAAAAATCCCAAGTTACAGTTCTTTAAAGGATACTTTGCATTCGATTTCCTAGTTCTAAAGATTTTATATAAAATCTTAATGAATCTCTCATAATAAACTACTCTAGTTCATTAAAGAATGAAGTTGCTGCAAGACAGAAGGACCCATAAAAGTCATATATATCACTTGGAAAGATATTCAATAGGAAAACTATTGACACTTACCGGTGTGTCTATATTCGGACTAAGGTCAATTTCTTCACCTTCCATTAAGTATTTCCCCCAGTCAAAATCATCTTTCTTTTCTAAAATGTAAAAGAAGGATCTTATCAGTTTTATTAAATTGTGTGGGGGAAAAATCCACCCCAAACCTATAGGGAAAAAGTCTACCAAAACTCAAAATAAAATGCACTTGGAAATGTTTCTAATACATTTAAATTTCTTTATCAAAAATAATTTTTCTCTTCATATAATTGAGATTAGTTCAACTTACAAAGTCAGAATCATATTTTAAATGAAAATTTGCAATTGTAATTGTATACAAGGCAACAGAAATATTTTAGTTTCATAAATTTTTACAAAGTTTATAAAAAACAATTAAGCATTAAAATAATTTCTTTGTTATATAATAGAGTATCTGATAACATACCCACTTCTTTATCTCTTGGAATTTCCACGTAATTGCTGCTTGAAGGCGAGTCAGAAAGACATAGGAGAAGTGACAGTATGGAATAATGCACATCTGTCTTTAAAACAAACAAACAAAAAAAACCAAAACAAAACAAAAAAAGAGTATGAGCCACTGAGGTTGGCAAGAGCCTTTTAAAATTAGCTTGAGTAAAGAAAAGATAATCCCATGACTGTTAGGTACTTGATTTTTTTTCTAGTTTGAGAAAACATGAATTATCCTATTTAATAAAAGCCTAATATGCAAATTGTCCCCTCAACTGGGAATTCTGCTGGGAGTTTGACAGCTTGCTATGATGTATGCTAACCACCAGGGGGTGGAGCAGAACATGGTGGGTGTTGTTGACATGGCGCTGGCAGTGGGCAGCAGTGGAGGTGCTGCAGGTCCTGATGGGCCCCGTCAAGAGCAGAGCCAGGGCAGAATGGTGGAGTAGGGGAGTGGCACCTGCAAGCCACTGGTCATCAGGTGGGGCCTGATTGCTTCGCTGTTTACTAGTCACCCTGGGATTGGATCAGTGGGGTGAGTAGGCCCCTGCAGGCAGTGATCAGCCAGGGCAGTGGGGATGGAGCCACTGTCCTGCTCCCTCAGAACCTGGGAACCGGGTGGCATGGGGTGATTGGTGGGGTGATCAAGTCCTGCAGGTGGTGACCAGCAGTAGTGGTGGGGGAGTGGTTGCTGACAGGCTCCTTCAGTGACTGGGAACCAGGCAGTGGCATGGCTGGCAGGGCAATTGGGGCCCTGCAGGCAGGAACCAATATGGGTAGCAGGTGGTGGGGCCACCAACCTGCTCCCAGGAGCTGAGGGTGAAATGTTAAATTGTAATTTTAAAATATTTCTTCTAATTATTTTCCTTTCAGTGTGCACAAATCAGTGCACCAGGCCACTAGTTACCTAAATAAAATCTAACCTCTAAATTATCCTTAGAAATTTTGTTTTTCAAGTACACTTTACGTTCAATATTATTTTGCATTAGTTTCAGGTATAAAGTGATTCCCTCCAATATTTCAATTACCCATCTGGCACCATATATAGTTATTACAATATTATTGACTACATTCCCTATGCCATACTTTATATCACTGACTATTCTGTAACTGCCAATTTGCACTTCTTAATCCCTTCACCTTTATCACCTAGTCCTTTAAACCCCATCTCCTCTGGCAACCACCAGTCTCTTCTCTTGTATCTATGAGCTTGTTTCTGTTTTGTTTGTTTATTTTGTCCTTTAAACTCCACGTACAAGTGAAATAAGATGGCATTTGTCTTTCTCTGCCTGACTTATTTCACTCAGCATAACACCCTTTAGGTCTATCCATGTGGTTGTGAATGGTAGGAGTTCATGCTTTTAGTGGCCAAGGACTTGTCCATCATGTATATACCACTCTATATTTTATACTTCAATGTGCATACATAAGGAACCTGTCCAAAATGCATTACCTAAATCATAATGAGGAATCATCAGACACATCTAAATTGAGAGAGTCAATTTACCAATAATTTCTTGGCCTATGCAGGTCAAGAAAAAGAAAGGCATCTATTCCAGATTAGACACAATTGCTGAAATTGAGCAAGGGAGCATAGGAGTTCCTTTTACTATTCTTTAACTTTTCTTTATATTTCTTTAAAACTTAAATTATATTTAAAAAGTTATCAAAATAAAAATGCTCCAAATTTGCTAAAAATCAAAACTATGCATGGAAAGGAGAGGTGGGTTAAATTCAAGGGAGGTACGGGAAGGTCTAATACCTATAGATTAGGGACCAACTCTCCCTATTCTGTAGTCCAGAGCACCTTCTGTCCATCTCCATTGTGTTAATTCACCCTATATAATAAAAACCTAATATGCAAATCGACCAAATGGCAGAACGACTGGTCACTATAATGGGCACTGATCAACAGGGGGCAGATGCTCAATGCAGGCGCTGTCCCCAGCCCACAGGCCCCAGGCCAGCCCAGGCGGGTGCCAGCAGGGGGCCTCTCTGATTGCCTCACAGATGGGCCCTGACCACTGGCCAAGCCTAGGCTCCCTACTAGTGCACGAATTTCATGCACCAGGCCTCTAGTAATAATAATAATTAAGATAACTATTTGGTGGTACCATGTCTTTTTTACTCTGTATTTCCACCACTTAGTATGATGCTAGAGATAGAATACAAACTTGGTAAACTTTCTTGGAAACATAAAGTTCACTGAGAAGGTTGCAAGGGCTTCCTTTTTATTGGTAATTTCTCATCTGCTTGAAAATGTGTGAGATTCCTTCACAGAGAATTTTTATCCCCCAGAAAAAAATAATCTAAAATGGAAATACAGTTGACCCTTGAACAATGCAGGGATTCGAGATGCTGACCATGCACACAATGAAAAATGTACATACACAGATTCCCAACTGCCAGCTGACCCTTGAATGACTTGGGTTTGAGCGCTGTGGCTCAAATAAAGTTTGTCACTGCATATAACTGGGTCCATGAAGGTTAAACCCACATTGTTCAAGGGGTCAGCTGCGCTTGAAGAAAATAACTCTCACTATATGAATCTATTATTTATTAACAATTACTGTCAGATTGGATTTGGGGTGTGTGTGTGTGTGTGTGGAGCGTTTGTGCACCTGAAAGAGGTGAAACTTACCAGGGAGTGAGGAAAGATGGCATAGTATGGCATAATGGAGGGTGGTAGTCTTAAAACCCTGTCCCCAAAAACTAATTATAAAGCTGCACAAAATTGCCAAGACGACCATTTCAGTGCTCTGCTTCAAGCACAGGAAGTGTTAATCCATAAGAATGACCTTGTGACCACTCAGAAACTCTATTTCTTAAAACATGACCCATTCTCTCTTCTGTCCCATTCACTCCCTCTTAGGACATCAGAGTCTAGTCAACATCAAACTGTCTTAAGATGCCCTAACCAGTTTGGCTCAGTGGAGACAGTGTCAGCCTGCGGACTGAAGGGTCTCAGGTTCGATTCTGATCAAGGGTATGTACCTTGGTTTCAGGTACATTCCAGTAGGGCATGTGCAGGAGGCAGCTGATCGATGTTTTTCTCTCATCAATCTTCCTAACTCTCTATCCCTCTCCCTTCCTCTCTGCAAAAAATCAATAAAATATATATTTAAAAAACAAACTGTCTTAAGAACAAGCCTCAGGTCTGTGGACCTCGGAGACAGTTTTCGTCAAGGTAAAGATAACACCGTAACTTCAGTTGTATTTCAGTCCTAGACCCATGAAACCCTTAATAACCCCACGGACCACATCCTCAAGAAACCAGACAGAACAATGCCATGGTTGTATCAGGACATGATACAAAAACCAACTACTTCCTCCTCTGGTCCCAACCAATCAGCAGAGGGCATGATCTCAACTCTGTTAGCCACCACACCATGATTAATGATTGTCCCCCGTACACATTCCCTGGAAGCCATCAGGGAGCCAGGTCTTTGAGCATTGCTTACCTATGACTCTGGGCTTGGCACCATTTCCTGAACTAATAAAGCCTCTTTCTTGGATGCAAACTCCTGATCACGTTTGATGGGCCGCAGAGTCTGTTAACGAATAGTGTGAGCTTGTGGCACATCTGCCTGGGACCATCTCCCTGCCTCCCTCCAGCTCCATCAGAGTGGCAGTTCAACTAGGACTGGACAGAGAGTGAAAACAAGCAGCCTTGTTGCTGTTCTCCTGAGAGCTGTCTGTTAAAGTGGCAACTGCAGTGACAAGTGAGCAGGGGAGCCAGTGACTGCTGGCCGTGTGGAGCAAGTAGTGGGCCGGTAGGACAGCTGAGGGTTCACCACGCAGCTCCTGGGGGCAAGACAGGGGGGCTGCTAAGCTCTCCACATGTCTGGGATTGACTAGAGGCTGTGATATGCACAGCAGGCCAAGTGGACCCATGCCTCTCACGCGTTGCTGGCTAAGGGAGTGGAGCCCATGCACAGAGGAGATGCGAACTAACAAAGTACAAGCAAGGACAGACTTGAAAATGGACTTAAGTATGCATGTACTCTCAGTCCACACACAAATAAAGCAGATGAATACCCCAAATCATTTGAAGTAATATACCATATGTCATGGACTGAATGTCAAATTCACATGTTTAAACTCGAATCCCCAATTTGATGGTATTTGGAGGTGGGGTCTTTGGGAAGTAATTAGGTCATGAGGTGGGAGCCCTGATTCAATGAGATAAAAAAAGATAGCAGAGCCCTGGCCAGTGTGGCTCAGTAGTAAGCCCATGCACATGTTCGATTCCTGTTCAAGGGCACGTGTCTGGGTTGCAGGTTTGATCCTCAGACCCTGTCAGGGAACGTGCAGGAGGTAATCAATTAAGAAACTTTGATTCCCGCCCCCCCCCCCCCCTTCTTTCCTTCCCTCCCTTCCATTCTTTCTAAAACTCAATGGGAAAAATATCCTCAGGTGAGAATTAACAGCAACAACAAAAGGAGATACCAAAGAGCTCTCTCGGCCATGTGCGGACTTGGAGAGAAGGTGGCCTTTTACCAGTCAAGTGGAGTCCTCACCAGCAACCAAACTGGCCGGCACACTGACCTCAGACCTTCTAGCTTCCTCAACTTATGAAAGGAAATTTCTGTTTTTAAGTCCTTGGTATTTTGTTATGGCAGCTCCAGCTGAAGAAGACATCACATTAATAGAATACAAAGCAAAAAAAAATTATCATCTCAAAGATGCAGAAAGATATGACAAAAATTCAACACTTGCTCTCAACACACTAGAAATAAAAGGGAACATACACAACATGCTGAAGGGGATTCAGTGGAAACCTACAACTAACATGATAATTAATGACCAGAACTGAAGCTTTCCCTCCAAGGCTGGTAACAAGGCACAGATGTGCACTCTGGCTTTTGTTCAGCATTTTTTCGAAGTTTCCAGCAATACAGTAAGCTGAAAAATAAAAACTACTCTATACCAGAAAGGAAGGAGTGATTTTAATCAGCGATGACATGATTATAGAAAACTAGTGGCCTGGTGCAGGAATTCATGCACACTGAGAGGAAATTAATTAGAAGAAATATTTTAATATCACTATTCACCCCTTATAATAGAAGTATCAACCAAATTCATGATCGACAATGACACATCAAAACACACGTGCGATTGGTGCCAGCGAGAGCTTTATATGTATCGCACATTTGCCAATCAACTTAGTCTTTTATACATATAGAATGAACTTGCTTAATTAGACCTGCTTTCTGATGTAGCTAAACGTTTTCCAACCCAGTGAAGCACCCCAACTTCTCTTTCAGGTAATTGTTCACAACACAGCAGTAAAAATCAACACAAAGCAGATTATTATTGTAGATCATGCAGGGAGAACAAAGGGTGAAATATTTAACTGCAGCAGTGTTTGACTATATTCTGCGCAGTGACAAAAAACCTAGTCATTTTCTAGGTCCACCATTTCTTATTTCTTTTCAGCTGAGTCAAGTTTCTAAGCTTTCTAAATCTCCGTTTTCCAGCTAATGAAAAGAAAGTAGGATTCTGACCCCAAAAAAATGGCAATGGAAGAGACAAACATGTTCCGAGCCTTATCCTGGAGCAGATAGAAAAGCTGAGGGTCTCACGGGGGGTGTCTATTGGTGAGCTAAGGGACAGCTAAACTACAGGAAAAGGTGGGGGACTGCAGGACAGAGCGCCCCTGACCAGGTAGCCTCTACTGCTGCTGGGTTCTCTCCCGGAGCCAATGGCTCAGATGCAGAGAGTGCGCCATCTTGAAGGAAAAAGTGGATGTTATCGGAAGCCTGAAAATCTACAACTGCGGCATCCACCAGCTGCGAACCCCAGAGCACCGGTCCCCAATTGGCGCAAACACGCTGATTCAGAGGAGCTCTACACTCCACCACAAGAAAGGCCAGATCTCGCCTGGGATAAGGTGGTCTCTGATCCCGGCAGGGCAGGGAAAAGCGCGCACCGTGGGAGCTGGAGGACCGGGGGAGGTCTGCACCTAGAAAAACCCGTGGCTGCTGGGGATGGCGTGATCCGTGAATGTGGAAGGGGTCCTCAGAGCTGCTAACAGAGGGGATCTCTAAAAACCAACCCATTTTGATCTGACACAGAAGGACAGCCTGAAGGTTTGGAAGTGTGCCAGCTGCTTGGCCACAGGGGAAAAGGGGACTGTGCAGACTTGCACGTGGCCCAGAGTTTGCACACTTCCGCTTTTTCCTCTTTGAATCCTTGCTTCTGAATGCTAGGCCCAATGCATGAGATTGCCCAGTGGGGGACACCCTAGGAGACTGCAGGGGAAAGTTGTTTTTCTGGAACCTGGGGGTCAGAGCAGAGAGTGACTGTCAGAGAACCAGCTCCGGGGCGGCCCACTCCCACAGACCAGTACTGAGTGTCACAGGGAAAGCAGACCTAAGCATGGGCTAGAGAGGATCTACAGACCAGAGGTCAATCCAGAAACACTGCCACGCAGGGGCTGAATCACAAATTGCCTGTGTAATCATAAATAAAGGAATATAAGAAAGTAAGACACACTGCCTGCTTAAAAATCAGGGCTAGCTTACAACATTGAGGAGCGGTGGAAAGCAGGGAACTGCAATACTGTCCTGACTGGGAAACAGGCATGCTAAACAGAACAGTAGAGGAAGTGAATGAACTTTACTACTGCACATTTTATTTTTATTATTTTAATTTTTTAAAATCTTTTGCTTCAGAAACTAATTTTTTTTTCTTTTTTCCTCACTTGATTTTACCTTTTTAATTACATTTTCATTTTCAATCAGTATTATTACTACTACTATTTTACGTCTTTTTTAAGTGTCATTTTATTTTCTCTTTATTTTACTTGAGTTTCCTCAAAAAAAAAATAGAACTCTCATTTGATCCAGTGATCCCACTCCTAGAAATATATCCCAAGAAACTAGAAATACAAATCAGAAAGGATATATACACCCCTATGTTCATAGCAGCACAATTCACCATAGCTAAGATCAGATGAGTGGATTAAAAAACTCTAGTACATCTACACAATGGAATACTATGCTTACCATTTGCAACAACATGGATGAAGATGTAGAGCATTATGCTAAGTGAAATAAGCTAGGCAGAGAAAGATAAATATCACAGGATCTCAGTCATTTGAGGAATACAATGAACAAAATAAATTTATGAACAAAAATAGATCCAGAGACAGAGAAACATTAATCAGAATGTCAAACCTCAGGGAAGGTAGTGGAGGGTAGGAGTAAGAGGGAAAGGTCAACAAAGGACTTAGATGCATGCATATAAGCCTAATCAATGAACACAGACAACAGGGAGGATGGGGATATGAATGGGAGGTGGGTGGTAATGGGGAATAATGACCCGTTTTTAAGATCTTAATCAATAAAGAAATAAAAAAAGAAGGAAAATAGGATTCCATCGAATCTCCTATACCTACTCCAGGACTTTTGTGAGGATCAAATGAGATGAGGCATGGGAAAATACTTCACAGATATTGGTTAAAGTGCAAATGTTTTCAACTGGCTATAAAGCAAGTTTTATTCCTGTGATGAAGAAACTATAAGGAGGAGGATAGTCGCTAGGGAGAGGAAGCTGGGTGTTGCTATGTGATGTCATTACCTGGACAGACACTTAGCATATTATACACACACACACACACACACACACACACACACACACACACAGACTAGGGGCCCAGTGCACAAATTTGTGCACCTTGAAAGGAACTGTGGGCTGTGAGGTTGCAGTAAGCACAGGGGCAAGTATCAGCTCATCATCTGTGCCCCTGCCCAGCCCTTCCCACCGCGGCCCTTGGTTCTGTCTGCTGGCAGCCCTGTTCCAACCACACGCTAATGGCGCTGTGCTGCTTGCACCCACTGATAGCACAGAGCAATTGGGGCTGGTGCCTGCAGTGGGTGCAAGTGGTGGCTGCTGCCCTAATTGCCCCTCAGGAGCAGGGGAAAGTGGAGAAGCCCTCAGGAGTGATCAGGGTCAGCAGCTACCACTTGCACTTGCTGATGGTGTCTAGTGATCGGGACTGGCACCGGGCACCGGCAGGGGGTACAAGAGGTAGCTCTGGCGCCAGCTGTGAGCAGGGCCGGTGCTGGCAGTGGGTGCTAGCAGTATCTCCAATGCCGACAGTGTGAGTGGGCTTGGCGCTGGCAGCAGGTATGAGTGGGGCTGCGGTGTGTGGGAGCAAAGAGTTTTCAGTAACCACCAGAGGCTTGCCCTAGTGACAGTGACCAGCACCCTGCCTTGGTCTGGCGCCCCCGCTCACCTGTTCCACCATCCCGCCATGGCGAAGGCCCACTACTTTCCACACATGCTCCCTGGTGGTCATAGCACATCAGAGTGACCAGTTGTACGGTTGTTCTGCCATTTGGTCTATTTGCATATTAGCCTTTTATTATATAGTATACTAAGCAATCCAGAAGAAAATTGCAAGAATAAAGCTATTATCAAGGCTAAGTATATAAAAAATTTTTTATACGCTAGCAATAAGGAATCTAAAAACGAAATTAAGAAGACAATCCCCTTCATAATAGCACCGAACAGAATAAAGTATTTGGGAATAAACATAAAAGAAATGCAAGATATATACCTGGAAAAATAAAATTGCTAAGCAACAATTAAAGATGATCTATCACATTAAAAGGAGGGAGTCACATTCACAGATTAGACTTAATATTAACAAGACTGCGTATTAGTTTCCCTGGGTTGTCACAAGAAAATACCACAAACTTACAATAAATTTTAACGGCTTGAAATACATTTACTCTCTCACATATGGGAGTCTGCAGTCCAAGATCAAGATGTTGGCATCTCAACCCTGGCTGGTGTGGCTCCATTTGTCGGCATGTCATCCCATACACTGAAGGTCGCAGATTTGATTCCTGGTCAGAGCATATAATTGGGTTGCAGGTTCAATCCCTGGCCATGGTCAGGACGCATGTGGGATGCAACGGATTGATGTTTCTCTCTCTCCCTTCCCCTCTCTCTCCACAAGGAATGAACATGTCCTCGGGTAAGAACGGCAGTTTCAGGTCCTTCTGAAGCTGAGGGAAAGGATGCCTCCCCTCCCAGCTCCTGCTGATGCTGGCAATCGCTGGTGGTTCTCCTGCAGCCACATGGCTCCAGTCTGAGTCAGCACGGCAGGGCTCTAATGTTTACTTTCTGACAGGGACACCAGTCGGCTGCCTGCTCCAGCAGGACTTTATGCTAACTCGCTCACATTGTACAGGACCTGTAAGGTTATATTCACAGGTAGCAGGAGACAGAACTTGAACATAATTTTTGTGGAGGGCAGAGTTCAAGCCAACCAAATCAATATTCTGCCCCCATTCCCCAATATCTACAGATTTAGCACAAAGCCTGCCAAAACACCAGGAGGGCTTTTTACAGAAATTTAGCTGATCCTAAAAGGTGTCTGGAAATTCAAAAGGTTCATAATAAACAAAACAATTTTGAAAAAGAAAAAGTTAAAGGACTTAGATTACCTGATTCCAAAACTTATTTTCTTTATTTAAGCTCTATATCTATAGATTCTGCCCCTACCCACCTTTTCTGGGTGTTTTTGTTTGTGCTTTTTGCTTTATTTGTTTTTCTTTTGTTATGTTCCTCCATATATTTTTTCTTTTTGTCCCATCATTCTTGCTTTTTTCTCTTTCTTAATTCTCTTTTCTCTCGTGGTCATGGGGCTATAGGGGTTTGTATACATTCTTGTTCTCTTCCTTCTGTGTTGTGTCTTATCTTGTTGTATTTTGTGCTGTTCAGACAGCATCTCCTCAATGGCTGGCACGACATGATAGGGAATGAGACACATAATCAGACACCCTGAGAGGAGACTCCATCCACAAACGGACAACATTCAAGAAACAACCACAACAGGGCAACCCAAATATCTTGAGTGGGGGAAGCCCAGCTCAGGAGGCCAGGAGATTGAGATACTGTTCCACTGGTCCCAAAAAACATCTGACCAACACCAAAAATCTGGGTGGCAGAGCAGCTTGATCTAATACATAGAAATAAATACAAAGGAACAACAAAAAATGGGATACAAAGAAACAACTTGTAAATGAAAGGAAGAATCACCAGAAGTTAATTGGTCAAAGAACAAATTTAGAGTAATGGTTATAAGGATGCACAAACAGCTGAATGCGAAATACAAGCAGCTCAATGAGAATTATAAGGAGCTGAATAAGAAATACACCAACATGAAAAGAATCAAGAGAAAATGAAGAATGCAGGCAATAAAGACCACGATGGAAGGTTTCAACAGTAGACTAGAAGAAGTTCAGGACCAAATTAGCAAGTTAGAAGACAAGGTAGAAAAAGACACCAAGCAGAGCAGCAACTGAAAAAAAATGAATAAAGTCAGAGAGTTTAAAGGAGCTTTGGCACAACACAAATCAAAACAACATCTTCACCATAGGGGTGCCAGAAGGAGAGGATACTGAGCAAGAAATAGGAAATCTGTTTCAAGAAATAATGAGAGAAAACTTCCCTAACTTTGTGAAGAAAAAAGTCACAAAAGACCAGGAAGTACAGAGTCCCAATCAAGATGAATCCAAAAAGCCTTACTCCATGACATATAATTAAATTGGCAAATGTAAAAGACAAAGAAAGACTATTAAAGGCTACAAGAGAGAGACAGAAAACTACCTACAAGGGATCTCCCATTAGATTATCAACTGACTTCTCAACAGAAACACATCAGGCCAGAAGAGAGTGGCATGAAGTTACAAAGTGATGAAAAGCAAGGGACTGAATCCAAGAATACTTTATCCAGCAAAGCTATCATTCAAAATTGACATCGCTCCCAGTGTCGGGGCTTGTAGCATCCGCCAGGTACCTATCCCTCCCGGCGCCTGGATCGGCAGACCAGTTACCAAGGATTTTGTATCCGAGGTCCAAGAGTTTGTTACCCAGGATGATGAATGCTGACATGGATGCAGTTGATCCTGAAAATCAGGTGGAACTGGAGGAAAAAACATGACTTATTAATCAAGTGTTGGAACTCCAACACACACTTGAAGACCTCTGTGCAAGGGTAGATGCAGTGAAGAAAGAAAATCTGACACTAACATCAGAAAAACCAAGTTCTTGAACAATCAATATATAGAAAACCTCATGTCAACTTCTAGTGTTTTTCAAACAACTGACACGAAAAGCAAAATTAAGTAAGAGATTGATATCCTTTCTCTGCTATGGATTGCTGCTGATCTTTTTTAAAAAACTTGGATAGATTCCAGAAGTTATAGTACTTTTGTGGTTTTATTGAATATTTATGAAGATAATGTCAGATCTAGGCAAAATTAAGAGCATAATAGACTTCCGTGAGTTTGTGTATTACATTAGTCTATGAAAACATGAAAATGTAGAGACTTTATAATTAGAAATGCATATATTTATGAAACTTGATGTCTTATCAAATTTAGGTTCAGCACTGTCTTTTATTATACAGTAGGAGATACAAGAAAATAACCATGTTGTGAAAAGTAACCAAAATCATGTACCGAATGCACAGCTTTATGGACTCTGTCTGCCATCTTGTGCCTCTTCTTCATTTGCTTCTTCCTTCCCATTTCCCTTATCCTGAAGGAAAAACTGGTTTCACATTTGTAAGAGCAATCTTAGTAGCTAATCATTTATGAGAGTAACCTCAACAGGATTGTTATAACTTAACCAATTGTTATTTATTATTCAGCCACCCGTCCACATAATGATGTTTCAGTCCATGACAGAGTGAAGATACAACAGGTAGAATACCAGGTAGTCGCGGTGTGTGGAGTGGGCTATATCATCTAGGTCTGTGTAAGTGCACCCTGTGACGTTTGCACAACAAAATTCCCCAGTGATGCTTTTCTCAGAACGTATCCCTGTGATTAAGCAGTGCATGACTGTATTTAATACTGGGATTTAGGTAGGATTGTTGGTTTTCTTTAATCATTTGAAAACAGAAGCTATAAAAATGAAGTGAGGGTTTTTCCTTGAAGCTGAATTGGCAAGTTAGAAAATTTTATGATTGAAAACTTCCTTTTACACAAAATAATTTAGAATCTGAAAAGATGAGCTCTGGTTGTACAGATGTTTGAAATACAAAAATTTTGAGGAAAATAGAAATAGGATGAGAAAAGTACTTGGTAAACAGTAGTAATCAACTCCACATGTTTTTACTCCAGATTTGTGTTCTCTCTGGCACAGATCAGATCTTTTGGGGAATATATATGAAAGTGGATTAAGTTTGACTCACCTATGTAAACCGCATCTACAATAGTTACAAAGAGTTTGGTCTCAAAGTACAATTATAGTATCTAGCAGATCAATTTTTGCAAAATATTTTGAGTGTATTAGTATCAGAATCATGAACAAAATGGGAGTTTTCATGTAAACTAATTGATAATGTTCTCAGTATTTTATCTCACTACTTCTCCCAGAGTTTTCTGTAAGTGCAGCTACTTAGTATGCAGAGTTTTAATCATTCCTTAACAGTTTTTTTAAATTTAGTTTGTAGATTCCATTTGCTAAGAAAATTAATATAAAATAATATTAAAATATAGGAAGATTCATTAATATAAATTATAGTTACTAGATTTGGGTTACTTTTAATCATGGAATAATCTTATGTTTGTATTTGTGTACAATTCAATGAATGACTTTAGCTATATGATTATACTGGTATAATCATACTGCAAAATATTTTGCATCCCTTTTGTTACCTAATTTACAAATGTTTAAAATTATGTTGCAGTTTTGCTTTGCTGTTTAATAAAAGGCTGTTTCAGAGAAAAAACAAACAAACAAACAAACAAACAAAAAAACAAAATTGAAGGTGAAGCCAGGAGCTTTGTAGACAAAAAAAGAAAAGAAAAAAAAAAAAGGCTAAGGGAGACCTGACGGGTTTGGCTCAGTGGATAGAGCGTCAGCCTGGAGACTGAAGGGTCCCAGGTTGGATTCCCATCAAGGGCATGTACCTTGGTTGTGGGCATATCCCCAGTAGGGGCTGTGCAGGAGGCAGCTCATCAATGTTTCCCTTCTTCTCTGTAAATAAACAATAAAATATATTTTTTAAAAATCATGGAAACAAATAAAAATGAATACACAACAATCCAAAAATCTATGTAACACAGTGAAAGCAATACTGAGAGGGAAATTCATAGCACTGTAGACTTACCTCAAAACAAAACAAAAAACAAGAAAAAGTGGTAATAAATTATCTAAACATAACAACTTAAATTAGAAATAAAAGAAAAAGAAAAGCCCAGAATAAGTAGAAGGAAGGATATAATAAAGATCAGAGTGGAAATAAATGACATAGAGATAAAAAACAAACAAACCAAAAAACCACAAAAGATCAATTAAAACAAGAAATGGTTCTTGAAAAAGGATAAACAAGATTGATGAATCTCTAGCCAGACTCACAAAGGAAACAGAGAGGACCCAAATAAACAAAATCAGAAGCGAAAAAAGTGAAGTAACAACTGACCCCACAGAAATATAAAGGATCGTAAAAAACAACAACAACACTAAGAACAAATGGGACAAACTGGACATATTCCTAGAAAAATACAACCTTCCAAAACTCAGACAAAGAAAGAGAACAACAGGCCAATATCCCTGATGAACACAGATGCTAAAATCCACATTTTTTTTTTTTTAGCAAAAAATATATTAAAAATATATTAAAAATAGTATATTAAAAAGGTCATACACCACGATCAAGTGTGCCAGAAGCTAATTCTAGCAGGTCATTAATTCAAGAAGTTCATCAAAAGGTTGGTGGACCTTGAGCCTTCAGCAATATGGAAAATACATATTACTGCTTGTTGGAAATGGCTGAGAGCATTTCCCCAAATCTGAAAAGGATGCATAAATGATTGCTTGCTGCCAGACAGTTATCTATATGTTATTGCCTCCTGCTGGCCAAACATCTGAACAGCCAAATGCAGTTCCCCCAATCTGACAATGGATTCTGTATACTAAACCTTGCCTTTGATGTGTATAACTACTGTACATTAGGACAATTTGTGTTAATAAAAAGCAAGAAGTCTAGAGAGACAGGAAAACTTGGTTTCTGTAGCTAAGTTTTCTCTGATTTCCCAAAATGCCTTCCAAAATTATGTTTAGTCTCTGTACTCTTTATTAATTTACATACAGCGCCTTGTTCAGATTCTTGAACCCTTCTAGATGCTGGCCTTTTATTATATAGGACTAGGGGCTAGGTGCATGAAATCTGTGCACTGGGGGTGGGAGGGTCCCTCAGCCCAACCTGCCCCCTCTCACATACTGGGAGGCCTCAGGGAATGTCTTATTGATGGCTTAGGCCCGTGCCCCAAGGAGGCAACCAGGCTGATCAGAAAGCACCAGCCCCATCACCCCACTGCTGCAGCCACAGCCAGCCACCACAACCACCAAGGTGTTTTCATCAACACGAACTCCAGTCCCTTCACCAAGAAAAAATGACAACTTTCTTTAGGCATTTTCAAGATGTATCTTTCATAGGATATTCATTTCTTTCTTTTTTTTAATCCTGAGGATAGGTTTCCATTGACTTTTAGCGAATGTAGAGGAAAAAGGGAAAGACAGAGAGAAACATCAATGTGAGAAGGACACTTTGATTGGTTGCCTCCTGCATGAGCCCTGATCTGGGCCCCGGTCAGGGAGGAGCCTATAACCTAGGTACATGCCCTTGATCAGCATCAAACCCAGACCCTGCGGTAAACAGGCTGAGGCATTATCCAGAATCAAGCCAGCTAGGGCAGGATATGACATTTCTTAGCCCCCCCAACAGTGGACCTTCATTTTTCTCTCCAGAAGTGAGATGGCAAAATCCTAGATCACCTTTTTTGGATTCTTATTATTAAGTTACTAAGAATAGTACCAGTGGCATACAGGAAGCTTAGCCAACGAGCGGTCAGAAAAGGTGTTTCCTCTATAGTTCACACCAATCGAGGGCTGGACAGGGCCCCTCCAGCTCCCTCTGATCACCAGCTCAGCACCTGCCTGGGCCAAAAGCCTCTTGGGCAGGAGCGGACCACCAGCTCCCGGTGATCAATCGCAGGGAGTCCGCTCCTACCTAAGCCCAAAGCAGACCCCCAGCTCTCTGTCCAGGTGATCGATAGCAAGGGGTCCGCTCCTGCACCAGGCAGAAGCCACCCCCAGCTCTCTGTGATCGATCACAAGAGGTCTGCTCCTGCACCAGGCTGGAGCGGACCCCCAGTTCCCTGCAATCGATCGCAGGGGGTCCGCTCCTGCCCAGGCCTTACCTCTCAGTGACCTGGGTGCCAGGATGTTCCTGAGACACAGGCCGTGGGCGTCTATGTATGCAAATTAACCACTATCTTTTTTTAGGTTAATGGGGTAAGGCATAGCAAAGATATAGTCAATTTACATATTTGTCTATTATTAGGTAAGAAAATAGTACTGCAAGTCCTAGCGATAGCAATAGTGATCAAACATAAGAAATAGAAGATATTCAAATTGGAAGGAGGAAGAAAAACTCATTATTCACATGATATTATACATAAAATACCCTAAAGACTCCATAAAACCTACCAGATTTAATAAATGAATTCAGAATTTATGAATACAAAATTAACACCCCAAAATCCATGGCATTTTTATGCATCAATAATGAACTCTCAGAGAGAGAAACTAAGACAATCTTATATGTATACCCTTTCAACAAAAAAATAAGATATGTGGAAACAAGGTGGTAAAGGACCAGTACTAGGAAAACAATAGGACATTGACAAAAGGAAATAGAGGAAGATACACACAAGTGGAAGCAAATACTGTGTTCATGGATTGGAAGAATTATAATAGTGTCATTAAAATGTCTATACTACCAAAGCAATATTACAGATTCAATGCAATCTCTATTAAAATACCAATGGCATGTTTCACAGATCTAGAAAAAGTATTTCAAAAATTTATATGAAACCAAAAAAGTCCCCATATAGTCACAGCAATTTTGAGAAAGAACAAATATTGGATATCACATTATTGGATATCAAACTATATTACAAAGCCATTGTAATCAAAACAGTATTGGCACAAGAACTGGCAGGCAGATTAATGGAACAGAAAAGAGACCTCAGAAATGAACCCAAATGAATATCAATTAGTATTTGACAATGGAGTCAAGAGAATACAATGGAGTAAAGATAGTCTTTTTGATAAATGGTGTTAAGAAAATTGGTCAGACACATAAAAAAAAAAGAAAAAAGAAAAAGAAAAAAAAAAAAGAAAAGAAACTAGATCACCAACTTACACCATACATAAGAATAAACTCAAAATGAATAAAAGACTTAAATGTGTCACAAAACCTTAAAATCTAAGACATCTCATGTAGTGGTATTTTCATTGATATATCTCCTATGACTAGAGAAACAAAAGAAAAAATAAACAAATGGGACCACAGCAAACTAAAAAGCTTCTACAGAGCAAAACAAACCACCAACAAAATTAAAAGGGAACTTAGTGTATGGGAGAACATATTTGCCAATGATACGTATGATAAGGGGTTAATTTCCAGAATATACAAAGAACTCACACAACTCAACACCAGGAAGACAGACAATGCAATTAAAATTGGGCAAAAGATCTGAATAGACACTTCCAAAGACAACATACAGATGGCCAATAGAATTATGAAGAGATGCTCAAAGTCACTAATCATCAGAGGGATGTAAATTAGAACTACATAATATATCACCCTACACCTGCCAGAATGACTATCATCAATAATTAACAAGCCACAAGTGCTCATGGTGAGGATGTGGAGAAAAGGTAGCCTTACATGCTGTTGATGGGAATGCAGACTGGTACAGCCACTATGGAAGAAAGTATGGAGTTTATTAAAAAATAAAAATAAAAAATGGAACTGCCTGTTGACATAGCAATCCCACTTCTATGAATATATCCTAAAAATCCCAAAACACAATCAGAAAGAATATGCAACCTTATGTTCATAGCAGCACTAATTACAATAGCTAAGATCTATAAACAGCCCAACTGCCTGACTATGTCTCTCTCTCTCTCTCTCTCTCTCTCTCTCTCTATCTCTATCTCTTTAAAAGGCTCATGTGCAAAGTCCCCTCCGGAGTTCGACTGAGAGTTCGATCACTTACTATGATGTCCCCTAAGCACCAAGAAAGACCCTGACCGGTCCTGGTCGTTGGCCAGGCCTAGGGACCTTATCTATGCCTGAATTTCATGCACTGGGCTTGTAGTCAATAGATAAATGGGTAAGAAAACTGTAGTACATTTACACAATGGAATACTATAGGAATGTACAAAAGGAGCTCTTACCCTTAATGACAGCTTGGATGGACCTGGAGAATATTATGCTAAGTGAAATAAGCCAGTTAGAAAAAGACCAATACCGCCGAAACCGGTTTGGCTCAGTGAACAGAGCGTCGGCTTGCAGCCTCAAGGGTCCCAGGTTTGATTCTGGTCAAGGGTATGTACCTTGGTTGTGGGCACATCCCCAGTGGGGGTTGTGCAGGAGGCAGCTGATCGATGTTTCTAACTCTCTATCCCTCTCTCTTCCTCTCTGTAAAAAAAAAAAAAAAATCAATAAAATATATATATATTTTTTTTTTAAAAGAAAAAGACCAATACCAAACAATCTCACTAATATGTGGAATTTAACAAACTGATGAATAATATATATCCAACAGCATGGAAACATGGAACAGAATGACTAAAGAGGAGTAGGAGGTAGAAGGGCAGCGATAACCAAAGAACATTCTATTTAATAAGAGTAATATGTAAATTGACCATCACTACAAGACACAACATGGCCGCCCCATAAGGTCAAAGATGGCTGCCCTCATGTGGACACAAGGTTGCCTGCAGGGGAGGGCAGTTGTGAGCAGTTAGGGGTGACCAGGCCAGCAGAGGAAGGCAGTTGAGTGTGACCAGGCCAGCAAAGGAAGGCAATTGGGGGAGACCAGGCCAGCAAGGGGAAGGCAGTTATGCGTGATCAGGTTGGCAGGGGAGTGGTTAGGGAGTTATCAGGCTGGAAGGCAAAAGCAGTTAGGGACAATTAGGCAGAGGCAGGTGAGCGGTTGGGAACCAACAGTCCTGAATTGTGAGAGGGATGTCCAACTGCCTGTTTAGGCTTGATCTCTTAAGGGATCCCAGACTGGAGAGGGTGCAGGCTAGGCTGAGGGATACCCCCCATGTGCATGAATTTCATGCACCGGGCCTCTAGTCCTATCTAATAAAAGAGTAATATGCAAATTGGCCATCATTGCAAGACACAAGATAGCTGCCCACATGTGGACACAAGATGGCCTGCAGGGAAGGGCAGTTGTGGGCAGTTAGGGGTGACCAGGCTGGCAAAGGGCAGTTGTGGGGAACCCAGGCCTGCAGGGGAGGGCAGTTGTGGATCATCAGGCAAGCAGGGAGGGCAGTTAAGGGTGACCAGGCCAGCAGAGGAGAGCAGTTGCGGGGGAGAACCAGGCCTACAGGAGAAGGCAGTTGGGGAGGACCAGGCCTTCAGGGGAAGGCAGTAACGGTGATCAGGCCAGCAGGAAGGACAGTTAGGAGTGATTGGGCCAGCAGGGGAGGGCAATTGGGGGGAGACCAGGCCAGCAGTGGGGAGGAACCCAGGCCTGTAGGGGAGAGCAGTTGGGGGGACCAGGCCAGCAGAGGAGGGCAGTTTTGGGTGATCAGGCTAGCAGGGAGGGCAGTTAGGGGTGACCAGGCCAGCAGGGAAGGGCCATTGGGGGCAACCAGGCCTGCAGGGAAGGGCTGTTGGGGGGGAAGGCAGGCCTGCAGGGAAGGACAGTTAGGGGCAACCAGACTAGCAGGGGAGGGCAGTTATGGGTGACCAGGCCAGCAACAGAGGGCAGTTAGGGGCAATGGGGCTGGTTGGGGAGAAGTTAGGCATTGATCAGGCTAGCGGGGGAGTGGTTAGGGAGTGGTCAGGCTGGCAGGCAGAAATAGTTAGGGACAATCAGGCAGAGGCAGGCGAGCGGTTGGGAGCCAGTATTCCTGGATTGTGATTGGGCCTAAACAGGCAGTCAGACATCCCTCAAGGGGTCCCAGATTGGAGAGGGTGCAGGCTGGGCTGAGGGACACCCTCCATGCACGAATTTCGTGGACTGGGCCTCTAGTGTTATAATATGCAAATATGCATAGCCCATGGACATAGACAATAGTAGGGGGAAGGCCTGGGAATGGGGGACATCTGTAACACTGACCACAATAAATATTAAAAAACATTTTTACTGAGAAGATAAAATAGAAACTGGAGAAATATATTTGTTAATCATTATACTGATGAAGAACTTGTATGAGGAATATGTAAGTAACTGATGACTCAATAAGAAGAAAAATACCATTCCAAAGAATGGACTCATTCAAAGATGTAAATGATGCCAGGATTTTCAAAATGTACTTTGATGCGTTATTTTCTGGCAAGGACACCAGAATTATAAGATTATAGAGGAAGATTCTAGAATTCTGTGCTGAAAAACTTCACTTGAGCCTAAGGTGCTAACTAATGGGACATGTTTCTTATAGATAAAAATATAAATCTGAGACACTGCAAGAATTCTTTGGCAACTTAGCCAGACAGTATCACCTCCATGTGGCCTGCAGGATGTAGTCTCATCTGTACAGAGTGAATTCCTAAGCTGATTGTACAGCGTACTGCCAGAAATAATCAAATTCTCAAATTGGACTGAATCATTCTCAGAAGTGGAAATATCACTGATCTGGAAGGTTTCATGTGTGTTTGGTTTTTTGTTTTTGTTTTTTTAAATATATTTTATTGATTTTTCACAGAGAGGAAGGGAGAGAGATACAGAGTTAGAAACATCGATGAGAGAGAGTCATTGATCAGCTGCCTCTTGCACACCCCCTACTGAGGATATGCCCGCAACCAAGGTACATGCCCTTGACTGGAATCGAACCCGGGACCCTTCAGTCCCCAAGTCGACGCTCTATCCATTGAGCCAAACCGGTCCCGGATGTGTTTGGTTTTTTAACGCAGAACTTCTTTGATTAAACACAGAAATATATAGGTTGGTCAGTCTTCACATTTTTGATCATGTATATACTTTGTGATTTCAACTCAAGACCTCAATGATCTGCGTGTTTGGCCTTTTCTTTTGTGAGCTCATTTTAATGTAGGGTCACTGAACTTTCTAGAACACCCCTCACAACTTCCCCCAAATCTTGGAAATATGAGAGGTGTGTGTGTTGGTGTCCGCAGGGGTGCACAGAGAACTTGGGTGCTCCCTTCAGGTTGCTTTCTCAATTTTTTTCCTCTTCAGAGCAGTCCTATGGTGGACAGGATGGGGGACATTAACATTTTGTATTGAAAAACACCTAAGCCTAAAAGAGCTATATAATTTATTTTTTTGGAATAAAGAAAGAAACTTTAGAATATTCAGTTATTGTGAATCACAATGGTAAATCTCTGTGATCCGTATATAGTGTGGGTGGGAGACAGCTAAAACGTCTTAGACTGACAGGTTCAATAAATCTGACTGTAAATTTTAATTTCGTTGTAGACTGGCCAAAAGAAATAAATAAAGGAAATTACAACAAAGGAAAGTCAGGAACAGAGAAAACAGGAAACAATGAAGTTTTTAAATTCAAGATCTAGTATCTAAGGATACTAGCTTTTCATTCATGTATTCAAAATGTCTTGGTTGTCTAAAAAATTATTTTTTTTAGTATGTAGACTTCTCATTTTGCTGTTACCCAGATTGGTATCTAAGTATATGGATTAAAAACATAGTCTGTACTTAAAAAAAAAAAATCCCATTTAAAAATAGATGAAAGATTTGAATGGACATCATAGAAGACATATCAATGGCTAAAAAATACATGAAAGAAACACCCAACATCATCAGTCATTAGGGAAATATAAGTCAAAACCACAATGAGATACTCTCGAAGACTGGTTCTCAACCTTCCTAACGCCGCGACCCTTTAATACAGCTCCTCATGTGGTGGTGACCCCAACCATAACATTATTTTTGTTGCTACTTCATAACTGTAATTTTGCTACTGTTATGAATCGTAATGTAAATGTCTGTGCTTTCAGATGGTCTTAGGCGACCCTGCTAGAGGTTCTCAACCTGTTGAAACCCACAGGTTGAGAACCACTGCTGTAGAGCTTAATCCAAATATCACAGGTGAAGAAAAATGTGGCATATTCTGAAAATGCCACACTACTCAACTTTTAAAAGAAATAGAATACGGATGAACCTTAAAAGCACCATGAAAAAAGGCAGACACAAAAACCGTGTATGATCTCATTTATGGAATGTCCAGAAAGGCAAATTCATAAACACAGCAAGCACATCAGTAGTTGTCTGGTGTTGCCATGGAAGCATGCACCGACTTCACATGGGCTTGAGGGAAACTTTTGGGTAACAGAAAACGTTCTAAAACTGGACTGCTGCTGTATAACTACATATTTACTGAAAATTGGTAATCTGTATATTCACAATGGATGGATTTTATGGCATGTACTGGTAAGTTATTGCTATACTACCACCGATGTGTCAAAGGTGTCAGAGGAAGGGAGAAAGGAATCAATTCTGCCTGTGTAACTGGGGCAGTGTTGCAGAAAGGGTCACACAGATTTATTTCTTCAACAAATATTATCTTCTTTGTTCAGGTGCCCGGAATTAATATTAAAGGAGAGGAGGGGAAGGGCTCTGCAGCGCAGCACCCAGGATGGGCCACTGCAGGGCTGGGGATGTGGTCCTAGTATCCAGGGAGCCCTACTGCTGGGTACACAGGATGATCGGGGATGGCCATGAAAAGGTCACGGTAAAAAATCACAAGTGACACTCACTTTTTCATTTAATTATTTGCAAAACATAGGTATTTTCATTAGTACAGATGAAACTGAGGTTATATAAAGCCTTCCCAAAATGATTCCTGTAACAGTATCTATTGATTGTGGTGCTTATGAAAGTAACAGTGCCTGGCATGTAATAAGTGCTGTAAAAGCATTTGCCATTGTTTTTCTTATTACTATAATGGTGTCCCATAAGGTCTGTTTATTAAATTTTACAGGCTACCAGAAAGCTATACAAAATGAATCAAGAGATATAAAATAGATGTGCCTTTCTTCTTTTGCAGGAACAATACATGGGGTGTGCCGCTCACCCTCACGGCATGGACTCAGAGACTGCAGCTCTCTCTTTTCCAGAAATACCTCATAGCCCTTCCTTAAAATGTCTAAAGCCCTCTTTCTTAGTCCTAAGAAAGTCCACACCTTTGTGCAGACAAAGGGAAAGCCTATCAGTATCAATAGAGGGTACTGCCCTAGCTGGTTTGGCTCAGTACACAGAATGTCTGCCTGGGGACTAAAGGGTCACGGTTCAATTCCGATCAAGGGCACGTGTCTGGGTTGTGGGCTCAATCCCCAGAACGGGGCATACAGGAGGCAGCCAATCCATGATTCTCTCTCAACACTGATGTTTCTATATCTCTTTCCCTTCCTCTCTGAAATCAATAAAGATATATTAAAAACAATAACAGAGGTTACCATGGAGATTAAACAAGTTACCTCAGGAGGCACAGACTGCCTCAACTGTGAACACCTCAAAAGTCTTCAGGACAGCTTAGGACTGGCTCCTGAGAGAGAACCTGCAACCGTGGACTACCCTGCGGAGGAGGGTTTTGTATGCTAGAGGCTTTGGGCCATTCACCAGACCATGTATGCCAACAATGGGAGTTACAGCACATGCCTGTTTTCCTATGCCAGAGTCTCATTTGACTGCGGTGGGGCTGGAGATTGAGTTGCTAAGATCAGCCTCATGGGCGCTGTACATCCATGCAACAAGTCACCCCAATATAAACCCTGGACACCAAGGCTCAGGTGAGCTTCCCTGGTTCGCAACACTTTGCATGTGTTAACACAGCCACTGGGTGAATTAGGGTATTCCCATGAAACTCACTGGAAAGGATTATGTTTGAGTTTGTGCCTGGTTTCTCCTGGGCCTCACCGTAGGCATCTTTCCCTTTGCTCATTGCTGACTGGATGCTTTTACTGTAATAAATCGTAACCGTGAGGAGAGCAGGTTTTTAAAAATTATTTATTGATTTATTTATTTTAAATATATTTTATTGATTTTGTACAGAGAGGGAGGGAGAGAGATAGAGAGTCAGAGACATCAATCAGCTGCCTCTTGCACACCCCCCAATGGGGATATGCCCGCAACCAAGGCACATGCCCTTGACCGAAACCGAACCCGGGACCCTTCAGTCCTCAAGCCGACGCCCTATCCATTGAGCCAAACCAGTCTCGCAGAGAGCAATTTTTTTTTTTTTTTTTTAAAGTTTTGTGAATTTCTCTAGGGCATCATCAAACCTAAAGGTGATCTTGGGGACCCACGACTGAACGTGCTCACAATAGCACTTGGCATCTAATGAGCATTCTACAGGAAGTTCCTATTGCCAAGTGCTGAGAAGCAATTTAAAAGACCTGAGATAGCTAAACAGTGCTATTATTTATTTCAATTTCTTATCTCAATTTTCTAAAAAAAATAAAAAATAAAAAATACATATTTCAGAGAGGAAGGGAGATGGAGAGATAGAAAAATCAATTATGAGAGAGAATCATTGATTGGCTGCCTCCTGCATGTCCCCTACTGGAGGTATTGAACCCACAACCCAGGCATGTGACCTTGGCTGGAATCGAACCTGGGACCCTTTAGTCCGCAGGCTGACGCTCTATCCACTGAACCACACTGGCCAGGGCTCTTATCTCAATTTTCACAGCAGGCTGGGGCTGAGATGATTCAACAAACACATGCTTCTTTTATTTCAAGCCTGAAGCACACCGGGCTTCATGACAATACTTAGGTCAGTTTCCAGCATATTCTGCTCTAGCCCGTGAACAATACTAAGAGAATTAATGTTTAATCAACAGAAAGTAGTTGACAATAATCAGACTGGAAATGGCAAAATACACAAGAGAGCTCTCACAATGTAACGCCTACCTTTATTTCCTGTACGTTCGGGAGAGGAGCATTTAGAAATTCCTCAGTTAATCGCTTCCAACTGGCAGCTTTACCGAGATCAGAATGAATGATGAATTTTTCATAAATTCTAAAATATATTTAAAAAAATGTACTGAAAGTTAAATTAACAAAAATATCTATAAAAATACACATATTTTGAATATTTACATATACACACACATATAAACTGACTTACCCTTCTATTGTCTTTTCTACTTTATGACTGTTGACATCCAAGAAACGATGAAATCTAGAAGACAAAATGCAATTCTTACGTCAATCTTGTCATCTACCTCAGCAGACCAGTATCACTGCCCTCCATGTCTCCGAACACCTTACACTCAGCTATGCTCAGCAGTGCACCGCTCGCTCTTTCACCCGTCATCCAGGCAAACCACCATGCATCTCAGGGAGCACTCAAGGGGCCTTTCAGGACGCAGGCCATCCCAAACCACCCCCACCTGTCCTCTGGATTCTCTGACTTCCCATAATTGCCTGTATTTAAGCCCAGCATAGCACATCCTATACTGTTCCTAATTTTTTTTTTATGGCATAATAAAGCCCAGTGAAGACTCAGGATTCCCCTCTCTTAAATCATAAAATGAAATACAAAGGAAACCAAGTATACTGAAATACAGTTGTGAAGTATTTTTAAGTTTGTGATAAGTAAGAAACATTCCATTTTAAAGCATTAAGATATAGCAGTGGAGAGAGATGCAAATCAAAACAACAATGCAATACCATCTCACACTGGTCAGAATAGCCAACATCAACAAATCAACAAATAACAAGTGTTGGCGAGGTTGTGGAGAGAAAGGAACCCTCGTGCACTGCTGGTGGGAATGCAGACTGGTGCAACCACTGTGGAGAACAGTGTGGAGTTTCCTCAAAAAACTGAAAATGGAACTCCCATTTGACCCAGTAATCCCACTCCTAGGATTATATCCCAGGAAACTAGAAACATCAATCAGAAAGGATATATGCACCCCTATGTTCATAGCAGCACAATCTACAATAGCTAGGATTTGGAAACAGCCTCGGTGCCTGTCAGCAGATGATTGGATCCAAAAACTATGGTACATCTACACAATGGAATACTATGCTGCCATAAAAAAGAAGGAATTTTCATCATTTGCAGCAACCTGGATGGAATTGGAGAACATCATGCTGAGTGAAACAAGACAGTCAATGAAAGAGAAACACTACATGACCTCACTCATTTATGGATAATAAAGAACATTATAAACTGATGAACCAAAAGATAGATAAAGAGACAGTAAAGCAACAAGCAGACTGTCAAAATACAGCAGGAAGGGTAGAGAGATCTGGGGGAGATAATAGATCAACCGAAGCCGGGACCGGTTTGGCTCAGTGGATAGAGCGTCGGCCTGCGGACTGAAAGGTCCCGGGTTCGATTCCGGTCAAGGGTATGTATCTTGGTTGCGGGCACATCTCTGGTAGGGGGTGTGCAAGAGGCAGCTGGTCGACGTTTCTCTCTCATCGACATTTCTAACTCTCTGTCCCTCTCAATTCCTCACTGTGTAAAATCAATAAAATGTATTTAAAAATTAAAAAAAAAATAGATCAACCAAAGGACTTGTATACATGCATATAAGTAAAATCAATGGACACAAAACTCTGGGGAGGGAGGGGCAATGTTAAAATATGTACACAGATAATAATTTAATAAAAAAATGTAAAAAAAAAAATAAGATATAGCAGTGGAACCATACTACCATTAAAGTGAGACATAAACAATATTAGAAATATCTACAACTACAACATGACTAGAGGCCCGGTGCAAGAAATTCATGCATGGGGGTGGGGGATAATGACAGTGTGTGTCCCTCAGCCTAGCCTGCACCCTCTCAGATATGGGACAACCCTCTCACAATCCAGGACTGCTGGCCACCAACTGCTTATCTGCCTGCCTTCCCGATTGCCCCTAACCGCTTCTGTCTGCCAGTCTGATCACCCCCTAACAATTCCCCTGCCAGCCTGATTGATGCCTAACTGCTCCCCTGCCAGCCTGTTTGCCCCTAACTGCTCTCCCATGCAGGCCTGGTCCCTCCCAACTGCCCTCCCCTGCTGGCCATCTTGTGTCCACATGGGGGCAGCCATCTTGTGTGTTGGAGTGATGGTCAATCTGCATATTACTCTTTTATTTGATAGGATAGAGGGCTGGCTGGTTTGCCCTAAAGGTGTCCTGGATCAGGGTAGGGGTTCCATTGAGGAGTGGGGCGGCCTGAGTGAGGGGCCTGTGGTGGTTTGCAAGCCAGCCACGCCCCCTGGCGGCCCAAGTGGAGGCCCTGGTGTCTGGGATTTATTTATCTTCTATAATTGAAACTTTGTAGCCTGGAGTGGAGCCAAGCCTCCTGCTTGCTCCATGGCCAAAGCCATTTTTGTTGGGATTTATGTATCTTGTATAATTGAAACTTTGTAGCCTTGAGTGGAGGCCAGGGCTGGCCACGATGTGCTGGAAGTTTGGCTTCCTCCATTGCTGGGGAAACCCAAGTGTCCTGCTTGCTCAGTGACCACAGACATCTTGGTTGGGTTAATTTGCATACTTACTCCTGATTGGCTGGTGGGTGGGGTTTGGGGGTATAGCGGAGGTATGGTCAATTTGCATGTTTTTATTAGATAGGATATGAAATGTTATTTCTAATAGTGACACACTCATAGGTAAGCTTGTTGCTTTCATTCATAATTGAAAGAAATAATATTGCTTGTTGCTTTCATTCATAATCGAAAGAAATGCTACCTTTTAGTTAAAGGTTAGGGTGAACTTTTTCTTGTCCAAATTTAGAACACCTGAATTCTATCTTCAGGCCCTCATGTTAAGAATCCCTATCATCATCATATATAATTAACTTTCAACTCTTTTTTCCTTAAGGACAGAGACCACATTTCACTCTCTCTGAAGTTCTAGGGCCTACAACATTGCCACAATTCTAAAAAAGCAAATGCAAATTGTTCATTTTCCTGGTAGATTAAAGCATCTTAAAATTACTAGAGACCCAGTGCACAGATCCGTGTACATTGAAAGGAAATTAATTAGAAGGTGGCTGGAGGAGCGAGAAGGATTGGACATGCCCTGCAGCCAACCTCCCGTGTCCCTTCCTGGCTGGCCACACCTGGGGCCATGGCTCAAAGGGTGTCTGAAGAGTGAGCAGGATCCTTCCAGCAGGTGGGGTCCCTCAGCGTGGTCTGTGGGGAACAGGCCAAAACTGGCAGCCCAACACCCCCCGAGAGGCCCTGGAGTGTAAGAGGGAAGTCTGCAAAATTGCTGTCACTTGGCAGTTCCTGTGTCGAGCACCTGCCCCTGATGGTCAGTGCACATCATACCTGCCAGCTAGTCGGCTGGTCACTTAGACTTTTATATATACACTAGAGGCCCAGTGCACAAAATTCACGCACAGGGGGTGTGTGTGTCCCTCAGCCCAGGCTGCAACCTCTCCAATCTGGGATCCCTTGAGGGATGTCTGACTGGGTCAGCCATAAATGGGCAGTCGGACATTCCTCTCACAATCCAGGACTGCTGGCTCCCAACTGCTCACCTGGCTGCCTGCTGATTGCCCCTAACCACTTCTGTCTGCCAGCCTGATCACCCCTAACCATTCCCCTGTCAGCCTGATTGATGCCTAACTGCTCCTCTGCCGGCCTGGTCACCCCTAGCTGTCCTCCCCTGCATGCCTGGTCTCCCCCAACTGCCCTCCCCTGCATACCTGGTCTCCCCCAACTGCCCTCACCTGTAGGCCTGGTCTACCCCAACTGCCCTCCCCTGCAAGCCTGGTCTCTCTCAACTGCCCTGCCCTGATGGCCTGATCGCCCATAACTGCCCTTCTCTGCAGGGCTGGTCACTCTTAACTGCCCTCCCCTGCAGGCCATCTTGAGGTGGCTATCTTGTGTCCACATGGGGGCAGCCATCTTTGACCCCCTGGGGGAGGCCAACTTGTGTTTTGGAGTGATGGTCTATTTGCATATTACTCTTTTGTTAGATAGGAGGATATAGATAGCATAGCTCATTGACTTTTGTTTTCCTTTTTTTCCCCTCTTAGTATCAAAGCCTACAATCTGAACCTTTAAGTAAATTACACTTCTAAATAACATTAATTCAACCCCCCAAATAGCTGATTGGAACATAATTCACCTATTATAATTTAGTTGCTCACTGTATAAAAGGAAGCAGTAACTTCTTAGTCCTTTTCCAACTCTAAAATTATGTTGTCCATCTACTTATTGCCATTTAAAAAGATTAATAGAAAAATTACTTTAAATACACATTTTAGTTTCTGTCCTTGCAGTAGCCAGGATATGGAAGCAACCCAAATGCCCACGGATAGATGATTAGAGAAAGACATAATACATATATAGGATGGTATATTACTCGGCCATAAAGAGAATGAAATCTTGCCCTGGCCAGGTAGCTCAGTTAGTTAGAGTAAGGTTGTGAGTTCAATCTCCGATCACATATAAGAAGCAACTACCGTGTTTCCCCAAAAATAAAACATTCTCAGAAAATAAGACCTACTTACAGGTTTCCTGAGTGAAATATAAGGCATCCCCCCGAAAATAAGGCCCCCCAGGTTCTGTCTCAGAATGAAAATTAATTTACCATAAACTGGTCGCTAGGGCCGCCCCAACTGGCGTCTAGCAACCAGTGACTTTACGCGGAGTCCTGACGTCACTGCTGGTCAAAGTAAGTGGTGAGCGTGGGGCGGGAGAGAGGAGGAGACTTTCCCAGATGCTTTAGAAGAACAGGAAGATCAGAGCACATGGGACGCGGCGAAGGTGGTGAGTGCTGGTCTGTCTCTGGTGACACTACCTGATGCTCGCGGCCGCCCTCATGATGACTGAAGGTTCTCAGTCAGTGGCAGACCCTGCTCCAGCCCAGATCCAGGCCCCAGCAAGCCCAGTGACAGTCCCCAAGCAGGCCCCAGGGGGTAAATGTCTGATAAAGGGGTAGGGGGGATGTCTGGTGAAGGTGTTCAGTGGCACAGGGGTAGGGTGAGGGGGATCACTTAAAATGACACAGAAGGATCAGAGGGGGCAATCAAAATGACACAGAAAGATCAAAAGGGGTTACTATAATGGTAATCCCCGCTCTGATTCTCCTGTGCCATTTTGATTCCCCCCTCTGATCCTCCCTGTGTCATTCTAAGTGATCCCCCTCCCCCCACCTTGATACTCCAATTCCTTTTTTTTACCCCTAGAAATGAGCGCAAAAAGAAAAAGCTACTCCGTGGAGTACAAGAAAGGAATCGTGGAAGACTCTTGGGGCCAAAATCTTACTGCTTTCTGCAAAGAGATGTTGAGTATCCGATTGGTCCAAAAATGGCGAGCAGAGTATGGTAACCTCATTGAACACGTGGACAAGGGAAATGCTAAAAAACGCAAGTGTGGATCAGGTCGGCAACCATTATTTTCTGAGCTGGAAGACCTGATCTGTGAATGGGTTGTTGACAGGAGAGCAAAGGCTTTGGTTGTGAATAGGGCTCAGATTCAAGAATTTGCCCTTGCAATGGCACCACAGTTTGACAGCCCCCAAAGACTTCAAAGCACACAACAGTGGCTGGATAATTTCCTTCAGCGAAGTGAACTGTCTTTAAGAAGATCTCCAACATTGTTTAGGTTGGAAGATACTCAAGTTATTAAGCGAGCACTTGCATTCAAGTCCTTTATTGATGATGCTGACTTCTCTAAATACAATCTTTCCAACATGATTGCTATGGATGAAACTGCAGTGTTTATGGGCCAATCATCTCAACAACTATTGGATAGCAGGGTGCCTCCTTAGTGTACATTCTCTCCACTGCTTAGAAAAGTGCATGTGTTTCCTGTATTTTGGCAATTCGTCTGGATGGCACTAAAATCCCACCTTTAATCATTTCTAAGGGCAAGAAGGAAAAGATTGAACATGTGTTGGGCATTTATATTCTTTAAACTGAAAAAGCCTGGGCCACACAAGCAATTATAAGGAAGTGGGTCAATTTAATGCTGCCGCTTGTTATGCGAGGGAGCCAAAGAGGTCTGCTAGTCTGGGATGCAGCCTAAAGACATGAAGACATTTCTTCACGAAAGAAAAATAGATCAGATAATGATTCCTGCAGGAATGATGACCTATCTCCAGACTCTTGATATTGCAATAAACAAGCCATTCAAAGACAATTTGCACATGGAAATTAATGACTACATTGAAAATAGAATGGAGAGAAATCAGTGTGGAAACTGTGAAATCTAAACTGCATGAAGTTGTGAAGAATTCATGGGAGAAAATCACTGACAGTTGCATTGCAAATGCACTGCGAGCTGGCTACCTTGACAAGAAGTACTCATTTAAAGACAGTGCTATTGCTAAACATGAGAGATTTGGTCCACTGATTCTGAAAGAAATGGAGTCACAAGAAATTCACCAGGAAATTCAGGAATTGGATTGTTATGATGATGTTCCAGAAGATGATGACATGATTGTCACTGAATAAATGAGTAAATTCTTGATACTATAGGATTCAGAGTTTGTCTGGTTTGTGTTAACAACTACCATACTACTGTACTGTATACAGGTAATAAATTTCCTTTATTTTCATTTAACAATAAATGTGTACCGTATTCTTCATGGAAAAATAAGACATCCCCTGAAAATAAGACCTAGTGCATCTTTGGGAGCAAAAATTAATATAAGACACTGTCTTATTTTCGGGGAAACAGGGTGGTAGGAGAGAAACCAAGATGGCGGCATAGGGTGAATGCAGCCTACCACAACAAATTTAGAACTGGAAAACAGGGGAAACAGCACCCTGAAGCGCCAGCTGGCTGGCTGAGAGGAGGCTCTACCATCTGGGAAGAAGAAGGCACGCTGAACCTCAGGAACTGTGAAGGTGCAGAGAACTGTGCGCGTGAAAAGGCGGCTGCCAGACTTCGCTGCTGGCAGGCTTGCGGAGCACGGAGAGGGCAGGCCAGGCTGAGTTCCCTACCGGCTTACTCCCTGCGCCCGCGGAGAGGGTGGACAGCTAACGCGCAGCTGGCTTTCTTGTTCAGGAGGAAAACAGAACCACCCTACTGCTCTGACAGACGGCCCCAGACAGGAAGAGGCCAGACTGTCGGGCAGTGGGCAGAGATCTCTCGGAGGTGTGTGAAGCCAGCGGCCATTACTGTGGGACTCAGAAACCAGACCCTCGTAGGGAGGGGATGATTATAGTTTGTCTGCACCACCCAAGACTCTGCCCCATCCAAGCGGAGCACAGAAGCCCTTCCAGTGGCTAGCTTTCTTGTTCGCAGCGAATAGGACTCTCCTAGGAAGAGGCAGACAGGTTTGGAGCTTGTCTGTGCTTATACCAAAGAGGTGCGCGCGCCTGCAACCAATCTTGTGGGATTCACCAAAGCTTGGCTGTGCCACCCCAAGACTCCGTCCCATCCAAGCTGAGATACTTCTGATCCTCGTAACCAATTGGCTTGGAGATCAATGCTTCCCAGTGATACCAACAAAAGCAAGGCTTAACAACAAGACTGCACACACAGGGCTACACCAAGATTGTCCACCTCAGGTTACTGGGAGGCTGACCCACTCAACCATATAGGACACCTTAGCACACAAAGCCACCCTGCCAACTCAGGGAAGCTGTGAAAATGCCGAGACAAGGAAACAGATCACAAACAAAAGAAATGGAAGACAAGAAGCGACAGGATATAGAGTTCAAAACCATGCTTATAAGGTTTTTCAAGAATTTCCAAGAAAAGGCTGATAAAATAAACTAGACCTATGAGGATATGAAAAGGGATCAACTAGAAATAAAGAATACATTGCCTGAAATAAAAAATATTATACAGAGTCCTAAAAACAGAATGGAAGATTGCAGGAATCAAGTCAAAGATTTGGAATATAAGGGCCAGAGGACACTTCTCCGCAGAAGCAAGAAGATAAGAGAATCCAGAAAGTCCAGGAAGAGCACAGAACCCCAAACAAAAGGAATACAAAGAGGACCACACGAAGACACATCATAATTAAAATTCCAAGAGCAAAAGACAAATGAGAATATTAAAAGCAGCGAGAGTATAGCAGAGAATTACCTATAAAGGAGCACCCATACTATTGTCAGCTGATTTCTCAACAGAAACCATGCTAGCCAGACGAGAATGGCAAGAAATATTCAAGGTGACAAACAGCAAGAACCTACAGCCAAAAATACTCTACCCAGCAAAGCTATCACTCAGAATCCAAGGCCAGATAAAGAGCTTCACAAAAAAAAAAAAAAAAAAAAAAAAAAAAAAAAGCTAAAGGAGTTCATCACCGCCAAAACAGAATTATATGAATTGCTGAAAGGGGTTCTTTAGGAAGAGGAAGAAGATATAGATAAAAATTATGGTCAACAAATACGTAACCATCAACAACTGAATCTAAAAACCAAGGGAATTAAAAAACCCGATGGCCGAGACCGGTTTGGCTCAATGGATGGAGCGTCAGCTTGGGGACTGAAGGGTCCCGGGTTCGATTCCGGTCCAGGGCATGTATCTTGGTTGCGGGCATATCCCCAGTAGGGGGTGTGCAAGAGGCAGCTGATCGATGATTCTCTCTCATCAATGTTTCTAACTCTCTATCTCTCTCCCTTCCTATCTGTACAAAATCAATAAAATATATTAAAAAACAAAAACAAAAAACTCGATGAACAATATTAACTAACAATATAACAGAATCAGAGGTATGGAAGGGGAGTGGACTGACGTTCTCGGGGGAAAAAGGGAGTGGGGGGTGCGGGAAGAGCCTGAACAAAAACTGTGCACATATAGATGAGGACAATGGGGGGTGGGGAAAGGGCAGAGCGTGGGGTGGGAACCTGGTGGAGGGGAGCAATGGAGGGGAAAAAAATGAGGAACATTTGTAATAATATGAACAAGAGAGACTTATTAAAAAAATAATAATAAAAGAAATAAAAAAGAAGCAATTAGTAAATGCATAAATAAGTAGGACAACAAAGCAATGTTTCTCTCTTAAAAAAAAAAACCAATAAAATAAAAGAATGAAATCTTACCATTTGTGACAATAGCAATGGCCCTAGAATGTATTATGCAAAGTGAAAAAGTCAGACAAAGACAAATACCATATGATTTCACTTATATTTGGAATCTAAAGAGCAAAATGAACAAACAAAATAGAAACAAACTCAAGAGAACAAACTGATGTTTGCCAGAGGAAGACTGGGTGAAAAAGGTGAAAGAGATTAAGAAGCAGGAATTGGCAGTTATGAAATAGTCTCGGGGATGTAAAGTACTGCATAGAATCCTATATAATAAAAGGTTAATATGCAAATCAACCAAATGGCACAACAACTGGTTGCTATTATGTGACTGTGCATCAGGGGGCAGATGCTCAATGCAGGAGCAGGGCTCATGGCTGCCAGCTTACTGGCGTGGCAGGAGCCTCTCTCACCTCCCCCACAGACTCTGTCAAGACATCCTCTGAGGCACCCAGACTGTGAGAGGGTGCAGGTCCGGCTGAGGGACCCCTCCGGGTCTGGGCCTCCAGTATAGTCAATAACATTGCAATAACTACGTATGGTGCTAGGTGAGAACTAAACTTACAGGGAGATCACTTAGGAAATTTCATAAATACCTAATCACTACTAGTATGCTGTACACTTGAAACTAATAAAATAATATTGAATGTCACCTGTAATTGAAAAATAAAAATAAGTTGGGGGAGGAAGAAAAGGGTATAGGGGAAATAAATGGTGATGGAAGGAGACTTGACTTTTGTGGTGTAGTATATAGAATTGTACACCTGAAACCTACATTAGTTTATTAACTAATGTCACCCCAATACGATCAATAAAAAATAAAAGAAAAAAAACCTCATTCAATTTGTAGAAAAAAAATTCTGTTAAGTTACATTTAAGAACTGAGTTTATTATTTCAGAAACTTGGCGGACTTCTACCTCGTTGTCTCTTCTCATTGTAAATCAAGTAGGAACTTCATGTATGATCATTAAGGTTGAAACTTCAAGATCACTGATTTTGAAAAACTGTCCGGTATTCAAGACTTCTATTGAAATTAATCTGGTATATCAACACTAATATTCCTTTAGTAATAAAATTCCATCACAGATAATAGTCCTAACAGTATTGTCTAATTTACATCTCCCGTAAAGGACAACGGGAGCTCTGACTTCATTTAAGTGTTTAAACTGGGTAAGTCGGGAAGCTGCACTACCAGTCCGTTAGGCGGGTCGTCCCTACGGCCGGACTGTCCTACGGGGAGACGCCGGGGAGGAGAGGAGAACCGCACAGCCCGCGCCCCGTGCCGCCGCGCCCCCCACCTGAAGTTGGACCAGGCGAAGTGCAGGCAGAGCTGGAAGTTGGGGTCTGCATCGTCCTGGAGGCCCGCCACGTGGCGGACGAGCTCCCGCACGTCGCGCTCCAGGTGCGGGTTCAGCCGGCGCCAGGACGGCTCCGCCATGTTCCTCGGCTCCCAGGCGCCGAGTACTCTCGGGAGTCGCTCTCGCTCTCGCGAGAGTTCTTTCCGTTACCGCGATCCGCTTTAGAGGCTGCTCTCGCGAGAGTTTCACTGCGTTTTGTGTGGGAAAGGCTGAGGCTGCTCTCGCGATAGCCGGGCGGATCCTGGCTGGCGGCCGAGCCTGCTTTTTGAAATCTAGGAGCGTCCTCGGATTAAAACCACGCCCTGGGGGCGGGGCTAGTGTAACTTCTGGTGCTCTGACAGCAGCTGATTCGTTGTCACAGTGAACCCGCCTGCCCCCTCAGGCGCCTTCGCGTGCAGCTGTGAAATAGCCACAGGGATGTGAAGCACAGCATAACCTATATAACAACCCTATACAATAACTTAACAATAAGCCTACACTATAACCCATACAATAACCCCACACACTAACCTATATAACAACCCTATACAATAACCTACACAATCACCTTATACAATAACCCCACACAATAACCTATATAACAACCCTATACAATAACCCCACACAATAACCTATATAACAACCCTATACAATAATTTAATAATAAGCCTACACTATAACCCATACAATAACCCCACACAATAACCTATATAACAACCCTATACAATAACTTAACAATAACCTGCACAATAACCCATACAATAATCCCACACAATAACCTATATAACAACCCTATACAATAACCTACACAATCACCTTATACAATAACCTACACAATAACCCATACAATAGCCCCACACAATAACCTATATAACAACCCTATACAATAACTTAATAATAAGCCTACACAATAACCCATACAATAACCCCACACTATAACCTATATAACAACCCTATACAACAACCTACACAATCACCTTATACAATAACCTACACAATAACACATACAATTTCCCCACACAATAACCTATATAATAACCCTATACAATAACTTAACAATAAACCTACACAATAACCTATATAACAACCCTATACAATAACTTAATAAGCCTACACAATAACCCATACAATAACCCCACACACTAACCTATATAACAACCCTATACAATAACTTAACAATAAGCCTACACTGTAACCCATACAATAACCCCACACACTAACCTATATTACAACCCTATACAATAACCTACACAATAACACATACAATAACCCACACAATAACCCTTACAATAACCCTATACAATAACCTACACAATAACCCTTACAATAACCCTATACAATAACCTATACAATAAAAGACTAATACGATGCAAGATGCCCTCTCGGAGCATCTTCTCCTGGCGTGACATCTGCGGGATCCTGCACCAGCAGCCAGCGTGGCGGCCCCGCCGAGCGCTGCGCTGCGCTGCCTGGTGGCCGGAGAAGGACTTATTCTCCTCTGGCCAAAGGGGTCTTCTTTGTGGTTCGTAATTAAAATTGTACCTTTATATTTTGTTAATTATTGCTCATAACCATTCTGAAACCTATGACATAGACCTTTATTTTTTCTTTTAGGGAGCTAGGTTTTGGTGTGGTTTATTACACTGCGTTCCTGTAGTAATGTGACAAGATAAAAATCCTGAGACAGTCTAAACCAAGCACGGCAAACTCAAAGGCTAACGGGCCAAATAAGCAAGGTTTAAGTTTATGTGGACTGCAAAAGAAAAAAAAAAGCTCCAATTTTCATAGAAACATAAGTATACTGTAAAAACAAAAAGGACAAGAGCAATGATAAAATTAATGTTTTCTTCCTAAAAACTTGGCATGTCTTCTCTGCGACCATCTTTCCTACTTGGGGGGAAATCTTGTTCACAGTGATTACTTTCCAAACTGCCCCAGGCGAGCGTCGGTAATTCTGGACCTGACAGGAGGCTATTGCCTTTCATAATTGTAATAACTGCTCACACCGATAAGTACTTCCAAACATGGAAATAATTTCATATGCAAATTTTTGAGTATTTTCAAAATAAGTTATATTAAATAATTTTTGAAGGAATATTATAGGACGAGCCAGAATATTCGCTAATTCACTTACGAAAGTAGAGGACTGTTGCTGATTTAAACTTTGAAATCTTATGAAATTGATACATTTTTTGGTATATGTCATCACATTTTCCATGTTTATTATTTTCACGCATAATAAATCTTGATGTATAATGCATGTGTATGCTGTATCTTGGATTCATCATAAATTTCACTTTTTTTTTGCATAATGCCATGAAACTATTGTTTTTTCTGGCCATCAAAGGAGCTCTATCTGTAGCTATAGAAGTTAATTTTGAGAGAGTTAGATTGTATTTTTGCAGAAGTTTAAAAACATAATTAAATACAT
Source organism: Pipistrellus nathusii (assembly GCA_963693515.1). Lineage (NCBI taxonomy): Eukaryota > Metazoa > Chordata > Mammalia > Chiroptera > Vespertilionidae > Pipistrellus > Pipistrellus nathusii. Next base: position 68,479,155 of record OY882867.1, on the reverse strand, counting down.
CTTGTCCTGTGCTAGTGTTATGCATCAGTACTAGTTCCAATAATTCCTCAAACATGTTGAAATCCATGTGGCAAACAAGAAGAAACACAGCTAACTGAGCTACGCCTCCAATGTCCATACTTTCATCACAGCCAATAACCAGTAAGTACCCTAGGAAGAGGCAGGGCAGTGCTCCCAGATTTTCGGGGAATTGACACAGCTCTCTCCCCGATGTCAAAGCCCATAGACAGGGCTGTTGGGGTTGCAGGACACTCCGTTGTGAGATGCCCCGTGGTGGGGGCGATGGGGGTTTCTGGAACAAGGGGGCGGGGCCAGGCCAAGAGCTGAAGGAGGTCAAGTCAACCAGGGGGCGGGGCTAAATGGACAGCTGAAGGCTGTCATGTCAACAAGTGGGCGGGGCCAGGTGAAGAGCCAGCAATTGTGACCTAAGCAGGAGAAAGGCTGGTCGCCAGGGACATGGGGAAAAGGCCTGCTGGCCGTGAGGACAGCCGTCGGATAACAGGGACCTAAACAAGGGGGCTGGGAGTTTTGGGGTCAGGCTAGATGATCAGCCAGAAGCGGCCAACCCAAGAATGTGTAGGGGCCAGGGGCACCACCTGGAAGTGGTCAAGTGGAAAAGGCCATGGGGCCCTGTGAATGAGGACAGGGGTCCCGAGTGATCACAAAAGCCCCACCTTCCTGTGGTCCAGACTGGATGCCAGCAAGAAGGTCCCTTGTCCTCAAGGAAGGGCATTCCCCGTGAATAGGGTAGAAAGCTGGCCCTCAGGGCCCAGCAACCAGTAAGTACCTCAGGAGGGGCGGGTCAGTGCCCCCAGAGTGGAAAGTGATTTTCGGGGACTTGACACAGCTCTCTCCCTGATGTCAAAGCCTATAGACAGGGCTGTGGGGGTCGCGGGTCACTCCATTGTGAGATGCCCTGTAGTGGTGGCGATGGGGGCCCCCCGGGGCTCATGGAAGCCCATGGCTGTCCGAAAGGGGGGGCTGGTCTGCCCATGGTTGTGGACCTGGCCCCTGGGTGGGAGGTAACCTATGAGCAGAAGGCCATCTGAAGTTGGGGCTTTTAGGCACCAAACACCACTTCCAGAAGGGGGGGCGGTAGGCCCCCATGTGTGAGGAGTAGGGCAACCTGGCCAGTGCTGCTCGCACATTGGTCCAATGAATTAGGGGGTGGGGTTACTCGAATAAGGGGGCGGGGCAATGCCTAGAGCTGAAGCTGGTAAGTCAACTGGGGGGGGCGGGGCCAGGTGAACAGCTGAAGGCAGTGATGTCAACAAGGGGGGGTGGGGCCAGGTGAAGGGCCAGGAATTCTGACCTAAGCATGAGAAAGGCTGGTGGGCAGGGACACGGGGAAAAGGCCTGCTGGCCCTAGAGCTGGCCGCCCAGCAGAAGTGATGTAAACAAGGGGGCTGTGGGTTTTGTGGGACAGGCTAGATCAGGGGTCTGCAACCTTTAAGACATAAAGAGCCACTTGGACCCGTTTCCGAAGGAAAAAACAACCTTGGAGCCGCAAAACCATTGCGACATTTAAAACAAATCTAACACTGCATATATTGTTTCTTACCTTAATGCTATATACCGGATCCTGCAGTTAGCTGTCAATCTGAAGAAAAAAAGGACTTTTGCACTTAACAATGTAAAATATATTTTTGCAAATTAATAGCTAATTAAAATATTTAATTTACCTGGTTAATGGGATTTTTGCTCCTGAACCTCAGTGCCCAGTGTCAGCACATCAGGGCTGTAAGACGTTACCTTCATTTTCACACAGGCTTGCAAGTTGTCGGAGCGGCGGTAAAGCTTCAAAAGAGCCGCATGCGGCTCTGGAGCCATAGGTTGCTGACACCTGGGCTAGGTGATCAGCCAGAAGTGGCCAAGCCAAGAAGGGGTTGGGGCAACACCCGGAAGTGGTCCAGTGGATAAGGCCATGGGGCCCTGTGAATGAGGACGGGGATCCCAAGTGGCCTCAAAAGCCCCACCTTCCCGTGGTCCAGACTGGATGCCAGCAAGAAGGTCTCTTGTCCTCAAGGAAGGGCTTTCCTGTGAATGGGGCAGAAAGCCGGCCCTCAGGGCCCAGCCACCACTAAGTACCTCAGGAGGGATGGGTCAGTGCCCACAGAGTGGAAAGTGATTTTCGGGGAGTTGTCACAGCTCTCTTCCGGATTTCAAAGCCCATAGACAGGGCTGTAGGGGTTGCAGGACACTCCATTGTGAGATGCCCTGTGGTGGGGTTGATGGGGGTCCTGGGGCTCATGTAGGCCCATGGCTCTCCTAAAGGAGGCGTTGGTCTCCCCATTCTTGTGGACCTGGCACCTGGATGGGAGGCATCCTGTGAGCAGAAGGCCATCTGCTGAACAGGGGACAGGGAATGTCCCAGGGACCGGGGTCCACATTCACCTCCTCCCCAGGCACCTGTTCCAAATCTCCTATATGGTCAGCAATTCTTCATCATGACCCAAGGCTGAATGAGGTTGTGAAGGCAGCCTGGCTTCTCCCTTTACATCAATTCTCTTATTTGCTCTAAACCATCCTGGTGAGGATAGACTAACGGCCTTGTCTGGCACCCTGCCATGGCTCAAGCTACACTGTCTCAGGGCAAATGGGTATTAACTTTGGACCCCACCCAGACTCCCTGCTCTCAAGGAGATCAGCCCCGTTGGTTGACGTGGATAGAAAGGAAATTCTAATGGATTGTGATGAGTCTTACCATTGACCCTGAGGACCATAAGCACTGAGAACGTGAGCCCAACATGGGAACATTCTACAGACTTTGTTTAGAATGCTATTCCTAAACAAGAAAGATGAATAAGTACTTGTCTACCCTCTTAATCCTGCTTTCATAATGGCAGCCTAGAAAGCTGTGTGAAATAAATGGAGGTCTGAAAATCAAGGAGGCCGTTACCTTAGAGGTCCATGATGGTTAGTGCAGTTGTGCGCACTGGCAATGGGCCTGGAGGGGCAGCCACCCACCTTGGGTGCTGCATCTCTTTACTTTGGAAGCTCAGAACTGTGGTCTCAACACATGCTGGTTCCTACCCTGTTCCCCCCAAATAAGACACTGTCTTATATTAACTTTTTCTCCCAAAGTTGCACTAGGTCTTATTTTCAGGGGATGCCTTATCTTTCCATGCGCTAGGTCTTATTTTTGGAGGTTGTCTTATTTTCGGGAAACACGTTATTACAAATTACACTTTTCAGTTTGGCTCTACTTTCCAGGTCCTTTCCTAAGTTTCAAAGCCATCCTTGAAACGGGAGGCAGAGTGTGTTAGAAATGAGGGGGTAGGGGTTGGAGGCAGCTAGGAGGAGAAAAATGAGCGAGAAAGGGGGCAGGGCCAGCGCCGGGTGTGGGATGACTGTGCTAGTGATCTATTGCTGAGCCCCCCCCCCCCCCCCCACTAGAGACTTAACAAATACACAGTTATCAGCTCACACATCTGTGATAACGAATCAGCATGGCTCAGCTGGGACTACCGTGGTCTCACCTGAGGCAGAATCTGTGTCACTGAGGGTCTGAGCTGAGTCTGGGGGACTTTCGGATTCAGTTTGCATGGAAGGCCTGACTAACCCTCTGTTGATCTCATTCAGTTCTAGGCCATGTGGGTCTCTCCCTATAGCAGCTCACAGCACAGAGGCTTATTCCTCCCTGTGACCTGAGTGAGAGAGAGAACAGATCAGAGTGAGCAAGTGGGTAGGTATCAACCTTAAACACACACACACACACACACACACACACACACACACACACACACACACAAAACCTTTTGAAGTGAGAAGAGATCAACCAAAGAACGTGTATGCACATATGCATAACCCAGGGACATAGTCAATAGGGTGCTGAAGACCTGGGGAAGGGGCAGGGATTGGCTAGAAGTGGTCAATGGAGTAAAAAGAGGACATATGTAACAGTTTTAACAATAAAGATTTAAAAATAAATGAAATGGACTTGCTTTAAAAGGTTAAATTAATATTTCCCCAGAAATTCACACACACACACACACACACACATACACACACACACAGAGAGAAAGAGCAATGTGAGAGAGAAACATCAATTGGTTGCCTCCTGTATGCACCCTGAATAGGGATCATACCCATGACCTAGGTATGTGCCCTGACCAGGAACTGAACAGCAATCTGCCAGTGCCCACAATGATGCTCAATCACTCTGGCTGGGCTAGGCATTATTTAGAACCAAATCATGGATGTTGTGTTGAATCCCTTTGCCATCATATCAGGTTTAATAGCTCTCTTAATAGTAAACCATACTTGTGTTCCAGTATAAACTATGAAGTAGATATGCTAATGTTTAATTAGTCTTTTGTAGTCATATTTATTAATAAGTTGGTACACAGGTGGGTTTTTTTTGTATGTGCCAAATTTACTTTTCATTATGATATCTGTTGCATTAACTTCCATATTGAACTTACTTTCACATATGTTTATTTTCTACTATTTGGAATTTGTTGAATTTTCTTTAAAATCATGAAATATAAACTGTAAAGGTAGTAAAAATCATCCCATGTCTTTTTTTTCTTTAATCCTTATTGCTCAGATTATTACAATTGCTTCTCCTTTTTCCCCTCATAGCTCCCTTCCACCGGGTTCCCGCCCCACCCTCTGCCCTTACCTCCTCCCACTCTCCCCCTGCCACTGTCCTCATCTATAGGTGTACAATTTTAATCCAGCCTCTTTCTGCACCCACACACCCCTTTCCCCCTGAAAATTATCAATCCACTCCCCCTTTTTGCCCCTGATTCTATTATATTCACCAGTTTACTCTGTTCCTCAGATTTTTAGTTCAATTGAACTTTTTCCTCTTCTTAAACAATACCTTTTAGCATTTCATATAATACTGGTTTGGTGGTGATGAACTCCTTTAACTTTTTGTTATCTGTGAAGCTCTTTTTTTGCCATTCAATTCTGAATGATAACTTTGCTGGACACAGTAATCTTGGTTGTAGGTTCTTGCTATTCATCACTTTGAATATTTCTTGCTGTTCCCTTCTGGCCTGTATAGTTTTTGTTGAGAAATCAGCTGATAGTTGTATGGGTGCTCCCTCATAGGTAACCAGCTGCCTTTTTCTTGCTGTTTGTAAAATCCTCTTTTTGTATTTTGCCTTTGTATTTTAGTTATGATGTGTCTTGATGTGTTCTTCTTTGGATTCCTCTTGTTTGTGATTCGGTACGCTTCCTGTACTTGTAAAACTAAATATTTCACCAGGTGGGGGAAGTTTTCTGATATTATTTCTCCCAATATGTTTTCAGTATCTTGCACTCTCTCTTCTTCTGGCACCTCCAAAATTCTGATGTTGGCATGCTTGAAGTTGTCCCAGAGGCTCCTTACACTATCTTCAATTTTCTGGATTCTCTTTTCTTCTTGTTTCTCCAGAGGAGTGTCCTTTGGCTCTTTGTATTCCAAATCTTTGACTTTATTCATGTGATCTTCCAGTCTGCTGTTGGATCTCTATAATATTTTTTATTTTAGTCAGTTGATGTTTAATCTCTAGTTGGGTCTCAATAAATTTGTGTGCCTTTTCTAAGAAATTCTTGGAAAACCTTATTACCATGGTTTTGAACTTTATATCCAGTCTTTTGTTCTCCTCCACCGCTTTTGTTTGAGATTTATTTCCTGGTCTCGGCATTTTTGCTGCTTCCCAGAGTTGGTAGGATGGCTTTGTGTGTTTGCTGTCCTGAATGGCCCAGAGGGTCAGCCTCCTCAGTTACCTGAGGTAGACACTCTTGGTGCTCCCCTTTGTGGACTGCGTGTACAGCCTTGTTGTAGCTAAGTCTTTATTGTTGTTGGTATACCTGGGAGGAATTGACCTTCAGGCCAATTGAATGTGGGTATCAGCTGTGTCTACTGTGGGATACCTTCTGTGTTGCAGACAGTCTTATAGGATCAGACGTGCAGAATTGCAGAAGCCTCTGTGCTCAGCTTGGATGGGGCTGAGTCTCAGGGCTGAGCTGACAGTCTTGGCTTCCCATCAGCCCTTCCCTTGTGTGAGAGCCTGAGTTTCTGCCTGACCTCTGCCTTCTGTGGCTTCCCTGAGTGGCTTCCCTGACTGTCCCAGATTCCCCTTGCAATAGCATGGGTGCTGCAGGAGCTCGCCCGAAATTGGGATGGGGCTCTGTCTTCTGAGATTCTGACTCCTTCGGCTATGGACAGGCAGCTGCAACCTACACGGTCAGACCTCAATGCTTACTCACTGGAGCGCAACTGTAGACCCTGCCTTCTGTGGCTCCCAGCTCCCCCAGTCTCACAGTCTCTGAGTCTCTGGGGGCCTTTCAGTCCAGACTCCACCCATATGAGCCTGGGTCCACGGGGTTTTGGCTGGGGTTGCGGTTCAGTACAGTCGGAAAGGGTTCAGTGCAATCAGGAATTCCTTTCTCCTCCTGCCATCCAGACATTCGGCTGCACTTCCTCTCTGTGCCTGAGCATCTCCCTACCTGAGCGCTTTGCGGCTCCCAATCTGATCCATGAGCCTCTCTCCTTCTTTCTAGTTGTAAATTTCCACTCTGCGAGCTTTCCTGTGTTTTTGGATGAAGTCCGTTTTGATTTTAGTTGTTGTTTTTGAAGTTGTTGTGCACTCCTTACTGGGAAATCAAGAGGAACATGAACAAGATTTTTTCCCCATCAATTCATTACCTTAAGGAAATAGCAAAAGGAACATTTTGGAGGTAAATCACAAATATTGAGAAAGGCATCTCTCCAAGAAGCAAGGATAAGGATCATAAATTATACTGACAATTATTGCAGATATGTGAGACCCAGAAACTATTTGTTTTTATGTTAGAAATCATTGGGATAGGACTAGATACTGAAGCAAATACCAAACTGCTTATAATTGTTCTTCCAATTTTTTGTAAATTTATTTTCATATTTCTTGAAAGTCTTGGAATTATGCTTCACAGTTAATTCTCTTCTCTCTCTCTCTCTCTCTCTCTGTCTCTCTCTCTCTCTCTCTCTCTGTCTCTCTCTCTCTCTGTCTCTCTGTCTCTCTCTCTCTCTCTGTCTCTCTCCCTCTGTGTGTTATTCTTTTCTTTAAATTTTATTTATTTATTTAGTTAGTTTTATTTATTTTTATTTTTAAATAAATCTTCATTGTTCAAATTATTACAAATGTTCCTCATTTCCCCCCCTCCATTTCTCCTCTCCACCATGTTCCCACCCCACCTTCTGCTCTTTCCCCACCCCCCATTGTCCTCATCCATAGGTGCACAGTTTATGTTCAGTCTCTTCCCGCACCCCTAACACCACTTTTCCCCAGGAATGGTCAATTTCCATAGCTCTGATTCTATTATATTCACTAGTTAATATTGTTCATCAGATTTTTTAATTCCCTTGGTTTTTTTAATTCACTTGTTGATAGTTACATATTTGTTGTTCATAATTTTTATCTTTATTTTCTTCCTCTTCCTAAACATCCCGCTTTAGCAACTCATATAATTCTGTAATTCTGGTTTGGCGGTGATGAATGCCATTAGCTTTTTTTTTTTTTTTTATTTGTGAAGCTCTTTATCTGACCTTTGATTCTGAGTGATAGCTTTGCTGGGTAGAGTATTTTTGGCTGTAGGTTCTTGCTATTCATCACCTTGAATATTTCTTGCCATTTCCTTCTGGCCTGCATGGTTTCTGTTGAGAAATCAGCAGACAATTGTATGGATGCTCCTTTATAGGTAATTCCCTGCTTTTTCTTGCTGCTTTTAATATTTTCTCTTTGTCTTTTGCTCTTAGAATTTTAATTATGATGTGTCTTGGTGTGGTCCTTTTTGTATTCCTTTTGTTTGGGGTTCTGTGCACTTCCTGGACTTGTAAGACTAAATCTTGCACCAGGTGGGGGAAGTTTTCTGTCATTATTTCTTCCAATAAGATTTGGTATCTTGCTCTCTCTTCTTCTGGGACCCCTATATTTCTGATGTTTGTTTGCTTGAAGTTGTCCCAGAGGTTTCTTACATTATCTTCAACTTTCTGGATTCTTTTGTCTTCTTGTTTCTGTGGAGGAGTGTCTTCTGGCTCTTTATGTTCCAAATCTTTGACTTGATTCTGGCGATCTTCCATTCTGTTTTTAGGACCTGTATAATATTTTTTATTTCAGACAATGTATTCTTTATTTCTATTTGATCCCTTTTTATATCCTCATAGGTTTAGTTTATTTTATCAGCCTTTTCTAGGAAATTCTTGAAAAACCTTTTAACTGTGGTTTTGAACACTATATCCAGTCTCTTGTTGTCCTCCATTGTTTTTCCCGTTTGTGATCTGTTTCCTTGTGTTGGCATTTTCGCAGGTTCTCTGTGTTGGTAGGGTAGCTTTGTATGCTAAGTTGTCCTATATGGTTCAGTGGGTCACCCTCCCAATTACCTGAGGTGGACACCCTTGGTGCACTCCTTTGTGGACTGTGTGTACAGCCTTATTGTAGATAAGTCTTGATTGTTGTTGTTATCACTGGGAGGAACTGACCTCCAGGCCAATTGGCTGTGAGGATCAGCTGAGACAAGAACAGGAAAGGTAGGAAAAGAAGTAACTCCACTTGTAGTTGAAATTATGAAATGGTAATGGTGGATTGGGCCCGGGAGATTAAAATCATCTAGTTTTATTCATGTACATGCAATGATGACCTTTCAGACCAGGCGCCCTCCAGAAGGTGCATACAAGGTTAATGTGGGGAAGCATTTGAACTCCTGAGTGGAGCAGGGGAGATGACAAGAGGGTATTTAGATGCATGGGAAGTCTTGGATGGTTGTGTAATTTGGAAGAGGGGACGTTACTGGTAATAGAATCCAAATTGAGTAGGACAGGGAAAGAGGGCAAAGGAAAGTCGCAGTACAGGTAAAATTGGGGAAGGAAAACTGAGACAGAAGTTCAGATAATGTCACCACACTTTGAATCCCACATCAAATCAGCTAAGGAGGGAGCTCTTTGTTATGAAGCCAGGGAAACACTTTTAACTATAATTTCTCTTGAATAGTTCAGAAAAATTATTTCCACTTGCAGATGTGCAATAGGAAAAGCTGAGCACTGGAAAGAGTGGGGGGAAAAAATAGCCACTCATATGTTTTAGGGACATATTTTATTGGGAAAAACCTTTTTAGAGAATAATTTAGGGTATCCACACAAATGAAAGTGTTCAATCTTTTGCTGAAACTGCTTTTGCTCAGTGGTAGAGAGTCGGTCTGCGGACTGAAAGGTCCCAGGTTAGATTCTGGTCATGGCATGTACATTGGTTGCAGGCACATCCCCGGTAGGTGGTGTGTAAGAGGCAGCTGGTCAATGTTTCTCTCTCATCGATGTTTCTAGCTCTCTATCTCTCTTCTTTCCTCTCTGTAAAAAAATCAATAAAATATATTAAAAAACATAAAAAATAAACAAAATGTTCAATCTTTTGACACAACTCTAATCTTTGAACTTATTTTATAGGAATTCAAGAAAGAGTGTAAAATTGAAAATGTATGAGTACTAGTAAATTTATGACAACATTGTCAACATAAACATTTGGAATTACTGCACCATCTATGAGTACACATCTGAGTAAAATACATTATTGTGCACACCTAATGAATACTTATGCAATTGTAGAAATGAGTCGTGTTATCTTAAGACAGATATGAAGACAATTTTCCATGATGAAGTTTAAATTAAAAGCACAAGTTGTGTGATCCTGTTTTTTATTACATATGTGTGTTTGTATGTCACCAGAAAAACCAGCAAGTGCATTCCCAAATCATTAAGATTGGGAATGTCATTTTTAAACAAAAAGATATTAAAATATCTATTGTTTATATAATTTGGCTCCATAATTCTATTTCTATGGACAATGATCCGAATAAATCATTCAAATGGATACCTTTTATAAAGATAGATATCCATCACAGCATTGTGAATGCTTTTTAAAAATAAAAAGAGCCTAAATACCCTTGGAATAGGCAATGCTTAAGCACATGATTGAACCTAAACAGGTAAAATATTATGCAGCCGTTTACGGGCAACAGAGGTTTCTTGTGAGATAATGAAAACAAGACAGAAACTATTTCAACATGCCTAGGAAAATACTACAGGCAAATACTCCGATACTGTACCTTGCATGTGATTATCTTCGGGTGATGGGATTCTGGGTGATTTTACTTTTGTTTCTCAGTGGATTGAGACCCAGGACTTCTCCTGGGTAAGAATCACTCTTTCCCCTCAATGTTCCAAAAGCAGAGTCAAGGTCTTGGGGCACAGAAGACCTAAGTACTGTTGGTCTAAAGGGAAATCATGTGGCTAAGCCTCCAGCAAGGTTTGGGTCCCCCCTAAGCTCCTCGCTCAGATACGAATCACTAAGAAACTACAACCCCTGCAACGAGCTAGCTCAGTAAGTAAGATTTGGTGTCGGGTTTTCTTGAACAGTGTCTCAGAGGGTGGTTCTGGAGCACCTCAGAGCAGCATGCCATTGGGAAAAGCCAGCATCCACTCTATTCTATCCACTGGGATTTTGTCTCTCAGGGCCAGGCAGGGGAAGAAAGCCACCAACACAGCAAACTCTGTGAATACCAAGTGACAAATGCTTCGGCAGAGCATGCCATGTGCTTCTCTGGGCACTTGAAGAAAAATGTGGAGGGAAATCCCAAGGTCCTCGCCCTCAATCAAGGATTTAAGCGATCACTTTAGATCCACAGGCATTTATTGATACCTAATGGGTGTCTACTCCTGCCCTGGGCACCTAGGCACAGAGCTAGCAGACATGGTAGAAGTTTGGTCCCTAGATCTCCTGGGACGAGGTCATAAACTTGTGCAAAGGAGAAATAGCAAGACATGTTAACATGGACTATCTCTGATCCCAGAGATAAAACCTGGCTGTTGTGAATGGCAAGAGTTCTTTCCTTTTCACAGCAGCGTAGTATGCCATCGTGCATAGGGACTGCAGTCTTTTAATCCACTCATCTGCTGATGGGCACTTAGGCTGTTTCCAAATCTTAGCTTTTGTGCTGCTATGAATATAGAGGTGCATATATCCTTTCTGATGGGTGTTTCTGATTTCTTGGGATATATTCCTGGAAGTGGACTTCCTGGGTCAACTGGGAGTTTCATTTTTAATTTTTTAAACAAACTCCATACTGTTTTCCACATTGGCTGCACCAGTCTGTGTTCCCACCAGCAGTGCACAAGTGTTCCTTTTCTTCCAGGTCCTCACCATCATTTGTCCTTTGTTGACTTATTGATGATAGCCTTTCAGACAGTTGTGAGAGATAGTATCTCATTGTTTTTTAAAAATATATTTTTTATTGATTTCAGAGAGAGATATAGAAGCATCAATGATGAGAGAATCATTGATTGGCTGCCTCCTGCACGCCTCCTATTGGACATCAATCCGCCAACCTGGGCATATGCCCCTGACTGGAATAGAACCCACGACCTTACTGTAGTCCTCAAGCCAACACTCTATTAACGGAGCCAAATTGGCTAGCGCCCTCATTGTGGTTTTGATTTTTATCTCTGGGATGATTAGTGACTTTAAGCATGTTTTCAATAGGACAAGAGACATATGCAAACAAAATTCTTATTCTTGTGACTGATAGAAATAATTTTATTAAACTCACTGAAGTCACATGTCCACATGCAACCATCATCATTGTGGCTAAGCCAGTTAGATGTGCTCATACCTCCACTCTGGGGCCCTGAACCACACTTTCCAGAACCACCTGGATATGGAAATTTGCAGCTGTTAGAAAGGGGGAAATAGAAGTCATCTCCACTACAGTCCATTGTCAAATAAAATGGCAACCTCTGATTTCCACTCAAATATATAAGAGCTTGGAAGTCCTTACTCTCACCCTTACAATAAGAAAAACGATGAACAATCCAAAAGACAGGAACTCTATTTAGATCCATCAGATCACTGAAGTCACCTTGCTATGAAATTAGACTTTGCCACTTTAAACCACTGAGATTCAGGGCTTTGTCAACACAATACAACCTAGCAATAGTGTGCACACACGCGAACACACACACACACATACACATACACACACACACACACACACACACACACACACACACACACACACACAAGCTAGATCCAGTGATTTTGTGTGGGAGTAGAAGAAAAGCAGACACAGAAGAGGCAATAATAGGAATTAAAAGAAGGTTGAAGGCACTTTTGCCTGTGACAGTCCTCCTTCTACTGGCTAGCTACTCCCTCTCATGAGCCTGAACATCAATAAGAAGCAAATGCTGCAATAACCCACTGTGCAGGCAGGGGAGAGGCAGGCCCTGACAGTACAGTGACTTATCCAGGATCAAGAGGAGGTAACAACTTAGGGTTAAGTCTGAGCTAAGGTCTGTCTCCTCAAATGTGGGACCCTGGCTGCCGCCAGACCTTCTAGGGGCTGTGGAGAGGGTGTGTTGTGGTCACTGTGTACACTGTTGGATATTCCATGGAGAAGATATTGCATGGAGAAAGTGGGTGAACAGTCAGCAGGCCACAGGACTAACTATATCTGTTATTAGGTGAGGGGATTCGGGGCAGGGGGCAATCCCATGAAGTGATGTCACTTCCTAATAGAACTTGGAATCCATGTAGCCAGGCACCCACTTTCCAGCAACTGCCTAACCGCCACTCACTTGGCAAGAGGCGGTTGACAGTTCATCATGTTCTCTTGCTGTGTTCCCGGTTATCAGGGCTCTGGTTCCCAGAGACCCTGCAGTGAGAGGTGTTCCAGACTCTGTAGACAGTTCTACACTCGTGCCCGACATCTCTGGCCATTTTCAAGAAGATCCCCTCAGGTAAGAGAAGGTGGCCTGGGTCAGACCCATTCACACCAGGCCAGCCTGCTCTGGGTGCCATCCCTGTGCATCCCACATCCCTTCCCCTTCATGTGATGGGAAGAGGGACATGAAAGGAGAATCCCAGGACAGGAACAGCTTTCAGGGCAGTGGATAACCTAGAGGTCCTGCTGTGATCATACCCAAGAGCAGGGAAGGGCAGGACAGGTAATTGGAGATGGGCTTCCAGAGGGGGTCTTGTATCTGTGCCAATGGGAATCCTAGGCCCTCAGGCTGTCATGCCTTTTCCTCACCAGTGGAGGTCTAAGTAGATCACACTGTGTGTGTGTGTGTGTGTGTGTGTGTGTGTGTGTGTGTGTGCGCGCCTGTCTGGATTAGGGGTTCACAGGAGTCACAGAACCAGCAAGACGGGGCTCTGAGGCTTTCTCCTGGTGACTGGGAACTGTCCTTACAGAGCTCCACACAGGAGAATAGACCAGACCTGACAGATGGGGTCCTCAACTCGATGTCCCTTCAGGAGGCACAGGTGCCCCATACCTCCTCCAGCACGCAGGACGGCTGCAGGGTGAGTATAGGTGACCAGTTGCTCCATACTCCAGCACCCCTGGGATTCAACAGGACCTGGGTTCCAGAAGGCACACCTGAGAGCCCTCCTAGCATCCAGTTTCCAAATGTCCCCATTTCCTCCAGGTCAGGAGCTGGGGCCCCCCCTTGGGCTATAGGGACTGGTTATCATGGCGACCCATGTCTTCATTGCTGTGGGACCTGGACCTTAAACCCTCTGTTGCCATGACAATGGTTCCACGCTGAATACAACACATGTCCTAATATCCCAGGGAAAGCCTCTGTGTTCTCATCTTACATTGGGATGTTTCATCAGAAGTCACACGGTGACACTGTTAATAAAGCATGTGCTGTCTGTCATCTGCTAAGAAAATGACCTAAGATACCAACGTGTTTCATATGCTTCACCTCCAATTCTACTTTTTTCCTGCAAAGAACCTTTTCTCTTATCAATGTGAAAAATGTTCAAAGTTGTGAAAAGTTTTGTGCATTTATTTGACCTAATGTGTTGATAATCGTGGGCGAGGAAATCTCAATGGGTTGAGATAATGCTATTGAGAATGACAATTTTGCACCTTATTTTATACATTACAAGCAAAAGTGCAGACTTATGTGTGTTACATGAAATCCATGGGTGATAGGTTAGGGAGAGAGGAGAAAGCAAAGTGTGGGAACTTCTGTGATTAGATAAATGATAAAATGATAGGCACATACTTCTTCTTAGGTGGATGTAGGATAGTTTCAGGTCAACAATGAACTGAATAACTAAGATCTTTGTTGATCTCTGCAGAGCACAGAATGGTGCCTATGCATGAGTTGTCCAAAACAAGGAACATTCCTTTGATAATCCAAATATATGTTATCATAAATGCAAATAGGCAGTACATAGACTCTGTTAAGATTCTATGAAGATTGACATTTGTCAAGGAAAATGCCAGGAGGACATGACTACCCACCATGAGCTCCTTTTAGTTAGTGTTTTAATTTCAGACCATCCCATATGGTTACTTAAGGTCTCTGAGTTTGCAAGGCCACCGCACTGGAGTTCCCTGAGCTAGTCAGGTTAGCATGTAGCCCCTTTTATCGTTCATGCACCCTCCTTTTATTCATTAATCAATACAAATTATGCATCGATGATCAGTGTTTGTGTTTTCTCTTGCTGACCATTGGGGATGAGGCAAGACCATAACCTTAAATGGCATTCAAGGTGGAATTTTATGATTATTCAAAATAAAAAAGGCAGGTGTATGGGAGACCATGAGATCCTATATGTCTTTGTTACAAAATATTCTGTATCAATTTTAAATTTTGAGCTATCATGAGCAGAGTCCTTTTGCTTCTTGCCTTAAGTTTTGGAATTATGCGTCTAGTATAACATTACAACCAGAAACAAAAGCAATGGTATGAAAGCAGTAACACCATTTAGGAATAGAAAGTGTCTAGTGCTAGACTGAGGGGAATAAGCAACCCAGCCAACCAAAACACATTTTGCATGCATTATCATAATTGTTTATTAAGCTAATTATATGTTTTCCTGCAGGAAGCACAGGTGCCCCATACCCTTTCCAGCAGGTCACTTGCACTTATGCTTCTTGCACTGTCACTTGTACTTTGCCATTTTGGCCAGATGAGTTAAGACTCTACACTTTCGTTATGATAACTGATCATCAGAATGTCATTGTCTAGTAGGTCGGAAAAATTAGGAGGTGTCCAAACTGAAGTTTTCATGTGTAGTAAGGAAGGGGCCTGGGGAGACAGATATTGTTTCCATTAGCAAATCAGAAAGAGGATAATAACAATATAAAATCATGTGATGTACATTTACTCAATAACAATTAGAAGCTAGAAGAACAGGGTTTGAGCAGCAGTAATTTGTGAGCATCTAGGCCTTGCTGACTTCCTGGGATAGCGGTCAGCTCCCATGGCCAGTTTATTCTCATCTTTGAAATGTCTTCAGTCTCCATGGTAGATGGAAACCAGTGTCAGAGACAGATGTTCATTGAGGTTAGGCCTCTGATGAAGTAAAGTCCTTTAAAACATGTTGGAGAAAGTCTATAATCAATGTGTTTCAATAAACAAAACTCTCCTGATTATAAGTTTTGGTCTTTAAAGTTTTTGCCTCTTGGGTGTACTGTGAAATGAATGTCCCAAATGTATCAGTCCTATAAGCTTATTAGTGAGTCATTGATAGTAATGTGGAATGCATGCTTTTACTTTTCCTTGTGTTTGGAAAACAAAAAAAGTTTTTAAAAATCAGCTGTATTTTAAACAGAGTCATAACAACAATAATCATCTTCACTTCATTTAGTTCTGTACCCATTTTTTGTTTATCCTGGTTATTTGCCAGTATTTTCATGAATTCAGTTATTCCTTAGAATTCTATACTTCTTCATTCAGTTCAAAGATGTGACCTGCTTAGAATCCCGTTATTTTGTGTAAGTTAGAGTCTTTCTCATGGATTTTTCTAAAGATGTAACATATTTGAAAATTCATCAGAGTAAAACAATAACTATGTATGAATGACAAAACGAAGTGGTTATAGTTTTGTTTGAATCCAGTAGAGTTAAAAACAAAACAAAACAAAACAAAACAAAACAAAACTTTGCTTTTTTGGTAAACAATACCAAGGCAATAATTTTTGGAAAATAATCTTACCTAATAACAGACAAACATGCTAATTGTCCGTACTTTTGCAACACCCAGCAGCCAATCAGGAGTGGGTCTGCCAATTTACCCAACAAAATGGGGGTTAATTTGCATACACAGCCACTCTGGGCCTCTGAGCAGAGCAAAAATGGTGCCAGCAGCCAAGGAAAGAAAGGCCCATTCTGGCACAAATCTTTGTGCGTCAGGCTTCTAGTAATTACTATAAAATGACAGAGAATAATATGAAAAAATATAAGTATATGTATACATTTGGATTCAATACACAATTTCAATATAAAAAGATCAAATAACATGTAAGATTTTGAAACACTGTCCATGGCTTCTTGTATTGAGCATTGGGGATAATTCATAAACTTGCAATGTTTGCATCACAAATACCTGGAGTCCCACAGCTAGATGCTCTCACAGGGGACCATCCCTCTTGGCTGGCAGGGTGTGGCTGACACCAAGACCCCTGTTTCACTTGAGAGATTCCTATTAGAACTTTTCTTTGAATCTTTCTACCTTCCTTCCTAGGACAGGTTGAAATCTTTAGAACTTCCATTTTAATAAAAATATATGTACACAAATAGCACAGTTGTTTTCATTTTTTAAGTTGGTTAAGCTTCTCAGGTAATTTCGAGCATATGAAGTAGCACTAATTCAGGTCCACTATGATCGTTTAATATTATAAGGCAAGGGAATAAATCCTTTAGGTATTTCAGGGCCCATGGGAATTAACTCAAACTCATCTTTTGTTTAAAAAGTATCTTAAAATAGAAATTTTAGGAAGGTTGTCAAATATACTTATGCAAAAGATTATACCATGGATTTTTTGTAAGTCTAAGTAAAGCAAACACAGACTTATGGTAATAACTCTAAGAGATATTAATAATACTTATAAACAGTTTTAATATTAAATATTTTGTCCTTTTGTTCTATGGAATTCACCTTAATTTACACAAATATTTAACCTTTTAGGTCAATAAAAGATTATATCGTAGTCATGCCATCTGGAGGTTGAAAATTCACCACACATAACACATAGGTGAACACATATCACATAAAGACTATACACACAATTTTAATTTACTAATTTTTGCAGAGAAATACCGGAATATTTTATGTAAAACTTTCACAAAAGTTCATAGTCTATATCCCCTTTTACAAACCTTTTCTTAACTTTCACAAACCTTCTCACCCATTCAGAAATAACTATCCTTAGAGAAATTTACATTTGACTTTTTCCTTCAAATATGACTCCCCATACCTCAAGCCTTCTGTTATCGCAACTATGCAATTTCTTCCTTCTTAGCTGGAACTTTTAATCTTAGGAGCCTTAATTTACAATGAAAACCGCAAAGTGAATAACCTGCATTCCTTAAATTGACGGTGATGAACATACTGTAATTACACTCTCACATTCAAGAAACACACCTTTCGCAAAGCACATTGGAGCCACCCTATACATTACATCAACAGCTCCAAATCCATTTTACAGACCTTCTGTAATAGAAAACCCAAAAGCAGGTGAACATATTCTTGTTTAGAAAGCAATGTTTCAGCATTTCATGTTATTTCAAAATATCTAGATATTCAATAACTCTCATTAAATCTAAGTTAGAAAGAAATGGTTGAAATAAGCTAAAATGATGTGTGCAGGTGCGTAAGGTATTTTTTTTCTATTGGGATAAGACATGTCTTCCAGAGACAAAAGGCCTAGACAAGAGGTCTTGGTGAACTCAGGGATTTCCACTCCGAAGGTTCTGGGACTTTGGTTGCATAAAGCCAATTACCTACTAGCCTCTGAAATGACGAGGTGAGGTTTGGGGAAGGTAAAAGGATTTGGTGGGCTTGCTCTGACATGTTTCTGGAGCCAAAACTCTGACCTCTTGAAAACTTCATTTGTAAAACAAGGATAGTCATCTTCAATACCTCAGGGACTGGGTTGCCATCCATTTGTTGGCAAGGGACTGAGAAAATCATTCACCATTTTTGGAATGTTTCTATTTGGGTACATTTTTCTCATTTCCAGAAAGCACACACCTCTGACAGGTATAAAGGCCTTCAAGTATATAAAACCACTGTCCATCTCCCTTGGAAATGGCAAGACAGGTCCTAGCTGTATGATAGTCTTAAAATTAATGATGCAAAACCTCTCTATTACCCACTTTATGTTGGGAACATGTAGGTGGTGCAACAAAAGAAGAGTGGACTCTTCCTTGAGGGACTCAGGGTCAAGTTTTGCCATTTGACGGATATGTAGCCCATAAGAGAACTCTCACATCACTGTGGGCTGTTTCCCCATCTACAGAGAGACATAAGAGCAAGCCCAGTATTAGAGGCATCTCTGCACGTGTTTGGGTTGTTTGGGGCCATTCTGGGTAGGGTGGGTATCCTGTGAAACCAACTCTCAGGCTCTGTGGAAGAAAATAATGAAGAAAAGATGAGTAGCAAACGTTCAGTCAGTCTCAAGATTAGTTTCCACCTGAAAGGCTCTTCTAAAATCATTAATTTCCCTTTTGGTTTAATATCTGGTTCATTTAGTCTAAGTGTATATGTAACTGTTCTGGAAAAGGCATATGTCAGCCTCACTGATTCATTAAAAAGACAAAACCCCACTCTTTTACCAGGTGAATTGGGGAAGATTTGCAAAGCATTCCATTGATATATAGTCCCATAACATTCCCTTGTTGCAAGGAAACAGGTTTTGATTAAAAAGCAGACAATTGTAGGGAAGCAGTTATTTGGGTGAGGTTAAGAACAAATAAAGTAGCCTCAGTATATACAGGAGACTTAGTGGCTTCTCCCCACTTTCACCACCCCCCCTTTAAAAAAAAAAGATTTTTATTGATTTCAGCAAGAAAGGGAGAGGGAGAGAGAGATAGAAACATCCATGATGAGAGACAATCATCACATGCCCAAGTTTCAGGCTGGGAATACAGCCTGCAACCTGGGCGTGTGCCCTTGACCAAAATCAAACCTGGAACCCTTCAATCCTCAGGCTGATGCTCTATCCCATGAGACTAAATGGCTAGGTCAGTCAGTGGCTTCCCTTTTAATGATAATTTAAAATTCTTCCAAACTGTCAGTGAGAAGAGGAAACACATTGGAGCCACCCTATACTTTTTTTGTTTTGTTTACTTTTTCTAAACACTATTTCATTTTCTATAACCCTTAAAGTGGGCAGACTTCTCCACAGCAATTTTCTGACAACCTTATTCGGTAATTCTGTTGCTGTGCTCCCAGAAACCTGGAGTATATTAATTGGCATAGGTTAGAATAGCCAGGATTACATGTTGCAACAGTGAAATTTCTTAGTGAACCAAACAAGGCCACAGAGAGAATGGAGAAGGATTGCTGATTCCTCGGTGGCTGAGAACAGCTTTCCTCCAAAGGGAGTTGGTAGAATTCCTATTCTCATTCCCCCTTAAGTCAATAGGGAATGGTAGTGGAGGAGTCAGAAGGGGAAGGAAGAAGGAAAGGGAAAGAACACTTCTGGACAAGGAAGCTCAGGGGACAAAAGATGTAGTGGGCATGCTATAGAAGTGGGAGATGGCGTGTTAGCATTTATTAACTTCAGGAGACAATCACCAAAATTTCTCTTTTTAAAGAGCATTTATCTGGGGTTCTCCTTAGAATTTTCTAATTTCCAAATCAAGATATGCATCCAATTCATTCAATCAGTTTAATTCTCAGGCCAGCATTTTTCTAGTGTTATTTCCCCCACCCCCCTGGGAAAAATTAATGTAGGTACCAAAGACAATTGTATGCTGACCACTTTTCAGTTGATATTTTCTAGATAAATCTTCCTATTTGTATAAAGCACTTGCAAGTCAAGGCTTTCTATCAGGGATATTAATGAGGGCTGGAGCCTGGAAGTTCCATGTAGGCTCAACTTCCCATGTTAACTAGAGGTGTGTTTGCTGCTGCTGTTTTTATTGTTGTTTGGTGTCTGCATGGTCTCAGCACATCTTTGAGGATGTGATGTAGTGGGTTAAAGTGTGTTGCTTTGTAGATGGAGCTGCACGATGCTCACTCCCTTAGAGTCTCATCCAACCCTCTTATGTGCCTCGGTTTCTCTCCCTGCTGTGTAAAGCCACCAGAAGGGCTTCCAATGCAGGTGGACCAAACCTGATTAGTCCTCCCCGTGAAGAGCCAATTAGTTTAGTCACACTTGTTTGGGAATTTCCCTATGGGGCTTGGGCGTGTCATGAGGAAGGACCTTCGACATATCCGCAAAGATCCTCAGTTGTCCAAGAACACCTGAGATTCCTGCAGGAAGGATGATGGGCCCCTTTATCTTTCTAGGTGAACCAGGTTAGCTCTCATTTATACATCCAACATGTTTTCCCCAGTCTCTTAAAAGGCAATTCCAACAGAAAAGCAAGGAGCAGGCTTATTTTTTCTCCTGTGTCTCCTTAGCCTGAGATCTGTCAAGCGTTAACCTTAGTTCCACCAAGAGTATTCAAAAATATGGCTTAAATAAAGTCAGCAGCAGAAGCAAGAGCAGGTCCTGGATCCAAGAGACAAGTCACACAAGTTCATCTGATGGACAGAGAACTGGTGGGTCAATGGGCCGTCTGCTGCATCCCAGCACCAGGTGTAGGTGTGCAGGGTGGTGCTGGGTGAGCTTTTTTGGGATCCAGCTGTATTGTGCCAAGTAAATGTCAATATAAGAAACAGTCAAAACTGTGAACAATTGTTAGGATTTTATCTGAGCCAAACTGTCAATTGTATTAGAGCAAAATCTCAATGGATTGAAACAATACTCTTGAGAATGGCAGCTTTCACCTTATTTTAGACTTTACAATCAAAAGTGGAGATGTATCTGGGTTGCATGAAATCCATTGGTGATAGATTGTATAAAAAGTAAAATGATGGACATATAGTTCTTTCCCATATGTGGATAAAAGATAGAATAGTCATCAATGAACTCAACAATAATGAGGAGATTTGTGGTCTCCACAGAGCACAGAGAGTCCAGAACAAGGAAAATTCCATTGATATTCCAAAGCTATGTTCTTGTACATTACAAAAGAAAATAGGCAGGCTCAGTGAAGGTAAAGAATAATCTATCTATCTATCTATCTATCTATCTATCTATCTATTTATTTATTTATTTTTAGAGAAGATTCCAGCCTAGCACAGGGCAACCTGCCATAAACTGCTTTTAGTTAAAAAGTTGTAATTTTGGGACATCCTGTGGAATAACTTTAGGTCTCAGAGTTTAAAAGACCACCACCCAGGCCTTCCCTGACCTAATCACAGTTTAGCGAGTGGCCACTTTTTGTGTCTGCACACTCGATCACCTGTGCCCCACCTCTTGTCACCAATCATGTCTCTCCTCTGTCCCACCACAGGAGGACAAAGCATCCACCCTGAGTAGGAAAAGGACCCGTGGGGTGCCACCAGCTGTAGATTCCTCACGAACTGTGGGGCTGGCCAGCACATCCACTGTGCTCCAAACACAGGTAGCCCAGAACCTGTTAGCCACCTGGGCAGTGGACTGCTCCAGCCCCAGCTGTGTGCCCAGCTGGTGCAGTGTCACTTTAAAGAAGCTAGTGGTCTACAAGGAGCTGGCGAAGGACCTAGTTTCTGTGGTGATTTCCGTGAAGATGCAGGACTCCAAGGGCATCCTGAGGTCCAAAGAGATTATGCTGCCTCCCAGTGAACCAGTGGAGACTGACCTGGCGCTGACCTTCTCCCTGCAGTACTCCCACTTCCTCAAGAGAGAAGGCAACAAGCTCCAGATCATGCTGGAGCAGAGGAAGCGCTATAAGAACAGGATCGTCCTGGGCTACAAGACACTGGCCACGGGCGCCATCCGCATGGCTGATGTCATGAGGAGAAACTCCAAGTGCGGCCAGATGCTGAGCCTCTACAGCACCGTCCAGGAGCCCTCCACCGAGGTGGCTGAAGTCTGGATCTCCTCGCTGTCCAGTCAGCCCAGCAAACATGAGGAAAGTGCCATGCGGGCCAGGCCGAAGGCCCAGTCCGCAGGTAACTACACACAGAGCCCCTTGTCTGAGCTGGAGGCCAGCTGCAGTAGAAAGCACAGACAGGACCTGCACAAGGATGGCTTTGGGAAGGGGAAGACAAAGAAGCAGCGGCGGTCCAGGGGAGGAATGGACTTGAAGCGAAAAGCCCTGTCGCTGTGTCACAGGTCCAAAGTGTCAGAGAGGGACCATGGGTCTGACATGGAGGATGATGAGAGCGTCCTCAGCATCCCTAGGCCCAAGCTCAGGCCATACTTTGAAGACATGTCAGACTCCAGCTCGCAGTCGGAGATGTGGGGCAGCCATAATGACAGAAGCCAAACAGAGCCTCTGAGTCTGGCCCACGTGCCAGAGAATGCATGGGCCATGGGAGGCAAGCAGCCAAGTGAGAGTGACGATGAATTTGAGGCCTACAGCACACCCGCCGGCCAGGCGGAGAAGATCCAGATGACCTCCCTGTCCAGGCCACGCATTGACCACGAGGACAGCACCAGGCAAACCAGTGCCAAGGCTGAGTCCTCAGACAGCTCCTCTGAATGCAAGTGTGAGACCTGCTTCTCAAAGCTGGAGGGCAGCTCCAATGATTCCCACAGGCAGGCACAGGAGGAGGATGACTTCAAGGAAGAGAATCTGGAAGTCACAGGGGGGACCATGACCAGGCAACAGAACTACCATGAGAAAGTCCTGTCATGGCTGCACACAGTTCAAGTGTGGGAGGAGGCCCCGGATGCTGAGCAAGATCATGGGGAGCATGTCCTGGAAGCAGAAGAGGACCTGGACCTCCTGTATGACATGCTGGAGAACCCCAGTGACAGTGGCCCAGACACTGAGTACGATGACAGTGTCCTCAGCACCCCCACGCCTCAGCTCAGGCCATACTTCCAAGGCCTGTCTAGTGGCTCGGACATGAAGGACAGTCACAGTATCCTCAGCAGCCCCGATCCCAAGCTCAGGCCATGCATCGAGGGCCTGCCAGGCTCCAGCTTGCAGATGGAGATGTGGGGCTCCCACTGGACCAGGATCCGAAAGGAGTCTCCGAGTCTGGCCCGGGAGCCTGAGAACACGTGCACCCCGGGAGGCAAGCAGCCAAGCCAGAGCGACTCAAAATTGGTGGCCTACAGTACCTGCACCACTAAGGTGGACAAGATGCAGATGGCCTCCCTGTCCGGCCAGCCCATCGATCGTGAGGCCAGGGCCAGGCAGGCCACTACCACGGCCCAGACCTCGCCTAACGACTCCGCTGGCCTGTCTGACAGCTTCTTTCAGCAGGCGGCCAGCTACAGTGCGACCCACAGGCAGTCCCAGGAGGACAACTTTGAGGAAGGGAACCTGATAGTAAGAAGGAGGTGCACCACCTTGCAACAGAATTACCACCAGGAAGCCGTGGCTTCTGTGCTCATGGCCCAAGTGTCGGAGAAGGTCGTGTCCTCAGAACAGACCCTTGTGAGGTACGTCCCCAAAGTGAGGAAGGCCCTGGTCTGTCGCCATGACATCGTGGAGAGCTCAAGCGAGAGTAGCCTAGACATGGAGGAAGATATCAGCGTCCCCAGCACCCCAAGGCCCCAGCTCAGGCGGTACTTTGACAGCATGTCAAGTGATAGTGACTCTGACTCAGTGGCCCACAGAATTTGCTCCCCTGGGGTGCAGTCGGCACAGCTGGAGGACAGCCGGGAGGCAGCATCCTCTGCCAGGGGTTGGTTCACCAGGAAGCTGCCATCCATAGTGCGCTTCACCAAGTCTCTAGTCGTCCCCTCCAGCAGGTCCAAGAGGAAGCAGGCTGGCCACCAGAGCTGCAACACATCCCCAAATGAGTGGTTCAACAGACCGGATGACGAGGACCCAGAACCACAGAGCCAGAGGCAGATCCCCAGCAAGCCCGTGCGTGACCAGCTGAATGTCATCCTCAGTTGCCCAGACAAGCTGCCTGAGAACATCATTCTGGTCAACACCTCGGACTGGCAGGGCCAGTTACTTTCGGACATCCTGCAGGGGCACACGCTGCCCGTGGTGTGCACTTGCTCCACAGATGACGTCCAGGAGGCCTTCAGCATCATCGTGTGCTGGATGCAGAGGAACTGCGACGGCACTTCCCAGGCCCTGACGCCTGTGAAGATCGCGGTGGCAGGGGCGCAGCCCTACTTCAACGCTGTGCTGCGGGTCTTCGTGGAGCTGCTGTCCCACCAGCCAGCCCAGTGGCTGGACTACCTGCGCTTCCTGGTCATCCCACTGGGTTCCCACCCCTTGGCCAGCTACCTGGGCTCCATGGATTGCCGATACGACAACTTCTTCCAGGACCTGTACTGGTGGGACATGTTCAACAACCTGGAGTCTCTCAACATCTTGCAGGACACACAGGACGTTGTGTCAAGAATCACAGAGTACGTCACTGGGGCCAACTGTGTCTACCTGCTGCCCATCGCAGAGGCCGTGCTCATGTCTAAGCAGCAGCGTCCCGATGAGACGTCCTCAAAGAAGCTCATCCCCTTTGTGGGGACAGTGAAGGTTGGAAGAGCGGACCCATCTTCAGCCATGTCAGCAGACTCAGATGATGCGGGCCCTTCCTGCTCCAGCGAGCTTCTGTCCCCTGCCAGCAAGGCCTCATCCAACACACTTTCCCCCCCATCAATGAGTGGGGGCCTGTCCTCCCCCAGCCAGAGTGTCCATGCAGACACGATGGAGCTGCGGGTGGATTACTGGACGGCAGCCCAGCCAATAGACACAGAGAGAGTTGCGGAGAAGAAAGACACGCTTGGCGCCAAATGCACACTCAAGTGCTTCTTCCAGTCTGTCCAGGTCAGCAGGCTGCCCAGCGGTGGTCAGGCCACAGCAACAACCACCATGTCCATGACAGCGGTCACCAAGCAGAAGACAAAGAAGGCGCCCAAGAAAGCCAAGGACGAGGAAGTGGAGTCCACAAGCCAGTGCATCCATGGCATCCACCGCCTGGCTTGCAAGGCCAAGCACCAGCAGAGCATGCTGCCGGTCATCATCGATGATGTGGAGTGGAACGACGTGACATTCCTCCAGCTGGCAGCCCAGTGGTCCTCCCAGGTCAAGCACTTCCCCATCTGCATCTTCGGACACTCCAGTTCCACCTTCTAGCCCGCCCCCTCTCCCTGCCCTTCACCCTGCCTTGGACTTGCCCAGAAGCTGCTTTTCTGTGAACAGTTCGGTTTAGTAGAGACACAGACCCTGGAAACACAAAGAGAAACCATCTGGGGTTTCAAATGCACTCACAGCCCGGAACCTAAGGGGGTTGCCCCTCACTTGGAGCTCCTCACGACTCTGTTCAATAACCAGAACGCTCTGGCGGGTGGGAGTCCAGAGGGCAGTGTTGATCTGGAGAATCATGGGAGATGTGTTTTGGCCTCAGGATGCCCAACATTCCAGGCAAGAAGGTTCTGGCCTTGAAGTCCTGCCCTTCCTAGAAGCCAGGACTCTGCTTCCCTGGGAGCCAGCTCCAGCCTGTATCCAGCCTCAGAGCCGGGCGGCAAGAGGTCAAGGGCTGGTCTCTGATTGGGGGCATCTCAGCAGAACATGGAGGCCAGTGGGCCAAACCTTAGGAGCCAGCTGCCAACCAGACAACTGGCCCCAGCACTACATACTCGGGGTTCCCCATGAAGTTCAGCCTCACAGGGAGAAAAACAAACAAAAAACCTGTATGGTGCACATTTCCTGGCACACTGGCGAGACAAAAATGGTCGATTTTCTGAGCAAGGAACCCACCATCGTTCCTGTCTGTTACTATAGAACGTCTGCTGCCACCCAACAGCTGTGGGACCAATTATGTACCAGGTGAGCCCCTCCCCTCCAGAGTACATGGTCACCAGGCCACCTGTTGGCTGTTTGCCTACAGGTCACTGCACTCTCTGAGCGTTTGTTGCTCTGAACCCTCAGTGAACCCGGGAGCCAGCTCATAGGGTTATTGCTGGGACTGGCTGGGGTCCTCCAGGTAAGTGTCCTCTCGGTGCCTAGACAGGGGAGAGGTCTGCTGGAGGGACTGTGATTTAGCCAGTTGGTCATTTTCTCTTCCAGTTGAGGAAGCCTCTGCCAAATTTGTGATTTTCTTTGGGGCCTTGGGCTAAGCTCTTTTCTCATTTCGTAAAGAGATTGGAGATCCCATTAGCCGTCCGTATCCGAGGTGAGTCCTGATCAGAATGGCCAGGGGTGAGGAGTGTGATCCTAGGGTCACCCAGGTATCTGAGATGGGGCTGGTTTGGGCTCATTCATTCAGCAGATGTATTAGAAGCCCTGCCAGGTACAGACACGTCTCTAGGCACTGACCATAATCCAGTGCACAGAGCAGACCCCCCCGCCTGCACTGCAGAGCTTCCTTGTAGTTGGGAGAGATTCGGTCACACTAGGCTGCAAGGCTCTTAGTGTCCACAGAACAGCTGATGTGATGTCCTCCTGGCCTCCTCTACCTATGGCTGCATGTTCCTGCACAGTGAAGAGGAAGGTGAACCTCTGTTCCAGCAGAAAACGTGAGTCAGTTTTGGGTCAGAGCCATGAGGGGAATATAGGGCCAGTGGATTGAAGGTGCTGGCAGAACCCTGGATAGCACACATGGTGGGATTTCTGCCAGAGTACAGAGGTCTGAGGGCTTCTCCTAGAAAAAAGGACAGGAGTCAGAGAACTGTGCATATGGATATGGGTGGTGTGGGCGAGTAGTGGGAGGTCAGTGAGAGAGTTAGACCCTCAGAAAATCTTTACCCTTTCGATCCTAATCCCAGCCCTCCCTGCACCCCTATCCTGAGACCTTGCTAACTAATCTGGTAGAACCTCCTCAATGGCGGTTTGGAGGGTGTACCCCACCCTGCGGGAGTTTAGTTTCAGTGGGAGGCAAAGAACCACACAGCACAACTAGTGAATTATGCAGCATGTAAGTGCAGGAGCTAAAGTTTGAGGTGATTGGAAGGCCCTGGGCTTCGTTGTTTCTCCAATGGTCGATATTCCTGAAGTACCTGCTCTGTGCCAATGAGTGACACGGGCAGGGTAGACAGCAGCCCTGTCAGTTTAATGGGAGGAACAGGGGCACTGAGAGACCATGTCAGGTTCCCTTATTGATCCAGATCTGTCAGGTAGGAGTGCTTTCTACCAGCCCCTTCTGGGTGACCAGGCACATCTCTTCCAGGACTGCCAGAATGAAGGTGGACAAGGAGTAGGTCTGGCTTCTAGATGGGCATGAGCAGGAGGCAAAGGACCTCTGGGAGGAAAGGGCACACCTCATCCTCTGCTTCACACCTCTCTCTCTCCCCAGGGCCATCTCCTGACTCCTGGGCATCTGGCTGGACCAGCACCTCCAGAATCTCCCAGCCTGACGATGCTGTTGGCCTCCAGAGCGCTCAACTTTCCAGACCCTGACCTGCCAAACCAGGCCCAGTGCCTCCCGTCAAGGCTGGAGCACCTGAGCCCACTGAGGCTGAGACAGGAAGAGGAGGAGGCCTCTGGGGGCGGTGTGGGTGAGTGTGCCTTTGGAAGGCACACAGCAGGCAGTGAGGGTGGTAACATGTCCTCTTCTTGGATCTGCAGAACCAGCTCCAGAGCAACATCAGGAAAACCCTCCAGAGGCAACGCCACCCTAGAGGCCACACCAGAGCCACAGCCGGATCCAGCCCAGCTTTCACTGAACCTCAAGAGGCAGAAGAAACACCTGCAGCATTTCAGCATCTCGGCCAGCTTCTGCGAGGCCTGTGGTGCCAGATTCCGGGCCACAGAACATGTCACCTGCATGGCAGAGAGGGCGCCCCCAACCTCATTTAGATGCATTGTTTAATGTTTTTTAGTCATGTTATTGATCCTTACAATTTTACTGAATTCTTATGATATTTAGTAAGATAGAGTGTATTGTAGAGAAAATTTATTGAAATCTCCTAAACATACCCTTAATTTAGTTTCTATAAAATTTAACCCTATAAACCCTCAGAACTTTGAGCAAGTCTGTTTTTCTGGACCCTGACCCACACTAGGAGAACTATCCTCACCTTCTCCACCTGTTCTTCCTTGAGCCAGGACTCTGTTTCCCAGGGAGCTGGCTCCCCCTGTGCCCACACTCAGAGCTGGGTGGCCAGAGAACAAGGACTGGCCTCCCTTTGGCCATCCTGAGCCCAAGATATGGGCCAGACATCCCAGCCCTGGGCCTTCACGTTGACCCCAACACCACTCATTTGGGCTTCCAAATACACTTGACCCTTGCAAGGCAGAAATCAAATAGAGGATGTACAGTGCAGGCTGCCCAGGAACAGTGGGCAAACTGGTCAAATACTTGGTGCCCAGCTTCCTAGACAGCATTCCCACCTTGGTCCCGACCCACCTTTCTGTGTTTATACAGAACATTTGCTACTAAACAACGTGGGTGGGACCAACCATGTACTATTATAGATGAGCCCTGCCCCTCCAGAGCACAGTGGTCACTCCGCCACCTGCTTGCTGTGAGTCTTCAGGTCACTGCATCTCTCTGAGTGTTTGTTTCTCTGACCATGGGGAATACTGAGGCCCAGCCTCATAGTTTATTGTAGGGAACTGGGGTGGGGGGTGTTCCCCTGGAAAAAAGGCCCTGTCAAAATCGGACACTGGAGAGGTGTGCTGGAGGGGCTGTGGGTGTCCTAATTGGCCATTTTGTCTTCTTCTTAAAGAAGCTTCTGCCTCATTTGTGATTGTCCTCAGGCCGTAGGCTAAGCTATTTTCTCTTGGGATAAAAACATTGGAGATTCCATTAGGAGTCCCTGTCCTGGGTGAAGCCAGATTAGAAATCCCAGGGGTGAGCAGGGGTCCCCCGTGTCACCTAGCTATCTGAGATGGGGCTGGTTTGGGCTCATTCAGTCAGGAAATTCCCTGCCCCCAGGACTGCACCCCAGAGCTTCCTTCTAGTCAGGAGTGATTCAGTCACACGAGGCTGCTCAGGCAGTTAGTGTCCACAAGACAGTCAATGTGGCTTCTTTCTCCAAGTATTGCTGCATTTTCTCATATTTTGAAGCAGAAAGTGGATCTCTGGAGCAGCAGAAAAAGTGAGTGGGCTTTGGGTCAGAACCTTAAGGGGAGTATGGGGACTGTGACTTGGAGGTGCTGGTAACATTCTGGGTCCTATGCCTTGTGTGATTTCTGCTAGAGGACAGAGGTCTGAGAGCTTCTCCTGGAAAAAAAAAAAATGGAAGGAGTCAGAGAGCTGTGCATGTGGATTGGGTGGTGTGGGTGAGCGGGGAGGGGATGGGGCTGCCCACAAGGAGATGAGCTCCCAGAGGCTGGGGTTAGGCAGGAGCACAGGGTCGCGCAGGTCAGTGCCTGTGGCCTGCAGGGTGGTGGGCTCCTGGGGTGGGGGCTCGAACTGGGACTTCAGTGATGGAGATGGGAGGTTCCCATCCTTGTAAGACACACAAAAGACAGTCATGGTGTAACATGTTCTCTTCCTGGAACTACAGAAGCAGCTCCTGAGCAAGATCAAGAAACACTTGAAGAGGGAATACCAACTCTGTGTCCTCTCCAGAGCCAGTGCAGGATCCAGGCACAGCGGTCTGTGACAATCCAGATGTGGAACCACCTGCAGAATTTGAGCAACTCCCCTCACTTCCTATGAGGCCTGTTGTTCTAGATCCTGGGCTACAACTGCCACGGCCGAGAGGGCTCCTTTATATGAAGTTTGAAAATATCTGTATTTATCATGTAATGAAATACTCAAACATAAATTTAATTTAGAGTCTATAAAATGTAATTCTACAACCTTCAGATCCTTGAGCAAGTGCTGTGTGAGGAGCAATGCAGCCTGGCCAGTGGTGTTCGCTCATTGGTCCAATGAACGAGGGGGCAGGGTTTCTGGAACAGGAGTGCTGGCCAGGCTGAGATCTGAAGGCAGTCAAGTCAATGAGGAGGCCAGGCCATGTGCACAGTCTAGTCAACAAGTGGCAGGGCCAGGTGAAGAGCCTACAATTGTGACCTAAGCAGGAGGAAGGCTGGTAGCCAGGGACAAGGGGGAAAGGACTGCTGGCAGTCAGGCAGACCACCGGGCAGCAGCGACGTAAACAAGGGGATGGGGGTTTTGGTGGGCAGGCTAGGTCATCAGTCAGAAGAGGCCAAGCCAAGAATGGGTTGGAGCCAGTGGCAACACCTGGAAGTTTAGTCCAGGTGGACCTGTGAATGAGGACGTGGGTCCCAAATAGCTGCAAAAGCCCACCTTCCTGTGATCCAGACTGTCTGCTAGGAAGAAGGTCCCTTATCCTCAAGGAAGGAAGGGTGTTCCCCGTAAAAGGGGCAGAAAGCCGACCCTCAGTGCTCGGCGACCAGTAGGTACCTGAGGAGGTGCGGGTCAGTGCGCCCAGAGTGGACAGTGAATTTCAGGGATTGACAGAGCTCTCTCCCCGATATCAAAGCCCATAGACAAGGCTGTGGGGGTCACGGGACACTCCGTTGTGAGATGCCCCGTGGTGGGTGCAATGGGGGCCCCCAGGGGTCAAGGAGGCCCATGGCTGTCCGAAAGGCAGGGCTGGTCTCCCCATGCTTATGGACCTGGGCCCGGGTGGGAGGCTACCTGTGAGCAGAAGGCCATATGTCCTTGAGGCTTTTAGGCACCAAACAACACTTCCAGAGGTGGGGCAGTAGGCCCCAGTATGTGTGGAGCAGGGCAGCCTGGCCAGTACTGCTCGCTCATTGGTCTAATGATCGAAGGGGCGGGTTTCTGAAACAAGGCGGCTGAGCCAGGCCAAGAGCTGAAAGCAGTCATGTCAACGAGGGTGCAGGGCCAGGAGAGGAGCCTGCAATTGTGACCTAAGCAGGAGAAAGGCTGGTTGGCACAGACACAGGGGAAAGGCCTGCTGGCAGTGAAGTCCACTGCCAGGAAACAGTGACCTAAACAAGTAGGCTGGAGTATTGGGGGGCTGGCTCGATCATCATCCAGAAGCAGTCAAGCCAAGAATGGATTGGGGCCAGAGGCAACACCCGAAAGTTGTCCAGTGGATAAAGCCATGGGGCCCTGTGAATGAGGATGGGGGTCCCCAGTGGCCGCAAAAGCCCCATCTTCCCGTGGTCCAGACTGGATGCCAGCAAGAAGGTCCCTTGTCCTCAAGGAAGGGCTTTCCCCGTGAACGGGGTATAAACCCGGCCCTCAAGGCTCAGCGACCAGTAAGTACCCTGTTTCCCCAAAAATAAGATATCCTCCGAAAAGCAAACCTACTTACAGGTTTCTTTCTGAGTGAAATATAAGGCATCCCCCAAAAATAAGCCCCCCTCACCCCTACTAGGCTAAACATGAGAGTTTTGGTCCACTGATCCTGAAAAAAATGGAGTCACAGAAATTCACCAGGAAATTCAGGCATTGGATTGTTATGATGATGTTCCAGAAGATGTTGACAGATTGTCAGTGAATAAATGAGTAAATTCTTGATACTGTAGGATTCACAGTTTGTCTGGTTAATGTTGACAACTACCGTACTACCGTACCATATACAAGTAATGAATTTCCTATATTTTCATTTAACAATAAATGTGTATTGTATTCTTCTTCATGGTAAAATAAGACAATCCTGAAAGTAAGACCTAGCGCATCTTTGGGAACAAACATTAATATAAGCAATGTCTTATTTTTGGGGAAACAGGGTACCTCAGAAGGGGCGGATCAGTGCCCCCAGAGGGGAAAGTGATTTTCGGGGACTTGACACAGTTCTCTCCCCGATGTCAAAGCCCATAGACAGGGACCTTGGGTTCGCAGGACACTCCGTTGTGAGATGCCCCGTGGTGGGGGCGGTGGGGGCCTCCGACGCTCATGGAGGTCCATGGCTGTCCGAAAGGCTGAGCTGCTCTCCCCCTGCTTGTGGACCTGGGCTGTGGGTGGTAGGCAACCAGTGAGCAGAAGGCCATCTGCCCTTGGGGCTTTTAGGCACCCAACAACACTACCAGAGGTGGGGCAGTAGGCCCCTGTGTGAGGAGCAGGGCAGCCTGGCCAGTGCTGCTCGCTCATTGGTCCAATGAATGAGGGGGTGGTGTTTCTGGAACGAGGGGGCGGGGCCAGGCCCAGAGCTGAAGGCCCTCAAGTCAATGAGGGCCCAGAGCCAGGTGAAGAGCTGAAGGCAGTCATGTCAACAAGGGGGTGGGGCCAGGTGAAGAGCAGGCAATTGTCACCTAAGCAGCAGAGAGGCTGGTCGCCAGGGAAACGGGTGGTTGGGGGTCAGGGGTCGGGGGTTGGGGGGGTAAGGCCTGCTGGCAGTGAGGCCTGCTGCCAGGCAGCAGCGACCTAAACAAGCAGGCTGGGAGGTTTGGGGAGCAGGCTAGGTGATGATCCAGAAGCTACCAAGGCTAGAATGGGTTGGGGCAAGGGGCAACACCTGGAAATGGTCCAGGGGATAAGGCCTTGGGGCCCTGTGAATTAGGATTAGGGTCTCCACAAGTGGCTGCAAAAGCCCCATCTTCCTGTGGTCCAGACTGGATGCCAGCAAGAAGGTCCCTTGTCCTCAAGGAAGGGTGTTCCCCGTGAATGGGGCAGAAAGCCTGTCCTCAGGGCCCGGCGATCAGTAAGTATCTCTGGAGGGGGCAGGGCAGTGCTCCCAGAGTGGAAAGTCATTTTCAGGGACTTGACACAGCTCTCTTTCTGATGTCCAAGCCCATAGACAGGGCTGCTGTGGTCGCAGGACACTCTGTTGTGAGATGCCCCATGGTGGGGGCGATTGGGGCCCTGGCGGCTCATGGAGGCCCATGGCTGTCCTAAAGGGGGGAAGGGGGTGCTGGTCTCCCCAATGCTTGCGGTCCTGCCCCCGAGTGGAAGGCAACCTGTGAGCAGAAGGCCATCTGGAGTGGGGGTTTTAAGGACCTAATATCACTTATCCACTCTTCTATTGATGGGCACTTGGGCTGCTTCTATAATAGATTTTGGCTATTGTAAATAACACTGCAATGAACATAGGGGTGCACATATTCTTTGGAATAGTGTTTCAGGATTCTTAGGATCTATGCTCAGAAGTGGGATAGCTGGATCAAAGGCAGTTTCATTTTTAACTTTTTGAGGAAACTCCATACTGTTGTCCACAGTGGCTGCAGTATTCTGTAGGATGGAAATAGAGGTTCCTTGGGGCAATGGCTTGCAATGACGTGAGCAGGTGATGTTCCATTGAATGGTACACTTAATTCTGTAAGGTTTTGCACACCAATCTCATCCTAATCAATTCAATTAATAAAAAAAGAAATAAAAGTTACCACTTATAGACCTTTTTATAACATTAAAGGGGAGGTGGGTGTCCCTTAGCCCAGCCTGCACCCTCTCCAATCTGGGACCCCTCAAGGAATATCTGACTGTTCATTTAATCCCTGCTGGCTCCCAACTGCTCGCCTGCCTGCCTTTCTGATTGCCCCTAACCACTTCTGCCTGCGAGCCTGATCACACCCTAACCACTCCCCTGCCAGCCTGATTGTCCCTAACTGCCCTCCCCTGCAGACTTGATTGCCTCCAACTGCCCCCCCCCCCCTTGCAGGTCTGGTCCCTCCCAACTGCCCTCTCTCTTTTTTTTCTTTTACATTTTTTTATTAAATTATTATCTGTGTACATATTTTAACATTGCCCCCCCTCCCAAACATACCCTCCCTCCCCAGAGTTTTATGTCCATTGGTTGTACTAATATGCATGTATACAAGTCCTTTGGTTGATCTATTATCTCCCCCAGATCTCCCTACCCTCCCTGCTGTAATTTGACAGTCTGCCTGTTGCTTTACTGTCTTTATATCTACCTTTTGGTTCATCAGTTTATAATGTTCAATATTATCCATAAATGAGTGAGGTCATGTGGTGTTTCTCTTTCATTGACTGGCTTATTTCACTCTGCATGATGTTCTCCAATTCCATCCAAGTTGCTGCAAATGATGAGAATTCTTTCTTTTTTATGGCAGCATAGTATTCCATTGTGTAGATGTACCAAAGTTTTTGGATCCAATCATCTGCTGACGGGCACCTAGGCTGTTTCCAGATTCTAGCTATTGTAGATTGTGCTGCTATGAACATAGGGGTGCATATATCCTTTCTTTTTGGTGTTTCTAGTTTCTTGGGATATATTCCTAGGACTGGGATTACTGGGTCAAATGGGAGTTCCATTTTCAGTTTTTTGAGGAAACTCCACACTGTTCTCCACAGTGGTTGCACCAGTCTGCATTCCCACCAGCAGTGCATGAGGGTTCCTTTTTCTCCGCAACCTCGCCAACACTTGTCGTTTGTTGATTTGTTGATGTTGGCCATTCTGACAGGTGTGAGATGGTACCACATTGTTGTTTTGATTTGCATCTCTTGGATAATTAGTGACTTTGAGCATGTTTTCATGTGCCTTTTGGCCTTCCTCTGTCTTCTTTTGAAAATATTCTATTTAGGTACATTGCCCATTTTTTAATTGGATCATATATCCTCCTTTTATTTAGTTGTATAAGCTGTCTGTAAATGTTGGAGATTAAACCTTTATCAGTGGACAACTGCCCTCCTTTGCCGGCCATCTTGTGGTAATCATCTTGTGTCCACATGGAGGTAGCCATCTTTGATCACATGGGGGTAGCCATCTTGTGTGTTGGAGTGATGGTAAATATGCATATTACTATTTTAATAGATAGAATGATTATTGTCTTAGTAATTCATTATTGTTAGATTTTATAAAAGTACTAGTGGCCCAGTGCACAAATTTGCACACATTGAAAGGAAATCAATTGGAAGAAATATTTTAATATTACTATTCACCCTTAATAACAGAAGTGTCAACCAAATTCACAATCAACAATGACAGATTGGAACACACCCATGCGATTGGCATCATCAAGAGCTTTATATGTATTGCACATGTGCAAGTCAACTTAGTCTTTTATAGATATAGAATAAACTGCTTAATTAGACCTGCTTTCTGATTTAGCTAAACTTTTTCTAACCCAGTGAAGCACCCCAACTTCTCTTTCAGGTAATTGTCAGCAACACAGCAGTAAATATTAACAGGAAGCAGATTATTATTGTAGATCACACAGGGAGAACAAAAGGTAAAATATTTAACTGCAGCAGGGTTTTACTATATTCCATGCAGTGACATAACCTGAAGTCATTTTCAAGTTCCAACACTTCTTACTACTTTCCAGCCAGGTCAAGTTTCTAAACTTTCTAAATCTCCATTTTCCAGCAAATGAAAATAAATAGGATTTCACAAAGTGTCCTATCTACCTACTCCAGGACTTCTGTGAGGATCGAATGAAATGAGGCATGGGTAAAGGCTTCACAGACATTTGGTTAAAGTGTTAAATGCATGCACCTGGCTATAAAGCAAATTGTGTTGCTGGGCTAAAGAAACTCCAAGGAGGCTAGTTGCTAGGGAGAGGAAGCCAGGCATTGCTATGTGATGCCATTACTCGGAGCTCACAGTGGACCATTTTCTGCTGGGCTGGTCTATGGGCTGCATTTTGTGCCATGGAGTCTTGGCAGCATTGGCTGCGATTTGGTGGAGTGTCGCTTTGGGGTGGTGGTGGGGCCTGTATCCCACTTTGGGGAAGCTGAGTGTTGGTTTGTCAGCACCAGCTCTGTGGTGCTGACCAGTGCAAGTCACAACAGCTCCTGCATTGAGCTGTTCCCTGTTGATCAGTGAGCAGATGACGACTGGTGGGATATTAGGAGGGACACTTAGCATATTAACCTTTTATATATATAGATTGGTCTCCGCAGATTAGAAATTTAAGAAAACAAAACAAACATGTTCCTTCACCGCAAGGTGTGAAAGGCTTGAGAAGCACAGCCATAAAGCACTGCCTGACCCACCTAGGATCCCAGCCTCACCCCATCTGACCATTTTGTTGCTGCAAGCATGCTGTTCCCTTTCCAGAGTTTCCTTCCACAGCACACCCTCCAG
This sequence comes from Pipistrellus nathusii, assembly GCA_963693515.1. NCBI lineage: Eukaryota > Metazoa > Chordata > Mammalia > Chiroptera > Vespertilionidae > Pipistrellus > Pipistrellus nathusii. Next base: position 68,443,351 of record OY882867.1, on the reverse strand, counting down.
TTACAGAGGTTGTCAACCGGTGTCCACAGCAGGCACCCTGGTGGTGCTGCAAGAATTTCCAAAACACCCAACATCTGACTGTTTAGTCAGGGCACTGACCTCTTCTCCTTTAGATTGTCAAATAGATAAAATGACAGCAGCCAACACAACAATAGCCATCTGGTGTGAATGAATCAAAATTATACTTTTTTTTTGTCTGATCAGCAAAAAATATATTTTTCTGTTGTGCCACAGAATTTTAGTAATTAGTTTATGTGTGCCATGAGATGAAAAAGGTTGATAATCGCTGTCATATTATATAAAACTTGGACCTGTCTCAACCAGCTTTCTAAGTGCTATTCCATTTTGCAAAATTCCACTCATTTTTTTCAATCATGAAATGTTTACAAGAGGTTCACTACAAATATTATATAAATTTTAATGCATAAATATAGTACAGTACTCGATCCCTCTTCCTATGGCTATGTACATTTGCTAGTCAAATATCTCTCAGATGATAATTTTCTGGATCATTTGGATTCTAAACCTTAGATTTTTATGTTTAAGGTTGGCACCAAAATATATGGACTACCTTGGCAGGTATAGCTCTATGGTTAGAGCTTGGCCTCAGGATTGAGTTTGATTCCTGGTTAAGAGCACGTACCTGGCTCCAGTGAGGGCATGTGCAGGAGGCAATGAATCCATGTGTCCCTCTCACATCAATGTTTCTCTTTCTCTCTCTCTCTCTCTCTCTCTCTCTCTCTCTCTCTCTCTCTCTTTCTCTCTCTCTTCCCCCTCCCCCCCACCCATCCACAGTCATCTCCCTCACCACTCTCCCTCAGGCTCTCTTAAAAAAAAAATCAATGGAGAAATATCCTCCAGTGAGGATTAACAAATATTGGTTTCATACCTTTCAGAAGTGTTTTACCAACTACTGCTAGCTGTTAGCCGAATTAGTATGGAATAAGTTTTGGTTATAACAGACTGTAACCTCTAAGTCAGACCTTCCATACATAAGAAGGATTGTCCAAACCTGGAGCCACACAGATACTTGCTACCCAAGGTGGAAATTTATAAGGAAACTCACAACACAACAGACCAAAGAACAAACGTCAAGGAGTCCAGCCAAGAAGGCTTTAGGGAGGAGGGGCAGGAGAGAAAGGGCTGCGCGCAGCAATGACTGTGCCGATGGTGAGGGCTGACAGCGATGATCAACATTTTAGTAAAAGACTGTGTGAGCGCTTTCTGATTATTGGTTATTTCCATGGTTATTGTTTAAAAGGAGACAACATTAGGCCAAAGCCCATACTATTTATTCTCTCCAAAGCTAAAGAAAAAACCAGCATCCCATAGACCTTGAATCCCTCCCTGTGTCCTAAAGATAAATAAATAAATAAATAAAAATTCCAAAGACTTGCGATTCTCTTGAACACACGGCTAAGCCCAGAATGGCCCCGCCCTGCAGCAGGAGCTGTGTGCCCCATATTCCATAGGTGGTGGACGGACACCACATCCTCTCCTCTTTGTAGCAGTTCTTGGTGCTAATAATACGAGGGGACATGTTCAGATAATACAGCGCCTCCCTCTGCCCAACTGGATTCACAACCACAGTCTCCCTCCCTCCGTGACCTTCCCCCCCTCTTCCCACCTCCTCTGTCTGGGATGGGAGGTGTGGGAGGAGGCGTGCGCGCGCACACACATACACACACACGACAGACAGACACATAGACACTGGCAAAGGCAGGTCTCCATGGGGACTAGGAACAGAAAACAGCAGAGTGTGACCCTCGGTGTTCATTCGGGAAGCTCCCCTCACATCCACGTTTGTAGGAAATTCTTCAGTCCTAGCCCTGTGGCTGTGTTTCTAATCCAATGTAACAAACAGTCACCATTGATTTAACGGAATGTGCCAAGTGTGAATGCTGAGCACCTTAAAGACGCGATGGCATTTTTTCCTGCAAAAACCTCATATAGTAGATACATTATTTCTTTAAAAAAAACAAAACAAACAAAACAAAAACCGATTTTTCATACTTAAGAAACAGTAATTTTCCTTAATATTTTCAATATCCAATCCACATTAAAATTCCCCAAATTTTCTCCAAATGACCAATGGGAAAATGCTGTTATTTTCCTCAGGAGCCAGTAGAGTACTACCCCTTGCATTTGCCAAAAGAGTTCAAATTTACACCGTAACTTCTGTTTCCTGCTTCCGGATGCAGCTGAACACCTACTTCCTGGCCATTAGGGTCAGAAACTCATTGAAGTGGATGATGGATGCAAACCTTGTACCTTTGCTGAGAAGGTACTTCTCTGAGAGCTTCTACCTCTAAGTCTGAGTCCAGTCAAAAATGAGGTTACCTGAGTAACAAGTAAATAAGAACAGACATTAAAACAAATAAAAAACAACCCTTAACCTCCTCAGGCTCTAAAAGAACTGGCCAGAGACTCACTAGTAAGAAATTTGTTCTGGCCGAAGCCGGTTTGGCTCAGTGGTAGAGCATCGGTCTGTGGACTGAAGGGGTGTTTCCGCTCTCCCAGCTAGAGTTGGATTACCGCCTGGCCCCTCATATCGCCAAATTGAATTTCTTCAAGACTCTTTTCATTTGTGTGCAGAACCTGAACCTTCTCCAGAACCTGAACCCTGAATTGGAACCCTTTCCACGCTGGACGTGAAAGAGATTCCTACAGTAACAAAAACAAATATTTTATTCAATTACTAGCTCATCATTAATCTTGAGAAACAAAAGCATTTGATTTTTAAATATTAAACATTCACTTTCATTTTGTTGTAATTCTTGTTGCCCCAACTGTTCATTACAGAAGGCGTATAGCACGTGTCCTCACTGAGTTCCTTGATCTATGGATGGGTGTGATGGTAGCTCATTCTTAAACTGTTGTAGCTCTTAGACATAAGTCACAGGTTGTACTTTATGCCGTAGCCTTTAACTCTCCCTTGCAAGGCCTTGGAGTTGGACAAGGACTAGCCTTCTCTAATTCCTGCGATGGGTACAACCCTAAAGGCAGCCCATGGCGTCAGTGTCGAGTGTCAGCCTGCTGGAGTTATTCACTTTCTTATGAACTCAGCTTTAAAAATGATGCTGTTTTTTCTCTGTAAAATGATGATGATGATGATGATGATATCAATTCTATAAAGCTAATATACTGTGTGTAAAGCATTTGAAATAGTATCTGGCAAATAATTAGCACCATATATGTGTTAGATGTTATTCTTTTATCCAGTATTCTATATATTTATTGCAGGAAGGTTTTAAGATACTTTGAATCCAGTATATTACTGGGTGTGGAAAATCTTATATAATAAAAGCCTAATAAGCTAAGAGTCCGGTCAACAGGTCAGCCATTGAACCAATCAAAGCATAATATGCTAATGATATGCTAAGGCCGCTCAACCACTCACTATGATGTGCACTGACCACCAGGGGGCAAGTGCTCTGACCCGTAGGTGAGCCGCTGCCGGGGTTCTGCAGATCAGGACTGAGTGAGACGAGACAGGCCAGACACACCCTGGACCCTTCTACGGTCCCTCCCTGGCCCTGTTCGTACACTGGTGGGGTCCTTCAGCCTCCCGTGCCCTCTCACAATTTTGTGCATTGGGCCTCTAGTGTTTATATATTTTCTAACACCTATTATCAGTTTAAACATTTGTTTGGATAGGCAGTTTACCTCTGTATTGTAAATGTAACTATACCTCCCTGAAGTCACATAAAGAACATTTATATATTTTAGAAGAAATATGTACATTTGTAAGTATATAAATTTTATAAAAGCTATGACTCAGCAGTTTTAAGTCTAAAATCAGCAAAGGGATCTGGGTTACCACCAGACTTTCCTTATAAAACATAGCACAAAATTGCTTAATTTTCAATTTTATGAGCAATTTTATTTTTTATTAAGTACATGATGATTGTGCATGTATATGTACATGAAAATACATTCAAATATTTGGATACTTTAAATATATATTTTTTGTAGGACTTCATATGCTAGATAAAAAAATTGTAAATTCAATGTAGTATTATACTTGCTAATAATTACCAATATAGGGCAGGGTAAAAGTAGGTTTACAGTTGTGAGTATACAAAACAGAGTTCATTATTTGTAATTATTGTATTCTTTTCCATATGAGCAAATAAACCCCTACTTTTGCTCCATCCTGTATTTTGACTTGGAGATAATTTTTATTAGAATTTCTGGGATATTTCATATTAAGATTCTAGAAAACATAAAGGATGACAATCCACTAAATAAAAGCAATTTGGGGTAAGAAATGGAAGCTGTCTATAAAGTAAACAAATCAGTATATGTTTAAGTTATAAAGTATTTTTAGTTTAAACCATTTTCTTCCTGTTGTTTACTATAAGTCAACACCACCCCTTCAACACCTTACCTGAGGATCTCTTTCCCATTGATTTTTAGAGAGAGTGGAAGGGAGGAGGAGGGAGAGAGAGACATCGATGTGAGAGAGACACATTGATTGGTTGCCTTCCTTATGCACTCTGGGGCCAAGGATTGAACCTCATCCCAGGTATGTGCCCTTGATCAGAAACCAAACTCGCCACCCTCGGTGCTTTAACCACTTATCAAGCCAGCCAAGGCTAAGAAATTCTTTTTTCTTTTTTTTTTTCTTTTTTAATATACTTTATTGATTTTTTACAGAGAGGAAGGGAAAGAGACAGAGAGCTAGAAACGTTGATGAGAGAGAAACATAGTTCAGCTGTCTCCTGCACACCCCACACCGGGGACGCGCCCGCAACCAATGTACATGCCCTTGACCAGAATTGAACCTGGGACCCTTCAGTCCACAGACTGAAGCTCTACCACTGAGCCAAACCAGTTTTGGCACGAAGAAATTCTTAAAATTCCCTTGAAAAAAAGCATGTCCACTATATTTTAAATATATATCTTAAATATCTAAAGTATATTCCCCCTCCCCCCCACCAAAAAAAAAATCCTGAAGGATGAATTTCTGAGGTCTCCATTAATATGTAGGAACTTGAATTTAATGGCAAGGCACTATGAATAATTGGGAACATTGAACTATTCAGTAAGTATTCTGGACCAGTGCTCACTATAGAGAAAATAAAATTAAATCCCTATCTCAGAGCACACACAAAGTAAATCTCATATGCATTAAAGACCAAATGTGGAAGTGTACAATTTTATAAAGAAAAGAGAAGAATATTTTTGTATATAGAGAATTCTCACATAAAACAAAAATACCCATAAATCTTAAAGGGAAAATTTCCTGATATTAAAATTAAACCTGGCAAACACATTCCAACCAAGTGAGAAGACAGCTGCAGACTGAGCGGAAATGTCTGCAGGGTCTATATCCCACACACAGTTAGGGTTCAGGATGTGCACAGATTTACAGATAGTAAGGAAAAGTCTAACAACTCAGGAGAAAACTGAAATGGATGTGAATGGGTGACCCACAGAGAATGGCCTGAATATCCAAAAGCTTATGGATAGATGCTCAACTCCACTGATATTCAGAGAATTGCCCTCACTCGCAAAAAAGGTCCCAGTGTAGTGGATAGTGGGTGTGGGTGAAAAGGTGCTTTGAACAGACTATAGGAAAGGTGTGGTTTGCCTTATTTCCTCTGAGTAGAGCAATTGCGATAGAAATATATGGCCTTGCAGCCTATATAGTGGCACCATTGGGGACCTAGAGCTTGTTGCATAGGAATATACTATCATTCATGTAATTTTTTAAAATTGTCCAATGTTCACCAAATCTTATTAGTTTTGAGTTTATATATATATATATATATATTATTTATAATATATATTGGTTATTGATTTATAAATATATATATTATTTATAAATATATATATTATTGATTTTTTACAGAGAGGAAGGGAGAGAGATAGAGAGCTAGAAACGTCGATGAGAGAGAAACATCGACCAGCTGCCTCTTGCACACCCCCTACCGGGGATGCGCCTGCAACCAATGTACATGTCCTTGACCGGAATCGAACCCGGGACCTTTCAGTCGGCAGACCGATGCTCTACCGCTGAGCCAAACCGGTTTCGGCCATTCATGCAATTTTTAAAGACCTTTTCCTGGCAAAAAAAAAAAAAAAAAATGCTCACTATGTATAATAATAGTTGGGAAAAATAGAATAGTGTGAAAAAGAAAATAAATCCTGCCATACAGAGATACCTACAAGCAGGATTCTGGTGTGTTGCCATGGCTGGCATTGCTCAATGGTTAGAGCGTCATTGCAGGAACCAGAGGATCTTGGGTTTGATTCCCAGTCAAGGACATATACCTGTGATGCAGGTTTGTTGCCCAGACCTGGTTGGGCACATGCAGGAGGCAACCAATTGATGTGTCTATCTCACATTGATATTTCTCTCTCTCTTTCCCTTCTTCCCTTTCTTCCACTCTTAACTAAAAAAGCGATGGAAAAATATTCTCGGATCAGGCTTAAAACAATAAATTTTAAAAATATTCTGTTTCTTTTTTTTCTAAGCATACAAAAATATAAATACATATAAAATGTGATTATGTTATATAATAGATAAAATTTAATACCCTTTTTAAAATTTTTTTCCACTGGATAAAACTGTGTTGAATTGCTTAACTTTCCCCTTACATGTTCTTCATAAGGACTTATGCTTTTATGGCCCCTCCAAAACCTTTCATTGAATGAATATACCATAATATAAGATAAAGAATAGTATTTACTATTTTATGGCTTTTAAAATTTTATTTGGCCCTAGCCAGTTTGGCTCCATGGATATAGAGCATTGGCCCACAGATTGAAGGGTTGCAGGTTCAATTCCAGTCAAGGGCACATACTTTGGTTGCAGGCTCGATCCCCGCCCAGGGTCAGGGGGCATGCAGGAGGCAGCCAATCAATGTGTCTCTCTCAATCAATGTTTCTCTCTCTGTGTCTCTTCCCTTCCATACTCTCTCTGGAAATGAATGGAGAAAACTTTCTCAAGTGAGGAGTAACAAAGAAAAAACACAAAAAAGTTGTATTTGTATAAATAAAATTTGTTTAAAACTTTAAAAGCCATAAAATGATAAATACACATCACATTTTTGACAATCAATGCCTCTCAGCTTGCGGTTCAACTGGTACATGTCTCTGTGTTTTCAGAACTCTTCGACGGCTGACAAACCAGACTCTACTCAGGCATACACACGCTGACATTCTGCGCCCTGTCCTGAGGGCCCGTTTGAATGGGACAGTCTGTCTGTCACACATGGATAACTGAAGGTCTGCCTGTGAAGTCCACCTGCTGGACTCCCACAAGCTGTAAAACAGAGTTGATGGGTTTGTGATCCAATCTGTTCCTGTCACGGTGTATGAAATGGATGTCGTGACCTAGAAGGCAATAAGAATAAAAGGCAGAGGTTGGCATACATTATCACCTATTGGATTTATTGCTTACTAGAATTAAGGACGCTTGTCAACTTTTAATTAGTTCACAGGAAAAAATTAATCACCCAGAGTACACTATATTCTATGTGTAGTGCCATAATAATTTTAAATTAAGTAATAAAGCATGACAAGAATGTGGTTAAATAAGAGGGATACTTAATGTTTATGAGATTCAAGGGGCACCATTCTTAAATTATGACCTTGCATTAAGTTATAGTTAAGTAAAATATCCTGTCAAACAGGCAGAAAATGGAACTGACATAGATAGCAAGCTAGAAAATCACATCTGTTTCTTAAATATAATAATGGAATAAATCACTCGCTTAAAAATATTCACTCCCAAATACTGATTTACTAGGCTGCCTGCACATTGGCCGGTGTAACTCGGTTGGCTGGTGTCCTGTGCACTGAAAGATCGCCCATACTATTCCCGGTCAGGGCACAGGCCAGGGTTTCATGCTCGATAGTGGGCGTGCAGGGTAGCCATTGATGTTCCACTCTCACATCGATATTTCTCTCTCTTCCTCTCTCTCTAAAAATAAAAAAGATATTTTTCTTTTCACTTTGCAAGTATCTTTTTATTTTCTTGTTATTTTTATTTATTAAAAAATTTTAATGTTGACATTATTATAGGTGTTCCCCTCCTTTGTACAGCTTCACCCACCTCCCAAATAAAAAATATTTTTTAAAAGGCTATCTGCATTTTAACTGTAGACCAAAAGGAGCTGAAAATAAGGACATTAAAACAATCACTTAGATGGCTACAATTCTTTGACTGCTCAAATATAAATAAGTCATAATTTATAGTCCAGTTCTGTTTACTTATATTTTTGGGCTCAAGATGAGAATTTTAACTTAAAACAATAAATTAAGGAAACATTATTAGAGGCATGTCTTTTGCACTGTACTTATCTGCTATCTTTAGTCATCACTAGAGATTTAATATCATAAGCTGGCTTATTATCAAATAATACAAATAAAGCAAATGAAATACTGGCTTAGCCATGATACAGATGTGTATAAACACACACACACCTGGCTCTTTCCTTAGATGAGCTATTTTCTCCAGGAGAGAGAAAACCTCTAAGTAAGTGGTTCCCAACTTGGACACAAAGGACCCTCTCCCTGCGCTCTCATCCTTACACACTGAACGTGGGGGCCGGTGGCACTGAGACATGGAGAGGAGGGGCTCAGAAAACACCGTCCAACCTGAGGACGGAAACCAGTCCATCGGAAACGTGGCTACTGTTGTTCAGGTGAATTACAGGACTCCTCATAAACACGGCTTCATCTCGCAGGACTAACTGGTGTGCACCGAGAGGGAAAGGGAGCTTAAGTAACAGAGTTTAGCTTGTAGTGCTCCACACACAACAGGCCCCAAAATCATACTGTTTGGACAAAAATCCTCTAAGTTCCTTCTAGCTATCTAGAATGGATTAAAGTAAGTGTGAATTTTATAACTCTTAAAAGCTACATTCACTAACCTGGACCATTTTAAAGAGGAAGAAGAACCCAGAAAACAGTTTATAACTGCTTTTTGGCACTGTCACTGTGAGTGTTTGTCCCTGACTGCAGTCCTGGAAGCTGGCTGAGATTCAGCCTTCACCCACTGAGCAGAGTGAAGCCAAAGGAGTTCCAGGTGCTCCAAACTGATCAATAAGGCGTGGAAGCATGGGCTTTTGTGACTGTTATTGAATGCGCTGTCCCTGGGGCCGATGTGCTTTTTGAATGGACCAAATCTCCTCATTTTGTTAGAGAGAACTAACTACCCAGGTTCACTCATCTACTGACCCAAAAAAGTACTGATGACTTTCTCCTATTTGGAATGTTCACCTCCACTGAACTTCCTTTTTCCCCCCAATCCTCACTCAAGGATATGTTTTTATTTATTTTTTAATGGTTTTATTGATTTTCAGGGAGAAAGGGAAGGAGGGAGGGAGGGAGAGAGAGGGGGGGGGAATAACAATGAGGAGAGAGAATTATCAATCGGCTGCCTCTTGCACCCCTTTCCCCCACTGGGGATAGAGCCCAAAACCTGGGCATGTGCCCTGACCTGGAACTGAACTACGACCTCCTGGTTCATGGGTCCATGCTCACTGAGCCACATCAGTGAGACCAAGGATTTTTATTTATTTATTATTGATTTGAAAGAGAGGCAAAGAGGGAAATATCGATGTGAAAGGGAAACATCCATCAGTTGCATACCATACACGCACCGAACAGGGATCGAACCCACAACTAGGTATGTGCCCTGAGCTATATCTAATCCACACACAACACTTTGGTGTACAGGATGCTGCTCCAACCAATGGGGCCACCTGGACAGGGCTTCCATTGAGTTTCAAGTGTTTTAGCCACATACAGTCCACCAAACCACCGCTGACTTCCTGTCCCAAATACCTGAAAACCCTCGGGCCTGGAATGATGGGCACATCACATCCAACAGACAGTCATCAAAATACACACAAGCCTTTGAAAGCACAAGGTGCCCCTGAGAAAGCACAGCATCCTGATTGCTACCATGTCAAGCTGCCCATTTTTACGTGCTCGCTGTTTTACAAAGAAAGCAGGTAGCCCCTGGACTTCTGAAGCGCACGAGGTGCCCTTTGGGTCTGGGCTTTGATGCTTACCTGGACCTACAATGAGGGTCCCGCCTTGCTGAACTGGATCTCCTTGGAAATCAAAAAGAGGGCCGGTCACCGCCCGCCACAGGCTCCAAACGCTTCCTGAGAGGATGTTTGACTTTATATGGGGGCTCGGTTCTGAAATATTAGAAAGTGTCTTTAGATGCTATCAGTTTATATTCCATGAGATATTAAAAAGGTAACGTTGCTCCTTCTCTTTCTTGTGTGTCATCTTAACTTTTGTCTATCTTTCCTCAAAGAACGGATTCTCAGCCTTCCACTACTGATGCTTCAGATGAGATCATTCTTTGTCCTGTGTGATGTAGGGTGCTTAGCAGCCCCCTTCCCATCTACACCCACTAGATGACATGGCACCCACTACCCACCAAGTTGTGATGAATGAAAATTCTCCAGACAAAGTCAAATGTCCCCTGGGGGCAAAAGTATCCCTGGGTGAGAATATCTTTTTAAATTTTTTTATTTCTTGACTTTAGAGAGGAAGGGAGGGAGGGAGGAGAGAAAAGAAGGGAGGGAGAGAGGGAAGAAGGGAGGGGGGCCAGAGAGAGAGAATTGTTCCACTTATTCATGCATTCATTGGTTGATTCTTGTATGTGCCTTGACCAGAGATCGAACCTACAGCTGTGGCATATGGGGACGATGCTCTCAGCCTGGGCCAATTGCCTGATTTCTTAGTTTTCCCAGATTCCTGTTATTTGCCTCCATCTCAGGAGCTCCTCCCATTTCTTTCATGTTTACATCAGAATGCAGTTATCTTACCGAGAAACAAACACAGGAGCATTCACTTGAAGACATGGGGAAAGGCTAAATTTTACTGTTTTATAGGATTCTTCACCTACAATAAATATTCAGAAATCAAAGCTATCTCCTCCTGTCCAGGAAGAGGTCATTTGGTATTTCTGAATTGTTAGAACTTCAACTGAAGGAGGTTCCACAGCCTAGAATTTAACAGTCTCTGCTGAGAAGCACACTCCTGTGGGAGGCAACCAACGGATGTGTCTCTGTCACATCAGGGTTTCTCTCTCCCCCTCCCTTCCACTCTCTCTAAAATCAATGGAAAAAATGTCTCACTTCTCAGATCAGGATTAAAATAACAATAAAATAAATTTATAGCTGTATAGTATTTTTTTAGTGTGTTGATCTCAAGGAGGACTATTCTGAGTTTGACTGAAATTTATACTGTTTCAGGAAGGAATTTTTAAAATTATAAGAACCTAATATTTTCTATTTGGAAATATAGTACTTTAACACAGGCCAAAGAGGCTTAAAAATGTGACTAGACCCCTCTCTTGTAATCACAGGATATGTTTTGTCTAGAATTCAAATCCTTATCTTGGTTGTGGCAATGCATGGGGAGGCACTACTGAAGGGAAACTCACAGTTTACATCTAAAGTGCTAAGTGAGACAGAGCCACTCACACACTGAGACTGCATTGCGGTACCGGAAATCAGCCTATCAAAGAGTGAGTCCACACCGGCACTCTGAACGTTCCTTCACTATAGAGAGAAAAGGTGCGAACTCCGTGTCTATGCCAGCTCACCAACAGCTTTAAGCTGCTTTCTTTAAAAGCATTAGAAATGGGTCATGTTGCCGAGACCGGTTTGGCTCAATGGATAGAGCGTCGGCTTGGGACTGAAGGGTCCCGGGTTCGATTCCGGTCAAGGGCATGTACCTTGGCTGCGGGCATATCCCCAGTAGGGGGTGTGCAAGAGGCAGCTGATCGATGACTCTCTTTCATCAATGTTTCTAGCTCTCTATCTCTCTCCCTTCCTCTCTGTACAAAAATCAATAAAATATATATTAAAAAAAAACACAAAAAAGAAATGGGTCATGTTAACTCGCTCATAAATAGTTTCCCAATCCATCCCCTCCTGTGACCCACCCCTAGGATTTCAGGCCTCACTTCTTTCCCGCCCTTCATCACAACCTTCTCACTCATCAATGGCTCTGGTGGTGGGTTCCAGTCCCTCCTCCACCCTGGAGTGTGACTGTGTCATAACTTGTCCACTTAAGTACTTGTACGAGCCCCACCCGCACACTGCCTCCAGAACAGTCACCCCATACTCAGCATGAATTGGCCCACAACCTGCCCCTTGGCTCACACCAATTCCCAAACTGCCTTTTAGACTCTGGCCAGATGCAGGGACCTGGACTTCCCCAGAGTGAGCTTAGCCTGGCCAGTGTGGCTCAGGGGATTGAGCTTCGTCCCATGTACCAAGAGGTCACTGGGTCCATTCCTGCAACTGACTGGGTACCATCATGAAATCTATGCCTGGGTTGGGGGCTTGATCCCAAGTAGGGGACATGCAGGAAGCAGCCAATCAATGTTTCTATATTTCACTCCCTCTCTCTTCCTCTCTCTCTCAAATAAAAAAGTCAATAACATATTTAAAAAGTGAGCTTAGACCACCTCCTCTGAGAAGCCTTCCCAGATACGCTCTCCCCTCGCTTTTCTGGTGCAGGTATCCCCAGCACATGCTTTCCTCTCTTACAAACCCTCCACCTGGATCGGAATGAGCTGTTTGCTTTTGGCTCTCAGGGCAGAGGATGTGCCAGAGGGCAGGACTGTGTCTGTCTTCTACCACCACCCCCGGGGCGCCAGCACAGCAGTTGTCACTAGCCAGAGCTCAATAATGTTTGTGGAGATGAACGATCCGAGTTCAAGATTTCTTACTGGCATCTCAGAGCCAAGTTCTTCACACCTAAATCACAGATTAGCAGCTCACCTGGCGCTGGCCAAGCTCTATTAATTATAAAGAACTGTGCTAAGGGCAGGGAATGTGGACCACATAATGGTGAATAAAACATCAAACTCTTCAACTAACTACACTCCCATCCCAGCCACTTTACACGCAGTAACTAAGTATACAAGGAATACAAGGTGCCGTTATATACAGCAAGGGGAGCATTTACTCCTTATCAAAAAGCTAGTGAGAGCCCCTTTGAGTTGGGCTTCAAATGAAACCAAGATTTCATCAATGAAAGGACATAAACCATTCAAAATCATGAAGATAAGGTATCTATATATATAAAACCCTAAGCTGCAAATAGACTAATTGGCAGAACAACTGAACAACTGGTTGCTATGACGTGCCTGACCACCAGGGGGCTCGCGCAAAACATGCTGGGCATCAGCCGTGGTGGGATGGTGGAGCAGGTGAGTGGGGGCACCAGACCAAGATGGGGCACCGGTCGCTATCATCAGGGTGAGCCTCTGGTGGTTACTGAAAATTCTTTGCTCCCGTGCCCTGTGGAACCACCAGATACTCATACCTGCTGTCGGCATCGACCCCACTTGCACCCACTGCCAGCACCAGAGCCATCAATTGCACCCACTGCCAGCTTCTATCGCTCAGTGCCATCAGCAGGTGCGTGTGGCAGCTGCTGCCCCTGATTGCCTCAGATGGCTTCTCCACCTCCCCCTGCTCCTGAGGAGCGATAGGAGTAGCAGCCGTCACTCACACCTACTGACGGTGCCGGCTCCACTTGCACCTGCTGCTGGCACCGGCCCTAATCGCTCCACACCGTCAGCAGATATGAGAGGAGTCAGTGCCGTCAGCGGCTGGGGGCAGTGGTGGCAGGGGTGGGGCTGCTGGCAGACAGGAGACGGGGCAGTGGCAGGAGGGGGGGATGTGTGCATAGGATGGGCTGAGACTCGCTCCTGTGCCCACCACAGCCTCACGGCTCACAGTTCCTTTCAAGGTGCATGAATTCGTGCACTGGGCCCCTAGTAAAAATATATTAGTTTAAGCAATAATTTTCTTTTAATCGTAAAAGTAAAATGTACTCATTTAAAAAACATGTAAAAGCCATTTTTCTCACTTCTATTAGTCTGGGTTAGCACTGCAATACCTTTTAAAATATTTTTCATCACACACACACACACACACACACACACCACAGTACTTTATGTTTAGTACTTCTCAGCTTTCCATGTCATTACACCCCCAGAAAGGAATCTTTTAGGGTCTGATGTATCTGAACCGTTTACAGGAATCATAAAAAACAGTCTGAGTTATTAACTTGCCATTTGTTCCCCTAAGCATGTAGATTCAAATGTAAAAAAATTCATCATCAGTGTTTTCTACTTGAGACATGTCATGTGTAAGTTACCTGAGGAGGTAACTTCTTCACCTCTTTTCATTCCCAATCTTTTATAAATTTCTCTCTCAGGATCAACGTAGATTTCATGACAATACCCCGTCAGTTTGCAGAAAGGCTACAAAAAAGAGAATATGTGAGATCTTTATAAGAAAAAAGTGAGAGAAAAGTAATTATAATATAACTTAATTTCAGTAAATATAACCTACATTTAGTGGTTCAAATCATATTTTTGCTATGTCTGTTAGTTTTAATCTGCTAATTTTTCAATTTGTTATACATTTACCTCAATATGATGGTAGGATGACTGTCCAATCACTATAAGGGTGACATTTGCTTCCTTTAAGAGAAAAAAACATAGGTACATATAAATACTATTAGAAATTATGTTTCCTACACCTTCCCCTCATCCATTCCATTCCAAAGCCTCTATAGGCTTCTGGAAGAATGGAATAAATGGGAAAAGTGTGTGAGTGAAAGAAATGTACGGTAAAATGTTTCATTCTGATGATCTTTTGCTAAGTAAGAACTTTAATATAGTCAATAATTCCCTACACTCCCCTAAAGGTGTACTTGAAAAAAATAGTCCTGCATTTGGCACCAAAAGGCTGTGGGCTCAGTTCCCGCTAGGGGGCGAGCAGGAGGCAGCCTATTGATGTTTCACTCTCCACATGAGGTTTCTCTCTCCCTCTCCCTTCCTCTCTAAAACAAATCAATAAAAATATTTCAGCAAAGAATAAAGATGATTAAAGTAGTATTATTTGATCAGTTTTATTTTCTCACATCCCAATGGTAAGGTCTGGGGAACCAAGATCTGAGTTTTACAAAGGCTGTCCAATGCCCTCACTGGAAACAAAGGCTGCCCAATGCCTCACCTGAGGACAAATCTCCATGTACGTGCCTGACGAAAAACACACGTGTTTGATTGTCACAGGGATGTGGAATGTGCACCCCATTACTAATACAATTTTTCACTTTTAAGCTATATTAGTATTTTCCTATAATGAATAACTATGCGGTGTTCTTATTACAAAATAAAGGAAAGAAATCTCAATAATTGCCAGCATTTGTGTTTTTGGTCATTATCATTCAACATTTGTGGATAGGCACGTTACTAGGTAACATCAAAAGCATTCCTGTGGTCAGCACGTTTAAAAGCCGCAGTAACCAGCACCTGAAGACGGGAATGGGTCTCTAATGCGCCCCTCCCTTAGGGGGCGCTGGGGAGGCCGGGAAGCTGGTAACAGGGATAAGCGGCTCCTCACCGACCCCCGCTGCGCTGCTTATCCACGCGGCGACCGGCACAGGGTCCCGGAGGCGGGCACGCTGCTGTTCACGCTCAGGAGACTTACTTGTAAGAAACTCCTGGGGATTTTGGCCAGATCTTCCACGTACTCCTTGCAGGTGTAACACAGGAAATGCTGGGACCCCAACGGGCAAAAAGAACAAGTTAGCGACGGCCACCCTCCGGGTTCCGCAAAGACCAAGGGCTTCGTTTCTCACGACGCTAACCCAGCGCCCGGTTGGTGGGAAGGGTGCTAACCCAGCGCCCGGCTGGTGGAAAGGGTGCTAACCCAGCGCCCGGCTGGGTGGGAAGGGTGCTAACCCAGCGCCCCGGTTGGTGCAAAGGGTGCTAACCCAGCGCCCCTGTTGGGTGGGAAGGGTGCTAACCCAGCGCCCCGGTTGGGTGGAAAGGGTGCTAACCCAGCGCCCCGGTTGGGTGGGAAGAGTGCTAACCCAGCGCCCCGGTTGGATGGGAAGGGTGCTAACCCAGCGCCCGACTGGTGGGAAGGGTGCTAACCCAGCGCCCGGCTGGTGGGAAGGGTGCTAACCCAGCGCCCCGGCTGGGTGAAAAGGGTGCTAACCCAGCGCCCCGGCTGGTGGGAAGGGTGCTAACCCAGCGCCCGGCTGGTGGGAAGGGTGCTAACCCAGCGCCCGGCTGGTGGGAAGGGTGCTAACCCAGCGCCCCGGCTGGGTGGAAAGGGTGCTAACCCAGCGCCCGGTTGGGTGGAAAAGGTATCGCGACGCCGATGCACTTTAAGGCCGGGCCGCACCGTTGCCCTCTGCCTCCTCCGGTGCGGACGCCCCTCCTGGGCGGCCATGGGAAGGGCCGGGCGGAGGCCGCCTTGGACCCCGCCCTCGGGGGCCCCAAGGGTCTCCCCGCCGGGGCTGGGAGGCCACCTCCACCCCGGCTGCGGCGAGGTCCCTGCCCCGGTCCGGCCGCCGCCCGCGCTCACCCGCACGAAGACCACGATGGCCCGGCGCTCCCGGAACAGCGCGCCGAACGGCACCCGCCTCCCGTCCGAGTCCAGCACGGGAAGCCCGGCCACGGCGGCGGCCAGTGGCTGCCCGCGCGCGGGGCCGCCCGGGACCGGGACCGTGGCGGTGCGGCCGCTGACCTGCCGCGTGATCGGGGCCAGGACCGGGGCGGCCATCGCGCCCTGCCTTTGCGGGCCGAGGGAGTGGACACAGAGGCGCCGAGGTGGGCACAGGGTCACGGGGAGGCGGGGCTCAGCGGAGGGCTGTGGGGAGCGGCTTTGGGAGGCGGGGCTCGTGGAGGCCAGGCGAGCGGGAGGCGGGGCTAGTGGAGGCGGGGCTAGTGGAGGCGGGGCTAGTGGAGGCCGGCACAGCGGGAGGCCGGCACAGCGGGAGGCGGGGCTTGTGGAGGCGGGGCTTGTGAAGGCCAGGCGAGCGGGAGGCGGGGCTTGTGGAGGCCTGCGCAGCGGGAGGCGGGGCTTGTGGAGGCGGGGCTTGTGGAGGCGGGGCTTGTGGAGGCGGGGCTAGTGGAGGCCGGCGCAGCGGGAGGCACAGGGAGCTGGGAAGCGGCTGCTCACAGAGTGGGTCACTGGGTTGAGCTGCTGCATCCAGCGGCTTCGAGGTGAGGATGTGCGGCTCTCGGTTTCCACCAGGCCGCGCAGGTCTGGATGCCTGGGTGTTGCTGACAGAAACACTCCTGGTAGGAAGAGAGAGTTGGGTCCAAGGCGAGACAAGGGTTATTTAGGAAGAAAGCAGTCTCTCCAGCTGACCTGAGTTCTTTCTCAGGAGAACCAGGTGCCCAGGATTTCCTTACCCAGGACAACCATATATGGGGTCCAATAGCATTGCTACTGTGTTAGCTTATATTCCGTTTTTAACCCAGACCCTGCCACTTTCTTTCCCAAGTAATCATTAATGGTGTACATACAGATCTTAAGTGTAGAGTTACATTTTTAAAATGCATATATATTTTTTATTGATTTCAGAGAGAATGGGAGAGGGAAAGGGACATAGAAACATCAGTGATGAGAGAATCATTGCTGGGCTGCCTCCTGCATGCCCCATACTGGGGATCTGAGCTAGCAGCCCCGCATGCACCCTGTGGGGGAGTCAATCCTGACCTCCTGGTTCATAGGTAGATGCTTAACCACTTAGCCACATAAGCCTGGCAAAGGGAACCAACATTTTTATTCTTTCTTTAAAACTTGCCAGTCCATGTCATTGAGTGTTTCTTTATGAATTTAGTAAATAGTAAACAACAATTTAGTAAACAGATGAAGAAATAATGTTTCATCAGTTATGTAAAAGCCAGTTTGAAATGCAGGAATTCTTGGATTTAGGGAAACATTCTCATTTCGTGTTGAATTGTAATCTAGTTGTTTGGATTGTTGGGAAATCCATCACTGAAGAGAAGTAAAGATGGTAAGTCTATTTGTTTACTCACTCATCCATTTAATAATCAACACTCACTTATTGAGCACCTACTATCTCATAGGTCCAGTGAACTCTTCTGTTTGAAAAAACTGGACAAACTGAGAGAAAACCACAGAGCTAAGTAGGAAAGTAAGTTTTGACTCTAGTATGAGCCTTTTTGTTGGCTAATTCAATTGTAACATAACCCCTTAATTGAACAAAATAAACATAAATGAACATAGCTGTATTCCAAGCTGCTGGCATATCCACATATTAAAGAGCTATTTCAAATGACTCTAAAACATAGCATTTTTACTCTACATCCCTAGAAGGGTATTTTGATTAGAAAAATAAAACCAGAATACTAAGAAATCTTAAAGTCTTTTAAATAATAGTAGTAGCAGTAGTAGCCATTGTGATTTCAAGACTATTATATGTCTTCTGCAGGATAAAGCAAAGAAGTAATCAAAATTTTCACATAAGGGAAAGAGAGAATTATATAATCAAATAAATTGAACAAAACCCCTGTTACCTGTTATATAAGTGGGAATTGAATATAATTTTAAGAAAAATAGGCTGTATTTTTTAGAGAAGTTTTCGGTTCACAGCAAAATTGACAGAAAATAGGAAGAGTGCCCATCCCGGTCCCTGTAGGCGCACGGTCTTCTCCAGCATGAACATCCCGCACCAGAGCGTGTGTTTGTTACAGCCAGTGAACCTGCACCGACCATCCTTATCACCAAGTCTGTCGTTTACATTGCCATTCACTCTTGGGCTGTACATTCGATGGGTTTGGACAAACGTGTAAAGACATGTACCCATTGTAGTATCATACAGCACTGTTTCACTGCCCCAGAAATCCTATGTGCTTCATCTATTCATCTCTCCCTCTCACCCAACCCTTATAACGACTGATTTTTTTTTATTGTCAACATAGTTTTGCCTGTTTCAGAATGTCATATAGTTGGAATCATACAATATGTAGACTTTGTGGGTTGTCTTCTTTCAGTTACTACAGTTGATCCTTGAACAATGTGGAACATAGTCCCCCCCCCCCCCCCACACACACACACAATGCAGTGGGAAATCCTCCCATAACATTGATTCCCCCTAAACTTTATCCTCAATATCCAAGGGGGGTTGGTTCCAAGACCCCCGTAGATACCCAAACCTGCAGATGCTCAAGTCCCTTAGATAAAATGTCACAGATCAATGCAGACAGTCAGTCCTCCACATCCACTTACTTCCAATTACAGAGCATGGCCCTGGCTGGATAGCTCAGTTGCTTAGAGCATTATCCTGATATGCCAAGGTTGTGGGTTTGATCCCCAGTCAGGGCACATACAAGAATCAATCAATGAATGCATAAATAAGTGGGACAAAAAAATTGGTGTTTCTCTCTCTCTCTCTGTCTCTCTCTCTCTTTCTCTTTCTTTCCACTCTCTCTAAAATCAATAATAAAAAAATTATAAAATACCCCAGTAGAGGTATTTATTGAAAAAGTCTGCTTATAAGCGGGCCCATGCAGTTCAAACCAAATGCAGTGTTGTTTTAGGGTCAATTGCCATATGTATTTCCAATTCCTCATTGTCTTTCATTACTTCTGTCTGATGCCAAATAGCATTCCATTGTCTGGATGCTCCACAGTATTTACCCATCCTCTACCTCAGGGCATCTTGGTTGCTTCCAAGTTTGACAACTGTGACTAACGCTGATGTAAACATTGGTATGCAGTATTTTTTTTTTTTTCCATTAAATTCATTGGGGTGACTTTGGTCAACATGAACATATAGGTTTCAAAGTGTGCGTTTCTGTTAGACATAAGTTTTCAACTCCTGTGTGTATGATTGCTGGTTCATATGGTAAGAATATATTTAGTTTTGTAAGACACTGCTCAATTTTCTTCCAAAATGGACCTGTTGGGCCAAGAAATATTAAAAATTACATTTTGTCACCAATAGTTGGCCTGACATTTCAAGAAAACTGCAAAGGTGGAGAACTGGAAGAATAGAAGTGTAGAAAAGCTGTTAAAAGAGGCTCAGAAAATCTATGTACATAAGAATAAGAAACTAAAAACAGAAAACTAACATAATGTTACACGTTTTAATTTGCCTGCTTTTAGTTTTTATCACAGAAGGTCTCTTGTACTTTGTTGAAGGTATATTTTCTTGAAAGTAAAAGTGCATTTAAAATGCGTTCATAAAAGTAAACTAAGAAATGCTGACTGTTTTCTTTTTGGTAATTATTGAAAAATCATTAAGGTTTCTAAAAGTGAAGAATTCTAATACATTTTAAAGGAAGGAAGAAAGGAAGGAAGGAAGGAAGGAAGGAAGGAAGGAAGGAAGGAAGGAAGGAAGGAAAGAAAATGCCAGTACAAGTTGTTGAAGGTGTGACAGAAAGAAAGAATATTAGAGTAGAACTACTTAATGGAATGTCTGAGGCATGGCTTTGCATTTTTGAAGGACAAAGAAGGAAGGTTTATTTATTTTTTTATTTTTTTTTCTCAGTTCAAGTTTAATAGAAACTACAAAAGACCAAAAGGTGATGTCCCACTACTGTTCACATGAGATAATTTCCTCCTGAGAAGTATGGCTGACCCTCACCAAGCCCTACAGGAAAGGCCCCATCTGGGCTAACTCTAAGACTTTGTTTTAAGCATGACAATAGTAGAAGAGAAGTTCTGTTCTCATGGCTGTACATTGACACATGACCCTATAATGACCCAGTGCTCACTTCTGCTTAGAGAAATATTCTTTGCTCTTCTGGACATCAGGCTTGATGGTGTCGCTGCCAGGTTTCCAGCCAGCAGGGCACACTTCCCAATGTTTGTCAGTGAACTGGAAAGCCTGAACTAGTCTCAGAGTCTCATCCACAGAGCGGCCAACAGGAAGGTCATTCACTGTGATCTGGCGAAGGATACCTTTATCATCAATGATAAAGAGGCCCTTGAATGAGATGCCTTATCAGCCTTTAAGACCCCATAGTCCTGAGCAATGGTGTGCTTGGGATCTGACACCAAAGGAATGTTCATGGGTCCCAGTCCTCCTTGCTTCCTGGGTGGTTGATCCACACGCCAGGTGACAGAAGTGAGAATCCACAGAAGCACCAATCACTTGGCAGTTGAGTTTCTTAAATTCTTCTGCCCTATTACTGAAAGCAATGATCTCCCTGGGGCACGCAAAGGTAAAGTCAAGAGGGTAAAAGAACACCACATATTTTCCTTTGTAGTCAGATAGGCTAATATCTTTGAACTGACCATTTGGCAAAACAGCTGTGGCTTTGAAGTTGGGGGCAGGGTATTTTGGTATTTCCTGAAGTCATCTTGCTATCAGTGGCCCCAAGGCAGAAATGGCAAACCTGGCCAGACAGGAAGAAGAATCCTGAAACCCAAAGAAGGAAGGTTAAAGGCTAATTTGGAAGTGTGAAATTTGTGAAG
This sequence comes from Pipistrellus nathusii, assembly GCA_963693515.1. Classification (NCBI taxonomy): domain Eukaryota; kingdom Metazoa; phylum Chordata; class Mammalia; order Chiroptera; family Vespertilionidae; genus Pipistrellus; species Pipistrellus nathusii. Next base: position 68,422,101 of record OY882867.1, on the reverse strand, counting down.
GTTGTGTATGTATTATAATAGAGAAATGTTAAAAGGAAAATAAATGATACAGGCCAGTAAGCCAGGACAAGCAGAACAGGGAAACTGATATATTTAAACAGCAGTTTGCAACCATCTAGAAAACTCTGTCTTCCCTAAACCAAGAACACTTAGAAGTCAATGACTTGCATTGTGCCTCCCTAAACAGAGGGAAATAGCTTACACCAGAGTATTCAGGGAGACTGATAGAAGAAATCCAATTATAATGTTATTTGCTGTCCACACCCAAGGACAAATGAACTTAGGAAATAAGCCTTATTTTGGTCAGTTCTTTCTAGTAAAATAATTATGTTATATTAATCAGGTATTTAATAAAAAAGGAACCATCTTTTAGTAAAGGAACTGAAGTTTACTTAGCCTATAATTTAATAAAGGAACTGAAGTTTACTAGCCTATATTAAATATACTTTAATATTTAATCTTTTGGTAAAATCAAGTTTGACAATCCTTCAATGGTTTGAATTTTAAGAAAAATTTCTCTTGACCTAGAATTGGCTTTACTGGTAGATCATCCCAATAGGCTCTAAAATGCCTCAAATGTTTGTTTTCTCTCTCATAAAGGAAAGTTTTATACTGAAGGCACATAGGAATCTTTGTCAAATACAGTTATAATTAATAGTTATTAGTTATAATATTATAGAATGTGGGTTTTACAGAAAGGACAACATTCCATTCATTTACATTATAATGAAATCCATAACCATGTCATTTTTAGTTTCTCCTTATCATTTGGAGACAGTTATAATACATTTGGTAAAATATTACTCTGAAAAGTCCATAGAAAGGACTGGCAAGGAAAATCAGAAGATTTTAAAGCAGATCAGTGAATTTTCTCCCTATATTATCCCTCCATAATTTGGCAATACTTAAATGAATTATGGCATTACATTTCTTTGCATAAATTCAATAAGACCGGTTTCCAATTATAGTTTTATTGACCAAAAACTTTGACTGAAGTATCATGTTTTAAAAAGCCCTGTCTGGACTCTGAGTGCCATGGAGAAAGCCTGGCATCCTGCTTGGGAGCCCTGGAGCATCAGGCCCATACCCTACCATTGCTAGTCGTTGGTCAGAGTGGAAGAGGAGCAATGAGGGTGCCTCTGTGTCCCTGTGGAACCCCCACGCACTCTAGGCTCCAACAAGCAGGAGGGCCTTGAGATGGGCCTTGAAGCCAAGGGCCCCATCCCCAAATGAAGTTGCTCCAGGTGAGGAATTCACCTAACTCAGCAGATACTGCAGGCAGGCCTGACAGCAGCTGGATAGCTTAGCTTCCCTGCCTTATGGGGCACATGAGATTCAATCATGAAATTCCGGCAAGGGTGGTCAGTTACCATTCTTGTTGTGTTTATTCAAACAATCAGGCCAAATTGAGTGCAATAGATAAATTGGTCTTAATTTGGCTCTTTAATAAACATATGGGTGATTTTGAGAAAAATTCTATTTCAATAGGAGTTATTAGAACGGAAATATTTTTTTAACCTTCTACCAGACCATTTGTTGCAACTCTTGCTGTTATAATTGCTCAATAATACTAAATTTTATGATACACTATGTCTCTGCCAGGTCACAAGCCCACCTCCTTCTGTGCCCAGGCTTCATCGTCCCTCTGACAAAGAGCAAGGATCTCTTGGTTCGGAAAGAAAACCCCATCCCTCTTCAGCACGGAAGTAGCAGGGGAGCCCAACGACATCCATTTTCCCTCAAAGAATTCAGAGCCAGGATCCTTGAGGAGATGTGTTAGGCCGTTAAACAGACGTGAGCAGAGCAAGGACGATGAGCCAACAGAAGAAGAAATAACTTAAGGTGTGCTTCTCACTGCTCTGAGGCCGGAAATGAAGAAACCTGTGCAGACTCCCTCTCCCATCCTCTACAAGTTTAGAACAGTTAATAGAAGTAGTAAGCCCTGAAGCCCCAGATGTTACTCCAGACCAGGTCTCTGGACTACCATCACAATCCCTTAGGTGATGAAGATGAAAACAAACAAACAAACAAACACACACACAAAACTTGAACTGCTGAACACCCTAGCTTTGAGTCTTCTATTGAATCACCAACGCTGAAAATCAGCTTGAGGATCAAGGGAGGGGGGGATGATGGGGGAAATGAGACATTGGGGGTTGGGGGAGCCTAGCAATCTGAATCTGTGTCAGTAACCTAATGCACATTCTTGTTAGCCTATAGTCTAGCCACTGCCCCTTCTTTAATTATATGGTCCTGTTTACCTAAGTACTACCCCATTTCAGAGAGGCCATAAACCATGAACATACACAACCCCCAGACAAAGTTATCAGCACTGGCGCCAGGCCAGGCCTTTAGATGTGGCCTCATGGCCCCAACCCCAACACATGGGGCTTTTTGCAGAGCCTGCAAAAAGTCTGGAAATCCCATCCCATATTCGGGGGACAAAGAAACCAAAGGGTATTAAAGGGAAAGCTTCCTCCATATTGGCTTGCTCATAATTTGGAGAGAAACAGCCTCCCTGAAACATCTGAAAATAAATGGCTTTTCCTGTACTCCTGTGCATTTTTTGGTCGCCTGTAAATTCTGTAACAGTAGGGGGGAGCAGGAGGCAGCTGATCAATGATCCTTTCTCATTATTGGTGTTTCTATCTCTCCCCCTCCCTTCCTCTTGGAAATCAATAAAGATATATTTTTTAAAAGAACAAATGTAAATAGCCAGCATGATTACCAAAAGATTTTCAACATCACTAATTGTCAGGGAAATGCAAATCAAAACTACAATTAACTATCATCTCACACCTGTTAAAATGGCTGTTATAAAAAAGACAAAATAAATGTTGGTAAGGAAATGGAGAAAACGGAGCCTTTGCACACTGTTGATAGGGATGTAAATTGGTACAGCCACTATTGAAAACATTATGGAAGTTACTAAAAAAAACTAAAAATAGAACTACCATTTGACCCAACAAATCTACTTCAGGTATGTACCCACAGGAAATAAAAACAGGATATTGAAACAATATATATGCACTCCCAGGTTTGTTTCAGTATTATTCACAGTAGCTCAGATATGGAAACAACCATTCAGTGGATACATATACACTGAGTGGCCAGATTATTATGATCTCTGATCACATAATAATTTGGCCACTCAGTGTATAATCCTATATAATAAAAGACTAATATGCAAATTGTCCCTTCAATCAGGAATTCAACTACCCTGTTTCCCCAAAAATAAGACAGTGTCTTATATTAATTTTTGCTCCCAAAGATGCACTAGGTTTTATTTTCAGGGGTTGTCTTATTTTTCCATGAAGAAGAATACAGTACACATTTATTGTTAAATGAAAATAAAGGAAATTTATTACCTGTATACGGTATGGTAGTACGTTAGTTGTCAACACAAACCAGACAAACTGTGAATCCTATACTATCAAGAATTTACTCATTTATTCAATGACAATCATGTCATCATCTTCTGGAACATCATCATAACAATCCACTTCCTGAATTTCCTGGTGAATTTCTTGTGACTCCATTTCTTTCAGAATCAGTGGACCAAATCTCTCATGTTTAGCGGGGCCGGGAGAGGGGGGGGGGCTTATTTTCGGGGGATGCCTTATATTTCACTCAGAAGGAAACCTGTAAGTAGGTCTTATTTTCGGAGGATGTCTTATTTTTAGGGAAACACAGTAGCAGGCAGGCTGGCCAACTGCCCATGTCCTCTCCCCATGGCCAAGCTGGCTGGACCCCATGTGCACGAATTCATGCACTGGGCCTCTAATACACACACACACACACACACACACACACACACACACACACACTGAGTGGTCAGATTATTATACATTCAGAGATCATAATAATCTGGCCATTCAGTGTGTGTGTGTGTGTGTGTGTGTGTGTGTGTATCATAATTTTTTATCCATTTACCCATCAATGGAAACAGGTTGTTTCCATATCCTGTCTATTGTAAATAATGCTGCAGTGGCCCTAGCTGGTTTGGCTCAGTGGATAGAACGTCAGTGTGTGGGCTGAAGGGTCTCGGTTTCCATTGGGGTCAAGGGCACAAGCCCGGATTGTGGACTCGATCCCCCATAGGGGATGTGCAAGAGCAAGCTGATCAATGATTCTCTCTCATCATTGATGTTTCTCTCTCCCTCCCCATTCCTCTCTGAAATAAATGAAAATATATCTATAATAATAAAAGTGTAATATGCTAATTAGACCAAATGTCCTTCCAGATGACCTTCTGTAAGCCTGGGCTGTAAGGGAAGCCCAGGTTCTGGGTGCAAGAGGGAAGCTGGTGCCAGCAGCTGGGGGAAGGAAGGCCTACTCTTGCAGGAAATTCATGTATTGGCCTCTAGTTTTAAAATAATGATGCTGCAATGATCATAGGGTGCAGATATCTTTTCCAATTAGTGTTTTCATGTTCATTGGATAAATACCCAGATGGGGAATTGCTGGATCCTATGGTAGTTCTATTTTTAATTTTTTTAGAAACTTGCTTGGTGTTTTGTTTGTTTTTTAATGTGTTTTTATTAATTTTTAGAGAGAGAGAGAGGAAGGGAGAAGGATAGAGAGATAGGAACAACGATGAGAGAGGAACATCACCAATTGACTGCCTCTGCTTACCCCCTATTGGGATCAAGCCCACAACCTGGGCATGTGACCAGACTGGGAATCGAACCGGTGATCTCTCGATTCCTGGTTCAACCACTGAGCAATACCAGCCGAGCTGCATCAATTCACATTCCCATCAACAGTGCACAATATTTCCTTTTATCCACATTCTTGCCAACAATTTGTTTATAATAGCCATTTAACAGGTGTGAGGTGATATCTCCTTGTGCTTTTGATTTGCATTTTCCTGCTGATTATGATGTTGAGCATTTTTTCACATTGGTTATCTGTGTATTATCTTTGAAATATGTTTATTCAGGTTGTTTTTGCCCATTTTAAAATTATTTTGTACCTGTTGTCTCTTTTAACAGAATAAACAAACTCAGTAGAGTTATAGGCCAGAAAGCCCATTTTATACTTTGATTTTGAGTTGTGTGAGATACTTATATATTTAGGATGTTAGCCCCTTTCAATACATGATATGCAAATATTTTCTCCCATTCAGTAGGTTGCCTTTTCATTTTGTTGATGGTTTCCTTTTCTGTGCAGAAATTTCTTAGACTGATGTAGTCCCACTTGTTTATTTTTGCTTTTGTTGCTTTTGCTTTCAGATAAAAACAAAACAAAACAAACAAACAAACAAAAACATGGTCAAGACATATGTCAAGGAGCTGCCTATATTTTCTTCTCAGAATGTTATGGTTTCAAGTGTTATGTTTAAGTCTTTGATCCATTTTGTTTAAGATGTTGAAATTCATATTTTTTTGCATGTAGTTGTCTAGTTTCCCCAGCACCATTTATTGAAGAGACCATTCTTTTCTTATTGTATAGTCTTGGCTCCTTTGTTATAAATTAATTAGCCATGTATGCATGGGTTTATTTTGGGGAATCTCCTTTTTTATTGTTCTATATGTTTATTTTTATTACTATACCACAGTTTGAAGTTAGGGAGGGTAAACCTGCCAATCTGGCATTATATGGTCCTCACTAGTGAAGGAATCGGTCTGGTAGCCTTCTGCTGTCCCCCAAAGAAGATAGCCGACGGTGCCAGTCAATTTGCTTTTTGTTGGTATGATGTACCTGTTCGGTTCCTTTCTGCCTATGAAAGTATTTTATTTTGTACAACTTCTCAGAATGCCTTTCTATTTTCTAGATGGGATACTGCTTGATTCATTAATAACTGAATAAAGCCAACAAGATCTTTAAAATTTACTCAGTTGACTTGTTTTTGACTATTCTAAAAATTTTTATTTTGATGGAGTCTTTAGGGTTTTCTCTATATTACGCCATGTCACCTGAAAATAGTGAGTTTTACTTCTTTCCAGTTTTGGATGCCTTCTATTTCTTTTTCTTGCTTAGTTGCTCTGGCTAGGACATCTAATACTATGTTGAATAAAAATGGTGAGAATGGGCATCCTAGTCATTTTTCCTGATCTTAGCGGAAAAGCTTTTAGCTTTTTACCATTGGATACAATGTTAACTGTTGGCTTGTCATATTTGGCCTTTATTATGCATTTTTAAAATTTTTATTTTTAAAAACTATAGTTGACATTCAATATTACTTTGTATTAGGTTTGGGTGTACAGCATAGTGGTTAGACATTTATATAATTTATCCCTCAGATAAATCTAGTACCCATCTGGCATCATACTTGGTTATTACAACACTATTGACTATACTTGAGGCCCAGTGCACGAAATTTGTACATGGAGGGGGGGGCGGAATGTCCTTCAGCCCAGCCTGCACCCTGTCCAATCTAGGACCCCTTGAGGGATGTCTGACTACCCATTTAGGCCCGATCCCTCTCACAATCCATGACTGCTGGCTCCCAACTGCTAGCCTGCCTGCCTTCCTGATTGCCCCTAATCACTTTTGCATGCCACCCTGATCACCCCTCAACCACTCCCATGCCAGCCTGATGGATGTCTAACTGCTCCCCTGCCAGCCCATTTGCCCCCAACTTCCCTCCTCTGCCAACCTGATCACCCCTAACTGCCCTCTCCTGCAGGGTTGATTGCCTTCCTTGCAGGCCTGGTGCCTCCCAACTGTCCTCCTCTGCTGGCCATCTCAGGTCCACAGAGGGGCAGGATCTTTGACCACATGGGGGCAGCTATTGTGTGTTGGAGTGATGGTCAACTTGCATATTACTCTTTTTTTTAGATAAGATAGAGGCCTGGTGCAGGGGTGGGGGCGAGCTGGTTTGCCCTGAAGGGTGTCCTGGATCAGGGTAGGGGTTCCCTTGCGGGGTGGGGCAGCCTGAACAAGGGCCTGTGGTTGTCTGCAGGCTGACCACGCTCACCAGAGACCCAAGCTGGGATATATTTACTTTCTACGATTGAAACATTGTAGCCTGGAGTGGAGCCAAGCCTCCTGCTGCTCCGTGGAGGCAGCCATTTCTGTTTGGACTTGTTTACCTTCTATAATTGAAACTTTGTAGCCTTGAGTGGAGGCTTAGGCTGGCAAGGGCAGGTGGAAAGCTTGGCTTCCTTCGTTGCCAGGGAAAAGCTCCCCTCCTGCTCTCTGTGGCTGTAGCCATCTTGGTTGGGTTTATTTGCATACTCATTCTGATTGGCCGGTGGGCGTGGCTTGTGGAGCAGAGTGATGGTTAATTTTCATATTGCTCTTTTATTATGTAGGATTCCCTACATTGTACTTTGAATCCCTGTGATTGTTTTGTGACTACCAATTTGTACTTCTTAATATCTTCACCTTTCTCACCACTCACCTGGTCATCTCCCTTCTCTCTGGCAACCATCAGTTTGTTCTCTAGGAGCTGTTTCAGTTTCATTTTATTCTTTAGATTCCACATATACTTGAAATCGTATGGTATTTGGCCTTTATTATGTTGAAATGTGTTCCTTGTGTATCATGTTTGTTGGAAATTTTTATCATAAATGGATGTTGAGTTTTGTCAAATGCTTTTACTGTACCTATTGAGATGATTATGTGATATCTTTCATTTTGTTACTGTGATGTATCTTATGGTTTGCTTTAAAAATTGTTGAACCACCCTTGCATTCCTAGAATAAATCCTATTTGATCATGGTGTATGATCCTTTGAAGGTATTGTTGAACTTGGTTTGCTCATATTTGCTGAGTATTTTTGCATCTATGTTTACCAAGGATATTGGGCTGTAGTTTTCTTTTCTTGTGGCATCCTTGTCTGATTTTAACATCAGGGGAATGATGGCTTCATAAAATGCATTGGGAAGAGTTTCTTTTGCTTCGTTCTTTTTGGAAGAAGAGTTTTGAGAAGTGTTGATATTAATTTTTCTTTGAATGTTTGATAGAATTTACTAATGAAGCTGTCTGGTTCTGGATTTATTTTTTATTTAATTTCCTTACTAGTAATTGTTTTCAGATTTTCTATTTTATCATAATTCAGTCATGGTAAGTTGTAAGTCTCTAGGAATTCATACATTTCTTCTAGATTATCCAATTTATTGGGATATAATATTTCATAGTGTCTCTCATGAGCCTTTGTATTTCTGTGGTACCAATTGTAACATTTTTACTCCTGAATTTGGTTACTTGTATCTTCTCTCTTTTGTTGTTGTCATAGTAAATTTTTATCAGTTTTATTTTCAAATGATCAATTTTAGGTTTAATAGATTTTCTCTTTATGTTTTCAGCATATTTGAATCGTGCTCTTATGTCATTCTTTGCTTCTCTTGCTTTGTTTATTTTACTCTCTTTTTATTTGTTTGTTTCCTGAGATGAGCTCTTAGACTTGCTGACCTTTCTTCTTTACTAAATGTAAGCATTTAGTGATATAAATTTCCATCAGCACTGCTTTAATACCAAGACACAAAGCTACACAAGCTCCCTCACCACACACATTCAATTCAAATTACTTTTTCATTCCCCTTTTAACTTTCTCTTTGTCCCATGTAATATTGATAAGTGTGTTGATTCATTTCCAAATATTATATTTTTCTGTTATCTTTTTGTTATTATTCATTTCTAGTTTGATTTTATTATAGTCATAGGACATAATCTGTATATTTTTTAAAATTTATAATTTTTTATGATATAATATATGGCCTTTCATAGTGAATGTTTCATTTGTTCTTGAAATGTGTATTCTGTTGTTGCTGGTGATCTGTAATGGAAATACAGATATTCATTCATTTGGTTTAGATACTGTTCAGTCCTTTTATATCCTTACTGATTTCCTATTTAGTGGAATTGCCAATTGCTGAAAGAGGGATGTTGAATTGACAACCATAATAGATTGTCTATTTCTCCTGTTAGTTCTGTTTGGTTTCACATGTGGTGATATCTTGTTTTGTACACAGAGGCTTCTATTTTTGGTGGATAGAACTTCTTATCATGCAATGTCACTTTCTACCTTAGAATTAGCCTTTGCTGTGAAGTCTGCCTTTAGTGTCTGTTCTTTCACTTTTGCATGTTTTAAGGTTTGTCTGTTTTGTAATATATATCAGTACTTTTCTTCTTTTTACAACTGAATATTTTATTTTACAAAGATACCACATTTTGTTTATCAATCTGTTGATGGACAGTTTGGATTATTTATATCTTTTGGATATTGTGAACAGTGCTGCTATGACATTCATGTCCAAGTTTTTTACTTCTTTTTCAAATATTTTGGGTATATGTATAGCAGAACTGCCACAACATTAGGCCACATAGTTTATTTTATTAATTATGTATCGAGTCAGTCAGCAGATAGTTGAGTTAGTTATATTTTTATGTCAGTTGTGCTGTCTGATCCACAGAACACCATAAGATCATTAACATAGTGATGTGGCCAGGCAGTCTAATGGTATTTGAAAACTGTCCAGTCTCCAACAAGAAAACAAACATGTTTCTCCCTCATAACAATGTGAAGCTTCCCTAGCAGGACAGAATATGTTATTTCTGCTGGGCTTCCAGGGATACCTATGAGAGGAATTATGCACCTGGTAAGGAAAGACAAGCAAGGGGGCAGGTTAGAACAGGTGTTATGCCCCTCCTTTGGGGGTCATAAATCTCTCCCAGGAAATAGATTCTTGAACCCAAGAAAATAAAAATATTCTTGGAATTGCCAGCATGATGATTTGGTAGTCAAAGTGAATGTAACCACTGGTACAGTGGATTAAATTGATGGTCCTGAAACCAATTCTTTTGTCTCCCAACTTGGTTGACATTGAAAATCTGATTTACCATTACTGCTATTTTACAATATTGCTTGACTTGGTGCTTACAAACAAAGCCTGAACTCTTAAAATGCTAATAAAAAATGGATATATACATAGATAAAATTTTGAATTGGGCACCAGGTTACTGAAAATAACTGACAAAGATTTGAAGGACAATAGTGTACACATCTGAATATTAAGAGCAAGTTAAGTATCTTTTAACAATTTTAGAAAATTGTCCAAAACAGAAGTCTTTGAGGGGGAGCTTACAGTAATAATTTCCTTTAACTACAATAAATGATGAATAATCTAACAAGAGAATTTGCAACATCAAAAGGAAAATAAAAGTTCAGATCACTTTGATAATTCTATCTCCAAGAAATATTTCTGAGTGCCCAGCATATACAGGGACCATTTCATACGCTTGGGATACATTGTGAATAAAACAGATAAAAATTCCTGCCTTCATAGAGACTTTTCATTATTAGCTTGAAGGCCCTGCACAGTCAGGCAGATAGGCACAGTCTCTAGATGAGGCACCTACCTGTTGGAATAAAAGCCCGTGACCTGGAAAGGAGACCAACTAGGCAGGGAGAAGAGAGCAATCACGACTAGCGCGTAACCCAGGGCCTACAGCTGAGACATTGCCATCTGCCTCCACTGAGTAACTCAATCCCCTGGGGTGAAATGGTTTCGATCTGGTGGGTAACTGATCCTGTACAAGATAGCAAATCCAGTCATAACCCTCAACGCTTCTATATAAAAGGAGGAGTTAGGGAGATGATTTTAAGTATCTTAAGAATCCAAGAAAATATTTTAAGAAAGGACGCTTTCTTTATATTACCAACTATTATAAAAAACAGAGTAAACAATAATCTCTTGATTTTCTGGGAATATAGCACTAACTGGACATTATCTTCTCTTATTGCAAAGGCATATTCTTGGCAAGGCTGCTGGTCACTCTAGAGTCAACAGAGCCAAATTTCAACAGTACAACAATTGAAATTTCTTTTGAGAGCCACATTTTTTTAAACTTAAACTTCTGGGGAGACCAAGATGGTGGCGTAGGTAAACACCTAAATGGCTGCATCACACAACAATTTCAAAACTACAGCTAAAAGACAAAACGTCTATCACCCAGAACCAGGTAAAGCTGGCTGGAGTTCTGTAATTAGAAGGAAAAAGAAAAGAGTGTGTGTGTGGCTCTTCCCACACACACACGTGTGTGTTCTAAGCCCCACTGCAACAAGTCCTGCCCCATAAACATGTCTCCAGCACTGCAACTCTTCCATTATAGACATAGCAGGTCCTCACAGCCAATTGGCCTGGAGGTCAATTCCTCCCAGTGACATCAACAACAATCAACTACAATTAACTACAACAAGACTGTACACACAGTCCACAAAGGGGTGCACCAAGAGTGACTACCTCAGGAAACTGAGAAACTGACCAACTAAACTATATAGGACACCTCGCACACAAAGCCACCCTACCAACTCAGAGAAGCAGTGAAAATGAGGAGACAAGGAAACAGATCACAAACAAAAGAAATGGATGAAAACAAACAACTGGATATAGAGTTCAAAACCACGTTTGTAAGGTTTTTCAAAAATTTCCTAGAAAAGTCCGATAAATTTAGTGACATAGGTAAACACCTAAACTAATGCCTCAGTGATACGAAAGAGGACGAGCTAGAAATTAAGCACACACTGACTGAAATAAAACACATTCTACAGAGACCCAACAGCAGTCTAGAGGAACACACGAATCAAGTCAAAGACTTGAAATACAAAGAAGCAAAGAACAATCAACCAGAGAAGCAAAAAGAAAAAAGAATCCAAAAGTTGAAAATAGTGTAAGAAGCCTCTGGGACAACTTCAAGTATACCAACATCAGAATTATAGGGGTGCCAGAAGAAGAGAGCAAGATACTGAAAACCTATTTGAAGAAATAATGACAGAAAATTTCCCCCACCTGGTGATAGAAATAGACTTACAAGTCCAGGAAGTGCACAGAACCCCAAACAAAAGGAATCCAGAGGACCACACGAAGACATATCATAATTAAGATGCCTGCGCCCGGAGACCTCGGGACTGGGCCACCCTCCCGCCTTCCCAGATCTACGTCCAGGTCTGGCTTCAGAGAGGTGGAGGCAGCCCCCCAAAACTCTCACCCACCTGCAAACACTCAGTGCCAGAGAGCAGAGCGCGCGGAACAGGACAGTGGGTGGGGCAGCTGCACATGCACCGAGCAAAGCACAGGCCTTAAGTTCCTACAATGCTACATGAGTGTGTGTGTGTGTGTGTGTGTGTGTGCGTGTGTGTATGTGTGTGTGTGTGTGTGTGTGTGAGAGAGAGAGAGAGAGAGAGAGAGAGAGAGAGAGAGAGAATAAGATGCTATTAACTGTCTACTGATAACTTAAGATAGTATTAATAGTCTACTGATAACTGGAGAGCAGATTCTACCTGTAGTTGACAAATAGTATATATAAGAAATAACTAGTTCTCTCCAAGATAGAGTTTTGGAGATGTGTGTCTCCTTTATTGGGTGCAATTAAGTAAAACTACCTAACAACAACCAAGTCTAGCTCTTGAATAGAGCACCCTAAGAGGTGACCGTCCTGATTTTTGGTAAAAATCAAATTTCATTTTAACATAAAAGATCACACATGGAGAAAAAGTAGTCACTACATATGTTTATTCAACAAACATTTATTGAAAATGTGCTGCTGTGTAATAGTCACCATTCTAGATACCTGGATAGCAACAGCAAACTAAACTCCCACCCAGCAGGCGTGGCTCAGTGGTTGAGCATTGAGCTAGGAACAAGGTCAGTGTTGGATTTCTGGTGGGGGTGCATGCCCAGGTTGCGGCTGGATCCCCAGTGTGGGGCATGCAGGAGGCAGCTGATCAATGATCCTCTCTAATCATTGATGTTTCTATCTCTCTGTCCCTCTCCCTTCTTCTGTTTGAAACCAATAAAAATATATTTCTTTAAAAAGATTAAATTCCCTAAACCCCCATGGAGTTTTTGATTACTTGTTGTGGATACCTATTAGAATCCCTTCAAGAAATAAGTGCTCACAAATATCACATTAAAACATGCCATTTTAATTCCTAATGTTCAAAAGAAGATGATTAATAAGTTTACATTATGCATGCCCAAAAATTCATTGCAGGGCTGATATCAAAGAAGCCCAGGTACTTGTAGAGATTTTACATTCTAAAAGCAAAGGCCACTTCAACTATTTTATTTTACCCTCACCTGAGGATATTTTGTCCCATTATTTTCAAGACAGTGGAAGGGAAATAGGAAGGGAGGGAGGGAAAGAAGGAGGGCTGGAGGGAAGAAGAGAGAGAAATATCAAAATGAGAGAGATACATCAATTGTTTGCATCCCTCCCTGCCTCTGACCGCAGCCTGGAATCTGGGATGGAACCCACAACCCAGAGCATGCCCTACCAGGTGTTGAATCCGTGATCTTTCCTGAATGGGACAGCACTCTTACTCACGGAGCCACACCTCCGGGGTCAACTACCTCTTTCAGGCCAGTCCACTGAAAGGCGAACGGAGAGGGCAAGGCGGCAGAGCATGTGATGGTGTCCTGGGCACTCACTCCAGAGACTCTGAGCGCTGGCCTGGCCTCAAAGGACACCGCAGGCCGGGAGATGCTCCCTGGTCCCCTCCGCTGCCAGCAAGGACAGGGATTCCCTCCAGAGGCTCCTGGGACAGGCTCACTTCCCACTCACTCAGGAGGCAGCGTGCTTAGGTGCGGTCCTGCTGGCTGCGGGCTCTGCTCTGGGTGTGGGGGTGCGGTCCCCAGCCAGGTCAGGGCCGTGGTGTCCACAACAGGCTCCTCCTGCAGGGCCAGCGGGTGTCCGCACCTGCCCCACAGCTGGAGGCTCAGATGCTGCAGAGTCAGAAGGGGATTGGCCAGTGCTGAGGCCCCGCCCCTTGCCCTTTGACCTCTCCTCCCGCGTGGACTGGCACGTGCCCCTCTCTCCGTTGACGTTTCCATGGAGACCTCAGAGCTCCTGGATGAGGTGGCTCAGTGCGTGCGAGAGCCCGGAGGAGCAGGACGCGAAGGAGAAGCTCCGTCTCTGCTCTGACCTCGGCTCGCTGGCGCACAGCTGCCTCTCGATGGGCAACTTGCTGTCTAGGTTTCTTTCTTTAACCCGCCGTCGCCGGGCCTTGCCCGGTGCCCGCCGCCCGGGGGCGCTCCCGGGGCGCAGGGGGGCCGCCCCGCCGGGCCGCGCCCACCCCGCGGCCTCTGCGCCGGCCCTGGGCTCAGGGCTCTGGCTCCGCTCCCGGGGCCCCGCACCCGCAGCCTCTGGCCACCCAGCGGGGAGGAGGCCGGGTCCCCTCCCCCAGGCCAGGCGCTTCCCTCTGGGGGTCCTCCCCTTGGTGAGGTGGGAGGACCCCCCACCGAAGCCCCGGCTGCGCTTCCGGAACCCCAGGACCGTCTACATCCCTCCCCCAGACGGCAGGCTTGCTCCCCGCGGGCAGGCAGGCAGGGCTGTGCGGCCCAGACCAGCCCGAGCCATCCCACCTCCCTGCCCCCAGGACAAGGAGGTGAAGGTCCGAGAGGAGCCCCCAGAAGGGAGGGCTCAGCTCCCAGACCACCAGGTGCAGAGGGAGGATCGGGGAGGCCAGGCCAGCCCCTACAGCGCTGGGGACGCCCCACTCACGCCCAGGCCCCCCGAGACCACGGGCGTCCTCCCTCCCGGCGGGAGCAGCCCCGGGCCTCTGGGCCTCGGTGCCCAGCGCCCACAAGGCAGCTGGAGTGGGGGCGCCCCGCCGTCCCCCGGGCCCCGCTCCCCGGGAGGCCCCGCGGGAGATGCCCCGCCTGCCCCGCAGGCCAGCCCCAGCCCAGGCTGCCTCCTGCAGCCACAGGGGCCCGCAGAGGGGGTGCCGCGGGCAGACCCCCCGCCCCGCGGTCCCGCGGCCCCGCCTTTGTGCGGGGAGATGGAGGCTCCAGAGCCACCAAGGAGCAGCCCTCCCCCGGCCCCCGCCCCCAGGAAGCCCTGCAAGAGGACCCTGCCCCCGCCCCTCCAGCTGCCGCTGCCCCTGCCCCTCCAGCTCCAGCTGCCCCGGCTGCGCTGGGACCGAGGGGAGCTGCCCCCGCCTCCCAAGCTGCCCTGCCTTGCAGGTGACTCCATTCTGGGCGCTGACACAGAGGCCCGGACTGCCTGGGGTGCCACTCAGTCTGCCTCTGCCTCCCCCCCTCCTGGCTCAGCGATGGCAGACCCCCTGCCCTGGGCCCCTCACACTGGGCAGGTGGCCGCTCCCATCACAGCCGGGGGGGATGAAGGTTCCACCCCTCAGCCGACCTCGACCTCGGACGATGAGGACATAGAAATGGACACCACGCCCATTTGCTATGCTTGCACAATCACAACTTACCCTGACTCCAGCCTGAGGTTCCTGCCGGTTTACCAAATCCAGTACAACGCCATCCCCCCACCGGCCCACTGGCCCTGAAGGGCTGCTGCTCCTCAGGCCGTCCACGGGCCCCACCGCCCCTCAGCCCACCCGAGGGATCCTCCTGGCCCCAGCAGGGACCCGCTCCCCAGCGCTCCTGTTAGCCCAGAGCCACACACTGGTGTGGCGTTGTCATGGAGATGCTAGACCAGGGAGCAGAAGTTCAGTTTGCCTTACACCTGCAGGCCCACCTGTGGGTATGAGTCCTAGGGCCCCATGGATGGTGGGAGCCCTGGGGCCAGTGACCACCCCAGGCCCACTCATCCCAGCATCCAGAGCATCTCCGTCAGAGACGGACCCAGGAAGGCACGCAGCTCTGCTTCTCCATCCCCCTTTGGCCCCTGTGGCCGCAGCCTGGCTGCTGGGGAGGAGGAGCAGGCGTCCCCCAGTGCGTGCACACACCTCTGGTTCCCCTGAAATCCCACCATGAGCCCACCTGTGGGCACACAGAAGGTATGGAGGTGGGGAGGGCATCCCCCGTCCCAGGTGGAGGCGCTAGTGCTGACACTGCCATCAGTGACCTGCGGCCGCCTGGACACGGAAAACCTCCTGCCCTTGCAGCAGCCGCCACCGTGGAGAATGAAGGTAAGTCCCCAGAAGTCTGTCCCCACCTCTCCTCAGACCCCGGGGCTTTCCTGGCTGCTCGGCCTCCATCATCCATGCAGGTCCCACCTGTGGCCGCACTTTCTTTCCAAGCCCCGGAACCACCTGTGCAGAATGCGGGGGAGCCATGGGCGGGTCCAACCTCCCTCCCCTGACGGGAGGACCTGCTCTTCCCCCTTCCCATCAGGACAGCTGCGGCCAGCCTGGCCCACGCACAGGTGGGCCCTCCGGGGAATGTCTCACCTGTGACGAGAGGCCACGTGGCACCACATCCATCAGACGATGAGCAGCCCGGCTATCCAGTGGTGGGGCAGCACGCCCTCCAATGGCCGGATCGGCTTACGGGTCCCCTTCACACTGAGTCTTGAGTCCCTTTAGCAAAAGTAGGAGCTGAGAGTCAGCCCCATATCAATAAGTGTGTGGACAGGACACTTGGCATACTCGATGGTGGTGCGACTGTCAGAAAACCCCCATCACCTCTGAGCCATTGCTTCCTTGCTGTGAGAGCCTGGCTGCTCAGCTGCTGGAGAAGAGGGAAGGTGGTGAGCACAGGGGAGTCCACAGGGACTCGCAGGCGCGTTCAGAGCCATTCTAGGACACAGCGTCCTTTCCTCAAACCACGGAGCCTCTACCAGGGCTCTTTGGTTCTGTATCTGCTATATCATCGGTGATGCCAGCCTGCAGCAACACAGTAAAGAATCTCACTCTGCTTCCCTCTCATCGTCCCACAGGTAGTTCCCGACTTTCAGTGAGGTAACTTAACAGCAAACACTACAGAGACGCCCTGCAGTCCATCCGCCTGCATTGCCTTCAGGCTGAACCCTGACTCCTCAGTCACAGCGGACTCGCTTGGAATCACACAAATTAAAGGTCATGACATTCATCACAGAGTTACCTAATCCCTGAGCCCTTTCCTCCTGTTTAGAAGGGGTGGCTGGTCATGGGGTGGGAGGGGAGAGCAAGAACTCTTCATGGTTTCTGCAGCTTGTTCCCTTTCAGATGTGGTTTTCCGATTTGATTAGTAAATATTTGATACCAGGCTAAAGCACAAATGCTAATTTAACCAGAGAAAAGTTTAAGACTTGGTCTTGCAACATTTCATATATTTTAATGACTTTTAAATAAAACAGCTGCTCTTAGCACTGCCTGGGTGCTGGCTACAGAATGTCCTGTGACATAAGGTGATGAGGGATGGTTTGAGGTTTCAGGTCTGGGTGCAGCACAGAGCAGTGTTGGCTTAGAGGATTATGAATTCTGTGGAACAGGTGAGCGGGCATTCACTTCACTGTAAGCCAAATATTTACAGAAGCCCTGTTATATTTTTCTTAATGTTAAACAACAAAGTCTGGTAGGTTTTATGACCATAAAAAATGGGATGCGGGGGGATGAAAGAGATAGTTCAAGGATGTGCTGGTGATTGTGTTTTTATGAATAAGACCCTGAGCAGATGGAAATGAAACCACATCGTTTAATGACAAGGGGGAGAGGAGGTCTGAATGGGGATGACCCACATGGAGAGTGCGAGGAAAGTCTGCACCATCATCTGCACACCTTTCAATCTGAAGCCCTGGGGGCTAAGGCTCAGTGCCTTATAATACAAGGAGGCTTTCTGTGGATTTGGAAAAGTATGATGGCTAAAGATAGCTGCGTTGAACACTTGAAGTGGTTGTTCTGTTATGGTAGACAGTCAGGAAGCATGGGGGAGTCTCCCCCATCAACCAACATGATTGGGCGAGTAGGGGAGATTCTTACCCTGTGCATTGCAAAATCTAGAAAGATGAATGGACAGGGTCTGAGTGAGCCAAAAGCTAGAAAATGAATGAGAGAGGGCCCCAGGGCACCAAAAGCTAAAAAGATAATTGGATAGAAAAAAGCCCTTCCATCCCTTTAAGAGCACAGGCTTGAGCAGAAGGGGGAATGGTCTTTGAGACAGAAGTCCACCCTTCTCACAGCACGTGGCACCTGAATAAACCTCTTTCGTTTTGCACCAACATCCATCTCAGGAGTTTGGCTTTCCTTGGGGCAGGCAGCTGAACCTGCATTTTGGTTTCAGTTCGATAGGACTCTTTTTATAGTGTCTCATGGTAAAACCCAGAACCTAAATCTAGGCATAGTTGTTCTCTGAATTAGTTCAAAGATGTGTTCATTATCCCTACAATTGTACATATTTTAATGTAATGGATTGACTATAATATAGCATTTAGTTTTTGCATGGTAATTTATAAAACTAACTCCTTATCCTTTCCTTTTTTTGGGAGCATTAAATCAAGAAAACTGGAGAAAGAAATAGCCAACATGTTATAGCCCCAAACAATCACCTGTCAACATTGATGAAGATCTTACACAAGTAAATGTGAATCAGAAGAAACTTAAATTTCAGAGTTTGGGTAAAACACCTTTGGAAAACACATTCATTCATAACACTAGTTGGAAAACAGGTAAAATATCTGCATTTTGTTTGGAACTTTAATAGGTTTATTGGACCTGGAGCATATCTGGATTACTTTCATATGTTTTTCTTTTGAATAATGTACTACAAACTAGATAGAAATTTGATGCAAAAGAAACCAAATAGAACATAAAACATTGGAAATTTAGACATTTTGAAAATGTGTACAAAAAATAAAATGACTAAAGTTGTAACATCATGTTCTCCAATAATATAACGATAATGATGCCTCACTAGAAGATGTGATAAATATAATATGACCTATAGTTAATGGAATCTAATGACTCCATCTCTAGTTAATCACTTATTCAATCAGGATTTTCTTTTCGTGGGCATTATACTTTGATCTTGCCTGCCTAGCCTCATATTAATTGAATGTAAAGAAAGCAATGAACTATAATTAAATTTTAAGAAAAGAGAGTATTTGCCCTTGTATATAAAAGTTTAACATTACTGTATATATATGATCCATGTGAAGCACTCTCCAAGTGTTTTGCCTTGAGACTATTTTTTAAAAACATATGCAAAAAATAATACTACAAAAATATAATTAGTAATAAATAAGATCATTTTAAAAAATAAATACCATTGCTTTTCTAAGATATATTTTTAAAAATGTATGTATATCAATAAGTTAGGTAAAAACAAATATACCCATGGGGAAAAGATTGGAAAACATATTAAAAATTACAGTAGTAGCCATGCTGAGGAGGAGGAGCAGGCATCCCTGCTGGTTCCCCTGAAATCCCACCCTGAGCCCACCTGTGGGCACACAGGCGGTGTGGAGGTGGGGAGGGCGCCCCTGTCCCAGATGGAGGCGCTAGTGCTGACACTGCCATCAGTGCCCTGCGGCCGCCTGGACACGGAAAACCTCCTGCCCTTGCAGCAGCCGCCACCGTGGAGAATGAGGGTAAGTCCCCAGAGGTCTGTCCCCACCTCTCCTCAGACCCCGGGGCTTTCCTGGCTGCTCGGCCTCCATCATCCATGCAGGTCCCACCTGTGGCCGCACTTTCTTTCCAAGCCCCGGAACCACCTGTGCAGAATGCGGGGGAGCCATGGGCAGGTCCAACACCCCTCCCCTGACGGGAGGACCTGCTCTTCCCCCTTCCCATCAGGACAGCTGCGGCCAGCCTGGCCCACGCACAGGTGGGCCCTCCGGGGAATGTCTCACCTGTGACGAGAGGCCACGTGGTACCACATGCCATCAGATCAGGAGCAGCCCACTATCCAGTGGTGGGGCAGCACAGCCTGCAATGGCCGGTTTGGCTTAGGGGCCCCCTTTACACTGGTCCTTGGGCACCCCCGGACCCAAACAGTAGTGCTCTGCGGGGTAGCACCAGGCACTTTTACAGAGAAATGTCTCCTCTCAGTCAGGCACCTGCCTCCACCCCCAAGGTGGGGCCCTCTCACTTTGGAGGCGCCGGGACTGTGTGTGGAGGTGCCTGTGCTCGGGCAGGGGAGACGCCAGCTTTGCAGCTGGGGCATCTGCCCAGGGATTCCTAAGAGCCACCAACCCGTTCTCCCACCAACCTCAGCAGACAGGACCCTCCTCCGGACCTGCGGAACATGGACACGCTCCGCTGGGAGAGGCCGAGCCCCTGCAGGGGAAACTGAACCCGCTGGTCCTGCTTCAGGTCAGGGGCCACACCGCCGGGGTCTGTGTGTGTGTGTGTGTGGGGGGGGGGGCAGGGGCGTTTGAGGGTGAGGGACAAATGAGCACAGCTGAGAACTACCTGCAGCTTAAATCCCTTCAACAGCCCACCAGACGTTCAAACCCTTGTTCTGGCATGTGAATCCTCAAGATCTGCTCACCCTACCCACTCCTCTCCCCTCCCTGCCTTGCATTTTCTGTATCAGCACATAGAACTTCCCGCTGTGTCCCCAAATAGCCGTTCTGCGCTCATGCTCTTCTCTCCTTCCAGATTCCTCTGGCCCTGACTTCCTTCCCACCTTCCATTTGATATTCCATGCCCATCATTTGAGACTTTTCTCAGATATCTTGTCATTCAAAGAACTTCATTGTCTCTTGTCCCACCTGGATTAGGTACAACTCTTTTCTATCCTTGGAACATTCCATGCACATCTCTGCTGTCATACATATCACATTGTATTATAACTCACAGTTGACACATCTTGTGTTCTCCCTAGAACATGAGGTCATGGATGATGGATGCTGTTTTATTCGTTTTTTAATCTTTTGCAAGAGTTTTGTCTTCTATCTCACACTAATCACTTCATTAAATAGTTGATGAATGTATGGACAAATGAATAAATGAAAGCTGCATTCATTGGAATCCAGTTTTGATGGGATCCAGAGATAATACAAAATATAAACTTCCCAGTTGAGTCAATGGATTTATGGTATCTTCCCACAGCTTTTTCTTTAAAAATATTCTTATTGATTTCAGAGAGGAAGGAAGAGGGAGAGAGATAGAAACATCAATAATGACAGAGAATCATGATCAGCTGCCTCCTGCTCGACCCCCACCCAGAATCGAGCCCGCATCCCAAACATGTGCCCTGACAGGGAATTGAAACATGACCTTCTGGATCATAGGTCGACGCTCAACTACTGAGCCACCCCAGCCCACCTTTGCTTAGTCCTTGCACGTGAGCAGTAGCACACACGGACGAGATCTGATTTAAGAAATAATCCTGTAATAATACGGAAAGGAGGAACTGGTGGTTCCATACAGGGATTAAACCAGAATCTTTGGTCTTATAGGCAGCATGCTCTTTAGCAAAAGAAATAAAGCAATACTGTAGGAAATTTTACCACAAGTCCTATCACAGACAGAAAGATATAAGGTGACATCTGTGTCTCAGACGTCAACTCTGAATGTCTGGTCCCTTTATCAAAAGTAGGAAACCAAGTCAAAAGTCAGCCCCATATCCACAAGTGTGTGGACAGCACACTTGGGGGCATACGCGATGGTGGTATGATTTCAGAAAACCCGCATCACCTCTGAGCCATTGCTTCCTTGCTGTGAGAGCCTGGCTGCTCAGCTGCTGGAGAAGAGGGAAGGTGGTGAGCACAGGGGAGTCCACAGGGACTCGCAGGCACGTTCAGAGCCATTCTAGGACAGCGTCCTTTCCTCAAACCACGGAGCCTCTCCCAGGGCTCTTTGGTTCTGTATCTGCTATATCATCGGTGATGCCAGCCTGCAGCAACACAGTAAAGAATCTCACTCTGCTTCCCTCTCATCGCCCCACAGGTAGTTCCCGACTTTCAGTGAGGTAACTTAACAGCAAACACTACAGAGACGCCCTGCAGTCCATCCGCCTGCATTGCCTTCAGGCTGAACCCTGACTCCTCAGTCACAGCGGACTCGCTTGGAATCACACAAATTAAAGGTCATGACATTCATCACAGAGTTACCTAATCCCTGAGCCCTTCCCTCCTTTTTAGAAGGGTGGCTGGTCATGGGGTGGGAGGGGAGAGCAAGAACTCTTCATGGTTTCTGCAGCTTGTTCCCTTTCAGATGTGGTTTTCCGATGTGATAGTAAATATTTGATACCAGGCTACAGCACAAATGCTAATTTAACCAGAGAAAAGTTTAAGACTTGGTCTTGCAACATTCCATATTTTTAAATGACCTTTAAATAAAACACAGCTCTTCTTAGCATTAGCACTGCCTGAGTGCTGGCTACAGAAGGTCCAGTGACATAAGATTATGAGCGATGGTTTGTGGTTTCAGGTTGGGGTGCAGCACGGAGCAGTGTTGGTTTAGACGCAGTGTTTCCCAAACTTTTGACATATGTGTACCCCTTCTATAATTTTCGTAACGCTGAGTACCCCTCATACTCATGAGAATGTAGAATTAAGCACGGTGCAGTGCATAACCCCACCAAACTCCGGTGCAACGTGTACCCCCACCAAACTCTTCCCTTACCCCTGGGGGTACGCGTACCACACTTTGGGAAACACTGGTTTAGGGGATTATTAATTCTGTGGAACAGGTGAGCGGGCATTCACTTCACTGTAAGCCAAATATTTACAGAAGCCCTGTTATATTTTTCTTAATGCTAAACAATAAAGTCTGGTAGGTTTTATGACCGTAAAAAATGGGATGCGGGGGGGATGAAAGAGATAGTTCAAGGATGTGCTGGTGATTGTGTTTTTATGAATAAGACCCTGAGCAGATGGAAATGAAACCACATCATTTAATGACGGGAGGAGAGGAGGTCTGAAGGGGGCAGCCCACAGGGAGAGTGCTAGGGAAGTCTGCACCATCATCTGCACACTTTTCAATCTGAAGCCCTGGGACTAAGGCTCAGTGCCTTATAATACAACGAGGCTTTCTGTGGATTTGGAAAAGTATGTTGGCTAAAGATAGCTCTGATGATCTCTACACTTGAAGTGGTTCTGTTGAGGTAGACAGCCTGGGAACATGGGGGAGTCTCCCCCATCGGCCAACATCAGAGGGGGAGATTCTTACACTGTGCCTTGCCAAAACTAGAGAAATGAATGGACAGGGTCCGAGTGAGCCAAAAGCTAGAAAATGAATGAGAGGGGGCCCCAGGGCACCAAAAGCAAAAAGATAATTGGATAGAAAAAAAGCCCTTCCATCCTTCTGAGACCACAGGTTTGAGCAGAAGGGGGAGTGGTCTTTGAGACAGAAGTCCACCCTTCTCACAGCACGTGGCACCTGAATAAATCTCTTTCCTTTTGCACCAACATCCATCTCAGGAGTTTGGCTTTCCTTGGGGCAGGCAGCTGAACCTGCATTTTGGTTTCAGTTCGATAGGACTCTTTTTATAGTGTCTCATAGTAAAACCCAGAACCTAAATCTAGGCATAATTGTTCTATGAATTGGCTCAAAGATGTGTTCATTTTTCCTACACTTGTACATATTTTAATGCAATGGATTGACTATAATATAACATCAATCTTTTGCATGGCAATTTTTGAAACTAACTCCTTATCCTTTCCTTTTTTGGGGAGCACTAACTCAAGAAAATTGGAGAAAGAAATAGCCAACATGTTATAGCCCCAAACAATCACCTGTCAACATTGATGAAGGTCTTACACAAGTAAATGTGATTCAGAAGAAACTTAAATTTCAGAGTTTGGGTAAAGCACCTTTGGAAAACACATTCATTCATAACACTAGTTGGAAAACAGGTAAAATATCTGCATTTTGTTTGGAACTTCTGCCTCAGACAGCAAAAACCACTTAAGCCTGATTGAGAGAGGTTAAAATCTTGCACTAGGCTCTCAAGGGAATCAGTAATCTCCAGATGACTCTTGAAATACAGATAATACCTGCCTTGGAACTGAAACGAGGAGAATTTAAGAATCTGAAAGTTGTCTCTCGGGGTTCAAACACGAGAGGACTAAACCCCCTTCAGAATGGGTTTCCGCCCGCCTTGCGGCAGCCTGGGACCGAGGTTCTGAGCTCCTTGAAGCCCGGGGTGACATGTGGAGGGATAGGGGTGGGGCGGGAGCAGCAGCCTGATGAGGAGTAGAAATGAGCGGAAAGTGAGAGGGTGGGGGCACTCCCACGAGAAGACTTCTCTCCTCTCCACCCCGGTCCTTCCCCTCAGTCTGTCCCCTCGCGGTCCCCACAGGCCTTCGGGAAGCAGAGCTCTGGGAAACCAAAGGACAGGGCAAGGGCGCTGGCTGGCTGCTTCTGCTATGAGGGCCCACAGCACCTAAGGTCCTCCGTCACTTTACAGTTGTGGCAGGAAGGTACATTGCATGTACTAGTAATGTGCAGTCACAATTTCAGCTCCCAAACTGGCAACTTATTTTTAAAAATCATCAAATCAATGATTTTCTTAATGAACCTTTAAGAAAAGAAAATTTAGTTGAAATCTGTAATTCTGACTTTTAGAAATTTAGATGCAATTTTATTGCCTGCTTGTGTTTTCAGTGGAAATTAATTTCACTAATGACTACAGTCTCAGAGCAGGAGTTTCAGACATAGTGTTCAAAGCAAACAAGAAAAGCTTTCTCTGGAGAAAATGAGCTTCATCATCTGATGGACCAGGACATTGTTCAGAGGACAAAACTTGGATTGAGATAAGTCACTGATTGCTACATCATTTTATAAATCACTGAGCTTTTGTTTAGCATATAATTTTATTTGATTTGTTATAAAAAGTTATAGTTTATAGTTACATTTTGTTTACTTTTTAATATCTGCCTTTCTCACCTGACTGAGCTCAGTAGCACCAAGTTTCATTTTCCACTTACTGGTAACTGAAATGCCACACTACAAATGATCAAGAAATATTGATGAGAAAATTAATTAATGAAAATTTTTTTCTGTATCCCCATAGGGAAAAAAAGGGGGGGGCAGGATTTTTATCGATATAGAAGCAAATAAAAGAAATAAAAAATAAAATGAAAAAAATTTCTTGAAATTTTTTTAAATTTAATAAATCTTTATTGTTCAGATTATTACAATTGTTCCTCTTTCCCCCCACCCCGATAGCTCCCCTCCACCCAGTTCCCACCACATGCTGTTCCCTTACCTCCCCCACACTGTCCTCATCCATAGGTGTACGATTTTTGTACAGTCTCTTCCCGCATCCCCACACTTCTTTTCCCCGAGAAGTGTCAGTCCACTCCCTTTCTATGCCCCTGATTCTATTATATTCACCAGTTTATTCTGTTCCTCAGATCTTTAATTCACTTGATTTTTAGATTCACTTGTTGATAGACATGTATTTGTTGATCATAATTTTTATCTTTCCCTTTTTTTCTTTTTCTTTTTAATTTAATAAATCTTTATTGCTCAAATTATTACAATTATTTCTCCTTTTTTCCCCCCCATAGCTTTCTTCCACCCGGTTTCCATCCCACCCTCTGCCCTTACCACACCCCCATTGTCCTTATCCATAGGTGTACGATTTTAGTCCAGTCTCTTCCTGCAACCCCCACACCTCTTTCCCCCCGATAATTATCAATCCACTCCCTTTCTTTGCCTCTGATTCTATTATATTCACCAGTTTATTCTCTTCTTCAGATTTTTAATTCACTTGGTTTTTAGATTCACTTGTTGGTAGATATGTATTTGTTGATCATAACTTTTATCTTTACTTTTTTCTTCTTCTTGCTCTTCTTAAAGAATACCTTTCAGCATTTCAAATATTACTGGTTTGGTGGTGATGGATTCCTTTAGCTTTTTCTTATCTGTGAAGCTCTTTATCTGATCTTCAATTCTGAATGGTAACTTTTCTGGATAGAGTAATCTTGGTTGTAGGTTCTTGCTATTCAACACTTTGAATATTTCTTGTCACTTCCATCTTGGCCTGCTCAGTTTCTGTTGAGAAATCAGCTGACAATCGTAGGGGTGCTCCCTTGTAGGTAATTAACTGTTTTTCTCTTGCTGCTTTTAATATTCTCTCTTTGTATTTTACTCTTGGCATTTTAATTATGATGCATCTTGATGTGGTCCTTTTTGGTTTCCTTTTGTTTGGGATTCTGTGCACTTCCTGGACTTGTAAGTCTATTTCTTTCAACAGGTGGGGGAAGTTTTCGGTCATTATTTTTTCAAATAGATTTTCAGTATCTTGCTCTCTCTCTCTTCTTCTAGCACCCCCATAATTTGAATGTTGGTATCCTTGAGGTTGTCCCAGAGGCTCCTTACACTATCTTCACATTTTTGGATTCTTTTTTGTTTTTGCTTTTCTGGTTGAATGTTTTTTTGCTTCTTTATATTTCAAATCTTTGATTTGATTCTTGTCTTCCTCTAGTCTGCTGTTAGGTCTCCAAATAATATTTTTAATTTCAGTCAGTGTATGCTTAATTTCTAGTTGGTCCCTTTTTTTATATCCTTGAGCATCTAACTAAATTTATTGGCCTTTTCTAGGAAGTTCTTGAAAAACTTTATAACCGTGGTTTTAAACTCTCTATCTAGTATTTTGTTTTCCTCCATTTCTTTTATTTGTGATGTTTCTTAGTCTCTGCATTCTGGCTGCTTCCCTGAGTTGGTAGAGTAGTTTTGTGTGCTAGGTGTCCTATATGGCCCAGTGGCTCAGCTTCCCCCAATTACCCGAGGTGGACACTTTTGGTGCACCTCTTTGTGGACTGTGTGCACAGCCTTGTTGTAGTTAAGTCTTGATTGTGTTTTATATCACTGGGGGGGATTGACCTACAGGCCAATTGGCTGTGAGGATCAACTGTGTCTATGCAGGGAGAACTTCTGTGATGCAGACACCCTTATGGGAAAAGACTTGCAAAAGCCTCTGTGTTCAACTTGAATGGGGCGGAGACTCAGGGCAGAGCAGACAGCCTTGGCTATGATGCCCCTGGGTCTCAGTGACCCTTGATAATAGCTGCAAGCACCTCTGAGAGAAAGCCGCCCTCAAGTTTTGTCCACTGCCAGACAGTCCAGTTCCTCCCCAAATGAGTCTGGTTTCCCAGAAAATCACCCAGAACTAAAGTTCATCATAGTAAAGAGCTTCCATCTTCCTCCAACTTTAGAAATCCAGAGGCACAATCAACAGTCAATCCTCTCTGTGGGCGCACAAGGCTTTAGACCTCTGCCTTCTGCAGCTCTCCTGAGTCTCAGTGTGTTTTCTCTTTTCCTGATAGTCCAGATTCCCCCTAAATGAGTTTGGGTTCCCAGAGTCTTGCCTGGGACTGGAGTTCAACACAGTCAGGAGCTTCTGACTCCCTCCCGCTTTAGAAAGCCAGTCATGCACTCAGTGCAGTCAGCCACCCATCCTTTCTGCGTGCGAATGTCTTTGTATCTCAACCTTGTGCAGCTCCTCTGAGTCTCAACGTGCTTTCCTCTTTCCTTCTAGTTGTAGAATTTCCACTCAGCCAGCTTTCCTGTGGTTCTGGATGGTGTCCATTTTGTTTGTTAGTTGTAGTTTTGATATTGTTGTGTGAGGCATCAGTTTAGGTATTTACCTATGCTGCTATCTTGATTTCTCCCAGCTTGAAATTTTTCAAAATAAATAATGAGTGTGAGGTAAAATAAACACTTTCAAACATTTCTGGAGAGCGTATGAGTTGGCAGAGTTTCTGGGAAGCAGCTTGCTTGTTTTTATCAAGAACTTTAAATATTTCATTCTCAGTTTCCTCCATTTTAGTTTGTAGCAATTTAGTCTAACACATAATTAAAGACATGCTCAAAAAATTGGGAAAGATTCACTTACATTAATATTAAGTTCAAAAAATAAAAAAAGATTAGATACATTATGAACTATTATATATCTTATAAAAATATTATTTTTAAAAAATATATTTTATTGATTTTTCACAGGGAGGAAGGGAGAGGCATAGAGAGCTAGAAACATTGATGAGAGAGAAACATTGATCAGGTGCCTCCTGCACCCCGCCCACATGGATGTGCCCGCAAACAAGGTACATGTCCTTGATTGGAACTGAACCTGGGACCCTTGAGTCTGCAGGCCAACAATCTATCCACTGAGGTCAGAGGAGGGCAGTTGGGATGACCAGGCCAGCAGTGGAGGGCAGTTGGGGGTGACTAAGCCAGCAAGGGAGGGATTAGAGGTGACTAGGCCGACAGGGGAGGGCAGTTCGTGGCATTCAGGCCAGCCAGAGAGCAATTAGATGTCAATCAGATTAGAGGGTGATCAAGCTGGCAGGTAGGTAAGTGATTGGGAGCCAGAAGTGCTGGATTGTGAGAAGGATGTCTGACTGCCCGTTTAGGGAACGGGCCTAAAGGGGCAGTCAGACAACCCTCAAGGGGTCCCAGATTGAAGAGGGTGCAGCCTGGGCTGAGGGATCTACCCTTCCCCCACTACATGAATTTCATGCACCAGGCCTCTAGTTACTAGGCACCCCTAACTGCCCTCCATCGCAGGCCTTGTCCCTCCCAAATGTCCTCCCCTGCTGGCCTGGTTGCCCCCAACTGCCCTCCCCTGCTGGCCTGGTCGCCCCCAACTGCCCTCCCCTGCAGGCCTGGTCGCCCCCAACTGCCCTCCCCTGCAGGCCTGGTCACCCCTAGTTGCTCTTTCCTGCAGGCCTGGTCACCTCTAACTGCCCTCCCCTGTTGGCCTGGTCTCTCCCAACTGCCCTCCACTGCTGGCCCAGTCACCCCTAACTGCCCTCCCCTGCTGGCCTGGTCCCTCACTACTGCCCTCCTCTGCTTGCCTGGTCATCCACAACTACCCTCCCTGCTAGCATCTTGTGGGAGCCATCGTGTGTCCACATGGCAATGGCCATCTTTGACCACATGGGGCGGCCATCTTGTGTGTTGGAGTGACAATCAATTTCCATATTACCTCTTTATTAGATAGGATAATTCATTCTCTCATTTAATCCTCATAATAACTTCATAAATAGGTGCTAATAATATTATTAATTTTATAGGAAAAATAGAAACTTAATAATTTGTATAATGTCATGTCTTTAACTTACAACTAAATGGCAGAGTCAATACTCAAACCTGTTTCATTGGACTCAATTCTGTATTCTCAGCCTCTAATCTTATCTAATAAAAAGGTAATATGCAAATTGACCATCACTCCAACACACAAGATGGCCACCCCCATATGAACACAAGATGGCCAGCAGAGAAGGACAGTTGTGGGCAATCAGGCCAGCAGAGGAGGGCAGTTGTGAGGGACCAGGCCAGCAGGGGAGGGCAGTTGGGGGCAACCAGGCCAACAGGGGAGGGAAGTTAGGGGTGACCAGGCCTGCAGGGAAGGGCAGCTGGGGGTGACCAGGCCAGCAGAAGAGGGTAGTTAGGAGGGATGAGGCCTGCAAGGGAGGGAAGTTAGGGGTGACAAGTAACTAGAGGCCTGGTACATGAAATTCACATGGGGGGGAGGGAGGAGGGGAGGGGGTAGGGGAGGGTATGTCCCTCAGCCCAGCCTGCACCCTCTTCAATCTGGAACCCCTCGAGGGATGTCCGACTTCCCCTTTAGGCCCGTTCCCTAACATCCTTCTCACAATCTAGCACTGCTAGCTCCCAATCGCTTGCCTACCTGCCAGCCTGATCACCCTCTAATCACTCCCCTGCCAGGCTGGTTGATGCCTAACTGCTCCCCAGCTGGCCTGATTGCCACGAACTGCCCTCCCCTGTCGGCCTGGTTACCCCTAATTCCTCCCCTGCTGGCCTGGTCCCTCCTAACTGTCCTCCCTTGCTGGCCTGGTTGCCCCCATCTGCCCTCCCCTTGTGTGTTGAGGTGGCCATTTTGTGTGTGGGAGTGATGGTCAATTTGCATATTACCTTTTTATTAGATAAGATTAGAGGTTGAGAATACAGAATTGAGTCCAATGAAACAGGTTTGAGTACTGACTCTGCCATTTAGTTGTGAGTTTAAGACATGACATTATACAAATTATTTAATTTACCTAAGTTTCTATTTTTCCTATAAAATTAATAATATTATTAGCACCTATTTATGAAGTTATTATGAGGATTAAATGAGAGAATGAATTATCCTATCTAATAAAGAGGTAATATGGAAATTGATTGTCACTCCAACACACAAGATGGCCGCCCCATGTGGTCAAAGATGGCCATTGCCATGTGGACACACGATGGCTCCCACAAGATGCTAGCAGGGAGAGTAGTTGTGGATGATCAGGCAAGCAGAGGAGGGCAGTAGTGAGGGACCAGGCCAGCAGGGGAGGGCAGTTGTGGGCAACCAGGCCAGCAGGGGAGGGCAGTTGTGGGAGATCAGGCCAGCAGGAGAGAGATTAGAGGTGACCAGGCCAACAGGGGAGGGCAGTTTGTGGCAATCAGGCCAGCTGGGGAGCAGTTAGGCATCAATCAGGCTGGCAAGGGAGTAATTAGGGGGTGATCAGGCTGACAGGTAGGCAAGCAATTGGGAGCCAGCAGTGCTGGATTGTGAGAAGGATGTCTGACTGCCTGTTTAGGGAATGGGCCTAAAGGGGCAGTTGGACATCCCTCGAGGGGTCTCAGATTGAAGAGGGTGCAGCCTGGGATAAGGGACATACCCTTCCCCTGCTGCATGAATTTCATTCACCAGGCCTCTAGTTACTACCGTGTTTTCCCAAAAATAAGACATCCTCCGAAAATAAGACCTAGCGCATGGAAAGATAAGACATCCCCTGAAAATAAGACCTCGTGCAACTTTGGGAGAAAAAGTTAATATAAGACACTGTCTTTTTGGGGAAAATAAGTAATATAAAAGTAATTGAGAGAAATCAAGAAAACATTGTGATTTCTCTCTCTGTGTTGGCATATAGGTGACTTTCCCCTTTAAAATTCCCATATTTTCTAAATTACCTATAATGAAACTATTCTTTTCTGATCCAAAATAGATATTGATAATAAAAAAGTGTCCTCTTCAAGGACTGAAAATTTTCTAATGTGGGTGAGCTCATTCATATTTTTAGCTTATAATTTCTTTTTTAAGTATACCAAGTATTATTAAAGAAAACACATTTATCAAGTTCTTTTTTTTTTTTTTTTTTTTTTTTTTTTTTTATTGATTTTATACAGAGAGGAAGGGAGAGAGAGAGTTAGAAACATCGATGAGAGAGAGTCATCGATCAGCTGCCTCTTGCACACCCCCTACTGGGGATATGCCCGCAACCAAGGTACATGCCCTTGACCGGAATCGAACCCGGGACTCCTCAGTCCCCAAGCCGACGCTCTATCCATTGAGCCAAACCAGTCCTGGCATCAAGTTCTTTTTTTTTGTCAAGGAAATAAACGTCAGTTCATTAAACACTTAACATTTTCACTTTTGAGAGTTTAGCTTTCTCACAATATCACTAATTTAGAACAAAGATGAAAATCAAGAAAAACCCTAACAACAACATAAGCCCTGCACCAGCAAAATAAGTGGCAGAGAATCTGCACTAAACCTTGTACATTTTCTTATTTAAAAGGCCTTTAGTCTTCTGTCAGTGCCTTTGTCTGTCTGTCTTTGTGTAAAGCAGGGGCCCGAGAGTTACCCTCCACTTGCTTCTTTTTTCTGGTCTTCGAGTTCTAAATCAGGTTCCCCAGGCTGTCCCCAGATGATGTGGGAGGTCAGAGGGAAGTTCCACCACCTGTGTCTCTTACTCGGCTTACTGAACGTTTCTGAACTGGAATCCTCCTCTCTAGTCTTCATCTCTTCCACATCCCCCCTCGTCCCCCTTCCCTCCCCCTCCATACCTGTCAGCTGAAATGCATGGAGACTTGGCATTGCTCCGGAGACCAAACTGCAGGCAGGGACTGCCCCCCAGACCTTCCTGGTGTGGTTCCGCCTGCTTCTCCAGCTTCATCTCTGCTGGCCATCACCCACGCTCAGCTGAAATCACAGCACACACTCCTTCCCATTGCCTGCATTTCTCACATTTGCTTGCTCACTGGCCTTTCCCAAGAGGGACCTCTGCCTTGAACACATACTCATCCCCTCTGTCTTCTCACCTATGAGCTTTTGAGCTGCTCATCCTTTGGGGCTCAGCTCTGACATCTTTGAGAGGCTTTGCGGATCACCCAGGCAGGAGCCACTGACTGCCCCCTCTGCTTCACACCTGCTGTACCTCCGTTCACACCCTGACTGCACATTAGTCTCTCAGAGGCTGCTTGTTCTCCGCTGAACTATACTCCTAAACCAGCTGAGCGACTTCATTTCCAAGCACGATGTGAGGAGCACCAGTTATAGGTAAGAGTAAAAGCCGTTATCGACAGATACACAGACTCAAGTGGAAATGAACAAGCTATAGAGGAGACAATGTGAGGAACTGAAAAGTCTTGGTATGTTTTAGATAAAAGCAAAATCCTTAAAAGTTTCACTATTGATAGAGGGCAAGACAATGTCCAAAAACAGTAACTCAGGGAGAGGCATGTCAAGTCAAAAAGAATGAAACTGTATTTGAAGTACCAGAAAAATGGTTGAAATAACATTTGATTGATATTACATTTGATCATTGCTCTAGTGAATTACAATTACTTCAGTGTCACCTGGTAACCTCACCGTGGTCGTTTCTGCTCTAGGTGTGTGTCACGTGTTTCCCTCCTCATTGCAGGATGATAAATGATAGTAAATGCAGTTGTGTATACATGTAATTGATTAAATGTTTTTAAAATATTTAGTATATAAAATT
Source organism: Pipistrellus nathusii (assembly GCA_963693515.1). Taxonomy (NCBI): domain Eukaryota; kingdom Metazoa; phylum Chordata; class Mammalia; order Chiroptera; family Vespertilionidae; genus Pipistrellus; species Pipistrellus nathusii. The sequence goes on along the minus strand of OY882867.1, from coordinate 68,389,812 downwards.
AAATAGTTTGAAGAATTCTTCAGATAGAATTGATTGAACTGGTAAATAACTTTGATGTTTTTGCCAACTTTTGAGCAGCTTTGTGTGTATTAAAGCCATCGACAGATGTAAGTCTTATGCTTTGATGTGGACCAATGCTCAAGGTTTAAGGAAGCAGTTAAAGGAAAAGGGGGTGATCAGGCCCTCTTCCCTCTGGTGTGATGGAGCCAGGGCTTCCCCCCTGCCAGCCTCTGAGCAGGTGGAGTGGTGAGAAGCATGTCTCAGGGTCTTGTCCGCTTTTCCTCCGGATGGCCCATTGTCCTGGCTCTGCTCACATCTGTCTGTCTGCCTATCGCACACACCCTCACTGGGGGCGCTGCTTCCTCAGAGCCACTAGTGCCACCTAATGCCCTCCCCATGGACATGGATTCCCTGCGAGCTTTTTTCTGTCTGCATCCTGGCTCCTTCTGGAAGCAGCGCTAACCATCCCTTTCACTGGCTGGGGACACATCCTAGTCTGCCCTCCATTTCCCTACCTGTCTTCTGCCTCCTTGTCCTGCTTCTTGTGCACCAACTTCCTCCCTCCTCTTTTACCCCAAAATAGAGTCCTCGGTGCCCAGCAGCTTACCCTCTAGGTACCCCATGTTTCAATGTGCTCAGCAAGGGCACCTGAGGTTGCACAGGTGGCAAGCGGTAGGACCAGAATGTAGAGCCCAGTCTGTCCACCAAGTTTGTTCCCCTACACTGGAAAGTCCCATTAGTTATATGTTTCAGAACACACATGCAACATGTCTTAATTTTATTTGAAAGGTTGTTAAATATGATTTGTTTGAACTAAATAAGTTAAGTTCTCCTAAAATTAATCATTTTTCCATTTTGGGAGTTCTTGGATTCCATGTGTTTTAGAGTCTAGAAGAAAAGAAAGAGGGGGAAAAACACCACCCAATGCCCAATAGACAGAAGGCTTCCCCATGTGGGCCCCAGACAGTGCTGCTGGGAACCCAGAGGGTTGAAGACATGTTGTCCTTCGACAGTGACTCTGGAACTGCAGTCCAACTGCCAAATCCTGCCCCATATTCTCAATAGAATGTGAATCACCCAAAACAGCACTTCTCAACCCTCAGCCAGATTATAAATCTGTCTCATTATCATGTGGGCTGGTTGCGCATTTTCTATGTTTCTCTTCAAAAGACAAACTCATTTTTCTTTACTTCCCTCACCCCTGCTTTCCTTCTCTTCCTTCTTCCATCCGTATTCTGTGCGGGCGTTGTCCTGCCCATTGTGTGGTGAGAGGGAGGGGATGTGGCAGCCATGCAAGGATGATGCGTTAATATTCCCAAGCAGAGCCCGTAAAATAGGGACCTGTGGTTGGACTTTCTCAAATGAGGAGGAAGAGCCACACCTCAGATGGCATCATCGGTGACTCTGAAATGGGAATTCTCATCAGCATGACTGTGGTGCTTTCTTCCTCACAAATGCAGCCGGGAATGTCTATACTGAAAAGTCCTCACAGGCGGTGTAATGTAGCTCCATCTTAAGTCTCGTTGTCCTGAGTAATAAGAGTTAGTTTTAAGTGTTCTTCACTAGTGGTTGGCCTTCGTGTGGCCTTCATCTCTCAAGCTCTCAACCTCCTGGTCTTTCCTCTTCCTCCTCCTAACCTCCTAGGGGATGGAGATCTGATTGGTTGGTTAACCCCCAATATACATATATGTTCAAATGAATAGCGATTGAATGAATGAATGAATGTTCACAAATAGAGCAACTTTTTGGCTCAGATGTGATTTTCTCTTGTATTAGCAATAATGAGCATCTGGTTAATGCTGGCTCCTTCCTCAGTTATCATTCTCCACATCCACATTCCACAGAACATTTGTAGATACCATTTGTCTTCAAAGAAAAAGGAAACATTATAGCAATTGATTATTAAGAAGAAGATTATTTCATCACACATTTTTTCAGCTATGAAAAACATAAATTTGAAAATAGAAAATATTTGCATATTAAATATTTTCCTCAGTTTCAGAGAACTTGGATCTGTGTCTAAATTTTTATATGCTCATCTTGACTTGGAAGACAGAAAGACATACTTCTAGAAGTTACTAATTAATCCATGAAGCCAAAAAGAAGTAGAATATTTTAATGGACTAAAACTAGATTTAGGTTGTATATAGGCAACACTATCAATTTCACCACATAGATTTTTATTTCTAACATTCAGTGCTAAATTCAGCCTGGAAGCAGTTATAGATAAGTTTATTAACAGCACCTTTTCTTCCTTCAAAATTTTCTGTATTTCAGAACAATTGATATTCAATAATTTAACTTTATTTTTTTCATTTTTTAATTAAGGTATTAAATGTGTACATGTCTTACCATTTTTGCCACACACACACCCCACTCCCATACATGCCCTCACCCTCCAGTGTTTTTCGTCCTTTGGTTACGCTTATATGCTTGCATACAAGTCCTTCGGTTGATCTCTTATCTCCCCCATCTCTCCCTAACCTTCCTGCTGTAATTTGACTGTCTGTTTGATGCTTTACTGCCTCTGTATCTATCTTTTTGTTCATCAGTTTATAATGTTCTTTATTATCCACAAATGAGTGAGATCATGTGGTATTTTTCTTTCATTGACTGGCTTATTTCATTTAGCATACTATTCTCCAGTCCCATCCAGGTTGCTGCAAATAATAATTTAACTCTTAAATGGAAATTTTCTTTTTAACCTTGCTAGATATGTTCATTCTTCCTAGAATTTAGAGCTGTGGTAGACTATTAACATCATCCATATTAGGGTTTTGGGTCTGTGACATGGGCTGTGAAAGAAGTCACAACTGAGAGAAGAGATAGATGCAGGGAGAGAGAGTTCATCTTTACTTTCCCAAAGGGAAAGTGCTGGTGCATTGCTAACCAATGCAAGGACAAGCAGCAAACAGCTGCTCCCCCTCTGAAAGCCTGGGGGGCGGCTGTGGCAGGTGAGCAGGAAGGGAGGGGATTTCAGGGCTGAAATTCAGCAGATATCAGGGGGTTGTCTTTGAAAAGTTTGCTTTTTTTAGGCGACAGTCCAGGTAGATGTCCTAAGGAGGTGTCTTAGTATTTTCCAAAGCCTGAAAACATACATAGATTCAGTTATAAAGAGTTCAAGAGTCTTCTTTAAAGAGAAGGGGGGAAGGGAACTTTGTATTAATTGTCCCTGAGTTATAAAAATAGCAGGGGGTGGAGGATGCAGGAATGTAGCCTTGAGAGTAACTTGTCTTGGGATTTGAACAGAGGGGCTGTTTGAATCAGAGGTGCTAACAATCTTGGGGTTTAATTACAGGTGCTTCTCAAAATTGTGGAAGGCCACAGCCAAGAAAAAGAAAGGCCTTTCTCTCCTAGTAACCTATTTCTGTCGTTTTATTTCATAGTGAGTACAGTGAGGTTCAAAAGGACTGAAATCTTGCAAAAGCTTCAACCAACTTGGGGCTTTCAACTCTGGCTGCATGTTGGAATCAGCTGGGGAACTTTTCAAAAATGCAGATGCTCCAGTCCCACTCTAGAGATTTGAATTTAAATGGTGAATGTGGGGCCTGTCACATTGGTATACATTTCTTTTTTTAAATATATTTTATTGATTTTTTTTTGCCCCCCTCCCTCCCATAAATACCTTCCCTCCCCAGAGTTTTATGTCCATTGGTTGTACTTATATGCATGTATACAAGTCCTTTGGTTGATCTATTATCTCCCCCAGATCTTCCTCCCCTCCCCACTGTAATTTGACAGCCTGCTTGTTGCTTTACTGTCTCTATATCTTTTGGTTCATCAGTTTATAATGTTCTTTATTATCCATAAATGAGTGAGGTCATGTGGTGTTTCTCTTTCATTGATTGGCTTATTTCACTCAGCATGATGTTTTCTCCAATTCCATCCAGGTTGCTGCAAATGATGAGAATTCCTTCTTTTTTATGGCAGCATAGTATTCCATTGTGTAGATGTACCAAAGTTTTTGGATCCAATCATCTGCTGACGGGCACCTAGGCTGTTTCCAAATTCTGGCTATTGTAGATTGTGCTGCTATGAACATAGGGTTGCATATATCCTTTCTGATTGGTGTTTCTAGTTTCTTGGGATATATTCCTAGAAGTGGGATTACTGGGTCAAATGGGAGTTACCGGAACCAGCCGGTATTATAGGTCCTGAAGGCATGGCTAGGAGGCTGAGAAAAAGAAAGACAGGAACAGCGGGGCTTCAGGAGGACTGCAAAGCCTAATAGCACTGCAGCAAGTTTACTAAGGGCGCAGTCTCTTTTATACACTAAAGCTGGGCGTTCCTCCAAATGGCTTTCTCCAAGGACATGATGCTACGTGCCAGTTCCTTAAGACCTACGCAGGAAGATATCCAGCCGGAAAAGTTCATCCGGCTGTGCTCTGCTATGTTAAATCAAGGACATGTTTGCAGATTCCAATCTTGCACGCATAGCAGAACGAAGGACACTGTTGCTTGCCACGTCCCCAAGTGACCTGACTTCTGAGGGAGAGCAGGCAGGGCTACCTACCCTTGCTCCATCCCCCGATTCTCAGGTCGGTAGGGGACTCGGCTCCCAACAGGGAGTTCCATTTTCAGTTTTTTGAGGAAACTCCACACTGTTCTCCACAGTGGTTGCACCAGTCTGCATTCCCACCAGCAGTGCACGAGGGTTCCTTTTTCTCCGCAACCTCGCCAACACTTGTCGTTTGTTGATTTGTTGATGTTGGCCATTCTGACAGGTGTGAGATGGTACCGCATTGTTGTTTTGATTTGCATCTCTCGGACAATTAGTGACTTTGAGCATGTTTTCATGTGCCTTTTGGCCTTCCTTCTGTCTTCTTTTGAAAATATTCTATTTAGATCCATTGCCCATTTTTTAATTGGATCATTCATCTTCCTTTTATTTAGTTGTATAAGCTGTCTGTAAATGTTGGAGATTAAACCTTTATCAGGGGTATTATTTGCAAATATGTTCTCCTAAACCGTGGGCTTTCTTGTTGCTTTGTTGATGGGTTTCTTTTGCTGTAAAAAAGCTTTTATTTTGATGTAGTCCCATTTGTTTATTTTCTCTTTAGCTTCCATTGCCCTAGGGGCAGTATCAGTGAAGAAGTTCTTTTGGCATACGTCTGAGATTTTGCTGCCTGTGGATGCTTCTAGTATTTTTATGGTTTCCCATCTGATGTTTAAGTCTTGTATGCATTTTGAGTTTATTTTTGTGTATGGTGTAAGTTGGTGATCTAGTTTCATTCTTTTGCATGTGTCTGTCCAATTTTCACAACACCACTTATTGAAGAAACTGTCTTGACTCCATTGTATATTCGTGCCTCCTATGTCAAATATTAATTGAGCATAGTGATTTGGGTTGATATCTGGGTTCTCAATTCTATTCCATTGATCTGTCTGTTCTTGTGCCAGTACCAGGCTGTTTTGAGAACAGTGGCTTTGTAATACAGTTTGAAGTCTGGTATTGAGATCCCTCCTACTTTACTCTTCTTTCTCAGGATTGCTGTGGCTATTCGGGGTCTTTTATTGTTCCAAATGAACTTTTGGAGAGTTCTTTCTAGGTCAGTGAAATATGTCGTTGGTATTTTAATGGGGAGTGCATTGAATCTATAGATTGCTTTAGGAAGTATGGACATTTTGATGATGTTGATTCTACCAATCCATGTACATGGTATGTTCTTCCATCTCTTTACATCTTCCTCTATCTCTTTTTTCAGTGTTGTGTAGTTTTCCACATATAGGTCCTTTACTTCCTTAGTTAAATTTATTCCTAGGTATCTTTTTTGGTGCGATGGTAAATAGAATTGCTTTTTTAGTCTCTGTTTCTGTAGTTTCACAATTGGTGTATAGAAATGCCATGGATTTCTTGGCGTTAATTTTGTATCCTGCTACATTGCCAAATTCATTTATTAATTCAATTAGTATTTTAATGGAGTCTTTTGGTTTTTTTATGTACAATATCATGTCATCTGCAAATAAGGATAACTTTACTTCTTCTTTTCCAATTTGGATGCCTTTTATTTCCTCCTCTTGTCTAATTGCAATGGCTAGTACTTCCAGTACTATGTCAAACAGGAGTGGCGAGAGTGGGCTTCCCTGTCTTGTTCCTGTTCTTAGAGGGAATGGTTTTAGTTTTTGTCCATTGAGTATAATGTTGGCTGTGGGTTTATCATATATAGCTTTTACTATGTTGAGGTATGATCCTTGTACTACATTGGTATACATTTCTAAGCTCCCCCGATGATGTGAATGAGAGGTGAGTTAGATGCTCTACATTGTGCCATCTCACTTACACTAGATTAAATAGACTTCGGGGACTCTTTCTTTCTTTCTTTCTTTCTTTCTTTCTTTCTTTCTTTCTTTCTTCCTCTTTTAAAAACTATATTTTATTGATTTTTTACAGAGAGAAAGAGAGAGGGATCGAGAGTTAGAAACATCAATGAGAGAGAATCATCGATCAGCTGCCTCCTGCACACTCCCCACTGGGGATGTGCCTGCAACCAATGTACATGCCCTTGACTGGAATCAAACCTGGGACCTTTCAGTCCTCAGGCCAATGCTCTATCCACTGAGCCAAACCAGTTTCGGCACAGGGACTATTTCTTAATGACTTAAATCACTAACTGGAGCAGAAGACCTGAGCAGGGCTGGATAGTTAAGAGAGAGGAGACAGAGTTATACACAGATCTTGCTGGGAAGTAGATTGCTGCCCACAGGAGTGAGGGCTGGAATACAAACAGTTAAATGACCAAGGCAGTGCTACTGGGAAGATGCAAAAACAAAAATGGGACTATTCAAGGAGACAGAGAAGTCAGATTGTTTCAGGATCTTAAGATCAGATGAAGCACTTAGGAAACCTCCACCAGTGTTTTATATATATTAGTGGCCCAGTGCATGAAATTCATGCACTGGGTGTGGGTTCCCTCAGTCCAGCCTGCACCCTCTCCAATCAGGGACCCCTTGGGAGATGTCCAAGTGCTGATCCCTGGGGCCTAAACCAGCAGTCGGACATCCCTCTTGCAATTTGGGACCACTGGCTTCTAACTGCTCACCTGCCTGCATGCTTGATCATCCCCAATTGCCCTCCCCTGCTGGCCTGATCCCCCTAACTGCTCTCCCCTGATAGCCTGATTGCCCTTAACCACTTCTACCTCAGCCCTACCACCATGGCTTTGTCCGAAAGGACATCCAGAAGGTCTCTGGAAGGTCTCCCAGTCTAATTAGCATATTACTCTATTATTAGTGTGTGTGTGTGTGTGTGTATATGTACTAGAGGCCCAGTGCATGAAGCTCATGCACAGGTATGTTCCCTAGGCGTGGCAGGCATGGCTGATCAGGGCTGATTGGAGCCTTCCAGCTGCCAGACAGGGGCTTCCTTTGTTCCATGCCACCCCCTGGTGATCAGTGCACATTATAGCAAGTGATTGAACACCCACTCCCAGTCTCCTGGTCAAACACCCAAGGGGACACTTTGCATATTAGCCATATATATATATATATATATATATATATATATATATATATATATTTTTATATTCATTCCAGAATATATTTTTCACTACTTGTCTTGCCTTTTTATTCTCTTAACTAGAGGCCCAATGCATGAAATTCATGCAAGAGTAGACCTTCCTTCCCCTGGCTGCCGACACTGGCTTCCCTCTGGCACCTGGAACTTGGGCTTTCTCCAGTCACTGGCAGGAATCCGGGACTCAGGCTTCCCTCACAGTCTGGCTTTATCTGGAAGTCATCCAGAAGGTCATCCAATCTAATTAGCATATTACACTTTTATTATTATAGTGATTATTGATAAATAAGACTTGATTGTCACATATTAAAAGAACCTACAACCAAGAACCTCTACCTAGCAAAGCTATCATTCAGGATTGAAGGTCAGATAAAGAGCTTCACAGATAAGAAGCTAAAGGAGTTCATCACCAACAAACCAGTATTATATGAAATGATGAAAGGTACTCTTTAAGGAAGAAAAAGAAAAAAGTAAAGATAAAAAATATGATCAACAAATACATATCTATCAACAAGTGAATCTAAAAATCAAGTAAATTAAAAATCTGATGAACAGAATAAACTGGTGAATATAATAGAATCCTTGGTATAGAAAGGGAGTGGGCTGACAGTTCTCAGGGGGAAAGGGAAGAGACTGGACAAAAATTGTATGCCTAGGATGAGGACAGTAGGGGGAAGGTAAGGGCAGAGTGTGGGGTGGGAACCGGGTGGAGGGGAGCTATTGGGATGGAGGGAGAAGAGGAATAGTTGAATATTCTGAACAATAAAAATTTATTAAAATAAATTATCTTCCTTTTAGTTGGCTGTTTCTGCTATCTTCCAATAAAACAGTCTGTTTACATCATGCTGATGGACTTCTTACAAAACAATATCCAAGACCAACAGAACCAGTTTTCTAGGCAGGTAATTTCCTCTTATACTGGAAAGAGAGACTCATGAAGCAGGTGTGTATTGAAATACTATTTTTCTACAACTCACAGATTCAATGTAGTTGGGCAGAGAGAGGCGCTGTATTATCTGAATGTGTCCCCTCGTATTATTAGCACCAAGAATTGCTACAAAGAGGAGAGGATGTGGTGTCCGTCCACCACCTATGGAACATGGAGCACAGCTGCTGCTGCAGGGCGGGGCCCATTCTGGGCTTAGCCCTGTGTTCAAGAGAACCGCAAGTCTTTGGAATTTTTATTTATTTATTTATTTATTTATTTATTTATTTATTTATTTATTTATTTATCTTTAGAACACAGGGAGGGATTCAAGGTCTATGGGATGCTGGTTTTTTTCTTTGGCTTTGGAGAGAATAAGTAGTACGGGCTTTGGCCTAATGTTGTCTCCTTTTAAACAATAACCATGGAAATAACCAATAATCAGAAAGCGCTCACACAGTCTTTTACTAAAATGTTGATCATCGCTGTCAGCCCTCACCATTGGCACAGTCATTGCTGTGCGCAGCCCTTTCTCTCCTGCCCCTCCTCCCTAAAGCCTTCTTGTTGTGAGTTGCCCTATAAATCTCCATCCGGGGTAGCAAGTATCTGTGTGCCCCCTCCCCCTGCAGGTTTGGACAAACCTCCCACTTCTATATATGGAAGGTCTGATTTAGAGATTGCAGTCTGATAACCACAACATATTCCATACTAATTTGGCTAAAATCTAGCAGTAGTTGGTAGAACATTTCTGGAAGGTGTGAAATCAATATTTGTTAATCCTCACCGGTGGATATTTTCCCATTGATCTTTTAGAGAGGGAGGGGGTGGGAAGAAGAGGAGAGAGAGACAGAGGGAGGGAGAGAGAGAGACACACACATGGATTTGTTGTCTTCTCCCACGAGCCCCCACTGCAGTCCGGGATTCAACCTGCAACCCAGGTACGTTCCCCTGACCAGGAATTGAACCCAGTCCTGGGGCCAAGCTCTGACCATGAAACTACACCTTCCAGGGCAATCCCTATATTTTGGTGCCAACCTTAAACATAAAAACTAAGGTTTGGCATCCAACTGATCCAGAAAATTATCACCTGAGAGAAATGACATTTGACTAGTAGATATACATAGCCATATGAAAAGAGATCAAGTACTATACCTGATGGGGAAGATGAGACATTTTGGGGGGGTTAGCAATCTGAACCTGTACCAGTAACCTACTGCACATTCTTATTAGCCTATAGTCTAGCCACTGCCCCTTTAATTGTCTGGTCCTGCAAGACCTGGTTACTCCTATTTTAGAGAGGCCATAAGCCATCCCCAGACGGAGTTATCAGAGCTGGTGCCAGGCCAGCCTTTAGTTGTGGTCTCAAAGCCCCAGCACATGGGACTCCTTAACAACTTGCAAAGGGGACCAGAAACCCCTTATTTAAGAGACAAAGGGCTAGAAAGATACAAAAAGGGAAGGCTTCTTCCATGTTTTTGCTCAGGATTTGGAGAGAAACAGTCTCCCCTGAGTCCTATGCCCATACGTGTGAAAATGTCTGGAAATAAATGGGATTTTCCTATGCATCCAGTACTCCTGCGTATTTTTTAGTTGCCTGGTAAATTCTGTAACAGTACGATATTTATTCTTAAAAAATCTATATAAAATTTATAGTGAGACCTTTGTGAACATTTCATGATTGGAAATAAAAAATGAGTGGAATTTTGCAATCTGGAAAAGCAGAAAGCTGGTTGAGACAGGTCCAGGTTGAATATAATAGGACAGTGATTTTCAACCTTTCCCACATCATGGCACACATAAACTAATTACTAAAATTCTGTGGCACAAAAAGAAACATTTTTTTGCTGATCAGACCAAAAAAAAAAAATAGGTAGTTTGATTCACTCACACCAGATGACTATTGTGTTGGCTGCTGTCATTTTATCTATTTAGCAATCTAAAGGAAGAGGTCAGTGCCCCGACTAAATAGTCAGGTGTTGGGTGTTTTGGAAGTTCTTGCGGCACCACCAGGGTGCCTGCTATGGCCCCAGTTGACAACCCCTGTAATCGGAGGGTGTGCTGTGGAAGGAAACCCTGGAAAGGGAACAGCATGCTTGGAGCAACAAAATGGTCAGAGCGGGTGAGGCTGGGGTCCCAGTGGGTGAGGGGGTGGTTTATGGCTGTGCTTCTTAAGCCTCTACCACCTGTGGTGAAGGAACATATTTTGTTTTGTTTTGTTTTGTTTTCTTCAATTTCCAACCTGCTGAGACCAATACTTTTATAAAATCTAACAACAATGTATTATTAGAAAAATAGTCATGTTATATAAAGGTCTGTAAATGCTTTCTATTTCTTTTTTTAATTTTTTATTAATTGTCCAAGCAACCTCTATTTCCATCCACCAGACTCCTGCAGCCACTATAGAAAACAGTACGGAGTTTCCTCAAAAGGTTATAAAAAGCAGGGAACTGCTTTTTGACCCAGCGATCCCACTGCTGGGCATAGATCCGAAGAATCCTGAAGCACTAATTGGGAAGAACGTGTGCATCCCTACGTTCACTGCAGCATTGTTTACAATAGCCAAGATCTGGAAGCAGCCCAAGTGCCCACCAGCAGATGAGTGGGTAAAGGCGCTGTGGTACATGGGATACCACGTGGCCATACAAAAGAAGGATGGACCCGAACAGTATTACGCTACGTGGAAGAAGCCAGTCAGAGAAAGACAAATGACGTTCCATTTTGGACACATCTCCTCTCGCACCAGGGAGAAGCGGTTCCCTGACGGACAGCAGGCTGCCCAGCGCTCCGAGGAGCACTTGGTAGGGAATGGGGAGCTGGCCCTCCAAAGAGGTTGGAGCTAGACCGCCAGGAATCTTGTTAGAGATTAGAGAATTCCAACTCTATGCTCTCAAACCTGCCATAAACTACCTTCCTGAATTTATGTGCTGCAGGTTAACTCGCTTAAGACTTCTGTGCTGAACAGTTGTTTGATAAAACATACATCTAGCAACCTATTTGGGCTTTGCAGATATGGATTAGTATCCCATCAGTTGCCCAGCATTTTTTTTTTTCTTCTTTTAACTAACCAGCCTGGTTTGTGGAAATTTGGGTTTGTTTGGGTGAGGGGAAACTATATCATCCCGGTTTCCCCTCCCCGTTTCTCTTGTATCTGCTGCCATCTGAGTTGGCTGGATTTTACGTCAGATCCTTAGGGACCAGAACTGACTGTGAGCCCCGCCTTCGTTGTCCTGAGCGCTTGTGACCTCCTTCCAGCCACTAGGTTTCAAGATGCTGCGTGCATGTGGGGCCAGACGGCCTGCTCGGCTCCCCCTCTGCAGAGCTTCACCCCAAACCTGTGGTGGCCCTGAGGCGGAGGGTGTGAATGCCTGGGCACCTGGGTGAGGAGGCACCTCGGGCTCAGGCACATCAAAGGGATCCCACCCTGGGATACAGCCTTCCAACTGGAGGGCATTCCCAATAAGTTAAGCTTTTCCGATTTTTAAAACATGTGGGAATAAAAGGACCCTGTGAGTGAAAATTAAGGAGCATCTGAGTGAGAGTAAAGTGTCTGTGAGTCATTTAAACATCACAGGGCAATATTCCTTTACTTTGGTTATAATGAGATTGCTAGTTGGAATCCTTACCTGAGTCCAGAATTCAACCAGTAAGTATTCTTTCCACCCCATCCCATGCTGTCTCTGACCGAGGGGTGCAGGGGCTGCTTTTAGAAGGAGATGACATCCCTCAGTCATTCTCTTCTTTCCTTCACGGTGGCCTCGTTACGGGCCTGAGGAGACTCGCCACTAAGGACACCCTGCCTTTGGCTCCTGGGACCTGCCTCTGGAAGAGCCGCACTGAGTGGGTGTGTTGGTGAGAGTTTGACTGCCAGCCCCTGTGAAGCCTTTGCCTTCATCACTCCCTCTGCCCGTCACAACGACCTTACGATAGAGGCTTCCTCCTATCTTCACCTGAAAGGTGCATGTTTCCTTTCTCTGGACCATTTGGAAATACGTGGCAGACAGCCTGACACTTCACTCCTCAGCGCTCAGTGTGCACTTCAGGATCATTTCCCTGAATAACCACCTTGTCATTGTCACACTGAGAAATTAATAATTCCCTCATATCACCTCACATAGTCCATTCCAAATTCCCCATTGTCCCAAATCACTCTTACGGCCTTTTATTTCAAATGAAGCTTAAATTGGAAATCAATAATAGAAAATATCAAGAAATTAATAAATATTTGAAAATTCAAATAACCCATAGGTCAAAGAGACAATAAAAATATTTTGAAATGGCCGGAACCGGTTTGGCTCAGCGGTAGAGCGTCGGTCTGTGGACTGAGAGGTCCCGAGTTCGATTCCGGTCAAGGGCATGTACATTGGTTGTGGGCACATCCCTGGTGGGGGGTGTGCAAGAGGCAGCTGGTCGATGTTTCTCTCTCATTGACGTTTCTAGCTCTCTATCTCTCCCCCTTCCTCTCTGTAAAAAAAAAAAAAAAATCAATAAAATATGTATTTTAAAAAAAATTTTGAACTGAAATGAAAGGAAAAATATAATGTATCAAAAATTTTGTACATTAATTATTTCAATAATAGAGGCCCAGCACATGACAATTGTGTGTAAGTATGGTCCCTAGGCCTGGCCTGTGATCAGGGTTATCTTCCTCAGCTGCCAGCAGCCAGCCCCAACCCCTGCCACCACCCACCTCCAGTTCCTTGCTCGACATTGGATGATGGGAGTCTGACAGCCTGGGAAAGGACTGAGAGATGGTCAGTGTGCCTCACAGTGACTGGTGGAGTGGTTGTTCTGGTCGTTCTGCCATTAGGGTCAATTTACATATTACCCTTTTATTATATAGGATCTATCTGTACTCCTAGCTTTTAAAACCCCCAAGATCAAGAACTGCTGCTCTCCCTTTCCCTCCCCCAAGGGTCTGCATCTCCTAAACTCTAAGAGTCCCCATGAGACTTGCCACCAGGGAAGTAATGAGCAGCAGTAGCTCGTGCAGAGCTCACCCTGTGAACCTGTCCCAAAGCCCCCCTCTCTCTCACTCTCCAGTGAGCTGACAGAGCCCCACCTTAGCTCACTACTTCTTCTTTTTTTAAAGTAGATTTTGATTGATTTCAGAGAGGAAGAAAGAGGAAGAGAGAAACATCAATAATGAGAGAGAATCATTGATTGGCTGCCTCCTGCATGCCCCTTACTGGGGATCAAGCCTACAACTCTGGCATGTGCCCTTGACCAGAATCACACCCAGGACTTTTCAGTCCAGAGGCCAATGCTCTACCTACCAAGCCAGACCAGCTAGGGTGGCTCACTTCTTTGCCATAACATTGCCTGGGAGCCAAAGAAGCCCCCCTAGGGTCTCCCCTGTTGCTCCTTCTATCCTAGGCCCTTTCTTGTTTCACTGTTTGCAGCTTTAATACGTGTCCTCTCAAAATCACCTGGACTTGAGTTTGTGAAATCTTTCCTGCACGAAATCAACAGCCAGCCCAAGGCAGACCAGTCCAGACCTGGTCCCCTTTCCAATAACAGTAACTTTTATGCTTAGCTTGGTCTTAGCTTAAGTAGGCACTCACATGCCAACCTGCAATTAAGAAAACTAAGCTCTAAGAGAAGAACATTGCCCAGGCCCTACATCTAGAAAGTGTGGGGGCTGGGACTGAACCCCGCCCCAGTCCTGCCTGAGGCTCTTCCCCCTACCCTCAGGTTTACTCTGATCGGCTGCCTGGCCGACAGCTCAGGAGCCTGGGAGGGGAGGGAGGCAGCTGGCCAAGGAGTTGTTAGTCCGAGTGATAGCAGAGGAGCAGAACCTTGGCTAGCCTGCCTTCTAGTGGCATATTCCAAAGCATTTCCTACTGAATACCAATTCCCTAAAGACCTTCCCCCTGCTGAGGACAAATTCCTGCAGAGAATCTATACTAATGAAAGGGTAATATGAAAATTGGTCAGGACACCTTCATGGTAACATCTGAACAACAGGCTGTGTGGAGCGACAAGACCAGCAGGGGGGTTAGTGAGGTACAACCAAATGAATGAACAGCTGGCTGCCTGGGGTGGCCAGGCCAACAGGGGGGTTACTGAAGATGATCAAACACTGAACAGCAGGCTGAATGGGATGACGAGGTTGGCAGAGGGGGCCATGAGAGCTGGCCATGCTGATGGGGGGGGTGAAGTTGGAGGTGACCGGGCCATGGGGGGGAGGCAATTGGGAAGCACCAGCCTGGCAGGATGGGGGAACAGTGAGGGGCAACTAGGCTGGTGGGGGCAGTTAGGTGTGATCAGGCCAGTAGGGGGGAAAGTTGGGGGTAACTAGGCCCACAGTGGGGGTAGTTAGGGGTGATCAGGCCAGCAGGTAGAGAAGTTTAGGGGTGATCAGGCTGGCAGGGGCGGGGTAGTTAGGGGCAACCAGGCAGGCAGGCAGGTGAGCAGTTAGGAGCCAGCAATCCTGAACTGTGAGAGGGATAGGGCCTAAACCGGCAGTCAGACACCCCCTGAGGGGTCCTGGATTGGAGAAGGTACAGGCTGGACTGAGGGGACATGCCCCTCTCTCTCCCCCCACCCCCATGCATGAATTTAATGCACTGTGCCTCTAGTATAAAAAATAAAAGAGAGAAAGCAAGAGACAGTACCTTCAGTTCTTGTGCCTCTGCAGGAAGCTTGGGAATACCAAGGTCTCCCTTTTGAGAAAGAACATCCTATAAAGGGGGAGGAGAGGGAGAATACATATGCAGTACTTTAAACAAAGAAGAATTTTTATTTTATTTTTTTTTAAGCAATCTTTATTGTTCATATTATTACAAAGGTTCCTCATTTCTTCCCCCCTCCACCAGGTTCCCACCCCACCCTCCGTCCCCCCCCCCATCCCCCATTGTCCTCATCCATAGGTGCAGTTTATCTTCAGTCTCTTCTTCCCTCAATTTCCCCAATAGTAAATCCCTTTTCAGATAGTAAATCAGTTACTTAGCATTTTCTCATATCAATAATACCTCCACATGCCCAATGATACACTTCACACAAAAGACATTTCCCACTAGGTCAACCAGCCTCATCCAGGCCCCACCCAAGGCACTCACAGATCAACACCCCAGTCCTAAACTAACTCAACACATCCAGATCTAAGCCTTCATCACTTGATTCAGCAGACACTCAAGTTCCCACGAAAGTTTCCAGCCATGTCTGAGAGGCAGCCGTGGGGCAGGGGCAGGTGAAGAGTGAGCTGTTCCGGGCCTGGCTGCTCAGGGCCTGGCCTCTGTTGCTCTGGTTCATTCCACAACCAGCTGCTCCGGGTCTGGTCACTGCCGCTCCCGACCTAGTTGCTCTGGACTTGGCTGCTGCTGCTCCGGGCCTGGCCGCTCCCAGCCTGGCCGCCGCTGATCCGGGCCTGGCCGCACCCGACCCGGCTGCTCCCCCGGGCCTGGCCGCTCCCAGCCTGGCAGCCGCTGCTCCGGGCCTGGCCGCACCCGCCCCGCCTGCTCCCCCGGGCCTGGCCGCTCCCAGCCTGGCAGCCGCTGCTCCGGGCCTGGCCGCACCCGCCCCGCCTGCTCCCCCGGGCCTGGCCGCTCCCAGCCTGGCAGCCGCTGCTCCGGGCCTGGCCGCACCCGCCCCGCCTGCTCCCCCGGGCCTGGCCGCTCCCAGCCTGGCAGCCGCTGCTCCGGGCCTGGCCGCACCAGCCCCGCCTGCTCCCCCGGGCCTGGCCGCTCCCAGCCTGGCAGCCGCTGCTCCGGGCCTGGCCGCACCCGACCCGCCTGCTCCCCCGGGCCTGGCCGCTCCCAGCCTGGCAGCCGCTGCTCCGGGCCTGGCCGCACCAGCCCCGCCTGCTCCCCCGGGCCTGGCCGCTCCCAGCCTGGCAGCCGCTGCTCCGGGCCTGGCCGCACCCGACCCGCCTGCTCCCCCGGGCCTGGCCGCTCCCAGCCTGGCAGCCGCTGCTCCGGGCCTGGCCGCACCCGCCCCGCCTGCTCCCCCGGGCCTGGCCGCTCCCAGCCTGGCAGCCGCTGCTCCGGGCCTGGCCGCACCCGCCCCGCCTGCTCCCCCGGGCCTGGCCGCTCCCAGCCTGGCAGCCGCTGCTCCGGGCCTGGCCGCACCCGCCCCGCCTGCTCCCCCGGGCCTGGCCGCTCCCAGCCTGGCAGCCGCTGCTCCGGGCCTGGCCGCACCAGCCCCGCCTGCTCCCCCGGGCCTGGCCGCTCCCAGCCTGGCAGCCGCTGCTCCGGGCCTGGCCGCACCCGCCCCGCCTGCTCCCCCGGGCCTGGCCGCTCCCAGCCTGGCAGCCGCTGCTCCGGGCCTGGCCGCACCCGACCCGACTGCTCCCCCGGGCCTGGCCGCTCCCAGCCTGGCAGCCGCTGCTCCGGGCCTGGCCGCACCAGCCCCGCCTGCTCCCCCGGGCCTGGCCGCTCCCAGCCTGGCAGCCGCTGCTCCGGGCCTGGCCGCACCCGCCCCGCCTGCTCCCCGGGCCTGGCCGCTCCCAGCCTGGCAGCCGCTGCTCCGGGCCTGGCCGCACCCGACCCGACTGCTCCCCCGGGCCTGGCCGCTCCCAGCCTGGCAGCCGCTGCTCCGGGCCTGGCCGCACCCGACCCGACTGCTCCCCCGGGCCTGGCCGCTCCCAGCCTGGCAGCCGCTGCTCCGGGCCTGGCCGCACCAGCCCCGCCTGCTCCCCCGGGCCTGGCCGCTCCCAGCCTGGCAGCCGCTGCTCCGGGCCTGGCCGCACCCGACCCGCCTGCTCCCCCGGGCCTGGCCGCTCCCAGCCTGGCAGCCGCTGCTCCGGGCCTGGCCGCACCCGACCCGACTGCTCCCCCGGGCCTGGCCGCTCCCAGCCTGGCAGCCGCTGCTCCGGGCCTGGCCGCACCCGACCCGACTGCTCCCCCGGGCCTGGCCGCTCCCAGCCTGGCAGCCGCTGCTCCGGGCCTGGCCGCACCAGCCCCGCCTGCTCCCCCGGGCCTGGCCGCTCCCAGCCTGGCAGCCGCTGCTCCGGGCCTGGCCGCACCCGACCCGACTGCTCCCCCGGGCCTGGCCGCTCCCAGCCTGGCAGCTGCTGCTCCGGGCCTGGCCGCACCTGACCCGGCTGCTCTGGGCCTGGCTGCCCCGGGCCCGGCCGCTCCGAGCCTGGCCACTCCCGACCTGGATGCTCTGGGCTTGGCTATTGCTGTTCTGGGTCTGGCTGCTCCCACCCCGGCTGCTCTGGGCCCGGCTTCTTCGGGCCCGGCCACTCCGGGTCTGGGTGTTCCTGGACTGGCCACCCTGGGCTTGGCCGCCTCCACCTCAGGCCTGGCTGCCACTGCCCCAGGTCTGGCTGCTCCAGTGCTGGCTGTTGATGCTCTGGTTCTGGCTGCTGCTGCTCTGGGGCCTGGCCGTTGCTGCTCCGGGCCTGGCTGCCACTGCCTTGTGCCTGGCCACTCTAGGCCTGGCCGCCACTGCTCCAACATTCTGTCCTTTTTTTTCTTTTCTTTTTTTTAAAACGCATTTATGTTGCAATTTTGGCTGGTGAGTTGAGTTCTGACTTAGTCTTTGATTTTTCAAGAACTTCTTTGTATTCTTTCTTAAGTAATTTTACTATCTTTTGCTCTCACTTGATTTCTTCACATTGAGAACTTCTTTGGTTTCTTCCTCCTTGTCCTGGGAGCTCAGCAGGTTGGCCTGTGGCACCCCTTTGTTCTCCGCGGGCTCCTGTGCTGCTTCAGCCTGTTGCCGGGGACGGCGCCGCCCAGGAAGCAGCCCCCGGCCTTGGCTCCATTGCCCGAGCTCAGTGGTCAAAGGCTCAGGGGCACCCACGCCCACAGGGGCCCCGTGGCCCACCTCCTTGCTGGTGCCCGGTTGGCTGGAGTCCGGCAGGGGCTTCCGCTCCCCTCCGCGTTCCCCCAGCCTAGAGCTTTTTTTTTCTCCTTCCCGCTAGGGAAGTCCAGCATCAGAGTCAACAGACTGTCCTCTGCGCACAGTTTGCGCAAGTCCCACAGACTGTCCTCTGCGTGCAGTTTGCGCGAGTCCCACAGACTGTCCTCTGCGTGCAGTTTGCGAGAGTCCCGGGGGCCTGGCCTTTCGCAGCTCTCCCCGGACTCCACCTCACAGCCCCATCTCCCTCTGCCTGAGCCTGGGTCCCCAGGGATTGGCCCAGAACTGGGGTCCGGAGCAGTCCGGACTGAGGCCCAGCGCCGCCAGAGGCCTTGTTTCTTCCGGCTAGGGCAACCCAGCATCGGAGTCAACATTCAGTCCTCTGCGCGCATTGCGCGCGACTCCCGGGGCCCTGCCTTTCGCCGTTTTTCTGCCTCACAGCCCCGTCTCCTCCCACCGGAGCCTGGGTCCCCAGGGTCTGGCCCATAACTGGGGCTCAGCGCTGCCGGTTCGGGGGGGCTCAGCGCTGCCGGTTCGGGGGTTCAGCCCAGGCTGGGGGTTTTATTTCCTTCCTGCTAGGGAAGGAAAGGCGGCTCCCCGCCCTCTCCTCCTCTCCGGCTGCGACCTCTCCGTGCGCGCGTGCGGGCGGGCAGGCGCGCGCAGCATGTCTCCGTACCTTAGGCTTTTTTTCAGCTCCTCTGATTTTCTTTCTGGTTTTCTCTTTCCTTCTTGTTGTAGAAATTTCAGTCAGTCGACTACCTGTAGCACTGGGCAATGTCCACTCTACATTTTAGTTGTATTCCATTGAAATTGTTGTGTGCTGCCGCGGCTAGATGTCTACCCGAGCAGCCATCTTGGATCCTCTTCCCAAAGAAGAATTTTTAAAAAGTAGAACACCTGAGCACCTTAGCGCAGGCGTATGGTATGTAGTTGGTGAAGTGTCTTCTCTCTAGTCCCCACCCCCATCTGGCACATATAAGGGCCAATCAATACTTGTGCATCCATCCCAGTGTGGATTGCACACGCCGGAAGGTGTTTCAGAGGCAGAAAGACCCAGTCAGAGTAGAAACCTCACCCTTGAGGTCAGCTTTCATCCTTCACTCTGCTCCACCTGACACAGACAGCAGCTGGCCCTCCACACAGCCCCGCCGGGAAGTCCAGAACATCCTCTCAGAAACAAACACCGGTTACCCCCACTCAGCTGAGGCTATCATCAGGGGAAGGAAAAGAGGGTGGGGTGCCCTGAGATGTAGGTTGGAAAGTTGTGTACAGATCAACACCCAGGTGGTTTGGATTGAGACCTGCGGTGCTACTGTAGACCCAATTTTACATTCATGGGGCTGAGGCAGGGCCAGGGAGCCTTCCCGGGCCTCCCCGGATAGAGAGGGACAGGCAAATGGATGTGGTTGCACCCAGAAGCGGCTGCATCGTCACACAGCAGCCCTGACAGGAGGTGGACGCACAGCTTGTCTTCACAGTGGCAGGTGGCAGAGAAGGTGAAATGTGATTGGCAGATCATTTCTGCCAAAAGCGGGAGCTCAGCTCCAGGTTTTTCTTCAACAAGACGGTACAGGGGAACGTAAGCCTCCAGTGGTTGTCTCTGACTTCACCAGATCCTTGCGCATAAATCGGGTAAAGCTCACTCTGCTTCTCTGTAACCTCGGAAGGTATGGTCACTCAAGTGAGTGGAAGAGGAATCACCATCAGGCCTCCTGCCAAGCAGGCAGCTTCAGAGCTGGCATGTTGCCCACCCTCTCCCATCTGCCCCTCCCCTGGTCTTGGACCCCTCCCCTTCCCCACAGACTGGCCCTGCAGAGATGCGCTTCATTCACTGTCTCCTCCTCTCCTCAGAACTGTTCATTTCCCGCCAGCGTTTGCATCAGGCCCTGCAGGGGGCGTGGGGAGAGGAGGGCTGGTTATGGGGAAACTGCCCAGCAGCAGGCAGTTCAGCACTAGAGAGAAGCCACGCGTGGCCAGACACAGGGGGAGGCGGAAGACTGGCCACGGAGCAGTGTTAAGGCAGGGCCGAGGGCAGTGGCCGCCACACACAGAGGATGGACTGTTGTAGGTGCACAGAAACAACCGAGGTCGAATGTCACATTTTATTGATGGCCAGATACAGTTCCCCACAGCATCCCTCCCCCCAAAACCCATCCCTTCCGCCAGGGTTATAAGTGGTCCATATTTACAGTCAATAAAAGGCAGGACAGACAGATTTTTAAAACACCTTTTCTTCCATCGCAGAAAAGCCCTTAGGTCTTCTGCCCTGAGAGATGCCCCCACACAGTCCACAAGTCTTCCCCCGCCCCCCGCCCCCACACAGTCCACAAGTCTTCCCCCGTCCGTCCCGCTGTGCAGTATTAAATGCGCAGAGCAGAGGAACCATGCTGATTTCCTGTCTCTGGTGACCTCACTCGGCCCATTTCCACTGCTGGCTGCGGTGGCAGCTTCAAGTGCTCCTCCAGAGCTGCAGGGGGTGGGGCAGGGCCCCAGGGCCTCCCACTAAGGTCCTGACTCCAAGGACCTACTGCACATGCCCGGCAGGCACCTCCTCTGCCTTGATAAGAAGAGGGAGAGGACTTGAAACAGCAAGACCCAGCTGGTATTCCTGGGCTGGAGCAGGTAGGGGCAGGGGTGACTGCTCAGGGGCCCCGGGTGCTGGGACAGTGGCTCCAGAGCAGGTGGAAGCTGCCAGCTCCCCAATGGCTGCAACTCAGAGGGAGGAGGCATGCCAGCACTGGCCCCCACTCCCTGCCCTTGAAATAGCCTCCTTCCAACTCCGGACTGGCTGCTAATATGCTCCCCAAACCCATACACAGGTTACCTTCTAGCCGGATCCCACAGCCTCCCTGCGGATCTTGGAGATGCCCACCTGCTGGGCCCAGCAGCCAGCAGGGTACTGGGTGCTCGTTTATCCCCAGAGTCAATCCTGCTTTCCTCCCTCAGCGCCTTTGCAACCTGCTTTTCCAGCAGCAAACTTGTCCGGTCCCTCTGGGCCTAATAGTTCCCTTCTCCCAGCTGAGCCAGTCACCTTCAGCGTTTCACATCCTGGCTCCAGGAGCGGCGAGTCAGGCCCACGCACCATTGCTGAACTGGCGAGGCCTGCTCTTTTGCCTGGTCTGGAAGTCGTAACTATCTCTCAGGGTGTGATGAAGTCCTGGCAGGCTGCCTGCCCCTCCCTGGGTCCTGTTCCCTGGCAGCCTGGTAAGAGTCCACTGCAGGCTTTCGAGTCTCTAACTCAAACAGCACTGGCTGTGGACTAGCTCTTGGGAAAGTTTGGAGTTGAGGGCAGGCACTGTCAGAAAACACTTTTGGAAAAGTTTAGTTCAGGTTACTGCTGCTTCCAAAAATAGGAAGCCCCAAGGCCCACACCTTCCAAGTTTATCTTTCTGCGTGTGCTGGGTGCTGCTGGGAACCCTTGCCCTCTCTGGACTGCTTCATGAACTCTGGGGTTGCATGAAGTTTTTTAAAGTAAAATTCTTAACACAGCACTTAACAGACAGCAACCCTCTGTGGGCGCTCATTCCTTCTTCAGCAGCCCCAGTCCCGTCCCCCCCCAATTCATCAGGCGCCTTAAAGGGGCTGCTAGGAACTGGTGGGATGAGGCCCTGGGGATCAGGAGAAACACCTGGGGTGACGGTGACGGTGTGTGTGTGTGTGTGTGTGTGTGTGTGTGTGTGTGTGTGTGTTAGAGCTGCCAGGCCCAGGTAGAACGCCAGGTGTCAGCACCATAAAGCTCTCCAGGTAAGAACAGCACTCAGTCCAGGCCAGGGCCGGGCACCGGAGCGGGGAGGGGGAGGGGGCGGGGGTGGACAGCACACTGGGTCAGCTGAGGCTTACAAGCTTCTGCAGGCCCGCTCCCAGAGGTTCTGAATGGTAGTTCCAGCTTGAAAAGCACTCAGGACACTCAGTAAACCCTGGTTACACATTAATCACCTGGGGGCTTCCCAGGCAACCTACCAATATTCCAGGCTCCACATTTCCCTTCAGGCAGGGGTTCTCAAACTCATCCCAGCTGGCTCCTGGAGGCCGCACCCAGTCCCCCCTTTCACCCATTGCCCCCAGGATTCCAGTGTTCCCTGGGGTGGGGGCAGGGCATGAGATCCAGAGGACCAAATGATCCAGGACCCCTGGGATTCCTGACTGCCTTTTGGGGACCCCTGTGAGGTTAAAACCAGTTTCTTACAAAACCACACTCAGGTGTGATCGGCCTTTGCCATTTGCACCTAGAGCAGCTGACACTCCAGTCTCCACTGCCGTTCCTCTGACCACGTGCACTTTCTGGCTGTGAAAATATGGTTACTTTTCTTAAACAGGTTAACAAGTCATGTTTTGTTATGGTTATTTAAAAAGTGTATAGATCCAGAGACATTGAAGCATGCAACAGGCTGGCAAATTTCAGGGCTGTGGGATTAACCAAAGAATTTATATGCATATGCATCACCCATGGACACAGACAAGAGGGTGGGGAAGGCCGGGGGAGGGGGCAGGAGTGGGGTCAATGTGGAGAAGGGGGGGGGAGAAGGGTGATGAAATTGTAAAACTTTCAACAATAAAGATAAATTTTTAAAAATGAGTGAATAGTTCTAATTTTCTCAGTTTCAATTTCTAACATGGTAAATGTTTGGCTGATATAACCCAGATAGATTCTACCCCTAGCCAGAGCTGTAATCTGAGCTCCTAACCTCTCTGATCTCTAATGCCTACCTCTGAGGGGCATGGGAAGGTTAATTCAGGTGTGTGTTTGAAGCTTGTGTTTTCAACAGGCTCTCCCTCCCTTCACGAGCACAGATGGACACTTTACCTGGATTCTCGGCTCAGGAACCGGGATTCGCCTGGCTAGCTCTTCTCTCCTAGTGACATCCAGGTTTGGATCCTTTTCAAAGGCCTCCACAAGAACCTTGAGTTGGTTTTTGTTATATCTGATCCTCGTGGGCCTCTGGCCTCCTTGGAGCCCTGGGACAGACACAGCAGAAGCGACATCAGTCTCCAGCCTCACATGTACATCTGCTAACACTTGCTCCCCGTCCAGGAGCAGCAGCCTGCCACGCCAAGGAACTTGGTTGCAGGCAGAGGTCTCTGGGCCCTCCTGAGACTCTGCCTCAGGTGCCCTGTGGTCTACAGAACCTGCTCCCAAGTCGGCCTCAGTGCCCAACAATGGGGCGCGGGCAGGGGAGGGAGAGGAGGTGTGCCATATAAACTCTAATCACAACTTATTGCTCCTCTGGCATAGCTGGTCTGCCAACCTCCACTTGTACTAGGAACCAGATCCACCAAAAACCAGATCCCCCCAAACCAGAACATGAGGAATTTCCACACGGGGGGAAAAACTAACGGGGATTTCTATACGCTCCCATTTGTACTTTCTCTTGGGACCTGAGCAAGCTCCCCAGACCTCAATGTTAGCTTTGGCCCCTTGAGTCCATCAGAGCTGGGCTCACCGTGACTTGCTGATTCAGTTCAAAATGGAATTTCTCAATGGAGAAAAGTGGGCAACACAGAAGCCCCAAGCAAGCCAGGTTTCCCCTCCCCCAGCCCTCCGCTGAGCTCCGAAGTTTCCACACCTCGACAAAACCCTGCAGCCCCTACCTGGACGCCTTCTCTCAGGCAGCCTTTTAGGGTGCTTAGCCTTCCCCTTTCCAAGTGTCAATGCCAAAGGTCACAGTGATCTTCAAACCACCCCGGGTCGGACCCGCCCTTCTGAACCCACAAGGCATTGCCCAGAGAGACCGCCGGGCTCCCCGCCACGCCCAGCCCCGCAGCCTCCTCAAAAATGTACCTGTGGGGTACATGTCAGGCTGGGCTCAGCTCACCCACCAGCCAGGACCCAGGTGAGAACTGCCTTCCTTCCACGGGGACTCTGGTAGGAAGTGCAGAACCCGCCCAATCAGGCCCCTTTACAGCACTGTAGGACCCACCCTAATACTAAAGAGGGGCAGGCTGCTCAGGGCGCAGGCCTGTGCTCTCTCTGCTCTGGCCTCGCCCAGCTGCGGAAAGGCCAAGGCACCTGGTGGGCGGCTCAGCTGCAGGACCCATCGCGAAGGTGCAGACCACACACCGTCACCCAGGGGAAGGCCAGACAGGAATTACTGACCCAGTCCCTGGCCAGGGCAGCAAACTCCCCAACAGCAGAGGTGGGCTGAGACCCAACTTTCTTCCTGAGCAACCCCCTGCTGCTTCCCTGTGGGACCCTCCACAAAATGGATTTACAAGGAGCAGCTGCGTATAGAAGATGGCAGTCAAGATTTAGGATTAGGGTTATGAGGTGTATCAGAGCCTCCTCCTAACTGGATAGTCTGACCAAGCCCCAGGGTTTCAGTAGCCAGTAAACCCATGTAAGTAAAAAGAACACTGGGTTGAGAATTGCCCCGGGCTACAGGAGAAGGTGGAGCAATAACACAGGGAGGGAAGCTGCTGTCAATTGGCTTTTCTCACTTTGGAGATTAGATTACTTACAATCACATTTTTTTAAAATTTAAATATGGTTGGTAGACAACGTATTAGTTTCAGGTGTGACATTTATATGCTTACGATGTGACCACACCGTGAGATATTTGAATCAATGCCCATCTGTCACCTTGTAAATTCACCATATTCCCCTTAGCCTTTTTCACCCATCCTCCCACCAGAAGGTCTGGCAACCATCGGCCTGAGCTCTGTTTCTATGAGTTTTTGTTTTGTTTTGTTTGTTACTTTGGTGTGTGTGTGTGTGTTGTTTTGTTTTAGATTCCACATATAAGTGAAACCATTGGTATTTGTCTGTCTCTGACTTAGTTCACTGAGCATAATACCCTCCAGGTCCATCCCTGTTGTCACAAATGGCAGGATTTCATTCTTTTTTACTGCTGAGTAATAGTTCATTGTATATATCTACCACATCTTTTTGTATCCAGTCACTTATTGATGAATATCTAATTTGCTTTCATATCTTGGCTATCTATAATAATAAATTCATAATATGCAAATCGACCAAGCAGCCAAACAGCGGAATGACCATCTGGAAGACCATGCTATGACACTCACTGGCCCAGGCCAGCCAAGGTGGGTGCAATGCGATTAGTCATGGGGCCCCGCCATCACCCCATGATCACCCCGCAGAGGGAGGCCCAGGCCACCAGCTGGCAGGGCAATCAATTAGGGGGCTGACCAGCAGGCTGCGGTGGGTAGGCGGGGCCTCCCTTTTGTGGGGCATGATTGATCACCCCAAAGAGGAAGGCCCAGGCTACCCAGCCAGCAGCGCTGTGGCAGGTGGGCAGGGCTCCTAGACAGAGAGGGCATAGGCTAGGCTGAGGGACCTCTCCCTTCAGAGTGCAAATTTTGTGCATCGGGCCTCTGGTATATGTATAAAAGGCTAAGCGATTGGCCAACCAGCTAGTAGGTATGATGCTCACTGACCACCAAGGACCAGATGCTCAACACAGGAATTTCTAAGCAACAGCAACTTGCACTAGAGACCCCTCAGGGGGATGTCAGTCTGTTGGTCTAGGCCCAATCCCTGCAGGCCAGTCCAAGGGACCCCACCTGCCAGAGAGGACTCACTCACTCTACAGACACCCTTCCAGCCCTGGCACTGCCCCACATGTGGCTGGCCAGGGAGGGACCAGGGGAGGTTGGCTCCAGGGCATGTGCAGCCCATCTCATGCAGTCCTGCCCTGCCGGCCACCTTCTAATTAATCTCTTTTCAATGTGCACAAATCCATGCACCAGGCCTCTAGTTGTAAATGATGCTGCAAAGAACATAGGGATGTAGATATCTTTTCAAATTAGTGTTTTCATTTACTTTGTATAAATGCCCAGAAGTAGAATTTCTCGGCCATAATGTAGATCTAGTTCAACAATATATTTTAGAGAATTTCCATATTTTTATTTTATTTTTAATATAGTTTTATAGTTTTCAGTGAAGGGAGAGAGATCTAGAAACATCAGCTGGCAGGGCAATCAATTAGGGGGCTGACCAGCAGGCTAATCAATCAACAATGAAAGAGAATTGTCGATTGGTGCCTCCTGCAGCCTCCCCAGGGGATTGAGCCTGAAACCCAGGCATATGCCCTGACTGGGAACTGAACTGTGACCTTCTGGTTCATAGGTCATTGCTCAACCATTGAACCATACCAGCCTGGCTCTCATTGTGGTTTTGACTTGCAATTTCTTATTTTCTTGATGATTGGTGATGTTGAGCATCTTTTTGAGGCAGGATAGTAAGAAGCTGGGAAAATTTCTTGGCAAATGAAATGGGAAAACTGAGACAGGTGGCTGATTCAAACTGGCCCATCCAGCACCCTGATTCACCTGCCTCCTTCTCCCTATGTATTAGACCTTGCATGACTTCTCCCTATGTATTAGACCTCAGGACAATGAGGTTCTGGTGAGCATCAAATAATCTTAGAAACAAAGCCTCAGGTCTGTTGACCACAGAGACAGAGTTTTAGTCAAACTAGAGGTAACAGGCTGGCTGGTGTTCTCAGTGGTTAGAAAATTGGCCTGGGCATTGAAGGGTCTTGGGTTTGATTCCCACTCAGGGGCAGGTACTTACCTGGATTGCAGGTTTGATCCCTCACCCTCTTTAGGGCACATAGGGAGGCAACCAATAGAGGTGTCTCTCTCATCTCTCTCTCCTCTCTCTCTCTCTCTCTTTCTCTCTCTCTCTCTCTCTCCTCCATCCCTTCCATTCCCTCTCCTAAATAAATAAATAAATAAATAGGAAAAATATCCTGGGTGAGGATTACAACAAAAGCAACAAAAAAAGCAACAATAACAAACTAGATGTAACATCTAGGTTTCAATGTTTTGGCACCAGAGAAGCAGCAAAACCAGATGAAGCAATGACCCACATCAGAACCAGACACAATGATCAATGACACCCCTACCCTAGTCCCAACCAGTCAGCAGAAACCACAACCCTAACCCTATACAATCATTTTAATGAATCTCCATATTAAAGGACACCCTGAAAAACATGAATATTCTATTGAGATCCTCCCCAGAGATTTCCCCTAAAATTCCCACCTTTAGAAAATAGATAAAAATCCTAAGGCAAAAGACCCAGTGTTCACTCTCTTTCTAGAGCATGCCTGAGCCTCCCCCTTCTTTCCTTTCTTTCTCCAAAGAACTTCTTTTGCCTTGGTAACTTGTTTCCTAAGTCCACAGAGCCAGCTGGCTCACATCTCCCTCTGTGACTTGCTTTCTAAAAGGCTAAATAAACTTACTCTGATAGAGTTCTTGTCTGTGAATTCTTTCTTTGCCAAACTAAAAAATCGAGGTCTAATACCACAGCTAACATTTTCAAATGTCTATTGGCCACCTATATGCTGCCTTTGAAGAAATGTCTCTTCATGTCAGCTGCCCCCCCTTCCTTTTTTTTAAATCAGATTGTTTACTTTTTTGTTCCTGAGTTGTATGAGTTCCTTATATATTTTGGACATCAACCCTTTATTGGATATACATTTGCAAATATATTCTCCCATCAGTAGATTGTCTTTAATGGGTTTTATTAAACTAAAAAGCTTCTGTACAGCAAAGGAAACCATTAACAACCTCATTTTAGTGACATCAGATGATCCTTTTAAAGTTATAGAGTTCTGTTTTCTTTTGGCTGTATTAATTTGTAAATAAAATGTTACCTCATGAAGACAAAGAAAGAAAAATAAATTATTTCCATCAAAGACTGTGCTGAGCTGAAAGACTGAAATATCAAAAGCCTTGACAAGATAAAAGGGTTGAAGAGTAGAGTAGGAACTATTCAGGAGAGCTGCTGAGAAGACAAACTTGAAATGCCAATATTATGCCTTCCTGATGGTCTCAAGTTATGCCATTTTAGCACAAAAGCCGGTGATACAAAAAGTGGATTTAATACTTGACTTAATTGCCTTTTCAACCTCTTTCAGAAACACAGTCTTAATCAACCTGTTTGGAATGTTCTAGTCAACACCAAGGAGGTAATCTGTCACATGGTCCCTCTACATCCCCATTTTAATTTTGTTTTAATGGTTTCATTCTGAAAATTGCAGAGGAAAATATACAATACAAATGAAGTCAAAAGCCAACAATGATCCTACACAGGTTTAAAAAATGATAAAAATTAGAGTAAAACATCACTCTCTTTCCCACAGTCCTCAATACCTGTTCCTTCCATTGTAAACCCAGGGGTAACCATTTATATTTTTCTTCCAAAATTTATATTATCTCTATTACAGAGTTTATCAGAAAAAATAACTCAGTATGATGAAAGTTTTGTAAGTAATATAAACATACACGAATGAAAAGGGGCTCTGTAATAAATCTGACAAGCTCAGTGACTGAAAATAACCTACAGGGTATTCTGGTCATACATTTCTAACTGGGCAGGTCAGGGTGAGTAATCATGCAGGCTTTAAGCAAGCTGTATTCATTGTCTTGTGCATCTAGACCAGTGGTCAGCAAACTCATTAGTCAACAGAGCCAAATATCAACAGTACAATTCTTTTGAGAGCCAAATTTTTTGAACTTAAATTATATAGGTAGGTACATTGTCATTAACTTAATTAGGTAGGGTACTCCTAATTTGGCCTTTGCTAAAAACTCAAGGGGCCAAAGACCCATATGTGGCTTGCAAGCCACAGTTTGCTGACCACTGGTCTAGAGTAACATACCTTTAGAATGTTAGTAGCAATCCTCTTTTGCAGACCCCTTTGAGACAGTAACCAGCCTCAATGGAGCAAATAATCTTGTTAACTATCTGTAATCCAGTTATAGGGTTTCCAGCCTGGCTTTCTCCCACCTTCATGCCATCTTCCTCAATTCTCTCCTTAATTCCAAATGTATGAAAAGAACCACAAAGCTGTAATCTCTGGAGCATTTGAGATCTTGCTTCCTGGTATGTCATCAATTTTGCTCAAATAAATACAAAAATTGGTTTTGCCCTGGTCAGTATGGCATAGTTGGTTGGAGTGTCACCAGGTTGTGGGCTCAATTCCCCTTCAGTCACATACCTAGGTTGTGTGTTTGGTCCCTGGTTGGGATATGTACAAGAGGCAAGCAATTGATGTGACTCTCTCACATTGGATATTTCTCTCTCTGTGTCTTTCTCTCTCCCGTCCTTCCTCTATGCCTGGCTGGCATGGCTCAGTGGTTAAGCATCAATCTATGAACTAGGAAGTCACAGTTCAATTCCTGGTCAGGGCACATGCCCAGGTTTTGGACTCTATCCACAGCATGCAGGAGGCAGCTAATCAATGATTCTTTCTCACCATTGATGTTTCTTTCTCTCTCTCTTCCTCTCTGAAATCAATAAAAATATATTAAAATAAACAAATGAAATAAAATGGGGTCCCTAGTGGTTTTCATTTCTCTCAAATGTCATCAGAAGTTTGCTTCTGTCTCAACATTGCCACCAAATCTGTTAAGAAAAACAAAATTCAGTTGAGTAAAATTGAACATCTACTTGGCTTTATTAAATAACTAGAGGCCTAATATATGAATTTGTGCCCAGGTGGGGTCCCTTGAGGTGGCCTATGGAGATTGGGCCCCAGCTCGCGCCCCCAGCCTCGCAGTCCCTCGATCCTACCTGACACCCCGCCTTGGCCTGGTGCTGCCCCCTCACCTATTCCACCATCCTACCTGCAGCATGACCCATCAGGGCCAGGCCCCACACCTGGCTCCTTCAGTGCCTGGGAGCTGGTCTGTGGCCTCGCTCCATGCCGCTGCAAGATAGGTGTCTTTAGGGTGATCGGGGGCCCCCACTCGGGCCCCCATCGGAGCCAGCAGCACCTCTACTGCTGCTCACTGTCAGCACCACATCACAGACGCTCGCCATGTTCTGCACTGCCTCCTGGTGGTCAGATCACGATATAGCGAGTGGTCAAACTCCCAGTAGGGGGTCAAACTCTTGGTCAAAAGGCCATCCAAGAGGACAATTTGAATATTAGCCTTTTATATATAGGATTATCTCTTTTTTCTTGTATCTCTACACTTAAGATATTATTTATTTTATAAAAATGTATGGATGCTAAATCTATTAGAGTGCAATATGTATTTTCTTCTCTTGCACATCGTTTCCAGTGAAGCAGCACATATAATGGCTGCAAAAATTCAGTTGTATGGATTTACTCTGTTTTAGTTCACCCTGCCTCCACTAATGGCTGTCTACATTTTATTTTCAATATTTTGGAGCTACACCCCATTTAAGCCACTGAACATGAAAGTTGTCTGAGAAAGTGAATATTCATGAAAATGTAGGGTTCCACAGAGCTCCCTATGATTCTATGAGACCTACCAGTTCTGGAGAGAACTCACTGTTGAGTACTGGTCAGGATGCTTCACACATTATTCCACTGGATTCTCCCAGCATCTCTGTTAGAATGATAGCATTCACCAATATAGATGGTAAGGTATAAAGGGAATCCATTGCCATCCTATATAATAAAGATGTAATATGCAAATTGTCGTTACATTGTGAAATGTTAACGTCCGACCATGTAAAGACCAAATCATGGATTAACAGGAGAGTGGAGCATCGAGCTACAAGCGGGTGGCAGAGAGCTACAGGAGGGGAAAGGGCAGCAAGCTATGAAGGGGGTGCGGGGGAGAGGGCAGGGGAGCTACAGGAGGGAGGAGCAGTGGGCAGAGAGCTACTGGAGGGCAGCAGTGAGCTACTGGCACATGGGTTCATGTGCAGGGCTACTAGTATTCATATAATAAATAAGGGGGAGAGGGAGGAAAGCGATATAAAGTAAGCGAAAATAAAGTCCAGAGATGAGTAGTCTATTGACATTACTGCTGAAGGACAAGAAGATATTGGATGAGTCTTAGGCTCCTGAACTGATCCTATCACTGGGACCCAATCATGTCAGTGGAGCCAGAGAGGGACAGAAAAGCAAAGAAGTTTCTGACTAATGTAGCTGTAGGCTGAGTGAGGGAAGGCAGAAGCCTAGTGCTGAAGTATTTTTGAGTTGACTCCTCTGCCATAACTTTTGTCCGGGGATTCAAATTTGCATCAAGGCATGAGGTTTGCTATTCACTCACATTCCTTCACGTTCACACAGACCATCTCAGTCAGAAAGAACCCCTGGACACGGTCTGTGCTGGCTGAAGAAAGGAACCTGCCTACTGAAAACCTCTCCCCAATTGTTAGCTGACACCTAAGCTAACTGAGCAGAGATTTCAGAGATCACACACAAAACAAACAAACAAAAAACAAAACAAAACAAAAAACAAACAGACATTCCACAATTAAATCGGGAAATACACTAAACAAACAAGCAAATGGACTACAACAACAAATCCTGAAGATAGAAGATAATCTGATTTCCAGAGTTAGCCAAAAATATATTTGGTTTCTTTTCTTTTTTTTTTTATAAAAATTTTTTTAAAAATATATTTGTATTGATTTTTCACAGAGAGGAAGAGAGAGGGATAGAGAGTTAGAAACATCGATGAGAGAGAGTCATCTACCAGCTGCCTCTTGCACACCCCCTACTGGGGATGTGCCCGCAACCAAGGTACATGCCCTTGACCGGAATCGAACCCGGGACCTTTCAGTCCGCAGACCGACGCTCTACCACTGAGCCAAACCGGTGCCGGCAATATATTTGGTTTCTTATCTGGCCTCTATTAACATCAAATGGAGTGAATATCTTTGTGTGGACATCAAGACTTTCTTCTGAAATTATTAAAAGAGTGGAATTTCTAAAGAATTAGTAAATTATACAGCTCAAAACTCAAAGAATACAAAGAGGCCCAGTGAAAAGTCTGCCTCCCACCCTGTCCCCAAACCTTCCAGTCCTACCAGGTAACTACAATCATAAAAACTTTACAGATATATTGGAATGTATGAACACACTTTTTTTTATATATGCTTTTTTATTTTATATATTTTTATTGATTTCAGAGAGGAAGGGAGAGGGAGATAGAGATAGAAACATCAATAATGAGAGAGAATCATTGATTGGTTGCCTCCTGCATGCTTCCCACTGTAACCCCGGGCATATGCCTTGACCAGAATTGAACCCAGGACCCTTCAGTCCACAGGCCAATGCTCTACTGAGCCAAACTGGCTAGGGCTATATATGCTTTTATTTATATTATTTTCTCCTTTTCTTTGACACAGTTAGTGGTATGCTATGCTGTTTTGCATCTTGCCTTTTTAACTTAATATAGTTTAGAAATCTTCCCATTACTGTGCGTTAAAAGTTTTCTCATTCATTTTTAAAACTGCTTAATATTTCATTTGATAGGTGTATCACAATTTAATCAGTCTCTTATTGATGGACATTTGTAATGTTTCCAATATTTTGCTCTTCAGGCAATGCTTCATTTAATAATTTTGTACATGTCATTTCACATATGTGCTATATATCTATTGGGGGAATTTCTAGAAGGGAGCTTGCTGAGGCTAAGGGGATTACATTCCCACCAGCAATGCAGGACAGCTCCTGTTTTCCGATAGCCTGGCCAGGCAGTTAGATCTGGAATCTTTGGCCATCGGATAGGTGAAAAGTTATTTATTATATTGCATTTATCTTGTGTGTGAGATTGAGCATCTTTTCAGAAGTTTAAGAGCTACTTCTGTTGTCTGTATGTGTGTGTGTGTGTGTGGGGGGGACGAGTGTTTTGTCAACATCCTTTGATGATATGCATTTCTCAAAATCATTCAAGTTGCAAATTCCTTCAAATGTTTTCTCATGGGAAACCCTTAGTCATAGATTTTTTGAGTCAGAGTTGGCACTTTTTTTCTTTTTGTGGAGTTTGCACTTTTCAAAAGTTATCTCTGTATGTTGCCATTCGACCTTCCAGAAGGGAGGCTTCATTGAGGGTCCCTCTACCACTCAGCCCTGGCCCTCTCCCTTTACCATCATTGCTGGGAGTCTCCAAATCCTCGTGGCCCCGCCCTCCAGGCTCCGCAGCACCGCCCTCCAGCCCGAGGCCCCGCCTTCCAGCCCGAGGCCCCGCCCTCCAGCCCGCGGCCCCGCCTTCCAGCCCGAGGCCCCGCCCTCCATCCTGCGGCCCCGCCCTCCAGCCCGAGGCCCCGCCCTCCAGCCCGTGACCCCGCCTTCCAGCCCGCGACCCCGCCCTCCAGCCCGAGGCCCCGCCCACCAGCCCGCGGCCCCGCCCTCCCGGCGTGCCTTGCGCATCTCCGGACGTGACTCCCGCGGCGCGGGCTGGGTCCGTTGTGATTGCGGTTCCGCGCTCGGTGCAGGGCGGGCGTGGCCGCTCTGGAGTGACTGCCTCCGGATGAAGCGCCCTGCGGCGTGGCGGCCGGGGCCTCGGGGAAAGCGCTGAGGAGGCCGGCGCCGACCCCAGCAGCTGCACTTGGCCGCCGGCCCACGACGCTTGGAGGCCGCCCCGTCGCTGGGCAGCCCGGTCCGGGCGCAGGAGGGCGGGCGATGGACCAGTACTGCATTCTTGGTCGCATCGGGGAGGGCGCCCACGGCATTGTGTTCAAGGCCAAGCACATAGAGGTGAGCTGGCCCGCGGCGGCTCCCGGGCTTCCCTCCTTGGGTCGCATTCCTCTCTCTCTGGGAGGGGTACCTGTGCTCCGAACCCAGGCGTGGGCCCTTGCGCCGGCCCCCCGGCTCCCTCCTCTCGCCGTGTGTGCTCATCACTTGAACCCCTTTAAGGGCTGGGGGTGCGGTGGAGGCGTCCAGACTGGCCAGCTGCATCCCACCAAGGTGCCCTAGGAGCGTGCTGTGAAGGCTCTGAACTGTCTGATTTCCCTCCAGGAGGGATGGGGGCACTTTCCATCTCCCGAGGGCCTCAGGCCTCTGCGTCTCACCCAGAGGGCGCGTTTCTCGCCCCCTAGCCAACCTTTCCCGGGGGCACGGGGTGGCAGTGTCTGCGTTCCGTCCTGCACAGACTGGAGAGATCGTTGCCCTCAAGAAGGTGGCCCTGCGGCGGCTGGAGGATGGCATCCCCAACCAGGCCCTGCGGGAGATCAAGGCCCTGCAGGAGATCGAGGACAATCAGTATGTGAGTGAGGCCGGTCCGGGGTCCGGGGTCCGGGCATCTCCTCCAGCCTCTACTCACTCCCACTCTGGAGGACCTACACCTTCTCTACTGGCTTATATGCTCCCCCCCCCCCCCCCCCCCAACTTCCTTTCTTATCCACGTATTCACTCTTAATTTACCAATTCATTCCTCACCCATTCACTTTCTTGTTCATCCAACCATTCATGAACTTTTGCCTTATTTCTCAAACCTGTTTAGTGATTTCTAGTAGCAATGATAACTGCCACCTGTTGAGCTCCTGTTATGTTCGCTGCTTGGCCTCCAGCGTCCTTCTGAGTTTTCTAGCTACTCTGCCAGGGAGGTTCCAGGATCTACCTCTCAGACCAGGGAGCAGGGCCAGCCACCTGCGTAGTATGGGGGCTCAGCTTGTCTGTGAAGGCTTTGGCCCAGGTCTGATTGAGGAGTCTGGATGTTTTAACTCTGGGGCCTTTTGTAGGCCCTACCCGGGGCTGGGCACTGGCAGCGGGGGGAAACTGCCCTCAGCGGGCTCTTGAGAAGTGAGGTGCAGGAAGGGAGACGGACAGAAGCTACAGGGCCCAGCGGTGTGGTTTGTGCTGCGACAGGACTGGGAGGGGCTGTGGGCACATAAAGAGAGACATCTTATATTCCAGCCTCATTCTCCCTTTCTCTCTCTCTTGTCCATGTCAGGAGTAGAGAATGTGCTCAGTTTTCTGGGAGTGACAAGGATGGGTCGACCTTGGATAAGCCATACTCTGATTTGTTCCTTAATCTCTGAAGCTATATATTGGGTGACAAAGGCATGCTCTAAGACTGTTTGTCATCCCGGGTTTATATGAAAACATTATGTGTGTATGTGAATGTGTGTCTGTATGCCGTATCTATTGTGAAGTCTGGGGGGATATACTCTGGGGTTGATTATAGTAGGTAGGATTTTCCTTTTGCTGTTTTTTAAAAAAAGTAATATTGGCCTTAGCTGGCTTGGCTCAGTGGATAGAGCATCAGCCTGCAGACTGAAAGGTCCCAGGTTCGATTCCAGTCAAGGGCACATGCCTGGGTTGTGGGATCGATCCCCAGTAGGGGGCTTGCAGCTCTCATCATTGATGTTTCTCTACTCTCTCTTTCTCTCTCCCTTCTTCTCTGATATTAATAAAAATATATTAAAAAATTTTTTAAGTAATTTTGTGTATCATCTGAATTTGTATGTGTGTGTTTCACTCTGTACTAGTAAAATGATATGTACTCGCCTCAAAATCAGAAAAATAGCAGTAAGGCCACTCTCGTTTTTTGAGGAGAGTAACAGGGCTTGCTGACAGCAATGGTGTGGCCGCCTGGAGGCTGGTGACGAGGCCCTGCATCCTGTGATCAGCAGGCCTGAGATTCTGTCTTTGAAACACTCTAGATTTCACCCTGCCCAGGCCACTGTCACCTTTCACCAGAACAACCACAGCAGCCTTCCCGCTGCCGCCCTGCCCCACAGCCAGAAACACGGAGATGAATGTGTCCATTCCCACTGGCTTGTCTTCACAGGGAAAGGGCACCATCTGCGCCCACCCCCTCCAGCCTCTCTTTCCCTTCATTCAACACAGCTTGTAAGTGTCCCTCCCATCTAGGCTTTGGGGCAGAAGAGAACAAAGGGCCTTCTCACTTGTACATGTCCCTCCCTCCAGCCTCCTCTCTGTTCTTGCCTCTTGGTTTTGTGCTTGCTGTCTGCTGCCCAGAGCTCCTGTCCAGCTCCTTGAAAACCAACCCTCCCCATTCTTTCTCCTCTGTCCTCATTAGAACTATTTGTCAGTAGTCTGTTCCCCTGTGCTGTGCAGCCCAACCCCTGTGGCCTGTGGGCCCTTAGTACATATGACGTGTCTCCAGCTGTCACAGTTCTGAGGAGCAGTGATCGCCTTTTCTTGGTGCTGGGATTTAATGGCCCTAGAGGAAACTGGAGGAGACTTGAATTCCTGTGTGTGTGTGTGTGTGTGTCTGCATGTTTGGGTGAGTGTTAATTTTTCAGTTTGTGGGCTGTGTGGGGGAACCAGACATAGCCCTAAGTGGCCTTCCACCTCCTTTTCCCTGAGTGTGAGTGGAGTGTTGGAGTGGGGGCCTGTTCTCCCAGGAGACAGGAACAACAAGAGGGCACCCAGCTCCTTGGTCTCAGTTCAGATCTTAGGTCACCTCCTCTGTCTGCCCTGTCCTCTGCTGTGGGTTCCAGAGGGAGTCTGAGCCATATGAGTCTGGGGCTGACAGGATGCCCTGCCTGCAGGTGGTGCAGCTGAAGGCCGTATTCCCGCATGGGGCAGGCTTTGTGCTGGCCTTCGAGTTCATGCTGTCAGACCTGGCTGAGGTGGTGCGCCACACCCAGAGGCCGCTCGCCCAGGCACAGGTGAAGAGTTACCTGCAGATGCTGCTTAAGGGTGTCTCCTTCTGCCACGCCAACAACATCGTGCATCGGGTCAGTCCCAGTGCTGGTGGGGCTGGGCCTGAGGGCCGTGCACTGGGTCAGTCCCAGTGGGGGCCGGGCTGGGCCTGAGGGCCGTGCACTGGGTCAGTCCCAGCAGGGGCCGGGCTGGGCCTGAGGGCCGTGCACCGGGTCAGTCCCAGCAGGGGCCGGGCTGGGCCTGAGGGCCGTGCACCGGGTCAGTCCCAGCAGGGGCCGGGCTGGGCCTGAGGGCCGTGCACCGGGTCAGTCCCAGCGGGGGCCGGGGTGGGCCTGAGGGCTGGTTGGATTGGGCTGGACTAGCCCTTGGAGAAGATAAGGCCAGAGAGGGAGAGAGAGGAGGTGGGCCTGTGGGTGAGCACTCTGGGTGTGTCCTGCAGCAGGTGGGGACTTGGGCTGACCCAGGCGCTCAGCCTGCCAAGCCACCAAGGTCCTCCTGGGGCACTGGAAGAACGGATGCTTCCTTTGGTGCTCTCAGGACCTGAAACCAGCCAACCTACTCATCAGCGCCTCAGGCCAGCTCAAGATAGCGGACTTCGGCCTGGCCCGGGTCTTTTCCCCAGATGGCAGCCGCCTCTATACGCACCAGGTGGCCACCAGGTAGGGAGGGCTGGCTCCCAGGCAGGACCTAGCAGTGCTCCCCCTGGGAAAAGATGCTTCCGGCCTCTCTGGACTTGGCTAGTGAGGCTGGTATGGGGGCCGGGGTGACCTGGGGCAGCCTCCTGTCAGGCTGGTGACTTGGCTGTGACCACTTACCCTTCTCTTGCAGATGGTACCGAGCCCCCGAGCTCCTGTATGGTGCCCGCCAGTATGACCAAGGGGTCGACCTGTGGTGAGACTGTGGGCTGGGCAAGGGGGGAATGTGGGTCGAGGAGTCACCTTTTCCTCTCTAAGCGGCTTAGGGGTGTTTTCCTGCTGTGAGCTCCAGGCTGCCCTAGGCTATCTCCCCCGGTTTGGGTGTCTCTGAGGCGTTTGGATCAGTGTTCCTCTTCAGGACATTTTGGAGCTGGATGGGGGCTGGATGGGATCGGAGTGGTTGTCCCAGTGGGAAGTTTCCTGAGGTGTGGCGCCTCTGGCTACTGTGCAGGGAACTAGAGTCCAGGCTGCGAGGCCTGGGTCCCGGGGGAGTAAGGCTCTGAGCCTTCGCTGGAGACAGAGTGGCGTGCATATGCCTGAGGGTGAGGTGTGGCTGTGGAGGTCGGCCGGGAATGTGAGGGGGTGGCTGTGTCCCAGAGTGGGGAGCTCTGGGAAGCTGGGAACTGCCGAGGGGTTATTGCTGTCCATTGGAGGCGGAGACATGCTTGGAGGGGGGTTATGCTCTGGTTAGGCAGGAGCTCTTTGATTGCTGAGAGCCTCCTAGGCTACGTTGCGCATTCGTGGAGAGGCAGTGCTGGTGTGAGGAGACGTGTGTCCGCGGTGGGAGTGATGGAGCTGTGTTTAAGGTGTGAGACCATGGAGCTGGAGTGCGGAGACCGGTGCCCGTGCTGTGAGTCTGTGAGCTGTTTGGCTTCTGTATCTGCAGGGCCGTGGGCTGCATTCTGGGGGAGCTGTTGAACGGGTCCCCGCTTTTCCCAGGGGAGAACGACATCGAACAGCTCTGCTGTGTCCTTCGCATCTTGGGCACCCCTAGCCCTCAAATCTGGCCGGTTTGCAGGGGCCCTCAGGGGGGAAGAGAGGGGGAGGTGCCCTTCATTCCCCCCAGTAACCGGTGACTCCCCTCTCCTGTACTTTCTCTCTTTGGCCCCATGCTGCCCTAAAGTCCCAGACCATGTCCAGGCCCAGCGTGGGGGCTCTCCCTCCCTGCTGCCCACTGCCCCATCCTGCCTGCCCCTGGCACCTGCAGCTCTCTCCCAGCTGGGGGGGGAGGAAGTTCTGGAAAGGGTGGAGGCCCGAGGGACAAGTTCTGAGGACTGAGGACTGAGTGAGCGTGTGAAGACATGAGCGATGGGGCGAGAGTGGGGGGCACGGATGAGGCAGCAGCAGTAGCCTGAGCAGGTGGGCGACAGGGAGCGAGGACTGACCGAGGGAGCTGGTGGGCAGTGCTGTTCCTGAGCGCCCGTTCTCCTAGGAGATCACGGAGCTGCCCGACTACAACAAGATCTCTTTTGAGGAGCAGGCGCCGGTGCCCCTAGGGGAGGTGCTGCCGGACGCCTCTCCCCAGGCCTTGGACCTGCTGGGGCAGTTCCTCCTCTACCCTCCACGCCAGCGCCTTGCAGCCTCTCAGGTAGGGCGACCATGGCCCTGACCTCCTCACCCAGGCTCATGTGACTCAGGAGGTCAAGGTCCTTAGAACGTGTGATGGGGGCTCGGAGCCACCTGCCTCTCTTGAGCAGACCCAGAGGGGCTGCGGGCCGGACAGGGTGGCCCATTGGAAGGGTGTGCCCACCTCACAGAAGACAGCACCTCCGGTTACTGGGGACTCGCTTCCTCATGCCTTCATTCCTTCAGCAAGTATTGACGCAGCACAGGCATATTCCAGGCCCTGTCCTGGGCCTCGGTCCAGAGCGGACCCCTGTGGTGAGGCAGGGCACCCAGGCAGTGGGTTAAAACACGGGAGGTGTTTTCTCATGAGAGATGATGAGGCCCGGTGAGGAGCACCGGGCAGGACGGGTTGTGGCAAGGAGGCAGGGAAGGCCGCGGGGGGGCGGGGGGCGTGGGGGGTGCACAGTATGGGCCAATGGTGTCAGAGTCTCTGTGGCTTGTACCACTCCCCTCCCCACCTTGGCACTAGCAGTGTGTGTTCATGCATGCGCCTGCTGAGTACCATGTCACCAGTGCCTGCAGAGCATCCCGAGACCAACTTAGCGCTTCTCAGCCCCAGTCTAAGTCCCT
Source organism: Pipistrellus nathusii (assembly GCA_963693515.1). NCBI lineage: Eukaryota > Metazoa > Chordata > Mammalia > Chiroptera > Vespertilionidae > Pipistrellus > Pipistrellus nathusii. Next base: position 68,350,368 of record OY882867.1, on the reverse strand, counting down.
CCCCATTGTTCCCAGAATCTCCTCCTGCCCATTCAGTGTCTCCTCCCACCCGGCAGAGGGCGTGACCCTGTGCTGACAGCCAGCCTTCCCTCTGCAGGGCCCTCCTATGTAGTCCCTCAGGGGAGAGCCCAGGCCCTGCTGGCCCACAGGAGTCACGGGCTGGCGGCTGTTACCTCTGTGACTGCCTGTGACTCGCCCCCAAGGCCCACTCAGGGCCTTCCAGTGTCGGTGACCTCCACGTGGACCGGTCCCTCGCTCTGGCACCAGGGCTCCCTCTGTGTCCTAGGGTCTGTGCACTTCCGTCCCCGGGCCTCACATACTCCTCTCTCGTCTTTGTTCAAGTGCCACCTCGCAGGGCCTCATCCACCGCTGCAGGCCTGCACCTCGTCAGCACTAGACATTTGACACACTGACTCTCTTCTCTGTGGTGGGGCAGGGACAGGGAAGGTTTGGTTTCTATAAGCTGTTCCTTCTTGTCACCCCCAGGCCCTCCTGCACCAATACTTCTTTACAGCTCCCCTGCCTGCCCACCCTTCGGAGCTGCCAATTCCCCAGCGCCCGGGGGGACTGGCCCCAAAGGCCCACCCAGGGCCTTCCAACGTCCATGACTTCCATGTGGACCGGCCCCTCGAGGAGTTGCTGTTGAACCCAGAACTGATTCGGCCCTTCATCCCGGAGAGTTGAGATGCTGGACCAGCCCCACTGGCCTGTGTTCCAGAGCCTCTTGTCCTTCGGTTCCAGTCTCACTCAACTCACAGCCACACTACAGCCACACTGGGCTCACTCCTTACTGGTCCTGTCCCGGCCAGGCAATGAGGATGTCCAGCCCCAGCAGAGACGGATGCCCGAGGCTGACATACCGTCAGAAAGGGGCAGTGTGCCCACTACCATGCTGGCCATGGTGCTGCTGCTCCAGGCCCTGCCTTTCTGGCCTGGTGAGCACCGAGTAAGATGTCTTCAATTCAGAAACCCAAGGGGGAAGGGAGGTTTGGTTTGCTTTTCTTTTCAAGGATGTTAAACACGACTTCAGTTTTGAGATTTATTATAAAAACCCCAAGGAGTTCTGCCTGGTGTCTGCCTTTCTTCCGTTCCTGTCAAGGGAAGTGGCCGAGGTGGCATCCTCCCTGGTCTTCGCTCCTCTGTGGTGGCGGGGAAAGTGACCCCATTCACGGCTGCTCTAACTTTGGGGGCTTCTTAGGGGCTTTACACGACCGATCTTCCATTTGGAGGTGACCTGGCAGAAGTCCAGGCCCAAATATGGCTCAGGTTGTGAACCAAACACCTTAATCTGGTTTACAGACAATCTCCACTTTTGGAGAAGGATGAGCCAGAATCATTTGTGCCATCTTCTTCCTTAGAGAAGAAGGAGACAGGCATTCCTGAAACTCATTTGTTAATTCAATAAATCACAATACAATTCCATCTGGCTCTTATTCTTCTTATTTAATAATTTGGTAAGACAGTTGTAAAATATATGGAAATGTAAGTGTTGGAAGGAAGTAGAAATAAGAATAATGAAAGGGCTTATCTATTAGATACCACGACTTGTCAGAGGGCTGTAATAATTGAGACAGTGGTGTTGGTTCAAGGATAGTTAAAAACAGGCAGATTGGAGGAATTTATTCTTAGTAATCTTTTATTCTTAAAACTAGAGGCCCAGTGCATGAAAACCCATGCACTGGAGGTTGAGGGTGGTCCCTCAGCCTAACCTGCCCCTCTCACGGTCCAGGAGCCCTCAGGGGATGTCCTACTGATGCTTAGGCCCACTCCCCACAGCCTGGTCACTGTGCCCTGCTGGCCTACTCACCCCTCGCTGCCCCCCTGCCAACCTGGTTGCCCCATGCAGCCTGCTGTTCAGTTGTTTGGTTGTTGGAAGCTGCCCTTTGTCTTCACTAGCAGAGAGGTGTGGACATGGAGCCCGGAATGCTGGTGACCCTTGAGCCTAGGCAAAGGTCAGAGCTATGCACCAAATGGTAACTGAAGCAATTTTCTGATCAGATAGTCTTGTAAATCCTTACTGATAAGATAGTCTGTTGCTGGAATTGCCTGCCTAAGGGCTATAGGTGTATCCCAAATTGAATAAAAGATGGCAAGGCCTGAGCACAAGTAGAGTCCTTCCTGTTGCATTGGGCTCCTGCCTGGTTCCCCCAATTTCCAAATTATTATTTCTTGTCTAGTTTCTGTCACTTGCATACGGCCCTTCTCGAGAGCCCGAATCCTGAACCAAGTGGGACGTGGGTCATCACACCCTCTGCTGGCCTGGTCGCCCAATGCAGCCTGCTGTTCTGTCGTTTCTGTGAGGGCATCCTGACCAATTTGCAGATTAGTATAGATATTCATTCTGTGTCCCATGTGAATAAACTTCTGTAAGCACTGAGGACAGAGGTGACTAACCCTGCCACCTCTGCTTTTAGAGGGAATGTAAAACACAAACTCATTGTTGCTTTCTGGAGGGGAAAATGACCATCTCATATGTCTTTAAAGATGTTTTCAGGATCTGGCCTCTGCCTGTTTTCTCCAGCCACATCTGTGTCAGAATGTCTAGCTCAATTTCTGTTAACTCACCTCCATATAAATGGGGACTTTTATCCATACCCCTGACCATTGACCCTCAAGCAGCCCCACTCACATAAGACCCTAAACCTTAACCCACCCTGACCTTGACCTTAACTCTGAACTCTGTCCTGACCCTTATTCATCACCCTGACTGACATATACACTCACCTTCACCCAATTGTCAGACCCTTACCTAAACCTGACCTTGAACTTGGCATTGACTGTGACCCTCACCATAACTCTGACCCCACTTGTCATAGAACTTAACCTTTTTCATGAACTTCCCCATCACTCTCACAATAACACTGACCCTCTCTAATTGGCATTCATACTTTGATGCTCATCATGACCCTGATCCTGATGCTTAACATGGCTGTCATACTTATCCCGACCTTGACTTACCTTTGACAATGACTGTTACACTGGTCATGACTCAACACTATCATGAATGATACTCTTACTACACTTAATCTGATTGTGACTCAACTTCACTCTATCTCAACCCCTAGACTGAATTCTCATCTTAACAAGGACCATCATAGTCATCCACTCAAACCATAGAGCCTGACCTTGAACCACTCACACCATAGAGCCTGACCTTGAACTAGTCTGCACTTCAAACGCCCCTGATCCTACATTGACATTAACCCAAACCTCAATTTCACCCTGACCTTGATCCTCATCCTAACACTGACCTTAGAGCAGAACCTGGACTCACACTTGGCTGTGAACTTGCCGTGAAATCAAACTTGACCATCATTATGATGACCATCATCTTCAGCGTGGTCAATGACCATGTCTTGACCCATCCTTGACCTTAAACCTGACAATAACTGGTAGGTGGAATAATGCTCATCCCTCAAAGATGCCATGTTCTAACCTATGAAAATGTTGCCTTATGTAGCAAAAGGGCTTTGCAGATGTGATTAAGCATACAGACCTTGACAAGGGAAGAATATCTTAGATTATCCAGGTGGGTATATACACAAGAGAGAAGTGAAGGTAGGGGGTCTGAACTCGAGCAGCAATAAAAAACAAACCCCACATTGACTTAATTGACCTTGACAATGAACATCATGCTCCCCCTGAACTGACTATCCTAACCTTGATCTGGACCCATAACCTGACACTGATCCTATCCTGAATATCAGCCTCACCTGAATCCTGAACCCTACACAGAATTGGACATTCACTGTCAACCCAAGCACAACTCTTAATCTTACCTCACCCTGACAATAACCCCATGACCTCCACCAATCCTCTAATGGACACTCTCACCAATCCTCTAATGGACACTCAACCTGACCCTGGTCCTGACCTTGTTCATGATCTTGAACTTAAACACCCTGGCTCTAAAATTTCCCTTACACTGATATGGACTATGAACCTGATTCTGACACCTCTTTCTCATCCAGACCCTTAACCTGATACAGAATTTTACCCTGAACTAGACACTTGCCCTCACTCTGATTCTGACCCTTATTACTCTGTCCCTCATCTTACATTCATCCTATGATTCTGACCTGCTCTGACCTTGAACTTGGTCATGACCTTCACCCTTACATTAACTGATCTGATGTGGCCAGGGCCAGGATCAAGTCTCGAGTGAAGTTCAAGGTTAGGGCCCAAGGCAAGGGTGAAGACCAGGTTAGGGACCATGATAAGGAAGGCATGAGGTTTAGTTAGGGCTAGGGTCTGGGCAAGCCCCAGCGCCAACGTTAAGAGAGAGGCTGAGGGTCATTGTGAAAGTAAGGGTCAGGGCCAGGATGAAGTTCAGGGTGAGGGTGTCAGGATTAGGGTTAGGTGAAGGAACGAGGGGCTAATAAGGACTAGGGTGATGAGAGGGCAAAGTTGAGGAAGAGGGTCAGGATTGGGGCACATGGCAGGACCAGGGCCAGAGTGAAGGCCAGGTATGAACCAGGTGAGAGGGCCACGCCAAAGGTTAGGTTTAGCGGGGCGGGGTGAGGTGGAGGTGGAGGACTGGACACTTACTGGGAAGGGGTGAGACCACGGTGCAGGGCCAGCACACAGCGAGGGGTCCAGAGGTGCGGGTTCGGGGCCACTGTGAGGTCCAGGGAAGGTGAGGGGAGGTGGATGTTACTAGAAGGGGATCGGCGAGGGTCTGTGAGTGTCAGGATGAGGGTCAGGGCAAAGGCAACGCCAGGTGACGTCAGAGGCAGTTCCACGGCCAGGGAGCGGCATCCGTGCGGCCGCAGCGCAGCGGGAGGAGCCGCGAGGAGCGGCGGACCGGTCCCGGATTGGCTTAGTGAGGCGCATGCGCGGCTAGCAGGGCGGGTTCTCAGAGGCGGGCCGGGCGGAGATTGGCCCACGGGGCGGAAGCGCGGGAAGCGGGGCGGGCCCAAGACTGCGGAAGCGATGGGGCCGCAGCTGGGCGTACACGAGCTACTGCACGTCTTCTCCTTCCTGGAGGCCCGAGACCTGCTCCGTGCCGCCCAGGTGGACAAGGTAGCGCATCCGGGCTGGGGACGTGGCCCCTGAGTGCCCAAGGCGGCCCTTCTCGGTCCCGTTTCCCCGTCCGGGGTGGGGCTTTCGGCGACTGGAATCTGTGACCGGCAGAGGGCGCCCTGGGCCCGTAAGGTGGCTGCTGCCGCGGCCGCTGGAAAAGTCGCTCGGAAAGGCCCCCTCCCTGCCTACCGACCACCCGCGCGCTTGCATCTGGATTGCTCCAGAGATTAGTTTGGGGAGCGGTTTTCTGTCTGGAATTTTCCTCACTGGCTCAGCCTGAAAAGCCACCCCCCTAGCCCCTCCTCTAGGGGGCGACCTCTTCCTGTTTTTCTGCAGCCTGGCTGTGCTAAGTTCCCATTGAGTGCATAGTCTCGCCTGGGCTTCATCCCTGGTGATGCCTGCACTCAACTCTTCCTTCCTGGGACTCGGCACAGCTAGAAGCGCTTGTTTGCAGGGTGTATTTGGTAACTGCTCACCCCGTTACTCATTCCTAAGAACAGGGGTTTTGTCTTTTACGTCACAGACTCTTGGCGGCGGTGGTGAGACTGCACCTGGATTTGGCAACCTCGGTGCTTGAGTTCGGGCTAGGAAAGAATTCACAGCCAAGACTCAAACTAAAGAGAAAATTTACTTAGAAAATCACAGAGGTAGAGTAATTAGTAGGTAGAGGCAAAGAAAGGGCCCTTGAAGCTTTGAAGTGAGGATGGTAAAGTGACACCTGGGGGCCTGGGAAAGGGGAAGAAAGGCTCAAACGTGCTCCCTGGAGGGAGCGTCCTCCTTCAGGTTTTAAGCGGGGAGGTGTTAGGGGAGATTCCAGGGGAATAACTCAGGGGAATAGTCAGCAGCTTTTCATGTCCGTCCTTTCAGGGTCAGGATCTGCACTGATTGATTGGCTGGCACCAGGGTTGGTGATCAGTATGCAATGCAGCTGGTCCCGAGGTCAGCCCTGCTGTTGCTTATCTGGTTTTGTTGCTTTTCTGGGCCTGGAGCTGAAATACAGCTAAGGCCTAGATGTTGTCTCGAGGGAGGAAAAGTTAGGGGCAGGGATCTAAACCAAGTGCCCAGAGATATGAAAGACCAGGGGGTCCAAACCACATGACCAGGGACATGCTAGGGGAGGAAGTCACCCTGGGGAGGAGGGCCCACCCTGCAGTTGTCAGTCGCTATGACCTTCTGTACCTGGCCCTAGTCCCTGCTCTGCTCATGTCTGCCCAACTGCCTATCACACTCTCAATAAGTATTTGTTGAGTAAGTTTTAAAATAATTATTTTTACAACAAGATTAATAAACAGATGATTACCTGAGTCCTATAATTATAATTTTTTTAACCCCATGTTCACCACTGAGGTGAGTATCTCAGTTCCAGGACGTCCACGTGGTCCCACACAGGGAGGGAACTGCACCGCTGGCTGCTTCCACAGAAGCCGAGTTTGAGAGGGGAGTGCCCTAGGCTTTTTTACAGCACCAACATCCCAAGTTGTAGATCCCCTGTTAGGTAAAGTGAGGTTAGTAATCCCTGCCTCAGGGTGTACAGTTAAGGCCAGGGTTAGGAGAAACAAGATCTCAGTAGTGTTTTGAACTGGGAACTATAGAAAAGGGAAATGGGCTGGGACCGGTTTGGCTCAGTGGATAGAGCATCGGCCTGCGGACTGAAAGGTCCTGGGTTTGATTCCGGGCAAGGGCATGTACCTGGTTGCGGGCACATCCCCAGTAGGGGGTGTGCAAGAGGCAGCTGATCAATGATTCTCTCTCATCGATGTTTCTAACTATCCCTCTCTCTTCCTCTCTGTGAATAAATCAATAAAATATATTTTTAAAAAAAGTAGATTCTTAAAAAAAAAAGAAAAGGGAAATGGATACATTTTCTTGGCTGGTTTGATTTTGTAAAATACAAACATTACATTCCTACCTGCCAAAAAGACTACTTTAATCCTCACCCGAGGATACGTTTTTATTGATTTTAGAGAGAGAGGAAGGGGAAGAGAGAGAGAAACATCAATGTAAGAGAAACACTGGTTATCTCCCATATGTGCCCCAATCTGGGATTGAACCCACAACTGGATAGGGCCCAAAAGACTTCTGAAGGGCTGAGATATTTTGACTTAGGTGAGCAAGGGCTGTAAAAATGGAGCCTGGGCTCAGATGGGCGGCCGTCGTGTCTTCCAGGGCCTGGAAAGCTACGTTTCTGGGATAGGACCCTCAGTGGGCCTGGGCCACAGAAATTTCCACAGTAGTTCCCAGTGAAGCTCTGTAGGCTCCAGAATCCAGGGTGGCAGAGGCCAGAGAGTTCCAGAATGCAAGTGTGGGCCTTCCACATGCCACCTGAGCCTCTTCCAGAGCTGCTGCTGGGGGCACTTTGTAGACCAGGGCCCATATGGAGGCCTCCCCTTGGCAGCGGTTCCATCCCACCAGCTTAGCATCTTGGTATCCCTGGGGCCAGTGCCTTCATTTACTCCATCACAGCAACCCTCTTATAACCTGTGCCCTTGTTTCCAATCATTCCTTCTCACAGCAGCCAGAGTGATTTTCCTAAAACAGTTTGACACACCACTCTCCATTCACAATTCTCAAGTAGCTTAACACTGTTTTTTGCCATTATGACTTCCAGGAATTAGTCTTCAGCTCCTTTCCCCTGAACTTTATGTTCTAATTAAGGCAAATTACTTGTTGTCTGTCACTCATCTGAATCTTTGCACAGGTGGTTCTGTCTCTCCCTGGAATGCTTCAGCCATTCTCTTAAAGTGCAATGACCCATCCTTTGGGACTTGATCAGTAATCATTTCATTTCTGAACCCCTTGGCTGCATTGATTTGGTCATTCTCTCATTTCTTACTTATTTGGTGGTTTCTATTTCAATACTAGAGGCCCAGTGCATGAAATTCATGCACAATGGTGGGGGTAGGGGGGAAAGAAAGATGTGTTGTCCCTCAGCCCAGCCTGGACTCTCTCCAATCTGGGACCCCTCAGGGGATCCGGCCTAAACAGGCAGTTGGATATCCCTCTCACAATCCACGATTACTGATTCCTAACCATTTGTTTGCCTGCCTAATTGCCCCTAACTGCTTTTGCCTGCCAGCCTGATCGCCTCCTAAACATTCCCCTGCCAGCCTGATTGACCCCAAATGCCCTCCCCTGCTGGCCTGGTCCCCCACAGCTGCCCTCTCCTGCAGGCCTGGTTTCCCCCAAATGCCCTCCCTTGTAGGTCTCGTCACCCCCAGCTGCATCCCCTGCTGGCCATCTTGTGGTGTCCATCTTGTGACAATGTCGGGGCAGCCATCTTGTGACGACGTGAGGGCATTGCGGGAGAGGTGAGGGCCACCTAGGCTATTTTAAGAATAGATGTCCCTGAGAGAGATTCAAGATGGCTGCTCAGGTAGACATCTAGCCGCGGCAGCACACAACAATTTCAATGGAATACAACTAAGATGTAGAGTGGACATTGCCCAGAGCTAAAGGTAGTCGACTGACTGAAAATTCTACAACAAGAAGGAAAGAGAAAACCAGAAGAAAAATCAGAGGAGCTGAAAAAAAAAGTCTAAGGTATGGAGACATGCTGCACACCCGCCCGCACACGCGCGCGGAGAGGTCGCAGCCGGAGAGGAGGAGAGGGCGGGGTGCTGCCTGGCGTTCCCTAGCAGGAAGGAAATAAAACCCCCAGCCTGGGCTGAACCCCTGAACCGGCAGCGCTGAGCCCCCCCCTGGAACCGGCAGCGCTGAGCCCCAGTTATGGGCCAGACCCTGGGGACCCAGGCTCCGGCAGGAGGAGATGGGGCTGTGAGGTGGAAAAGCGGCGAAAAGCAGGGCCCCCGGAGTCGCGCGCAATGCGCGCGCAGAGGACTGAATGTTGACTCTGATGCTGGGTTACCCTAGCCGGAAGAAATAAGGCCTCCGGCGGCGCTGGGCCTCAGTCCGGACTGCTCCGAACCCCAGTTCTGGGCCAATCCCTGGGGACCCAGACTCAGGCCGAGGGAGACGGGGCTGTGAGGTGGAGTCTGGGGAGAGCGGTGAAAGGCCGGGCCCCCGGACTTGGGCAAACTGTGCGCAGAGGACAGTCTGTTGACTCTGATGCTGGACTCCCCTAGCGGGAAGGAGAAAAAAGCTCCGGGCTGGGGGAACGCGGTCGGGAGCGGGAGCCCCTGCCGGACGCGGGCCAACCGGGCACCAGCAAGGAGCCAGGCGACGGGGCCCCGGGGGGGGGGGGGTGCCCCTGAGCCTTCCACCGCTGAGCACAGGCAATGGAGCCAAGGCCGGGAGGCTGCTTCCTGGGCGGCGCCGTCCCCGGCAACAGGCTAAAACAGCGCAGGAGCCCGCGGAGAACAAAGGGGTGCCACAGGCCAACCTGCTGAGCTCCCAGGACAAGGAGGAAGAAACCAAAGAAGTTCTCAATGTGAAGAAATCAAGTGAGAGCAAAAGATAGTAAAATTACTTAAGAAAGAATACAAAGAAGTTCTTGAAAAATCAAAGACTAAGTCAGAACTCAACTCACCAGCCAAAATTGCAACATAAATGCGTTTTAAAAAAAAGAAAAGAAAAAAAAGGACAGAATGTTGGAGCAGTGGCGGCCAGGCCTAGAGTGGCCAGGCACAAGGCAGTGGCAGCCAGGCCCGGAGCAGCAACGGCCAGGCCCCAGAGCAGCAGCAGCCAGAACCAGAGCATCAACAGCCAGCACTGGAGCAGCCAGACCTGGGGCAGTGGCAGCCAGGCCTGAGGTGGAGGCGACCAAGCCCAGGGTGGCCAGTCCAGGAACACCCAGACCCGGAGTGGCCGGGCCCGGAGAAGCCGGGCCCAGAGCAGCCGGGGTGGGAGCAGCCAGACCCAGAACAGCAGTAGCCAAGCCCAGAGCATCCAGGCCGAGAGTGGCCAGGCTCGGAGCGGCCGGGCCCGGGGCAGCTGGGCCCAGAGCAGCCGGGTCAGGTGCAGCCAGGCCCAGAGCAGCGGCTGCCAGGCTGGGAGCGGCCAGGCCCGGGGGAGCAGGCGGGTCGGGTGCGGCCAGGCCCGGAGCAGCTGCTGCCAGGCTGGGAGCGGCCAGGCCCGGAGCAGCAGCAGCCAAGTCCAGAGCAACTAGGTCGGGAGTGGCAGTGACCAGACCCGGAGCAGCTGGTTGTGGAACGAACCAGAACAACAGAGGCCAGGCCCTGAGCAGCCAGGCCCGGAACAGCTCGCTCCTCGCCTGCCCCTGCCCCACGGCTGCCTCTCAGACATGGCTGGAAACTTTCGCGGGAACTTGAGGGTCTGCTGAATCAAGTGATGAAGGCTTAGATCTGGATGTGTTGAGTTAGTATAGGGCTGGGGTATTGATCTGTGAGTGCCTTGGGTGGGGCCTGGATGAGGCTAGTTGACCTATTGGGAAATGTCTTTTGTGTGAAGTGTATCATTGGGCATGTGGAGGTATTATTGATATGAGAAAATGCTGGGTAGCTGATTTGCTATCTGAAAAGGGATTTGCTATCGGGGAAAGGGAGGGAAGAAGAGACTGAACATAAACTGTGCACCTATGGATGAGGACAATGGGGGATGGGGAGGGGGCAGAGGGTGGGGTGGGAACCTGGTGGAGGGGGGAAGAAATGAGGAACCTTTGTAATAATATGAACAATAAAGATTGATTTAAATAAAAAATAAAATAAAATAAAATCATGAGAATAAAAAAAAAAAAAAAAAAAAGAATAGATGTCCCAGGAGGAGTTTTCATGAGTGCAGGCACTGGGTCTGATTTAGCTCTTCCCTTCACAGGGCCTGGCAGGCTAGGTGCTAACTGCATGGTGACTGAACAGCTATTCTTTTCTCTCTTCTCTTGTTAATAGGTCTGGAATGAGGTTTCAGGGACCAAGGAATTGTGGAGGTGAGTGAATTAAAGAAGAGCCAAATGTGTTTGGGACAGTGTCTGAAAAGGGGAGATTGGTATATAATGTTCACTGTTAAAATAGGGAAGAACCCAACCCTAGTCTTTGTTCTCATCTCTGCTGATAAGCTGGACGGGAATTTCCATTTGAGACATAACTAAATATATTTCAGTCAGCAGCTCAAAAAAACTTACACTAATGTTTTTGAGTATTCACTATGTTTCTGGCTCTGTTGAGTATACAAGAAGTAATAGCTCCTACCAGCATGAAACTGCTCTCTATTTGGGGCAGGAGACTTTTCTTTATAATGTTCTAAATATAAGAGATTTTATTAATTGAGTTGGAGGTTGATAGAAAGCAGGAGTACCAAACTCAGGGGAATAAATACACAGCAAATGAACACATGATAGTAGATAAATCAACAGACAACTAAACCACTTTTATTTTCATTCTTCTCTGATATAACAACATAGCTATATAGGCATGTATGATATTTGAACTTAAATAAGGAGAAACCAATTTGGCAGCATAGTAAACACCTGAACTTTCTGCCTCGCACAACAACTTCAAAACTACAACTAAAAGACAAAACGGACATCATCCAGAACCACAGGAAGACTAGCTGTGTGGAAATTCTACAGCTAGAAGGAAAGAAAAAAGCACACAGACGGGTGGCTTTCTCCCAGAGGTGCTTGCAGTGATTACTGCGGGACACTGTGACCCAGCACCATCTTAGGGCAGGGCTGATGGGAAGCCATTGCTGTTTGCTCCACCCTGAGACTCCACCCCATCCAAGCTGAGTGCAGAGGCTTTTGCATATGAATGGCCTGGTCCTTTGAATTCTAAACTTACCTATCAAGCTGCAGCTGAGTCAGTGAGGCCAAGAACATCCAAAAGAAGGCCCAAGACCCCACAGCAGCTTGCATTGCTTCACAGCTGGGCCTCATCTGGGCACCTCCATAACCCAAACGAAGAGGAATCTGCAGATCTCTCCATAGCTCCTGCTGGGTGGCCTCAAGCAGAGGCTAAATTAGCACCTCCTTGGAGATCCAAGAGCCAGTGTACCCAGGGGTCAGAGTGGGATCATCTAGATTACAACTCCTCAGATCCATAAGGGACACACTCAGGGGGCAGACCTAGTGAGCACCAAAGTCCCACTGAAGCAAGTCTTGCCTCATAAGAGTATCTCCAGCACAGAAGTTTTCCCAGCATAGACACAGCTGATCTTCACAGCCAGTTGGCCTAGAGGTCAATTCCTCCAGTGTTACCAGCAACAATCAAGGGTTAACTACAACAAGACTGTGCACACAGCCCACAAAGGGATGCACCAAGAGTGTCCACCTTAGGTAACTGGGGAGGCTGAGCCACTGGGCCCTATAGGACACCTAGCACACAAAGCCATTCTGTCAACTCAGGGAAGCAGCCAAAATGCGGAGACAAAAAAACAGGTCACAAATGAAAGAAATGGAGCAAAGCAAATGACTGGATATAAAGTTCAAAACCACAGTTATAAGGTTTTTCAAGAATTTTCTAGAAAAGGCTGATAAATTTAGTGAGACCCTTGAGGATATGAAAAAGGACCAACTAGAAATTAAGCATACACTGAAATAAAAAATAATAAACAGAGATCCAATAGCAGGCTAGTGGATCACAAGAATCAAGTCAAAGATTTGAAATACAAAGAAGCAAAAAACATACAACAGGAAAAGCAAAAAGCAAAAAAAAATCCAAAACTATGAAGATAGTGTAAGGAGCCTCTGGAACAACTTCAAGTGTACCAACATCCGAATTATGGGGGGCAGAAGAAGAGAGAGAGCAAGGTATTGAAAACCTATTTGAAGAAATAATGACAGAAAAGTTCCCCCACCTGGTGAAAGAAATAGACTTACAAGTCTAGGAAGTGCAGAGAACCCCAAACAAAAGGAATCCAAAGAGGATCACACCAAGACACATCATAATTAAAATGCCAAGAGCAAAAGACAAAGAATATTAAAAACAGCAAGAGAAAAACAGTTAATTACCTACAAAGGAGCACTCATACGACTGTCAGCAGACTTCTCAACAGAAACTATGCAGGCCAGAAGGGAGAGGCAAGAAATATTCAAAATGATGAATAGCAAGAACCTACAACCAAGATTACTCTACCCAGCAAAGCTATCATTCAGAATTGAAGGGCAGATAAAGAGCTTCACAGACAAGAAAAAGCTAAAGGAGTTCATCACCACCAAAACAGTATTACATGAAATGCTGAAAAGTATTCTTTAAGAAGAGGAAGAAGAAAAAGGTAAAGATAAAAGTTATGAACAACAAATTCATATCTATCAACAAGTGAATCTAAAAATCAAGTGAATAAAAAATCTGATCAGAATAAATTGATGAATATAATAGAACCAGGGACATAGAAAGGGAGTGGACTAACAATCCTCAGGGGGAAAGGGGTGTGGAGGATGCAGGAAGAGACTGGACAAAAATCTTATACCTACTGTTGACCAGAAGTCTTACCAATAACATAAACAGTTGATTAACATATTTTGTACATTATATATACTATATCATTATAATAAAATAAGCTAGAGAAAAGAAAATAATAAGATATAAGGAACAGAAACTACATTAATAGTACTGAACATTGAAAAAAATCTGCTTATAACCCTGGCCGACATGGCTCAGTTGGTTGAGCATCATCCTGTGCACCAAAAGGTCACCAGTAGTTTTTCCCGGTTGGGGCACTCACCTGGTTACGTGTTTAATCCCTGATGTGGGTCAAATATCAGTGTTTCTATATTTATCTTCCTCTTCCTTCCTTTCTCTCTAAATCAATAAAAACATATTAAAAAATCTGCTTTTGGTAGCTCTGTGCAGGTCAAACCCATGTTGTTCAAGGGTCAGTGGTATGCCCAAAGAACTACAGGAAATTAGTGGGACAATATCTTATTCAATAGAGAATATCAATAAAGAAAATTACAAAAAAATAACTAAATAGAAATTACGGAGTAGATAAATACAAAACTACAAATTAAAAATTAAAGAGCAGTTTGGAGCAGGCAGAAGAATCAGTGAACTTGAAGTTAGGTCAGATTATTCAGTCTGAGGAAGAGAATGAATATAAAGGTGAAAAAAAAAGATGAGTACTGCCCAAGAGCCTTTGGCACACCATTAAGTGTGCCCTCAATGCATAATAGAAGTCCAAGAATGACAGGAGAAAGGAAAAAGGAAGTACTTAAAGAAGTAATGGCTTAAAACTTGCCAAATTTGATGAACATTGTTAATTTACACATCTGAAAGCTCAATGAACTGCAAGTAGGATAAACTCAAAGAGTTTCCCATTGAGACACATAATCAAACTTGAAAGCCAAAATCAGTGAAATTTGAAAGCATCAAGAGAGAACAATTCATCATGTATAAGGGACCCCAATGAGATTAAAATTGACTTCTCATAAAAAACACAATAGAGCCCAGAGGCAGTGAGATTACAAAAGGAACAAAAAAAGACTGTCACACAGAATTCTGTATCTAGCAAAATGAAGGAGAATATTAAGACATTCCCAGATTTAACAAAAGCTCAGAGAGTTTGTCGCTTGTAAGCTTGCCCTACAAGAAATACCAAAGGGATTATTTCAGGTTGAGGACATTAGATAGGAACTTGAATTCACATGAAGAAATGCAGAGTACCATAACGTGACTACACGGGCATACATAAAAGGCAGTGTAAACTTATTTTTTTTATAACTGTTTCTCCTAGGTGAGGTAAAAGATTGCATAAACCAATAGCTGTAAATTCCTTTTGGGTACATGATGTATAAAGATATAATTTGTATGATAATAACAGCAGGAATAAGGGGGTAAGAAATGGAGCTATACCAGTGCAAAGTTTTTGAATACTGTTGAAATTCAGTAATTATTAAAACTAGATCGTCATAAATTAGTTTTTCAACGTAAATAAAATGTGAATTTTATTTGTCCTGGTCAGTGTCACTCATTATTTAAAGCATTGGCCCAAGCATCAAAGGGTCGTGATTTCAGTTCCTGGTCAAGGGCCTGTGCTTGGGTTGCAGGTTCGATCCCCAGCCCTGGTTGGGATGCATGCGGGAAGCAACTAATTGATGTGTGTCTCTCACATCGGTGTTTTGTCTGTCTGTCTATCCTCTCTTTGTTTCCCTCCCTCCCTTCCACTCTGTCTAAATATCAATGGGGAAAGTATACTCAGGTAAGGATTAACAAAAAGAAAAAAAAAAATTTTGTTTAAATTATTAAAAAAAAAGATAAATATCTTAATAGTAATTTCCAAAAACTATGAACTCAAAAAACTATGGTGTGAGAAGCAACAGGGAATTAAAATAGGACACTAAAAAAATTTAATATAAAAGAAGATAGTGATAGAGTATGAGAAGGAAAAAATGCATAGAAATATAGAAATAAGTAAATAACATGTAAATACTATCTTGTTAGCATATGGATTAAATACTCCAAAAAAAGGCAGAGATTGGCAGAAGGGATTAATACTTTATTCTGTCTATAATAAACACAGTTTAGATTCATAGGCTCAGGTTGAAAATAAAAGAATGGAAATAGATATACTATACAGTAATCAAAAGAGCGTTGGAATGGCCAACCTAATAGCAGACTTTAAGACAAAAAGTACAAGTTAATCCATCAAGATCTAAAATTTATAAACAGCCCAACTTTGCTCAGCAGTTGAGCGTTGACCCATAAACCAGGAGGTCAAGATTCAATTTCTAGTCAGGGTTCATGCCCAAATTGTGGGCTCCATCTCCAGTATGGGGTGTGCAGGAGGCAGCCAATCAATGATTCTCTCTCATCATTGATGTTCTCTCTCTCTCTCTCTCTCTTTCTCTTTCTTCGGCTTCCCCCCTCCCCTGTCCTCTCGGAAAGCAATAAAAAAATAAGATTTATAAACATATATGCACCTACTTTCAGCATCAAAATACATGAAGGGCTGACAGAATTGAAGAAAAAGATAGACAATTCAATAGTAAGAGTTAGATACTTCAAAATAAGCAGAGCCTTGGAATGGTCATGGCTGCATAACCCTAGATCTGCCCCTCTGTCCTCGGGCAGAATGACAGTCAGGACCTAATTCACAGAGTTGTTCTGCAGATCGGCTGGATACACACGAAGCACTATCCCTCACAGTAGTAAGCACTCCCTGTTACCTCACCATTCCCCCTTTAACAGTAGGGGAAATGTGGTCTGCACAGGCATAGTGAGATGGTGAAGCCGGGGATTAGAGCCTGGCCCCCTGGTACCACAGGACTTTCTGATGACTGTTCTGTCCTGCCTGGGACTGTGGTCTCTTTTCAGGCAGTTGTGCCTGAGACGCTGGTTCTCCTGTAAAGACTCCCAGGTGTCATGGAAACAGTACTATCTCTGCCGATCTGAGTTGGACTTCCGCATGCAATCCGGGCGGCCAGAGAAGGACTTTGTCTGCAAAGCCCTTGCTGGGCACAAAGGTAAGGCGTTGGGAGTGTGGTAGCTGCACGCTTTCCCACCATTCACTCCCCTGGTCCGGTCCCCTGGCATTTTGTGTTTGAGCCAGTGGGCTGGAAAATGCCCCTTGACGGGTACGTTCCATGCTGGGTGCAACATGTGTGTTAAGTCATTGACAGTCACTGTAACCCTGGGGGCGGGGGGTCATTGCATCTATTTCATGGTGATGGGGCTGGCAGGCTGTGGGCAGTCCTGCGCATGAAACCTAAGGCCTAGCCCTTTCTGTCCACCGCTGTCTCCCAATTCGCGCCTGTTGTGCTGAGGAGACAGAAAGGGAGGGATTGTCTCGCCTGCCCTTCATCAGGTTCACACTCCAGGCAGGAGCGTCCACTTGAGGCAAGTGTGTTCTCTTTCAGGAGAGATAGTGAAGCTGGCCTACGTCTCACCCAGCGAGTACTGCTTTGACAGGCGGGAGAAGTCTGTGGTGTGCACCGCGTCCTCAGACGGCACTGTGCGTGCCTGGCATCTACGTGAGGTGAGTGGCTGGAGGGGGCCAGGATGAGTCCTGAGAGTCTTCAGTCTCATTTAGCCATCACAGCGACTTCTGCGGTGAGGAGTGGGAGCCCCATTGTACAGGTGAGAAATCTGAGCGGCAGGAGGCTCAGACGCCGTGCCAGGTCATGCTTCAAACTAGAGTCTGAGTGATCACAAATGTCCTGCTTCTGACTTCCTCTGCACGGGCTTGTTTGCACAGTGGGGGGCGCTGCTGTGCTCAGTGCTGTGACTTCCATGTGGAAGCTGATGCTGGCCCCCTGGGCGGTTGAGCCCAGGGAACTGCAGCTTTTAGTCGCCTCCAGAGCAAGCTTAGTGTGAAAACCCTGAAACGATTGCACACGTTGCTGGTGCTCTTAGTTTAAAAGCTTTTTCTCATTTGATTCTCACAGCCGCTGAGCAGACTACTCGGCATTACCATCATCCTACTTTTATACAAGTGTAGACTGAGTAGTCTGAGTTTGTGGTCCTTGCAATTCCAGGGTTCTGCCTGGCCACACATGGGTGTAACCTGACTTACAATGGGTCCTTTCCTGGAAAACGGTAGTTACTTCACATTTCCAGAATCCCTCTACTGGCAACGGCTCCCTAGTACCACATAGTGAGGTGGGTATTTCTCTCTGCGGCTCAGTTCTGCTGGAAGTGACAGGTTCCTAGCACTTGAACATAGTGCACAGAGCAGAGGGTGGTCTCCAAGCAGAATTCTTTGAGCCTCTGCCTAACTCCCCACAGATCATTCCTCTGGCCCGGGAAGAGGGCACCCTGGATCTCAGCGACCTTGACTGTGACTGGGCCTTCCTTTTCCATCTGCATGAGTAGTTGGCTGGTGGGAGTTGCATTCTCGTACCCCTGTGCCAGCCTTGGGTCACCGTTGTGCCCAGACTTTACATTAGAGACCGTAAGAGAACGGGAGTGAGCTGTTTCTTTGGTGATGGCAGGTGGTGCTTTTGAAATGGCCCATGAGATCGGAGGCCAGTGGTGGCTGTTGATGTGCGAGCGAGTCTCTGGGAGCCCTAACTGCACACCAGCCCAGGATTCCAGATGCTGAGGGATTCCAGACCAGGTCCTTTAGGGACTCCAGGAACCTGGTGGGACTTGGGAAGGAAAAGCAGAGAGGGTGTGGGAGGAGGGTGGGAGGGCTAGAGCAGTTTTGGAATGAGTTATAGTTGTCTTTTTTTTTTTTTTTTTTTTTTTTTTTGCTTTTGAATATATTCTTTCTGATGGTATTTGGGATTCTTAGGATATACTATTAGCAGTGGGATCACTGGCTCAAATGGCAGTTCCATGTTTAATTTTTTAAAGGAAATTCCACATTGTTTTCTATAGTGGTTGTACTTGTCTGCATTCCTACCAGCAGTGCACTAGGGTTCCTTGTTCTCCACCTCCTCGCCAGCACTTGTTGTTTGTTGATTTATTGATGGTAGCCGTTATGGCAGGTGTGAGATGGTACTCATTGCTGTTTTAATTTGCAACTCTCTGATGATTAGTGATGTTGAGCACTTATTCATATGTCTCCAGGACATTTGTATGTCCTCTTTAGAGAGGTGTTTATTTAGGTCCTCTGGCACATTTTAATTTAATTGTTGGTTTTCCTTTTGTTGCTTTTATATATATGTCTGGGGTGTGGGTTTGTTTGTTTGTTTTAGATTAACCTCTTACCAGATGTATCGTTGGCAAAAAATGTTCTCCCATGCATTGTGTTCTCTTTTAAATTTGAGGCAGCTTTCTTTTGATGTAGTCCCATTTGTTTATTTTTTCCTTTGTTTCTCTTGCCCCATTAGATGTATGTGTGAAAATTCTGCTACATGAGATTTCTGATATTTTGTTGTCTATATTTTCTTTTAGGATTTTTATGGTTTCCCAACTTACATTTAAGTCTTTAATCCATTTTGAGTTTATTCTTGTGTATTGTGTATGTCGCCTGTACCTGTCCAGCTTTCCCAACATCATTTATAGAAGAGACTGTCAAATATTAGTTGAGCATAGTGGTTGGGTTGATTTCTGGGTTCTCTGTTCTGTTCCATTGATCTATATGCCTGTTCTTGTGCCAGTACCATGCTGTTTTGAATACAGGAGCTTTATAATATAACTTGAAATCTAGTATTGTGATTCCTCCAACTTTGCTCTTTCTCAAGATTGCTGTAGCTATTCGGAGTCTTTTTTGATCCCATATAAGTTTTTGAAGTATTTGCCCTAGCTCTGTGAAATATGCTATTGGTATTTTAATAGGGATTGCATTGAATCTATAGATTGATTTGAGGTAATACGGACATTTTAATGATTTTGATTCTACCAGTCTATGAACACAGTATATTCTTCCACTTGTTTATATCTTCTTCTATCCCTTTTTTCAACATCCTATAAGTTTTCTGAGTACAGGTTAAGTTTATTCCTAAGTATCTTAATTTTTTTTTTCAAATGGTAAATGAGATTGTTTGTTTGGTTTCTATTTCAGAAAATTCATTATTGGTGAATAAAAAAGCCATTGATTTTTGGGTGTTGATTTTGTATTCTGCTATATTGCTAAATTCATTTATTAAGTGTAGTAGGTTTTTTTTTTGTGGAATCTTAAGGGTTTTCTATATCAATTTTCTATTACAATATCATGTCATCTGCAAATAATGACAGTTTTAATTCCTCCTTTCCAATATGAATGCCTTTTTATTTCTTCTTATTTGATCACCAGGGCTAGGACTTTCAGTGCTGTGTTGAATAAGAGTGGTAAAAGTGGACATCCCTGTCTTATTCCTATTCTTAGAAGGAATGCTTTTATTTTTTGCCCATTGAGTATAATGTTCACTGCTGATTTGTCATATATGGACTTTATAATGTTGAAGTATGAAGCCTCTATTCCAACTTTGCTCAGAGTTTTTATCAAAAATGGGTGTTGGATTTTGTCAAATGCTTTTTCTGTGTCTATTGATATGATCATGTGATTTTTGTCTTTCAACTTGTTTATGTATTGTATCACATTTAATGATTTGTGAATGTTGTACAGGCTTGCATCCCTCTTGGTCAAGGTGTATGATCTTTTTAATATATTGCTGGATCTAATTTGCTAATATTTTGTTGAGAATTTTAGGATCTATGTTCATTGGGGTATTGGCCTGTAATTCTCTTTCTTTGTAGTGTCTTTATCTGATTTTGGGATTAGAGTAATGCTGGCTTCATAAAAAGAGCTTGGAAATGTTCCTTCCTCTTGGACTTTTTGGAATAGTTTGAGGAGTATAGGTGATAGTTCTTTGAATGTTTGGTAAAACTCCCCTGTGAAGAATGCTGGACCAGGCTTTTGTTTGCTGGGAGTTTTTGATTACTGCTTCTGTTTCATCAGTTGTTATTGGCCTATTCAGGTTTTCTGATTCTTCCTGATTCAGTTTTGAGTGACTGTATTTTTCTAGAAATTTGTCCATTTCATACACATTGTCCAATTTGGCATATAGTTATTCATAGTATTTTCTAGCAATCCTTTGTATGTCTGTGATGTCAGTGATTACTTCTTCACTTTCATTTCTGATTTTATTTATTTGGGTCATCTCTCTTTGTTTCTTTTTTTTTTTTTTTTAAATATATTTTATTGATTTTGTACAGAGAGGAAGGGAGAGAGATAGAGAGTTAGAAACATCGATGAGAGAGAGTCATCGATCAGCTGCCTCTTGCACACCCCCCACTGGGGATGTGCCTGCAACCAAGGTACATGCCCTTGACCGGAATCGAACCTGGGACCTTTCAGTTCGCAGACCGACGCTCTACCATTGAGCCAAACCGGTTTCGGCGAAGGAGTGGGTCTCTTTTGATTCCTCTTGATTGGTACCAGTCATGTTTTCTGAACATGTGTGACTTTTTCCTTCCCCAACCTAGGGAATTATCTGTCATTATTTCTTCCAGCAGGTTCTCTATCCCTTGCTCACTCTCTTCTCCCTATGGGTACATTATAATCCGAATGTTGTTTTGTTTCATGTTGCCCCAAAGTTTCCTTAAACTGTCCTCATGCTTTTAGAAAGTACTTTCCCCCCCTCTTTTTCTTAAAATATTTATTGTTGAAAGTATTACATATATCCCCCTCTCCTCCATTGTCCCCTTCACCAAGTTCCCTCCTCACCCCAGGCCTTCACCATCCTATTATCTGTGTCCATAGATAATGAATATGTGCATATATGTTCTTTGGTTAATCTCTTTCTGCCCCCTTTCCCCTTCTTGCTTAGATTCATTACTCTGTCCCATGTTTCCATGCCTATGGTTCTATTTTATTCATAATTTTATTTTATTCATTAGATTTCTTGTTCATTTATTTTGATTTCTAGCTTCAATTTTTTTTTTGTCTTCTTTTTGATTTCTAGTTTCAGTTGTTGGTAGATATGTATTTATTGCCATTTTATTCATATTTTTTATCATCATTCTTCTTCTCCTTCTCCTTTTCCTCCTCCCTTCCTCTTCCTCTTCTCTTCCTCTTCTGCTTTCTCCTCTTAAGGAATACCCTTCAACATTTCATCTAATACTAGTTTGGTGGTGATGAACACCTTTAGCTTTTTATTGTCTGAGAAGATCTTTATCTGCTCTTCAATTCTAAGTAATAGTTTTGCTGCATAGAGTAATCTTGTTTGTAGGTCCTCACTATTCATTACCTTGAATATTTGTTGCCATTCTTTTTTGGCCTACAAAGTTCCTGTTGAGAAATCAGCTGACAGTCATATGGGCACTCCCTTGTAGGTAACTGAATGCTTTTCTCTTGCTGCTTTTAATATTCTCTCTTTGTCTTTGGCCCTTGCCATTTTAATTATGTGTCCTGGTGTGGGACTCTTTGAGTTCCTCTTCTAAGGGACTCTCTGTGCTTCCTGGACTTAAAAGTGTATTTCTCTCACCAGGTAGGGGAATTTTTCTGTCATTATTTCTTCATGTAGGTTTTTTATATCTTCCTCTCTCTCTTCTCTGTCCGGCACCCCCATAATGCGAATGTTCATACACTTGTAACCTTTCTTCATATTTTTTTATTCTTTTTGCTTTTCTGATTGGGTGTTTTTGCTTCCTCATATTTCTGATTATTGGCTTGATTCTCAGAATCCTCTACCCTACAGCAGAATCCCTGTAAATGATTCTTCATTTCAGTTACTGCATGCTTAATTTCTGACTGGTCCTTTTTCATGTCTTTGGAATTCTCATTAAGATCCTTGAGCATCTTTATAACCATTGTTTTAAACTTGGTATCTAGTAGTTTGCTTGGTTTCATTTCATTACTTCTTTTTCTGGATATTTCTTCTATTCTTTCATTTGTGACATGTTTCTTGGTCTCTGCATTTTGGCTACTTCCATGTATTTGTTTCTTTGATTTGGGTAGAGCTGCTATATCTCCTGGAGTTGGTAGAGTGTCTTTGTGTAGTAGGGGTCTTGTAGGGCCCAGTTTTTTTATTTTTATTTTTTATTTTTATTTTGGTCTTGAGTTATAGGAGAAACTTGCATATTTTGAAAATTAACCCTTTATCGGATAGTTTGTAAATATTTTCTCCCATTCAGTATATTGTCTTTTTATTCTGTTTATTGTTTCCTTGCTGTGCAGATCTCTTTTGAATTTGATATTTGCTTTTAGAATCTGGTAAATATTACCTAGTACATAATTGTCCTGTATTACTTAGAGATTTTTAAAAAATCAGGAATGGTTGCTGAAATTTGGAAACAGGTACCAGTACTTTTGGGGCATTTGTTCATTATTCCCTATAGTTCTCCAGTTTAATTTGAATATATAATAAATTATTTGAACCGTCCTTGCATTTCTATAACCAACTCTAATAGAACATAATATATGTATTGCTGGGGCTCTGAATAATAATACTTAAATATTTTTAATCTCTACTCATAAGTTATATTTATTTTTATTTTGTTTTGGTCCTAGTTTTACAGAATGAATCAGAGAGCTTTCTAACATTTTTTTTTTTTATAACCTGAAATAGTAAAAGAATGCTTACCCTACAGATTGTATCTAAAAGTTAAACTTCATCTGGAACTGCTGTTACAATAAAAGCCTGAAGAGGCACATGAATGAGGCTGACTAGTTCCTATTGCCAGGCAGTCTCTTAGCCCTCTCTTTCACAGAAATGTGTGTCAGAGTAATCATTCATCCGTCACTCATCTGGTCAGCCCTGGCACATAATTATAATAACACTAGAAATCTAGTGCATTAGGTATCTAGGGGGGGAGGAATCCCTCAGCCTGGCCTGCATCCTCTCCAATCTGGGACCCCTTGGGGGGGTGTCCTAAACAAGCAGTCAGACATCCCTCTTGCAATCTGGAATCACTGGCTCCTAACAGCTCACCTGCCTGCCAGCCTGATCATCCCTAACCCCTCTGCCTGTCAGCCTGCTTGCCCCTAACTGTTCCCGCCTGCTGGCCTGATCACCCCTAACTGCCCTCCCCTGCCGGCCTGATAGACCCTAACTGCCTCTGCCTTGGCTCTACTAAAGTGGCTTTGTCCAGAAGGAAGGCAGGATGACCGGAAGATGTCTAATGAACATATTACCCTTTTATTAGTATAGATAGACAATATATGCCATTATTTTTGTGACAGCCAGGTTACTCTGTATGGAGGTAGAAAAAGAAAAGCAAAATCATTATCCCCTAATTTGGGAACATCATTTCCTCTAGGGTTGGGGAAATAAAAGTGGCACGATTGACTAAGGTGATTTTTCTTCTTTTTTTTCTTCCTTTCTTTCCTTCCTTCCTTTCTTTCCTTCCTTCCTCCTTTCTTTCCTTCCTTCCTCCTTTCTTTCCTTCCTTCCTCCTTCCTTTCCTTCCTTCCTCCTTCCTTTCCTTCCTTCTTCCTTCCTTTCTTTCCTTCTTCCTTCCTTTCTTTCCTTCTTCCTTCCTTTCTTTCCTTCTTCCTTCCTTTCTTCCTTTCTTCCTTCCTTTCTTCCTTTCTTCCTTCCTTTCTTCCTTTCTTCCTTCCTTTCTTCCTTTCTTCCTTCCTTTCTTCCTTCCTTCCTTCCTTCCTTCCTTCCTTCCTTCCTTCCTTCCTTCCTTCCTTCCTTCCTTCCTTCCTTCCTTCCTTCCTTCCTTCCTTCCTTTCTTTCTTTCTTTCTTTCTTTCTTTCTTTCTTTCTTTCTTTCTTTCTTTCTTTCTTTCTTTCTTTCTTCTTTCTTTCTACAAACCTTTCAAATCTTTGACCTTTACTCTGGGTAATGCTGCAATGTTAGTAGCATCTCGACCTATCACTAATCCATGAGGTGACATGTTACAATGCATTTAGTGTTTTCTAAATAAGATTGTCATAACATTTCCAAATACAAAAAAATATTTTAAAAATGTATTCCTGAATATAGTTCCAGAAGATGGTATATGAATGATGGCAAAACTTATATAGTACCCAGTGGTTCTACATAAAAGGACTCATACACAGTGAGAATGAGGAAGGACCCTACTACAGACAGAAATGAGAACATTTTATTTGCTGTTCTCTGGAGAATTCTATGGTTTGAGTTTGTCTTTTTCTAGCATTGACGTATCTGGTACTTCCAGCAGCTCCCAACTGTCCCCAGCCACGCCTCTCTTTTCTGGGCCACATCAGGTAGAGTCAGGGTCCCCAGGCCATCACTGGTCAGCATCTTTCTGCCCTGTTCCGCTGGCCACTGCTTCCCATTCTGAAATAGGCCCACTTGCTGCCACTAACCATGGGCGAACGCCCTTTGTCCTCCAAAGCTCACCCTCAATCTGTCTACAGGCCGAGTTCTGTCCCACTGATGGCATGTTAGCTGAGCAACAGAAATCAAGTGTTGATTTGTTGGCATGTGAGAAAGAAAGAAACTAGTGGAAGAATACTGAGATATCGGGTGTGGGGAAGGAGATAGAGATAACATAATAGAAAAAGGGTCAGAATAACCCAAATTGGAAAGAATCCTTGTGTGTGAGCTCTGGGACACTCAAGGACAGTGGCTAGTGAGTTGGTTCTCGGGTGCCCTGTCTTAATGGACCATGGTCCCTCTGGCACTTGGGCTCTTTACCTCTCCATCCCAGTTCTCAGAAACTTGGGAAGAGAACATGGAATTAACCCAGCTTGGGCCACTGATTTCCTGTGGGCATGGGCCTGGGCCTGAGCCTGGGCTGGCCTGTGGTGGTCCTGCTGGGTTCACTGTAGGGAAGTGGATGTTCTGGCCAGGGCAGATGAAGATATGCAACACAAACTATTCATATCCACAAGCCCTGTTAGCTTATCAGTGAAACTGACTACCCAGATCTGAGAGAGATGCTTTGTGTGGAGGCTCTGTGTGCAGCCATTCATGGCCGGGTCCCAGCCAGGTGTGTAGTGTTGGATCCGCCTCCCTGCCTAGCCTTCCTCAGCTGAGCTGTAGGTCACCACTGGAAGTGCAGCAGACGTATTGGCCAGTGTGCATGCAGGACCCCACCCTGGGTCCACTTGGGGATGCCACCAGTCCCCCCAAAGTCTCTACATACACACACTCAGCCACCTCCATGGTATTCCCTGTCCTGCTGTTAGTCCCGTGAGGATGGGGATAGGGTCCTTCCATCTGCATGTCCCAGTGTGGGCTGGTTGAGGGATGAATGAAAAGAATGTGTGTTTATGAAATAAACTGCTTTATGTAAGTTCTTGTATTAATTTTGTTGTTACCCAGGGCAAGGAGATCTGGTCTAGCCCTCTGCAGCCTGCTGCTCTGGTGAATTTGGTGACCTACCCTCAGCTGCAGCTGGTTGTCACTGTGGACGCACAAGGACTCATCAAAGTGTGGGAATCAGAGAGCGGGAGGGAGTCAGCCTCCTTCTGCCTGCCTACACCCTCGTCTGCATTGGAGGCCTCTGACCACCCAGAGGGCCCCTTCCTGCTGGTGAGTGACCTGGCTCTCAGGAGCCTCTGTGGGTACTAGCAGTCTCCCCAGCAAAGGTCACAAAAAACATTGGAGTGCAGGGCCACGGAGAGTTGGAGCATTGGGTGGATTATCAGGTGTTGTAACCTGGCAGTAAGGTGGGCTGAGAGTAAACAGTCTTCGTACCTGCTGCAGCTCACAACTCCTATCACCTGGTCTGAATAAACGAAAGCCCTTTCTGGAGAAGGATACCAGTAGCCCAGGCCTCACATTATTTCTCTTTTCCGACATAGCGTCCATCACACACCTAAAGCTAACTAGGGGATAAGAATAGTACCTCCCTGACTGGTTTGGCTCAGTGGATAGAGCATCGGTCTGCCCACTCAAGGGTCCCAGGTTCGATTCCAATCAAGGGCATGTAGTTTGGCACTAAGTACAGGAGGCAGCTGATCAATGTTTCTCTCTCATCGATGTTTCTAACTCTCTATCCCTCTCCCTTCCTCTCTGTAAAAAAATCAATAAAATGTACTTAAAAATAAAAAATAAAAATAAAATAATAGTACCAACTAGCCCTGGCCAGGTGGCTCAGTTGGTTGGAGTGTCATCCCATACACTAAGAGGCGGCGGGTTCTGTTCTTGGTCAGGGCACATACCTGGGTTGCAAGTTCAATCCCCATTTGGGTCAAGTACAGGAGGCAAACGGATCAACGTTTCTCTCTTTGTAAAACCAATAAAAACACATCCTCGGGCAGGGATTAAATGAAAATAATAGTACCAACAGAACTAGCAGATTAAACAGTAGACAATTTGAGAGAGCTATAGGGGCTTTGGGTAGTGTGGTTATTTGACACAGACAATAAGACACCAATGATTGCTATGATCAGGGAGGCGAATTTCAGCAGATAACTTAAAGCTATAAAAAATGACACAGACACAGACCACAGCATGGTGATTACCAGTGGGAACAGATTGTGGTGAGAGGTGGACTAGGAGAAAGGAGGGATAAATGGTGATGGAAGGAGACTTGACTTTGGTTAGTGAACACACAATACAATATACAGATGATGTATCATAGAATTTACCCCTGAAACCTATATAATTTTATTAATCGAGGTTATCCCAATAAATTCAATTACATTTTTAAAAGCTATAAAAATGATTTAGAAAATAATCAGACCAGGAAAACTGAAAAGCGAAGGTGAAGCGATCAGTGAGTGGACTTGATGGAGGGTGGGCAGTAGAACCACACAGATTGGGGAGGGTGGATGGAGCTGTGGGCTCTGGCAAGTTCTACTTCTTAGCTTAAGTGGTGACATGAATATTTTCTTCGGTAACAATTCATTGAGCTCTACGTTTGTTTTGTGCATTTTGCCATATATATGCTTTATACATCAATTAAAAAGCTAGAATATGGAAGGAAATTAATCAGCTTAACAATAACCCACAACCGGACCAACTTAGAATATGGAAGGAAATTAGTGAGCTGAAAGATAACAATGGTCTGGCACAGAGCCGGGATAGCAAGAGTGTAAATGCGGAAGAGAGGGTAAGAGATATAGACAAACTTCTGAGACATTGTGGACAATCACTCGTGGCTCTTGTGTAAAGGCAGCTTCTGATCCCGTGGGCCCATGGGGATGCCCGAGATGCTGACTTTTTAACCGGCTTCTTGGGAATATCAGGGCTGCCAGTTCTTTTGAGTGGCAAGACCACAGGATCTATTATATGAAAAAACCTAGTTCTTGAAATCCCCAGAGTAGGTGAGGCACCCTTTTCTGTAGTCTTGATGCTAAAGGATAGCCTGGCTGGGCACTAGATCCCTGCTCACACTTCTCTTGAATTTTGTGAAACTATTACTTCACTGTTTCTGTTTCTGTTGAAAAGTCTTACAGGTACCTGACTTCACTTGTTAGAAACTTGCATATTTAAACTCAAAGGCCTTCAAGATATTTTGAAATATTTAAAGTCAGGTAGTTTCATTGTGACATGTCTGCAATGATCATCTGGGTCACCCTTCAGTACATAGATTCAGGTTTTTTTTATTTTTTATTTCTAGAGAGTTTCACTATGTATGAATTTTAATTATTAACCTGTTAATGAAGTGTTCCTCTGTAGGAACTTGTCATGTTTATTAGACATTCTTGCCTATCTTCTTAGATACTTTCCAATTTACTTTAGCCTTTCATTCTACTTTTGTTCTCGTATTTGTTTTCTTCTCTTCTAGTGCCCTTACGTGTTCAGAGAATGTTTTCTCTCTTAGGTTTATTATCTTCATTTTTTTCCCCTTAATTCTCACCGGAGGATATTTTTCTATTGACTTTTTAGAGAGAGTGGAAGGGAAGGGAAGAAGCAGAGAAAGAAACATCGATGTGAGAGAGACATATCAATTGGTTGCCTCCCACATGCACCTGGACTGGGGCCAGGTACCAAGCCTGCAACAGAAGAACATACCCTTGACTGGAATTGATCTCGGGACCCTTCAGTCCACAGCCAATGCTCCGTTCACTGAGCCAAACTGACAAGGGCTATTCATTTGTGAAGTAACTTTTCTTTATTTTTTCCTGATGCTTTCATTGATTTTTTTTTTTTTTTTAGAGAGAAAGAATGGAGAGAGAAACATCGATGTGAGAAAAGACATCTATTGGTTGCTTCCCGTATGGCATTCTGACCAGGAACTGAACATGTAACCTGGGCATTTGTCCTGACTGGAAATCAAACTGGCAATCTTTTTGGTGCATAGGGCCATACTGTCCAGGTGAGATAACTTTTTCATCAGTGTATCTTGTGCATTAATTTCTCTTATTATCTTGTGGTTTTTTTATCTGTTTCCATTATGAATGTTGAATTTCTGGTTCCAGATGTCCCTTCATATGCTTGTATTGTGATATTTAACTCCTGACCATGTGTCTATAGGTCTCTGGTTCCTGGTGGAATAGTTTTACCAGCTTCAATGTGTTGCTTCTCTCTTTTTCTTTCCATGATCTCGTTTGTTGCCATTTTTTGTGTGTTGTGCAGTGTTTGTGTTTTCTTGGCCAGTACAGACGAGTGTTTTCAGGAATAGGAAGTCCAGATTGTGTTCCAGGTGCAAATGTCTGTGAAAAATGTTCTTCTAAAACAGGTGATGACAAGTCATTCAAGAAACGAAGCCCTTGACCATTAGGAGAGAGAAGCTAATCTACTCCCATATCACTCCTCTGTGGAAATACATTCAAAATAATTAAAATTAAATTAAAAGGCAGTTAGCCCTAGCTGGTTTGGCCTGTGGACTGAAGGGTTCTGGGTTCGATTCCGGACAAGGGCACATACCCAGGTTGTGGATCGATCCCCAAGAAGGGGATGTGTGCCAGCCTATCAATGATTCTCTTATCATTGATGCTTCTATCTCTCTCTACTCTTCCTTCCTCTCTGAAATCAATAAAAATATGTTTTTAAAAATGTAAAAGGCAGTTATAAAATTACCCGAGAGATAATTGAGTGATTTTTAAAATCAATCTGGGATGTGCCCAGCCTTGCTAGGCAAGACAAAACCTGGAATTGAAAAAATACACAGATTTACCTAAAAAATTAAAAACGTCTGAACAATAGGGCATTATAAAATTAAGACATAAAAAATCAGGAGAAATCATTATCTTATTTTAAAAATCATTAATATCATATTATTTGAAACAGAGAGATCTAGTAGAAAAATAGGTGAATACATGAATGGTCAACCCATAGAAAAAGTACAAGAGGCCAATAACGTGTAAATGTGAAACCCAACTCAGAATCAAGGAAGTAGCATCACGACAAGGCTTTTGGCCCACTGGATGAGCAAACATATTAAAAAATTGGTATTATAACAAGTTTGATGAAAA
Organism: Pipistrellus nathusii; assembly: GCA_963693515.1. NCBI lineage: Eukaryota > Metazoa > Chordata > Mammalia > Chiroptera > Vespertilionidae > Pipistrellus > Pipistrellus nathusii. The sequence goes on along the minus strand of OY882867.1, from coordinate 68,320,848 downwards.
ATATTTTATACATGGCAAATAAGGATATAGATTGAACACTTTTAATAAAGCTTTCTTTTTCCCCTGTTAGTAGTTTTAAATATGATACTCTTCGGACCTAACAATTCCAGTTCTAGGGACCCCTCGGGAGGAAATATTGGCATTGTCGCACAAAGATCATTCATGGTAACGGAATTTGTAAACAACCTAAATTTCCATCAGAACGGATGAAGTAAAAAGTCCTGGAAGAAAGTCCTTTGATGAGAAAAGATATTTGGAAACAGAAAAGACAGGCAGGCTGCAGAATAGCATGTGAGCATGAGGGATAGCAAGGGCTTCTGTGTGGAGGGAGGAAAGGGCTTGCTCTCATATTGTTTGAGTAACTCATTACTTTTGACTTAAGTGGCATTTCACCCCAGCGAGGAAGGGGTTGTGTGGCCCCCTGTTCCTTGGGCGAGGACAGGAGAGCGCAGGTGGTCACCGCACTTCGCATTGCAGGTGGCCTGTGCTGACGGAACGCTCTACACGCTGACGGTGCCCGGGCTGCAGCTGCTGTCCAGGGTGAGCGTGTTCCCAAACCAGCCCGCCAGCCTGCTCTGCTCCCCTGACTGCCAGTGGGTGTTTACATTGGCCGAGGACTCAGACCTGAGCCCCAAGGTCAGTGCTGGGCTGTGTCCCTGGTCCCAAGGGCAGGCTTTGTGTGCACAGGTGGTGGGTTTGTGCCCGGTCTTGCACATGCACCTGGGAGGGTGCCTTCTTGCACAGGGCCACGTCTGCGGCCGCTCAGGGCCCCCAGCTGGGCAGTGGGGGTGCCCACTGCTCCCCGGAGCCGCTGTTCTCTCCAGGCTGCTGTATTGCCCATGGGTCGGAAGGGGTTCGTTGGCTAGAGAGGACAGAGTTCTGAAGGGGCTTAAGGTTTTAGGGACATCTCAGTGGAGTGTCATAAGACATTCAGCGGCTTGAGAATTGAGCTTCCATGAGAGAGGATGCTGAGTGTGGGACAGCATCATTGCCTGGACAGGCACAGCATGCCTGCTTCGTGGCCAGCCCATGGCACTGAGGACCACCACAAGCACCAGAAATCCGGGACCCAGGGAGTGTTCTGGTGATTTCTGGGCTCAGAGATGTCCAGCCTGAGTGCCAGGAACCGACCTGGAAAATTAGGGCGGAGTTGGAGAGCACTGGAGAGGGTCTAAGCCATGCTGGCGGGTGGATGAGGCAAGCCAGGAAGAGAGCAAGGACAGGCAGGGCAAGAGGGCGGCAGGGCTGGGGCCTGGTACCAGGGAGGTGAGAGGTCTGCCGGGGCCATGGAGAAGAGGCTTCAGGCAGGGGGCAGGTGGGGGCTGGTCACCGGGAGTGGGACTGCTTGACAATCAGTCCTCAGGACTGACAAGAAGTGTTTGAACCAGACTGCCTGGAAGTAGGAAGGGAACCTGCAGGCAGACACGGGAGGCAAAAGTGAGACAGTGAAGTGCAGCTGCTCCACAGCAGGAGAGCCGTTTACTGGATCCACTCAGCTGCCCTCACTGGGACCCGCGGACCCAGGCCTCTCTCGTGGGCTGGGCTTAACCTCATTCCCTGGTTCAAGCCATGTGGGAAGGAGGGTCTGCAAGTGGCACAGCCGCTCCATGACACCCGTAAGGCCTCTGGGGGTGGGTCCCTGCGCAGAGCCGCGCGGAGGGACTTCAGAGTGCTCTGGGGTCAGAGACGTCTCCCGTCATCGCACTGAGGCCGCTGGTGGTGTCCCCAGGTGTTCCACTCGCAGTCCTTGCTGTGTCCCCCAGAAGACGAGCCTCCTGTCTCCACTGCACTCCCCATCGGGCTGACCTCCAGAGCCTGCTGGGCCCCCGAGGAGGCAGCCAGGCTGGCGGTGTTGCACAGAGATGACAACAGCGTGCAGTGGGTGGTCACCACCTACGAGCTGGGGGCTAAGAAGTGCAGGGATGCAGCGAACATTCTGGGTAAGGATCCCCTATCGGGACTGGGTCTGCCTGGCACGTCATTGCATAGGATGCTTCAAGCGCAGATCCCTCATGTTTCCTTAGGGGCCCTTTCTTGTCTCGCAGTGAATATAGTGACACAACAGCTGTTTCCTTGTTTGTGATGTTACGTGCTGGGTGGGTGGTCGAGCACCTGCTTTGTGTCAGGCCCTATGCATAGCCCTGAATTCAGACATTAACTTCTGTCCGCTTACAGCCTGCCCTCTCCTAACTTACTCTCCTGCTTCCCTTCGCCCTGCTTCTTTTCCCTGTATGAAGGCATGTTCTCAGCGCCGAGTGCAGGCAAAGATGAATAAAAGCCACAACTCCCTCTTCCCCAAGGAGCTCCTAGTCCAGTAGGAAAATCAGATCCACAGCCCGCTCCTGCCCTGTCTCCGAAACCCACACCGCTCTAGCCATGCCTTTCCGCTGGTCCTTAGCATGTTTTCTGTGGTATTATGACATCATGTCATCATTTGACCTTAATTTTCATTCTGAGCTTCCTGGCAGCTGAGGAAAAAGGGAAAATGGGATATGTAATAATCCCTAGTCTGAAATGAGAAAGCGCATGCATTTTTCAAAAGAGGTAATTTTTCTTCCTGGTGCTAAATTCCATCAGGAAGTGATCAAGTTGATTTAAAAAACAAAACAAAACAAAACAACAACCAAGGAATGCCATAGGTGTAAAAGACTGTCTTCAACAGTAGTGTTTGGCAGATGTTGTAAATGCCGTGGTTCTCATGTGGCCCTTTTCCATCGCAGCCTGCCTAGCTGAGGAGGGTAGGAGGAAAGGAGTTCACTCCCCCCGGTCTCTGCCTGGGCTGTGTGCCAGGTCCTGTCTCGCCCACACGCACGGTCCCCTGTGAGACACACCGCATTCCGTGCGTTGGAGCCTGGGCACGGGAGGCGGAGGGAGTAAACGCGGTTTAGCCGTGAACGCTGCTTTCGCTCTGAAGCCTTGTTCTGTTCAATGTGCTGCGTCATCTCAGGCGAGGCACGCCTATCCCACGCTCCAGCTGCTGCCAAGAATGACCAGCGGTGTGTTTTTATTTCAAAAAGTACAACAGGTCACAAGTTTCATCCTGCCGGACACCATGATGCCCCCTCACCTCATGAAGGGGCACGGCTCCCAGGTGGTGCTGCTGGGGTCGGGGTCTGAGCTGGTCCTCTTCACCATACACGGCCTGCGGCTGGCGGCCTTCCAGGACCATCAGAGGCCCATCACGTCCCTGTATGTGGTGAGTGCAGCACCATCCGGCCCGAATGGAGGGGCCCTACCCCGGAGCCCACATCCCGCCTCATGTAGCTTTTCATTTCAAGGACCAGAGCCGAGTCATCACCTCTTCTTTCGACCTCTCCTTGCGAGTCTACTTGTGGAAAAAGGAGAATAAGCGTCCTGTCCTCAAGAGCTGCTGTTACTTGCTCGGGGGCTCCCACCGCTGGGCCAGGTAATTGCATCTGATTCCTCCTCTACCTATAAGATGGCCTCTCCTGGCCTCCCTGCAGTACCTTTTTGAAAAATAATTTTTTATTTTTAATGTCTAAAGTTTTATGTATGTCTCCTTTTCCCCCACTTGACCTCCTGCCCTAGCCATTCCCACCCTGGGCAAGTCCTCTCCCCTTACCCCCCCTCCCCCGCCCGGCCCAGTGTCCTGTCCATTGGTTATGCTAATATGCATGCATGCAAGTCCTTTGGTTGCTCTCTACCTCCCCCTCCCCCATCTCCCCTGCCGTTTGTCTCTGGATCTATTCTTGTTCATCAGTTTATGTTGTTCATTATATTCCACATGTGAATGAGATCATGTGATATTTATCTTTCTCTGTCTGGCTTATTTCACTTAGCATAATGCTCTCCAGTTCCATCCATGCTGCTGCAAATGGTAAAATTCCTTCTTTTCTATATCAGCGTAGTATTCCATTGTGTAGATGTACCACAGTTTTTAATCCACTCATCTGCTGATGGGCACTTAGGCTGTTTCTAAATCTTAGCTATGGTAAACTGGGTTGCTGTGAACATGGGGGTGCATATATCCCCCGCAGTACCTTTTTAAGGGTTCCCTTGGAAAGAATGTGACTGGAACTTGGGAGTCCTAGCCTAGCTGCCCCTCACTACTTGGGGACCCAACGAAAGGCACTGGTCAGAATCCCTTCCCTCCTCTTAAAAAAAGATGTTCTGCATCTTCTACCCGGTCTCCTTAATGTACGAAACCACCACCCACAGCTGGCATCACCCCAATGCCCCGATGCAGTGGGGGTGCAGAGGTGCGGGGTGGGGCCTGACAGCCCCGCGGCCCAGACTTCTCCCCACTTCCTAACCCACACAATTCTGAATTCATTACAGACCCTGGTTGGAGAAGGGGTCTGTGGGGGCAAGACAGTGAAAGTCTGAAAGAAAGCAGTTTTGCAACATGCTTTCAGGTTAATAAGTTGGAACCACTTACACGAGCTTTCTTGCCAGAGTGCTATAGGGAGGACAGGGCTTCCAGAGTTCACATTCCCTCTGGGACAGTTGTCAGTCTCTTGTCAGGAGATAGGCAGTAAATCTAACCTCCTGTGACAAACATCTCACAGCTATTTTAAATTTTATTTTATTTTTCCCATCACCATTTATTCCCCCATACCCTCCCCCCGCCCCCCGCTCCCTACATCACCACACTTGTCTGTGCCCATGAAACATCTTACAAATGTAAATGAAAAAGTACATTGCTCCAAACCAAATATTAAAAATTACAGATTTCTGTAACAAAGCTACGTATTTTTTGAATTGTAAATCAGTAGTTGTTTGAAGACAATTATTAGAGGAAATTCCTAAAGCAGGAGAATCTTAGTTCTTTTCAGTAAATAAATACAATTTTCTGGAAAGATTAAGAATTAGTAGAGTCAAATTAAATTTTAGGAGCATTGATCTGTAGGTAGTTTTTAACCCTCTCAACTTTCTAAACAAACGTAAGGCCAACTCAGGCTCTGCATTCTGAAAAATATTGGCACTAACAACTGCTTCCCTCAGAATTCCTCAGTAAATTCCTTGCATGTTGGAGGTCTGGGCTGAACCGAAGTGTCTGGGAGCTGCCGTCCGTGTCCACATTGGCAAGTGGTGAAGTTCTGTGCGTCTGATGGTTCACTTGGGGATGCATTTGTGCCTAGGTTCCCTGCCCGTGTGAAGTGAGCCCTCTGTCAGGAAGAACGGTGATCTCTGACCAGGGGCAGGGATAACCTCCCGCTGGGGAGATGCATGCAAACGCTTGTTGCCTTGTTCAGGTCAGCCTTCGGGGGCTTGTGCTTACCTAGTTTTCAGCCTCACAGATGCGCTATTTCTTTCTTTTTATTTATGACTTTACGGAATTCTCTGTTACATTCTTTACTGCAATACTGAGTAGTTAGAACATCCTCTCTCTGACATAATACTGTTCTCAACTTAGCAAGCGTCACTTCTAGAAACTTCTTTATGTCTTTTTAAACACTGCACTGTATGTATCATAAAGCAACGTGCACCCATTCGCTGTATTGCACTGCTCTCATCATGGTAAGCAAGCAGAAACTTTGGAATCTTCCATTTCACATGTGCTTTTAAACACTGCGGTACATGCATTATAAAATTGTAAGCACGTCCATCTGCTGACGTGACACTATTTTCTTTTTTCTTTTACCAAATTGCTTTAATAGAAACAAGTTTCCTTATGTCTGAAAAACAAAACTTAAAAATCAGCAATACTTTCAACAAAACTTATAAAAACTATGTAATTATTTTCTGTTCATTCAATCTCATAATCAATTTTTGTATCTCCTGATTTTAAAAAAAATTTATTTTTTAAAAATTTTTATTAAATTATTATCTGTGTACATATACCCTTGCCCCCTCCCCCCTATACATGCCCTCCCTCCCCAGAGTATTGTCTCCATTGGTTGTACTTATATGCATGTATACAAGTCCTTCGGTTGATCTCTTATCTCCCCCAGATCTCCCTATCCTCCCTGCTGTAATTTGACAGTCTGCTTCTTGCTTTACTATCTCTATATCTTTTGGTTCTTCTGTTTATAATGTTCTTTATTATCCATAAATGAGTGAGGTCATGTGGTGTTTTTCTTTCATTGACTGGCTTATTTCACTCAGCATGATGTTCTCCAATTCCATCCAGGTTGCTGCAAATGATGAGAATTCCTTCTTTTTTATGGCAGCATAATATTTCATTGTGTAGATGTCCTCTTTGGATTCCTTTTGTTTGGGGTTCTGTGCACTTCTTGGACTTGAAAGTGTAATTCTTTCACCAGGTGGCAGAAGTTTTCTGTCACTATTTCTTCCAGTATGTTTTCGGTATCTTGCTCTCTCTTCTTCTGAGACCTCCATAATTCTGATGTTGGTTCTCTTGAAGTTGTCCCAGAGGTTTCTTACATTATCTTCAATTTTCTGGATTCTCTTGTCTTCTTGCTTCTGTGGAGAAGTGTCTTCTGGCTCTTTATGTTCCAAATGTTTGACTTGATTCTTGCGATCTTCCAGTCTGTTTTTAGGACTCTGTATAATATTTTTTTTTTATTTCAGACAATACATTCTTTATTTCTAGTTGATCCCTTTTTATTTCTAGTTGATCCCTTATCATATCCTCAAAGGTCTGGTTTATTTTATTGGCCTTTTCTAGGAAATTCTTGAAAAACCTTATAAGCGTGGTTTTGAACTCTATATCCAGTCGCTTTTTGTCTTCTCTTTCGTTTGTGATCTGTTTTCTTGTCTCTGCATTTTCGCTGTGTGTACAGCCTTGTTGCAGTTAAGTCTTGATTGTTGTTGGTATCACTGGGAGGAACTGACCTCCAGGACAACTGGCTGTGAGGATCAGCTGTGTCAATGCCAGGAGACAGCCTTATTCGACTAGACTTGGAAAATTGCAAAAGCCTCTGCTCCGCTTGGATGGGGCAGAGTTTTAGGGTGGAGCCTACAGCCTTGGCTTCCGTCAGCCCCACCCTATGAGGTTCCTGAGTCTCAGTGTTCCTCAATGTCCTTTGGTACTCGCTGCAAGCACCTCTGAGAGAAAGGTGCCCTCGAGTTTTGCGCGCTACCAAACAGTCTAGGCTCTCCCCCCATGAGCCCGGAACTGGGGTTCAGTGCAGTTGGAAGTGGGGATCACTGCGATTCAGGCAGCTACTCCCAGGAGGGTCCAAAGCTGATATTCCCACTGCAGAAGTGATAGTATTTGCTAGTTGTTACAGATGAATGCAGGCTCTCAAATGTGGCTGGGTGGAGGAGGCGTGAGGATGTGTGTGAAGGTGCTATTGCCTACACATTTGTCCTTGTCTCAAGTTAACATGCAGCATGTCCTTCCCTTCGCAGTGGATTTACCCAGGTGGAGAGTGACAGCATGAGCATTGTGGGCGTGGAAGCCAGAAACACTGGTACAAGTATTCTACGGTCATACTACTTCCAACTGCAGCGAGACCAAGGTAACTGCATTGGTTAAAGATCATCTCACTTTGGTGAATAGCTTGTGTATATACAGACTAAAATGATCTTTTAATCAACATTGGGAAAGGAAGTGATTTTCAAATGCCTTCTAGGGGCAGGCACTATGCTATTTGAGTCTATGTAGATCATCACAGCAAACCCATAACATAGGAATGATTCTCTCTGTTTTTCAGACAAGGAACAGGAAACGTAACAGGAGAGTCCTTAACCTGTTGTTGGCCTTTGTTCCAGCTCCCTAGCAACCTGCCCAGCGCTATTCAGATAGTAAGTGGCAGAAAGGAGAGAATGCCCAATGGGGGCCTAGAAAGCCTATGCTTAAAGTGCTGGGGGTGTAACAGAATCATTTTTGTTGTTCAAATATGTAAGTAAATGTATTTTATCTTCTTATTCTTGTGCAATGTGCTTTAGACACATTAATAGAGTTCTTGCTCTCATGTCGATGAGTTTCATGGCACTGCATCATACAATTGTAGGAAGACTTTTGTATTTTTTGACAGTGGTGCCCCTGGACTTGGCCCACCCAGAAGCCCTGACTGATGTAGTAGTCAGAGTTCTAATTGTAAGCAAGAGGAACAGCAAGCTGGTGAGTCTCTGTGAGCCTTCCTCAGATCCTTTCATTAACTCCCGATGTAGCCCAAGACATTCTGTATTAAGTGGATATAAAACATTAAAATATTCTCTCTAGCAATCGACCACGAGTGAAGTCTTTACAAGTTTTAAAATAGTAATTGCTAATTATAATTCAATAATTCTTTTTTTTTTTTTTTAAGAGTGCCTTTGTTACATACACACAGAAGATAGAAAACATTTTAAGATAGATGGATTAAGTAGAAATAAAATCTCAATGAAATAGGGGCAGAAGATAATTTTCTTGATAAAGGAAATCTAAAAGAAACAGCAATCATGCTTAATAATTAGAAACATTTCCACTGATGTTAGGAGCAATGTAAGGGTGACATCACCACTATAATTATTACCTTGGAGGTCCTAATAAATGTAATATGGTTTAAAAACAAAACTGGTTTCTAATAATATTAGAAAGAGGTATATTAACCATAATTTCTAAAAATATATTATCTTTAGAAATCCAAGAAAATAATTAGAATTAGTAAAGCAAAATTCCTCATGATTGGTGATTTAGTTATATACATATTAAAATTAGTATATCAACAATTAGAAAATACAATAGGAAAAGTATCCCATCACAGTAACAGCATAAATTATATCTTGAAATGATCTTTTTTTTTTTTTTAATCCTCATCCAAGGATATTTTTCCCATTGATTTTTCTTTTTAAGGGAAGGATGGGAAAAGAGAGAGAAACATCAGTGTAAGAAAGATACATTGATTGGTTGCCTCCCTCATGTGCCCTGACTGGGCCTGGGGAACAAACCTGCAATCTAGAAATCAAACCTGTCACCCTTTGGTCCATAGGCAACACTCTAACCACTGAGCAATGCCAGTCAGGGCATCTTGAAATTATCTTTTTTTATTTTTTATTTTATTGCTTCAAGTATTTTAAAGAGTAGTACATATGTCCCCCCTTTTTTCCCCATTGACCTTCCCCTGGTATACCCTACCCCCCAGTATCTTGCATCCATTGGTTATGCTTATATGCATGCATACAAGTCTTTCGGTTGATCTCTTACCTCCCCCTCAACTCTCCCCAGCCTTCCCACTGTAGTTTGACAGCCTGTTTCATGCTGCTGTGCCTCTGTATCTATTTTTCCCCCCAACAGTTAATAATGTTTATTATCCATACTAGAAGCCCGATACACGAAATTTGTGCATGGGAGTGTGTGTCCCTCAGCCCAGCCTGTGCTCTCTCCAGTCTGGAACATCCCTTTCACAATCCAGGACTGCGGGCTCCCAACCACTCACCTGCCTGCCTGCCAGCCTGACCACCCCCCTAATGACTCCCCTGCCACCTGGTCACCCCTAACTATCCTCTGCAGGCCTGGCTCCCCACCAACTGTCCTCCCGTGCAGGCTTTGTCGTCCCCCCCCCCACTCAACTACCCTCCTCTGCTGGTCTGGTCCACCCCTAACTGCCCTCCCCTGCAGGCCTAATCACCCCCAACTGCTCTCCCTTGTAGACTTGGTCCCTGCCAACTGTCCTCCCCTGCTGGCCTGATAGCCCACAACTGCCTTCCCCTACTGGTCATCTTGTGTATTGGAGTGATGGTAAATTAGCATATTCCCTCTTTATTATATAGGAAATGAGTGAGATCATGTGGTATTTTTCTTCCATTGACTGGCTTATTTCACTTAACATAATGCTCTCCAGTTCCATCCATGCTGTTGCAAATGGTAAGAATTCTTTATTTGTTACCACAGCATAGTATTCCATTGTGTAGATGTACCAGTTTTATAATCCACTCATCTGCTGATGGGCATTTAGGCTGTTTCCAAATATTAGTTATGGTCAGTTGTGCTGCTATGAACATAAGGGTGCACATATCATCTCTGATTGGTATTTCTGGTTTCTTGGAATTTTTATATACTACTAGAGGCCAGTAATTCCATTTCTAGGATACTGTGCACACTCCCTCCCATGCACAGTATCCTAGAAATGGGATTACTGGCCTCTACCGTGTTTCCCCGAAAATAAGACATCCTCTGAAACCTACTTACAGGTTTCCTCTGAGTGAAATATAAGACATCCCCCCCAAAATAAGCTCCCCTCTTCCCCCCTAGGCTAAACATGAGAGATTTGGTCCACTGATTCTGAAAGAAATGGAGTCACAAGAAATTCACCAGGAAATTCAGGAATTGGATTGTTATGATGGTTTTCCAGAAGATGATAACATGATTGTAATTGAATAAATGAGTAAATTCTTTTTTAAAAAAAATATATATTTTATTTATTTTGTACAGAGAGGAAGGGAGAGAGATAGAGAGTTAGAAACATCGATGAGAGAGTCATCGATCAGCTGCCTCTTGCACCCCCCCCACCGGGGATATGCCCTCAACCAAGGTACATGCCCCTGATTGGAATCGAACCCGGGACCGACGCTCCCCAAGCCGACGCTCTATCCATTGAGCCAAACTGGTTTCGGCGTAAATTCTTGATACTGTAGGATTCAGTTTGTCTGGTTTGTGTTGACAACTACCGTACTACCGTACCGTATACAGGTAATAAATTTAATAATAAATGTGTACCATATTCTTCTTCATGAAAAAAATAAGATATCCCCTGAAAATAGGACCTATCACATCTTTGGGAGCAAAAATTAATATAAGACACTGTCTTATTTTCGGGGAAATAGGATAGTAGTATATAAAAACCTTCCCATCTATGGAATGTTAAGGGGAAACCCAAGACAATAAAAGCCTTCCATATTCGATATCCCACTATTTTTTGGTTGTACCAAAAAATAAATGAACAAATGATTGCATCTCTTTTTTTATTTTTTTCCTTTTTCTTTTTTATTTATTTATATAAATCTTTATTGTTCATATTATTACAAATGTTCCTCATTCCCCCCGCCCCCCTCCATTGCTCCCCTCCACCAGGTTCCCACTCCACCATCTGTCCTTTCCCCACCCCCCATAGTCCTCATCCATACTTGTACAGTATATGATCAGTCTCTTCCCACACATCCCACTCCCCCTTTTCCCCAAGAATCGTCCTCTTTGGATTCCTTTTGTTTGGGGTTCTGTGCACTTCCTGGACTTGTAAGTCTAATTCTTTCACTAGGTGGCAGAAGGTTTGTGTCACTATTTCTTCCAGTATGTTTTCGGTATCAACATCCCCATAATTCTGATGGTTCGTTTGAAGTTGTCCCAGAGGTTTCTTACATTATCTTCAACTTTCTGGATTCTCTTGTCTTCTTGCTTCTGTGGAGAAGTGTCTTCTGGCTCTTTATGTTCCAAATGTTTGACTTGATTCTTGCGATCTTCCAGTCTGTTTTTAGGACTCTGTATAATATTTTTTTATTTCAGACAATACATTCTTTATTTCTAGTTGATCCCTTTTTATTTCTAGTTGATCCCTTATCATATCCTCATAGGTCTGGTTTATTTTATCGGCTTTTTCTAGGAAATTCTTGAAAAACCTTATAAGTGTGGTATTGAACTATATATCCAGTCACTTTTTGTCCTCCATTTCTTTCGTTTGTGATCTGTTTTCTTGTCTCAGCATTTTTGCTGCTTCCCTGAGTTGGTAGGGTGGCTTTGTGTGCTAAGGTGTCCTATATGGTTCAGTGGGTCAGTCTCCCAGTTACTTGAGGTGGACACTCTTGGTGCACCCCTTTGTGGACTGTGTGTACAGCCTTGTAGTTAAGTCTTGATTGTTGTTGGTATCACTGGGAGGAACTGACCTCCAGGACAACTGGCTGTGAGGATCAGCTGTGTCAATGCCAGGAGACATCCTTATTCGACTAGACTTGGAAAATTGCAAAAGCCTCTGTGCTCAGCTTGGGTGGGGCGCAGTTTCAGGGTGGAGCCTACAGCCTTGGCTTCCTGTCAGCCCTGCCCTATGAGGTTCCTAAGTCTCAGTGTTCCTCTTTGTCCTTTGGTACTCGCTGCAAGCACCTCTGAGAAAAAGGTGCCCTCGAATTTTACCCGCTACCAAACAGTCTAGACTCTCCCCCAATGAGCCCGGAACTGGGATTCAATGCAGTTGGAAGTGGAGTTGGAAGTGGGGTTCAGAGCAGTCTGGAGCTTTTGTCTCCTTCCCGCTAGGGTACTCCAGCGGCACAGTCAGCTGTCTGTTCTCTGCGCACAATGTGGGTGCCTCTGGGACTCTGCCTTTCGCTATTCCCCTGAGTTTCTGCCTTACAGCCCAGACTCCCTCAATTTGCTGTCTGTCCATATGAGCCTGTGTCCCCAGGGTTTGGCCTAGAACTCGGGTTCAGTGCAGTTGGAACTGGGGTTCAGCACAGTCCGGAGCTTTTATCTTCTTCTGCTAGGGAACGTCAGCTAGGCACTCACCCTCTCCTCCTCTCCGGCTCTGTCCTCTCCCCGCGCACACTGTGTCTCCGTACCTTAGGCTTTTACAGCTCCTCTGATTTTCCTTCTTGTTTTCTCTTTCCTTCTAGCTGTAGAATTTCCAGTAACTCAACTTTCCTGTAGTTCTGGATAATGTCCATTTTGTATTTTTGTTGTATTTTTTTGAAATTGTTGTGTGAGGCTGCAGTTAGACATTTACCTATGCTGCCATCTTGGTTTCTCTTGATTTCACTTCTTAATAAAGCATTTCCACTTTTAAAAATGGGATGTTGTGGAATTTCCTTCTCAAGAATGTTTCTAAAGCTACCAAAAAACGTACTAGTTGGTAAAAATATTCCTCTGGATTGTACAAGCAGGGAGACAGGGACCACTGATAAGACATGCAATAAGATGTTAATGAGACGTGACTCCCTTTTCTCTTGCTTCAGCTGAGGCTGGGCTCTCCTCATTTTAGTTTCTCCGCTGAGGCAGGTAAATCTTTAGGTTCCTCGTCTGCCGCTTTAGCCTCCTTACTCTTTGCTTCTCTTTTCCTTTTCGTTTGCATTTTTTTTTTTTTTTTTTTTTTTTTTGTCTGCAGGTTTATCCTTTCCTGGCACTTTTTCTGGCTTTGTTTTCACTTTTCCAGGAGCAGGTTTGGCTGACAACCTAGAAGAACTCTTCTTGGGCTCCGCCTTGGCTGCGCCCTGGGTTGAGCGGGCCTTCCTTTTGGGCATCACGGGCAGGCTGACACATGCTGGGGACCTGAGGGCCATGGCACGCCTAGTGATTTTGTGAACCTGGGCTGCCAGGCTGCTACTGCTTCTCCCACCATCCAAGCTGCTCAGAGCAATGAGGAACTGTTATTTTGCGAAATATGTCTATATAAAAGTTACCACAAGCTATTCTTACTTGTACAACATTGAAATATTTCCCATTATAATCAGGAATAAAACGACCCACCATTATTTCTGCTGTTTCAGTATTGCTATTGGAGAACTGAGCCTGAGTATCACGGTAATTAAAATTAAATTGCATAATGATTGGAAAGAATGAAACATTCAGAGAAGAACTAAAACCAATCCTTCTCAGACTATTCCAAAAAACTCAAGAGGAAGGCACACTTCCAAGCTCTTTCTATGAAGCCAGCATTACCCTAATCTCCGAGCCAGATAAAGACACCACAAAGAATGAAAATTACAGGTCAATATCCCTGGTGAATATAAATGCAACAAAATTTTAGCAAACCAGATTCAGCAATACATTAGAAAGGTCATACACCATGACCAAGTGGGATTTATTCCAGGCATGCAAGAATGGCACAATATCTGCAAGTCAATAAATGTGATACATCATAGAAACAAACTGAGACACAAAAATCATATAATCATATCAATTGATGCAGAAAAGGCATTTGACAAAGTCCAACAACCCTTTCTGATAAAAACGCTCAGCAAAGTAGGAATAGAAGGATCATCCTCAACATAATAAAAGCCTTATATGACAAACCTACAGCCAACATCATATTCAAAAACTAAAAGCATTTCCCCTAAGAAAAGGAACAAGACAGGGATGCCCACTCTCACTACTCCTGTTTGATATAGAACTGGAAGTATTAGCCATTGTGATCAGACTAGAAGAAAAAATTAAAGTCGTCTAAATTGGAAAATAAGAAGTAAAATTGTCATTACTCACAGATAACATGATACTGTGCATAGAAAAGCCTAAAGACTCCATCAAAAATTATTACACTTAATAAATGAATTTGGCAATGTGGCAGGATACAAAATTACAACCAAGAAATCTATGGCATTTTTACACACTAATAGTCAACTTACCGAAAAAGAGATTAAAAAACAATCCCATTTACCATTGTACCAACAAAAAAAAAAGATACCTAGGAATAAACTTAACTAAAGACATAAAAGTCCTGTACTCAGAAAACTACCGGACATTGAAAAAAGAGATAGAGGAAGACTAAACAGATGGAAGAACATCCCGTGTTGGTTGGTAAAATCAACATAATTTAAATGTCCATACTACCCAAAGCAACCTATAGATTCAATGCACTCCGCATTAAAATGTTACAGAAAAAAATGATGCTACAGAAGACCAGAGAAAAACCAAGCAACACCCGGGAGAAATGGAGTTACACTGTTTGTTGTGCATGTGGGCCCAGAGAAAGATTTCAAATTCCGAGCAAAACAACAAGCAGAAGTTTTCTTTTTATTAAAGAGCCCTATGTGTACTTATCTCACTGGAATCCTGTGGCCTTGAGCACCACAGAGTTCTATTCAGTTAAAAGAATACTACATCTGGCATGAGGTATGGGAGTTTCAGTCCCTAGCTTACAAGGTCCGACAGCTAAGTTTATCTTCCCTGCTATTAAACAAGCTAAAAGTAAGATTAATTTACAGAATAAGGGGACATCTAAAAATAACAGAGTTCACTCAGAATAAGGGACCATCTAATAGAAGAGAATTTTAAACAGTAGTTTTATAAAATAGGGGTTAGCCGTCTCAAAAATACCAATGGCATATTTCACAGACCTAGAACAAATTCCAAAAATTCATCTGGAATAAAAAAAGACCCCAAATAGCTGCAGTAATCTTGAGAAAGAAGAACAAAGTAGGAGGTATCTCAATACCAGATATCAAGCTATATTACAAAGCTACTGTTCTCAACACAACCTGGTACTGGCACAAGAACAAACATATAGATCAATGGAATAGAATAGAGAACCCAGAAATTGACCCAAACTACACTGCTCAATATTTGACAAAGGAGGCAAGAGCATACAATGGAGTCAAGATAGTCTCTTCAATAAACGGTATTGGGAAAATTGGACAGACACATGCAAAAGAATGAAACTAGACCACCAACTTACACCATATACAAAAATAAACTCAAAATGAATAAAAGACTTAAATGTAAGATGGGAAACCATAATAATATTAGAGGAATCCATTGGCAGCAAAATCTCAGACATATGCCAAAGCAATATGTTCATGATACAGCACCTAGGGCAATGGAAACCAAAGAGAAAATAAACAAATGGGACAAAATAAAAGCTTCTGCACAGCAAAAGAAACCATCCACAAAGCAACAAGTAAACCCACTGCATGGGAGAACATATTTGCCAATGTTATTTCTGATAAGGGTTTAATCTCCCACATTTACAGCGAATTCATACAATTTAACAAAAGGAAGATAAACAATCCAATCAAAAAATGGGCAATGGATCTAAATAGATACTTTTCGAAAGAAGATATAGGAAGGCCAAGAGACATGAAAACATGCTCAAAGTCACTAATCATTTGAGAGATGCAAATCAAAACAACGAGGTATCATCTCACACCTGCCAGAATGACTATCATCAAATTAACAAATGACAACTGCTGGCGAGGATGCAGAGCAAAAGGAACCCTCTTGTACTGCTGGTGGGAATGCAGACTGGTGCAGCCACTGTGGAGAACAGTATGGAGTTTCCTCAAAAAACTAAAAATGGTACTCCCATTTGATCCAGTGATCCCACTTCTAGGAATATATCCCAAGAAACTAGAAACACCAATCAGAAAGGATATATGTGCCCCTATATTCACAATTCACCATAGCTAAGATTTGGAAACGGCCTAAGTGGCCATCAGCAAGTGAGTGGATTAGAAAACTGTGGTATATTAACACAATGGAATACTACGCTGCTGCAAACTACCATTTGCAACAGCATAGATGGAGCTGCAGAGCAATATGCTAAGCGAAATAAGCCAGTCAGATAAAGATGACTATCACATTATCTCACTCATTTGTGGATTATAATGAACAACATAAATTGATGAACAAGGCAGATCCAGAGACAGAGAAGCATTGATCAGATGCTCAAACCTCAGAGGGAAGGAAGGGGAGGATGGGGAGAGGGGAGAGAGATTATATGCATGCATATAAGCCTAACCAATGGACACAGACACCAGGGTGGTGAGGGCATGAATGGGAGGGAATGGGGGGGGGACAATGGGGGATAAGGACACATATATAATACCTTAATCAATAAAGAAAAAAAGAGAACACATCTAACATGATTCTATCAATATAAAACTCAAAATTAAGCAAAACTAAATTGTACTGTTCACAGATATAAACATAGATGGTAAAACCATGAAGCAAAGCAGTGAATATCATGAAATTAAAGACTGTGATTACACATAAAGTGGATTAATAAAATTTTAAAAATATATATTTTATTCTTTTACAGAGAAGAAGGAAGAGGGATAGAGGGTTAGAAACATCTATCAGCTGCCTCCTGCACACCCCCTACGGGGGATGTGCCTGCAACCAAGGTAAATGCCGTTGACCAGAATTGAACCTGGGACCTTTTAGTTCTTAGGCCGACGCTCTATCCACTGAGCCAAACCGGTTTTGGCAAGGATTAAGAAAATCTTTATTATAAAATAACACACATGGTTTTTTGGGGGAATTTCTGAGGACCTTTGCTTCAATATTATGCAAAAAATGGCCTCTCACCTTTTATGATTTGTTTCACAAATTTATGTTCATTGATGTCCATTAATATGGATATCTAGTCATTATTTTATGCACTTGTCTTTTAAATCATATATGAAGAAAAGAGTATAAACTAAAAGTATGATTATACTGATTTTTGTATTTACCTATACAGATATGTTTATCAGCATTCTTTATTTCTAGTATTTTTTCATGTAAACCTGAAGGATATCCTTTAGCATTTATGAAGAAGGGTATGTCTAGTAGCCATAAACTTCCTCAGCTTTTGTTTATCTTATGTATTAATTTATCTTCAGTTTTGAAGGATAGTTTTGCCAGATATAGAATTTTTTAAAATACATTTTTATTGATTTCAGAGAGGAAGAAAGAGGGAGAGATAGAAACATCAATGATGAGAGAGAATCATTGATCAGCTGCCTTCTGCAAGCCCCCCACCGGAGATTGAACTCACAACCTGGGCATGTACCCTTGACCAGAATCGAACCCAGGACCTTTCAGTTCACAGGCTGACACTCTATTCACTGAGCCAAACTGACTAGAGCCAGATACAGAATTTTTGATTAACAGTATTTTCTTTAGCACTTATTAATATGCCATCCTCCTATCTTTCAGCCAAGCAATCTTTCACTGAGCAATTGGCTGTTGATCTTTTTTTGGGGGGTGGGGGTGGGGAGGGGTTTGGGGGTGTTATTTTGTTAATCCTCACCCAAGGATATTTTTTCGTTGGGAGACAGAGAGAGAAACATCAATGTGTGAGAGAGACATCAATTGGTTGCCTCCTGCTTGTACTCTGGGGTCAGGGATTGAGCCTGCAACTAAGGTACGTTCTCTTGACCAGAATCAAACCTGTGACCCTTTAGTCCATAGGATAACACTCTATCCTATGAGCCAACTCGCTAGGGTGACTGTTAATTTTAATGAGGATCCGATTTACATCATCAGTGACTTCTCTCTCACTGCTTTCATTTATTTACTTATTTAATTAAATATTTTTTATTTATTTACTTATTTAATTAAATTGTTTTTATTATTTACTTATTATTTATTTATTTATTTAATTAAATCTTTATTGTCAACAGTATTACATATGTTTCCCTTTTCCCACTATTGATGCATCTAGCCCGCCCTTACTCCCCTCCCCAGGCCTTCACTCCCTATTGTCTGTGTCCATGGCTTATTTGAAGATAGGTCAATTGAGATTATCCAGTCTGAGAAACTGAATGAAAAAATAATGAAGAAAAAAGAACAGCCTGAGCTACTTGTGGAATGCCATGAAGCATATGAACATATGTATACCTTCTGGGATTCCCAGAAGGACAGAACAGAAAGAAAGGGGCAGAGATAATATTTGAAGAAACAGTGATTGAAAATTTCTCAAATTTGATTAAAAACATTAAAATAACTAATCAAGAGGCTCAACAAGAAACATAAATTCAGAGATCCACACCTAGATACATCATACTAAAAGCCAGAGATAAAGGAATCTTGAAAGTAGTAGCAGGCAACTCATCATGTAAAAGAGAACCTCAGTAAGTTTAACAGGTGAATTGCTCATCAGAAACCTTGGAGGCCAGAAGGCAGTGGGAAGACATAAAGTGCTAAGAGAGAGGAAAAACGTCAACAAAATATTCTCTAGCCAACAAACCTTTGCTTCAAAAAATTAAGAAAAAAGAACATACTTTGAGCTAAACAAAAACTGTGTGTCTCTTTCATCTAATTTGCAATTCCTTCGGGCCAGAAAATTGGCTACACAGAAGGTTTTCTTAAAAAATGTTGTAAGGAAAATGAACAAACTATTGCAACCTAGTGCAAATGATTCCAGTTGAGGCAAGTAATAAACATGTAGTAAGCCTGGGAAGAAAAGCTAGGGAGCTTCTTTGGGAAATTGGGGCATTCAAAAGTGCCTTCATATATTGGGTAATTTAGAAAGACCATATAACCTGGGCATGACATGACACAGGAAAGACCTGAAAAGATCCTAATCTTTCATCTCTAGCTGATCACTAGGCTCAGGATAAACAGGAAGTGAAGGTGAAGGCAGTATTGTAAATGACCTAGATAACCAATAAAGAAATACCCCAACACTGAATCAATCTGTAAAAACTTGGAGAAGTGTTTCTGTGCTGTTTTTGTTTGTTTGTATGTTTTGCTTTTTGCTTTTCAAATTCTTAGCTATTAGTGGCCTTCTGGATTCCAAGGAGCTTTTCAAAGCCTCTATGAATATTTCATTCCCTGTTTTTTTCCTGTTTACACTCCTGGGTAAGTCTACTGTTTGCCTCATATACTAGTTATAAATTTAAACCTATAAGGTTCTCCCTCCTCTCAACTGGTGGGCGGAGTTATGACATTACTGGCATCTGTCACAGAGACATCCCCAGGACATTGAACCACCAATCAGTGCATGCCAAAGTGTCCTGGAGCCCACCCCTTCCTGTTCCGTCCTGGGTCCAACCCTCTCCTGTTCCTCCCCTTAAAAAGACCCCCAGACCAGCCATGTGCTGCTTGTCCTCCATGTCCAGGCAGCAGCCTGTCTGGGTCCATCCTTCCTCCCAACTCCTTCAATTCTGATTTCTCTACCTCTGTAATGAGTCCCGCTCATTACTGGGGAATAAACTTTACTTTAAAATGCCTTGGTGGTCAGTTTCCTGTGCCTCAAACATTACAAAACCATTTCCTGTAATTGTTCCTAACAAACACCCTCAAGGAAAAGTGCTTTTACACTGGGTGAGCTCTAAGATCAAATAAAGTTAGCCTTCAAGCAGGGCCTTCCAGGAAACCACCAGCCAGATCAGGTAATAATGATTCTCTGGGAATGGAAGTTTTAAAAAGCCCTAACCCTGACCTGCTCCTTGCATGGCTATCAGGCTGCTGTTTTTCACTATGACTGGGGGATTTTTTTTTTTTTTCCTCTCTGATAAGAGGGGCAGGGGTTGGGGGGGAGAGCGCACAAGCGAGAGAGATGACTTGTTACACTTACTGATGCACTAATTGGCTGCCCCTTGTGTGTGCGATGACCAGAGATTGAATCCTCAACCTTGGTGTATTGGCTTCGACACTCCAGTGGAGCTATCTGGCCAGGGTGGATGCTGTTAGTTTTTTTAAGGTTCCATGGAGCTGAAGAGAGAGGAGGAGACTACTGAAAGTTAATACATAGGCATCTATCTTAGTAATTTTTGTTGTTTTCCTGGCATAAACATTCACCAGCTTTCTGCAAACTTTTGGCTAATTTCCAGGGTTCTAAGAAAAGATTATTCTGACAATGTTTGCCGATTATCTCAGTTCTCTAACAGAGGAGAGAGTTTTCTGAGTGTTTACTCTGCCATTTCCACTGACATCATTCCTTCTCATGTGCCGTTTGCTATGCCCCCATCAATAAGCATGTCCTTACTTTCGGTGCTATAAAATGTCCCAGCTCTCTGTACTTGACTTCCCTAAGTTCTGGGATCAGCCACTTGACCAGAGAGACCTAGTCTCTGTTGT
The DNA here is from genome assembly GCA_963693515.1 of Pipistrellus nathusii. NCBI lineage: Eukaryota > Metazoa > Chordata > Mammalia > Chiroptera > Vespertilionidae > Pipistrellus > Pipistrellus nathusii. The sequence continues at coordinate 68,300,513 of OY882867.1, read as the reverse complement.
TGAAAGTACACACACACACACACACACACACACACACACAATAAGCTAAAGTTGGGCCTGTATATTGGCCCCTACATTACTTCTTCACAGCAGGTTGAGACTATTATTTGAAAGTCTGCCACCGCCAAACTCAAATTTTACCTATCCAAGTACTTTAAAAATAGGCAAAAGAAGTATACTTTTAGCCATTTCCAGATTGCCTGCTTTGAATGCCCCAGGAAACGGCACCCAACATCTGCCAGCCACAGATAAGATGAATTTGGGGGAAGAGAAGACCCCAAGTTACTACCACTCTTTGGAATGCTCTGGTCCAGAGACTCTCCGTGCTCCCACAGAGCTACAGCACCTGGATACCTTGTCCATGTCTCCCCTCTTAGGAGTTCCCTTGTCCTCTTCGCCTCTGGGTGTGAGTGGCACTGTGCTGCTGTCTCTGAAAGGTCTCCTGTTTTAAGTAAGGGACTTTCTCAGGCAGCCTGTCACAGTTACGTGCCACTGCCATCCCATAGTCCAGTCTTTTCCGTGATGATTCTCTGCCCAAATCCTCACTTATTAGAGGTGGCTCTGAAAAAAAGGATTTTGGTTATGATCAAGGAATTGGCATGGGATATACTCAGTCAGTAGGACAATCAATTGGCAATTTGATCCTGAATCAAGTAGTTGGGACTCAAAACTTGAAATGCCTCTGTATCATCAGGGATGACATCGCTCTTTTCTCTCCTGCACTATACATTTTTAGTCTCCCCTGTGTCTCAGCACCAGTATTTGCGTGCACCCACACCATTAGAACTGACTTTGGGGACCAGAGAGACAGAGTCATCTGGGACAGATGGTCATCCCATCTGCCTGGATCCCCCAGAGACAGGAAGTAGATACTGTAAAACCTGTGGAATTGAATAGAAAAAGGAGAGCAATGTGCCCTTCTGGACTGAGATTTGGCTACCTGCTGGCTCCATATGAGGAGGAGCTTTCTGCAATGGGCTGGTGATTGGGTACTCAGATGAGAAGAGGTCCTCATCCCTGGGGTTGCTATGGTGAGTAAAGGAGCCCATAGAGACAGCTGCCGGACATCAGGTGGGGAGACACCTTTGCAAATAACTCACAAGCCTCTGCTGTTGCGACACTTGATTGTGCTGTTGTGATGTCATCATTCTAACACCTCCCCAGTGCTTAGGCTGAGCTGGGTAATGAGTTACTTAAAATGACTAAAGGCAAGGAGTTTATATTCTTTTTCTTCCCAGGACCCTGAGGGACTTAGCCATTTTGCTGGACAGGTGTTCCAAACTACGAGATGCATATTGGGACTTGATTGCTGCTGCTGCTCACCAGGGTACCTGAGAACCTGCCTGAAGAGGAGACAGGAGCCTAAACTTGCAAAGCAAACCCAATGGAGGGGGCAACCTTGGGAGACTGACTAGAACCCTCAAGGGAAAAGGCAGCACAGTGTCTTCCCAATAATGACTGGGGTAATTTACCCTCTGCTTTGCTGGTTATCACCTGCAAAATAATACAGAAAAAAAGGCAAAGGGGAAGGATCGGGGAGCATCCTCTTGTGTAGAGGAGGAGAAACATCTTTTGCCCTAAGGCTTGATCTCTCCTTAAAGACCTCGACCAGGAATCAAAAGAAAAAGAGCCTGGAATGTATCTGTGGGGAGCAAGCTCCACCCAATGGAGGCTTCCGTAATACAGGTGGAAAAAAATGCTGTCCCTACCAAAGGACCCCACACAATTAGTGTGGAAAGCGGGAATGATTCCCAAAGGAGGCTTCGGACCCTGGTCTGTATGTATTCTGTGGATGTGGATTTTTATGGCTTTCGGGGCTACCTGCCCTACTTTAGGCAAATTGTCAATGGAAAACCGCTAGTTATGTCCAACGATCTTTGCCATTTGGTGATTCTGGAGTGGGTTTATCAGGAAGAGGATGGTGTGCATAATGGTCAGTCGGGAGGATAAATTGAGTCCCGAGTCCACCCAGCTGTTTCTCAAGGGTGTCTTATGAATGTAAGTCCTCTTTATGGACAATGATAGTGAATCCTGAAACAATTAAAGAGTGAAATATGGTAGCAACCATACTTGGGTAAAAACTGCTGTTTGAATTTTAACCCTGCTATTCTGGCTTCGGCACTCGCTTACTTGCTTAATCATAGGATAGTTGCCTCAGCTTCCAGATTGAGACCTGGAGGCTAAAGCATTTTTCCTGTGCCTGTGGACTAGGACCACAGGAGACTGATTCCCACTGATTCAGTAGCTTCAGGAGTAGAAACTGTAGATAACCTTTAAAGATTAACCACTTGAGTTCTGCTTCTGTACTATCTGCTATCGCAAGATAGGGCCACATTCCAATGTCCAGCAGGGTGTGGCTGGGATTGACCCTGCGGGCTGTTATCAGCCTTTAGAATTTAAAATTTAGAACAAAGGAAAATTCTTGTGGTTTAGACCTTTAAAAGGACTGCCTACACCTGGAACGGTGCTGTCGTGAGTGTGGCCACCTGCATGTGATGCTCTTGCAGCCGTCCTGGCCAGTTCAATAATTACTTGCCTGCTTTTTTAAATCAATCATCAGTCTCTAGTGGTCTTATTTTGAACCCAGAGTTCAACCCCACAACAAAGAGGCCATAGATACTCTGGACTTCATGGAAACTCTTGAAGATTCAGAGTCAATTTGGTGCCTATGAAATCTACAACAATATTCCACCTGGCCTAATGCAAACTGCAGTGAAGAGTGAGGCTGCCACCCTTTTAGATAAAAATACTACACACAACCAGGCCCCTGCTTATATGTGAACCTCAGGATGGACGAGAGAGGTTATAGTGGAACCTAAAGGACGGGCTGTCAGGTTGGATGACATTGGAAATCAGTGACGCATCACAAAACTTACTAGGTTTAGGGGTTACAGTCCACAGCTGGTCATCTTCACCTTCTTTGTCTCCACCAGTGGCAGGGTGGGTACCTGCCATCATGGAAGCAGAACCCTTTTGGCAAACAGCTACCCTTTTACATTAACTGTGGTACGGGCTCCAAAACACAAACAATGCTGGCTGGCTGGCTCTGTTGGGCACGGATGCCCAAATCTCCCGAATCCCAGGAAGCGCTCTTGCTTAAAATGGACCCCTCAAGGAGCTGCCAGGTTTGGGGTGAGAATTGATAATGAGTAATTACCAACTTAATGATTAAAATTGGCCCAGTTTTGCTAAAAGATGCTTCTGTCCTTGTTTCCCTGAGATTCTGTCCTTGTTCCCCATGATTTAAATGCAGGTAGCCTCAGGGAATAAACCTAAGGTATTTACACTATTGGTGGGTGCTGACTAGTGGGAACAGGTTAACCTTTTCCTGCCAGTACAGGTGGTAAATATGTCACAGGACTGGCTAATGCAAGGCACTGAAGGATTAGGGTCTGTCACAGATCATTTCGGTATGGAGGCGTATTGATTCCACTATCTCACTTTTTAGTTTTCTGTGTGACTTGTGCTTAAAGCCACTATTATGAGGGATATAGACACAGATATTATTACCTTAATGATAACATTCATAACAACATAGGTAAATGGTTTGGAGCTATAAACTTGGCTAACATAATCAGTAAAAATTCTTCAGGAAAGTCCATAATTAACCTTCACTTTTGAGGCTCAATAGTACATCTTTACCTCATCACCCTTTGAGTACTTAAACAGCCCTGCATTTACAGAAAAGGGATTTTCAGCAGGAAACTAGCTTCCCACTCCGAAATTCCACCAGAAACTCTCAGCTTTTGCATTAGTCCTCATTGGACTAACACTCTCACAGGCCATTTACAGCCTGAGTGAACAACTCACTGAGAGGAGATGGATAATTCCCCCCTATAGCACAAGGCCCCTTCCAATCTGTTAAAATGTTGGGTTATATTTGCAATTCAGAAGGGTGAATTATTCTCAACCCAGTAAAAGACAAGCTCTCGGCACCCTAACTTCCCACATCAGTAAAGGGATCCAACCAACATTTGGGGGGATGTTTGGATTCTGGCACTAATACATTCCTTCCTCTAGTATTTGCTGACTCCTTTCTATTTGTCACTTTTCCTCTTTTCAGTTATCAAAACTGAAACCCTTACTGGCACTAAGCCAATTGCCTATGGTTCCTATTATGTCCTGAGTAATGGTAAAGCTCTTTATAGAATTGGGTCAGCAACAGAGGCCTCCTTGTTAAAATGGAAATGGTATTTACAATATTTAGTTAAATTCAGCCTTACTGGAGTGTCACACTCCATGAGCAAATAGCCATGTACCCTGCCACCTGGTTGGAAGAAGGATGGCTAGCACTTTCAAAATATGAAAAACCAATGGTCTTTCTTTAACAGTGAAGTGATCAGGGGATAGAATGGAGTCAGTCAATGGAGAATTGCAGCCCATGACCCCTATTCAAATACTCCAGTTTCCATATATGCTTATTACTCTAAGCCAGTGGTCAGCAAACTCATTAGTCAACAGTGCCAAATATCAACAGTACAATGATTGAAATTTCTTCTGAGAGCCAAATTTATTAAACTTAAACTTCTTCTAATGCTACTTCTTCAAAATAGACTTGCCTAGGCAGTGATATTTTATGGAAGAGCCATACTCAAGGGGCCAAAGAGCCGCATGTGGCTACCGTTTGCAGACCATGGCTCTAAGCAACCAGTCATACCCTTAGCAAACACTCTCCTAAGGTTCACATTTCACAGACATGTTCCTGGTTGGTGGCTAATGAGCTAACTATTTGATTGGAACTTTAGTAAAATCATTGCTAGAATTTACCAGGCCAAGGCATTGGAATGAAGAGATACGGGGGGAAACTAATCACATTGGCTCCCATTTTACCCATCTGGGTGCATCATAGATTTTAACTCCTACAAAGCAAGACATGGGAGAGGTATGATACAACATCAAAGCCGATAAACTAACCAATCCACCTAAGCAGGTAAGCCTTCTGAAGAAGGTAGAATCCCAGAGCTGTATCACCTACCAACAGGCACATGGGAAATCAGGGCATCATGGGGTGATAAAAATAGATTGTTAATAAAGGAGCTGACAACAGAGAGACATTTGCACAAAGCCATTAGGGAATGGCCCACATGCCAGAAATATAGATTTTGGGTCTATTGCATGGGAGAAGAAATTTGCAGAAAAGGGCGACGTTGGAACCTGCAAATTGATTTCATTGTGCCTCTCTTACCAGCAGCAGGAACAACTGAATTTGCCTTAACAATGGTATACCTCCACACGCCTTCTACTGACTTACCCATGCAAGGTACCTACCTCTACTGTCATTGAAAGGTGAACAAAACAGCTTTCACAGCCTTTGAGAGTAAGATCAAGGCTCCCATCTTACCACAAAGCAAATACAAAAATGGGCACTATAAAATATTATTACAAAATAAATCAGCAGGTATCACAGGAATACATTAATGGGCTTTTAAAACAGGCCCTATTGAAGGAATATAGAGGACGATGTTCTCCCAAGTGGTTAAAATGCTACCCATTGTCCTGATCATACAGCTCATTAAATCCACACTCCTTGATCCAACAATGGCATAATCACACGATATTTAATTTCACAACAACTGAAAGACTGCCAATAGACATACTACAACCAAATACAGATCATACCAAATACAACAGAATGAGCAGCTTTTGTGGACATGGTAGTCCTGACATTACACCCACATGGTGCCCTCACCATTCCATTCTCCCTCACAGGAAATCCACAGCCTACCATTTCCCCTCCATCCTGATAAGGTGGACCACCAGTTTGGGGCCATCCTCAGCCTGTGTCGGCTCACTGTCAGTGGGAGCCAAGCAAACCACAACCACAAATGGGAGAGGCCATCCACATACTTTGTGGGATGAAAATGGGCCTGTTCCTGACACCTGGGAAGTGGCACTGATCATCATCCTGGGTAACAGCCTTTGGTGGTTCTCAGGGAACAATAAGCTCACCTGCCCCTGGTTGCAGGTGACTTCTGACCTCTGACTTTAACTCCTACTCTGCTTCTGTGCCACTTCCTTACCTGAGAAATTCCTACTTGTACCCACTCCATGTCCATGTTACAGAAAGCACACCACAGAGAGACACACAATATAGGCCAGACTGGGATGATGGGGACTACTCCTTTGGTTCTTCGGGTTGGTCAATCAGCACTGAAGTTAACACTCCTCCTCCTATTTTTGTGACTGCTGGAAGCATCCTTTCTGACTAAGTCAGACTCTACATAACACTTGTGACTTACAGACCATTTCTAAGCCTTTAGGCCAACTTTTACTTCAAACCAGATGAAACCCTGATTTGAAATGCCATAAACAGAGCAATGGGATACTATCTATCAAGTCTCATATAAGAAGTATCTAGAGATAGTGTGTACCAAATATCACAACCAGGATGCTCATTATTGGTACTATCAGATGAAAAATACTAATTCAGACAGAATGCCAACAACCCTTATGGGAATACAGAAATAACATTATGTCTCCCACTAATCCTTGAGATGATAAATGTAACCCTGCCAACAATGTATGATTTTAAAACTCTTGGCCTCTCTGTTCATTACAATGATCTCTCTCCCTCTAGTGTGAGCCTCATTCATAGAGGTAAAAATTGTGTTAACAAAGTGGCCAATGGCACATTACCATGGGCCACCTCACTGGATGCTAATCAATATTTACAAGGAAGGCAATGTATATAACATACTATTACCTGGACTTAGGCATCTCTAAGAAATTAGAGATTTAAAAAATTCACATATGCCAAAACAGGTTTGGCTCAGTGAATAGAGCGTCGGTCTGTGGACTGAAAGGTCCCAGGTTCAATTCTGGTCAAGGGCATGTACATTGGTTGTGGGCACATCCTAGTAGGGGGTGTGCAAAAGGCAGCTGGTTGGTGTTTCTCTCTCATTGATATTTCTAATTATCCCTCTCCCTTCCTCTCTGTAAAAAATCAATAAAAAATATATTAAAAAAATTTACATATAAGTGTACCCAGGTAGTTCAAACTCGTGTTGTTAAAGGGTCGACTGTATATACATATTTCAAATCATTATGTTGTGCACCTACAACTAATAAATGTTATATGTCAATTCTATCTCAACTTGAAAAAACATAAATATCTCACTTTACAGAATATAGAAATAATAATGAAAAGACGAGTAGTGAAATTATCCTGGGAGGAAATTTATTGGTGTAGTCATCTTCTCCGAAGGAGCTATTCCTGAGGCTCTGAAAGCTGTATCAAAGAGTTCCCTATTAGAAAAGTCTCCCCTAGTATGGAAACAATGGAGCAATGCACAGTGAAACAGCCACATTATAATAAACAGGAACAGAAGTGGGCCAAAATGTAAAGTATACTTGCTGTCCATTTTTAAAACAACTTGACTACCTTCAAGGATCTGGTGTGTGAGTGCCTTGTACTTCAGGGACTAATTTGATGCATGGCTAAATTAACTTATTTTTTTCAAACCACCTGAAGTCCTTGTGAACTATCCCATGCCCACGGAAACACATTGATGTTACTTACTTTTGATAGTAAGGAAGGAAATTCAATCACTAAGACACACCAATCTGAGTAAGAAGGAACCTACAAATGCCTACCAAGCCAAACCTACATATAGCCTTGGCCACAATAATCATTTATCTGCATGCTGGGCTTGCTTCCAACAACCCAATTGTAGTACACATAGCATTAAACCTCTCCCCTGGCCAAATTCTCCCATAAATATCACTTATCAAGTCAAGCCTCTCCCCCTCACCATTGACATCCAACAAGAGTATCGACAATCCAATGATTTTATGTGAGGCTTCTTACACAAATGTATGGGCAATGGAGGAGTGAGAACATAACCTATTTAGTTGACCCAGGTACTGAGTGTGAGGTAGGTAGAAAGCATCCAAGCCTGTTTGACTGTAGCATTGTATACTCCTATTCCCACCACTTGGAATTGTATTAAAGCCACACAAATTTACTTGTCCCAGGGACAGAGTGTACAGGCACAGGAGCCTGGTAGACCTGAAAGAGAGTCAAATTGCCTCCACTATCACAAAATTTCCCCCCAATCAACCCTGCAACATATTTCCTGCACTTGGATTTGGCTCAAGATTCCATACGACTTTGTTTCAGCAGTGGACACCCTCTACCCCCAAACATACTTGTTTCCACGCACCATTCTGCTACAGCTCTCCAGTGCCACAATGAGCTCTTGCAGTAGTCCCCCTGGTACTGATCCTTCTGGGACCACTTATTCTAGGGACAGTAGGAACAGCCTATGTGCAGGACACCTCACCATAAGCAAAAGAAACACAGATAACTGTATCCAAGGAATTATCCACAGAAATTTAAAAAATGGTCCAGGAACTGGAACTGGGGTGAATCCCAGTATATTTTAGGGACAATGGTGTTACCTAACTGTATAGCTGTAGACTACTTATTAGCTGTGAAATGGGGGTGGGGGAGTTATATGCATTTACTTACAAATATTGTTGCATGTGGCTCAAAAACACTCCCCAGGTTTTACAGATAGACAGAGACTGTTGTGAAAGGGGCCATAATGTCAATGTCTACTGACTACATTGATTGATTAAGTCAAAATTTTCTCATTTTCTGATCTATTTTCCTGGCTTTCCTCCTCTAAGTGGGCCAACTGGCTATAAATGGGATTTTAATTTCTACTTTGTGTCCTTGTAGAATTTGGGGTCTTTAGAATGCTTTTTCACTGTCTCCAAACACAAGCATTACAAAGTTAACACACAGATTATAAAACAACATGGAGCCAGGGGTGTGGGGAGGAAAGATCTCTGTAGAAACAAGCCAAAGATGCTCCTGTATGTTGTATGCCCCTGCATATTGACCCTTATGCTGCTTCCGTCTTCACAACAGTCTGAAACCTCTAACTCAAAGCCTGCTGGTACCTGTTAGGCACATTCTCTACCTTTCCCCTGTGCTCCGATGCCCTACCTGGGGCTCTCACCCTCCTGGCAGTTTTCCTATTATTCTCATTACAGGTTTCACAAGACATGATTAATAGCTTTTAGTTTCCAGTAAACTGCCTCACCCAGTTTTCAGCAGACTGCCTACGAAACTCCCATCTGCACCTGGCCTGACCAATTACTCTGACCTACACAGGAGACATAAATATCCCGTTCCCCTACTCTTTCTCACTAACACCATTTTGGGGCTCAGCCCATCTGGTTTCCAGATGACCTAATCCTATATAATAAAAGGGCAATATGCAAATAGACTGAGCCACAGAACAACCAATGGAAACATAATATGCTAATGATATTCTAAGGCTGCTCAACCACTTGCTATGACATGCACTGACCACCAGGGGGCAGACAATTAACTGGTGGACCAGTCATTATGATATGCACTAACCACCAGGGGGCAGATGCTCTACCTGTAGGTTAGCTTGTTGCTGGGGTCCAGCCGATTGGGATTGAGCAAGATGGGCCAGACATGCCTTGGAGTCCTCCCACGGCCCCTCCCCAGCCCAATCATGCACGTATAATTCTTTAGCACTTTAAGCCTCATATGTTCCTCCTTGCATGACCCTAATATCAGCACATCCCCTCAGTTGTCCTGAACCACAGTTACCTACCTTGGTTTCACCCCCACAAAGCTAAGCCATTTCCTTAGACTGTAAATATCTTAACTTCTTCATGACTGTCCCCTCCTCTGGACAAGAAATACTCTTTCTCAGGCTTTCTGGGTATTTTTGTCTCTGGGTTCCCTACATTAGTTGTCCCAAAAAGCCTATGATGTGGTAAAGGGACTCTCACTGAGCCTTTGGAACCTAAAGCCAACATTCTCACCCCTTTAATGCTCTGAAAACTGCTCAAACCTTGGCTCTCACCTTAATACTTCTCAACCATCCAAGCCCTTCATTGGATGAAAGGAAGGACATCTCCATTGGCCTCCTAGGCCAGAATTCAGGGCCACAAGATTTTTGCCTATTTTTCTGAACAGTTGGACCCTACCATTAGGGACTGGCCTGCCTGCCTTCGGGCTCTAGGAGCGGTGACCCTTCTGGCCCAGGAAAGACAGAAACTTACCTTCTCCAGCCAATGATGTCTATTCCCCACATGCACTCTCAGAACTTATCTCCACCCAGACTGCCCTCTTTTTCCCCCTCCAGACTCCAGGCCCTTCACCTCACCCTCATAGAAGCTCCCCATATCACCTTATGCCGAAGCACCTCCCTAAACCCAGACACTTTACTTCCTCTTCCACCTTCTGATGACAATGAACAATACTCATGCCAAGATCTAAGTTTTAGCAGCTGTATTTCCCACACATCAGCAATACACCTCTCCCCCAGGTGGCAGACACCTGGTTCATAGATGGCAGTGCCAGTACACACAACAGTGGATGCGTGGCATTATGCAGTTGGCGACAATACCCACGCTATAGAATCAGGGGCTCTGCCCTGCCCCCAGCACCTCCTCGCAGAAGGCAGAATTTATAACCTTTACTTGAGCATTAACTCTAGCAACTGGGCAGACTGTTGACTGTTGGTCAACATCTAGACCAACTCCTACTGTGCCTTTCACATCCTCTACTCACATGCAACAGTCTGAGGAGCAGGGTTTCCTCACAACCAGAGGGTCCCCGATCACCAATGCCAACCTCATTCTTAAGCTTCTTCAGGCAACAAGATTCCCTAAAGTGACAGCTGTAATCTAGTGCAAGGTGCATCAAACTGATACAGAACTCATTGCCCTAGGGCAGTGTTTCCCACACTTCTCTCATGATGAGAATCACCTGGTGGAGTTATTAAAATACAGATTCCTGAATCCAACCAAGAAGTGCTAAACTAGAATTTTTGGGAACATATAGGTAAAATTGTATACTTAACTAGTGTTCTAAGCTTAGTAATAAAATATACAATTTTACCTATATGTAACTTAACCTATAACTAAAATTCTAGTTTAGAACTTCTTAGTTGGGATCCAGGAATCTTATTTTAACAACGCCACCAGGTGATTCTCATCATGAGAGAAGTTTGGGAAACACTGCCCTAGGGAACAACAATGCAGACAGGAAGGCAAGAATGGCAACCACATACCAATGTGTGGAATCCCAGCTCTTAGCTATCCTCACTTTACACTCCTCTTACAACCACTGAAGAAATCTCCCAACTCACACAGGCAGGAGCTGTTTGGGAAGGGTCCTGGCTCACTATTGCAGGAAAACTGATCATCCCACAACAACAGACAGTCCAAATCCTAACCCCAATACACAACTCCCTCCACGTAGGATGTAGGCCCCTCCTAAAATTCCTTAAACCCCTGATCATTAGTCACCAGATGGCCACAAACCTCAAGAACATAATCAATGTTCTACTTGCTTTCAGACCTCTCCCCAGAGTTCCCTCAAAATGTCCCCATCTTTTTTCACTCACCAAGCCAAAGGACAGATACCTGCTCAAGACTGGCAGGTTGACTTCACACACATACCCCTTGTAAGGCGTTTCAAATACCTATTAAGCTTTGCAAGCACTTTCTCTGGTTGGGTAGAGGCCTTTCCTGCCACCTCAGAAAAGGCCACCGAGATAGTTAAGGCCCTTACTGAACATCTCATTTTTCACTTTGGCCTGCCCACCTCCCTACAGCTGGATCCTGGTCCAGCCTTCATATCTAAAGTCAACCAAGGGGCTGCCACTGCCCTTCAGATCTATTGGAACCTACACATCCCTTACCATCCTCATCCTCTGGCAAGGTTGGGAAAATGAACTCAATCCTGAAACAAAACCTCACTAAAAACTAAGTCTTGAGATCCAAGAAACCTGGGTCACTCTACTCCATTTAGCCCTAATTCACATTCGATCCCCCACATTCCTTAGCTCTTTGCAACTTTCATATGGCAGATCCTTCCTACTTGGAAACTTCTCAACAGCCTCTAGCCTGTTGGGAGATTATCTCTCCACCCTCAACCTCCTTTGGCAGTATGTCAACACAGTTCTCCCCAGGCCTACCCCTGACTCTACCTTAATCCTCCACTGGAGCCAGGAGATTGGGTATTCCTCCAGACATTCTACAGCAAGGGAATGCTGAAGCTCAAGTAGACAGGCCCACACCAGGTACCCCTGACCACACCAACAGGGATATGCATCCTGGATCCGTTCCTCTAAGTTGAAGTGAGCCCCTGCACCTCAGGCTCCAAGAAACTTGTATCAGAGTAACTCACCTCAAACTTACAAAAATTCTTCAGGAACAGTAAGCCCCAGTGCCAGTTTAGGTCACAGAAGGCAGAACTTATAACCTTTACTTGGGCATTAACTATAGCAACTGAGTAGACTGTCAACATCTAGACCAACTCCCACTGTGCCTTTCATATTCTCTACTCACATGCAACAGTATGAGGAGCAGGGTTTCCTCACAACCAGAGGGTCCCCTAGACCTTTACCCTAATCCCCTATGAGCATAATGCCACACAATGACTGTTATGTGTACTGGCACTGCCATCTTAATGGTAAGACTTTTACCCTAATCCCCTATGAGCCAGGCCTCCCCCATCACCCTTCACATTTCTGTTTGTGCTGCTCTCTTCTCTGGGGCTCCTGCCCCAGCCAGCCCCTTCCCTACCCAATGACATACCACAGGACAATTCTGTGATCTTATCTTACCCTTACTCAAAGAAGTCCCTTCTCTTTGTCCCAGTGCTGAAACACAGTTCCTTTCTTGTGGGATTGTTATCTTCAGGGTGATTTCATGGACTTTTCTTGGGACCAAATAACCTGCTGGCTAGAAGTGAATTCAAGATTAACTCAACTAGAATTTAGTTTCATGATAGACTAGGAGGCTCTTATTCACCATTTATCTCCCTTGTCATTTTTAATTTTTTAATGTGCCTTTGCCTTATGCCATCTGGTTGGAATTACACCCATCATCGCTGTTAGTCTTCAATGATCTCCCCAAGCCTTCTCCTCCTCTTATTGTGATGCAAGTCTACTCCATCCCTCTTAAAAATCTCCCAAGTCTTCACTATCTCTTTAGAATTGTCAAACTAATATATTATCTCTTCAATATCACCAACCCCACTCTCACACAAGACTGCTGTCTCTGTCTTCCCCTCTTATCAACTAGCTAGATAGATGGCAGCCCCAACTTCCTTACACACATGGGCCAATTCCAGTATCTCTGTCCTCTGTAAGCTACATGGAGAGCCCTGTTTCAACTCATGTCCCTTGATAAACTTTAAAACTTCCAAATCACAGAAATGACAAGAGGAACATTCACAGGCAGAGCCATTCAGTTACTCCAGTCATACTTAACCATAACCAAACATTCATCCAACCAAGTCTCCAAAGGACCAGTAAAACCAACACTGTTCCAGCATATAGGCACCTCTTTATCAACAGAACACTCCATGCAGAAAAGGTTTAGGACATCTCGATCAAAGCTTATGCAACTTCAGCCTTTTTCTGACTGGGCTATTTCATTATCCGAACAGCCCCTTTCCTGAGCCTGGCTTACCATCTCAGGGACCTTCCTTTACAGAATCATGATTCTACACTTTCCTACTATTATTTTCATTCTAATTTTTGCCTCAATAATTATCCATGCTATTAAAATTGTAAAAAAATAGTTGAAAATGATATCAATGAGACAAAAGCAGGATTAAGACAAATACATGCATTTAATGATATCAGAAATATCTCTGCACTAGAAAAGCTTTATTCTTGTCTCAAGGAGAGTTCGAATGGAAATACTGCATATTATCCTTCAAGTTATAAAGATGGGAACACCTGAAAAAACAACGCCTTATTTTCTCTTTTGATTCTCCTGTAGATGTTCATTTTTTATCTTCAATTGTATAGTCTTTTGTCATTTTCTGAATTGTCCTAGTGATGTGTTGTCCTGCTTTCTTAGTTTACATGGAGATAACAGAAGGAGATGCAGATGAGTTTGGTAATGAACCTTTTCCATAACCTTTTCACTGTCAGTGGCACTGGTCACCAGAAAAGTTGTCGAGGAAAATAGCCACTTGTCTTGTGAAGCTTTCCCAAAAAAATCTTCAGAGCTGCTTTTTCTTTCTCAATCTCCCTAAACCGGATATTTAATGCCTTCTGGAGTTTTTGAATGTGGAGCCTAGTCCTCTTTTCCTCTCCAAGGTTGTTCACCAGGGCTTTTCGCAGGTATACAGCGTCTCCTATTTTCATGGTGTTTTTCTTCACTGTGTAGCTCATTCCACGCATGTTCAAACTTTGGCAGAGGAGGTTCAAGACATGAGGAAGAGGCTGCCTGTAAATGCCTCAGTAAAATGATTCTCCTGCAGCTTGGAATGTCAGAACCATGGCACCATGGGAACAGAGACTCAGAATCTTGGAGATGAATGGCATCAGAGGTTCACTTAACCCAATCTTCATATCGACTGATAATACATTTTTAAGCTTATATATATAGTTAGATTAGAAACAGATGAGTATTTTGATGGATCAGAATGGCCATTAGGGTGCCTGTTGCCTTTTTGTGCTTACACTGAGATTGAATAGTAAGTCACTTAGGTTGAATGGTAAGTGCCTTTAGGTATTCATAATCAGGTTCAAATTGTTCATGGATAGAGAGAAATAGAAAGTAAATTCAATAATTCAGTTTAGTTTTAGAAACTATAATTCATTCCTGTATGAATTCACTTCAAGTTGCTAAATACTTGAGTGTTATCATTTGTCTAAGTATTGGATTGAACTTAAAGAACTTCCTCATGAAGGATCTATTTTTCAGACAAGGAAAGGAAAGAGGGAAGTACACATGTATTTATTCACATGTGCAAAAAACCCTTAAGAAATAGGATAAATTAAAAACAAAAGAGATTATAGAGATGGAAAGGGACAGGAGGCAAGATGCAAGGGTGGGAAAATGGAAGTAGGGCAGAAGGCACAGGAAGAGAGACACTTCTTTGAGTATACCCTTTGTTTTTACATTTAAAAATATGTTAATTTTTCATGTGTTCAAAAATAATTTAAAAAGATTGGTGGCACCCCCTACTTTTTAATGTGTGTTCTAGGGATTTTGAGATCCAGGTTCTGTCTCTTGGAGAAAGAAACTAAATAAAAAAGGAAAGCTATAATGTACTCTGTGGTGCTGGACTGGAATTGGAGATGTCAGTATGAAATTATGGCTCTGTGAATCAGATAAACACAGTTCCAAAGATCATTATGAATTTGTAATTCTATTAATCAGTATGAGTTCTATAAATTGTATAAATCCTTATAAAGAATGGGTCGCAATAAACTGTCTTCAAATATGCTTTAGGGACTTTGGGACTTAGTGACTCTCCTCCATACGGTTTGAGCCCTATTTATACTTCTTGGCCACAAAATTCTAGACTGGGCAGAATACAGCTTTTATGTCCCTTTCTTTGGGGTTTAGCTATAACTTTTGCCTAAACTGTGTTTATGTTATTTCTGTTAATCCCATTATGAGCAGAAACATTTTTAATCAGCAGCAGAAAACTTGAATAATGTAGAATGTTCCTAAATAAATAGGAAGACACATTTTTCTCCTTACTGGATAGCACTATCAATTGTCTTTGTTTTTATCAAGGTACTAGAGGCCTGGTGCATGGATTCGTGCACCAGTGGGGTCCCTCGGCCTGGCCTGTTTCAGACTTATCCCCATAGGCCAGGCTGAGGGACCCCACCCTTGCATGAATCCGTGTACCAGGCCTCTAGTATGCATATAAGATCTTTGGTTAATCTCTTCCCGCCCTCCTCCTCCCTCTTTCCCTCTGAGATTCATCAGTCTGTTCCAT
Organism: Pipistrellus nathusii; assembly: GCA_963693515.1. Lineage (NCBI taxonomy): Eukaryota > Metazoa > Chordata > Mammalia > Chiroptera > Vespertilionidae > Pipistrellus > Pipistrellus nathusii. The sequence continues at coordinate 68,284,762 of OY882867.1, read as the reverse complement.
GTTTCCATGCCTGTGCATTGAGTATCTGCCCCCTGGTGGTCAGTGTGTGTCACAGCTACCGGTCAAACAGTTGAATGATTGAATGGTCACTTAGGCACTTGAATATATAGATAATTGGCATATAACGTTGTATTAGTTTCAATTGTACAACATAATGATTCATTGTTTGTATATATTGCAAATGATCACCACAACGTCTAGTTAATATCTTTCCCAATAGATAGGTACAAAAGTCTTTTTTTTTTTTCTTGTGGTGAGAACTTTTAAGATATACTCCCTTAGCAACTTTCAAATATAAAAATACAGTATTAATTACTATCACCAAGCTGTATGTTGCAGCCTATGTCTTCATTTTATAATCGGAAGTTTGTATCTTTTGACCCTCTCTACCCATTTTGTGCACCCTTCCCCTACCCTCTGGCTCTGTCAATCTGTTCTCTGCATCTATGATCTAATATTTGTATTTTAGAATTTATGTATGTCAGAAAATATGGTATATGTCTTTCTCTGACTTATTGCACTTAGCATAGTGCCTTTAACGCCCATCCAGTTGTCACGGTGTCAGAATTTCTTCCTTTTTTAATGGATGAATAAAGTTCCATTGTATTATAAATATATTTTCTTTATTCATCTGTTGATGGACACTTGTTTCTATTTCCTGACTACTGTGTACCATGCAGCAATGAATAAGGGGTGAAGATATCACTTTAAGACAGTGATTTCATTTCCTACACAGATATGGGATTTGGGATTATATGGTTTTCTTTTAATTTTTTAAAATCTATTTTTATTGATTTCAGAGAAGAAGGAAGGAGAGAGAGAAAGAAACATCAATGATGAAAGAGAATCATTGATGGGCTGCCTCCTAGCTTTGTTGTTATTCAGGATGCAGGAGACAAAGAATGACCCTGAGAACTTAATCTCTTGCACACCTATTAGACCCGCCAATCACTGAAACAAACATGCAACAGTTCCAGTATAAACACCACCGGAAGTGAGTGGTGTGGGGGTGAACACAGACCTGCTCACCAAATGGTCCACATGGTGAGCAGCAGAGAAGCGGGAGGACACCTGAGGGGAGAAATGGCCGCGCCCCCTTACCTACCCTCCTGAGGAGGCCGCCATGCCAGGCCCCACGAGCAGCCTGGGCTTCAGTTGGGAATGCTCCCTGCCATTAGCGCATGCGCGCCTATGGGAGCCAACCGCCTTAGCGCATGTGCCTAAGGGAGCCAACCGCCTGAGCGCATGCGCCTATGGGAGCCAACTGCCGCAACGGACGCTGGGAGCAGTTGCAGGCAGAGCCCCGTCCCCAGTGGGCGTGCTCCTGCGTCCTGGCGCGAGGCACCCTGGGAAGAGGCCAGGGCTGTCCCTGCAGCAGAGGAAGGAGGTGGAGGGAGGGGCGCTCTGGGAAGCCTCCCGCAGGTCCTCCTCCTCAGAGCCTTCCAGAGCGTGTGCAGGGAGCACTTGGGTTTTTTAAGCTGCAGACGTGCCGCCCATGCACTTAGCTGCCCCCTCGGGACAGAGTTTGGGAGAGGCCGGCCTGAAACATGTTGTATATCCTGGTGTCAGAGTAATAAAACATATATGTAGTAGCAGAATCAACTTACTGACTTGAGTTTGTTATGCTTTCCAAAGAAACTCAAATTATACAATCATCTTCCCGGTCATTTGCAAGAGGGGCAAGAGGCAGGAGAAAGACACATCACTACATTTTCCATTTTGCACAATTTGTGATCTATGCAAAGGCATTACTTGTTTAAAACATTACATTAAAATCACTCAAAGGATAAAACATTAGACTTAATACAATGAGAAACAAAAGTGGTGATTTCTGGTCTTGCCCTGTAGGCTGCAGGGCCTTGCCCTAATGGACTGGAGCAAAGGGGATGGGTTGTAAGGTTGGGCCGGCTGCATCTGCAGGGCTCCCAGCACTGGGCGGAACTTGGGGCCACAGGACTGCTTCCTAAGGAATGAAATCCAGCATGCTGCCTCTGTGGGGTCAATCCTAATTTCAAACCCTGAGATCCGTGAGCCATTGGTTCCCATTATTTCTTCAGGCAACATGTTCTGAATTTTGTTCAGAAAGTGGAGCCTGGGTTGAAGTAAACCAAGACCAGATAGAAAGCAGGTTGAGGGGCCCAGAACTAGGGTGATGGATCAAGAACGTATATAAAGGACACATCAATGACTGGGTGCCTAGAACTTACCTTGGGGGTCATTACTGTTAGTGTGCCTTTAAATTTATGACTTTAAATTTGAACGGAACTGCTTTTTCTTGCCTACCTATCAGAGCCCTCCATGGAATGCCCCCACCACCCCAGCCAACCAGTCCTCTGCCCCTCCCCCGCTGCAGAATGACAGGAGCCCCACATTCTACAGTTTAAATCCCAACCTTCCCTCCACTGGATGGTGAGCAGCTGTTGGAGCAGGTCACTCTCTGGATCCTCGGCTTGACTTTTCTCGTTGTGGAGGCTTCTAGGCAGCAGTGGTCCGTGAATGAGCCCGCGGGGATGGCTTCAGTAGGAGGTAGGACTATAGACTGGAGGGGATGTGTTTTAAACACTGAGCTTTCCCTCAAACTTGGGATTGAAATGTGACACTGGGGAAACACAGTTTGACTGAAGTAGGAGAGGAAAGAGCACTGGACCTCCAAGGACCTGTCACCCGGGGAGGCTGGGAGCCAGTGGGAACCTGTGATGGCCCTGGCCGGGAGGGCTCCTCAGAGGAGGTTAGGGTGGCTCAGGGACATGCCTGGGTGTGGAGGGGGTCAGGGTGGTCATGGGGAAGCCCAGTCCTGGGTGCTGTTCTGGGGCACCTGGATCTGGCCAAGCAGCATCTTTCTAAGGGATTGAGCTGAGTGCACTAGAGCGAATGGGGGCGGTGGGAGGGTGGTCTTACCAGAAAGCTGTCCAGTGGGGCTGTGTGTGGCCAAGTCCATAATGAAATGTCCTCCCCAGGGCTGGGCTGGAAGGTCCTCCACTGGCTGCAGCCCAGAGCTTCTCCCCTGCCTCCAGCCCAGAGCTCATGCTCCTCAGCCCAGGGAGCTGCCTGGTGGCTGGGATTCCACAGGGGCAGGGCGGCCGGGAAACTTCCACCAAGACAGGGCCCGGTTCCCTGACCTGTCCCCAATTGTTCTCCCCCGTGCCACCAGGTCTGCAGCCCGACTCCCTCTTGTCCTGCATCTCATGGCGCACCCTCTGCCCTGCCTTTACCTTTGGGACGAGGGTTTTGCTGACAGTGCACGTCCCTGCTTCAGGGACAGAAAACAGATGTGGAGCATGGGTGGTGTTCCGTGGAACGTCTGCGAAGGCAGGTTCCTTTTTAAAGGGCGAAGGGGAGCTTGTCTGTGTCAGTAGTGAATGGCCAAGACCATCTGTCCTGAGTAATGAGGGTGCGGCCTGCAGCATGCTCCCCTGGACGAGGTCTGCTCTGGTTCCTCTGAGCGGGGATGTGTTCAGACACCTGTGTCCCACTGTCACCACTCACACCTGCTTCCTACTGTCTTCACTTCCCACTGTTGGGAGCTGGAGAGGAAGGACCTCACACAGTCTGCAGTCTCATGACCCACCTAACAAACAGGACAGTAGCGATGGAAGTTTCTGGAAACCCCTACCGCCAGCCCCTCTCTGCCCCATTCCGTGGCCCTCCTCTGACTCTCTGCAGCCACTGCTGGCTGCGAAATGACAGAGCTCCTGAGGGTGGCCATCAGCCTGAGCGCTGGGCCCAGTGGCAGGACCTGGCCGTGTTAAGTGTTCACTGTTGGTTCTGACACATGTGCATGCTGGGCGGAGTGTGGAAGGTTAGATCAGGGTTCCTGTGCCTTCTTGTGGAGGGACGTTACTCGAGTGTTTCTGTGTTGTTGTGCAAGCCCAGGACAGAAAGGGGGCGGTTTGTACTGAGGAAGAGGAAGACTGAGGAGCAGATGGGCCCTAATGTGTTAGACACAGCTGTTCTCAGAGGCCCTTTGGGTGCCTAGAACTTACCTCGGAGATGTGAGTTCCAAGGTCACTACCGCTAGTGGGTCTGCCTAGGGTTGTTGCCCCAGAGCAGACGTCTGCCCAGGGCCAGGCCTCTGAGGCTGGCGGGGTCGGTGCCGGGGAGTCCTTAGGGAGGATCTCAGGGGCAATGCTGGCTGGGCTGGTGCTTCTCACAGACAGGGGTCAGGGAGCCTTGGCGAACGGGGAGCAAGCTTTCCAGCGGAATAATTCCCAACTGGAGGTCAGAGCGTGACCATGACCTGAGGACATTTGCCACCTCGCCAGTTTGCCCATTCAAAGGGCCCTGTCTGGTGAGACTCACTGCCCTGGTTCCCCAGCGGCTAAAGGGGCCCAGAGCGCCTCAGTGCTGTTTGCTGGGTCTCCTCCTCCATTACCCTTTCCTTTGTCTCCACAGCATCTGCAGCGCTGGGAGCGGATGTGAGCCTGAAGCCTGGAGCCTCCCTGACTCCTTTCATGGCCCAGCCCTGTCCCCCGCCCTCTACTGACCCCGCACACCGGCCCCCTGGGGAGCAGCACCTGCCGCTCCCCAGGACTCCGTCATTCCCTCCTGGCCACCCCCTGGTACTGCCAGCTTGGCCCAGGATACCTCTGGTGGCAGGAGATGCTGGTCAAGGCCCCGTTGGGACTGGGGCTTATAACATCATGGCCCAGGTCAGGTCAGAAGGGAGGCGACCACAGCCCTCCCAGGCTCAGACCATTGTCCTGACCCAGGCCCCCCTCCACGGGAGCGCTCCAGGTGCCGCCTGTGGGGGTGCTGTGTGTCCTGCACCCCTCTTCTTGGAAGCCACTGCGGTGGAGAACATTATGCCCGCCTCGGCTTTCGGGGGCACCCAGGCCGGCGATGGAGGCTGGTGTCCCAGCCTTCCTCCTCAAGCTGCACCGCCAGCTGCCCAGCTGATCCCCATCGTCCCCCGAGTGGACACCGGAACATGGCCACACGGGGCCTCCAGGGAGGGTGGCCTGGCCGCCTCCCAGTCCAAGGCCTCGCTGGATGCCTCTGACCCCAAGAGTGTGTACGAGGACTTCCGTCGTTGGCGGCACTTCAAGGCCCTGGCCCGGGGGCACCTTCCCCAGAGCCCTGATGTGGACGCTCTTTGCTGCTTCCTCATGTGAGTGCACTTGGCAGGGCAGGGGGCGCCCTGGAGCTTTCCCATCACAGAGGGGGTGGGAGGGCCCTGCAGGCGGGCTGATGCTGGGACACTGGCGGGAAGGCCTGAGGGTGGGGTCCCAGCTATGGATGCGAGTACAGGGTCACCTCCAGGCCTGGTTCAGGGGCTGGTGTGTAGTGAGGCCCTGACAGCAGCAGCTGGAAGGCCTGTCTTTGCACACAGAGGCCTCCTTCCTCACCTGCGGGTGCTCAGTCTTGCCAGGAGGGGGTGGGATGGGCTCCACTGAGCTGAGGTGGCCAGGCGGGCAGAGGCCAGGCAGGCGGTGACTGACCCTCAGACATTACAGGCCAGAGCTCCGGCCCCTGTCCCGCCTGAAGCCCACCATGACGCTGGAGGAGGGAATAGGGCGGGCCATGCAGGAATGGCAGCGCAAGAGCCACTGTGACCGGAGGGTCTATTTCGAGATGGCAGAAAAGTGAGTCAGGGTCCTGGGTCCCACACCGGGGGAGGGGGCTGACTGCGGGGGCAGGGTCCAGCTGTGAGGTCTCATCAGAGAGGAGGGGGTGGGAGGGTGTCACTCAGCACGGGGTCCCCGTGGCCCAGAGGCCCTTCCTCCTGGGGAAGCCTCTCCCTCAGCTTCAGAGCATGGGTGCTCCTGTCCCACCTCCCGGGACTTGAAGGCTCGGGACAGGCTGGGGAGGGGGTGCCCACCCAGGGGGCCAGACCCCAGCCAGAGGGGCTGTGCAGCAATGTGCTCAGCAGCCTCCTGCCTCCCCAGGGTCAGGGCCCTGACAGCCCCAAGGCCCTTGCTCTCCATCCTCTGCCCGCTGCTGCCTGTGCGGCTCCTGGCGGCCTCCTTCTTAGCACAGCCTGTGCCCTCACCCCAGGTTCATGGCGTTTGAGGCAGAGGAGCAGATGCAGGCTCAGAAGTTGCAGTTGAAGAAGGGGGCGCAGACCCAGCCTCCTCCTGCCCCACCGAGACCTGGTCCTCGGGGGCCCCCAGCCCCAGTGGTGGGTGCGCAGCCAGGTACGCCAGCACGTTCCCACAGGAGCCCATGGCCCCAGGCAACAGGGCCCAGCGCAGCCACTGTCCCCCACATGGCCTTCTCCTCAGGGGGCTTTGGGCTTGAAGGGAAACAGCCCTGAGAGCCGGGCCTCAGCGCCCTGTGTCCCCATGGGGTCTGGACCGGGTTCCCTTTCTCATCCCCTCGCCCCGCTCCCTGCCAAGGGCCCACATGAAGTCTGCTGAGAAGCGGGCTGGCTGCGGGGCCCCTTGGGAGCCGGTGGCTCCCCACGTCCTCACCGCTGACCCTCTTGGGTGCTCCCCTCTGGCCTCCCCTCACACAGTCACACCCGTGTTCCTGCCCCAACACTGCCCTCCGCATCGCGTGCCTTGCAGGTGGGAGCTTTGTCCCCTCACACTCCCTCCCTCCTCTTCCCTCTGCCCAGCGCCCACTCCCAGGAAGGCTGTACCCACCGCCCAGCCGCCCTGGGAGACCGAGTCACACGATACAATCCCCCCTGAGGCCGAGCAGGAGGACATGGACCTCACGGAGGCGCTGCCCATGGGGGCGCCCGGCGGATGGGCAGATGAAGTGAAGGAGTGGCTGCAGGATGAGGGTCTCCTGAGCTACCTGGACCAGCTGTGCTCCCAGGAAGACTTTGTCACCCAGGTGGGCTGGCCCGCAGCTCAGGGCCTACAGGGTCCCAGAGGGTGGCGCTGCTGCCCCCAGGCTGATGGGATTGGCTCTGCTCTTTGCTCCTGAGCTGGGCGCCTGAGAGTGTGTGTGTCTGTGTGTGCATGTGTGAACTTCGTGTGGGTGTAGTGTGTGGTATCTGCGTTCATGTGGGTGTGTCCTTGTGTATGCATGTGCATGTATGTGTTTCCGTCTGCATATATGTGTTTGTGTGTGCACACGTGCAGGTGTGTGTGTGTGTCTGTGTGTACGTGTGTGTGTACCTGATGGCCGTGATGGAGTGGAACACGCACCTGTGCAGGATGACCGGGGGGTCTGGGCTTTCCCACTTGTCCTCCAGACCCTGCTGCCTCCCAGTTCCCTCCCTCACGGCTGCTTCCTCTGTCCCAGGTGGAGGAGGTCATTGACCCCCAGTTCCTGCAGCAACTGAATTCCCCAGACGCCCAGCTGGACCCCTTGGCCCTCGCTGAGGAGCTGGAGCAGGAAGAAGAGCTCACTGCTGCCCAGGTGAGCCAGGGGAGGGTGCGACCTTAGGGCGATGGGGGGGCTCCCCCAGTGACCATGGGACCCAGGGACCCCAGGGGAGTTAGAGGAGGGACAGGCCCTGGTGTGTCAGGGAGGGAGGGACCAAGGTAGATCGAGGGCCTGGGGAGGAGCCAGGGCAGGGAGCACCCCAGAACTAGGCACACAGCCTGTGTCCACACCACCCCTGCCTGCAGGCAGCACATGCTGAGGGGCCAGCCTGGGTGGGAGCTGAGGGGGAGGACAAGGAGGAGAGGGCTACAGAGAGGAGGGGGGATGGAAGCCCAGAAGGGAGGGGCACAAAGCTGGGAATATGGCACAGGGGACGGAGGAGAGCCTCATGACTGTGGTGGATTCGAGTTACGGTGTCACCTCCTCCCTCCCCCCAGTGCCATTGTCCCATCGCCCGCTCCTCCTCCTCACACACGTGTGCAGCGCCAGTCACTGTCCCTTCTCCCTCCAGCTGGCAGAGAGGCGACTCCTGGCCTCCGAGGAGGGGGGCGTGCAGGCACCCCCGAGCCTCGGTGCTCCCCTGTGGGACTCACGTCCTTCTGAGCCTGCGAGCAGCCAAGATGCCCGGAGGCGTGACCAGGGCCCCCAGCTGGGGGTCAGTGGCACAGCCTGCCCGCCAGGGACTGGCTTCCAGGCCCCTCAGGGGCGCGGCCCAGCAGACGCCCCCCGCTCCCGGCCCCCGGCTGGTGCTGTCTCTTCGGGGCCTGAGGAGCAGCCACCGCTCCGGGCTGGATGCCCCCCGCTGCTGCCCAGGGCCACGGGCCTGCGGACTCTGCACGGGCACCCAGGGCCGCCTGCGCCCCCGGAGAGGCCTCTGTGGTCAGGGAGACGCTGGGGCCAGCGGCCAGGCCCCGTGAGGACGAGGAGGACCTCCCCAGCCTGGCCTTCCTCTGGGCCTCCCCCCGCCGCCTGCTGCCCTGCGCGCTCTCTCTGAGCCCTGGCCCCGCCTCGGCCCGGCCTGCCCTGGAGGCCGGGGGCCCCGGGGCGCTGCCCAGGCCCGGCCCCTGCAGAGAGGAGGCCTCAGCCGCGCTTCCCCTGCAGCTTGCCAGCCTCAGAAGCGCGCTCTGGGGGGCGGCCCCGCCCATGCGGAGAAGACCCCCCGCCCAGGGGCCGGCCTCGGGGTCTGGGGGAGGCCAGCACTGGCTCCGGGGCCGCTTCCCTCCTCACAGCCGCACAAGAGAAAGCGTGAGCCCTCTGACCCAGGGAGCTGGAGGAAGCGGCACTGCAGCCAGTATGGAGCAGAGGGGAGTGCCCCCCACTGCCCGCGCCCCGAGGGGCCCAGACCTGATGGGACCTGGCTGTCCCCCAGAGGAGCCATGGGCTCCTTCTCATGGCAGGGCTGATCCTGCTGTTCCCCTGACCTGGGAGGATGGGAGGCAGGAGGGAGGGCAGGACCTTTCGGGGGGGGGGGGGTATTGACTGAGGGGGGGAGGTAGGAGGGAGGGCCTGGGGGTGGGGTAGGAGGGAGGGCAGGACCCTTGGGGGGCGGTCTGGGGGAGTAAGAGGGAGGGGAGGACAATTTGGGGTGGTGGGTCTGGGGGGGTAGAAGGGAGGGCAGGACCCTTAGGGGGGGTGGGTTAGGGTGGGGGTAGGACTAGCACCTGTGGGGCATTGTGGGTCAGTTATGAATAAAGATAATTTTGTTTGAAAATGCTCTGGGGCTGCTGTGTCCATACTCGGGTCTGCGCTGCTCCTTGGAGGGGACCTGAGAGGAAGGGAGGATGCGGGAGGTCCTGGGCCCTCTGCACCCACAGGGACCCTCAGTCCCTCCTCCTTATTGACAGGGACCTCCTCCCACTGCTCCTGGGAGCACACAGCTCTCGAATCCCCAGGGACCTCTCCAGTCATCTGCTGACTGAGGCCTGGCCCAAGAGGATACGGCTGGGCCTCAGGGGCCGGCTGTCCCTCTGGGCCTCCTGCAGGGGGAGCATCCTGTCTCAGTGGGTGACTGAGAGTGGAGGAGGCTGGGGGGAGGCTGGAACAAGGGGGTGCCAGGGAGTAATGGACTGAAATGATATTTTCAATCCTGCTCACTGACTGAATCCTCTCACAGTGGATAAGGGTATACAGGCCAAATTCTGGGCCAACCTCTGAAATTTAATGCCTCGCAAGTGGCTGTTCATCACCAGTTTAATAGTGGAGAACAGTATGAAGTAACTCTCGGTTTTGAGGGTAAATGAACTGAGGGAAATTTGTTAACCTAAAAAGGTCAACCATGATGACCTTGATGTGTGTTCAAGAAAACACAATGCGTCGTAAGCAAGTCTGAAAATGAATAAGTAAATGCCATGCAAATCTCAGGCGAGCATTGCACTGTGGAAGCCGAAGGGTGGCATTAGCTGTGGGACGTGGTCAAAACGTGCGAATGTGTGCGGTGTGTCACTGCTCTGAGCCCACAGCCACAAGGCACCAACCTCTTATTAACTTGGCTCTGGATTTTGGCTCTGCTGCTGGTGGAAGAAGGTGCCAACCAGCTGGTACGATGATTTTGAATCATCTAATCAAAACATCCTTATTGTGGATGGCTGCACTGTTCCTCAGATTCGTACAAATTCTTGGGTAGGTTTGGCGGTGCTGGTCAGTCCCACAGCCTCTAAACTGCTCTGACCATCCTGGGAAGCCCACCATCTGAAGGGTGGCAGTCACTTTAGACGTGCGATTAGCAGCATTTTACTTTAAACACAACATTTTGATCCTGAGCATTGGGCCTAAAGTCCCATTTTATATCAGGGCTGGTTTAAATCTTCTCTTGGACACAAGTGCACCCTTTGAGCTCTTTGATTTTCTCTCCAACACGGTAACCCAGAGTATGAAGCTTATTGTATAACTAGAGTCCTGTTGCATGAAGATTGTGCTTTAGGCCTTCCTTCCCCTGGTTGCTGGCATGGGTTTTCCTCAGGCACCTGGGACCCAGACCCATGAGCCAATCTCTGGCACTTCTCTGATGGGCAGGCTGTGGCACAGGCCTAGAGGTGGGTTAGCCTGCCTTCCCCACAGGAAGGTGAGTTATCGATGAGCATCTTCCCTACAGCACCTGTTACAGTCTGCTGGAAGGGAAGGGGGGTGATGCCAGTCAGGCAAAGCCAAGAACTCCAGCATGAGGGAAGGTGCTGTGAGCAAAGAGTTGTCTACTCACCTCTCAGAGCAGATCTGGTTCATAGAATTTATCTTAAGCAGATAATTGGAGAGACATGCAAAACATGTATGTGTATGTATGATGTTCATTGAATGTTGCTTATCATAGTGAGAAACTAAAAAGTCTTTAAAAGGGGAATTGTTTAAATAAACGATTACACCCAAATACTATACAACCATCAAAACAATGATATAGTCTGTGATCATTAATTTTGAGATTTCCAGACATATTGGAGACTGAAAACACAGGTGACAAAAATAATCTGTGGTAATATCATAATTTTGAAAAGTTATTTATTGTTTTTATTCTGCATGGATAAAGAGCTGCTGAATACTTTTCTAAATACTGCATTAGTAGTGTTCATTGCTGCATGGTGGATTTTGGGTTATTTTTACAATCCTTTTCCTTTCCTGATTTTTTACCACACACATGCATGTGTTTACAATTGGAAAAAGTACAATGATTTATTATTTTCAGAGAATTCTAATCTAATGTGAGATTCTGGGCATGGGTGGTCCTCCTTCTGCCTTTAAATTTGTATGTTCTCAAGGAGCAAGCTGGCAGGTGGGGGCTGAGGGCATGGCCTGGAGCGCCTTGTTCCTAAGGTACTGCCTCCTGTCCTTGCCACGGTCACCTGGGAGGCCTGGCTATGGGCCTGGCTTACACTTTCCCAGCATCTCGTGCTTGTGATGTCTGGGTGAGTTGGCCCAGCATTACAAGTCATCCTCTGATTTGCCCTCCAAACTTTGGGTGCTGCCCATCTCTCTGAATGCTAGGATAGGAAGTCTTCTTTGACCAGTGTCTCCCTCCCTCTTTCCTTCCCTCCCTTCTTCCCTCCCTCCCTCCCTTCTTTGCTCCCTCTCTCCCTGCTTTCCTTCCTTCCTTTCTTTCTTTCTTTCTTCCTCTGCTCCCTGTCTCCCTAAGCAAAGCCTCTATCTGCTGCTCTCAGGACTGGGCATGTATGCTTAGCTTTTCTGCACCAGAAGCGGCCTGAGGGTCTGGGCTGTGGTCTGCAAGACTTTTTCTTAATTTTACCACTGAATTGCTTTCTGAAGTCAGATGTGTTCTGCTTTTTTTTCGTCACTGCTACTGACTCATTTGTCCCCAAGTCAAGAGGACTGTGTTGCTACGCATCAGTCAAACATAGTAAAGCTGTGGCTTAGATTCAGTAAAGCCTTTCTGAGCAGCTGAGCTCGCCTCTCAGTTGGTATATTCCGAGATTTTGTCATTTTCCAGCCCACATGTCAACAAGGATGTTAAAGGAAAAGTGCGAATTAATTTTCAAATGAAAGCTGGAAGTACAAAGGTGTTTACCCCGAGTCTCAGCAGGAGGCATATTTGCCACGTTTCCCCCTAAACTCCACCACTTAGGCCGCCCTCTTAAGGGCACCATCACTCACCTTGAACAGAGTGGAGGTCACATGAGGAGCAGTTTCCAGTTGGGCTGGTGGGGTGATCACAGTTTCAGCAAAGATAATCCCTAACACCTGTGGAGTGCATTCCCCACCCGCTGCCAGGGGCTCTCAGCCACTAAGACCAGATCTTAGCAAGTCACTGCCCTGCTCAGAAACCTCTGATGAGTCTCCATTGCTCTTGTGTAAAGTCCAAACTCCTCAGCCAGCATTTCAAGGGCTTCCCCTTTAACCACAACCTCCCTCTCCTTTCCTCCCTCCACTCCCCTCGCGGACAGCAGCGCTGACTCCTCACTCTGTTGAGAGACCTCCACCCCCCCTCAGGCTGACCCCCATAGCAGCACACTGACTCGGTCTCTCCCCTTTACTGAAGTATAATTGACAAGTAAAAACCGTATATATTTAAGGCATAGAATGTGATGCTTTGATAAACATATTCTTTGTGAAATGCTTAACAAAGTCAAGCTATGTAACATTTCCATCAGCTTACTTACTTTTTCTGTGTGTGGCAAGAACATGTAATCTACTGTCTTAGCAAATTTTGAGTCTGCAACACAGTATTATTAGTTATAGTAGCTGCTAGGGGCTAGGGGCAGAGAAGTGGGGAGATGTCACAATGTCATTCATTCAGGATGACTAAATCCTAGAGATCTGATGAGCAGTTGTGACCAATCAGTTTGCTTCTCCACCGGCCGCTGGACACTCTGGGGAGCAGTTCCCACGTCTGGCTATACATCTAGATCTTCTGGGCAGGTTGATACAAACATAGCATTCCTGCTCCTCATTCCAGGTCCACAGAATTAGATCCCATGGGAGTGGAGCCCAGGGATGCTTACATTTAAAAAGTGCTCCAGGTGACCGTGGTCAGTAAGCAGGCTAGGTACCCACTGCCCAAGACGAGCCCTCGTGCCCGGTGGGCACAGCGAGTGACAGCGGGGATGGAAGGAGGCAGCGCTGAGGAATGCGGAGGCCCCGCTGCAGGCCAGCTCCTGCTCTAGCAGCTCTTACACTGGCTGCTTAGTCTCAGCCACGGGGAAGGAGATGGCAGGATGCCCGTTGCCACCGACAGGAACCACAGGTGAGGAAGCCAGAGATGGGGTCCCAGTAACAGGACCAGCTCTGTGGTCTCCTTAGGCTCCTATTCTTTTATAAACATATTTCTATTGATTTCAGAGAGGAAGGAGAGGGAGAGAGAGTCAGAATCATCAATGATGAGAGAGAATCATTGATCGGCTGCTACTACATTCACACCCCCCCTCCCCCACCTTTCAAGAGAACAATCCTGGCATGTGCCCTCACCAGGAATCAAACCCTGACCTCCTAAATCATAGTTCAATACTCACAACTGAGCCACACTGGTCAGGCCCTGTTCTTTTTACTTAACCCATGCTAATTAAATTTTAGTGAACATAAATTGACATCTTGTTTTAGGAACTCTGCTGCTTTCCGTCCACCTGCCTCTCTGCTCAGCTTTCTGGGAACTGCCTCCTCCTTCATCTCTCCCCATCGTGGGCCATGTCCTCTCTAATCCCCTTTCCCAACTGCTGACGAGTGAAAGTCTGCCAAAGCTTATGGTACCTGCGGCCATATACAAGGCTTTCATTTTTACACCTACAGCCATGTCTCTCTTTCCTTCATGTCTTTGAGGCTCTCAGATGTATAATGGGTGCCTAGGCAGGCCCTCCCTGCCCTCTAGACTTCTAATGCAAATGGCAATCCAGGGGTTAAACTTACAATGTGAAGAGTTTGTGCACACTGCCATAGAAAGACTGACTTACACAAATGGGCACTACACCTTCATAAGTAATTCACAGATGAGGAAATTACACTAATGAACAAAAAAAATGACAAGAATGCTCATCACAGGAGGTAAAAAACACACGAAGTGATGTCTACATCCCTTGGACTAGAAGAAATTGGGAATGGCTGCCACCCTCACCATTGGCCCAGCGGCAGGGAGAAGGGAACTCTATAAACTGCTGGTTCCAGCGGGACTTCCATCAGCCTTTCTGGAAAGTAGAAACGGCAATGCTGTTTGTTCTCATCCTCCACTCCTGGGATCTATTCCCAGCACAAACCACTAGCATGAAGGACCTGTGAACAGACTACTTACTGCTGAGCAAACACCGGGGCACTGGGTGCCTGTCTGTCTCAGAAGAGCTCTGACTTTATTAGGAAACGCCCCGAGCAGAGTGACAATAAGACCCGTGAGGAATGGGAAGCACAGCCGCACTGGCCTGGAGGCTGGAGGAGGTGCAGCTGAGTGAGGAAACCAAGGTGCAGAGCGTGAGCTACGCTGATCCACTCTGTGAAATGCTCCCACACACTCATCCACACGAAGCCTCTAGATGCACAGTCTATGTGATGTGAGTGTGAGTGTGAGTGTGAGTGTGAGTGTGAGTGAGAGTGTCTGTACATGGCTCCGTGGGCACAGAGACAACGGCCTGACATGGGTTAGGGGAGGCCGGTTGCTGATGATAGAGAAGACAGGAAGGGAGCCAACAAAGACCAGGAGATAAGGTTAATAGAAAACTGTAACAATATCACTTCAGCACGTATGATATGCTCATACTTACCAATTTCTATTAATTCTATGCATGCATGAATGTGCATTACAAAAGCTGAAAAGTTTAGAAATGCAGATCTTATCAGCTCATTCTTCATAAAACCTGTCATGGCTCTATGTGTCCACGTGGGTCAATCCAGAATCTCAGCCTGGGCTCTGGAAGCCCCTGCTCAGCTGCCCACCCTCCTCTCTATAAAGCAGCCTCCCTCTCTCCTCTGTGTCATGGGCCCACATCTCCTCAGGACCCCAGGCCCTGCCCTGCAGCTTCTGCTCCTCCAGCTCTTCACATATGCTGCTCTTTCTGCCAGAGCATCCCTCCACACCCGCTTTCCTGGATGACTCTTGTTCACTTTTATCATGTCAACTTAAACAACAGTTTTTTGGCGGATTTTTCATGACCCCCAGATGTGGTTAGGTACCCTGATTTATATTCCCAATGATGCTTTGTCCTTACTAGTATTCCATTTTACTCTTAGCCATGTTTTTTAAATGTTACACACATTTCCCCAGCTGTTGTTTACTGTTTACTGTTTCTTGATTGTCTCCATATTGGATAGGAGCCCACAGCAGGTCCTGAATGTTGCACTCTGACTCTGGTAACTATGGCGACCAAGAACCACCCCCCAGCCCTCATGGCACCCCATTGCTCTCTCAGGCATGTTGAGTTCTTCTAGCTTCCCAGGGGCAGCAGTTTATATATTTACCACCAGGTGGCATTGGTAGCATCTGCCACCTCACCACTGGTACCTCTGGCCACCTGGGTTCCCTGTCTGCCCAGGGCTCCCCACTCTGTTCTTTCCCCTAGAGAGGAATTCCTGGGCAGAGGAGGCCTAGTTGCTGATGGAATCCATCCTGCCTGTGATCATGATCTGGGCCTAAGAGGAGCTGCAATGAGGGTGGCTTGAAATTCCAGAGCATGTCTGGGGACAACTGGAGCTGCCATTGCTATTGCCCCTGAGAACTGACCAAGACGGGGAATTAACTCAAAGCACACCCCAGCGAGGCCACCGCAGCCACGTGTACTAAGCATTGCTTTGTTGTCACTGCTTATTTCTAATTAAGCCTGTTTCTGGAAAAAAAAACAACCAAACCCCCCCCCCCCCCAAAAAAAAAACGATCCAAATCATATGAAGAGAAAAGACATTAGTTCCGTTTATTTCCAAACCACATCTTCTCTTTATAGTAATTGCTTTATTTCTGTAAGTGGTTGCATTTTTGTCTTCACACACAGGGGAGACAGGAAGCAATTATTCTATTACTGTTTTTCTTAAAGACAGAGGAAGCCAGGTTCCAAACAAGATCATTGCCCTCTGCCAGCTTAGATAAGGCATCCAGCTTCCACAAGGAAAGAAAAGGTGGATACAAGCGGCCCTGCATGGATCTGTGAAGCTGAGGGATTGCTGTTCCAGGAGCTTCGTATCCCATTGGCAGTCATCCTTCTCCTGCAGGGAGGATGCCTTGCTGGTAACTTCCATGAGCACAGGAAGGATTCGCATGTAAATGGGAGAGCAAACAGAGTGTCCTGCTCAGTAAGTGGGCATAATGGAAGCATTCTTGTATCTCCTAGCAAAGTGCCCTTGGCTTGGTATCTGTGAAGTGGAGGAGGCAGGAGGCTGTCAGCCCACAGTGCTTGCCTCCTGAGGCTTCTCCTCAGGATTGTCCAGCATCCGCAGTCTTTCCTCCAGTCTCCGTTTCCATCCTTCTCTGAGCCTGAGGGGGAGAAACAGTACACTGGGATTAGTGCACTTGCCTCCGTGTCTGCTGGTCCCATAAAGGTGTGTGTGTGTGTGTGTTTTTTTTTCGTTTTTTTTTTCTTATAAAAGAACATCATTAAGAGAAACCTATCACTTTTATAAATTAGTGAAGAAAAAAATGCATAGCAAATGAGCAAAGCCTCTGAATATATAATTTCCCCCCAGAGTTTATTTCTTCCTATGTAGACTCACTGTAATCTCAATCAACATCCCATTTCTTGTAGATAAGAATAAGTGAATTCTACATTTTATATGGAAAGGCAAAAGTTATAGATTAGCAAAAACAATTTTGAAGTAAAAGAGAGTTGGAGGATTCACACTGCATGATTTTAAGACTTGATAGGCTACCACTATCAAGACAGTGTGGTGTTGGTGAAGATTTATTCCAAATAGATCAATAGGTTTAAATAGAGAGCCCAGAAATAAATATACATAAGTAAGGCCAATTGCTTTTGACAAAGGATAAAGACAACTGTATCCTATCTAATAAAAGAGAAACATGCAAACTGACCATACCTATGCTATGCCCATAAGCCATGC